>LR990615.1:36249009-37499009 GCA_905147815.2 Phalera bucephala | reverse complement strand
TCACTCTATTTTTGTCAGATCTATTGCAGGTTTTGATCAAGTGGACCAACGATATTTCCAATATTCTGTGTATCTAATACTCGAAAGGCCAAACTTAGAGCCAATAAATATCCAAAGATCCATCAAAATAAAAACCAATCGCTTACAAATAGTGGATATTTGTAAGAAAGCCCTTCAATGCTTAGCGCAGACGATCACATTACGGCCGAGGACATTCTGTATCTAGGATAACGTTTTAGGTTAAGCTGGGCATCACTCACTCGGCACATTTTTCAACCCTTCTGTATAGAATGTGGTTAAAAATAAACACCGTTATGCCTACGATCCGCAAGCGGGGGTGGCAGGAGTATATTATATACTCCAAAATATTGCCAACGATGTGAAGTTCCAACGGAATAGGGTGCGAGCCTGTCGCCATTATATCGGGAAAATTCCAGATTGCGGACTGCCATAAGATTTTTTCTATAGAAAAAACACACCTTTACCGACCTTGTATTCGAACTCAGGATCTCGTGATCGTCTTCTGAATTATGCATTGCTAGATTAATGAGGTCGTCAATATAGTGAAGTTGGGCAAAATATTCATCTTTATTTCAAACTAAAACTTAAATGATTTATTTTGTATAAACGCCCCCGGGATATTTAAAAATGGTTATGTATAGATTTTTTTTAATTACTAATCTACCACCGTGTCGTAAGGAGGCCTCTACTGAAAAGATCCGGCGAGAAACTCAGCGGGCTTGTAGTTTTGGCTAATTCTCTATTCATTTTTTTTTCATCATTTTGTGTATAGATACATTTTCATATTATACAAAATCAATTATGCGATCCAGCTCTAGCCTGAGGCCTTACTACTGAGTTATAAGACCAATAATAACTTTCTTAAAGAATGATAAGCTAAATGATTCTGGGTGGACCAGTCACCACAAGCAACACCCGTTCACGAGTATGACTACTTGAGCAGCCATCACCGCCCTCGACCATATTAGAGGAAAGAAAAGTTATTGTGTAATGTATTTTCAATTGCTCATCGTACAAAAACTAAAACCTAGTTCCCGTAGCTCAAACCGATTTGTCGGGCAGATCTATCACAGAAAAATGATGATCTTAGTATTGATAAAAAGCTATGAGAACTTCGGTTTTAAACCGAATTCTGATTATTTTTGAATATTGGTTAGGCCACTAATTCGCATATCGTGGAGTCTTCTTTCAAATTAGTGAAACATCAAAATTTCGAGTAACTAAAAACAAATCAACTCCTTAAATTAATAAAGAGTACATTTCAATGTTAATTGGTTTGTTTTGAGTTTCTCCCCGTGACAATAGCCGTAAAACGACTCGTAGAGAGAGTGCTTAACTTCAATTTTCACATAATAAAGTTGCGCCTTAAAGAACTTAATTGACGTTTAAGAAATAATTTCGAACTTTTAAATACAGTTAAATTTTGATAACAAATAATTTGCTTTTTGAATTTGTCGTTCTTACAATTAGATTTTGAAATACTTTTTGCGATCGTTTGTAATTTTTTTGTAATAAATTATGTTTTGATTGAATGCTTAAGTAGTAGGCAAATTGTTAGAGAAGTTTTTCTTGAATACATAACTTATTAATTATACAAAACATATACTTAATTTCATAGTAAGTAATGCGGATTTTATATTTAAATAATTATGTGATTAATCTGATCAATAAGCGCTAGTTTATGATAAAGAGAAATCAAAATGCTCCTCGTCTAAAAAAAGGTTTAATTTAATATAATTTTCCAATGTTCATTTCACCACAATCCTATTCCGACAAAACTAATTACGTAACTACAGGTACACGAATTCTAATTACAAAACTCACTCCGCCGCTCGCTCGGTAAACCTTTTAACAAACAGAAAACAATAAGTTTAAAGTCCCTACTTACAGGCTCCACATCTCAACCGCTAAACTTTTTATTACATTCCAAGAAGGAGGTGTACCTCGGAAAGGTAATAAAGTGTACAAACTCGCGAGCGACACCGCAAAATCACGCAGCGGTGGGCGGGCGGCCGCGAGATGAGAAAACTTGCCGAGTGTGTGACAAAGCGGGGAAGTTATCGAGAACCGCGCCCGTGGTACACATACATTGATGACGTTGTGATTTACTTACTTCTGAGTTTTCAACTCTAACAAAACCTCTATGGTCTCAACAACAGTGTTGAGACCATAGAGGTACTGAAAGCGTAGAAGGATCATTTACAAGATTATATATTTGCACTGCCTAAACTTATATCGTGTCAGTGATAAGAAAGAGGACAAATCCATCGTTACCAGTTACACCCTTGTACATTTTTTTTTGTGACAATAATGACAGACCAATAGACCTTACTTATGTTTTCCCATAGATGTAGTATTAGTACATTCCCATAAAACTGCGATAGTTTTATCGATAAAATCATTTTGTATATAAGCCAAAGATTACAATTTTTTTTTACAATACAAAATATCGCTGTATCTCGTAGTGCCTATTATAGGTGCGTCACTTAGTTTTGTAGTAATAATAGTAATTCTATCTAGCTTTTGACGATCTAAAGAATTTTGACATTCACTATATAATAATTTTAATTTAAAAATATCTTTTAAAAAGCAAGCTTTTATAGCATAAACACAACAGAGACCGACAAGTACTATGGTACTTGTCAAGACAAATGTAACGAACCACAACACGTTAGGGTTATGTTGAGTAGTTGGGTAGTTCTGGTGGTCACCCTTCGCCACCAACATAATACCCTGGATACCATCTGGGCCTACAAAACTCACTAAGACAAATCTAATGAGCCCAAACACGGCGGGGTTATGTTAAGTGAGGTAGTTTTATTCCCCATCCTCCGGCTCCATCATCAGACCCTGGACACCATCCGGGTGTTAAGTACTCGTCAAGACAAATCCAACGAACCCAAACACGGCAGGGTTACATTGAGTAACAAAATATTTTTGTAAAATTTCAGTTGCCTTGATTAAATGACTTATTATTATTATGGTACCATATTATTACAATGTGATCGGACTTACACACGTATGCAAACTTTTAGCTCAATCGGATACCCGCACGTGTTGGAAAAATGGATCACAAGATTTGAAACGGAAAGACAGACAGATAGACATACGAACATTGTAAGTTAAATAAAAGCTTGTAAAAATAAAATAGAACCTTTCATAATATTTTTATTTATTTCAATAAGCGCAAACAAACTATATAAGAAAAAAACTATTGTAAAAAATATCGTTAATTTAAAAGAGAACAAATTGAAGTTAATTTTACATTGAAACTGATACTACTTTAAAATAAAATTTGATGTACATTTTTAATTGCGTTCCTTTATTTCCAAAACATGGATATACAGCCAGATGCTATATTTTAACTTTGGTTCACTATCACTATCACTATCGCAATCATCTAATATAAGAATGTTAAAAACCTATCAATAACGAATGACTTTTAAAATTCTGTGCTCTCTGCTGCCCCGCTAGCGATCAAGATCAGAATAAAGGTAGAATAGTTAGTAAGACCAACCAACTTAACTACAGTTATGATTACAACAGACGTTATATTTTAGTTTTGATTCACTATATCGTCGTTGTCAAACTAATTGCTGCTATGTGCAAAAAGTATAACTTTGATATATTGAATAAAAACGTTCTCCTGTAAAATATTATATGAAGCAGATTTTTGAAGCATATTTTTTTAGCGACCACAGTTCACCGTATAATGCTTAAAGTCACATAGTAGTCGTTTTATACGAAAAAAGGTTAGTGCGCGCGCATAAAAGATATTGGTTTTACAACGACGATAATTCAAAATGTTAGACTACTAAAAACCTATCATTTTACCTATTTTGCTAAATCAACAAGTACATTATTGTTTATTTTTTAAATACGTCATTGTAAGTAAAAATCCGGAAAATAATTTATTTCATGTGTAGTTTTAAAATAAGAGGTTGGTCTAGTGGAGAACAATGAGCTGTGCGATCACGAGGCCATGGATTAAAATCCTAGGTCAGACAAATGTAGTTTTTTATCGAAAAATTCCTAGTATCAGTCCGGACTCTGGAATGGTGCCCGGTATACAACAATAGGCTCGCCCCCTTATTAATTGTTTATGTATTTATTCTCATGTGTAATATTTCCGAAGTTAATATTCAAAGTAAATCAACATGGGCGGTCAATCACCCTCGTGTAAGTATTAATTAATAGGTTTGTTTGCGCACAATGTGTACTTAGTTAGTTACGGGTGTTGTAGCGGATTTAATATCTTTACTCTGGGTACGTATGTATGGTACTCCCATATTTACATACTAGTTGAATGTCTCGTTGACCTAGTGGCGAATAATGCGCTTTGCGATCGAGGTCCTGGATTCAAGTTCTAGGTCGGACGAATGTAGAGTTTCTATCAAGAAAATTCCCAGTAACAGTCCGAGGTCTGGAATTGTACCCTGTATATGGCAATAAGCCCCCTGTAACATGGGACTTATCATCGTAGGCGAAAAGTGGGTAGACACAGTACACCATGTGAGACCCCCGCTTGGGGAATATAGGCGTGGCGGTGTTTATTTATTATTTATTTATATAATAGTACTACTATGGTTATGAAATTCATAAGAGTAAGTATGGAATTCCAAATAGTCTGAAAAATTTATAAGTAGTTAAATTATGAATATTAGTTTGATACTGTTCGCCGCTACCATGAAAGGAATCGAACGTGTTGATATAGATAGAAATAAATAGCCCTCGCACACCTATTTTTAACCGATCGAATTATCAGATCTGTTTATAGCGGACCCACATTTCGCAAGTGTACATTTTTTAACAATTTTTAGACTCAATTTAAAATGCGACGACCCTGCTGCCATATTTTGGAGATAACATTACTCATGTCTGTTGAAAATATTTGGATTTTCTTAAACATAATGATTTCTTTAAGATACTGTCCGTCACATCTACCAAATGGCGTGGCGGCTTAGCACCGACAGATTGACGTTAGCGTAAAGTAATAAAGCATGTTGTCACACGCATCCATATTTAGTAAATTTGTAGTATGAAAAAGATGGCATATCAACCCCGAGAAAGTCACGATAACGTCAGTCTATTTGGGCTAAAACCTTCTGAAGTATATAAAATAACATCTGTATATGTCTTTAAAAGTGTTAATGAATACCTTTCATGTTGTTTATTGATCGGCGCAATGTTTACAGCAGGTATGTCGGGCAACTACAGATAATTAATTTGTATTACACCCCAACCCTACATATAAAGCTCGAACTGCTTAACTAATCGATTTGGCTGGCCTTGTTACGAACGAGTTGGATTTGATTTTTGGTTTGCCTTTAGACTGAAATAGTAAGCAGTAAATTTATCTAATACTTTGTGAATGACTATCGATTAATTTGGAATTTGTAATATTACTCAAAGTCAAAGTTAAAAATTATTTATTTGTTTAGGCCAATACAAGAGCACTTACAAACGCAAAAATTATTACATTTTTACAACGATTGATCTACATCGTCACGCCAGATCCCTTGCGTGGTAGGCAGAAAGTACAGCGTTTTAATAGGTTCTTTCTTTACATGTAATACATATAAATGGGTGCCTAATGTTAACAACTCTTAGAAGGTCATGATGATTACATATCTTAAAAAAATGGTTATTAGAAAGGCCAGTTAAATCTCAAAGCACGTTCTTAGTAGAGTGTTTTGATCCGGTGGTAGATGTAAAAAATGTAGTAATTTTAAATTTTGTAAGTGATTTTTATTGGCATCGTGGGTCTAGTGGCAAAGCGCATCGCTTTGTGATCATGAGGTCCTGAGTTCAAATCCTAGGTCGGACTAGTGTAGTTTTTCGTACGAAAACTTCCCAATACTAGTCCGGAGTCTGAAATTGTGCTCGTTATATGGCAATAGGCTCGCCCCCTATTACATGGGTCCTAACATCGTCGGAGAAACGTGGGTGTACTCAGTACACCTCTGCCACTCCCGCTTGGGGAATATAGGCGTGACAGTGTATTTTTATTGGTCTACACAAATAAATGACTGTTGACTTTATTACTGGACAATACCTACATTTAAGTTATTATTACTTGCTATTATTCTATCTATTGAAGTGTAAATTCATAAATAATCAATTCTTAATAACGTGACTTTTAGGATGCTATGCTAAAGAGAAAATCTTTAAAAAGTATTTTCTAATCCTTACATCTTATTATCAGTCTACTTTATAGATTAACAAGTTTTTCCAATAAAGCCTCGATATTTTATTAATATTATAATTCTGGTGTCAACATCCCGTAACACGATTATTTTGTCAATACGAGTATACTTCAGGTTAGATTTCGGAAGACACTGGTGTCAGCCCACAAAATTAATTTAGTCTCTAAAATAAAACCCGAAGGCACGTAATCCCTAGTATTACGACTAAAATAATAAAACACGAAAGATAAATGGAAAGCTCTCGTTACATGGGTCTTACTTTATGTCCCAACAAGGGCCCTTATACATTGTGACTAAACGCGGCGCGTTACGACATCTTCGTGAAATGATCGAATAATGGTATTTTGTGTATCATTGGTGTACCATTAAGGTCATTTCACAAAGTTATGTTAACGTGTTGCGTAACATGTTCATGCAGGTCATAGCGAATAAGAGCGAAGGCGTTTTTAATTAAAAACAGCTCCTAGCGTCGTAGCGTGTCACCATAGTCATTGTAATCTAGCGACGTAGCACCGTAGCATCGTAGTCTTCTACACTGTTGGTGAAAAAAATTAAAAAAGAAAGGAATAATCATATTATGTATACTGTAAATTCCCCGTTGGTCTAGTAGCGTATAGTCTGGTTAGCAAGATTCTTGGTTACAGGGTGTATATATTTTGTGACTGGTATAATGGCAATAGACTCGCCTCCCATTAAATTCGGCTAGGCTTGGGGAATAAAGACATGGCAGTGTTTATTATTAGAATTAACTGAACCGGGTAACAATAGAAACATTAAATAAACCGCAACTTTTACTTCGCCCACAGCTGGGCAAAGTTTGTTACTTTGTATTTCCAAAAGTGTTTGTCTTTGAAGTTTCTAAAATTAATACTTTCCAAATTTAGGTACAAACCGACCTGAAGTTCCATTTATTATTCACACTAATTAACTTTGTCGCGAATACCCCTCCTTCGTGAATTTTTAACATCGAATATAATAAAGAGAGCAATGTAATTGGGTTATTACATCCCTGACCTTTTCGGTTATGAAAGAATTTCATTAAATTTGTTCATGTAAATGTAAGGTACATTGAGCTAAATAAAAACAATACAAAATAAAAACCGTCACAAGCAGTTAAGTCATTAATATCGCTGATGATGTTAAATGATGTAGTAATAATAGGGGGAGAGGATATTGCCATTATATATATATATATATATATATATATATATATATATATATATATATATATATATAATGTTGCCAGATTCCAGGCAGGGCATACAAGTGCCAAGTAAGGAAAGATCTTATGATCTTTCCTTACGGACCTCTGTCGATGCGGCAACTCTCATAATTTGTCATATACCGGATACAAGTCCTGGGACATATCTTGGTTGTATGCCATCGTACTGGAGCTAGACCGTACACTATTTGACTGTTACCTAAACAATGTACCAATACAATGTGATTTATATAGAAAGACAAAAAAAATATATAAAAATGACAAACCTACTGAGTTTCTCCCCGGCCCTTCTTAGTGGAGGCTGCGCGTGGATCCGCTAGGGGATTAGTAGTTAGATTGGATTAAGCAAATGTGAGTTTGCCAATTTATAAGTGTATTCACAGGGTTCACCGTTTAAGTATGAGATTGGGCCTTTAGTGAAATGGACTTTCTAATTCAAAAAAATGTACGTGAAAAGTTACATGCACAACAATACGCTACAACGATACGCTACGTTACAACAATACGCTATTGCGCGCGGCACACGAATGAGAACAAAAACGCTTGCCACTTGAGGCCATGGGAATCGATTTGCAGTACAGAGTTACTAATTCTACTATAATTATATATCTGACAGTTTGTATGTTTAGACGTTAGGATGTCTGTTACTTAATCAAGCAATAATGTCTCAACGGATTTGGATCAATTTGGCACAAAGATAGTTTGCCATGCTATGGTTTCACGGTTCTGTGCCAATATACTTCAAGTTCATCTTCCAACTCTCGATATGTCAGCTACCCACCTAATTATTAATCTACTCAGTCTTTTTTAGCCAGTTCTAGGTCATATTCCTTTAATATTTTACCTCCGTTTCCAAGTTAAAGATACAAATATTCATATACATCAGTGTTGTTTTGACTTCTAAAAAATACACGCCTGAAAATCACGTGAACGAAGTCGCGAGTACAATTAGGAATTTAATTAGTTATTTTGAATTGAACGACATTCCACGAAGTAGACGTTAATTTATGACGCTTACAAAGCTAAGCTGCTGAGCTGTCTTTAAATAGCGTCGTGGAAATTATGACCAGCTAACTTACTGGCGGCTGTACGCGACTTGCGGAGGCGCCAGCGATGTAGGATGAGATGTAGTATCCGATTATTATTTAATACTTATTGGCATTGTTATATGTGAGCATTTCTGAAGTGGTGGTATGGTATGTTCATAACAGAATACCTTAAACTTAAAGATCATGGTGCCGTGAATCGATCGTTTTGCAGCCACATAGACTGCTTAATTTAGAGACGAGACTTGGCATTAAAATAGCATACCAAATAGTTGTTAAATACCTTTTTCTTAAAAAAAAGATTACCGATACTAGAATACAACTATCATATGTAAAAATAACCGCACTGTTGAAAAAATTTCAAAGGAAACCTAGTCAAGTTGCATACATAGATTAAGTACCAATTAAAAATTCCCAGAAACGACTGCATAGAAACTGAACCCACTGGAGCTCTACTGACCACTCTTCGAATAATCCTGCGAAATGTAATTATACTAAAAAGAACAGAAAATAAATAGTATTGCTTACAAATTTATGTCTAGTCTCTGCCTCACGTCATGTTCTATGAAAGAAACTAGCATTTTAGTACCTACTGGAAGTGGAGCCACCCCATACCAGCTTCTAACCTCAATGCAAGCAATAACCGCCGCTCAAACGTGGAGCAAATGTAAATCGCGAGGCGACGGCGCGGCTGCTTAATTAAACGTAAGTCGCAATAACCTGTCACACGCCACGCTCATGGAACCATAACTCCACATCATAGCGTTTGGTGTGCTAGTTAGCAAGGGGACAATGGATAATAAATTTACTAGCACTTTGCTGTTAGGTCATAGTCCACCATGCGGACCCAGTGTGGATTGGAGGCAGGTTCGTGTACCCCGCTTGTAGACTTTATCAAGCCGTCCAGGTTTTCAAAACGGCTTAACGACTATCATGTATAGTGGTAAGTGCTTGCTCCTTATTAAAACGGAGTCTAAGGCAAAATGTGTGTGTATACATTGTAGTTCGTTTTTATTTGTATAGTTTAAAAAGTAATTGATGATATTTTCATTTTATTTCGGTTTTTTCAAATGCACAAAGCATTTGGAAAAAACCTAATAATAAAAAACTCTCAAAAATATTAATAATCGACCAAAAATGTTTTTTAGCACTAAAACGCTATTTATTTAGTTAAAAACTGGTTTTCCATATCTATATCATCATCAGCAGAAAAACGTCCACTTCAGCATAAAATCCTCCTCCACAGATCGCCACGGCGCCCGATTTGGAGCTGTATGTATCTAGCTTTTACTTGTGACCTACACTAGGTCCATATCTACACATCAAACAAATGGATTCAATAAAATATTGAGTATCACCTCTCAACAAAACGGTTCATTATTAGAATAGGGCCCATCGACGGTCTCAATAATGCTCTGATTGCTCGGAGATGACAATAGCGAGCGGATAATAATCTGAGAAGCCTCCATTCGTTATAAGTACGCAGGGAATTATATTAAGTTTACAGTGTTCATTGCCTTAGATCAAATTAGGTTATTCTGGAGAAGGTCTCATATCGTGGAAATGGTAAGAAGTAGATGCGGCAATAGCATTCTGGAATAAGTTATCTCTACAGACATTTTTGTAATTGTAATAAAAGTAACAAGGTACTTGTTTTTTTCGGTCGGGCATCGAACTCACGATGGAACCCGTGGCTGCTCGAACTAATTATCAGAGTGGTCTATGCTCTGTCTTCTAGATTTAGTCAACATTGAAGTTTTAGTATCCGTATAACTTCTAGAAAAATCTATATCCACTGCATCGCAGGACATCCTGATAGTAGTGCTTATAATTGCTGCTTATGTGAAAGACCAACTCCTGTTAAATATAAATAGAAATCAAACGTCAGTTCTATTGACATTTTATAAATCATTTATGGTTAAAACCCAAAATCCTAAAGTACTTACTTAAGGTCCTTACGTTAGGTTACGGTATAAAATGCCCTCTCAACCTTTCGAACTGTGAACCCATACTCTCTAACGAGCGGAGCATAAAATTGAAGCTTCGCCTGAAGCCGGTTCAGTCAGTGGACCGGCGCGAAATGTAATTGCAACGAGGTCCACCGCGCGAAAGCGAACCCAAGTGAAGAGGACGCAGTAGGACAAACCAGTTCTTTTCAGCTTAAGAAATTAAAATATTTTGTGCAAAAATACTTAGAAACAATGGAAATCAGGTGCAAAAAAATTATCATACTCTTAGAAGAACAGGAAGTGGTTATTGAGGCGCTTAGATTTTTACTATATTTTCATGTGGTTCTTAGGTTGTAGACACATACACGCCTTTATCCCACTGGGTTAGGCAAAGACTACACATACTACGATTCTGACACACCTCTTGCGCTTTATCCATGTACATACATCATAGGTTGTGGAATAAAATAATACAATATGAAAAAAGGACTCAAGGTTGACACGAAAGACGGGTTTATTATTAGGGTTGGGATCTAAATGGATACCAAAATGTTTAGAAACTATCTAAAACTATCTTAAGATGTAACTTAGTTGACACGAATAACGTTCTTCGTAATAAAACTAACACTGATGGGTTCTACGTAGAAAGATATTGATATATTCTGTTGTCTAGATTTTTCCAACGTAATGACGATGGTAATAACGAATTCACGCTGTAATATATCTTTTGAGACCAATGGGAGTAAGAATAGACAGATTTTCTTATACCAATAAACCTTGCATAGCTCTTTTTTAAGGGGGAAGGTTACCTACCAAATAAAGTAAGTAACCATAAATTTGACAACTATGAATCGACATATCGGAGTTCCCTTTTCCATCTAGGCATCCTTTGGTTAGGTTTTATTTTATAGCTATATTTTATTCGTTATTTCCTCACTGTTCACCCCGTCGCTACGGCAGTGCTCCTTTGTATCGCGAACAATGCACCCCTCCTTAATCCATTGCGAGTGGTTTCTTAATGAATCCACACGTCGCGACGTTGAGCCGCCTCCTGCACTCCTGTCCCTGGCTCTAATCTTCAAGGGGAGTGATACAAATGACGCGAAATTATATTAAAATTGTATATGAAAAGTTTTATCTTAATAGCTACAGTCGCTAAGATAATTCTTGTAGAAGTCATAAAACTCATACATGCTAAAAGTTGAAGAAAGCTATCTCGCAAAAAAACCCCTGACCTTTATATTTCCTAAGCTGTCGTGTTAGAGGTGGAATGTATACTCACATTTCGCCGGTGACCTTAAGTGCTTATGTAATAGGAGGTGAGCGCACTTAAAACTCATCTCCAAAGCATATTCCAGACTCAAGACGTTTATAGGAAAACTCCAATAACACGCTCGACTTAGAATTTAAGGCCGATCTAAGGCCTCGTGAACTCTGTATACGAAACGTGATGGTTTTGTATACAAACAAATGTTCTGTAGACAAATGTTTCATACTGCACCCCAAAGTATCCCAGTAACTTCGACGACACTAAATCACGTAAGGATAATTTTGAAATATGACCGGCACAGGAAGCCCGTAAACATCCGATCCAATGGCCTGACTACAAACCACAAGTATTCGTCACGAATATCAAATAACATAACTAGGATAAGTATAATGCTGTAGGGGATTATGTGGAATTTGATATTTTTGGGCATGACACTGCGAACAGAAGCCAGTCGCCAAAGAGGTCTGTAAGGAAAGAAACTATCGTAATAATGTGCTGTCTACCTAACCCGTATGGGATGAGGCATGATAACATAGATAGATAGAGATACTGCAAATGGAGTATGTAATAATCATTCAATATTTTTTACAAGCTTTTATTTAACTTGCAATGTTCGCATGTCCATCTTTCTGTCTGTCTTTCCGGTTTAAATGTTGTGATCCATTTCAAAGCACTTGCAGGTATCTAATTGAGCTAAAATGAGGCACACGTATATAAGTTCGGTGACCACGCTATAATATGGTACCATGGAGCTGGTCTGATGGTGGAGTCGGATGGTCGCCAAAGGAACATTTTAACTACATAATATACTTCCCTCTTATTTAAGTGTGTTGAACTGGTATGACAAAGTCAAAGTCAAAAGTCAAAACATTTTATTTGTATAGGCCAACAAGAGCGCTTAGAAATGTTAAAAATTATTACATTTTTTACAATTACCACCGGAAATGATCGGAACGCGGCCTCACACTGAGAAGATCCGGCGAGAAACTCAGCAGACTAGTCTTTTAAATTAATTGAAATGGCATTTCTATTTATCATTCTTTTCTTTACAAAATTGTATTTTAATAACAGAGTATTTTACAAACTATATTTAGGAGTTGCCGAATGAGGAGCTGCTCAAACCCAATCAGTTTTATCGTCGATATATTCGGAAATATTATAATATCCTTTACTACATAGTCTACTTTTAATAGCCTTTTTAAACTTATTAATAGGCATTATATGATTTCAGTTAGCTATGGGCAATTTGTTGTAGAAGCGTATACATTGTCCCATGAAAGAGTTGCTAATTCTATGGAGACGAGTAGAATGTACAATAAGATCATCTTTGTTCCGTGTAGAATAAATGTCGCTATATTTTTCAAAGTTACTGATATTTTTTTTTAACATATAATAGATTTTCATATATAAATTGCGAGACAACAGTTAGAATATTTATCTCATTGAATTTTTCTCTAAGGGAAGCTCTGGGGGCCCAATTGCAAATTGCACGAATAGACTTTTTTTAAGAACGAAGATGGTATTCAGTTCAGCAGAACATCCCCAGAGCAGTATGCCATATGACATACGCCCATAGTCACGGCAGTGCCGCTAGTCCTAGGGAATACAACCAATTGACCACAATGATCGGATTTTAGTTTATTTATCACAGAATAATACCTAGGTTTCACATTTGTAAAAATATTATGTATACATGTCGCACTAGTAGCAGTTATTCTAGTACGTTCCAAAAACACATTGTACAAATTATATGATTTCATAAGTGATAAAATTTTCCGAGTCATAATGTTGTTGTCGAATAAATTGATATTAAAGTCTCCACAAATAGCGACTACTTTATTAGAAGTAAAGATTTTAAATAAAATGCCCTCCATAAATTTCTTAAAATCATCATAAGAAGAAGATGGTGGCGTATATACGCACACAACAATGAGCTGCTCAGACTTAATACATCAATACAAGCAACTTCAATAACTCTTTCAACAGAGAGGCTCACAATGTCCCTAAGTTCTTTACATTTGATGTTATTATTTATGATGTTTAAAGAGCCACCATGTATCATATTATTTCTGCTGAAAGAGCTAGCAACCTGCTGATTAGAGAAATTGAACATGATTTGGTTACTTTTAAGCCAATGTTCAATAATACAAAGAAGATCTATCTATCTTTCAAACATTCATTAATAATTCAATTTCTATTTATATTTTGTACACAATACTTAGCTGGCAATGTACCGTTTTTAGATATTATTACGCTAGATTATATCTTTATCTTTGACAGGGTAGATAGAGAAGTTTAAGTCAGACATATTTTACTTACAATTTTAAAATAAATAGCTAAACCGATAATAATTCATGAAAAGGAAGGTATTGAACTGTGCGGACTAAGCGGGGCTGAGGCTGAACCCGGTGATAGAGATAGTTGATAGAGAAATAAGTCTGGTGGAAGTTGACAATATAATCACTACAAGGTTCTCCCGGGATATCTAGCTATTATTTCTTCATACTGAAATAACAAAGTGGATCTTACTAACATTTTCAAGGTGTTTTATGTCTCGAAATAATATTAGAGATACTTTTTATCCCGGAAAGAATCACGGTTCTTGCGACATAGCTGGTATTTATTCATATTAAAATGGCTAAACGAATTTAATTGAAACTTTATATGAAGGTGTCTTATATCGTAAAATAAAACATAACTCTTTTTATCTCGAATAACCACTCTGTTGACCCAATAAAAAATTAACCATCTTCAAGTCGACGCAGATCACCCAGTTATGTTCAAAATATTTTATTTTTGTAAAAGAATTGAAAGTACCTCATATTCTTCTTTCACAGATGTTGAGTGAGCAATTGTAACGGGAGCATATTTATTTACATTATGTAGAAAAACTGCTTTGAGACTTCGTTTACTCTTGTCAATAAATAGACGCATTCATTGGTCTGATAGATCGTCAAACCCATGAATATCAGCAATCCACTCACATTACAGCAATACACCAAATTTTTATCAGATGAAAAAACTGTAATAAGCGTCGTTCTCTCGTGCGATATGTAGACACTCGAACATCTGAGTAAAGGCAATTTTTTTCTTTTAATCTGGACGCTAGTAGCTCAGCACGTTCCTTAGAATGATCTTAGTCTCTGATGAGGTCATTAAGCTCATTCTGCGAAAATGGCTTAGGATTTGATGTGTTTCCGCAGTATTCAAAGTCATCATCTACTTGAGAAAAGAATTAAATGAGGGAAGAAGGTAAACTAGAGCTGATGAGTAAAATTCTTTTTAAAAAAAGGGAAACCGACTTAAAAAAGCTTTGAAGTTGCTTTTTGAAGTCGGCTTCCCTTTTTTTAAAAAGTTTTATATTTTACAATTTTTAGTGATGAGTGAATTTATTATTATTATTTATATACCTCCTTTATATTATGCTACTTATTTATACAGTGAGGTACCTACAAGATTTATATAAAACTCATAATAACTGAATTTTCACATTGTCCAATACCAATAAAACTTACATTCGACCATCACGGAGCTATTCTGAACATAATGCAAAAAGAATCATCAAAATAAGTTTATAAGCAAAGAAATTACAAAAGAATACAGACGAATTATGAACCTCCTCCTTTTTTGAAGTCGGTTAATATTCTGCTTAGTTCTATAGTAGGGTACCTATAGGATTGACGTAATACCCATAATATCTCAATCTACGCATTCGTATTGTTTGTCGTTAAGGAGTTCCCTGGTGTATCTTCAAAGTCCAAGGTCCATTACGGATGAAATTAAAATAGGACTACCTTGAAACTATATTGAATCCAGCGGAGAAAGAATCATCCAAATCGGTTTATAAGCAAATAAGTTATAAAAAAACACAGACGACTTATGAACCTCCTCCTTTTTTGAAGTCGGTTAACATTGTGCTTAGTTCTATAGTAGGGTACCTATAGGATTGCCTTAATATTCGTATTTTCTCAATTTGCTCATTCCTATTGTTTGTCGTTAAGAAGTTCCCTGGTGTATCTTCAAAGTCCAAGGTCCAATACCAATAAAATTAAAATGGGACCACCTTGGAGCTATACTGAACCCAATGCAGAAAGAATCATCAAAATCGGTCCACAACTGACGGAATATCGGTGAACATACATAAAAAAAAGCATACATACAACCAAACATAGAGCCTTCTCCTTTTTGAAGTCGGTTAAAAATAGCATGACTTCTGCGGAATATCTATTATTTCTTAATACTAAAACGGCTGAGCGGATTATAAAGAAACTTAATAAGAAAAAGAAACTACACAGATATACAATGCGAAAGTACAAGGACGTAGAACATTAACTATTTATAGTTTCACAAATTATATACAATATTTACAATTATGTGAAAAACAGCAAAATATTAATAATAAAAAAACGTTAGTAAAAAGAGAAATATACATATTTACATAGGGTCAAATGGTTCCACGCCGCTGTCAGTTAACAGTGTACCTAGAACAGGACGTAGATATCGGGGAAGACTTAGACTATCGTACCATGAACAAATAGACCATGTCTTATCCGAACGGCAATTGAAAAGTCTCCGTAACCGGTGAGGTGTAAGGGATCTGACGTGATGATATAAATTGGTAGATAGTATTAAAGTATCTTAAGTCGTAAAATAATAATCTGAAATAGGTAACTTTGTTACCTATTTCAGACACAACACACTAGACAGACAGAACACACTAGATCATGCCGATATTATCCGTCTAAGTGGTATTTAAAATCACACCAATATGCATTTAGTGAATAAAGAAAAGCCTGGCAATCTTTCGATTTCCCTCTTCCTCTTCACAGGTGACTAGAAAATTGAAGACCTGCTGAATTGTTCTATAACGAAAATTTACTCATATTTGAGTTGACTTTATAAATACTTTGACGGACGATTTAGCGCAATGGTTAAGAGCTTAAGCCGCTCTTCCCACTGCGTCTAATAGTCGCGGGTTCGAGTCCCGCACGGGACAAATCTTTGTGTGATCCTCAATTATTTGTTCCGGTCTGGGTATTTGTGTATGTGAATTTTAATGTTTGTAAACGCACCCGCGACACAGGAATAAATCCTAGTGTAGGACTACGTTCTTTTTTAAAAAAAAAATCTTTTGCATATCAAAGACGACTTTGTTTAAGCGATAAAACGTAGACTGCTTAACTTACTTTGTCAAATAGTCGCGGCTACGATCCCCGCACAGCGCACGGGAATATTGATTGGGATTTGTGATTTTGAATTAAAGAAGATATTTTGTGCGCATACGGGCACAATAAATGTTTGTCCGTGTTAATATCCAGAACGGCGAAACCGATTTTAAATACACTATCACAGGAAATGAAAAAATAGAGGATATTTCAGAGATTATTTAAGACTACTTTTAAGCTCGGTAAATGCAAGATTCCTGGGGGATAGTTGTTTTTATTTCTCCATATTAACACGGCTGAATGGATTTAAAAGAATTTTAATATGGACGTGTCTCTTAAGTCCTACCTACCTATGTCAAATTACAAAATGAACGCGTGCGAAGCCGCGGGTAAAAGCTAGTAGAAAATAAACTACGTATGTAGTTAGAGGTTATGTTGATTATTTAATACAAAAACGCGACGTAACCTCAATAATTGGCATATAATAGTTATGAGCAAGGCTAATATTACGTAATTAAGTACCTTATGTGGAGACAACAACGATAACACCAGTGTTTTTTTTCCAAAAACAAAATGCCGGTAAAACATGCACTGTCACTTACATTAACACACGTTTAACAAAACAGCATAAATTTCACAAAATGTACACAGTTTGACACTTATAACAATCAATTACCCCTTTAGATTATGAAAAATTGATAATTAGGGAGTATATTTAAGTAAGTACTATACACCCTGGTAATGGTAATATAACCAAAGCCACTAAAACTAGACTCGTACGAACACTTTTATTCCCCATATTCTTGTACGCTGCAGAGACTTAGACGCTGCGAGAACTGGAAAAGAAGAAAATAGATGCTCTGGAAATGTGGTGCTGGAGAAGAATGTTTGGGATATCGTGGACCGAATTTCGCACGAATGTCTCCATACTCCAAGAACTCGGCATCAAGCAGCGTCTATCAGCAGTAGTACAGCCATGTCAGCGACCATGTCTCCAGGCGTAACAGCGACTCCATAGAGCGTCTGGTTGTGCAGGGCAAAGTAGAAAGAACAAGCCCACGTGGGAGGTCACCAATACGGTGGACAGACCAAATTAAGTCCGTAGTGGGAGATGCTTTGATCAAGTTAACCAGAATCTCAAATGATCGAACTAGGTGGAGAGATATCGTAAGGCGAGCTACAACAGCCTCCATGTGACTGAACCTTATCGTGATTACGACCGCTCTGTCAAGAGTGAAGCGAATATATAAGAAGAAGACTATACACCCAAACGGTGTTTAGGGTCTGATAATGAATCCGATAAGAGGCCAATCGACTACCCTATTACTCAGCATAGCCCCTTGTTTGGACTCGTTGGATTTGTCTCAAC
The DNA here is from genome assembly GCA_905147815.2 of Phalera bucephala. Taxonomy (NCBI): domain Eukaryota; kingdom Metazoa; phylum Arthropoda; class Insecta; order Lepidoptera; family Notodontidae; genus Phalera; species Phalera bucephala. The sequence goes on along the minus strand of LR990615.1, from coordinate 37,480,761 downwards.
GAGTATCTACTGTAGACCCGAATGATAAGCAGGATCTGATGATGGAGCCGGAAGGAGGCTATAGGAAATTATTAAGTAAGCAAAATTTTAATTTAAAAAAGATCCTTTAAATAAAATTATTTGATAACGGGGCCCTACACTTGAAACTATTCCTTAAGCACGAGTGCGATTACAAACGTGTAATTCACATACACAAACATCCAGATTGAGAAAATATCTGTAAGTCACACAAAGATTTGTTCCCCGCCGGGATCGAACCCGCGACTACTCGATCCAGTGAGCGTACCGGCTTAAGCTATTAAACATTAGACCAAACGTCTTTGAATACTTTAGAGAAAGGGTCTCAAAAGTAGGTACCCACTCATGATTTTAATATGTCGTTATTAATGCCCGCTCGATATGGGATAGGGCTTGTGGCCTCCAGAGAGTGAAATGAGTCTGGGAGAGGCTTTTTGCCTTCAGTGACTGAAATGAATTGGAAGTCATAATAAAAAGTGGGATATAATAAAAGTGGGTAAGTATTACAATGCCAAAAGGTTCGGCTTCTGGCATAAACGTTAGCAGGCCATGACCGTCTGTTGACGTGACCGCAACACTCCACCTACCTGTTATTCTGGGGATATGTAATGCGAATGATCAATCGGTACAGAATAAAAAAATTCAAAAAAAATTTAAAATCGACTTCAAAAAGTATAAAATAAATATTTGAGGTCGGTGCCAAGTAACAGACTGCACCAACCTGTAAAAAGGTTTTTATTTTACAATTTTAAGTGATGCGTGAATTAATTATTAATAATTATTTACCTATATGATATAATTCTACTTAGTTCTACAGTAAGGTACCCGATAAAATTAAAAGGGGGCCTCTTCGGAGCTAATTGAATCTAATGCAAAAATAATCATCGAAATCGGTTCACAGTTGATGGAAATATCAGTGAATATACATAAAAGAAGCATACATACAGCCGAACATAGAACCTCCTCCTTTTTGAAGTTGGTTAAAAAGAGGAAGGTATTAAGCCCTGGATTGAAAATATACAGAAGAATATAAGTAAATTATATATTTTTTTATGATGTCTTGTCAAGAATAATTATTTAACATTTTTTTTTGTATTTTGCAAGATCTGTGTAGGGACAGTGATTCCGTAATGTTATAGCGTTAATCTTCTCTTTTGTCACATCTCACTTTGGCATTTAATATTGATGGCAAAATGTGGATACACTCAGTATATCTCTGCTATACCCGCTCTAGAAATGCAACCGAGATGGTGATTTATGTTCATTTCACAAAAAAAATTCTATTTCAATATTGTGATAGCAAAATGATTTACAAAATAAAAACGTGCATTAAAACAATTCGATGAGTGCTATCCACCATTTGTTTCTCCAGGTTATCCCAATTATTGTGTAGTACCTGCTTATTTCCCGCAACAAACTGTTTCTTCTCCTAAAACCTCATTTACATAATGTATAACTACCTATTTGGTCTTAGAGCCTATTTATTCAAAATAGCGCAAAATTGTTTATAACTTACCTACAACACGAACACACCGCAAAACATTACTTTCATACCACATCCATTTACATAAAGCACCGGATTCAAAATTAATATTTACCAAAAATAAAGTAATTTACGTTAATGGCGACTTGATGACTTTTGTATAGCGCGCTTTAAAATTTTATTCCGCCATAAAATAAATCAAGACGGGTTTACTCTGCAAATTACATTACACATACGAGATTTTGCACCGACATTATCCCATTGGGGCACGCACGTACAAAAATGAGATTAAATGAACGCCCCTACAAATCGAGTTAATGGGAAAAAAACTGGGCAAGTGCGTGACTTTACGCGAGGTAGCTACGCTTCTGTGGTATCAAAACGTGAGTATCCAAATAGAGATAGACAGAAAAAAAGCAAGCAAGAGAAAGAGAGAGAAACAGAAAAACACCTAAAAATTATAACATTATTTACATCTTTCCACCAAGTCTGAACGCTACCTCCATTTAGAAGACTCAGAGAGACACTCACCGGGCGACTTTTTTATATAAAATTATTATATGCAGCATGTTTTGACATTGCTGATTAAGGAGCTTTTCAAACCCAGTCACTTTTATTGTTGATCAAGTTTTCATAGACTTTTTAAACTTATTGATAGGCGTGTTACGGATATATTTAGATCTTCATCATCATCATTTCATCCTATATTTGTCCACTGCTGAACTTAGGCCTTTTCAATCGCTTTCCAGCGTAACCGGTCCGATGCCACCTGCATCCAACGAATGACCAGATGGGCCGACGATCTCACAGACTGCAGACTTCTTTGAGCGACGGTGTTTTAGGTCAGCTATGTGTTCTTTAACCCGAGTTTTTACTGGTCTTTTTGTTTGTCCTATGTAAGAGAGACCACATTCACAATCAAGCTTGTATACTCCTGCATCTTGAAGAGGGATGTGACACTTGACAGATGGTAAAAACTGACTGATCTTCTTTGGCGGCTTATAAAATGTTTTAATTGAAGCACGCTTCAAGATGTAGCCAATCTTGTCTGTGACTCCTCTTATGTAAGGTAGTACAGCAGGGAGACGCTCGACTGTGGCTGGTTTCACTCGGTCACTGTGACGTTGGCGTGGGACTCGAAGCTTATTGTCGTGCAGGACTTGCTTGACATGTTGAAGCTCGGCAGCCAGATGTTTCTTGTCACAGATCCCTTGTGCTCTCTGAAACAAAGATTTACCCACAGTAGCTAACTGCGATGGATGGTGGTGAGATTCACCGTTTAAGTACCTATCAGTATGGGTCTTTTTTCTATAAACCGTATGGCTTAAGGTGTTGTTGGGGTTACGGATTACTGAAACATCTAGGAAAGCTAGGGAATTGTTTGCTCAACCAAACATGTCAAGCAAGTCCTGCACGACAATAAGCTTCGAGTCCCACGCCAACGTCACAGTGACCGAGTGAAACCAGCCACAGTCGAGCGTCTCCCTGCTGTACTACCTTACATAAGAGGAGTCACAGACAAGATTGGCTACATCTTGAAGCGTGCTTCAATTAAAACATTTTATAAGCCGCCAAAGAAGATCAGTCAGTTTTTACCATCTGTCAAGTGTCACATCCCTCTTCAAGATGTAGGAGTATACAAGCTTGATTGTGAATGTGGTCTCTCTTACATAGGACAAACAAAAAGACCAGTAAAAACTCGGGTTAAAGAACACATAGCTGACCTAAAACACCGTCGCTCAAAGAAGTCTGCAGTCTGTGAACATGTCCTTGACCGCACCCGCCATAACATCAGATTTGATAGACCACAAATCCTCGTGAAAGAACACCGATTCTTACCAAGGATGGTTCGCGAGGCTATTGAAATTAAAAAACATCCTAATTTCAATAGAGAAGATGGCTGGGTGCTTCCATCGTCTTGGGATCCAGTAATTAATATAATCAAATCTAAAACCAAGCATAACACTGCAAGACCTCAAGACACCGTGAGCTCATTCTGCGTAGATCGGACCAACAAAAACAAAAATAATTAAGAAGTTTGAGGGTACCCCGGAACAACTATGCCTTTTGGACGTCTAACACCTCAGTCCTTCCCGTGACCATGGGTGCTGCAAAGCACTCGAAACGTCGGGAACTTAAAAATCAAAATAAACCGCGATAAAATCCGAAAAAATAGTTTTATTTCATGTGTAATATTCGCGTAAATCTAAGAACTCAGTATACGAGTAATATCTTACTTTCGTTTCCCAAAATATTGTCATTGTAATTTTATCGATACTTAAATCCATCACAATAGGAACAATCTGTCTTTCCCCTCAGTATCAAACTCCCGAAAGTATTCGAAAAGAATTTATACAAAAACAGACTTTACGACTTCGGCCTGAGGTGGAGATAAAATGTTAATTGCATCTTTTGTTCGTCTCCTGAGCCCTCGTAAACATTTGTGGGCGTTCTTTGTACAGCGGCTATTATGGGGTGCATTACGTTTGATGTTCAGCTGTTGATTCCTGTGTAAAGCTGATGGGCCCGAACCCTTTGAAGCATAAATACAGATGTTCTGTTTAATAGCGGCCATTTGTCTAGCGATGGGCGATTGTTACGAAAAAAACTATCGAATGAATCGACAATTATAGTTACACACATTCGATTGTCAATTCATTCGTCCTCACAAAAATACATTCGAATAACAATCGACCAACGAATGAAAATCGACGCAACATCGCCAATGCGCAGGTCACATTCGATACGGGGAGAATGTTCCGATTGTTAGCAATTACTTTTAGTTAATCAGTAATTACTGTTGGTAAAGGGCTTAGGCAAAGTAAGTTAGAAATATCGTTTGAATTATAGATAAATTAAAATAAATCTAACGTAGATAACTACGTTAGATTTAGTAGGTATAGTGATAATAATATCACTATACCTACCCCGCAGGATATCTGGAATGATGATAGAATACCACAAATTCCAAAGATTTTTTTAATGAATTATCATCATCATCATTTCAGCCTATACTTGTCCACTGCTGAACATAGGCCTCCCCAATCGCTTTCCAGCGTAACCGGTCCGATGCCACCTGCATCCAACGACTTCCTGCGATTTTCACAAGATCGTCGGTCCATCTGGCAGGTGGTCGTCCAACGCTGCGCTTGCCAATACGTGGTCTCCACTCTAGAATCTTTCTGCCCCAACGCCCGTCCGATCTACGCGCTATATAGTTCGCCCATTGCCACTTCAGCTTGCTAATCTTAATGGCCATGTCGGTGACCTTGGTTCTTCTACGAATCTTCTCATTCCTGATTCGATCGCGTAGAGAAACGCCGAGCATAGCTCTCTCCATAGCTCGCTGAGCAACTCTGAGCTTTTTTATGAGACCTATTGTAAGAGACCACGTCTCTGATCCATATATCATCACTGGTAACACACATTATGAATTATACCTATTTACTAATAGTAGTATACATATTTACTAAAAGTAAATAAGTACAATTCATAAAAATACTTAAAAAATTATTTTCTATATAATAATTTATGTGTATAAGTAATTATATTTAAGTACATTCATTATTTTATAAAAAATTAAAAAACAAGTCCCGATTCAAATCTATCGAACGGTGCCAATATAATCGATGGCGCGTTCGATCCGTGCGTCGATTGCATACTCGTTCCTAAATTTACGCGCGCGCGGTAAACGCTAAGCAACAATCTAACAATCGACCAACAATCGAAGAATTATGATTGTCATTCGATTGCATTCGAATAAAAGGAACAATCGAATGATTCGATTGTTTTTAGTAATAATCGCCCATCGTTAATTTGTACCTTCCTGGTTCTGGAAAGCTAGCTGGCTTGACATTTAGCATCGTAGAAAGTTCTGATTACTCCTAAAAAACTTATAATTGTCTTTGTTGCAACTGCAGATCAGCGTGTGAAACTTATAAAAACTTATTTATCTGTAAATCAGCCTATACTTTCTCACTGCCGTGTCTTTGCCCAGTACTTGTGTATACAGATGGCCTTTTCTCTCAAAGATCAAGCTAAGAGATAAAAGGTCATACTATATCACGGGGATCCAATGCAAATCATTGAAGATCTGAACCGATGTGTGAGTTTTTTCAATAGTAGTTAGTGCTGTCACTCCATACTCATTATCAGAACATATATTCACATTTTTTATTTAAATAATTACCTTATTAGGCCTTTACCCAGTAGTAAGACATACAGTTTAGAAGACAAAAACGTCATTTAATAAAAACGTAGAAGTAATAAAATCGAATTTCATCAAAATACTTAACAACAAAAGGGACCATAAAATATGCCTCAAACTCCCAAATCTTCCGTGACCTTTCAGCTTAACAAAGGCATCGATAAACGAGCACGTTTCACTCCTATCGCGATCCTCTGTCAGCGGAATAGGCAGACATTGAATTATTTAGACAGACACCTTCACAAAGCAGCTCCGATGTACATACAAAGGTTCAACGCAACAAAGCGATCGCGACGGCTGATTGCTGCGCGGGATTCAACAAGACGGAATCTAAAGAATAGATGGTCTAGCAAGAACAGGTTGGCGTGAACCTAACGCTATCGAGTTGAGCCTTTTTATTTTATAAACTTATTGAATAAAGATGAACGTGACAGCACGCTTTCGCGACGACGTTACGACAGCGTCTATTTCCTTCTTAGACCTGAGGACGATAGGACAGCGCTTTTTTGGGTTTTAAAACAAACACATGTTAATCTCATTCAGCTTGACATTCGAAATATAACTCTGAAGTGGAGAAATAAATTGCAAATATTTATGGAAATATATTAATGATTGGTAAATTATTACTTGCAAACTACATTACGGCTAAAATGAAGTGATAGCCGTTAAGCCAAGTTGAAAGCCTTATAGGCGGCTTGATAAGTTCCAACAGAAGGTGGCCACAATCCTGGCTCCACCAATCCGCACTGGGTTCGCGCGGTAGAGTATAACCTAATCTCTCTCACCTCGATTTGTGAGAGCAGGTCTTTGCCCAGCAGTGGGACAGTATAGGCTGATATTATTATAGTTCCGCTTCACATGTGTATTATTCTAAAATAAAAATATTATACAAAAAAACATCACCCACATATTCCTCAAGTGGTGGTAGCCTATAGTATTATGAATACCCACCGACATAGAGAGTAAGGCTATTGAAATACTGAACTTATACCGGACTGTACCTACTGAGTTTTTTTTGTCTTCTATTTGATAAGTATACTTAACCAACACAATCTTCACTTACGATCTCGGATCCCAAGAGTAATCATTTCTTTACTATTCGGCTTACTCGGATCTGCATGTAGGAAGTCCACACCCTCTCCAAAGTTAATATATTTAAACAGTTGAACATCTTAGCACAAGCGGTCCGAATAAGAATCACGCACACAGACGCGCTCTACGCAGCTTTTCAGCGGCTCTCAGTGGGTATCTGCTGAACACTTCCGAGAAGCCGCATTGAGCGCACGTCTGTGGGCGTGGGGTATTCTTAGGGACCGCTTGTTCTATGTTGAACAACTGTTTACATATGTTAACTGTGCCCTCATGGGCCCTCACCCTCGGATCACATAAGTAAGGGATAATAGTCATGTTTATTTACTTCAAGGAGCCGTCTGTCGCCGGGTATTCGACCTTCGGCATTTAGGGTCACGGTTAAACGTTCTCAAAAAGCTTAGTTAAAAGAAAGACTAAGATAGGTTTAATTTGATTATAAAACACACCTAAAATTAGTCTATACTGTCCTTCTGCTGAGCTTTCTCTTACAAATCTCTCTCTTACAAATTGTGACTAGGACTAAGCAATCCTGGATTATCGCGGGATAAACCATAAAACTTTATTATTTTTATTATTGTCGCAAGCTGCAATGTTACTTTAAAATGTATGATTTTGCCTACACATGAATTCCTCCATGAACTGATAATGGACTCGGGATTGTCTCTTCATGAAGAAACTCTTTAGTGGTTAATAGTACGCGCCCGAAATTGTTTATATACATTTAATTTAAATACTCAGATATGACTTCTTGCATGAACCGATGATGCAGTCAAGATTGACTCTTCAGGAGTGATCTCTTTAACGATGAATGACCCGGACACGAAACTTTGCATATTCTTTTGTTTCAGGAAAAATTGCACCATTCTTGCGGGATAAGTTTTATTTCTCCATACTATAACGGCGGAACGGATTTTAAACATACTTAGTATGAAGGGCAGTACAGGATCTGTGCCATCCCGGAAAGGTTGGTCTGCCTATATCAAATTACTAAATAAAGGCATGCGTAGCCGCGAGTAAGTAGTAAGTATTAAAATTTAAACCACAATAAATATTTTGTGCGAAATATTTTCCAACAATACAGATGGTTAAAGATATGAAATATCTTTATGTATTTTGTGTGTATCGAAGCATTTTGCGGGTTCTGAGACCAAAGTAAAAGATCCGGGAAAAGTCTGCGAAATTGGCAGTTTTAATACTTTGCTACAATTGTATCATTTTATTGTGAGGTCATATTAACAACAATATTTTGCATTATAATAATCGAATGTTATGAGGAATATAATCGAAGACCTCGCGTTTATACATATGTCGCATCCGGGTCATGACGATACACAAACGCCAAAGTGACGTATACAGAGCCTAAGTGGGTTGGGTTTACTAATAAAATGGGTATCACTCTGTATTCGTGATCACTTCGTTGCTGTTCGTTGCAAGAGAAGTATTAACTTCTTGAGACTTTGAGATTACTCAAGCCTGAGAACTGTGTTGTGTGTCGTAACAGTTGTGTGACATGTTGAAGTGTATTTTCCATTGTGCCTGAGTTTATTTTCTCGGCCGAATCCCTGCTTTCATCCGCAATCGGTGGTCAGGAAAGTAATGATCCTCTGTTACGTATTCACATAATTATTATGTAATTACTGCGTCTCGTATAATAACTTCATACAACGTCGTGTATATAGTGAGTAGAATCGCGTAGAATGCTTTCATTGCTGCATTGATTAAGGTGGATAAATAGTTCAAAAACTCTGACATTCCATTCCGACCAATAGAACTGCTATTCCTACACGAAACAAATACTTTTAGACTGACGGTATTTCAGTCTCTTTTGACGGAATATCTTTGACCAGGCTTCTCAACTCAGACAAAAACTATAAAAAAAATACAAGATATCTTACTTACATACGTACTGCAATATCAGCCGAAAGACATATATAGGCTTCCCTCGAAGGTTACCAAAAGGACTTACATACCTATGCCCTTACTTTTTCGATCTAGGTCTAATGTTTGGAAAGTTACTGAACTAAGAACTGACGAGTTAAGGCTATCGCTTTAATCGTTTAATGGCAGGTTTTAATATTCATCTCAAGGATAGATTTGCTTACTGGCAATAGAATTTTGTCAGATTTTGCATACAAAATATGTCGAAATAGGCAATAACTTATAAATAAAATGTTTCAATTACTTATATCACATCCTTAGTTCTACTTTTCCCTAGAAACGAGGTATGTGCCTACTTCCAACTAACTTTCAGCCCGTGGTCCTCTTAGTTCTCAACAAGCCTCTATTTAGAAGTGAAGATTGAATGGGAACTGCTGTAACAAGATTTTATTGGCAACAGTGAGTTGTTGGCGAGCTTTTCATTGAAAGGCCGAGGTCTGGGGATGCCTGCGTTTGAAACCGTTTCTTTGTGAAAACTTTTATGGAAAATGGCAGAGTTTGTATTGAAACGCGTCTAGTTTCGTTTAAATCTTAGAATAAATAAAAGACTGTGTTTTGTACTCGTTCTGTTTGTTAGTTATTTATAAGCGGGTGCTATTATGTAGTTATTGAGAGGGCTGAGCTAATTATTTGACGTTATTGTAACGGTCTCGAGAAAGCGTGCTGTCACCTCCATCTGTGTTTAGTAAGTTTGCAGTATAAAAATACGGCATACATCAATAGCATTAGGTTAACGTCAATCTGTTAGTGCAAAGCCCTTAAAGATACACTAGAATTTATTTCTTATTGCAGTGATAGCTTAGTGGTTAGACGATTGTACTGCAAAGACAGAGGTTTCGGGTTCAAATCCCAGTCACGCACCTCTGTATTTTCGAAAGCATGTGCGTATTAAAAAATTAACTATCACTTGCTTTAACGGTGAAGGAAAACATCGTAAGGAAACCGGCATGCCTAAGAGTTTCTCGAAGGCGTGTGAAGTTTGCCAACCCGCACTGAGCCAGCGTGGCGGACTATGGCCAAAACCCTCTCAGTTTGAGATGAGGCCCGTGCCCAACGGTGGGACAGTTACTTAACAAGGCAATATTATAAAATATTATTAAAGGTTGGTTGGCTAAGGTTGTAGTATAATAAACTGATTTAAACAATATTCTGTACAGTACACCCACATTTTGCCGACAATGTAAAGAAGCGAACCTGAAACTTTATAAACAAAAGACTAACAACGATGATTATAATGGAAGACCTCACAATCACCAGGTATCTTATGAGCAACTTCACTAAATAATATAGAATATTCAAATATACATTAATCAGGTCGTCAAGAACCAGGTTAGAGATTATCGGTGAAGGTACAATAATGAAATTATTACAATAACGCCAAAAGCCAGACCCCATATATTTATCTCTGGTATCAACTATAATCGGCTATTTGAGGGATTACTTCCCGCCGCCTTTATGATAGAAATAAGTTATATCAGAAATTGGTCTTCATATATCAAAATATAATATCAGAAAGAACTCGAAGATTTGAAAAAAATTCTTAAACCGATTCTATTATTGCATTTTTACTTCTGTATAAAGATTACGTTGTCATGGCAATAGTCGTCTATCTATTAAACGATTATCTTCGTGCTAATTTTCAATAATAAAGATTTAGAAGGCTTAAAGGTTAAAGGAAAGGAATGGAATCCATGGAAATGGAAAATGTGATAACGTTGTGATAATTTTAATAAAGAATAATATAAAAAAAAACAATGAAACGAAAAGCGTTGGTAATTCAACGACTTATCTTTGGCCTAGTAATACGAGTAGCACACACTGACATTAAACGATGCAGACTGTAGGAGTCCTATATTATTACATTAAGCAAACTTTTTCTATACTTTAGAATTTCCATCTATCTATATATATAACCACAATCCCTTACGGTATAGGCAGAGAATACAGGGTTACAACAGGTTCTTTCCTTACAGACCTTTCTGGCTTCCTAAACTCTCATACACGCTCGCCGTTTACGGAGATTATTGAATTAAGAGTATTTATTTACTTTACTTTAGTATTTGATGACTAAAACTCAGCCGATTCAGAAATGAAGAAATAATGACCACGCTATCATTGCCATTTAACAGTGTCTAAAGTACTAATCCATCAATCAGAGGCTTCCGTCATGCAGGAATTCCCCATCGTCGTCTTGTGGCAATCTTCGCCACCACGACCGACTTTGTGCCATAAGCATCCACTTTTTACTCGTGACCTTCACCAGGTCATTGGCACATCTTGTACTCGTGCTTGGTAACTACTTCCTCTATGTCTTTCAGTTGTGGTCATGGACGGCCTTCGCATGGTATATTTCAATATTCACATAAACCTGCAAAATTTATTCATCGAAGTGATGTTGAACAAACCCTGGAAAGTTTTAATTGATATTTATTTACCACCAGCAAGTAGACGTCTTGAAAACAGGCGCAGCTTAAAATTTCATAAGTGCTGAAGTTCCATTTTCACGAACTTGAAACAGCCGTTATATCGGTTCAAGTTTGAATTACTTAAACCCTTATAAAATTGATACTGAGATTTTAGGGAGAGTTGTTTTTATGAGAATTTCGTCAAAATTAAGCCACAAGTCAAAGTGAAGTCATTTTTGAAATGAAAATGAACGAAGACTGGCCAAAATTAAGACAAAAAAAAATGCTTTAAGAAGATACATCATTAGCCGAAAGACGTTCAGTGCAAGACAAAAGCCTCCCTCGAAGATGTAGATTACGAAAATTGCGCGCTGCTTATTTGTTGACTGTGGACAAATTTGCACAAGCTTATATAACGCACGTTATCGGTTTAATCTTCCATTTCTTCTATCTCCGTACTCGGAAATGATTACCCCAGATGACACCACACCCGCCAGTATCCTGCAGATTTGCGCTACAATATCCGCTGCTGGATCACCGCTGCAGACAGTTGTCGGATATCGCTGATATTAGCGTGTCATCAAGTCTCCCCCGATGGCGGGCTCTTCAGAGCGCAGCACAAAAGGGGCACCAGTGCGTTCCATACTCATTCGAAATTTAATTACTACGTTAAATTCATACAGATTAATTCTGAATTGAAGGATGCAACAAAAAACTGTGATTGATTTAACCTTCTAACACCTTTTTACTCCGAACTCTGGATCGATGTTCCCATAACATCCATGTAAAATGTATTTAAAATAATCATCGAAGAGCCCGGGGCGTTAAACCCTCACAAAAGCCTCGTTAAAGCGCGACAAAAGTCCATCGTGTTGGTTAAATTGGGATCCATTGGAGCCGCCGCTCTTTAGCCTTTTGTGCAATTAATGCCTGAAATTTGTTAATGCTTCACATGGATTTGTCAGGAACAAATGTATAGGGAAGTTCTAAGAAGAACGTGTCCCATACAAGTACAAAAGTAAACACCGTCATGCTTAAATTTCCTAAGGGGTGGTAGAGGTGTACTGTACACACTCAGATATCGACGATATTATGTAGGTGCCATTTGGCATTATACTGGGCACAATGCGAACTCCAGTCTGCTATTGAGAGATGTTCATTAGAATACTTTATTAGCCAACAGAGGATCCTAACCCAATACGTCAACATCGATGCGAACACATAAATGATTCTGATTCTAACAGCCGCATCATGCGCCATTTAGTTTGAATCCTAAGTTTCCCTTAATTTTTTTTTCTGTAGATATTTTCGGTGTACCAATTAAGAGTCTGAAATTATGCCTTGTATAGTGACAATAGGCTCGTTCTCTATTATTAAACTAACATATTCGGCAAAATATAGGAGTACACAGTACACTTCTGCCACTCACACTAGGGAAATATAAGCTTGACGGTGTTTATTTCTTTTAGAATGGTCCTTAAGTCACATCAACATTTTTTTTTCTAAGTCCCGCGAATGCATGGGCATTCAGTAGTAATATAAAGTGGTTAGGAAGTTTGGACAGTTTAACGAGCATCTAAGTTGCGTGAGTGTCGGGTAGAGGGCAGCGCTCGCCCGCCAACTGCGCAATGAAGTCAGCGGAGATGTTAAACTGTGAATTTGACACGGTGTTACTTTGTCCGGAAATATATTCTTAAGTTAATTGGGGGGGTGGTTTCCGGTGTTGAATAACAAATAATTATCTGTTACTTTAGAGTTGACATAATAACTTGTTTTGTTTTTATTGTAAATTAAGTTACCGTAATATTTAAATGCGTTTTAATTTTCTTGCTTTTTTAATGCAACTTTTATCTAATTTTTATGGCTTTTTTTTGACAAATTATTTCTCGCAATAGAAATTGCATGTTTTTTGGATGTAAATACATTTGTTTGATGTTTTCTATCGAAACGATATCCAATAGATTTTGTCTTTTGTCTTATCGTTCCTAGGTTGTTTTTATCACAATATTTGCACTCGAAATAATAATATTATTATATCTATCTATCTATCTATCTATAACCTCACGCCAGATCCCTTGCGGGGTAGGCAGAGAGTACAGAGTTCCAACAGGTTCTTTCCTTACATACCTCTCTGGCTTCCTCGACTCTCATAGTTTGTCTCATACACGCTCGCCGGTTACGGAGACATATATTATATTATTATATCATTAGCATATACTGGCTCACTACAAGGCAAATCTCTCCATTCTTCCACTTATCTCGGTCTAGTGCAAGCTGAGACTAGTCTTTGTCCTAGGAATCCAGCTCATCCCTCTACCTTTTTCCGGGGCTGCCGCGCTATCGTTTACCTCCAGGTAGGACCCAGACCCAGCGCATCCGACATGTAACAAATATGTACAGCTCAGCCCCATTTCAGCCTTAAAGATTAATGTAATTAAAAAAGTCTTCCGATGGTATCCTACATAAGTTAAAGCTTTATTTATATAGTAGGTACCAAACACGATACGGTTGTAAGCTTGTTAATTTTAAATAAACGCCGGTATTTTAAATGAAATGTTTTAAAATATTTCCATCGGTGTGGCTTGATGACTGCCATATTATTTATTGAAATATCAGTTGATGTGATTAAAAAATCATATTCTGTGAATGTGTGTGGTATACAAAAAATGTGATTGTATTAAAACTTAAATATTGTTTTCTTTTAATGCACCTAAATAAATAAATAAATTTATTACGTTTTTTACTAGCTCTTCAAATAATCATTATGATAATACTTGTAAGTATGTATGATCTAAGCGTAGCGTGTAGTGCTAAACGAACTTGGGTCTGGGATAGGTCATGCTCATTAAAAATGCTTGCGGTGGCTATTTGGTGCGGGTTACTTTCTGCCTTCTAATATAAGGCGATGGCTGCTCAAGTAGTCATACTTGTGAACGGGTGCTTCTGGTGGAGACTGGTCAACCAAGAATCCTTAACATTCTCATTCCTTAAAAATATTATCATTAGTTTTGTATCTCAGTTGTAAGGTGTCACACTGGGGTTGTATCGTATGCTAAATTGTAAATAATATAATATTGAATCTATACAAAAAATCTTACAATACGTCTCATAAAAAAGCTCAGAGTTGCTCAGCGAGCTATGGAAAGAGATACGAGTATGCTCGGCGTTTCTCTACGTGATCGAATCAGGAATGAGGACATTCGTAGAAGTACCAAGTTCACCGAAATAGACCTCAGGATTAGCAAGCTGAACTGGCAATGGGCAGGCCACATAGCGCAAAGATCGGACGGGCGTTGGGGAAGAAAGATTCTAGAGTGGAGACCACGTATTGGCAAGCGCAGCGTAGGACGACCGCCTGCCAGATGGACTGACGACCTTGTGAAAATCGCAGCAAGTCGTTGGATGCAGGTGGCATCGGAGCTGCTACGCTGGAAAGCGATTGGGAAGGCCTATGTTCAGTACTGGACAAGTATAGGCTAAGGTGATGTATCATCATACAAAAAAATATGGAATAAAAATACCAATAGATAAAAATCTTTATTAAAAAAAAATTTAACCGGCTTCAAAAAGCAAAAAATAAATATTTGAAGTCGGTACCGGTTAGTGCAGTCGGTTACTTGGTCTTTAAACATACAGTCGAATTGAGAACTTCCTCCTTTTCAGAAGTCGGTTAAAAATTAACTAAAACAGACAAGTCCGCTGAATTTCTCCCCGCATCTTCTCAGTGGAGGACGCGTTACAATACAGTGGTAGATTAGTAAGCTGACAAAAGAATGTAAACATGACAATTTGTAAGCAATCCTACAAGATTTATACAAAATAAATAATTTTGGTTTGAGTTTAAGAATGTAGTATAAAAAGCCTTTAGAATATAAGTCAAAGTCAAAAATCATTTATTTGTTTAGGCCAATATATAAGCTCTCGATACATGAGGTGTTCAAAGTCAAAGTCAAAGTCAAAACGCATTTATTTGCATAGGCCAACACAATAGCACTCACAAACGTCAAAATTATTACATTCTTTACATCTACCACCGGATCGGAACGCCTCCACTGAACAGATCCGGCGAGAAACTCAGCGGGCTAGTCTTTTAACCAAATTTGTTTCGCCTTTCTGATAACCATTTTTTTTTCAAAATTTTATTATAAAGCATTGTTTAATTTTGCTGATTGAGGAGCCGCTTAAACCTATCGTCTATCTTTTATCGTCAAGAAAATCCGACATTTTGTAATACCCTCTGTTACACAGTCTAGTTTTGATTACCTTTTTAAATTTATTGATAGGCATGTGTCGGATATCTATGGGTAATTTGTTGTAGAAGCCCCATGAAAGAATTACTAATTCTGTGGAGACGAGAATGCACAATAAGATCATCTTTGTTCCGTTGATTAACATGATGAATGTCGCTGTATTTTTCAAAGCTACTGATATTCTTTTTAACATATAGAAGATTTTCATATATAAATTGTGAGTTAACAGTTAGAATATTTATTTCTCTAAATTGTTCCTTAACCTTGTAAGTCCGAATATGAGAAAAGTATTGTCTCAAATGATATCGGGGAGAATCCATTTTTCAAAGAAGTTTAAAAAAAAAATATATTAAAAAGATGATAATTCAAAAACTATAGCAAGTTTTCACTTGATATAAAAAGTAAACGATTTTGTGATGATGACGTGTTTTATTTAAGCTCAATTTAATACAAGTTATCACTTGATACCATTAAAATTCTTAGCTCAAACATACACATATGTTTGAGCTAAGAATTTACCCGTAAAATGGAAAATTTACCCCTATTTTTACGTAAACAAATATTTTTAGGAATATTTTCAGAAAACTTTGACAAATGATTTATTGTGTTTTCTAATCGTAAATATCCAGTTTATAAACCTGCCTTTTTAATTTTATGTCATCTAGAACAGCTAAAACTGCCCAAAAAATAACCTAATTTCGACCCAATGGCGACCTTGAAAAACGATAGAGTTTTTACAATAATGTAAAGGTTTACGACCTAAATTTTGGGCAAAAATAATACGTCCTTCATAGCATTGTACATATGAAATATATGTTCATTTTAAATATGACTCCTCTCCGATCCCCCCGATGCTTCTCTTGTTCTCTCCGATCCCTCCGATGCTTTGTCATCCATTCTTTCCGCTCAGAATACGGGCGACGACGACGTAGTCGTAGATCCCCTCCCATAGCTGGCGGTTGACCGGTGCACTTAGTAGTGCACCCCGTCCCCCAACAGCGACTGTCCCAACCGAGGGCGCCTCTTCAAGGCGCCCTCGAGTATGTCGCCTCTTGCCCTTCTGGCTCGAGCGTAGTGGTTGCACGCTCTCCCTTAAGTCCGGTGAAGCTGTAAAGGCCATTTAAAAGCAATTAGCTGTAAAGGCAATTTAAATATGAAATATTTGTGCCGGCAGAGTAGAATAGCACCACCCCATCTTCCCGTGGGTATCGTAAAAGGCGATTAAGGGAGTGTGAGAAAATACTGACTCCTTGTATCTTTCTCACCGTGATACTGCTCCATCTGTCTGAGTCCTTCTCTGGTCGTAACGGTCTCCGTTCCACTGGGCCCAGAAGGACAAGGATGAGTATGTGCACCTGTGTCTCGCGCGTATACTTGTGCACCTTCATATTTCCTGCGCATCTGACCGCTTCCGTTACTGGACTCCGTGTACGCATAAGTCCTGTGGCGATGGGTAAAAGTAGAGAGGTCTAGCCTGATGCAAACTAGGCTTTGTATGATACCTGCACGCAGGCGACACGCCGTGGTCGTTTCCGCGCTGCACATTTGAGGCGACAGCACGGGCTCGGCAGCACTTGGGATGTCAAAGCAGCCCTGTTTAGGGAGGCACTGCTTTCCCCGCTCAGCTGGGGAGGGGGCTAAAATAATGATCGTCCCGACATGGCAGATGGTAGTAACATCAATCAAGGAAAAGCTCTATGAGGAAGTGACACATTGCCTCGATAGCATCAACGCCAGGAAGCAGGTTTTATTGCTGAGCGATTTCAATGCCAGGGTTGGTTGGGACTATGAGGCTTGGCCTGGAGTTCTGGGTAGACATGGAGTTGGCAACATGAACAGCAATCGTCAGTTGCTGCTCAGTCTTTGTGCTCAATACGGTCTAGCAATTACGAAAACTTTGTTTAGGCTTGCCGCCAAGTGCAAGGCATTTGATAGACTATGCAATCGTGAGGCAAAAAGCTTTCAGCCAAGTACAGGTTACCCGCGCCATGCGTGGTGCGCACTGTTGGTCTGTGCCCCGACTTATTGTCATTAAGCGACGAATTAGCCTCCGTCGCCCGCGTAGGTCTCATATAAAAAAGCTTGCGTCTTTGAACGTGGATAAGCTAGAAGATATCGCGGTCAGGGAGAAATACGCTGAAGCCCTGTCTGAAAAGCTGATGCCAGCTAATGATACCTCATTAGCTGGCATCAGCTTTTCAGACAGGACAGCATGTTGACTATGGGAACTATGTTGACTATGGGGACTAGGGGAACTATGTTATCTCATATCATGGATACTGCTTCAATTGTAGTGGGTAAAAAATTCCGTCGCAACGAAGACTGGTTTGATGGAAATGATGAAATCCTGCGGGCAGCATTCGACAAACACCGAGATCTCCTGTGACAGCACAAAAGGCAAACAGGAAGCGTTGCGGTTGTTAAAGCTAGTGACCTCGAATTGCGCAAGCTGTCTCGACATATGAAAGACAAGTGGTGGCAGGACAAAGCTAGTCACATGCAATGGCTCACTGACGCAAACCAGCTGGGAGAGTTCTACAGTGAGGTACGTAAGCTGACTGGTACGTTCTACCACGCAAGGGTGCCTTTAAGGTCTCTAGACGGTAGTCACATGTTGACGATGTATTAAAGCGCTGGGCGGAGCACTTCAACACTCTGCTAAATGTGGTTCGATCAGCTGATCTGCAAAGTATCGGTTTAATGCCTCAGCTCCCTCTTGCCTTTGATCTGGACGAGCCTCTATTGCGTGACGAGGTTGTTACTGCCATCAGACAGCAACAAAACAAACGGGCGGCTAGCATTGACCTTATACCGGGAGAGTTGATAAGATACGGTGGAGAGGAGTAGCACACGTTAGTGTGGGATCAATTTGTTCGCATGTGGGAGGAGGAGCGCTTTCCGGATACCTTTAAAGTATCGCGCATAAGTTCTCTTTACAAGAACAAGGGTGACCGATCTGACTGCAAGTCTTACCGCAGTATTTCGCTCCTTTCAGCCCCCGGAAAGGTCTTTGCTAAAGTTCTCTTAAACCGCCTAGAGAACTTGTCTGAAAAGATTCTGCCTGAAACCCAGTTTGGCTTCCGACCGGACCGATACACATGTGAAGCTATGTTCTCTGTGCGTCAACTGCAAGAAAAGAGCAGGGAACAGGGCTGTCAGCTGTACCTTTGCTTTGTTGACCAGGAGAAGGCTTTCGACAGTGTGCCTCGGGAAGCTCTATGGTTGGTGCTAGGTAAGCTCGGGTGCACGGAAAAGTTTGTGAGACTTCTTAGACTCCTGCATGATGACATGCAATGCTGCGTTGCCGTAGACGGTGAACAGACAGACTTCTTGCCGTTACCTGTAGGGTGAAGCAAGGATGCGTCTTAGCGCCTACTCTGTTCGCCTTATATTTTGCGGTGGTAATTGGAGACGTCTTACACACTGTTTCTCAGCAGTGTGTAAGACGGCAGCCTTTTCCACTTGGCTAGACTTAGGGCTCGCACTAAAGTCTCTTACGCACTGATCACTGAGATCATGTATGCTGATGACTTGTGCTTCCTATCAGAATCCCTAGACGGCCTGCAACAGCTGATGTACGCATTCTACTAAGCCTGCCGTAAGTTCGGCCTAAAGATCAGTGTCAATAAGACGGAGGTGATGTCCCTGGACATACACGGTCACGAGACTCTGACCATAAAACTTGATGAGAATGTGCTAAAGCAGGTGGATAAATTTTGCTATCTGGGGAACACTGTAACATCCCAGTGGGACCTTGATGCTGAGATTAATAGCAGGGTGGGTAGCGCAGCTGCGGCATTCGGCAAGGTATGTACCAAGGTCTTCTGCTCGCATAACCTTAAGTTGCCTACTAAAATATCGGTGCATATGGCAATCGTGCTGCCAAACCTCCTATACTCCTCTGAGACGTGGTGTGTATACCGCCGCTACATTCGCACTCTGGATCGCTTCCACCTTAAATGCCTCCGTACCATCATGAGGATCAGATGGTCCGATAGAGTGCGAAATACCGAAGTTCTGCGACGAGCCAATGTTGGTGGGGTTGAGGACTATTTAATGCGTCGACAGCTTCGGTGGTGCGGTCACTTATCTTGTATGGCGGAGGACAGAGTCGCGAAGCGCATCTTCTACTCTGAAGTGGAGAATGGCAAGCGGAATCATGGCGGACCCCTCCTCCGGTACAAGGATGTCTAAAAGCGACACATGAAGAGATGCAACATAAAGCCCTCTCGTTGGGAATGTTTGGCAGCACAGCGGCCAGAATGGCGCAGGATATTGAACAGCCAAGTACGCAAGTTCGAGGCTCAGCGTAAAGCTGACCTTGATGCTAAACGCGATCAGTTAAAGGCTCGCCCACCTGCTGCCATAACATACAGTTATGAGAACGGCGTACTCACGTGCCCTCAGTGTGCACGGAGTTTCGCCACGAAGATAAGCTACATAAGCCATCTTCGAGCGCACCAGCGCCATAACTCCGACTAGGGGTCAAAGTGGCCGAAATCGGTAGGGATTAATCATCATGATCATGTTCATTTTACGAAATTATAACCTAAAATACAAATAGGTTACGTATCATAGGTATGGTTACTTTTCCGATGAGAATCCACACAATCACTTAGTATCACACACCCGTTTCAATTCATGATAACATTCATGTACACAAACGTTTAATAAACCTATTATAATAATTGTTATTATTTATTTTTAATACTTATTATAATAATAATTATTATGTATCTCGCTGAGATTCACGGGCTTTACCCGGACCTTTGAAAGGCTTGCATGGGGACATGGGTCCAACACGTAGAGACCCTTTGCGAGAAGTTAATGTTATGTAAGCCACCTGCTGAGATCACTTGCTGAAAATGAAGAAACATAACCAGCGAACTGACCCCGGCAGGTGCAAGGACTATTGTAAATTATGGAAAGAAAACAAGAGCTATGTAAATGAGGTTTGATGGACAAAAGCTGGACTATTTCAAAGGGGACGGACACCAGCCATAATTAGTGATACCTAATTACCCGTGGCCGGCGGTGACTCGATGGGCCCTCAAACGGTCGTCCTTTTTTTTTTTTTTTTTGTTGTCCCGCGGAGGAAATCTTTTAAAGACTAGCCCCCCGCCTGCCTCGGGTAGGCAGGCGGGGGAGTGTCGGACTCTCTGCCGCAGTCCCCGCCCCGCTTACGCGACGCGGAGACCGCGGCAGCATACCGACTAAAACCTCCACGTGTTCCGCTTTCCGCTTTAAGGAGAGGCTACAGGTACGGGGACTTCATCCGCAGCCTCTCTGGCGGTTGTCCATAGTTTGGACCCACTTAGTTGTGGCCGCGACGCCACACAATTCGCTCCTATGTAGGGGACGTGCTGGAACATAGGCACGCCCCTTCACTTCGAGGGCGCCAGTGTCGAGCAGGCGACGGCCCCCTATGCCGTCACCCGCGCGCCCTCTTTACGGCGGCATGAGGTCGGCATGTCGTCGCCTCCTGCGCCCGCGTCTCCGTCGGCGGTTTGGGTCAGCCAGGGGATCGTCCTCTCTGGCTCGCTCCGCCGCCTCCTTGCGTGCCATGACCACCTCAGCAAAGGTGGCCACCGCGTCCCATGACCTCTCGCTGCCGACCATAGAGCGAACGATCGCCGGCAGCGAGAGATCTGTCCCCACAACCGCAGCTAGCGAGCCACGCTGTTCAGCCCAAGCAGGGCAAACCTCGAGCGTGTGCTGCGCCGTATCCTCGGCGCAACCACACTCATGGCATCTCTGGTCCGCCTCCCTCCCAGCCACACGGTGCAGGTACCTTCCAAAGCAACCGTGATTCGTCAGGACCTGCACAAGCCGGAAGGTGAGCGTGCCTGCCTTTCGGCACACCCACTCCTTCAGCACGGGATGCACCGCCCGAATGGTCCAGTGACCCGCGCTTGGTTCTTCGAGCCGGCTCCGCCATTCACAGAAGGCACGCCTCTGTGCCCACCGCTGCCACCTCGCTACCTCATCAGGTGGGGCTCCTCCCAGCCCTCCGATTTCGGCCCTTTGGCGAAACACTGAGGCCAACACGACCGCCTCCAGATCCCAGGGTGGGGTCCCCGCCAACGCGCATGCGGCCTCGCATGACACGGTGCGGTAGCCGCGTATGACCCTGATCGCCATGACCCTCTGCGGCCTTCGCAGGAGGGTCCGGGTCCGGGCGTTAAGGGCGCTCGCCCACACCGGTGCGCCGTACAGGGCCATCGACCGCACTACCCCAGAGTACAATAAGCGGCAGCTCGCACTTGCACCCCCAACCTCAAACGGTCGTCCTAGGACAACTGAGGGCAACACCGGTGTGAGCGGCTCAGGGGTGTAGAGAGGTGTGCTGCGCTTTCTCCGAAGTTACTCGCGGCGTTATGCCCTTTAACACTTCCACCCCTGGAGTACATCGACGTAGGAACGCATAAGTATTAATAATAATTTATTATTAATACCTATTATAATAAGTGGAATTTTCTTTACGGCATATGCCGATGAGCTTAACCAACCAGACAATTGTTCAATATGGGGGCCCCATTGTAATCTGGCATCAGTAGTGATACCTAGAAAAACAGTTGACTCTACAAGGTCTAAATCCACGCCACTTATTTGTACATTGGTTGCTACTTGTCTTACATTAGGCGTTGTGAATTTAATACATTTTGTTTTCTTTTCATTAAGGAGAAGATTATTAATGTTGAACTAATGAACAACCTTAGACAGTGCGTTGTTCACATCGTCATAATTAAGCAGCTGCCTCAAATTTGGAATAAAAGAGATGTATCATCTGCGAACAGCACAATGTCCTAATTATCCCCTACATAATAGGGTAGGTATATAGGTAAGTTCGATTTATATTATGAAACTATTTCCGATGACCACGCATTTACTCTTTTTGGTAACGCCTAAAGAATCCATTTTATTTAAGTACATACTATATACAAAAGAAGATTATTTCTCCCAAAATAACAACAAAACTTCCCAATAGACTAGTGTCAGACTAGTGTGAGACAGGTCAATTGCGAGTCGCAGCACTGGGACCAGGGTCTTAATTCTAGTAAAAAAATCCATCCTCCATTAAAATCGAACCTTAACCGTTGTCGATCTTCGATGTTTAGCTGTTTGTATAATACTAAAAATAACGAAATTAAAATAAATCAAGATAGGAGATGCAGTTGCTCATAACGAGTCTCACAAAGGGAGAGCTAGGTTCGGAGTTTGTTTGCGAGATCAAATAAGAAACGAAGAGATATTTAGGAGAATCAAAGTCACTGATTGCCGTCAGACATTGTCTATCGAAGGCTCGTAGAATTGATTACCGTTGGGGCTGAAGGTTCTTAAGTGGCGAGACCTCGTACCCTAGGATTTGGATTAGGTAGGCCCTCACAGACCAATGACATCGTGAACCCGCAGATAAGAGCTGAATGCGTAAAGCACACAAAACCGGTCATTGACGATCTTTGTAATATGCCTTTGTCCTGCTGTGGAAGTTGTTCGGACGATGATCATTAGAAAGTCTAAAAAAATATTTATCGGTGGTTATTGAAATTTGGTTTTATCAAATCATATAATTTATATGTTTGAATGTTTGTTACTCAATCAAGCAAAAATGCTGAACGAATTTGACTGAAATTTGGCACACAGTTTATTACCTGGATTAACATAGGGTTCTTTTTATCCCGGAAAAATAATAGGTTCCTATCTAAAGTTAACCTGGGCAAAGTCGCGGGCATAAACTAGTTTTATATAAACCTTGCTTGGGCACATACACATTATTAAGACTACAATTCAACTTACTAATTTACCACTGGATCGAAACCCGGCCACCACTTAGAAGATCCGATGAGAATTTAAGCAGGTTTGTGTTATTGTCTCTTTTCCTTTTCTTTCAGCTTCAGTCATTTCAGTTTTGCATACCTTCTCGTGCAATAAGTACATAATAACTCGATGGGAAAGATTCGGTTTTAGTGTAATTTCTTTAGTAGAATAAGCCCCAGATGCGCCGCCGCCAAACTTTTAAAAGTCACACGAGTCCCTGACACTCTCCAATTCGAAAGATACAAGTATCATGGTCTGGTTTTGTAGCGAAGAAAACTAACGTTCTTCTTGTTACACTTGTTGTTAGTTCAAAAAGCAGAAAATAAATATTTGAAGTCGGTACCGGTTAGTGCAGTCGGTTACTTGGCAATTTTAAGTGACGAGTGAATTATTTACTAATATTTATACACCTATATTGTATTATTTTGCTGAGTTGTACAGTAAGGTACCTACAGGATTGATATAATAACCATAATCCATAAAATTTCACTCTTCTTCTTTTATGTAGATCTTTCATTCTACCTATATTGGAGTACTGTTCGGTTGTTTGGAATCCTCAATATAAAGTTTACATTGACAAGTTGGAATGGATTCAAAACAAGTTTACAAACCATCTAATTTATCGTGCTAATCGCTATAACCTATCGGCCCCAACTACATTAATGGCTCTTTCTGATCGAAGGCTAATTAGGGACCAAAAATTTATTTTTAAAATACTTCATAACCATGTTGATTCCTCGTAACTAGTAAGTAAAGTTCTATTGAAATGCCCGCGCATAAATGCTAGAAAAACAAACTTGCTTCAGCCAACTACAATCAATCAATCAAATCAGCCTATTGCAGTCCACTGCTGGACATAGGCCTCTCCCAATTTGCGCCACAATACACGGTCCTCCGCCTTCCGCATCCAGTCCCACCCTGCGACCTTCTTCAGGTCGTCGGTCCACCTAGCTGGGGGGCGCCCTACCTTACGTTTGCCGAGTCGTGGTCTCCACTCTAAAACTCGTCTGCTCCATCGGCCATCGGTTCTTCGACAGACATGGCCAGCCCACTGCCACTTTAGCGATCTCACTCTGCGGGCTATGTCAACTACTTTGGTTCTTTGACGGATAACTTCATTTCGGAGTTTATCCCTAAAATAGACTCCGAGCATAGCCCGCTCCATAGCTCGCTGCGCGACTTTGAGCCTATGGACTAGCCCTACTGTAAGTGTCCACGTCTCAGCCAACTACGCCCACAACGAATTATGGTGCAAACACATTTATTCGTCGTTCGTGTAAATTCAATAGAATATGGTTCTCCGACATAGATTTATTTTCTTTGCCGCTCACATCATTCAATAGCTCTCTTATAAAATCTTTAAAATCTTAACTCTCATGCTAACCTATGACTCGTTGACTTTCTTCTATTAAATATTGATATGTATTACTTATTAGTGGAAACTTGATTGGATTATGAACACTTTAATAGTTATATTTAGATTTAATACTATTGTTCTGTATGTTTCCCAAATATACCTAAAATAAAATAAAAATAATAACGGAATCTATAGATTCGTGCTGTTCGCCGTTAAGGAGTCCCCTGGTGTATCTTTCAAGTCCAAAGTTTAATACCGATTTTATTAAAATGGGACCACTTAGAAACTATACTAAGCCCAACGCAAAAAGAATCATCAAAATCAGTTCTTAGATAAAGACGTTATAAAAAAACAGACAGAATTGTCAATCTCTCCTTTTTTGAAGTCGGTTAATATTCTGATTAGCTCTATGGCAGGGTACCTATAGGATTGACGTAGTACCCATAATATCTCAATCTACGCATTCGTATTGCTTGTCGTTAAGGAGTTCCCTGGTGTATCTTCAAGGTCCAATACCGATGAAATTGAAATGGGATCACCTTGTAGCTATACTGAATCCAATGCAAAAAGAATCATCAAAATCGATCGAATGATCGCGTAACATACATACAAAAAAAAAACATTCAGTCGAATTGAGAACCTCCTCCTTTTTTGAAGTCGGTTAAAAAGGCGTTAATCTGGGCTTGTTTTGTTAGTTTAAACTACCGTATTTATGGCTACAAGACTTTCTAAATGTCTTATTCCAAAGACACTCGTATAAAAGAACCCTCTATTCCTTAAATAGAAATCATTGTCTTGATAGAGAGCTCTGAAATCGGTTTGTTAGTCATATTAATCGAGCAGTGTTCGTCGACAAAGCCCGATTGAGTTAGTATGCGAGGGACGACTAAACCGGAGTGTAATATTGCGTGTGGTATAGACGTCTAGATTTGACATTCATGAGCGCCTGCAGATTGACAGGTAACAATTACTCCATTTAAATGTAATATCTGGCAGACGTCTGTGCCACCCCCGCTTCGGAAATAGAGGCGTGTGTAATTAGAATAACCATTAAGTAAAATTATCTTACTCACAGGGAAAAATTTCAACAGGTGGGTGCAACTAAGTCAGCTGCACCATGTAGATGCAGTTCACCTAACTGAACGTTAAAATATATTATTTTTTTTATAATATTACTATAGCAGTGATAGCCTAGTGGTTAGACCGTTAGACTGCAAAGTCAAAGGTCTCGGGTTCAAATTCAGGCACGCACCTCTGTCTTTTTGAAAAAGCATGTGCGTATTAAAAATTAATTATCACTTGCTTTAACGGTGAAGGAAAAACATCGTGAGGAAACCTGCATGCCTAAGAGTTTCTCGAGGGTGTGTGAAGTTCGCCAACTCGCATCGGGCCAGCGTGGTGGACTATGGCCTAAACCCTCTCAGTTTGAGAGGAGGCCCGTGCCCAACAGTGGGATAGTTTCTTAACAGGGCTAATATTATTTATATTACTATTAGTTAAAACACAAGAACTTGAGTAAATTTCATAGCGAATGGCGACTCAGCGAACTATCATGGAGTGATATTTCATTTGATGACGACGTTAGTTCCGATTTTGGTCAAGTGCCAAATGATCCTTGTCGCACTATATTAGTATTAGGCATTCCTAACAGGATTTTTATTTTGCGAGCATATTATTACATGGGTATTGCAACTATACCTACTAGATTTTGTAAAATTAGGTTTAATATGAATCAGCCTATACTGTCTCACCGGTGATCAAAGGCCTTCTCCTACAAAGTCATTGTACGAAATAATAAGTCACACTACACCACGCGAATTCCATAACCGAAAGAATAAAATTCAAAAAGTTCTGCGCTTAAACACTTGTAAATTTCTTAACCTAAATGCGTCAAGGTTTATACACACGTGCCAGGTGTATAAACTTCTATCTGTATCTTCACACCAGACTTCTTGCGGGGTAGGCATGGGCTACTGAATTTTGTAACTTTGACTTTTCTGAACAAAATAAAACTATTCTTCGGATTTCATGGCGGTTTATTTTTGCTATTTAAGTTACCGACCGACGTTTTGAGTGCTTTACAGCACCCATGGTCACGGAAGGGACTGGGGTATTTGACTTCCAAAAGTCATTGTGATTCCGAAGTACTAATATAACCGGTTCTGAGACCCGAAAAATAGGTTTGTTTCATGTGTAGAATTTGCGGAAATGTACGAACGGTTTTCTCAATATGAGTCCGAAGCCCGAAGCTTGGAATTGTGTCCGGTACATAGCAATAGGCTCGACCCATATTAGATGGGCCTTAATATGCTCCGCGAAAAGTGGGTGTACTAGAGGTGCGTGTACGACTTCTGCCACCCATGCTTGGAGAATATAGGCGTGACGGTGTGTCTATTTGGATGAGTTCTGATCTAATTATGGTTGTATATATATATTGAAAGCCTCGCAATCTATCAGACAAGGTCTACACAACTTTGGAAGTTCTAAGGCTGCTCAATAGACTCAGCACTCACTGGAGACGCCACTTAATCTCTTTTGCATACAAACTTGTTGGTAAGTTCACGTTCACGAGGATCGTACCCAGTGGCGTGCACTTGGAGAGGCCTATGTCCAGCAGTGGACTGCTATAGGCTGATGATGATGATGATGATGATTGCGTATTTACTAAAAAATACTTGAGCGTGATTTTATTAATCTACGCCGTATATTTTGTTATACTTGTGCAAAACAGATCATGAGTGAAATTGAATTTCTATTGTAAAGGTTAAGGCAAGGTCTACAAATGTTTCATATTAATAAATTGGTAGTATTTTCTAAGAGTAGGTGGCCACAAATCTAGCACCATCAATTGCACCGGGTCTGCGTGTAATAGTATGACCCATTTACTCTGTCTCATTTCGATCTTTGAGAAAAGGCCTTGGATCAGCAGTGTGGCAAAATATACTGATTTATAATTTCTTTTCATCACCTACTTGATTACTACCTAACTTGGTGTAACCTGATTTACATACATACATACGCTCACGCCTTTATTACACGGGGGTAGACAGAGACTACAGTTCGCTACATACTGTGATTTTGACATATATAGCTCTTTCGTTTATCTACATTCATGCATTAACGTTTATTTAAACCCATCCCAAGTAAATGCTTGCCAATATAAAAAGGGTGTTGACTGTTCCCACCATGTTTGTTTTCAAGAGAAAGTTAACAAACAGCTGTGATGAAAGAATAACGTTTTCCCGCGGATCCTGTGTCAATATTTGAGGACATTATATAGGACAGAGGGTCTTACGGCACTGACGCATTGCCAAGGGATCTGAGAAGGTTGTGGTATAATGGACATTTGTTTTTCTTACCTTTTTTCATATTAAAAAAAACATATGTTTATCCAAAGGTTGTTTGGACTTCCCTCCCGACACGGGTTACAATTTGTGTAGATGGTTTTGAATGTAAGCCGGTTTGTCAACTGGATTAAGTTGCCTCTCAAGTTCATGTGCTGAGATTGACCTTGCTATTCTTTCAATTTTATTTATGCTATTTATTTATATTATCACGCCAGATCCCTTGCGGGGTAGGCAGAAAGTATAGAGTCTCAACAGGTTCTCTCCTCACAGACCTCTCTGGTTTCCTCCACTCCCTGTCTGTTCGAATATTCCCCTAAATCTTTGCACCCCTATTTTAGGCTTGATCAATTGTTTTGAAGAAACGTTAGAAATGAGGAATTATTTCCATGTCGTAGGTGAGTTTGGGTGGGGGCTTACGTGATATTTACATATACAAACACCCACACTGAAACAAATATGTATTAACGTTTCTCTTTTTGTCCTTTTACAGGAGATATCGAAAAATTTTACTTTTTGAAATAAAAGCGATTTTTAAAATTGAAAGGCAACTAGATGCGGTGCAAGATTTTTCTTTTTTTAATTGGTTCGGAAACTCAGTTACCGTGATGGCCCAAGGGGAAGTGCATTGTATAAGAATATATTTTGCATCCAAAATTTTTATATCCGAATAACGAGCGCCGAATATAACTTAGCATCAACCTATTGACGATAGATGTGTACCCAAATTTTGTCAATGTGGTTTTGGTCTTCATATGACTAGGGCTAAGCCTAAGCGTTAGCGTCACGCTATTTATTCATTAATATCATATTTTTTTAAACTACAATTTTATTAAATTAAATTAACTTAGAGAGTAGAGGAAGCCAGAGAGGTATGTAAGGAAAGAGCCTGTTGGAACTCTGTTCTCTCTGCCTACCCTGTAAGGGATGTGGCGTGATGATATAGATATAAATAGATAGATAGAACTTAAATAAAGATAAAAGTGACTCTTTCACACTCAGCCCTAATTTGGATATATCTTGTGTCCATGTCGCTAAAAACCAGACCCTTAGTTGAATAACTACTAGATAATAGCTTTCAATTTGACCTTAATTTCTTACATTCGTCACACTGTTAATAAAATACCAGCAGAATAGTGTTTTTAACCGACTTCAAAAAGGAGGAGGTTCTGTTTTTTTTATGTATGTTCAGCGATATTTCCGTCAATTGTGGACCGATTTTGATGATTTTTTTTGCATTTGGTTCAGTATAGCTCCAAGGTGGTCCCATTTTAATTTCATTGGCATTGGACCTTGGACTTAGAAGATACACCAGGGAAATTCTTAACGACAAACAATAGGCATGTGTAAATTGAGATATTATGGGTATTACATCAATCCTCTAGGTACCCTACTATAGAACTAAGCAGTATATTAGCAAACTTCAAAAAAGGAGGTTCATAATTCGTCCTTTTTTATAACTCCTTTGCTTGTGAACCGATTTTGATGATTCTTTTTGTATTGAGTACACTATAGTTTTGAGGTGGTCCTATTTTAATGTTATTGGTATTGGACCATGGACTTTGAAGATACAAGAGGGAACTCCTCAACGGCGATCAGCACGAATGTATAGATTCCGTTATTATAGTCATTATATTAATCCTGTAGGTACCTTACTGTACAACTCAGCAAAATACTATAATATCGGCATATAAATATTACTAAATAATTCACTCGTCACTTAAAATTGTAAAATAAAAATCTTTTAAAAAAAAAGGTAAACCGACTTCAAAAAGCAAAAAATTAATATTTGAAGTCGGTGCTAAGTAACCGACTGCACCGACTTCAAATATTTATTTTTTGCTTTTTGAAGTCGGTTTACCTTTTTTTTTAGAAGATTTTTAGCGGCAATTCGTTTCCCGATGTGCAGTAAATGAACTCGATATTAAATAAGTTCGCCAGTGTTATTTAGTTTTCAATTCATCGATAACATTTGTAGCTACAATATGTGCTGTTGTCACGGATGTTAATTTTTTGTTCTTTTTTTTAAAACGTAGCCCCACACTAGGATGGGTGCGTTTACAAACATGAAAATTCACATACACAAATACCCACACCGAAACAAATAATTGTGAGTCACACAAAGATTTGGCCCGTGCGGGAATCGAACCCGCGACTCTTAGACACTGTGGGCGGAGCAACTTAAGCTCTTGACCACTGCGCTAAATCGTACTTATTTTATTTATTGGTAGTTTTAAATTTATAGGTACGTTAGACAAGTTTCCAGGAAAAGTGTTATGAATTTTTGAAAGTAATCAACTATACTAGAGGAGGAATTGAAGCTACGAAACATGACAGTGTATTAAAATTAGTACTATTATACTTAAGAACAAATAGTTCTTAACTAAATCCTCTTTCTCTCCTTGCCTCTCTATTTAAAATCAAAATCGAGAGTTTTTATTCATGTAGACCAAAATAATATTTATGAATAATTAAGTGAACGATCAAGATTACTTAAGACTACCATCCGTTCGGAATATTATTCCTGTGGAGAAGAAGTCAAGAAACTTCACGGTTACTCTTATTAAAAATGAGGTTTACAATTTTTTTATGTACATTCCATTCATGGGGTATGGGAGAACAATGCCGAACCAGCTAGATAGGCTTAAATATTAACTAAACTTATTGTTATCAGTATTAAATATTGAGGAGATTTCTATTACATTGAAATTCATTTTAAGATTCTCAGTCTATTAAACACTTTGAATAACTTAAGAGAATAGATCCATAACTCCACAGAATCTGGATTAATTCCTTTACCCAATCCATTTTCACTTAATACCATCATCATGCCTTCATTTATTTATCTATATGTATCATCACGTCAGATCTCTTGCGGGATAGTTAGAAAGAATAGAGTTCCAACATGTACAGACTTACTAGCTTCCTCCACTCTCATATTTACTCTCATACAGGGTCGCCAGGTACAGAGAATTTTAACATGCCTTAATACCTTCATTTAGACCGTTGATTATTTTCCAAGAATTTCAAAGGCTAACACTGGCCAAATATGCTCCCAATAATGCCGTACGACCTCTTATGATTCTAAATTGCTGTTCTCATTACGTAATATATCATTGTGACACATGACCGGGGAAATATCACTGCCCTGGAAACTAAGGACCTACCAAATATTTGTGCACTCTCGCTCTACTCTATGTTAAAAAAATAAGGTTAGTTTTCCTACATTTAGGATGCTCAGTTAATGTTGTACTCGTTACTCGCACAAACCTTATTGTTGCCGAAGTATAGCGGCTAGTAATTTAGTTCTAGATTCTGTTATGCTTTGAATTTAGGTCACAAATGTGCGCGAACATACATTGAATGTTTACGGTTTGTTGTGTGATGTCCCGTTTATCTGACATGACAGATACAATGTCGTATTCTAATCCGGCTTTACGGCTGGTTTAGTGTAGGTCGTGTGACATTTAAAGGCGAATTAATTTGCCATAAATACTCCTGTTGTTCCCTGGAGGGAATGTAGAGGTTACGTTACTACGTTATCTCCGAATCACGCCAAGATATTTTTGCCTCTAATGGGTCTGGGATTGAGCCTGTAGCCGTTCTTTGAGTACATTGGGTACGTGTCTTCCAAACATTGCTTTTCCTTTTGTATTAATTATAATGGACGTATTTTTTAACGATACCTTTAAAACAACTATCGTTTTTGCAACGTCAATCAAACACGGGAATCAGTGGTAGACTGTTTATTGCACCTTTCAGATGTACCCACATACATTTTATAAATATTACTAACTTATACTTAACACCTTTCCCCTTTTCAAGTGAAGTGTACATATGTAAAAGGGTATAAATAAAACATAAAACAATAAAAATGAACAAGCTTAACCTAACATTTTTTACTGCGATTATAAGCGCGAAGAGCACGCGCAGATGCCTCGGGAGGGGGAGAGACAGGTAAGATCGGGTCCTGTGTGGCAGTTGTCTGAACCGGCGATTTCAAACACAGGTCCGCTTCGGCCCTCTTTCCCCCTTCGCCTAATGCATCCTGAAATGTGTCGTCGGCACCATTTTCTTCCGCCCTAGTAACACTTTCTCCATCCGCACTCGCGGTCGGGTGAATATTCGCGCGGGCTATCGAATAACGACCAACCCCTTTAAGTGGTATTATTTGGTCTTGATGGCGTCTCCATTCGATCCCGTTCCCCATATTAACTTTATAGGACACAGGTCCAGTCTTGTCTTAATTGCCTTTTTTACAAGTTTCACTGCGTTTTCAGCGGCGCCGTTCCCTTGCGGTCTATATGGTGCTGACGTCACATGCCTGATAAAATTCATTAAACAATAGTCTTTAAATTCTTGAGAGAAGAATGGGGGTCCATTATCGGTAACCAATTGCGACGGCAAACCAAACCTTGCAAAAATCGACCTAAACACAGCGATAGTCGCAGATGCGTCGGTGCCAGTCATAGTCACGACTTGGATCCATTTGGAATGCGCATCGATAACAACAAGATATTTTTTTACCCGCACAGTCTGCAAAATCCGCATGTAAACGATGCCTAGGCTTAGTAGGAAATTCCCACGGGTGTAAAATAGAGTGTGCCGGAGAATCACGAACCGCCCGACAAGCCTCACAAGTCCTACAAATACTCTCAATATCCTTATCTAGTGTAGGCCAGTATACGTAATTACGTGCAATATTTTCATTTTTACTATACCTAAATGGCCTTCATGAATTTTATTAAAGACTTGTTGGTAAAGAGAAGATGGTATAATAATCCTATGTTTGTAAATAAGACATCCTAGATCTAAAACTATCTCATTTTTTCTAGCAAAAAAAGGTTTTTCAGCTTCGCAACTGGTTGCCGATGGCCAACCGAACATAACATAACCTGATAATTTACTTAACAGTGTATCGTTTTTTGTTTCTTTACTCACATCCTTAAAATTAACAGGTATAAAATCTTGTACTAAACATAAATAGCTTACGGAATCAGATGGACGTCGTTCCGAGGGCACAGGCAAACGAGATAACGCGTCGGCTGGACCGTTTTGTTCCGAGCGCACAAACTCCACGGAGAAATCATATGCAGCCAACCGCCCTGCCCAGCGCTGTAAGCGACTCGCAGCTGTTTGTGGGATACCACCTTTTTTCCCAAAAATGTATGTTAATGGTTTGTGATCAGTGCGTAAAACGAATCTTCTGCCAAATATATATTGGTGATGCCGCGTAATACCAAAAAATATTGCCAAAGCCTCTTTGTCTAGCTGGCTGTAATTTTGCTCCGCTGAATTGAGCGTTCGTGATACACAGCTCACCGGTCGCTCTGTGCTATCGGTGTAGCGGTGCGCTAATACAGCACCTAGACCATAAGCGCTGCTATCTACTGATAACGTCAGAGGGCGTCCCTCCGAGTAGTGGGCAAGTACGCGGTCGCTAATTAATGCCTGCTTACACACCACAAACGCTTGCTCACAATCAGAACTCCACGTCCACCTGACTTCTTTTTTTAACAGTGCATGTAGCGGATGCAATATTATGCTTAAATTAGCGTTAAATTTCCCATAATAATTTAACATACCCAGGAAGCTTTTTAATTGTGTTACATTTTCTGGTCGTGGTGCTTCTGTGATAGCTTCTATTTTCGTTGGATCCGGGTGCAAACCTAGCTTATCAATAATATAGCCTAAATATTTCACGTTCTTTTTTTAAAAACGAACATTTACTTAATTTGTCTGTGAACCCCCTATCACGCAATCTAGTGAGAACTGCCCTTAAATTATTCAAATGATCAGATCGGGATGTACCGGTACTGCACACGTCATCTAAATAAACCACGCACCCAGTCAAACCGCGTAAGGTTTCTTCCATTAATCTCTGAAATTTTTCCGGGACACACGATAAACCATATGGTGTGCGTCGATATACGAACGTGCCTAGGTGCGTCGTTATCGCTGTATACTGTCGCGAGTCTTCACTAAGTAGGCACTGCTCGTAAGCATGAGAAAGATCTATTTTTGAAAACTCTTCTCCCCCACTTAAAGCTGCAAACAGCTCCTCGATCCGCGGGACGGGATAAAAGTCTCGTTTTAACTTAGGATTAATAGTTATTTTATAATCACCGCAAATTCGTATATCGCCATTTGCCTTGACCGCCGGAACAATAGGGGTACCGTACTGCGAATGCTCGACTCGGTACGTGGTACCGTCTCGCTCTAACCGCTCGAGTTCGCGCTCAACGCGGCCGCGCAGCGCCAGCGGCACGGGACGCGCGCGCACGTACACCGGCTCGTCATCCGTCACTTGCAATTTTATTTCCTTTTTACAGGTACCCAATTTGTTACTGAATACATCAGGAAATCGCATTATTAAACGACTAACAAAACTATCGTCAACGATGTCATTAAAGTTTATTTGTTTAATATTTAGAGCACGAATCCAATCCCTACCCAGTATTGGACGTCCTCCGTTTTTAATAATATAAAGTGACAAATTAGGTACTTCTACATCGCCGAGTATAACATCGACTTCTATGTAACCTAATGACTCGATCCGCGAGCCGGAATAACAGCGTAACAACAGGTTATCCGGTTTAATAACTTTATAACTAAAATAACCCTTATGAAAATTCTCACTTACAGCAGATATTCTACTACCCGTATCTATTTCGCATTCCACCGGTTGTCCATCGACCTTCACAGTTATTAAATAAGGTTTGTTACCTGAAGCCACCCAATCGATGTTGTAAAAATCGTCATCCTCCGTATCACTCACATAATTATGACCGTATGGCCGGCCTTCGCCGCGCACTTCCTTGCACATCACTTTTAGATGACCACGCCGATTGCACTTATCACAATTATAATTAGCAAACCGGCACCTGTCGGGCTTGTGGCCCTTGCCGCAACGCCAACAGCGCAGCGCCGCGTCGCGCTCGCCGCCGCCGCGCTGGTCGCGCACGCCACCCTGTTGCCCGCGCACGCCACCCGGCCGCCCGCCGGCGCGGCGCGCTGCTGCGCTCGCATGGTGCAGGCCCTCGCCCGCCTCGCCGCCCGCAACCGAGGTCGACGTCGACGCCACGCTCGTGGCACCGCTCACCTCCGCGTGCCGCTCCGCGGCCTCCAGCGCCAGAGCCAATTCCACTGCCTCTTTGTACTTGATTGACTTTCCAGCAAAAATACGCGATCGCATCGCCTCGTTCGATAATCCGGAAACGAACTGATCCCGTAAATTCTCCTCGAGATTCGTTCCGAAGTTGCAGGTTGCCGCGAGGTGCTTTAAGTTCTGTAGGTATACCGTTAAAGGTTCTCCGGTAGTCTGCCTACATAATCGGAACACATGTCGCTCAGCAATTTCAGACCGCTGCGGTTCTAAGTGGTCTGCTACCAGTTTCACTAAATCGTCAAAGTTTTTTGATTCCGGGTGCTCCGGCGAACACATATCGCACATAAGCGAATACGTCGCTTCGCCCACAACGGTTATTAACAAGGGCACATGAAGATCAACTTTAACTTCGTTGAGTAAAATATATTGCTTCACTCGTCGTATATACGGGTGCCATTGCTTAGAATTTATATCAAACGGTTCCAGTTTTCCGATAGGCATTATTATCACCGTAACCAAAATTCACACGCGTAATTATAGTTCTCTAACCGAGTCGTCGCCAGTGCAACGTCAATCAAACACGGGAATCAGTGGTAGACTGTTTATTGCACCTTTTAGATGTACCCACATACATTTCATAAATATTACTAACTTATACTTAACAGTTTTAATTTATTGAGAGACTGGTAGACTTGCAGAACCGTGATTTCCTAAGCGATTATCAAGGTTAAGCGTTTGGTCAATTTGAAATATGTGACCGTTTGTAGATATTCTATTTTCGAGTGTCCCCTTGCTTTGATAAGCTCGCTTGGTTCCTGAGGCCATTTATTGTTTGTTGACGTTACGTCGACTTAAAGTCTTAAGGCAGCTTGATAAATTCCAACAGCAAGTGGCTACAAATGAGCCTCTACCAATTTGAACTGGGTTTGCGTCGTGGCGTATGACCTATTTTCACTCATTTGGATTTGTAAGAGAAAGCGGTTGTTTACAAGTGTGAAGTACAGGTTGAATTGTATAATTAGCGGCAGTTTAAACCATATTAAAAAATAAAACACCGTTACGTCTATATTCTCCAAGCGGGTGGCAGTGGTATACTGTACACCCACTTTTTGCCGACGATCTTATGTACCATGTAATATTATACCCGGCAATTGTGCCGGACAGACACCGAACTGATACTGGATTTTTTTCTATCGAAAAATTACATTGTTTTCGACCCGGGATTTGAAATTAGAACATCGTGATACCTGTGCGCATTATTCCCCACTTGACCAACAAGGCAGTTTTAAAATCATATGATACTTAGTTTCCACATTTTTATATAGCCGAAGGCATAGTCAGTGAAATTTTGAATATATCCGGTGATCATAATTCAAATATGCATATTTCATCAATGCCATTTTGTCTGGAGCACCGCACCAAATAAAAAACAATATACGGTTGGAGTAGTTAACTGTCGTCAATTTTAATTACGAACTTTTCAGTGTTCGTTTGTTCGCTTTTGTCCGTAACATTTTCGCAAAGTACTATATAACTTTTTTGTAGTTATATAGATTTTTCGATTTATCGGCAGATTATGGTTTTTGAAAGGGAAGAAACCAGAACGAATGTTAGGATTGTGGTTGATAACGATGTGCTGGAACAAGTGAATGAGTTTGTATATCTTGGATGCGCCTTCAGTAAGGATGGGAAATACACCGCTGACATAGAGAGAAGAGTGAGTGCAGGGAACAGGGTGAATGGTACGATGGGAAAGCTACTTGGAAGCCGGCACTTAAGCCATAAGGCGCAGCTGGCCATACATAACGGAGTTCTTGTCCCAACGCTGTTACATTGTAGCGAGAGCTGGGTATATAAGAAGGAGAATGAAAGTAGGAGAAATGCGAGCTCTGCGGAAGATGTGCGGAGTGAAGCTGACCGACCGCATTAGCAACAGCGTAGTAAGAAAGCGAGTAGGTATGAAAGATAGTATCGTTAAGTAAAGATGAGAAAGTGCATGCTCCGTTGGTTCGAGCATATAGAAAGAATGCTAGATAAAAGAATGACAAAACATAAACGATGTGAAAGTGGAAGGATGCAGGTACCGGGGAAGACCTAGACTATCTTACCACGACCAAATACACCAAGTCTTATCTGAAGGAAAAGTCAAGAGTCTCCGTAACCGGCGAGCGTGTATGAGACGAACTATAAGAGTGGAGGAAGCCAGAGAGGTATGTAAGGAAAAAACCTGTTTATACAATATATATAAGAATATTTGTATTTTTTTATATATTTTATAAGAAATAGTATTTAATAAATGCATACGTAATAATTAATTTAATAATTTAAGATATTAAATTTTACCAGTACAACATATAACATATTAATTATACAGTAATAATGTAAGATTTCCATTTTATATCAGACACATTATCTTATGAACATCCATAAAATGGAATGGAAGCGATGAAGGGACACCTTTGCCCAGCAGTGAACCCTAACAGAAGTAAAAGCAATTTGGAGTTAGTTCGCCTTCAATAACGTGACCTGCGGTATTACTGCTTTGTAGATACATTCTGATTACCGTATTTGGGGTTCTGGTTTGGTCATACTCCCTTAAAGGTACTTTTTTGCGGTGGCTGTTAGGTCATTTCCTTTCGTTTCAATATGGTCGAGGGGAGTGATGGCTATTCCAGTAGTCATACTTGTGAACTGGTACTGCTTATTGGTACTGACCCATTGGGAATCCTTAAGACACTTGGTCTTTAGAAATAACATCATTGCTAAAATATAATAAAATAAATTATTTGAGTTTGAGTTTAACATTATTAGTCATAGTCTGGACAGACACTTGAGGTTGTTTAATTTTTTTTAATAAAATTTATATTTCTTGTGAGTAAATGAGATGACACAAAGCCAATTCGATAAAAATATCGAAGTTCATAAGAATCACCGCTTGTACACAAATTTTTCTTGTTCTTTTTTAAGATATTTTCAACTACAATTAGTTTGTTTTCGTATATAACGAAATTATGAAATTTTCGGGCAGCAGGCCGCCGTCACTGACAGAGCAGCAGGATAACGGATGCGCGCTCGATGACGATTTATAAGACTACAATCATACTTCTGAAAAGGTTATATTAACTTGATCCTACCAATAATTTAGCTGATTTTATTATAATATTTTTTTGAGTAAACTGGTTCCTCCAATTCTAAACCATACTACGTTATAACCCAATGATATTGATTTCCTATACAATGAAGTGGTCGGGCAGCTGGCTGCCGTCACCGACAGAACGACCGGATGACGGATGCGTGCCCGGCGATGATTATGTCGCGCGGATGTGGCGGCGCGCGAATGATCTGTCATGGGTAGGTTTAGACGTTTAAAGGTTGATTGGTATATCTGTTTGATATTGTTGCAATTGTGAATATAGGAGTTCAGTTTTGTTTGGTTCATTAAGAAATTTCTAATTGTTGTAATGTACATGAGTTCAAAAGTTTTAATTTGTCTAACAGAGTAGCAAAAGGGGTCGTTGATACAATCTATAAAGTAGTAGAAGAACTATTATTCTTGTGGATGTAGTTAAAGCGACTGAGGCTGGAAATGGCTGAGGTCATATTGATGGAATATGAACCACGGACGATTTAGAGTAAGTATACCTACGAATGTTCATAGTGTTCTGAATAACTCTGGTGGTTTCGATAAAGTAGAAAGAAACGAACATATGAGTATATTTTACATTATATAAGAAACAGCATGATTGGTACAATTACTCGGGAAGAATAAGGTATGCTAAACATGGCAGCTGGCTCGCATTCTATATCATTGATGCGATTACCTGATTAGATCAGGTATTTAAGTCCCAACTCCTAGTACCCATAAGGATGGGAGTTTAATATGAACATCTATTTACCATTAGAGGAAAATAGGCGAAAGAGGTATAAATTTTATACAAAAAATTAAAAAAAAAAATTCACTTCCAATTGTACATAAACTAGTATCCACAAGTCTTTCACTCAACCTGCAATTCTACGTCCTTGTAAAGTGACGTCATCAATATTTAATAGCCAGCTTCATTACCCTCGCTGTAGTCACGTCTAGAATTTCTCATTTCCTCTTCATTCTGGCGCAATTATAGTTACCAAACGCTCCAGCCTTCACCCGATATACGACGATATAAAAATTCTTTAAGGCATCAAATATATGACCTATATTCTCGTGATAATAGTAAAATGACCCATAGAATTGACAAAGATCATTTATTTTAGTAGGCCAATACAATGGCTCTTACAAATGATGTGAGTGAATTTAGTAATGGTTGGTTTTTTTATAATATCAATGTGTGAAGAATAAGATAAGAGAAGTTTTACCTGAGCTACCTACTTCGTCCCGTAGGTCAGATGATGCTTACCATAAAAATACAAATCCTACAGAGCTGAAATTTGACACGTTTGGTCAGTTTCGATAGCAAAGAATTTTTATGCTATCTTGACAGCTGAATTGGAACCACTTCCTCTAGATTTCTAAGACATGAAGCAAGTAACTATCAAATTAGATCTAGCTCTCAGCAAATCTGCACAAATCTACTATTGAAACTACTTTAATCTTACTTTAAGTAAAAAAAGCAAGGGCTAATATTTTTGAATCAAAAATGTTCTAAAAAAGTGCCTACCAACAGGTGAAGGATATCCGTTTAGATAAAAAGGCGGCCTCGGCCGTCATCGGGCATAATTTCTCGTCACGGTA
The DNA here is from genome assembly GCA_905147815.2 of Phalera bucephala. Classification (NCBI taxonomy): domain Eukaryota; kingdom Metazoa; phylum Arthropoda; class Insecta; order Lepidoptera; family Notodontidae; genus Phalera; species Phalera bucephala. The sequence goes on along the minus strand of LR990615.1, from coordinate 37,441,012 downwards.
CCGATGAAAATCCTTCGTACACCTCGGGCTTAGACCTAAGGTTCTCAAAAATACCTGTGAACCTCAAGTTAGGAACTAGATTCGGGGTTTGATTCGAATTCAGGTCTGATCTTGTGATCCAAGCTTCTTTTCTGAAATGGAATTTTCCTTTTAGTATTGTTTTGTATTAATTTAGTAAACAGAAACTGAATCAATTCAAGGAAAAGTTTTCTCTTTAGAAGACTTGGGGTCTTTCAAAGAGTTTTCACTTCCGAAAAGAAGAGAAATATAACAACTGAAATTCAAATAAATTTAAATTCAAAACTTTACATAATACGCTCATATGTATGTTATAAAATTCTTCATGCTCTTGAAAGTGCTTAAACAGGCGGTTAGGGGTGCCAAGTATAAGAACACGCCATTATATTTTAAACTGATACATAAAATAGATAATTTCTAAGAGAAACATTTTTTGAATGAAATATGTTCTTTAAAAAACATCTATCTATCTATATCATCACGCCAGCTCCCTCGCGGGGTATGCAGAGAGTACAGAGTTCCAACAGGTTCTTTCCTTACGTACCTCTCTGGCTTCCTCTACTCTCATAGTTCGTCTCATACACACTCGCCGGTTACGGAGACTCTTGACTTGCCCTTCAGATAAGACACGGTCTATTTGGTCATGGTAAGATAGTCTAGGTCTTCCCCGGTACCTACATCCTTCCACTTTTGCATTGTATATCTGTTTTGTCATTCTTTCTTCTGACATTCTTTCTAATTGCCTGATCTAACGGAGCATACCCTTTCTCATCTTTACACCAATACTATCGAAAAAATGATTTATAAAACATTTCTAATAGTTAAGTAACTACGTTCACAAAAAGAAGACTCAGTCATTAGATATCAATATACAATCATTATCTCTTGCAATACAAAAGTCCAATATTCAATTTGTAGTTCCAACCAAATGATACGATTATCAGGACAGAGTGCTGGCGTGAGCGACGTAAAATATCAGCTATAAAGTTGACTACTAGTAACTTTGACTGGTACAAACAACAACAAAATACGCTAAATAAAAAGACAAAAAAATCTATCCTATCAATATCCACGAAAGCCGTGGGTGACGATGGTATACAAATACAAATGATCGTACCAATACTTGACAAACTTTTGCCAGTTATCACCCACATAATGAATTGTTCCTTGGAAACTTCCTCCTTTTCAACTGCTTGGAAAAAGGCATATATTCTTCCTTTATCCAAAATACCAAATCCTCTTTTAATATCCCGTTTTAGACCCATATCCATTCTTCCCGTTCTAACCAAGGTGCTTGAGAGTGCAGTTCAAAATCAATTGTCACACCTATTCTCCTCTAATAGCCTGCTGAGTCCTTCTCAATCTGGATTTCGGCCAGGTCATAGCACAGTTACGGCTTCGGTCAAAATAACTGACGATATTTGATTGGCCATTGAGAATAGACTACTGACAGTACTAGTCCTACTGTACTTCAGCAGTGCTTTTAATTCAGTTGATTTTGACATCCTCGTAGGTACTTTGTCCTCTCTCAATGTCTCTGCTCCTGTAATAGCGAGGTTCAACTCTTAACTTCGGGACCGCTCGCAGTCGGTTCGCTCTGAAGATAATTCTTACTCGATAAGACTCTTAAGATAATTTCTCTGACTGGTGTGACCTTACTGCGGGTGTACCTCAAGGTGGCGCCCTTTCTCCTCTTCTCTTCTCTGTTTATATAAACTCTGTTACTAAAGTGATTACTTCTCACTATCATCTTTATGCAGACGACTTGCAGCTGTGTCGTCACTTTAAGGTTGGGGAAATCAACCACGCGATCGATGTCATCAATGATGATCTTAAAAACATCAGCAAGTGGGCAAAATCGTTCGGTCTCTTGGTTAATCCTGCCAAATCTCAAGCTATCATCATTGGTGGCAAACACTACATGAACGCTCTTAATAGCAATCTGCAGACACTCTCCAGTTGTCCTTGATTCTGTCCCCATACCGTACAGTAACCAAGTTAAGAATCTAGGCGTTCTTATAAACTCCAATCTTAATTGGAGCTCTCACATAGTAGAAGTAAGCAGAAGGGTCTACTGCTCCTTTCAATCTCTCAAGCGTCTGCAAAAGTTTTTGCCTTATCAAACAAAAATAAGTCTTGCTCAATCTCTCCTTCTACCACTTCTTGACTATGGTAATGTTTGCTTCCTTGATGCTACTGAAGATCTTGTCAATAAGCTCGAACGCTTGCAGAATCTATGAATTCGTTTCATTTTCGGATTACGTAAATTTGAGCATGTATCAGAGTATCGGGCGAAATTAAAATGGCTACCTATTCGACAACGACGGGACTTGCACATTCTTTCGTTACTCTACTCCATTTTACATAATCCTAAATCCCCTGTTTACCTCAGGGAGCGTTTTGACTTTCTTGTTCCAAGGGATAAGCGCTGCCGTGCAGCTAAATCAGAGAGATTTAGCTTCTTCGTGCTCCTCTTCATTCTTCTAGTTGTTACGATGGGTCCTTCACTGTTCGTGCTGTGCGTCTGTGGAATTTACTTCCACAGTCCATTCGTGCAAGCTCATCTTTGGATGTTTTCAGAAGAAGAATCCAAGAACATTTTCTATCCTGATTTATTTAGTTATGTATGTTTATGTATGTATTATAATTATATGTATTTAATATTTGTATAGTAAGTAACTGAGTATATATATGTACGAGGCATACCTTTTAAGATTTGTCGTTTGAAGAAAAAAACACAACTAGAACATTATAGTACTTGAAATAAAACTATTATTTCGGATTTTATCGCGGTTTATTTTGATTTTTAAGTTCCCCACGTTCGACGTCGACGAAAGTGCTCTCGCCACTCAAAGGACACACAAGAGCACATGTTAAGGATTCATACCATTTTGTTAGTGAGATCAAAAATCTACATCTTACTGACAATGAAACCATGGTCAGTTTCGATGTCCAGTCACTATTCACATGCCTACCTGTACAAGACTGTGTCGAAATTGTAGAAAGGAAACTAGCGAAGAATAACATGCCAGCGGAATACTCCGAGCTATTGAGACACTGCCTTACATCTGGCTACTTACTGTGGAACGAGCAGTTCTACAAGCAAGTAGATGGTGTGGCGATGGGCTCTCCTGTATCTCCCATTGTTGCCGATATATTCATGGAAGACTTTGAGGAGACAGCCCTTCGTACCTCACTTGTAAAGCCAAGTTTCTACAAGCGGTACGTAGATGATACTTTCACAATATTACCATCTGACAAAATTAATGTCTTCCTTAATCATCTTAACTCCATTAACCCTAAAATTCAGTTTACAATGGAGTTGGAGGCAAACAATTCCCTAGCTTTCCTAGATGTCTCAGTAATCCGTAACCCCAACAACACTTTAAGCACTACGGTTTATAGAAAAAAGACCCATACTGATAGGTACTTAAACGGTGAATCTCACCACCATCCATCAAAGTTAGCTACCGTGGGTAAATCTTTGTTTCAGAGAGCACAAGGGATCTGTGACAAGAAACATCTGGCTGCCGAGCTTCAACATGTCAAGCAAGTCCTGCACGACAATAAGGTTCGAGTCCCACGCCAACGTCACAGCGATCGAGTGAAACCAGCCACAGTCGAGCGTCTCCCTGCTGTACTACCTTACTTAAGAGGAATCACAGACAAGATTGGCTACATCTTGAAGCGTGCTTCAATTAAAACATTTTATAAGCCGCCGAAGAAGATCAGTCAATTTTTACCATCTGTCAAGTGTCACATCCCTCTACAAGATGCAGGAGTATACAAGCTTGATTGTGAATGTGGTCTCTCTTACATAGGACAAACAAAAAGACCAATAAAACTCGGGTTAAGGAACACATAGCTGACCTAAAACACCGTCGCTCAAAGAAGTCTGCAGTCTGTGAACATGTCCTTGACCGCACCCGCCATAACATCAGATTTGATAGACCACAAATCCTCGTGAAAGAACACCGATTCCTACTAAGGATGGTTCGCGAGGCTATTGAAATTAAAAAACATCCTAATTTCAATAGAGAAGATGGCTGGGTGCTTCCATCGACTTGGGATCCAGTAATTAATATAATCAAATCCAAAACCAAGCATAACACTGCAATACCTCAGGACACCGTGAGCTCATTCTGCGTAGATCGGACCAACAAAAACAAAAATAATTAAGAAGTTTGAGGGTACCCTGGAACAACTATGCCTTTTGGACGTCTAACACCTCAGTCCTTCCCGTGACCTTGGGTGCTGCAAAGCACTCGAAACGTCGGGAACTTAAAAATCAAAATAAACCGCGATAAAATCCGAAAAAATAGTTTTATTTCATGTGTAATATTCGCGTAAATAATATAAATAGTAAGAAGAGATAAACAAGTTGCGGTGGAATATTGTTGGTTTATCGGAGGTCCGAAGAAAGGGCGAGGACACGATAACCTTAAAATCCGGCAACTTGTTTTACTACCGGGAGGGCGAACAGCAGTCCCAAGGTGGTGTCGGATTTATCGTCCACAAGTCACTCATAGACAACGTTGTGTCCATCACTAGTGTGTCGAGCAGGGTAGCGTACTTGATACTCAGAATATCCAAAAGATATTCGCTGAAGGTCATACAGGTCTACGCACCGACCTCGGCATACTCAGATGATGAGGTCGAAGTTATGTATGAGGACATTAGTAGAGCCATACATACTTCCAAAGCACACTTTACAGTGGTTATGGGTGACTTCAATGCGCGGCTGGGCAAACAGGGCGATGATGAATTGAGAGTGGGGCAATTTGGATATGGGCAACGCAACCCCAGGGGTCAGAGGCTGGCCGAATATCTGGGGAAGGAGGGACTCTTTATGATGAACTCTTTCTTCCGGAAGCCGCCTCATAGGAAATGGACCTGGATGAGCCCTGATGGTTCCACAAAAAATGAGATAGACTTCATCATGAGCACCAAGCGACAAATATTTAATGATGTCTCCGTGATTCACAGGGTAAAAACCGGCAGTGATCACCGAATGGTCAGAAGCACATTAAATATTAATGTCAAAATGGAAAGATCGCGTCTGATGAAGTCTACGCTCCGACCTTCTAATGCACATATCCAAAACCCCGAGAACTTTCAACTCGAATTGTCAAACCGCTTCGAATTGCTAGACAGCAGCGCATCAGTGGACGAAATCAACAATAGGTTGGTAGAGACTGTCCATACGGTCGGGTCCAAGCATTTTAAGCCCCACCGTAAAAATAGGCCTCAAAAACTATCCAACTACACCCGAAACCTTATGGCTGAGCGACGTACCATGACACTCCAAACCTCCGATGATGCTAAGTCCTATCATCATCATCTCAGCCTATACTTGTCCACTGCTGAACATAGGCCTCCCCAATCGCTTTCCAGCGTAACCGGTCCGATGCCACCTGCATCCAACGACTTCCTGCGATTTTCACAAGATCGTCGGTCCATCTGGCAGGTGGTCGTCCCACGCTGCTCTTGCCAATACGTGGTCTCCACTCTAGAATCTTTCTGCCCCAACGCCCGTCCGATCTTCGCGCTATGTGGCCCGCCCATTGCCACTTCAGCTTGCTAATCTTAACGGCTATGTCGGTGACCTTGGTTCTTCTACGAATCTCTTCATTCCTGATTCGATCACGTAGAGAAACGCCGAGCATAGCTCTCTCCATAGCTCGCTGAGCAACTCTGAGCTTTTTTATGAGACCTATTGTAAGAGACCACGTCTCTGATCCATATATCATCACTGGTAACACACAAGTCCTATAGGCAGCTCAATGGAAAGATATTGAAGTCCTTGCGACACGATTTACGGTCCTTCAATACAAGACCATTGAGGAGACCATAGAGCAGAACAAGGGCTCCAAAGTGTTTGCAAGAGACGCGTCTATTGGGCAAAGCCAGTTGACGAAGCTGAAGATGGAGGACGGAAACGTAACGTCGAATAGGTCGGAGGTGCTCAGGGAGATAGAGAGGTTCTATGGGCAGTTGTATACCTCAGTAGCTGAACCTGTTGTTGACTTGGTAAAAGACCCAAGAGCCAAGCTAACCCGACACTACACTGAAGATATCCCGGACATCAGCCTGTACGAGATTAGGATGGCTCTCAAACAACTTAAAAACAACAAAGCGCCGGGTGAAGACGGAATTACCGCAGAGCTTCTGAAAGCGTGCGGATCGCCGGTACTTAAAGTCCTTCAGAGGCTGTTTAATTCCGTCTTGCTCAAAGGAAAAACGCCGGAAGCGTGGAACAGGGGTGTGGTGGTACTCTTTTTCAAGAAAGGTGATAACACTTTACTGAAGAATCATAGGCCCATCACACTGCTGAGCCATGTTTATAAGTTGTTTTCGAGAGTCATCACGAATTGTCTCGAACGCAGGCTTGATGACTTCCAGCCTCCCGAACAAGCCGGTTTCCGGAAAGGCTTCAGTACCATAGACCACATACATACACTGCGGCAGATTATACAGAAGACCGAGGAGTATAATCGGCCACTATGCTTGGCGTTTGTGGACTATGAGAAAGCCTTCGATTCGATCGAGACTTGGGCGGTTCTTAGATCTCTCCAGCGATGCCGCATTGACTATCGGTACATTGAAGTGGTGAAGTGCTTGTATAATAACGCCACCATGTCAGTCCGAGTACAGGGGCAGTGCACGAAGGCGATCCCCATAAAAAGAGGAGTAAGGCAGGGAGACGTCATTTCTCCGAAACTGTTTACGGCCACCTTAGAGGACGCCTTCAAGCTCTTGGAATGGCAAGGACTTGGCATCAACATCAATGGCGAATACATCACTCACCTTCGATTTGCCGACGACATTGTGGTCGTGGCAGAGTCGCTGGAAGTGGGTCTTAAAATGAACATGGACAAAACGAAAATAATGTCTAACGTCCATGTCGTACCCACCGCACTCACCGTTGGGAACTCTACTCTTGAAGTTGTCGACGAATACATTTACCTGGGACAGGTAGTCCGGTTAGGTAGGTCCAACTTTGAGAGAGAGGTCAATCGACAAATCCAACTCGGCTGGGCAGCGTTCGGGAAACTGCGCAACATCTTCTCATCCAAAATACCTCAGTGCCTTAAGACTAAAGTTTTTAGTCAATGTGTGTTACCAGTGATGATATATGGATCAGAGACGTGGTCTCTTACAATAGGTCTCATAAAAAAGCTCAGAGTTGCTCAGCGAGCTATGGAGAGAGCTATGCTCGGCGTTTCTCTACGCGATCGAATCAGGAATGAGGAGATTCGTAGAAGAACCAAGGTCACCGATATAGCCGTTAAGATTAGCAAGCTGAAGTGGCAATGGGCGGGCCACATAGCGCGTAGATCGGACGGGCGTTGGGGCAGAAAGATTTTAGAGTGGAGACCACGTATTGGCAAGCGCAGCGTGGGACGACCGCCTGCCAGATGGACCGACGATCTTGTGAAAATCGCAGGAAGTCGTTGGATGCAGGTGGCATCGGACCGGTTACGCTGGAAAGCGATTGGGGAGGCCTATGTTCAGCAGTGGACAAGTATAGGCTGAGATGATGATGATGATGATTCGCGTAAATCTAAGAACTTATAGTACTTTGTGTACGCTTGCGTTGTCGTGGTGCAGGACTTGTGGTAAACAAACTATGGTATATACCACTCTGCGTTAACCGTTCTACGATCTTCAAGTGCAATAGTCGCAACATGGCTGGTTTTTTCAACGAACGTGGCCACCATCTTCTTTGAAGTACTTCGAGAACGAACAACTTTAGTCGGCTTTGGCTCGTCTTGAAAGATCCAGACTGTAGATTGTTGTTTGGAATCAGGATCGTAGGCATATATCCAAGATTCGTCACCACTGATGATGTCGTAGACGTGATTTGGCTCTCCTCGGTTGAACCTTTGCAGAGTTTTCTTACACCATCTGGCGCGGGCCGCCTTGTGATCGTCGGAAAGCAGATGCGGTATCCAACGGCAAACTAGCTTTCTCACACCAAGCGCATCATGCAAGATCTTCTGAATGGTTGTCCCTAAGATGCTTAATAGACCCTCTATTTCTCGATACGTCACATGACGCTCTTCGAGAATTAGTGGTCTCACAGCAATGATGTTATCTTCAGTGAAGGCGGATTTTGGGCGTCCTTTGCGAGATTTGTCACGAACACTAGTATGCCCACGCTGGAATTCTAAATACCAGCGTTTGACAGTCCGCAGACATGGGTCTTCATCACTGAACACAGATGTTAGCTCTTCAAAACACTGAAGCCGTGTCAGGTCTCTTCTAAAGTTGTAGAAAATTATTGCACGAACATTTTCCTTAGAAAGATTCATTTTCGTACGTAACCTGACAGATTCCAATCGACGCTGTGACTAAACAATAACATTAATCCTAATACTTTCAACTGTTTTGAGATTCAAAATTTAAACACATTCGAATATAGAACAGTTAGAAATCCAAATTACCGGGAAATATGGAAACGACAGAACTTAAAAGGCATGCCTAGTATATTTGAAAATATAGTATTTATTTCATATTACAAACTGCTATTTTCTATTAACATTATATTGTATTTGCCCTCTTAGTCACTTTCTCATCTCTCAACACTCTATGGTTAGCTGCAAGATAACTCATATTTGAGTTAAGCTCGCCTTCTGTATACTTTTAAATTGTAAACTTATTTTCATCCCAGTGTATACAATAAAGAATAAAGAATAAACTATATTGTTCCCTTTTTACATCATAACTTTTTAAAGAAGATTGTTTTCTGTTGTTTCTACATTCATACACAACTCAAAAAAATATTAGACTTACCGATGTAAAATCTATAGTGTTTAGTAATGATGCCACTCAAGCCAAGTTTTCACTCGAGTGACTCAAGTGAATTTGTTTACTGGTGTAAAAATAAATTTTACTCGAATCCGCTTGCACTCGAGTTACGGAGTCAACTCGGCGCACCGAGCAGATTCGGTTAGCGCTAGATAGATGCCACTTTACTAGTTCACTTCTTCACCAGGTTATAAACACGTTCAAACTTGCATATTGGAAAGTAAATAAATATGGACTTGGTTTGATTTGTGAAGTGGTTCTAAAATTGTTTGTTTACATTATTTAATAAAGGCACCTATTTAAAAATGCTTTAACTCCAACTAATCGTAATCGAAACTGTCAACTCGAGTGATAACTTTCACTCGAGTTGCCGGGACTGTAAATATTGAACCCGAGTACTACTCGGAAACTCCATTACAACTCGAGTGACGTAATAAAATAACACGAGTGATTGGAGTCATAAAATCCTACTCGAGTCGCATCACTAGTGTTCAAAGAGAAAATTTGTAATTTTTTTACACAACACTTTGAATTTGAAATAAAGAAACGTTTAAAATGTTAAGTGTGATCTTCCAGTATGAATGACAGGTTGACATCCATACTTCCATACTAATATTATGAATTCGAAAGTAACTCTGTTTGTCTTTTACATTTTCACGCCCAAACCGCCGGACAGATTGTGATAAAATTCGGCAAGAACATAGATTTTATCCAGAGGAAGGACATAGGCTACCTTTTGTCTCAGGCAAAAATTAAAGGTGTGTAATACATAATAATAACCAGTTTATTATAGTTACCATTTTCATTTGGTATATTCAAAGAATGTTCATGGTAACTGTACACACTCGTATCGTGTTGTCAAGTAATTAGTTTTACGATGTTATCAGCGATGATTATTGTGCTATTGATTTTATGGAAGTACTCCAACATATCAGATACAAATAAAATAGTTTTATTTTATCCCTAATGACTCTACCTACATATTATTATTATAAACTTATATTGTTCCACTGTTATTTTTGTAGGTAAGAGTCCAGCAGCTCATCTCACTATTACTTTTTTTGGGCCTGCCTTGCTGTCTGGTTTTATCTCTACTCTCCTCCTGTATACTCTATCTACTTACATGTCAAAATTGTTCGCAATTATATTCATATACTATAGTCCAAAACGCAGACTGCGTCTACAGTCTACGACTGCAGTCTATTTTAAATAAAAAACATTATCATGAGACAGTGTGGTGACTAAGTACGATTAATAATAAGTTTCTAGAATAATTGATTCCTATTGTGGGTTAAATATGTAGGTTATAAAAAAAGTTTACAAACATCTATCACGTTACGTCCAAATTTCTGTCAAAAAAATCAAACACGGTCCGAGGCCACAATTAATCGCAAATCAATTACTCGGTCGGCAGGCATAATTAAATAGCGACTGCAAACACGCAACAAACTAAATTATCTCGCAAACTATGTGGAAGAACTTGACTCGCCGGGCGAGAAAAATAATTCAATAACATTCACTATAGCACCAAAGAAAAACCCACCTTAACACAAGATCGCAAAGTTAATATTTCCAAGGTACATGTATCTCCGTGATTTGTTTCTGCGTACACAGTAGCTAGCGCGTGATAATAGAGCCATTAAAAGCAAAGCATCTCGTTTTTGTTCTCGATACTATAGCATTTTGTCCCGAAGTCGCCGACACTTTTTTCTGAGTCATTGTTATTGTAACTTGTGAGAATAAAGACTGCGTTAACTTTTCAGGGATGCCTTAGGAAAGATAGATGTTCTCTTGTGGTGAAAATCTCTCGCATATTGACCGTGTTTAGGCATAATTGTGTGATTTGCGTTTTAGGGACTGACCAGATGCAATTGCTATAATCGATATGTTGTTTTGTAAATGTACAAAAACGATTGTCGTTTACAAATATATTATTATATCTGACTGAAATATTAAGTATTGTCGTGTTTAATGAATGAATAAAAAAACAGAGTTTTATAGAGTTTTCCATAATAATACTCGTAAGCGACGAATCAAGCAATTTGTCAGACGATTTTTCTGACCAATGGCTTGACTCGTAAATAAATAATGAGATTTTTTTATTTTGTTCTATTTTTGTTCCTAAATTATGTTTATTAATATCGATTCATTCTTCGGTATAAATTTTCTCGATACGCTATTCAATTGATTCTATTTCACACTCAAACATTTCTAGAAACGTCAAATTTTAAACGTCATCGTGACTGACGGAATGGACTATAGTAGTAAGTATATATGGGTTGATAATTTCCAACAGCAGATGGCTACAAACTTGCCTCGTTCGCACCGCACTGAGTCCGCGTGGTGAAATATGGCCTATGCACTCTTACTCTATTCGTGTGAAACGACTTTCACTAACAGTAGGTGACTACAAACCTGCTTTTACTAATTCGCACTGGACCATTGTTGTGGAGTATGACCTATCACCTCCCCCTGTGACTCTCTGTCACCTCCCTCAGTCCTAATAATGATATCAGCCTATACTGCCCACTGTTGGGCAAAGACCTTCTCTCACAAATCGAGGTGAGAGAGATTAGGTCGTACTGCATCACGTGGACCCAGTACGGATTGGCGGAAGCAGGTTTGTGGCTGTTGGAACGTATCAAGCCGCCTACAAGGCTTCCAACTTGGCTTAACGACTACCACATTAAGTGGTAATAGGGACCCACGGCTCAACGTGCCTTCCGAAGCACGGAGACGCTCGAATATGAAAATACCGCAAACGGTCACCCATCTCAGGCCGACCGAGACGAACGGTGCTTAACCTTGGTGATTGGTAAGAATGCCGTAGCCGCACAACGCTACAAGCGCCTCGCCTGTAAGATAAGGTCAATGGGATATTATAGGCTGATTCATGTGACATTTTATTGGTTAATAATTTTCTAGTTCTGCCCTGCTCCTCTTCCTCCCGCTCCAGTTTAAAACTGGTAATTTAGATGTAATTAATATGCATCATTAGAATAAATAGTGCAATAGTAATCATTTTGCCCTGGCATAGAATAAGTGAACAAGAATGAGGGCTGATCAATGATACAACAGTGGGTGTCTGATGGGTGGCAGTTAATCAAATAAAATAATGGTCATTGAGGCGAAAGGTTTCGCTCACGATCCAATGAGCATAGTCTCTATGCACCTTTAACTACATGCCCTCACAATTGATCCTCGAAAGAGTGGTCAGGGATTTTTGGAACAGGCAGTGTAATTAAGTAATTGCCTTGAGAGGTTGCTTGCTAAATAATTTTATTCCTCGGGGTAAGCTCAGGTTGGAGAAGTTTAATGCCCAAGCATAGACGATATTTTAACTAAGCAACAGCGACTATCACTCAGTTGCAGAAAACTTATTATTAACACTTCATTACTTAAAGCAGCACTTTATTAAAGAATTTATTATTTCAATGTAATATTTTCCATAATTTTGTTTGTGCAAATACTTAATGATACATTAGCGATTAATGTCATCTTTAAAATTTAAATAATGTCTCTGCTACTCGGCATTAGTCCAATTAAAATAAAGTTTTTAATAGTATGGAAGAGTTATTTTTGGTCTAGTGGCGAATGATCCGTTTTGTGACCATGAGGTCCTTGGTTCAAATTCTAGTTCGGATGAATGTAGTTTATCTAACAAAAATTACAGTATAAGTCCGAAGTTTGACATTGTGCCCGGAATATGGCCAGCCCCCTATTAAACGTCGCCGAAAAGTGGGTATACTCAGTACACCTCTACCACCCGCGCTTGGGAATATAGGCAAGAGTCAAAATGAATGTAAAATTTGGATACATTAGCGCAGCCTAGACCATATAAGATAGCAGGAACAGGCTATTAATATTTCAGGTGACCTCTCGCCAAGTACAGTGGTGTTACGTAGGAATAGGTATCAGAGAGCTTGGCGAGAAAACTTTGACGTGATGCTGACGAGTAATCGAAGTCAAAGTCAAAGTCAATTTTTATAATTGTATAGGCTAATGCAAAATGCTTACATACGTCAAATTTATTAGATTTTTTACCTCTACCACCGGATCGGTACGCGCCCTCCACTGGGAAAAGCCGGCGAGAACTTAATTCGTTTTATTTGGCCTTTCTGATAACCATTTTTTTATCCCCGTGCTGTCATGTTCATCTATATTTTATAAAATTGTAGTGTGACAAGAATAGCAAATCAACTCACTAGCATCACGCTACCGTTAATCTTTTCGTGCTAAACTCTCGGGTTGCCAAATAACAAACAGATTGACGTTAGCGTAACTTTATCTATTCGATACGTCATCCTTTTCACAGTACAAATTCACTAAATAAAGCTGAACGTAACAGCACGCTTTATCATCATCTTTACTATAGCGTCAAAATGTTCATGCTTAGGCATCAGGTTACCGAAGTGTAAATTGGTTTGATGCGGGCGCCGTGACTCGTGGCTGCGACAACTTGGCTCCGCGTGTGATGTGTGTTCGAGATAACGACGAGTTTACCTCCTCTGTCTACATCAAAATTCATCCTATAAGGAAAAAAAAATTACGAAATATTTTGAACGTGTTACCGTGGTGTTCCGTGCCCTTTTTCTCCACAGGAATGGCATTTCGAAGGCGGTGGAGTCGTTAATTTTCAGATGATTCATAAATAATATAATGGCTTACCTACATTAATTAAAAATATTCTTATTCTGATTAAAACACTTTATTATGGGCATCCATATATTTTCACTAAAATGTTTTCAAATAGTTCACGTAATAGAGGATGAAATTGATAGTGATAAACTGATCAATCAATGTTGTTTTTAAACGTTTTAGGGTTTGTAACATTCACTGGAACGGTGAGCAATGAATTTTGAGTTATTAAAATAATATTTACTTTTGCATTATACATCTGTGATGAGAAGATACTCAAAAGCCTTCTCAATATTCTCTGTATAAAACGTAAGATTAAATATATAGCCAATAAGAAAGGCGTACATAATAGAAATGATCGAATATTTCAGATATACCCAAAGGTACAAAGTCCACCTCTGCGGTCATAACATCTAATAATAATTCGTGTGTTCGCTAGACTGTAACGATAATTAGACAGGTCCATAATAATTGGAGTAATCTAAATAAATGTGGTAATGTGTTACTAGTTCAGACGATATAATAGGGTTTAGGTGACTATGAAGTGAAACTAGCGAGAGAGGTCTGTAAAGAAATAACTTGTTAGATCTCTGTACTCTGTGCCTACCCCGTAAAGGAATATGAATGAACTAAGAATCGTGTTCTCCTCAAAAATAGCCATAATGATCGCCTTATGCTGTACGAATGAAAATTTACTCACAATCTATAATTTTTTTTTTTTTTTTTTTTTTTTTTATTTATCCAAACCTAGCACTATCTTTACAGGTTTCCCCAATACAATAGTGTTGCATTTCTAAATTATAAAAAAATAACAATTAAAACTAATAAACAAAACGTACAAATACTATATAAAAAAATAATAAAAAAAAAAAATCTTCCTAGCCTACCTATAACATAAAGTATATAATGTTAACTTTGTAAATTCACCCAGAGTACAATAAAATAAATCTATATCATTGGCAATGAGGTTAAGAGTGCGAAGCGCTCGCGTCAGCGGCGCCTGTGCCAGTAGGTTGGTGCGCGCGCATGGCTCCGCTAGCAACTTCGGTCGGCGCCGCCGCCACACATACCTGTCCGGCACAAATAGACCTATCTTCGCCAGTATATCCGGGTTATGCACCTTCCCCCTCATGATTTTAAAAACATACAGCGTAAGTGCAAGTTCTCTCCTGACTCTTAGTTCGTTATATCCTACCATGCCGAGTATAAGCAAGTTGGGGTACATTAATGGGTAAAACGGATAAACTCCATACATCCTCATGTACAGGTACCTAATGAACTTATTTTGTACTCTCTCCAACATAAGGCTGTATTTTGCTTCATGCGGAGACCAGATGACAGCATGACCTTCCAATTGGCTTCTAACCAATGCATTGTACAAGGCAATTATAGCTTTAATATTTGTACACCCCCGAACCATACGTAAAGTAAAGCCTAGATTCCTATATGCTTTCTTGCATATACTAGTGATATGATCACGAAACGTTAGTCCGCTGATAAAATGCACCCCCAAATCTCTTACCCCTGTTACCCTCTCAATAACCACTCCGTCGATTTTGTACTCATATTTAACGGGATATCTAGCTTTAGAGAAAGTGATAGTGATGCATTTAGTGGTATTGAACTGTAAATGGTTCTGCTTGCTCCAGGTCAAGATGTTGTCTATGTCTCTCTGGAGCCTTGCGCAGTCTTGAATGTTCCGCACCGGCAGGAACAGCTTAAGATCGTCGGCAAAAAGTAAACACTTTGCATCTGTGACAATGTTTGGGAGGTCATTTATCATCAGTGTAAATTGCAAAGGCCCCAGATTGCTGCCTTGACTTACGCCAGACCACGTAAAATATGGGTTCGATGTATATCCTGCGTACTCCACATATTGCTGTCTATCTTTTAAGTAACTAGCAAAAAAGTTAAGTAAATGTGGGGAGAAGCCAAACCCTGCTAACTTCTTGAGCAATATGTCATTATTGACTAAGTCGAATGCCTTTTTGTAATCGAAGTAAGCAGCATCTACTTGTTCCCCACTATCCACTACCGGTACGACATCAGCCATATAGGACACGAGGTTACTAGTAGTGCTTTTTGCTGGTCGAAATCCATGCTGGGCATCTGACAGCTGAGCTCCTACTTGCTCAAATATATTTCTATATATCACCGACTCAAATACTTTAGCCGGAGTCGATAATACTGCTACTGGCCGATAACCTTCTACCTTCGATCCCGCACTTCCCTTCGGTACTGGAACAACCCTGGTTATTTTCCATCGATCTGGAAATACAGCTGCTTCTAGACATTTATTATATATATGTAGTAGCGGTTCAGCTAAACTGGATCTGCAGTCCCTAAATACGTAAGGCGGTATACCGTCCGGTCCCGCACTCTTCTTTGGTTTAAGCTGTTTAAGCGCATGCTGTATATCTTTCAAATTCAGTCAATCAAAGTGGACTCGAGCTGCGGCGTTCTCTCCACCTGCTTCCCGTACCGCTGTACTCACATCCAACATCGGTCGCTGTGTAGTGTACACTGAATGGAAATAATCAGCAAATTCCTTCGCACATTGATCTGCAGATAACACTGTACCATTCTTTAAAATGCTATGTGGATTTCTGTTACCCCTTTGTGACTTTATATGTTGCCAAAACGTTTTAGGATCTTTTATCATTTGCTTTTCAATTTGGTTATGATATTGTTGCTGCGCGGATTGGATCATATATTTAACTTTCGTCCTAATTTGAGCAAACGCTTCGTAATCTGCTTTTAATTTACTCATTTTGTACCTTCTGTGCAAAACTGCCTTTGTTTTAATATTGCGAATTATTTCAGCCGTGTACCACTCAGGGTAAACGTATCGCGAGTTTATATTGACAGTTTTTTTTCTGGGTACGCATTCGTGTATAATTGAGTTAATTGTATCATAAAAGTAATCTATACTCTTTTGTAAGCTCAACTTGACTATCGGACTCCAATCAATGGTTGATAACGATTCATACAAAGCCACAAAATTAGCTTTACGAAAATTCCACCCCCTACCTGTACCTGCGGTCTCGCTCTGTGGCACCGGCGCCGGGCGCGTACGAACAGTCGAGGAGCGGCCAAGGCACAGCTCCACGTCAAGCGGCGGGTGATACGCGTCCACTGGCACGAGCGGCACCTCTGCCGCACTGACACTCACCCTCTCTCCCTCGGCCAATGAATTGAGCACTAGATCTAGCTGTCGATCATTACAATTAGCTATTTTATTACTCTGAGTGAACCCACAATATGTTAAAAAGTATTCGTAATAATCACTTACATACGAAGAACAAGAATACAAATTAAAATCCCCTAAAACTATCACTTTGTTATGCTTATCACAATATTGTTCAATAATTCTAAATAATAATAAGTATTCAGTTTCACTACTGCCAGGTGGTATATAAACTACGCACAATAAAAACAACAGTCTATGACGTAGGTACACAGTAGCGCTGACAATTTCAAACGTATGATCGTCTATATTGATGTCGCTGTGCACTTGCCGTATCTCGAAGCGCGGTGTGGCGACGAGACAGACGCCTCCCTGCTTACGCCCATCCGCTCGATCGCACCGTATGATCGTGTGTCCTGGTGGAATAATTTCTGAATCGTATATAGATTTGGTAAAACTAGTTTCTGTAATGGCGAAAAGATCTGCGCTTGAACAAGCTACTCCGACAAAAAAATCTTCTAATTTTGTCCGTAATCCTCTTACGTTTTGATAATATATCTCCATTAATTTATGCGGATTTTCCTGTTGAGTTGGCTGGTCTACGAAACCACACCCATTCGCAGAATTCAATATTTATTTCCCAATTTTCCGGTTGACATAATAATTCATATTTACTGTGTGGGACCCCTATAATAAAAGAGGCGTAATTCCTTTCCGTTTTATGTTTTATTTGATCTACCTTAATTGGAACTTCGCTTCCACATATCTTCTTGACATATTTCTCCAAGTTTTCTGCAGTAGTATCTTTTTGAAGCCGCCATACATGTAAATATTTCATTCTTTCTGTACCTTTAATATCTAGCGCATTAGTACTTCCTCCTTTTTTCACTTCACTTTGTGGATATCTGTTTTTTTTTCTTATTATTGTTCTCCAATTACTCTCCTTATCTAAAACATTATTCTCGTTATTTACTATCTGTTCGATAGTTTCTGTACTATTTGAGTCTATCCCGTTATCAACTTTTGGTTTCAGGGCCACACTGCTTTTTAATGACGAGGTATTTATTTCTAACTGTTCCTGTGTTTTATTTATTTTCACGGCGTCTACATATGTTATTTGCGCTGCTTTAGACGTTTTAGTTGATTCCTTGTTCAACTCTGATGTACTTAGCTGGTTATTTCTGCCTTCTAAATGTTTATTTTTATCGATTAGGTCCGTTATTGTTGTTTCTAACATATCGACTTTGTTTGCCTTTTCTTGGACTAGCACCATTACTTTTCGCAATTCTCGTAGCTCTGTTTCTGTGTTAATGAACCGTCTCTTAAGCAAAGCGTACTCCTTCATTTGCTCATCCATTCGAGATTTCATATACAAGTTAAACTCCCTCATCTCCTCTAGTAAGCTGTCCTCGCTATACATTACAGATGGGTTATGCAAATTTAAACGACTACCCCGCTCCATGGTCACATAGCTACTTGGCGTACAAGTTTTGTTCATTATATTACCGCGGACGGGCGTCTCAGAATTATCTCCCTTCGGAATAAAACGTACACATTCAGGGCACTTCCAATTGCACTTAAATTCCGATGTAAATTCATCAAATTGTTGCTTTGTTATAACTAAGCATTTAAGGTGATATAACTTCCTGCATGTGTCTTTCGAACATTCCATATATAGAATATCGTAAATTGCGGCATTACAGCCATAACATTCTGTTGCCTTTTAAAGTTGCGGCAGTAAAGCCGTACCATTTTGTTGGTCATCTTCTGTGTTAGAGGGTGTCCCTACATTGGTTTTATTGCCTTTAGATATTTTTCTGCGACATGAGTGACAGTTCCATTTTTGTAAGACACTCTGGTATTCGCTTTGAGAAATATTTACACAGAGCAAATGAAATTTATCCTGGCAGCTATTGCATTTGATAGCCGCTTTCCCTACTATGAGCTTGCAACAAGCAGCACAGTTTTTGCCCATTTTCCTAGACAAACGTAGCGTGAATATATCGGTAAAAGTTCCTTGAATTTGAAAAGTTACCGTTTTTTTTATAAAATCCATACGCGGCAAGCAGTGCGCGTGGTTGTGTCCTAAAGGTCGTAAGCGCCGTGCAATATGCGTCACTTACGCGTTCGGACAAACACTAACTTTTTAAAACGGATAAACACTTTAAAAGATTACTATTTATTGTTTAATGTGTTTTACTTATTTTCACTAATAGTTTTGCACTTTAAAATTAAGTCACCATGTAGAATATTGTCAATTAAAGATCAAATACTATTTATTTACACTTAAACTTCAGTTTATACCTATCAATTTGAATTGAATATCAATTTAATCGGTAAATAATTCTTTACATCACTACACATCTAACCTTGGAAGGTAGAATATTCGGGAGCCCATTTTGGACTAAAAAAGTCAGATAGAACAGTTCAGAGAAGCTTCTCTGTACCCTGTCTGACTAGTAGTAATCTAGTGTTGCCAGCTTCTCAGTAGACTGTCTTTCTTATTTTAGTCCAAAGTCGGCTTAAAAAACTTTTTAGCGCTAAAAGGGCACCGCAAAATCGGGAGTGACACGAACTTTCCCGAGATTTCCCGAGCTTTGTCTAACTTCCAGTGTTAATGTCCGTCGCCTGACCTGAATAATAACGAGCCTTGGTGGTATAAACAGCACTTTTTTTAATTATGTCGGGCTATTATCGGGCTCTGTGTCATGGGAATGAAGCTTTTAAGCCTGGTAGTTCTGGGTGGTCAAAACAGAATAATTGGATTATTGTACTGTGTTAGTTTTTTGATATAACAAAATATGTAGTTTTAGGTATAAGTGTGATATGGGAATGAAATAGAAAATGCCCTGTCATTATTTCACCCAGAATCATAAAAATTAAAATATAAATAATAAACTATTACAAAAGTAAATTTATTTATTTATTTAAGTGCATGGAAAACTTACAGCATATAAACAAAGTACAATACACAACTTGTATAGGTAATAGAAAGCCAATAACAAGTCTTCACTTCTAGTACAATTTGATACATAGCTAAAGTGTGAGGCAATTTGGTATTTAGTAGTTACATCAGTAAGTTCAAAAGGAATTATCAACCTTATTCCATGGAAAATAAGTTATCGGAAAAAAGTGTGGCTTAAACACCTCCTCGCTGACGCTACATTAATTGCAAAGGGATCAAGATCAAATTGCTTACATAATTTATTGAAGTTTCTGCTTGCGCGCACAATGTAACTATTTTGCCTATAGTTTGTACTTGCATTTGGAATACGTAGAAGTGGATTAAAACGGGAAGATTTGCTGGGAACATTAAAATAAATTTTGGATAGGAGGTCAGGACAATCGATTTCATTATTAAGAATTTTTAATAGGAAAATATAATCCGCAATCTCGCGACGATTTATGAGCGGCAACAGATGGTATTTTTTACACAACTGAAGGTAATTTTCAGATCTGTACGGGATCCTTTGATGAAAGCATAGGTATTTAATGAAGCGTTTTTGTATATTCTCTAATCGATCAATATATTTAATATATCGTGGGTTCCATATTTGGGAAGCATACTCTAAATTGCTACGCACAAAGGTACAGTAGAGAATTTTTAAGGTTTTAGCCTCAGTGAAGCATTTTGAAATTCGCATTATGAACCCAAGTGATTGAGACGCTTTTTTGACAATTGCGTCAACTTGTGTGCAAATGATAACTTGGTATCGTGGTGTACCCCTAAATCGCGAATGGTATTGCACTTATGTAAACTATGGCCTCCGATGATATAGTTACCGCCTAGGATGGTTCTTTTTCTACTATAGGTAATTACTGAGCACTTAGAGGGATTAAGGTCTAATTTATTAACCCGTCAATACTCCTCTAGTCGATACAGATCTGACTG
The DNA here is from genome assembly GCA_905147815.2 of Phalera bucephala. Taxonomy (NCBI): domain Eukaryota; kingdom Metazoa; phylum Arthropoda; class Insecta; order Lepidoptera; family Notodontidae; genus Phalera; species Phalera bucephala. The sequence continues at coordinate 37,420,466 of LR990615.1, read as the reverse complement.
TAGTGCTACCGTATCCAAGATTGATGATATAGGAGCGTAAATTTTCATGTCATCGGCAAAGCATAAGATTTTTGATGACTGCAGGCATAGGTCGATGTCGTTGACATAGATGACAAATAATAACGGACCTAGCAAACAACCTTGAGGTACACCGCTGGGGACGGAGACCTATCGTGATGTGTAATTGTTGAGCACTACAGCTTGTGATCTATTGTCGATATAAGAAGAAAACCATCTTAATAGGTCTCCGTGTATACCTATGTGGTTAAGCTTTTTAATCAATATGTCATGATCAATTCGGTCAAATGCCTTACTATAATCAGTATAGATAACATCGACCTGGCTGCCATCATTCATAGCACTAGTGAAAAGTCATTGAAAATAACGAGATTTGTGGCAGTTGATCGACCCTTCAGAAATCCATGTTGAAGAGGACTAAACGATGATGCAAGAGCAGGATATACTTGGTTATATATTAATCTTTCGAAAACCTTGGCTATGATACAAAGTTTAGATATTGGCCGATAGTTGTTAATTTCAGTTTTAGAACCTTTTTTATGAATAGGTACTATAAATGCAGATTTCCATATTCTGGGGACAATACACAAAGATAGGGATTTACGGAAGAGTAACGAAATAGGCAGCGAAACAGAAGATGAGCACTTTACAAGAAAGATGGGGGATATACTGTCCGGCCCAGCACCTTTAGATGTATCTATCTGACTGAGTAACTTGGTGACGTCATTGATTTTTACTTCAATACATGAAATGACCGATGATAAGGTGGACGGTGACAAATCACAAAGAGATGCTTGATTGTGAGAGTTACTGGTGGTGTTCCTAAGGAAAGAAGAGTGAAAGTAAGAGGAAAATGCGTCACAGATAGAATTGCCGGTTACAAGATGTTCATCTTCATATGAAAATGTATTAGGGACAGCATTAGAATTATAGCGATTTTTTACAAAGGTCCAAAAGCACTTGGGGTTATTAGCTATTGACTTTTCAGTTAAACTGAGATAATTGGTGTAGCATGTAGACTCCATAGATTTGACTCTTGCACGCAATAGTTTAAAGGTTGACTCATCAGATTTGTTACCATAAGTTTTAATTTTTTAAAGTATTTGTGTTTTTCTTTTATAGCTTTGATAAGAGCTGGACTGTACCAAGTGGGATAGGTCTCATTACGACTAAGCTTTTGTGGTATAAACTTTTTTTGTAAGTTAGTTACAGTTTGAAGAAAATATTCAACTGAATCATCCATTGACAGACATGACAACTGCTTCTCCCAATCAACTGCACAAATCTCCTCATTGAGAGATGGGTAGTCCCCTTTAGTGTAGACATAACGTATAAGTCGGGCAATACAGAAGCATCAAAATTAATTAGTAAAGCTGGATGATAGGGATCGACTGGCACTAATGGATCAGTACACTCAAGAACACTGACTATATCATTTGAAATAACTAGGTCAAGAATTTTACCGAAACTATTAACCACACCATTGTATTGGCTAAACCCTAACGTATGCAACTCGTCAGTAAGAAAGTACTCATCACCAGTTGACAGATTAACTGGATCATACGATAAATCATGAGAGAAAACCCAAGAGATACCACTTATGTTAAAATCTCCCAGTATTAGGAATTTGTCGGTAGTAGTATTCAAAGCCACATAGTTCAGTTTTGTTAAAAAGTTTTCAAGTTGAGAAGTAAAAGATAGGCCTTTGTTTTGTTTACATAAATATACAACGCAGATATTGAGATTTAAACTAACGCGTTCATTTGATTTACCGAGGCGTATGCTCAGCCAAAGATCTTCAGCAGTAGAATGGAGAAGAGGTTGTAAAATAACTGGTAAGTCCTTTCGCGTCGCGATAAGCACACCACCACCTCGAGACTGCCCAGTCAGAGCGTAGTCTCGGTCACGGCGCCATACTATATATCGATCATCAAAATACTCCGAACTTAAACCACCATCTATTAGCCACGTCTCTGTTAAAACGATAATATCATAGTAATTTAGTAATACCTGGCGATAAAACGTGTCAGTTTTAGTTCTCAATCCACGTACGTTTTGGTAGTACACAGAAAAACGTTTATGATTTAAACCATTAATAGCCATTGAAATTGTAAACAACAACAGTATACCGAGAATAATAATGTGTAAAAGTAACCCAATTTATTGTTAAAATAGAAATTAAGCATAAGAAAATCAATTTATTATAAAGTGGGTAAACATTCACGACTATTGCATTGTCATAAAACGATAATGTCTTGCGAGAGGGGCATAAATAGTTCACTAAGCGCGCAAGCACAAACGGGATAGACATATTCTTATGCTTTAAAGCTTCGCTGTAAGCAGTGCGATATGGAACGCAATAGTAGCCAGTGATAAAACAGTGGAGGGGTGTCGAACGTAATAGCGAGGCAGGGGTGCTAAACCTTAAGCACTGATTATATGATGACGTATTAACAGAATAAGATGATTGTAACATTTTATCAGATGTGAAATATAAATTAATTAAATAAAGTCGAAAAACATGCAGGTGCCACTTTAGATAATTTTGTTTAAATCAGTTTCTTTTCTTATTATAAATGTGGTAGACGTACTGTTTTTACGGACATGAATTTTGCCGTGTTTTACCCAAACAAACTCGTAGTTATTTTCTTTTGCGACGTTTTTCGTTTTCGTTAGAAATTTCTTTGATTCCACGCTCAGATGATCATTGACATACACGCGTTGTGGTGCTCCCTGAAATCCTATGTCCGAGGTGGATAAGCCCTTAACGGCACGTGCAGCGGATATGAATTCCTCCTTCACATACCGGTTCAGGAAACTCACTATAATTAGTTGTTATTGGAACTATGCATAGGAACTCTAGATATGTAGTTAATTTGATTCTTGGGACATCCGTATCCTATCTTGCGACCAATACTATCCATAATTGAAAACAAATTTTCGTCCTTCTTGAGCGGGACCCCCTTAATTTCAAGATGATTCAAACGAGACCGCTGCTCATGCGCAGACAGTTCAGACTGCACTTTGATGAAATCAGACTGGAGTAAACTAATTTTCGCTTGAAGATTCTCATGTTTCGCCTCATTCGATTCAAGTTTGACGAGTCTTGTAGAGAATTCTTCGAGTTTGCTACTAGAAAAGTCACAGGCCGCCCTAAGCTCAGTAAGCTGATCCTTGATTGTCTTTATATCTTGAACCAATGTTGGTAGGCTTTGTAATTGGCGCTTCATATCGCGGATCTCGCTCAACACGGTGTCAAGGGAGGCAGCTGGCTCCGAGTGAGGAATAGATGGCGAAGGAATTCTGCACATAGGGCATTTCCACTGCGCTCTTCTATCATTGCCCAGTTTTCTCCAACCGGACTCAGAGATGCTAGCGCATCCGAAATCCAGATTCTTCTTGCAGCTCCCACATTGCGTCCCGTCGCTGAATTGAATGCCACAGACATCACACGTCTTCATGTTTGATAACTTGCAAGTAACTTTCAATAAAATAAAAGGTAGTATATAAATTGGAAAAAAAAGGTTGGCGATATATTTCTCGAGCCACGGGCGCAACTACGCGTACCGTACAAGTGCGTGCTCACGCTGTACTGAATACACATATTGGTTAAAATACACATATTGGTTAAAATACACATATTGGTTAAAATGTTTAGAATACACATATTGGTTAAAATGCAAAAACCCTTTGGATATGATTTTAGAAGTCCCCTTTTACTTTATCTTTTCTATAATTGACGCGTTTCATCGATGAATGTACAAATCATGTTCATAAAAGGATCAATTAGCATATAATTATTTTAATTAGAGACATTTTGTTAACATACTACTCTGTTAACAGCGATCTTTCTTTCCACTTCACAATCGCTTTTTTAATGCACCTCTGATAAACATGTTACTCACCTCCTAGTACTCAGTTCATCTTTTAATTTAATTTTTAATTAATCGTAAGAAGATCCATATAATACCTTCATCAAATAACGAAACAAGTTAAACGTGAAGCATCCTTACTAAACTTTACATCAAAATTAGCCTATATCCAAAGTACACCAACAAACAAATGCTAAACGAGAAGCGACATCCATTTTGCTACCGTAAATCTCATTAATTAGTGAACAATCTTTTTACTACAGCTAATTTACAGCTGGATATATGCCTTATCTCACCATTCGAGGTGAGATAAGCTAGGCCATACTACACCACGCAGACCCAAGATAGTATTGATGGAGGCAGGTATGTAGGTAGTTTCTGTTGTAACTTATAAAGGCGCCGTCAATGCATCTTATTAGGCCTAAGGACAACTATATTAAGTAGTAACCAAGACCAATGGTTAAATATGCCTTGAGAGGGCTTAGCAGCAAAAAGGTGATGTTAACGTAAGGCTCTCGAGTCAATATGCCATTCTTTTACAATGGAAATTTACTAAATAAAGATGAACTTGACAACGTTATTATAAGATCAAATTATTCATGCTTAGGTCTCTGAAATACAAAGATACTCAAATATGAAAATATTGCAAACGGTCTTCCGTCAAATTAACTGAGAAAAACGCGGTTTAGCCTTGGTAATCGTTTAGAACACTGCGACCCAACAAACACATAAAGATAAAAGCCTAAGCACATATATTGCCTTTATTACCTTTAGCGATCGTCAATTTTATCGCTTTTTAAAATCCTAACACTGGCTGTACGTTTCGCTCCGTATATTTTTAAACGCCAAATCGCTATGCAGTCGCAAAGTTGCAGATACAGACGTTTGTTCATCGTACATCGCGATAAGATCTAGTACGTGAGCCAGCTGTTTCAATGAGCAGCATTTTGACCTAATCATACTCAAGGTACTTAAAAGCTCAATATTCGCTTTGAAGAAGAGAAGTGGGCCTTATTGGAGATGGAGATTATTAGATATTTCGGCTGAGTGCGGTGAGTAGGCTCCAGGCGGGAGAATTTTTTGCTCTAAGTTTAGATAGCTCCTTGGTTTGACAACAAAGAGCGTTTCGGTGTATCTTTCTTTAAAGTGAAATTAAGTAGGCTGATGTAGTTAATGTTCACTTTACGTTTGGACTTTATACGCTTCGTGAACAATCACGAAGCGTATAGTCTTGCTGCGCTTGAAAATATGGTCAGCCATCTGATGTAATGATTATATTAAAATGATCTAATATGATAATGTTGAGTGAATATGCGAAATCTAGCTGTTAATCAAAATTCAAATTGTATGTATATGTATTATATGACTTACGGGGCTGAGACGTGGCCACTCACAGTGGGACTAGTCCACAAATTCAAAGTCGCACAGCGGGCTATGGAGCGAGCTATGCTCGGCGTCTCTTTGAAGGATAAAATTCGTAACGAGGTAATCCGACAAAGAACCAAAGTTACCGACATAGCTCGCAGACTCAGTAAGCTAAAGTGGCAATGGGCTGGTCACATCTGCAGAAGGACCGACGGCCGATGGAGCAAGCGTGTCCTAGAGTGGAGACCGCGACTTGGTAAGCATGAGGTAGGACGGCCCCCAGCTAGATGGACTGACGACCTCAAAAAGGTCGCTGGGACAGACTGGATGCGGAAGGCGGAGGACCGTGTGCAATGGCGCGTGTTAGGAGAGGCCTATGTCCAGCAGTGGACTGCGATAGGCTGATTGATTGTATTTAATAGGTGCTTAATGGTACAGAGCTACCAGGTACTTATTCATAAAAGGTGTATATAGTACCATTGGTGTTGGTTATATCCTTATTCTTTTAGTATAATTATTTCACATGTTTTTCTAAGATTTTCCGTCCATAGATTTCGTGAAATTTGGAAATCTCTTGATTCCAAATCAAAGATCTTCCTCAGTTCTATTGCTTAGTATCAAAAGACAAATACAAACAGGAAACTTACGCTTGAATATTACCATTATTAAAATCAAGGACAAATCTAGTTCCGATCGGGGCCGGAATTCCGTCAATGTGTTGTTTGTTAGCAATCAATCACCGACAGATCTATCTGTCTTGTTTTGTTTCCCCGACATGTGAGCGGATAAAACAATTTATACGAGTTTTATCTTGCTACGAATGATAACAAAGTAAGGGAAGTAGACAGCTATTTATCTTGCAAATTTGTTCTCTTTTGTTGATCGTTTTGTTCAGCCTTTTATTGTTTCTTGCTGATATTTCCTTGATTTTGGAGGAGGAATAGGAAATTGGTATTAACCTACAAGTGATCTAGAACGGTAGTTAAACGTCGCTGTTCGCAAAGCGTCTATTTCTCAAAGCGTTCGTATGGATTGCCAACCTCCTTTGATGTATAACTCCAGATGCTACAATGCCTCAACCCTTTCGGAAACTGCCTCTTTTGCAATGATTGATGAAGATGATACTTTATTCATACTACACGACCCATCACGAAAAATTGATACAGAAAAAAATTGCCGCGTTTGGATATATCTATTCAAAGCTAGCACCCGTGAAAAATAGATTTAAATGATTAATAAGCTCAGATAGTTCTTTTTCCGTAACTTTACTTACTTGTGCTCCTATTTTTCAGACTATCACCTAATCTAATACAAATAAAATATTATACGGAAAGACCGGAACTAAGTTCTCTTGTCTTAAACGTGAAAAGGTGGAATTACATATAGGTTTCAAAACAGAGAGTATGAGATTGCATTCGACCTCTTGAATAACAGGCTTTCTATAGAGCTATCAATGCTAACGTAGGTGCTTTTCCACTCATTGAACCAGTACGCAATGAATTTAATGTTCCCAGAGAAGTTGAATCGTAAAAAGTTTAATAGGGGTCGGTGTGTCGGGGTTCCGAGCAAAATTGAGAAACGGCCTCGTTTAATTTACGGTTCAAGCGCCACGTGCTTGCTTCTGAGCGCCCAATATCAGAGCTCATATTGGAAGGCATGATTAATGGTCGGTGCCCTGATTACCTATAGTAAATTCAATAGTTATCGCTACGAAGATTTATTGGGAATATGGGCCGTGATTTTTTTGGGGTAAGGAGTTTAGTGTGGTATTTTACAATGTTGCCTGATAGATGGGGTATTTAAAACTAAGTGAAATTATGAATGAGTGAAAATTATTTAAATGTGGACGGGTTAATGAATTATTTTCGAATTTAAATTTGAATTATATAAACAAAGAGGAACGCTTATCTATTGAGAGTTTATGTGCCAAATACTCTGATATTTTTTGTTTATCGAATGATACAGTTACCACGACGGATCTCTATATGCATTCAATAAGTTTAAAAGAAAAGTGTGGACCGATTGTCACAAAGCCGTATAGGTTACCGTATGCTCAGAGGGATGAGGTTAAAAAACAAATCCATAAAATGTTGGGAGAAGGAATTATCGAACCAACAAAGAACGAGTGGTCAAGTCCGGTTCTGTTAGTACCTAGAAAGAGTTCTAACAGCGATAAAAAATGGAGGTTGGTAATCGACTATCGGAAAATAAATAACGTTATACAGGACGATAAATTCCCTCTTCCAAACATAACGGAAGTGCTTGATTCTTTATCTGGAAGTATATATTTTACGCACTTAGATTTGTACCAAGGTTACTATTCTGTAAAACTTGAACCAGAAAGTCGGAAGTACACTGCATTCGCATCAGGTCAGTACCAAATGACCAGATTGCTCATGGGCCTAAAAACTAGCCCTAGAGCTTTTTCAAGAATAATGACAATTGCCATGAGTGGACTAAACTATGAGAAATGCCTACTATATTTAGAAGATTTAGTTGTTTTTGGGAGAAATGTACAAATTCACAATAAACATTTATTAGATGTTTTCGATAGACTTCGTCAGGTTAATTTAAAACTGAACCCAGCAAATCCCGAATTTCTTAAAAAGGAAGTATATACCCAAATATATTGGGTCATGTTGTATCCGGTGATGGTATATTACCTGATCCAGCAAAAATTGATGTCGCTAAGAATTATCCGGTACCTAAAAATTTAGACGAATTAAGGACATTTATTGCATGTGTAAATTATTATGCACGATTTATTCCGAAATTCGCTGAAATAGTATCCTTTAAATTGTTTACGTAAAAAGAACGTGTCATTCGTTTGGGACGATAATTGTCAAAATTCCTTTGAAACACTTAGAAATATTATGATATCACCCTTCGTGTTGCAGTACCGCGATTTTTCTGATAAAAATCAGTTCATTCTGCATACAGATGCGTTAGGCTGTTCCTTAGATGCAATATTGTCTAATTCTAATGGTCGACCTATGGCGTATGCTAGCAAAAACCTAAATAAAGCAGAGAAAAATTACCCAACTATTGAAAAAGAACTTCAAAAGATGATATAAAATCTTTTACTCTTAAGCTTCTTTCAGATCTTCCTTTGCCAGTATGTGCTTCGTTCTCTTTCAGCCCGCTTAAGGAGCAAGGCATAAAGAAATCAATCCTATCAATATCCACGAAAGCCGTGGGTAACGATGGTATACAAATACAAAAGATCGTGCCAATACTTGACGAACTTTCGCCAGTTATCACCCACATAATGAATTGTTCCTTGGAAACTTCCTCCTTTCCAATTGTTTGGAAAAAGGCATATATTCTTCCTTTAACCAAAATACCAAATCCTCTTTTAATGTCCCATTTTAGACCCATATCCATTCTTCCCGTTCTATCCAAGGTGCTTAAGAGTGCAGTTCGTAATCAATTGTTACACTATTTCTCCTCTAATAGCCTGCTGAGTCCTTTTAAATCTGGATTTCGGCCAGGTCATAGCACAGTTACGGCTTTGTTCAAAATAAGTGACGATATTTGATTGGCCATTGAGAATAGACTACTGACAGTACTAGTCCTACTGGACTTCAGCAGTGCTTTTAATTCAGTTGATTTTGACATCCTCTTAGGTACTTTGTCCTCTCTCAATGTCTCTGCTCCTGTAATAGCGTGGTTCAACTCTTACCTTCGGGGCCGTTCACAGTCGGTTCGCTCTGAAGATAATTCCTCTGACTGGTGTGACCTTACTGCGGGTGTGCCTCAAGGTGGCGTCCTTTCTCCTCTTCTCTTCTCTGTTTTTATAAACTCTGTTACTAAAGTGATTACTTCTCATTATCATCTTTATGCCGACGACTTGCAGCTGTATCGTCACTTTATTTATTTATTCTTTATGCACATATGTATGTACAAAGGCGGACTTAATGCCTGAGGCATTTTCTCCCAGTCTACCTTAGGGTGGTGTGGAAACATGTGTGGTAGGTGCGAAAATACGTGGCTAAAAATTGTAAGAAAAAAAATTATGAAATAAATTAATAATAATACTATATATAAAACTAATAATAATGTTATACATAATAACATATAAACATATATATATATATACATATACATAATGACGTAAAACTATCATTGAGAGGATTCTGCCAACATTTCGAGTAGGTACTCGTGTAGTTTTTTTTAAAAGAGAGACGGTTCGTTACCATCCTGAGTTCCTGAGGCAATGCATTCCAATGAAGGATAGATTGGACGAAGAAGGAGGAGTGAATAAAATCAGAACGATGAGAAGGGCACTGAAGAAGACGATTACTTGAGGAGCGAAGATTTTTCTCGTGATTAGAGCACAAATATTGAAATTGGGAAGTAAGATAAGTAGGCGAGGCTGAAGAATGGAGAATAGAAAATAATATTGTCAGTGCCCTCTGAGTTCTACGCTGACGAATAGGCAACCACTTTAATTGAGAACGATGCACCGACACATGGTCATATTTACGAAGGTTGAAGACGAATCGAATGCAGTTATTGAGAAGACGGTCTAGTTTGTTGAGGTGATCTGCATTCAGGTCGAAGTAGCACACATCACCATAGTCGATGATAGGGAAAATTAGGGACTGTACAAGCATTGCTTTAGTATTGGAAGGGAGCAAATTTTTTAATCGTTATAAGTATCGCAATACACCGGTTACCTTTTAACCAACGGCCGTAACTTGAGTCTGCCAGCTTAGCGTCGTGTCAATATGCAGACCAAGGTCTTTGGCACTACAACTTAGAGGGATAACTGTCCCGTTGAATTCAAGTGGAGGTAAAGTTCCAATATTCACCCTGCATATCAATCTAGAGCTCCCCATAAGAATCGCTTGACACTTGGTAGGATTCACCGTGAGACCGAACCTTTTGGACCAATTCACAATTGCCCCAAGATCCTGATTAACTTTGCTGATAATATCAGGGATTCGATCAGCACTGTCTTGCGAGTATAATTGCAAGTCATCAGCGTACAGATGATACGTACACTGAAGTTCTTGAGTTATCATATCAATGAAAATTAAAAATAAAAGAGGAGAAAGTATACCGCCTTGGGGAACACCAGTATCGAGGCAGCGCCAAGCAGACGACGTTTCATCACACAAAATTGACTGCTGGCGTTCCCGAAGATAAGAAGAAAACCAGTCCAGCGACTCTTGAGAGCATAAACGGTAGGAGAGAATCATCATCATCATCATCTCAGCCTATACTTGTCCACTGCTGAACATAGGCCTCCCCAATCGCTTTCCAGCGTAACCGGTCCGATGCCACCTGCATCCAACGACTTCCTGCGATTTTCACAAGATCGTCGGTCCATCTGGCAGGTGGTCGTCCCACGCTGCGCTTGCCAATACGTGGTCTCCACTCTAGAATCTTTCTGCCCCAACGCCCGTCCGATCTTCGCGCTATGTGGCCCGCCTATTGCCACTTCAGCTTGCTAATCTTAAGGGCTATGTCGGTGACCTTGGTTCTTCTACGAATCTCCTCATTCCTGAGTCGATCACGTAGAGAAACGCCGAGCATAGCTCTCTCCATAGCTCGCTGAGCAACTCTGAGCTTTTTTATGAGACCTATAGTAAGGGACCACGTCTCTGATCCATATATCATCACTGGTAACACACATTGACTAAAAACTTTAGTCTTTAGGCACTGAGGTATTTTGGATGAGAAGATGTTGCGCAGTTTCCCGAACGCTGCCCAGCCGAGTTGGATTCGTCGATTGACCTCTCTCTCAAAGTTGGACCTGCCTAACCAGACTACCTGTCCCACGTAAATGTATTCGTTGACAACTTCAAGAGTAGAGTTCCCAAAGGTGAGTGCGGTGGGTACGACATGGACGTTAAACATTATTTTTTTTTTGCCCATGTTCATTTTAAGACCCATTTGTTGAGATACTCTGTTGAGGTTGCCGAGCATTCGTCCCAGATCTTCCAGCGACTCCGCCATGACCACAATGTCGTCGACAAATAGAAGGTGAGTGATGTATTCGCCATTGATGTTGATGCCAAGTCCTCGCCATTCCAAGAGCTTGAAGGCGTCCTCTATGGTGGTCGTAAACAGTTTCGGAGAAATGACGTCTCCCTGTCTTACTCCTCTTTTTATGGAGATCGCCTTCGTGCACTGCCCTTGTACTCGAACTGACATGGTGGCGTTATTATACAAGCACTTCAACACTTTGATGTACCGATAGTCAATGCGGCATCGCTGGAGAGATCTAAGAACCGCCCAAGTCTCGATCGAATCGAAGGCTTTCTCATAGTCCACAAACGCCAAGCATAGTGGCCGATTATACTCTTCGGTCTTCTGTATAATCTGCCGCAGCGTATGTATGTGGTTTATGGTACTAAAGCCTTTCCGGAAACCGGCTTGTTCGGGAGGCTGGAAATCATCAAGCCTGCGTTCGAGACGATTCGTGATGACTCTCGAAAACAACTTGTAAACATGGCTCAGCAGTGTGATGGGCCTATAGTTCTTTAATAAAGTGTTATCACCTTTATTGAAAAAGAGTACCACCACACCCCTGTTCCATGCTTCCGGCGTTTTTCCTTTGAGCAAGACGGAATTAAACAGCCTCTGAAGGACTTTAAGTACCGGCGATCCGCCCGCTTTCAGAAGCTCTGCGGTAATTCCGTCTTCGCCCGGCGCTTTGTTGTTTTTAAGTTGTTTGAGAGCCATTCTAATCTCGTACAGGCTGATGTCCGGGATATCTTCAGTGTAGTGTCGGGTTAGCTTGGCTCTTGGGTCTTTTACCAAGTCAACAACAGGTTCAGCTACTGAGGTATACAACCGCCTATAGAACCTCTCTATCTTCCTGAGCACCTCTGATCTATTCGACGTTACGTTTCCGTCCTCCATCTTCAGCTTCGTCAACTGGCTCTGCCCAATAGACGCGTCTCTTGCAAACACTTTGGAGCCTGCTCTTGCAAACACTGTTCTGCTCTATGGTCTCCTCAATACGTTTTGTATTGAAGGACCGTAAATCGTGTTGCAAGGACTTCAATATCTGTCCATTGAGCTGCCTATAGGACTTAGCATCATCGGAGGTTTGGAGTGTCATGGTACGTCGCTCAGCCATAAGGTTTCGGGTGTAGTCAGATAGCTTTTGAGGCCTATTGTTACGGTGGGGCTTAAAATGCTTGGACCCGACCGTATGGACAGCCTCTACCAACCTATTGTTGATTTCGTCCACTGATGCGCTGCTGTCTAGCGATTCGAAGCGGTTTGACAATTCGAGTTGAAAGTTCTCGGGGTTTTGAATATGTGCATTAGAAGGTCGGAGCGTTGGCTTCATCAGACGCGATCTTTCCATTTTGACATTAATATTTAATGTGCCTCTGACCATTCGGTGATCACTGCCGGTTTTTACCCTGTGAATCACGGAGACATCATTAAATATTTGTCGCTTGGTGCTCATGATGAAGTCTATCTCATTTTTTGTGAAACCGTCAGGGCTCATCCAGGTCCATTTCCTATGAGGCGGCTTCTGGAAGAAAGAGTTCATCATAAAGAGTCCCTCTTCTCCAGAAATTCGGCCAGTCTCTGACCCCTGGGGTTACGCTGCCCATATCCAAATTGCCCCACTCTCAACTCATCATCGCCCCGTTTGCCCAGTCGCGCATTGAAGTCACCCATAACTACAGTAAAGTGTGCTTTGGAAGTATGTATGGCTCTACTTATGTCCTCATACATAACTTCGACCTCATCATCTGAGTATGCCGAGGTCGGTGCGACTCGCGGGAAATTGGTTAAGGGTATAGCCTTTTACGAAGCTGATTGTGTCTGGTTTACACGGGGTTAGATGGTCATCATCATCATCATCTCAGCCTATACTTGTCCACTGCTGAACATAGGCCTCCCCAATCGCTTTCCAGCGTAACCGGTCCGATGCCACCTGCATCCAACGACTTCCTGCGATTTTCACAAGATCGTCGGTCCATCTGGCAGGCGGTCGTCCCACGCTGCGCTTGCCAATACGTGGTCTCCACTCTAGAATCTTTCTGCCCCAACGCCCGTCCGATCTACGCGCTATGTGGCCCGCCCATTGCCACTTCAGCTTGCTAATCTTAACGGCTATGTCGGTGACCTTGGTTCTTCTACGAATCTCCTCATTCCTGAGTCGATCGCGTAGAGAAACGCCGAGCATAGCTCTCTCCATAGCTCGCTGAGCAACTCTGAGCTTTTTTATGAGACCTATTGTAAGAGACCACGTCTCTGATCCATATATCATCACTGGTAACACACATTGACTAAAAACTTTAGTCTTTAGGCACTGAGGTATTTTGGATGAGAAGATGTTGCGCAGTTTCCCGAACGCTGCCCAGCCGAGTTGGATTCGTCGATTGACCTCTCTTTCAAAGTTGGACCTACCTAACCGGACTACCTGTCCCAGGTAAATGTATTCGTCGACAACTTCAAGAGTAGAGTTCCCAACGGTGAGTGCGGTGGGTACGACATGGACGTTAGACATTATTTTCGTTTTGTCCATGTTCATTTTAAGACCCACTTGTTGAGATACTCTGTTGAGGTCACCGAGCATTCGTCCTAGATCTTCCAGCGACTCCGCCACGACCACAATGTCGTCGGCAAATCGAAGGTGAGTGATGTATTCGCCATTGATGTTAATGCCAAGTCCTTGCCATTCCAAGAGCTTGAAGGCGTCCTCTAAGGTGGCCGTAAACAGTTTCGGAGAAATGACGTCTCCCTGCCTTACTCCTCTTTTTATGGGGATCGCCTTCGTGCGCTGCCCCTGTACTCGGACTGACATGGTGGCGTTATTATACAAGCACTTCAACACTTCAATGTACCGATAGTCAATGCGGCATCGCTGGAGAGATCTAAGAACCGCCCAAGTCTCGATCGAATCGAAGGCTTTCTCAAAGTCCACAAACGCCAAGCATAGTGGCCGATTATAATCCTCGGTCTTCTGTATAATCTGCCGCAGCGTATGTATGTGGTCTATGGTACTAAAGCCTTTCCGGAAACCGGCTTGTTCGGGAGGCTGGAAGTCATCAAGCCTGCGTTCGAGACGATTCGTGATGACTCTCGAAAACAACTTATAAACATGGCTCAGCAGTGTGATGGGCCTATAATTCTTCAGTAAAGTGTTATCACCTTTCTTGAAAAAGAGTACCACCACACCCCTGTTCCACGCTTCCGGCGTTTTTCCTTCGAGCAAGACGGAATTAAACAGCCTCTGAAGGACTTTAAGTACCGGCGATCCGCCCGCTTTCAGAAGCTCTGCGGTAATTCCGTCTTCACCCGGCGCTTTGTTGTTTTTAAGGTGTTTGAGAGCCATCCCAATCTCGTACAGGCTGATGTCCGGGATATCTTCAGTGTAGTGTCGGGTTAGCTTGGCTCTTGGGTCTTTTACCAAGTCAACAACAGGTTCAGCTACTGAGGTATACAACTGCCCATAGAACCTCTCTATCTCCCTGAGCACCTCTGACCTATTCGACGTTACGTTTCCGTCCTCCGTCTTCAGCTTCGTCAACTGGCTTTGCCCAATAGACGCGTCTCTTGCAAACACTTTGGAGCCCTTGTTCTGCTCTATGGTCTCCTCAATACGTCTTGTATTGAAGGACCGTAAATCGTGTCGCAAGGACTTCAATATCTGTCCATTGAGCTGCCTATAGGACTTAGCATCATTGGAGGTTTGGAGTGTCATGGTACGTCGCTCAGCCATAAGGTTTCGGGTGTAGTCAGATAGCTTTTGAGGCCTATTTTTACGGTGGGGCTTAAAATGCTTGGACCCGACCGTATGGACAGTCTCTACCAACCTATTGTTGATTTCGTCCACTGATGCGCTGCTGTCTAGCAATTCGAAGCAGTTTGACAATTCGAGTTGAAAGTTCTCGGGGTTTTGGATATGTGCATTAGAAGGTCGTAGACTTCATCAGACGCGATCTTTCCATTTTGACATTAATATTTAATGTGCCTCTGACCATTCGGTGATCACTGCCGGTTTTTACCCTGTGAATCACGGAGACATCATTAAATATTTGTCGCTTGGTGCTCATGATGAAGTCTATCTCATTTTTTGTGGAACCATCAGGGCTCATCCAGGTCCATTTCCTATGAGGCGGCTTCCGGAAGAAAGAGTTCATCATA
Source organism: Phalera bucephala (assembly GCA_905147815.2). Lineage (NCBI taxonomy): Eukaryota > Metazoa > Arthropoda > Insecta > Lepidoptera > Notodontidae > Phalera > Phalera bucephala. The sequence goes on along the minus strand of LR990615.1, from coordinate 37,405,086 downwards.
AAGAGTCCCTCCTTCTCCAGATATTCGGCCAGCCTCTGACCCCTGGGGTTGCGTTGCCCATATCCAAATTGCCCCACTCTCAATTCATCATCGCCCCGTTTGCCCAGCCGCGCATTGAAGTCACCCATAACCACTGTAAAGTGTGCTTTGGAAGTATGTATGGCTCTACTAATGTCCTCATACATTACTTCGACGTCATCATCTGAGTATGCCGAGGTCGGTGCGTAGACCTGTATGACCTTCAGCGAATATCTTTTGGATATTCTGAGTATCAGGTACGCTACCCTGCTCGACACACTAGTGATGGACACAACGTTGTCTATGAGTGACTTGTGGACGATAAATCCGACACCACCTTGGGACTGCTGTTCGCTCTCCCGGTAGTAAAACAAGTTGCCGGATTTTAAGGTTACCGTGTCCTCGCCCTCTCTTCGGACCTCGGATAAACCAACAATACTCCACCGCAACTTGTTTACCTCTTCTTCCAGCTCAACAAGCTTCTCATCTGTCCTTAACGTGCGTGCGTTGTATGTCACCAGGGCCAATTTTCGGTGTTGGTGGTAGCCGAATCTCTGCCGGAGATTCTTAGCACCCCTTGTCCTGTCGTTACCATGGCTGCTACCGTGGCCAGGACGAACAGGACCGCCGGGGACTAGGGGCCTGGTTTTCTTACATTTTTCCATAATTGGGGGTGTTTGCCATACTCGCCACGCTTGGCAGGCGGGTTGGCGAGCGCAGTTATTGGTCGTCAAAGTGCTAAGGGAACGCTGCTGCCCATTCCCTAGTTTTCCCTTAGTCGCCTTGTACGACACCCGATGGGATGAGATGGGTTGGTCCTATTCTAAGCCGGGAACCACGCGGCAAACGGCGGGGTTAGATGGTGGTCATGTGGAATGGTTAGTAATGAGGTAGACTGTGTGTTGGTTAGCAACAGACGTGGGGTTTTTGCTTAAAGTATGTGTAGCAATAACGTAGATTTCTTTTTTATCTGAGTGGTTTCTCCACTCAAACGAGGCCAGGGAGGACTCTGTGCACTCCGCCTACGATGCGACTAATTTACACGTATTTCAACAAGTACCCGTTACTCGCAATCTGAAAAAGCATCAGTATAATAATTTTAATTAAAAAAGATCTTTTTAAAAACTTTTATAATAAGCTAGAAGTGATGATGATTAGTTATTTTTTGAGAATTCATTAAAACTGTAATAGTAATCAGTCAGACCGAGTACATTTGTGTATCTATTTACGTATTCTATCTACCTAGGTAGTGATTTAAGTAGACACTTAAAGGGAACAATGCCTTGTACTGTATCAGGAGCTTGTACCTAGTGAACCAACCATTATTCCTGTGTGGAAGGAATATTTCCAGTCTCTGCATCCTGCAGTACTGAAAACAAGGGGTATATTAGCTCAACATGATTGCTTGGGAGAGGCAACTATTAAATTAAAGCAATTAATGTTTATTTGCATAAGCCACAATTTGCTTATGCAAATCTCGCAACAGTATGCAGTAGTACTTAAAAGTAATATTGAATTGAAATAAACAAATAAAGTTGTATACAGTTTCTTATTGTAATAAATGGCACAAAAAATTTGACGACGCGTCTTGATCTAGTTGGCTCCTTTATGTTAAAAAAGAAAACGTAGCCCCACACGAGGAATAATCCCTGTATCGTGGGTGCATTTACAAACATGAAATTCTCATCATACAGTCAAGAGTCTCCGTAACCGGCGAGCGTGTATGAGACGAACTATGAGAGTGGAGGAAGCCAGGGAGGTATGTAAGGAAAGAACCTGTTGGGAAAGGAAAGTCTGCACTCTCTGCCTGCCTCGCAAGGGATCATATAGATAGCTAATAATTCACATCCAAAAACATCTAGACCGGAACAAATATTTGTGGGTCACACAAAGATTTGTCTCGTGCAGGAATCGAGCCCGCGACTACTCTGACCCATTGCCCGAACGGAACTAAGATGCTCTTCTGCGACATATCTTTACTGTGATGTAACCTTTCTCTTGCTAGCCATATATTTGATCTCTTAATTAAGTTTACAATCTGGCTACAGGCTTGCAGAAGATTCGTAGCAATTTGTAGCACCGCGAAGCGGCTACGGTGTAGCACACGTAGCTTGATAACAGTCTCGGTTTAAGGCAATTGCACTGCGGTTGCTAATGCTTTACCTCGCTCTAAGGACTACTTTAAATGGAAATTAATGCTGAAAGTCAAGTAGCTTTGTGATTATGTAGAATGTGTATTGTGATTAGATGAAACGTTTATTAAGTTTTGTGAATCAAATATGAAATCCTCGGATATATGAGTAGAGAATGGTAATAGGCTCGTGACTTAATGTTTTAGTGAAATCTGGGTGCACATAGATCTGCTTTTAAAAAAAAAAAATAACGTGATCGCCGAAAGTCGTAGGTAAGTTAACGAACTGGAAATTGACATGTACAGACCGAAACTAATATTTGTGGGTCACACAAAGAATTGTCCCGTGCGGGAATCGAACCCGCAACTACTCGATCCAATGGGCGGGGTGAACTGAATGCTGTTTACCTATATCATCACACCATAGATTTCTTGTGGGACGGGCAGTATTTAAGTTCTTTTCTTACAGACCTCTAGTACTTCCAATGCGATACAGTTTCTATCTATCTATCAGAGAGTACAGGGTTCCAACAGGTTCTTTCCTTTCAGACCTCTTTGGCTTCCCCCACGCTCATAGTTCGTCTCATACACGCTTGCTGGTTACGGAGACTCTTGACTTGCCCTCCAGATAAGACACAGCCTATTTAGTACAAATAAATATCGTAGTAAAATAGAACAAGTTAATAGTAAGCTTAAAGTTTATGTCGTTGATTCACATCAATGTATTGGTTCAGCTTTATTGGTGGCGTATCTTTATGCTCCAGTCCTCATGTAAAAGTTATGAGAAGTCTTATCATTTACATTGAATCAGTGTTACTTAGTGTAAGTAGGAGATTGTATTATTTTTGGTTTATTTTGGTAAAATATTTTTGAGTATTTTTCAAATCTGGCCTTTGTGATGGTTATCTCCGAAGGTGCGTTATAAATTCAGGCGGTACGTGTCCAGCCATGGAACCCTGAACCATTGCACCTGCGGGACCCTTGTCACGCTTCGGCCCTTACAGGGCTCCGTGGAATTTCAATATCCAAAACAATATATACATATAGTAACATGTATGTATTTTTTTGGGTGCAACCTTTACATTATTGATTACTTTTTACAATAAATGTAGCCCCACACCAGGAATTATTCCTGTGTAGTTGTACATTTATAAACACGAAATTTACATACACAAACACTCAGACCGACACAAATATTTCGATTTGGATACACAAAGTTTTATCCCGTGCGAGAATTGAACCCGGGACTACTTGATCCAGTGAGCGAGCAGTACAAGATCTCACTGGACCTAGTCTTTCGTCTTTAAAGGGAAGTTTGGAAATTATGAAATAATTAACTGATTTTAAATAGTATGGGAATTTAAAGTTATTATAAACTGGATAATGGGAAAAAATATAATTTTGGGGAAAACGGACGGCTTGATTCAGTTGTTAAGAGTTAAAGCCACTTCACCCATTGTATCTAGTAGCCGCGACTTCAATCCCTGCGCAGAACCTACCTTTTTTAAAATTTAATCTAATGTAGGAAGATTTTATAAACATAAAAACTTAAAGCTTTGCCTGAAGTTTTACGATCGCCGTTTAAAAACGAAATGGACATAACTCGCCAATGTACTCGATTACTCTAAGTTGCATCCATCTTTGGTCTTTTTTCTACTCCAAAATACATTAAAAGCATACCAAGCAGCAGAATCGGTAAACGATATACTGTCCCGCATCCACACAACATCAAACGAGATTACAATACGCCGTGTGGGGTGAAGCGTGAACGTTGCGAAATTGACCATAAAAAGATTCGCGCTCGGCCTGATTGCTCGCTGTCCCTACATAGCCATGCGTACATACAGAATGAATTGGTTTTTGTTTCTGCGATAGGTAACATACTTATTTAGAAGATGTACAAAGATGAAAGATGTAAATTCATTTTTTTTTTTTGTATTTCTCTGTAACCTTTGAGACCAAAGAGAAATTGGCACATATGAGCGAAAACAAAAAATAAATCGACAATCAAAAGAAGAATAAATACTATCTATCTATCTATCTATAACCTCACGCCAGATCCCTTGCGGGGTAGGCAGAGAGTACAGAGTTCCAACGGGTTCTTTCCTTACATAATAAAGACTACTTTGTTTAAAAAAGAAATACGTAATGGTTGTAAATTAAAAAGATTTTCCATACTTTAATAACTTCCATTATTTACCATAAACTACGACTGAGTGCTTTCAACTCGAATTGGCAAACCGCTTCAAATTGCTAGACAGCAGCGCATCAGTGGACGAAATCAACAACAGGCTGGTAGAGACTGTCCATACGGTCGGGTCCAAGTATTATAAGCCCCACCGTAAAAATAGACCTCAAAAACTATCTAACTCCACCCGAAATCTCATGGCTGAGCGACGTTCCATGACGCTCCAAACCTCCGATGATGCTAAGTCCTATAGGCAGCTCAATGGACAGATACTGAAGTCCTTGCGTCACGATTTACGGTCCTTCAATACAAGGCGTATTGAGGAGACCATAGCACAGAACAAGGGCTCCAAAGTGTTCGCAAGAGACGCGTCTATTGGGCAAAGCCAGTTGACGAAGCTGAAGACGGAGGACGGAAACGTAACGTCGAATAGGTCAGAGGTGCTCAGGGAGATAGAGAGGTTCTATGGGCAGTTGTACACCTCAGTAGCTGAACCTGTTGTTGACTTGGTAAAAGACCCAAGAGCCAAGCTAACCCGACACTACACTGAAGATATCCCGGACATCAGCCTGTACGAGATTACGATGGCTCTCAAACAACTCAAAAATAACAAGGCACCAGGCGAAGACGGAATTACCGCAGAGCTTCTGAAAGCGGGCGGAACGCCGGTACTTAAAGTCCTTCAGAGGCTGTTTAATTCCGTCCTGCTCGAAGAGAAAACGCCGGAAGCATGGAACAGGGGAGTGGTGGTACTGTTTTTCAAGAAAGGTGATAACACTTTACTGAAGAATTATAGGCCCATCACACTGCTGAGCCATGTTTATAAGTTGTTTTCGAGAGTCATCACGAATCGTCTCGAACGCAGGCTTGATGACTTCCAGCCTCCCGAACAAGCCGGTTTCCGGAAAGGCTTTAGTACCATAGACCACATACATACACTGCGGCAGATTATACAGAAGACCGAGGAGTATAATCGGCCACTATGCTTGGCGTTTGTGGACTATGAGAAAGCCTTCGATTCGATCGAGACTTGGGCGGTTCTTAGATCTCTCCAGCGATGCCGCATTGACTATCGGTACATTGAAGTGTTGAAGTGCTTGTATAATAAAGCCACCATGTCAGTCCGAGTACAGGGGCATTGCACGAAGGCGATCCCCATAAAAAGAGGAGTAAGGCAGGGAGACGTCATTTTGTCCGAAACTGTTTACGGCCACCTTAGAGGACGCCTTCAAGCTCTTGGAATGGCAAGGACTTGGCATCAACATCAATGGCGAATACATCACTCACCTTCGATTTGCCGACGACATTGTGGTCGTGGCGGAGTCGCTGGAAGATCTAGGACGAATGCTCGGTGACCTCAACAGAGTATCTCAACAAGTGGGTCTTAAAATGAACATGGACAAAACGAAAATAATGTGTAACGTCCATGTCGTACCCACCGCACTCACCGTTGGGAACTCTACTCTTGAAGTTGTCGACGAATACATTTACCTGGGACAGGTAGTCCGGTTAGGTAGGTCCAACTTTGAGAGAGAGGTCAATCGACGAATCCAACTCGGCTGGGCAGCGTTCGGGAAACTGCGCAACATCTTCTCATCCAAAATACCTCAGTGCCTTAAGACTAAAGTTTTTAGTCAGTGTGTGTTACCAGTGATGATATATGGATCAGAGACGTGGTCTCTTACTATAGGTCTCATAAAAAAGCTCAGAGTTGCTCAACGAGCTATGGAGAGAGCTATGCTCGGCGTTTCTCTACGCGATCGAATCAGGAATGAGGAGATTCGTAGAAGAACCAAGGTCACCGACATAGCCGTTAAGATTAGCAAGCTGAAGTGGCAATGGGCGGGCCACATAGCGCGTAGATCGGACGGGCGTTGGGGCAGAAAGATTCTAGAGTGGAGACCACGTATTGGCAAGCGCAGTGTGGGACGACCGCCTGCCAGATGGACCGACGATCTTGTGAAAATCGCAGGAAGTCGTTGGATGCAGGTGGCATCGGACCGGTTACGCTGGAAAGCGATTGGGGAGGCCTATGTTCAGCAGTGGACAAGTATAGGCTGAGATGATGATGATGATGACGACTGAGTGACACAGAAAGTTAATTTGTAGACGTTAAATGCACTTCGGAATTTACCACTTACCTCTACCATTACTCAATCTATCCTCAAATTAATGTCACCACATTCCCACCAGATTTGTCTCCACCACATCAGTGGATAGTGTGTTTGTCTGTACACAATTACAATCAGTAGATTACCCCGGCAGCGAGGGCGAGGGGCACGGGAGCGGATGGTGTTGAGTGAGCAAATACGGGTGTAGGTAGCTCCCTGATTGACGACGTCATCAGACCATTGACCATCGACAGCCCGTAGTGATTATCAACTAATAGATAAACAGAATATTGGTTGTTTATACAGTACTATTGCGAGTACGTAATATTAGAATAGAGAAACAGAATTAAATAAAAATAAAAACAATCCTGCTGAGTTTCTCGCCGGATCTTTTCAGTGGAGAACGCATTCCGATCCGGTGGTAAATTTATAGTTAGACTACAATTTAAATTACCGCAGGGCTTATATACAATAAATTATTTGAGTTTCAGTAATCAGCAAACGAGGTCCTGCCTCTCATTCTGTGCACTACTATAAAAACACCGTCACACCTGTACAATGCGGGTGACACAGATGTACATCCATATTAAAGCATTTCGTCGATGATAACAATATTAACTTTAATAAGGTGAAGTGGCCGGTGTTACATTATTAAAACGCGTCGGTCAGTTTGTATATCCATTTTATTTCTGTTTACTTAAATTCTTCTTATTGCATTAATATGCTTACACAAAATAATTGTACACCTTAAACACTTACCATACACTACATCGGGGACAGTTTATTGTCATTATACATATATGTCATTATACTGGGCACTATTCCAGACACCGGGCTAAGATTTTTTGATAGAGAAAGCCCAATAACACTTGTTTTACTGAACAAGCATTGGAAACCAGGCTTTTTTGATCACTAACCGCACCATATGTCACTACACCAATGAGACAGTCACAATAAAATTACACTAGATATACGATTAAATAGTCTACTGCACTAAAAACATAAATAAAATTTATCTCGTCGCCGAGAAACAGAATATTCCTTCCACCCAAAGCAATCGTACTCGCACTAGATGATTTAGAAGCTGGCGGTGTCTTATAATAATTAATTAGCGAAATTTATCGGCGTTTTGTAATTGTACCCGAGGTATTTCTTTATTTAGCGTCGTTTATCAACGTTACGGGAACAAATGCCTGCACGTATAAATCGGATACCTGGCGATATCTTACAAGAGTTACAGTGGTGCAAATGTGTGAGAGCTTAGTTCCATACTAAAATATCTTTTTAAAAACCAGTTTTTGTAGCGATACCACTACGCGGATTGGATGACTTGTGAAGATATATTATTTAACGTTTATTTAGAAGTCTCTATAACTATTTGAACCTATATATCATCATCAGAACTTGAATACCATCTAACGTTACTTGTGAAGAACAATTACGCGAGCCTTAACATGAGGGAGTTCTGTTGTGTAATTGCTGTGTTTCGATGGCCACCAGCCACCTGCATTATGAAACCAGCTCCATAGAGAGAGATAGAGATAATAAATATCTCTATCTACCTTTATCAACACGCCAGATTCCTTGCGGAACTTATCTCTATCTCTACCTATAATATTGCATTCACCATGAACTTACATACATACGTATGCCAAATTTTGGCTCAATTGAGTATCCGGAAGCGCTTGAAAAATTGATCACAATATTGGAAGTGGAAAGACAGACAAACATACGAACAATTCGAGCTAAATAAAAGCTTATAAAAAGAGAAAACTCCGCATCTGCACACTCATTGGGTTCCGCAATTATTCGAAACGTTTCAAGAAGCTCTCACACGAATTTATTGGACACAAAAACTCCATCACGCTGCGCAAGCGACGGCAGATAGTCCGGCAACCGTAACATATAGCCGCGGCGGCATTTATTGCAGCATAGACTAGTTTAAATTTAAAACTATCTCAGATACTATTGACAATACACATTGTGTATGTTTGTGTGTGTGTGTAAATCCTGTGTCATGTATGCTAGATAGCGCTGAGTCTTAGTACAGTGAACATTTATGTTATAAACAGTAGAACATCTTAGCCTAGAGACTTTATTAACAGCTATTGAAACTTAGAAATTTAAATGAGTCTTTCAGTAAAACTTCTGAGTCATGTTTTTTTTTAAATATATTAAAGCTTGTGAAAATATAAAATTAGATTCATTGATTTTATTTAATGTTGATTATTTACCCCGCCAGAGTTCTGGCGTGATGATATAGATAAATAAATTACAAGTTTTATGTGTTTATCAACATATGACGTTGTGAAAATCATCGTGAGTCTATTTACTTATACTGGCCTCAGATTACGGCCACAGATTACATTGCAAGATTGCGTCGATATTTCACCGTGACACTAGCGCCATTGTCGCTGATAGCGCCTTTATTAAGAGCACAGACATTATAAATTAATTTGATCCAGTTTGCTTTATTAAACTACAAGTATAATGAAATAAAACTATTTTACGGATTTTATCGCGGTTTATTTTTTTTTTTATTTTTAGTTCCCGACGTTTCGAGTGCTTTGCAGCATCCATGGTCACGGGAGGGACTGAGGTGTTAGACGTCCAATAGGCATAGTTGTTCCGGGGTACCCTCAAACTTCTTAATTATTTTTGTTGTTGTTGGTCCGATCTACGCAGAATGAGCTCACGGTGTCTTGAGGTCTTGCAGTGTTATGCTTGGTTTTGGATTTGATTATATTAATTACCGGATCCCAAGACGATGGAAGCACCCAGCCATCTTCTCTATTGAAATTAGGATGTTTTTTAATTTCAATAGCCTCGCGAACCATCCTTGGTAGGAATCGGTGTTCTTTCACGAGGATTTGTGGTCTATCAAATCTGATGTTATGGCGGGTGCGGTCAAGGACATGTTCACAGACTGCAGACTTCTTTGAGCGACGGTGTTTTAGGTCAGCTATGTGTTCTTTAACCCGAGTTTTTACCGGTCTTTTTGTTTGTCCTATATAAGAGAGACCACATTCACAATCAAGCTTGTAAACTCCTGCATCTTGTAGAGGGATCTGACACTTGACAGATGGTAAAAATTGACTGATCTTCTTCGGCGGCTTAAAAAATGTTTTAATCGAAGCACGCTTCAAGATGTAGCCAATCTTGTCCGTGACTCCTCTCATGTAAGGTAGTGCAGCAGGGAGACGCTCAACTGTGGCTGGTTTCACTCGGTCACTGTGACGTTGGCGTGGGACTCGAAGCTTATTGTCGTGCAGGACTTGCTTGACATGTTGAAGCTCGGCAGCCAGATGTTTCTTGTCACAGATCCCTTGTGCTCTCTGAAATAAAGATTTACCCACGGTAGCTAACTGTGTTGGATGGTGGTGAGATTCACCGTTTAAGTACCTATCAGTATGGGTCTTTTTACGATAAACCGTATGGCTTAAGGTGTTGTTGGGGTTACGGATTACTAACACATCTAGGAAAGCTAGGGAATTATTTGCCTCCAACTCCATTGTAAACTGAATTTTAGGGTTAATGGAGTTAAGATGATTTAGGAATACATGAATTTTGTCAGATGGTAATATTGTGAAAGTATCATCTACGTACCGCTTGTAGAAACTTGGCTTTACAGGTGAGGTACGAAGGGCTGTCTCCTCAAAGTCTTCCATGAATATATCGGCAACAATGGGAGATACAGGGGAGCCCATCGCCACGCCATCTACTTGCTTGTAGAACTGCTCCTTCCACAATATGATGATGATTGATCCGACCGATTTCGGCCATGGCGACCACTTTAAAGACCCCTAGTCAGAGTAATGCCGCTGATGCGCTCGAAGATGGCTTATGTAGCCTATCTTCGCGGCGAAACTCCGTGCACATTGAGGGCACGTAAGTACGCCGTTCTCATAGTTGTATGATATGGCAGCAGGTGGGCGGGCCTTTAACTGATTGCGTTTGGCGTCAAGGTCAGCTTTACGCTGAGCCTCGAACTCGTGTACTTGGCTGTTCACCATCCTGCGCCATTCTGGCCGCTGTGCTGCCAAACGTTCCCAACGAGAGGGCTCTATGTTGCATCTCTTCATATGTCGCTTTTGGACATCCTTGTACCGGAGGAGGGGACCGCCATGATTCCGCTTGCCCTTCTCCAGTTCAGAGTAGAAGATGCGCTTCGCCACTCTTTCCTCCGCCATACGAGATACGTGACCGCACCACCGAAGCTGTCGACGCATTAAATAGGCCTCAATGCCACCAACATTGGCTCGTCGCAGAACTTCGGTATTTCGCACTCTATCGGACCATCTGATCCTCATGATGGTACGGAGGCATTTAAGGTGGAAGCGATCCAGAGTGCGAATGTGGCGGCGGTATACACACCACGTCTCAGAGGAGTATAGGAGGTTTGGCAGCACGATTGCCATATACACCGATATCTTAGTGGGCAACTTAAGGTTATGCGAGCAGAAGACCTTGGTACATAGCTTGCCGAATGCCGCAGCTGCCGTACCCACCCTGCTATTGATCTCAGCATCAAGGTCACACTTGGATGTTACAGTGTTCCCCAGATAGCGAAATCTATCCACCTGCTTTAGCACATCCTCACCAAGTTTTATGGTCAGTGTCTCGTGACCGTGCATGTCTGTGCGGAAACGGATGCGGACTCCCTGAGAAACAGTGTGTAAGACCTCTCTAACTACCACCGCAAAGTATAAGGCGAACAGAGTAGGCGCTAAGACACATCCTTGCTTCACCCCACAGGTAACGGGGAAGAAGTCTGTCTGTTCACCGTCTACGGCAACGCAGCATTGCATGTCGTCATGCAGGAGTCTAAGAAGTCTCACAAACTTTTCCGTGCACCCGAGCTTACCTAGCACCAACCATAGAGCTTCCCGAGGCACGCTATCGAAAGCCTTCTCCAGGTCAACAAAGCAAAGGTACAGCTGACAGCCCTGTTCCCTGCTCTTTTCTTGCAGTTGACGCACAGAGAATATAGCTTCGCATGTGCCTCGGTCCGGTCGGAAGCCAAACTGGGTTTCAGGCAGAATCTTTTCAGACAAGTTCTTTAGGCGGTTTAAGAGAACTCTAGCAAAGACCTTTCCGGGGGCTGAAAGGAGCGAAATACCGCGGTAGGAGTTGCAGTCAGATCGGTCACCCTTGTGCTTGTAAAGAGCACTTATGCGCGATACTTTAAAGGTATCCGGAACGCGCTCCTCCTCCCACATGCGAACAAATAGTTCCCACACTAACGTGTGCAACTCCTCTCCGCCGTATCTTATCAGCTCTCCTGGTATAAGGTCAATGCCAGCCGCCCGTTTGTTTTGTTGCTGTCTGATGGCAGTAACAACCTCGTCACGCAATAGAGTCTCGTCCAGCTCAAAGGCGATAGGGAGCTGAGGCATTAAACCGATACTTTGCAGATCAGCTGATCGATCCACATTTAGCAGAATGTTGAAGTGCTCCGCCCAGCGGTTTAGTATATCCTCCTTGCTTGTCAACATGTGACTACCGTCTAGAGACCTTAAAGGCACCCGAGCTTGGTAGGATGAACCAATCAGCTTACGTACCTCACTGTAGAACTCACCCAGCTGGTTTGTGTCAATGAGCCATTGCATGTGACTAGCTTTGTCCTGCCACCACTTGTCTTTCATATGTCGAGACAGCTTGCGCAATTCGAGGTCACTAGCTTTAACAACCGCAACGCTTCCTCTCTGCCTTTTGTGCTGTCGCAGGAGATCTCGGTGTTTGTCGAATGCTGCCCGCAGGGTTTCATCATTTCCATCGAACCAGTCTTCGTTGCGACGGATTTTTTTACCCAGTACAGTTGAAGCGGTATCCATGATATGAGATGACATAGTTCCCCAGGCAGCATCAACATCACCTACCTCATTAGCTGGCATCAGCTTTTCAGACAGGGCTTCAGCGTATTTCTCCCTGACCGCGATATCTTCTAGCTTATCCAAGTTCAAAGAAGCAAGCTTTTTTATAAGAGATCTACGCGGGCGACGGAGGCGGATTCGTAGCTTAGTGACAATAAGTCGGTGGTCAGACCAGCAGTGCGCACCACGCATCACGCGGGTGACCTGTACTTGGCTGAAATCTTTTTGTCTCACGATAGCATAGTCAATCAAATGCCAATGCTTAGATCTTGGGTGCATCCATGTTGTCTTGTACTTGGCGGCAAGTCTAAACATAGTGTTCGTAATTGCCAGACCGTATTGAGCACAAAGACTGAGCAGCAACTGACCATTGCTGTTCATGTTGCCAACTCCATGTCTACCCAGAACTCCAGGCCAAGCCTCATAGTCCCGTCCAACCCTGGCATTGAAATCGCCCAGCAATAAAACCTGCTCCCTGGCGTTGAAGCTATCGAGGCAATGTGTCACTTCCTCATAGAACTTTTCCTTGATGTCATCAGACTTGTCTAACGTTGGAGCATAGACACTGATGACATTAAGGTAGTTGTCTTTGTCCAGGTGAAGGCGCAGTGTGGTTACGCGGTCTGAGATATGTACAGGGTACTCCTCTAAATGCTTTGCTAAGTGATTCTTGATGGCAAAACCTACCCCTGATCGTCGAGTTTCGGAGGCAGCGGTACCTTTCCAGAAGAAAGTGTAGCCGCCACCTGCTTCCACCAGCTCTCCTTCATCGGGGAGATGTGTTTCGCTGAGAGCAGCCACATCCACGTTATAGCGATGAAGTTCCCGAGCTACTATGGCGGTCTTACGTTCGGGGCAGGCGTTGACATCTCGATCAAGAAGCGTTCTCACGTTCCACGCGCCGAATGTCATAACAGGTGTTCTTTTTAAATTTCCTTTGCGGCGTCGACCACGATTTAAATGATGCGATGATAGCCGCGGTTACTACCATCTGCCATGTCGGGACGAGCATTTTTTAGGGCACCTTTTCTAGCCCCCTCCCCAGCTGAGCGGGGAAAGCAGTGCCTCCCTAAACAGGGCTGCTTTGACATCCCAAGTGCTGCCGAGCCCGTGCTGTCGTCCCAAATGTGCAGCTCGGAAACGACCACGGCGTGTTCTCACGCCCCCGGGACCGCCTGCGTGCAGATATCAGACAAAGCCTAGTTTGCATCAGGCTAGACCTCTCTACTTCTACCCATCGCCACAGGACTTTTGCGTACTCGGAGTCCAGTAACGGAAGCGGTCAGATGCGCAGGAAATATTAAGGTGCACAAGTATACGCGCGAGACACAGGTGCACATACTCATCCTTATCCTTCTGGGCCCAGTGGAACGGAGACCGTTACGACCGGAGAAGGACTCAGACAGACGGAGCAGTATCACGGTGAGAAAGATACAAGGAGTCAGTATTTTCTCACACTCCCTTAATCGCCTTCTACGATACCCACGGGAAGATATGGGGTGGCGCTATTCTGCTCTGCCGGCACCACACGGCGGTAAGTATTCCACAATAAGTAGCCAGATGTAAGGCAGTGTCTCAATAGTTCTAAGTATTCCGCTGGCATGTTGTTCTCCGCTAGTTTCCTTTCTACAATTTCGACACAGTCTTGTACAGGTAGGCATGTGAATAGTGATTGGACATCGAAACTGACCATAGTTTCATTGTCAGTAAGATGTAGATTTTTGATCTCACTAACAAAATGGTATGAATCCTTAACATGTGCTCTGGTGTGTCCTTTGAGTGCCGAGAGCACTTTCGCTACGTGCTGAGCCAATCTGTAGGTTGGTGTGTCGATTTGGCTAACGATTGGACGTAGGGGAGCATTCGGTTTATGTATTTTTGGGAGCCCATACAACTGTGGCGGTTTTGCGCACGAAGGTATTAGCGATTTGACGTCCAGATTCAATGTTTCGGAGTACTTCTTTATTAACTAAAACGTCGGGAACTAAAAATAAAAAAAAAATAAACCGCGATAAAATCCGTAAAATAGTTTTATTTCATGTGTAATATTCGCGTAAATCTAAGAACTCAATACAAGTATAATTTTAATAAAGGCAGTTGCTAGTTAAAATGATTAAAAAGAGAAATAATATGGATATAGAATAGTATCGTTCCTGATTGGAGTATCGGTTCCCATTATCAAAACCAGAATTAAAAAAAAATATATTATAATTAGCCTAATATTTAAAGCAGCTGAACTATCTGCGTCTAATTTCACAAATTCCAGTGCTATTCGGTTAGATTCTGGCATTAGAATAAATTTATATAATACAATTTGAATGTGAAGAAAACCAAAATTATGGTTTTTGAACGGGAAGAAACCAGAACGAATGCAAGGATTGTGGTTGGGAACGATGTGCTGGAGCGAGTAAATGAGTTTGTATATCTTGGATGCGCATTCAGTAAGGATGGAAAATACACCGCTGACATAGAGAGAAGAGTGAGTGCAGGGAACAGAGTGAATGGCGCGATGGGAAAACTACTTGGGAGCCGACACTTAAGCCGAAAGGCGCAGCTGGTCATACATAATGGAGTGCTTGTCCCAACGCTGTTATATGGTAGCGAGAGCTGGGTATGTAAGAAGGAGAATGAAAGTAGCATAAATGCGGTGGAAATGCGAGCTCTGCGAAAGATGTGCGGAGTGAAGCTGACCGACCGCATTCGCAACAGCGTAGTAAGAAAGCAAATAGGTATAAAAGAGAATATCGGTGTGAAGATAAGAAAGGGTATGCTCCGTTGGTTCGGGCATATAGAAAGAATGTCCGAAGAAAGAATGACAAAACTGATATACAATGCGAAAGTGGAAGGATTTAGGTACCGGGGAAGACCTAGACTATCTTACCATGACTAAATAGACCGGGTCTTATCTGAAGGACAAATCAAGAGTCTTCGTAACCGGCGAGCGTGTATGAGACGAACTATGAGAGTAGAGGAAGCCAGAGAGGTATGTAAGGAAAGAGCCTGTTGGAGCTCTGTACTCTCTGCCTACCCCGTAAGGGATCTGGCGTGATGATATAGATAGAATGTAATATTTGTGTTTGTAAATACAGCAACAAAGAAATGATTCCCAGTGAAAGGCAACGTTTTAATAAAAACGTTGCTCGCGCATTTTTTTATCGTTATAATATTAAGTAGCTTATAAACCTATTATCATAAACCCAATTACTACTGTAAAATGAAATAAAAAGAAAATGAAGATAAAAAGGGTATTTTAAAATATCGATTTTCACCAGTGTTGGGAATTATTCAACTCGGAAGATTGACCAAGAAAACAATTTTTGAAACAATCAAAATCTATACACTTTACTGCCCTCCTCAACAACGAGCTATCATTAATGGCATTTTTTTATATGGGCCATATGATACATAGTGCTGTGTGACCGCGGTGTTCTGAACGATCACCACGGTTAAGCTACTTTTGGCTCGGTCGGCCTGCGATTGGTGACCGTTTGTAGCATATTCATATATGTGCGTTTCAATGCTTCGGAAAGCATGTTTAACCGTTGGTCCCGGTTACCATGTAATGTGGTAGTCGTTAAGCCAAGTTGGAAGCCTCATAGGCGGCTTGATAAGTTCCAACAGCAGGTGGCCACAAATTTGTCTCTACTAATCCGTGGTGGAGTATGACCTAATCTCTTTCACTTCGATTTAGGAAAAATTTCCTTTGCACAGAAGTAAGACAGTATAGGGTGATAATATATATTTTAATCCGCTTAAGCTCGTCCGTTAGAACCCTTCTACATGGGAACTAAGTGAGAGAGGCTGTATGTGTTGGGTGTGAGGCGAGTCATCGGACGATTTTTGTGCGGCGCCCTGCGGTGTCCATTACGCCGCCACACACGCCTCAATGAAACGTTTTGTGTTTGAAAAACGAAATCTTTGAAAATTCTACTGTATGAAAATAACTCATAAACACTTTCATTAAAACTGGATGAATATGTTGACTGCACACCTACGGAAGTCACACATTCTCAGGTTTTTAATTCAGCATGTTGGTCCTTATTTTACAAATGTTTTTACCCATAAATGTTTGTCTCGGTCTGGGTATTTGTGTATGTGAATTTCATGTTTGTAGATACACCCGCGACACAGGAATAATACCGAGTGTGGGACAACGATATTAAAAAAAAAATCAGCAATATAATCAAATATATTTAGATAAAAAAAACACTGGATTTGATAAACCAAAAGTGTGGAAGCGATTTGAAAAATCAAGAGCAATAAGCTACTAGCATATTATGTTGCTGACCTTATAAGCATAGGCTGCGGACTTAAGTTTCTCGAAATATTATCTATGATAAGACAATAGGCTCGCCCCCTATTACATGGGACCTAACAGTGGGTGAACGTCGCCGAAAAGTGTGTGTAGTCAGTACACCTTTGCGACCTTTATTATCTATGATAGATTCCACTAATCTTTACAGGGTCTTAGAAAATTCTTTTCTATACGGTTTGTCTTTAAAATAACTGCTTATGACTTTCATTCACTGACTAACAATGTTAACACATATTTCCCAAGTGGGGGTGGCCGAGGTATACTGTCTATACCCACTTTTTGCCGACGATGTAAGGTCTCATGTCATAGGGGGAGAGCCTATACCGGGCACATTTTCAAACTCCGGATTGATACTGGAAATTTTTCGACAGAATAATTACATCTGTCCGACCTAGGATTTGAACGCAGGACCTCGTGATCCCAAGGCACATTATTCTCCACTAGACTTACGAGGCAGACACACCTAACTGTATATCTATTATAAGTATTCCAAGGCTTACATCGCAAAGTTACGTAGCATATACAAATATTCATTTCCGAGAGAACATCCCACATTAGTTTGTCTTCTCCAAATGAAACTTGAGTGAAAATGCCCAGGGAAAGTTAGCACAAATCCCGCGTCTAACACTGGGTCCTAACTCCATGTGTGAACTAAATCACCGGAAGCGGAACTAAGTTCGTATTTGCTGGCCGATTGAGATACTTCCGGTTGAAGGCAATTCGTTAGGAGCTTAGTTAAGTTAGCTAATTCGTTGACACGGAATCGTTAGGTTGCAAGTAAGTTAAATTGAAAATAGTTAAAAAATCTATCTACATATCACGCCAGATCCCTTACGGGGTAGGCAGAAAGTACAGAGTTCCAACAGTTTCTATCCTTAGAGTCTCTCTGGTCTGGATTCCTCTACTCTCATAGTTCGTCTTATACACGCTCGCTGGTTACGGAGACTCTTAACTTGCCCTATAAAACACGCTTAAGATACGGTCGATAACGCCCAAACAAGATTTGATCATGGTAAGGTAGTCTAGAGCTTCCCCGATACCTACATCCTTTCACTTTTACATAGTATATTCCAGACAAAATTGCAGACTTAGGTTTGCTACTTAGAACTTTTGGATAGAAAAACCTCATTCATATAGTAAATATAAAAGTAAAAATATGGCTTCATCCAAGTTTTTATCCCTAAATCGCGGTAACAACTCACCACCAGCTATTTAGTAAGTATTCTGTACTTCGTGTGTAAGTTTTCCTCCTGTACACGGACAGGTACACAACACCGCAAGTTCTCGGAAGCGCCGACCTGTGATATTTATTTCGGCGACAACTCACCAAACAAGAGTTGAAGTAGACGCAGTATATTGCAGGTAATGTACCGAGAATGATATACATGTATTGCCTTACTTTTTAAGGGATTCTATAAAATTACTGCCACCTGAGTAAATTGAGAAATCCTGAAATAATGCTATTCTTATCTATGTTATACCACTGCATAGCAAAGACACAAATAGAGGTTAGAAAGATTAGGTCATACTCCACCACGCGTACCCAGTGTAGATTGGTGGAGGCAGGTTTGTTGCCACCTGCTGTGCGAACCTGCACCAAGATAGGACCGCGTGGGATTGAAGTGCCATATTATTTAGTATTGATTTTAATTTTTCTTTTGAAATTAAATCGTATATGTAAGCGTATTATGTTAAAGCGTAGCGTGTTGTGCCTGACGAGCTTGAGGTATTGCTGCTTTGTAGACCCTATCTGACCACCGTCTCTGGGGTTCTGGTTTGGTCATGCTCACTATAATGTCTTTGCTTGCGATGGCTGTCTGGCGCGGGTCACTCCTTTCGCTCCAATATGGTCGAGGGGAGTGATGGTTGTTCCAGTAGTCATACTTGTGAACGCGTGCTGCTTGTGGGGAGTGGTCTATCTGGAATCCTTCAGACACTCTTTATAAATAACTTCATTAGTCTCATATCTCGGTCATACAGCATCACACTGGAGCTAGAGTGTAAGTTATTTAATTGTAACCTAAACATTGTATTCACACAATATGATAAAGAAATTGAAACGAAAAAAGTGAAAGAGAATTAAATAAAAAAAGACAAGCCCGCTGATTCTCTTTACCGGATCTTCACAGTGAAGGTCGCGTTCCGATCCGGTGGTAGATTTGTAGTTAAATGAGATTTAAAAAAATGTAAAGTAACCATTTGTAAGCGCCCCTGCAGGGCTTATACAAAATAAATTATTTGAGTTTGAGTTTGCTGTTGGAACTTATCAAGTTCAAGTTCGAATGCTTTGTTGAAAATAGTGTAATTTTTCCTTTGAAAAATTTTCAGTATCCCACAACACAGTACACAGTAGGCCCACAATTATTGACCCAAAATTATCTGTTTTGGTTTGGGTATTTGTGCATGTAAATTTTCATGTTTGTAAACGCACCCACGACACAGGAATAAGTCATAGTGTCTACATTTTTTTTTAAATAACTTCTCACTTCGCACTACGTTAGGACCTTACATCGTCAGCTATAAATGAAGGTACAAAATGCACCTCTGCCACATCTGCTTGGAAAATATAGGCGTGACAGTATTACTTACTCTTTATTTTGCATATATGTTTATCAATTGACAAAACAAAAAATTACTAAAATTTAAAATTTATTTAGGTTAAAAGAAATCCAGACCGCGATCTTTACCACAAGTTTACCAGATGCTGTCTTTTAATAATCAAAAAATAAAAAGACTGCTCCTGAGATACTTTTCAATGCAAAATCTCAATAACTATTTGCGCCAACTAGGATTCAACCCCAGGCATCTCGTGATCACCAGCCTCGCCATACCCCACTAGCCCAACAACACACTATATAATAAATTGAGATCACCCTAATTGAGTGAAATATCATTCAAAGGGTCCAAACATAAAGCAAACTATCTTATTTCCCCCTCCAGTAATAAATAAAGCTGTAGGCACACTCAATAAATCAGCGTCACGTAATAAACGTCGCTATAAATGTATATTTGTCGCGCGTCAAAAGCCGGCGTCACGGGCTAGTAAGAAAAACTCGTACCCATGGAGAGAATAGAAAAATACACCTTAATATTAATATTCGTGATGGTATAATTTGAGTTATGAGGATAAACTAGAAATAAGTGTATTCAGCGGTGTAATAACGAATATACGAGTATACACGACTCGTGAAAAAATAGAGCTAATTCATGATTCATTGGAAACAACTATTTAGTTCTATATTTATTTAAAGAAAAAAGTACTTACTACGTACGTACTACTTAGGTACCTATATGTACATTTATGATATGAAAATCATTCTAATTTTATGAAAAAATTAATCTTTAGAGAATAAAACCTTTAATAGGAATATATACTTAAGTTCCCCCTATTCAGAATAGCTAACACGTGGTGCTGACAGTAACAAGGTCTCCAGTTTAAATTCTAGGTCGGATAGTGTTACTGGGGTTTTTTTACTGAGTTCAGTACCAGTCCAGGGTCTGAAATAATAGCTATGGGTTTCCTTTTATTAAATTGGGACTTACTCGTAACATTATCAGCAAAATGTGCGCCCCTATTATATTGGGACCTCGCATCAAAAGTGAAATGTGGGTGTATACAGTGCATATCTGCTTGTTTTACTTTTTCAGAATAGTACAGAAACTAAATAATAAAAGCACCTATCAGATTCAACTAGGATCACTTCTATTGCAATTGCATCCATCGACCACAGACCGCTCCAACAAAACGTCGACATCGTGCCTTCACAAGCAAACCGTTCACCTCCAACGACACTCCACCTTACAGCTCTCATCTTAAGAGCTACATGACCCGCAATACGAGTTGGGAGGGTATAATGTGGCCGTGATTGCGTGTCAGTACCACACAGATCCATTACTGGTCACGATACGAGGGACTAGTTTCCGAGATATAGAAACGATACTTAAATTCGATTAAATGTTATCCTGATATGCCTTTAGCAAATAATTGAAAAAACGTTGTCCCACACATGAATTATTAACAAGAATTATATATGAAGAAACACTCAAACCGAAACAAACAGATATTTGTGTGAATTGGATTAATATAACTATCATACTTATTTTTACGAGTCATTTTGCTTTTTAGCAAATTATTTTGAGCCTCTTTTTGCGAAACTTGTAATCTGTAGCGCAGTTCAAAAGGATAATGTCCGCTTTTATATAAAGGGTCTACATTTTTACATAAATTAGATGGTAAATTGCATCGCTTTCCATAAACCAACTCGAAAGCTGTAAATTTAGTCTCTGAATGTACCGATGTGCTGTACGCAAAACTCCAGTATGGTAACCACATACTCCATGTTTCTGGATGATTATTTGTTTGAATACGTAACAATGCACCTAAATATTTGTGTTAATTTTCGAGTGAACCAATGGTTTGGTGATGGTAAGCTGTGGAATTTAACTTATGTATATTTAACAAGTCACACACATCTTTAATGGTTGCTGAAATAAATTCAGTTCCACGGTCTGTCGCGATTTCTTTAGGTATGCCATATCGGAGCACGAAATTTTTTACCTCAGTAGTATTCTTGTTGATTAACGGATATGCCTCAACAAATTTAAAAAGTTCACATTGTATGGTAAGGATATAATTAAAATTGTCATTATCCCTTTCTAGCGGCCCAACTATATCTAGATTAATTTTATCGAATGCTGTTATTGCAGTCAATGTTATCACCATGGGTTCTTTTATTGGAAGAGAGTGTTTCCGTTTTTGCCACTGACTACACCGTTTAACAAACTCTTTGATATTGTTCTTTAAACCGCTCTTAAAATAATATTTTTTATTTATATTTTGGAGCATTCGTCTTCTCCCTGCGTGGCCACTCGTCCTACAAGAACTTATAGGAAAGAGATGAAAATCATTACCTTTTATCATCTTTGTTCTCAATTCTTTCTACATTAGTTAAAACACAAAAGCGTCGTCCGGACCAATTCTTATCGCTTTGCACCTCTTTAATTAACGTCTCTACAAAGATAATATTATTACTTTCCTTAACTTAATATAATTCACCTACTTTTATTGTCTTACAAAATTCTCCTAGTTCTCTCACAAAGTTGGCTCGCGTCCATTGTGATCGAGATTCGGGATTAATAAATATTGTTTTCTGAGTAGATCTAAACAAATTATTCTCTTTTACAAATTCTTTGTTATTACTCAATTTTTTTAAAACTTTTCAAAGTCAAAGTCAAATTCATTTATTTGCATAGGCCAATAAAATAGCACTTACAAACGTCAAAATTATTACATTTTTTACATCTACCACCGGATCGGAACGCGTCCTCCACTGAAAAGATCCGGCGAGAAACTCAGCGGGCGGTCTTTTAATGTAATTTGTTTGGCCTTTCCCTATAACCATTTTTATGTTTTAAAAAAAAAAAACATCGTCACGCCTATATTCCCCAGAGGGGGTGGCAGAGGTGTACGTTTCGCCGACGATGTTAGGTTCCATGTATTAGGGGGCGAGCCTATTGCCATATACCGGGCACAATTTCAGACTCAGGACTCGTACTGGGAATTTGTCGTTAGAAAAACTACATTTGTCCGACCTAGGATTTGAACCCAGGACCTCGTGATCACAAAGCGATGCGCTTTGCCACCAGACCAACGAGGCAGTCGTTTGTTTTTTAAAATTAATTAAATGTTGCTGATTGAGCAGCTGCTCAAACCCAATCTGTTTTATCGTCAAGATAATCCGAAATTTTGTAATACCCTTTCTTACAGAGTCTAGTTTTAAATACCTTTTTAAACTAATTGATAAGCATGTTTTGGATATCTATGGGTAATTTGTTGTAGAAGCGTATTGCCCCATGAAAGAATTACTAATTCTGTGGAGACGAGTGGAATGTACAATAAGATCATCTTTGTTCCGTGTATTGACATGATGAATGTCGCTATATTATTCAAAATTACTGATATTCTTTCTAACACGTAGGATAAAGTTACAGTCCTTGTGTTAATTGATTTTTCCAACGCCTTTAATACCGTTTGTCATGATATCCTCCTGTCTATTCTCTCCTGTACTGTAATGCCGCGTGGTTCCCGGCTTAGAATAGGACCAACCCATCTCATCCTATCGGGTGTCGTACAAGGCGACTAAGGGAAAACTAGGGAATGGGCAGCAGCGTTCCCTTAACACTTCTACGACCAAAAACTGCGCTCGCCAACCCGCCTGCCAAGCAAGGCGAGAATGGCAAACACCCCCAATTTATTAAAATGGAAGAAAAGGATAAAACCAGGCCCCTAGTCCCCGGCGGTCCTGTTCGTCCTGGCCACGGTAGCAGCCATGGTAACGACAGGACAAGGGGTGCTAAGAATCTCCGGCAGAGATTCGGCTACCACCAAAACCGAAAATTGGCCCTGGTGACATACAACGCACACACATTTAGGACAGATGAGAAGCTAGTTGAGCTGGAAGAACAGGTAAACAAGTTGCGGTGGAGTATTGTTGGTTTATCCGAGGTCCGAAGAGAGGGCGAGGACACGGTAACCTTAAAATCCGGCAACTTGTTTTACTACCGGGAGGGCGAACAGCAGTCCCAAGGTGGTGTCGGATTTATCGTCCACAAGTCACTCATAAACAACGTTGTGTCCATCACTAGTATGTCAAGCAGGGTAGCGTACCTGATACTCAGAATATCCAAAAGATATTCACTGAAGGTCATACAGGTCTAGCGCGCTGTTATGCAAATGTTAGAGCCGTGGATAGACCCTCCCGCTATCGTGTACACAATCTCTTGCATACACGAGTATGTTCCTGACGTAAATTTGGGAGGATATTCTGCTAAAAATTACGAATAAATATCGTCGGATCCGCTTGGAAAAACGCTAGTGGTTGAAAGTGTACCTGCGAGAGTGGAATAACTTTGTAAGTTAGCCTTAAATTTAATAAAAAGTAATACAAGATCCCTAGCATTCCGAAACTATAGACACACTATAGACACTGACCAATATCATGAATCTAAGTACACTTATGATTAATCTATACTTAAGCACATCTATTTAGCTCGTTCTGCATTGTTCTCCCATACTCCATAAATGCAATTTACACAAAAAGAATTGTAAAACTCATTTTTAAAAAAGAGTAACTGTGGAGTTTCTTGCCTTTCTTCTCCACAGGAATGACTTTCCGAACGGGTGGTAGAGTCTTAAGTAATTAATAATTTTCTCTTTTTGACTATTCATAAGTGCCTTTTGGTCTACATGAATAAAAAACTTTTGATTTTGATTTTATAAGTATTGAAAAATAAACGTCAACCCTTTAAAGAGCAAATACCTTCTCTCTCCGTCAAAATAAATATATACCTACTATCTATATATATCATTAGCTCCCTCGCGGGGTAGGCAGAGAGTACAGAGTTCCAACAAGTTCTTTCCGCCTACCGTACCTACTAAGCCGCGCGAAATTATCAAGTCGCTTTTGAGGCAACTAACTCGGCTTAACGACCACATTAAGCCGCAGCCCTTTTCAGCACCACATTAGTGCTTTCCATAGCACGGAGATGGTTCGTAACAGCATCGCATGAACGGTCACCTATCTCAAATGGATCGAGCCGGATGCTATTTAACCTTGGAGATCGTTATGAAAACCGCAATCCCATAGGGCTTCAAGTGCCTTGTATTAAGTACTAGCTCGTGTTTATTTACGTAGAGTTCGTATTGATATTAATTTCCCTGTTGCCTGAAAATGAAACCATGGTAAATAGTTTTGAATTATTTTAATGCGATTTACTCGAATTTAAAGTAAAACTGGCCAACCGTAGCGCGTGACGTACTACGCGGCTGGTTCACAATATCGGTGTGATTAATTTTATTGCGTGGGCGCTCTGAGACTTACCATACAATTAACAAATAAATATGCTTTGCCATAATTTTGCCAGGGAGTACAAAGAGTAATATGACTTCTTGTCTCCATCACTGTATATTCCAACTACATTACATTAACGATTGGTTCATGAAGTGTACAGATCATACGGATATATTACAGATCATGTTGGCTCAACCGCGGAGGTACCATCATCTCACATAACACCGGTGTGAAGTTACTGTGTTTAATTGGTGACAGAGAGATCCAAAAGATCTCCAAAGGGGAATCCACTAAAGGCCGACAACGCATCGGTGACTTATATAACTAACGTATGTATCGATAAAAAATAAAGGATTTTATTTTTGTCAACCCTCATACGATATAACCTTACATAATAAATATCGTGATTTTTATTATTTCGTTGTGTCCTGCATATTTACATAACCGTTTTTCATTCTTCCTTCTTTCTATCAAGATATCAGGACCAAAAACTATTGTACAATAAACAATTAACCAAAAAATCAATATACCATTAATTAAAAAGTCATTGGACATCGAATGTAATTAAACCGTCCCTGCAAGCGAGGAGGCAAATAAATTGAACAACAAACGAATCGCAGTAATTCCTTTAAGCTCACGGCGTTGTAGTGCCGTTGTAACTTTTTTGGTTTAAATTTAATTAATCTCCTATTTTTATGAAACACGGTTGAAAAAGGTCTGAAAAACTACTGCCACAACGCTTTGGGGACCGTAAGCTTATTTTAAGTTTATTTTAATCTTAAAGCTTTTAATAATGTATATTAAACTATCCTCTTACCACCCCTTTAGGAATGATTCCCTGTAGAAACTTTCAAATTCAAAATCGTTTTTAATTTGACGTAAAATATTTAAATTACACTTTCACTTTACACTAAAACTAAGACTACTTCAAAACCATTAGACACTGGGTAACACATTAACCTAATGAACCGTCTTATTTGTAAGATCTGAAGCTTCTCCCTTAATTTATTCAGGAATCAGTTGATCCATTCACCATTATCTTATTTACCTCAATTTCACAGATCAAGACACTCCCGCGCTCCAACTGCAGTCGCCCTGCGTGAAGGCGAAAATGCAAATTATCTGTAGGTTACTGAGAAATGAAAACTTTTACCACTTTTACGACTTTTACCGCTAAGGACCTCGATCTAGCCCGATTGTACCGATTCAGAACTCGATCCAACTTCCGTCTCCTTAGCCTATTTCAGAGTGAATAGGTGATTACTGATTCAGTGA
Organism: Phalera bucephala; assembly: GCA_905147815.2. Taxonomy (NCBI): domain Eukaryota; kingdom Metazoa; phylum Arthropoda; class Insecta; order Lepidoptera; family Notodontidae; genus Phalera; species Phalera bucephala. Next base: position 37,379,325 of record LR990615.1, on the reverse strand, counting down.
CCAACATCTTCGCCCCATCGTCACTTTCATCAATTGATATAGGAGTCAAAGACTAACCAGTCCTTAATAAAAAACACACTTTAATACTCATCTATTGGTTTGTTTTAGATTTCATCCCATTAACTGGTGCACAAAAAAGTAAAAGTGTGAGTAAAACCTGCAAGCGTACCGCATACAATCAGTAGTTGTGGTCATCTGGAAGGTTATGGCTGATAATGCAACCATTGCTTTCTTGAAAATTTTCTTTGGAACTATAAAACATGTCAACAAGTTACCTATTTATTTTATCAATATTCAATTTATAGTCATCAAGATTATAAACTGGATATTGAAAATCTCCGTGAATGACGGACGATTTAGCGCAGTGGTTAAGAGCTTGAGCTGCTCCGCCCACTGTGTCGAATAGTCGCGGGTTCGATTCCCGCACGGGACAAATCTTTGTGTGATCCACAATTATTTGTTCCGGTTTGGGTATTTGTTTGTGAATTTTCATGTTTGTAAACGCACCCACGATACAGGAATAAATCCTAGTGTGGGGCTACGTTTTAAAAAAAAAAAAAAAAAATTTGCTTCTTGTTTACATTCCGTCAATATTGATTTTATTTTTTAAAACGTTCACATGTACATGTACATAATTACAGTCGTTATTAGTACATACATACATTCACTTACGCCTATATCCCACTGGGGTAGGCAGAGACTACAGTTTACCACATACTACGATTCTGACACACCTCTTTCGCTTCATTTCCGTTTATACATCTCTTCATACATTTTCGTCGATTTTGAGTGCTACGCACTTGAACCTTTTCCAACAGACTATTAATTTTGTCGTGATAGGTTTTCCTTGGGCGACCTCTTCCGACGCTTCCACTCAAATTTGCTCGATATATTCCTTTCGTTAGCCGCCTGTCACACATCCTCTCTACATGCCCATACCAATTAACAAACCTCTTTCAATCCTAGTCACCACGTCATCCTTCAACTTACATCGGTTTCTAATCACACTATTCTTTATGCGGTCAGCAAGCGTGACTTCACATATGCTCCGTAAAGAGCGCATTTCCACAGCATTCACTCTACTTTCATGCTTCTTTTGCCATACCCAACATTCACTGGCGTACATAAGCGTAGGTACCAGCACACTATTGTGAATAGTCAGTCGAGCCTTTGTTGAGACAGACTGACTACTCACCACGGCGCGTAAGGCGCCATTCACCCTGTTGCCCGCGATCACTCTCCTCTCAATATCACCGTCACACCTTCCATTTCTCGTGAACATACTTTCCAAATGAACAAATTCTTATCTTGTTGTCTTGATCCATTCCTGCACCTTCTACATTAATATTACACTCTGTCACAGCTTCCTCTCTTTCAATCACTATTTTTTAGTCTTACTTACATTTATTTTCATTCCTTTCTTCTTAAATGCCTCATTTACTACATTTGACATGACTTGTAACTCAGCCACCGACGACGCAAGTAACAATTGGTCGTCAGCGTACAAAAGACACTTGACACGTAAATCTTCCAGACTTAAACCACATTCCATCTCTTTCAAATCATTCAAACAACTGTCCATATAGAGGTTGAAGAGCCATGGCGATGCAACGCATCCCTGCCTAATACCTTTAGAGATGTTTAAATAGTCTGTGTACTCCCCATTTACTCTGATGCAGGCCTTGGAGTTCTTATAAAGAGAACTCAAGGCCCTCACTAAGCGGTCGTCAACCCCATATGATAGCAATGTTGACCACAGTTCATTCCCCGGCACACGATCATAAGCCTTTTCCAAATCGATGAAGGCGCAGAACACTTGCTGGGATTTTGCCAAGTGTATTTCTGTGATGCACCTTAAGGAAAAGAATTGACCAGTGCAGCCCATTCCTCTTCTAAAACCCGCTTGCACGCACACAATTTTTCGGCAGTTTCATTAATAACTCTGTCAATCAACACTTTTGCATATAATTTGCCAACAACACTGAGAAGACTTATACCACGATAGTTCTTGAATTCCTGCTGTGACCCTTTACCTGTATAAAGTGGCATTATTACGGCTCTGCACCAGTCATTTGGCACTCGACCTCCTTGTTAGCACATGTTAAAAAAGCGCCCTAGCAGTTTTGCCACTATACCTTTGCTGCTTCTCAGCATTTCTACAGATACTCTATATCCCTGCAGCCTTCCTAGATTTTCATCGCTTTCACTATTTCTTCTTCCGTAATTTTATTTCTTCCGTATTGCCTGCATCGCTGTTTGAGTCAGTGGGCTTCAACAGCATACCTATAGCTGCCTCATCATTACTGCACTCAAGCAGATTTTTAAAATAATTTTTCCAGCAATGCATAACGTCTCATTCATTGCTTAACACGCTTCCATCTTCATTCATAATCAAACCTAGCTTCGAAGCTGCTGACGCTCCACGAACTAACCTAATCTGTTTCCAAAACAGTTTTAGGTTGGCCCTGAAATCGACAGAAAGCTACTTGTTAAGCTTATCCCTCACGATTTCTTTCTTTTGCTCTACCGCTTCCTTAGCTCTCTTTTTTGCGCATACATGTACTTTTCTCGTTTTAACTGGAGATTTGCGCTCCCTCGCACATTCATATTCCCCGTAGCTTTATAGGCTAGGAGATCCAGCGATGCCTTCTTCTTATCTTCTATAACCGCCTTCAATTCATCATTCCACCAATTTTTGTCCATCGGTCTCCCACTCTTCCTTTTGGCTACGCCACATACTATAGAAGCTGCTTCGACTAAACCAGTTTTAACAGTTTTCCAAATTTCATCCACTCCTCATACAATTTCTCCCATAATTGAGATGACCTATCACGCATCTCTTTCAAAAATTCTGCTTGCACGCTTTCCTCTCGTAATTTTTCGACTTTGATGCGATTAAGGCTAGTTGTCGTCTTTGGTCGATGTCGCCAGGACTTAAACAAGTCACTGATTCGGCTTATGACCAAATAGTGATCCGTTCCAACACTGACTCCCCGATAACTTCTGGTGTCGACAACTTAGGCTTTGAGCCTCTGGTCTACCACAGCATAGTCGATCAGGCTCCTACTTTCATTCTTATACTTGATACCTAAGAATCTTCTTATTGTCAAATATTCTGTTCTACACATACTTCCAACAGGTTCATTCTATTCTCATTCACTCTATCATCACCATATTTTCCCAAAATACTTTCAAAACCATTTTTTTTCACTACGACCCAACCGTTACTGTCTCCTATCATAATAATGTTTTCATTCACCTTACAAGTATTGAATATATCTCTCACACTTTCCCAAAACTCCTCCCTCTCTGAGGCAGGACAACCCATGTCTGGAGCGTAAACAGCCAAGACAAATATGCGTTTAAGTCCAATTTTTAAGCCAATCCAGAGTTGTCTGGGACTCACACACTCATACCCATTCATACATTGTGTCAGTCGATAGGAGAGCATAATCCCAACACCTTGGCAGGTTCGCTCGGTTTCCGGAACTCCGGACCACACTGCCGTGTACGTTCCATGATAGGGCATTTCATGGGAATAAATATGGTGTGGTAAGAGAAATAGGTTACATGGATACAAAATTGTCATGGATGGATGGGGAGGTAAAAGTTGTAGCTCGACGAGGCCAGGGTCGCGTACCCGTGTCTTTTGTGAACACCAGAGCTGGCTAATCTCAATAAGATCTTCTGACCATACATACATGTACATAATTTCAGTTGTTATTAGTGTATCCTGCCAATCCAACCTTCATTATCACAGCGTCCTACCAATTATTACGTACTAATATTATCGTTACAATTGTAATGAACCGTATGGTACTATAATAAAGTGCAGACTTCAGAAAAACAGAAATACTACTCCACTTTTGAGATTGCAACGTGATTGGATTCTTTGGTGGCGTGTTTTCGTGACACTGGAGCCTCTGGAGCGCTGCAAACAAACCTTTTAAACGTATTTCGACTTACCACAGTCTCAAATCTTGTTAGAAATAATGAATTTGCAAAATACAAATGGAGTTCCTTGGTCTATTTACTGTCGCCTATACTGTGATGTCTTCATTTCGGAATGAATTTTTAATTACAGCTTGATCTGAGTGAGAGCGTAGACTGCTCCGCTTTCAGGATTCAGCCGCGGGTTCAATCTTCACAAAACAACTTTCCCTGACGAATTTGTGCATGAATTACATGTTTGCAAACGCATCGCCAGCACAGTAATATCTCTTTAGGCAATATATTAAAAATATCAACAACCTGTTTTCGTGGCATTTTATGGAGATTGACTCGGTGACCAACGTGTCAGAATGCATAAGAGGTTTAATTCCATTATTATTAACTAACGAGTGTTAAATGTATGACTGCTTTTATCACGTTTCAATAAGGTTGCATACAAATTATTCGTTCAGTACGTAGCAATCAACATTTGTACATTTATATGGGCTTCTTAATAAGGTACTTCTTTACTGAAATTAAAGAGTTTTTATTATATGATCTATATATTTAGTTCAAGACAAGTCTCTAAACCTTTAATAATGCTCAACTCAGTTTATATCCGTGTACCATCAAAAATCTTTACAATTTTATGCAAATCATAACCTAACCTTGCTTAACTTTTAACAAGTTTAAATATTAGATAGCTTTGCAATATAAATGTAAATTTTTGCCAAAATGTGTACCGGGATCGGATAGGCCTCGGCAAGTGCCATTTTTAGCCGAGTTTTAATAAAATAACTCAAGATGGCCGCTATAAAAACCAAGTTGGTATTTAAAGAACACTGAAAGATTTTGCTTGGCAAATTTACAAAATGAATCTCTTTCAGCGACGTCACGGATTGTAAACGGATGTAAACAAGTTTGAGGATTTGTTACCTAAGTGACATATTTAGCGTGGATATTGCTGGGCTATTCACTTAGGCCATTTTATTATACATAAAAAATTTTTTTGAGACTTTTTTTGTTCTTTTTTTGTCAGAGTTGTTTTTTAAAACCGTAGAACTATACTAATAATCATTACTGTAACGTAGGTGCGTTTAAAAACATGGAATTCGCATGCACCAATACACAGGCCGTAACAAATATGTGTGGGTCACACAAGGATTTTTCCCGTATGGTGATCGAACCCGCAACTTCTCGATCTAGTGGGTGGATGGCTCTTAACCACTGAGCCAAGCCCTTCGTCAAAGTTAATGTTAGATATTCCTAAAACTGGACCCTCTTTGTCATTGTCACTTATTAAATAGGACCCTGGTGTTGCTTAGTCTGAAACTATGTTTTATCCGTCAAGAATATTTATTATCAAAGTCTATTTCATAATATCCATAAACTATAGCAGTAAATTTAATCCACTAAATAAATACAAAGAAACTATTTCTCTTTGCTTAAACAAAAGTATACCATTATTCTTTAGCAATAAAAAGAACTGCATTTTTCAAAGCCTCGGAGGTCGTGAAATATCACGCTCCCGTATTCACTTTTACTGAAAAACTGTGCGATACACTGCATGATTACATTAAGTTTTAAACCTAGAATAAGTGAAACTCGAGGAAATGATACCTGCGTCTGTTTTACAGAAAATTACGTTCGCTAAGCTTTTCATCATCATCATCATCTCAGCCTATACTTGTCCACTGCTGAACATAGGCCTCCCCAATCGCTTTCCAGCGTAACCGGTCCGATGCCACCTGCATCCAACGACTTCCTGCGATTTTCACAAGATCGTCGGTCCATCTGGCAGGCGGTCGTCCCACGCTGCGCTTGCCAATACGTGGTCTCCACTCTAGAATCTTTCTGCCCCAACGCCCGTCCGATCTACGCGCTATGTGGCCCGCCCATTGCCACTTCAGCTTGCTAATCTTAACGGCTATGTCGGTGACCTTGGTTCTTCTACGAATCTCCTCATTCCTGATTCGATCGCGTAGAGAAACGCCGAGCATAGCTCTCTCCATAGCTCGCTGAGCAACTCTGAGCTTTTTTATGAGACCTATTGTAAGAGACCACGTCTCTGATCCATATATCATCACTGGTAACACACATTGACTAAAAACTTTAGTCTTAAGGCACTGAGGTATTTTAGATGAGAAGATGTTGCGCAGTTTCCCGAACGCTGCCCAGCCGAGTTGGATTCGTCGATTGACCTCTCTCTCAAAGTTGGACCTACCTAACCGGACTACCTGTCCCAGGTAAATGTATTCGTCGACAACTTCAAGAGTAGAGTTCCCAACGGTGAGTGCGGTGGGTACGACATGGACTTTAGACATTATTTTCGTTTTGTCCATGTTCATTTTAAGACCCACTTGTTGAGATACTCTGTTGAGGTCACCGAGCATTCGTCCTAGATCTTCCAGCGACTCCGCCACGCCCACAATGTCGTCGGCAAATCGAAGGTAAGTGATGTATTCGCCATTGATGTTGATGCCAAGTCCTTGCCATTCCAAGAGCTTGAAGGCGTCCTCTAAGGTGGCCGTAAACAGTTTCGGAGAAATGACGTCTCCCTGTCTTACTCCTCTTTTTATGGGGATCGCCTTCGTGCACTGCCCCTGTACTCGAACTGACATGGTGGCGTTATTATACAAGCACTTCAACACTTCAATGTACCGATAGTCAATGTGGCATCGCTGGAGAGATCTAAGAACCGCCCAAGTCTCGATCGAATCGAAGGCTTTCTCATAGTCCACAAACGCCAAGCATAGTGGCCGATTATACTCCTCGGTCTTCTGTATAATCTGCCGCAGCGTATGTATGTGGTCTATGGTACTAAAGACTTTCCGGAAACCGGCTTGTTCGGGAGGCTGGAAGTCATCAAGCCTGCGTTCGAGACAATTCGTGATGACTCTCGAAAACAACGTATAAACATGGCTCAGCAGTGTGATGGGCCTATAATTCTTCAGTAAAGTGTTATCACCTTTCTTGAAAAAGAGTACCACCACACCCCTGTTCCACGCTTCCGGCGTATTTCCTTTGAGCAAGACGGAATTAAACAGCCTCTGAAGGACTTTAAGTACCGGCGATCCGCCCGCTTTCAGAAGCTCTGCGGTAATTCCGTCTTCACCCGGCGCTTTGTTGTTTTTAAGGTGTTTGAGAGCCATCCCAATCTCGTACAGGCTGATGTCCGGGATATCTTCAGTGTAGTGTCGGGTTAGCTTGGCTCTTGGGTCTTTTACCAAGTCAACAACAGGTTCAGCTACTGAGGTATACAACTGCCCATAGAACCTCTCTATCTCCCTGAGCACCTCTGACCTATTCGACGTTACATTTCCGTCCTCCGTCTTCAGCTTCGTCAACTGGCTTTGCCCAATAGACGCGTCTCTTGCAAACACTTTGGAGCCCTTGTTCTGCTCTATGGTCTCCTCAATACGTCTTGTATTGAAGGACCGTAAATCTTGTCGCAAGGACTTCAATATCTATCCATTGAGCTGCCTATAGGACTTAGCATCATCGGAGGTTTGGAGTGTCATGGTACGTCGCTCAGCCATAAGGTTTCGGGTGTAGTTAGATAGCTTTTGAGGCCTATTTTTACGGTGGGGCTTAAAATGCTTGGACCCGACCGTATGGACAGTCTCTACCAACCTATTGTTGATTTCGTCCACTGATGCGCTGCTGTCTAGCAATTCGAAGCGGTTTGACAATTCGAGTTGAAAGTTCTCGGGGTTTTGGATATGTGCATTAGAAGGTCGGAGCGTAGACTTCATCAGACGTGATCTTTCCATTTTGACATTAATATTTAATGTGCCTCTGGCCATTCGGCGATCACTACCGGTTTTTACCCTGTGAATCACGGAGACATCATTAAATATTTGTCGCTTGGTGCTCATGATGAAGTCTATCTCATTTTTTGTGGAACCATCAGGGCCCATCCAGGTCCATTTCCTATGAGGCGGCTTCCGGAAGAAAGAGTTCATCATAAAGAGTCCCTCCTTCTCCAGATATTCGGCCAGCCTCTGACCCCTGGGGTTGCGTTACCCATATCCAAATTGCCCCACTCTCAATTCATCATCGCCCTGTTTGCCCAGCCGCGCATTGAAGTCACCCATAACCACTGTAAAGTGTGCTTTGGAAGTATGTATGGCTCTACTAATGTCCTCATACATTACTTCGACGTCATCATCTGAGTATGCCGAGGTCGGTGCGTAGACCTGTATGACGTTCAGCGAATATCTTTTGGATATTCTGAGTATCAGGTACGCTACCCTGCTCGACACACTAGTGATGGACACAACGTTGTCTATGAGTGACTTGTGGACGATAAATCCGACACCACCTTGGGACTGCTGTTCGCCCTTCCGGTAGTAAAACAAGTTGCCGGATTTTAAGGTTATCGTGTCCTCGCCCTTTCTTCGGACCTCCGATAAACCAACAATATTCCACCGCAACTTGTTTATCTCTTCTTCCAGCTCAACAAGCTTCTCATCTGTCCTTAACGTGCGTGCGTTGTATGTCACCAGGGCCAATTTTCGGTTTTGGTGGTAGCCGAATCTCTGCCGGAGATTCTTAGCACCCCTTGTCCTGTCGTTACCATGGCGGCTACCGTGGCCAGGACGAACAGGACCGCCGGGGACTAGGGGCCTGGTTTTCTTACATTCTTCCATAATTGGGGGTGTTTGCCATACTCACCACGCTTGGCAGGCGGGTTGGCGAGCGCAGTTATTGGTCGTCGAAGTGTTAAGGGAACGCTGCTGCCCATTCCCTAGTTTTCCCTTAGTCGCCTTGTACGACACCCGATGGGATGAGATGGGTTGGTCCTATTCTAAGCCGGGAACCACGCGCGCTAAGCTTTTGGTTTATAAATATTATCTTTTTTGTAGTCTGTATGTATGTATATAATGCAGTTTTCTTTGTATTAATAACTGATAGTTAAGTATTATGTTAGACTGATCATAGACTTTAAAACTATTTAAGGCAATTTAGCATTACGAAACTCGCATAATTAGGTTGAAAATTGGATGATTGGATGAGAAATCCGATGGAATGTTGTGCGAGGCACAGGGGGGTTTCAGGACCGGAAGAGGATGTTCGGATCAAGTTTTCTCCCTCCGCAACATCGTAGAGAAGCATCTGGCAATGGGCCGGAAGGTTTTCTATGGTTTTGTGGATCTGGAAAAGGCGTTTAACCGAGTTGTGCGAAAGAGACTTTGGGACATTTTGCCAGAGTATGGTATAGATGGCACTCTGTTGCGAGCCGTCCAGTCCACTTATGTGGACTGCAAGGCATGCAGACGGGTGGGTGGTTACAGGTCACCCTGGTTTGACGTTCAAATCGGCATCAAGCAGGGTTGCGTGTTGTCCGCTAGACTGTTTATTATATATCTGGATAAAAGTCTTCAAAGACTAAAAGCGATGAATGAAGGTGTACAAATGGGCGACCTAGTGGTAAACCATCTACTATATGCAGATGACGCGGTTTTAATAGCGCCAACAGCCACTGATTTGCAAACACTAGTTACAGTTATGAAAGAAGACTGCATGAACAATGGCTTACATTTGAATGTAAAGAAAACCAAGATTATGGTTTTTGAACGGGAAGTAACCAGAACGAATGTAAGAATTGTGGTTGGTAACGATGTGCTGGAGCAAGTGAATGAGCTTGTATATCTTGGATGCGCCTTCAGTAAAGATGGGAAATACACCGCTGATATAGAGAAAAGAGTGAGTGCAGGGAACAAAGTAAATGGCGCGATGGGAAAGCTACTTGGGAGCCGGCACTTAAGCCAAAAGGCGCAGCTGGCCATACATAACGAAGTTCTTGTCCCATAGCTGTTATATAGTAGCAAGAGCTGGGTACGTAAAAAGGAGAATGAAAGTAGGATAAATGCGGTAGAAAGGCGAGCTCTGCGGAAGATGTACCGAGTAAACCCGACCGACCATATTCGCAACAGCGTAGTAAGAAAGCGAGTAGGTATTAAAGATAGTATCGGTGTAAAGATGAGAAATGGTATGCTTCGTGGGTTCGGGCATATAGAAAGAATGTCAGAAGAAAGAATGACAAAACAGATATACAATGCGAAAGTGGAAGGATGTAGGTACCGGGGAAGACCTAGAATATCTTACCACGACCAAATAGACCGAGTTTTATCTAAAGGACAAGTCAGGACTCTGCGTAACCGGCGAGCTTGTATGAGACGAACTATAAGAGTGGAGAAAGCCCTTTGGCTTTCTCCACCTCTCTAGGTATGTAAGGAAAGAACCTGTTGCAACTCTGTACTCTCTGCCTACCTCGCAAAATATCTGGCGTGATGATATGGATAGATAGATAATTGGATGATTCGCTCAAGACTGTTAAGTCTTGTGTAACACAACATAACGTGTTAACATTATGTCTAGTTTACACTGCCATAAGTTTACTTTAAAACTGTCAGCCACTATCTTATAATAATCAAATCGTCAAAGTCCAGAAATTGCAAGCTAGAAAATATGAGTACATCCAGATTTTTAATCGGCCAATTTTTTTATATCCATCATTCCTAACCTACAATACACACCGTCACGCCTATATTCCCCAGAGGGGGTGGCAGAGATGTACTAAGTATACCCACGTTTCGCCGACGATGTTAGGTTCCATGTAATAGGGGGCGAGCCTATGCCATAACCTAACCTAACCTAACCTACAATAAATCTTACGATTTGTAATACATACCTTTCTTAGCAAAACCACTCATCAAAATGTTGTCACACATTCCTTGTAACACTTGTCGTAAATAACGAAAAAAGCCAAGTATCAAATACTATGGTCGGTGTAAAGTATTCGCTTCAACGACGTGTGATTTCTAAAAGTTAACATTTGCTTAAAATTCTCTAGTGGTGTACAGAAAATTCATCCCTTACAAAATGTGAAACTTGCTATGAAAAATATGTAAGGTAATAGAAAATTCATTGGCGTTTTAAAAATACAATACTTTCCAAAATTAATTCACATTTCCCCATTGGAATATCGAAATATTAAAGATAAAATAACGTTATTTTTCTGAGGCAAATCTCTGTAAACATCCCGTTGGTGTGACTACGGAGACATAAATATATCCGTTCCCACACTGGTGTTAGATCTCGGTGTTCGTATTGGTAGGATATTTCTTATAAAACTGATGCCCATTGGGGCAGAAAATTTCTTGAGTGGTGACCTCGTACTAGAAGACGTGGTATGGGCAGGGCTTCTACAATGTGAATCAATGACCTGGTGCAGGTCGCAGGTAAAAGCTGGATGAGTACAGCACGAAGCCATGGCGATTTTTTGTCTTTGGGGAGACTTTTGTCCTACCGTGGACGTTTTTCGGCTGATGTTAATGATGGGTGGGTCGCGGTTTTCTAAACAATAGCTTAAATAATTGGCAAAGCTATTACTTTTAATTAAACAATTTTAATGAATGAGCGTTCGAATCAGAAGCAATTTCATTAGAGCTAATTCAAAGTATTTTTTCTTTTATCGATGGCATGAAACTTTCAAAGGCGCAGCAGCATTTTAAATATCGGTTGTTGGGACTACAATGGGAAGCCTATCACAATGTGCACAATAGTGACAGCGCTACCCTCACGCTAGCCGACAGCATTGTCGTCAGCAGACAATAAGCTGCGTGTAACCAGCTATTAGACAATGCCTGTAACTGATACTACTACAAGGAAATAAAGCTTGAAGCTAACAATGTACAGGAAGATTTCTGTCTTGTATTTGTAATGTTGTTTTCTTGGTATAAAGATGAGTATAGTTCGACAACTTTTATATGACCTATGAGAGTGGGGAAAGCCACAGAGGTTTGTAAAAAAAGAACCTGTTGGCAATCAATACTCTCTGCCTATACCTCAACGGATCTAGCGTGATGATATAGATACTTAGAACTATATGATACTTTTCAGTAGTTATGACCAACATTTTTCGCTACTGATACGTTTTTGGTTGATATAACAATCTACTTGAGGCGATAATTGGATCAAGTTGTCGTGGATGTGATTTCCGCACGGCGACTAATCTTTGTGTGAATTAATTGTTGTCTTGCTATTTGTGCAAGTTTTCACCCATGATACGAAGATAAATAATTAATTCATTGTCAGGAGCAACGGCTTAAATATGTAGAATGTGAGTTGCGTTAAAGGTTGATTCATTTATATGCTCTGTGTTTTCGCAGATTAGCAATCGAATATCAAAGGTATAAAGGTGTAGTGGATGTTTTATGTTTAACGCTTATAAATATAGTAATAACAACAGATGAAAAAAGCGCAACAAATTACTAACATTCAACTAACGTAAACGCACGCTTCTGTAACTACAATATCCAAGAGGCTACTTCTCTCGCTCTGTTTTATCTCAATGCCTCTCCAATAAGCTCCATCTGCCGCGTGACGTCAATAGCAAGAAGCTTCAGCACCAGATGCTTAGCACGAAGAGATTGGCGATAGCCATCGAGTTGATATGCCATCCTTTTCATACCACAAATTTGCTAAACAAAAATGAACGTGACAGCAAGCTTTCACAACAATGTTACATTAATACCGAATGATTTGTACCTACTTAGCCTTCAGGTACTTAATATAGACCACCAATAGTTCGACGTTATTAATACCTAACATTGCGGAAGAAGCGTGCTGTCACGTACATATTTATTTAGTAAGTTTTTATGGTAAACAAGATGACATATCAACTCGACAGCGTCCCGGTAAAGTCAGACTGTTTATGCTAAGCCATCAGTTGACTTCGTAGCGGCTTCACTACGGCATTTGAATGCACTCGAGTGCACCGAGCTCCGTCGAACGATTTCTATTTAAGCTGCAGGATTTCAAGTTCTTCGAGGAAATTTCACGATCGCTTTATCGGTTCAATATTATATTTTTTGTAAGAAAGTAAAAAAAAATATTTTATAGAACATTTCCTGATAAAGTCTTGTGCGAGCCGGTTATTCGATTTACACAATATAAAAAAAATATCAGAAAACATGCAACCAAATGCTCGGTTCGGCTTCTCGGAGCTCTTGTAGTTAATGAGATGGTATTTTACAATTAATACGTATGTATATCATAACGGTTACTAATGGAAGCACTTATATCAGCTATCAAATTTTGATTTTGATTGATTTGATGTTTTAAAATATTTATGTGATTTAATCCAGTGAACGTCGCTGATAAAATACCTTTATCCTGCAATAAACGTTCGGCTGATGATGCTGATGAAACGGTTCTCATCAAAATTCCAAATAATCTCGGCAATACGTGTACGGTAGGTGACAATACAAAAAAATGTTATGCTTCTAAGAACAGTTTCTCAACATCAAATCACAAATTAAACATCTATTACCACCTAACTGCCAATTGTTACGATTGTACCAATTGGACGATTTAGCGCATTGGTTAAGAGCTTAAGCCGCTCCGACTACTGTGTCTAATAGTCGCGGGTTCGATTCCCGCACGGGACAAATCTTTGTGTGGTCCAAAATTATATGTTTCGGTCTGAGTATTAGTGTATGTGAATTTTCATGTTTGTAAATGCACCCACGATACAGGAATAAATCTTAGTACGTTATACGTTTAGAAAAAAAAATGTAGTTTGCTTAGCTTGTTAGGAGACATTTTCAACAAAAAATCACATTTTATATCTTTTAACATTAAGGCACCAGTAGCTCTGCATATAACGTTCTTTTTCTAATATTACTGGTCTACTTAAGTACAATAATCATACGCCGGGTCCCGGTCTCGGGCCGGCACTAACGCGGCGATGTCAGTGAGGTTTGTTTAACCTCTACTAAAGTTTTTATAGTTATGGCAATCGCCGAGCTGCGTTCGCACGCGAATGGTGGATGGGAGTTTTATGGTGCACTGAATAAAATAAGCCTTGATGTATGAGCTGCTAAATGCCATGTACTTGACAGAGAATTACTTGATTTAAATGACGTTACACAAGTGAGTTTAGTTTGCTTTTTATTTTGTTCATTAAAAATGTTACACGAAATTAGAAATTAAATCTTAAGTCGTCGATGCGGTTACAACTTACCCAGCAGCACCCAAACCAAAACAAACGTTTGTAGATCACACAAAGATTTGTTAAGATCGAACCAGCTTACGCCCTAACCACTAAACCAAGCTGTCGTCAAAATTAAGCTGATAACAATTTCAGTTGCATCCAAAGGCAAAAACGAAATGTTAAATACTAATACTAAGCTGTTGATGAAACAGTTGAAGCAAAATCATATTAAATATACAGTCTTTATATCCTATTGCTGGGCGAAACCGTTATCTTACAGATCGAGGAAAAAGAGAATAGGTCATATCCACTACGCGGAATCAGAGCGGCTTGGAGACTAAATTAATGAAATAAATACGTCGTGCCTATATTTCCCAAGCGGGAGTGGCAGAGATGTAATGTATACATCCACTTTTCATGGACGATGTTAGATCCTCATATAATGGAGGCGAGCCTATTGCCATGATACCGGACACAATGGCATACTCCGGACTGGTACTGGGAATCACTTTGTCTGACCTAGGATTTGGATCCCGGACCCCGTGATCACTACGCATATAATTCACCACTTGACCAACGAGGCAGTATAAAATTATATTTTATGAAATATGTTAACTATAAATGAATGCAGAAAGGAGGCTGCTATTCCTGCATGAAACTTTTTTCTAGCTACCAACTGAAATTTTGGACAAATACCGTAGCGTCTCAATATACTTTATTTACAAAACAAAACATAGCACAACTAGGTAAATATAGAGTACTTTAATAGAATTTGCAGTATTGTTTAGTTCCAAATACAGTAATATGGCTATTACAGGTAATCAGATATCCGGCCCTGAAAAAACTGTAAGACGGATTGCAGTTATTTACATATCGTTAGACACGACAAACTGAATAGACAAGTATGAATGCGTGGTCTATTTCATTAATCATGGTGGTCCTTCCTTACTGGACTGGAAGCGAAAGAAAAACTTAAAATGACCCAGTAGCCTTACTTTTGCTAGGCTGGTGGTAAGAGTCCACCAAAGGCAGTAACGTCGTCCGATCAACGACTAGAAAAGGAAAATTGGAAAAACCCTATACCAACCCGTCTGGCCAGCGTGGTATATTAGGCCAAAAACCTCCTAATATGATAAGGCACTTAAACCAAAGGCCCCCAGTTCCCGCTGTCCGCTGCCACGGTCGCGGTCGCGGTAACAGCGGGGCAGGGGGTGCGAAGAATCTCCAGGCTACGACAAAAGGCTACCAAAAACACCTGACCCTGGCTACGTACAATGGAGGCTCTCTACGGCTGGACCAACACCTCACTGAACTCGAGGTAGAACTAGGTCGCATAAACTGGCACATATTGGGGTTATCCGAAGTCCGAAGACAGGGCGAGAACACGATAACCCTTGAGTCAGGCCACCTGTTCTACTTTCGGGAAGGTGATCGGCCCTCTCAGGGCGGTGTCGGTTTCCTGGTCAACAAAGCTCTCACTAACAACGTTGTGGAAGTCAGTAGTGTTTCGACACGGGTAGCGTACCTCATAATTAAAATCACCGACAGATACGAGGTTACCGAGGATACCTTCAGGGTTGAAGGTGGTACAGGTATATGCGCCGACTTCGACATACTGCGACGACATAGCCGAAGCCATGTATGAAGACATAGCCAAGCCATTACATGGCACCACCAAGGCTCACTACAACGTTGTTATGGGGGACTTCAATGCCAAAGTGGGAGTACAAGAACGCGGCGAAACGATAATCGGACCCCACGGCGTGGGGCGCCGAAACCACAGGGGGCAGATGTTGGTCAACTTTCTGGAGTCGCAGAGGCTCTTCTTGATGAATTCGTTTTTTAAGAAGAAGCCTCATAGAAAGTGGACATGGCGAAGCCCCGACACTGTGACGAGGAACGAGATAGACTTCATCATGACTGACAGGAAGCTTATGTTTAGAGACGTCTCCGTGATCAACAGGTTCAATACCGGCAGCGATCACCGACTTGTCCGAGGCGCTCTAAATATGAACTTCAGGGCCGAAAGGCATCGCATGATAAGGTCTACTCTCAGACCTACTGCGCCTCAAATAGCTTTAGGGTCCGAAAAGTACCAACTGGAGCTTCAAAATCGTTTCGACCTGCTGGAAACCGAAGGCAATGTTGACGAGAAATCCGACACAGTGGTCAAAACGCTACAGGATGTGTCTCGAAGGGTGTTCCCCGGCAAAAGCGGTAACAGAGAGTAAACTCTCGCTCGAGACTCTTGAACTTATGAGGCAGAGACGGGAAATGTCATCCACGCAGGCGTCTTCGCCGGATGGGAGGAACCTCAACCGGAAGATACGGAAACTGGTGCGACGTGACCTCCGATGTTCCAACACCCGCGCCATCGCGGCTGCGATTGAACAGAACAGAGGCACCAAAGTCTTCGCTCGCCAGCTAGGTAGATCCCATCTGACGAAAATTAATACTGCGGGTGGCAAAACCGTAACCTCCAAGTTCGAGATACTTGAGGAAATTGAGAGTTTCTACAAAGACCTGTACGCATCACGGATGACTAAACCCACGAGACCCAGCGCTGACTACCACAGAGCCCCACTCACACGCCACCACACGGAAGACATCCCTGATGTTAACCAGGACGAGGTCAGAGTGGCTCTCGAGCAGCTCAAAAACAACAAGTCGCCAGGCGATGACGGAATCACCACTGAGCTCCTAAAAGCAGGCGGGACTCCAATCCTGAAAAAGCTAGCGAGCCTCTTTAATTCCGTCATCCACCAGGGCTTAACACCTCAAGCGTGGAGCGGGAATGCGGTGGTTCTGTTCTTCAAAAAAGGTGACAAAACCTTGCTGAAGAACTATAGACCCATCTCACTCCTGAGCCACGTCTACAGGTTGTTCTCGAGAGTACTCACAAACCGCCTCGCCAGAAGACTTGACGAGTTCCAGCCACCGGAACAAGCCGGGTTTCGAAAAGGCTACAGCACCGTAGACCACATCCATACTGTTTGGCAGATTGTACAGAAGACCGAAGAGTACAATCAGCCGCTGTGTATGGCTTTCGTGGACTACGAGAAAGCCTTCGACTCCATCGAAACCTGACCGTCCAGCTCCAGGACCAAAAGACCAACCCGATCGAGCTGCATCGAGGGGTAAGACAGGGGGATGTAATATCCCCCAAGCTCTTCACCAATGCACTCGAAGAAGTCTTCAAGACGCTGGACTGGACTGGGCGGGGCATTAACACACCTTCTCACACCTTCGGTTTGCCGATGATATCGTCATCGTGGCAGAGTCACTGGAACAGTTAAGCGAAATGCTGCATAGCCTAAATGGAGCCTCTCGAGGTGTCGGTCTCGGCATGAACTTGGATAAAACCAAGATCATGTTTAATGAGCATGTCACGCCGGGACCGATCTACGTCGATGGTTCGATGCTCGAAGTTGTTCGGGAATATATCTACCTTAGACAAGTTATTCAATTTGGTAGAAACAACTTGGAGAAAGAAATCAACCGCAGGATCCAATTGGATTAGGCAGCATTTGGCAAACTACGTCACGTTTTCTCTTCGCCTATACCGCAATGCCTGAAGACTAAAGTCTATAACCAATGCGTCCTACCTGTTATGACTTACGGGGCCGAGACGTGGCCACTCACAGTAGGACTAGTCCACAAATTCAAAGTCGCACAGCGGGCTATGGAGCGAGCTATGCTCGGCGTCACTTTGAAGTATAAAATTCGGAACGAGGTAATCCGACAAAGAACCAAAGTTACCGACATAGCTCGCAGACTCAGTAAGCTAAAGTGGCAATGGGCTGGTCACATCTGCAGAAGGGCCGACGGCCGATGGAACAAGCGTGTCCTAGAGTGGAGACCGCGACTTGGTAAGCGTAAGGTAGGACGGCCCCCAGCTAGATGGACCGACGACCTCAAAAAGGTCGCCGGGACAGACTGGATGCGGAAGGCGGAGGACCGTGTGCAATGGCGCGTGTTAGGAGAGGCCTATGTCCAGCAGTGGACTGCGATAGGCTGATTGATTGATTGATTGATTGGTGGCACCTGTCTGCCTCCCCACTCAACTCAACTCAAATTGTTTATTTTGCATAAACCCTGCGAGGGTATTGACAAATTGTAATATTTATTTTTTTTTAACTTAATCTACCAGCGGATCGAAACGCGGCCTCCACTCAGAAGATCCGGCGTGAAACTCAGCGGGCTTGTCTTTTTCGTCTCCATTCATTCTTTTTCTTCATTTTCTGTATAGATACATACATTTTTTATATTATGCAAAATAATTTATGCGATCCAGCTCCAGTGTACTGCCTTACGACTGAGATATAAGACTAATACTGATTTAATAACATCGATTAATTTATAGACCACAATATAGTTTTAGATCTACCATCTTTACAACACTTACCCCATTCTAGTCCAAAAGCCTAACTTTAGTTTTTCAAGTATAAAACGAGTTGAAAGATCCTTTATTCGAGGTTCCGATTTCCCGTTCACCCAACTTTACAACAAGAATCTCCTCGTGTTTTCTACAAAATTGTTCCATCAAGGAACTTAACGTAAAGATAGACCTATCAACATTATACTAAACGGTTTTCTTTAAAGCAACTGACCGTGTAATAGGTTTAAAGTAGACAATTCTGAGGTCTGTTGCTCATAAAACACACTTAGTGGGGAACCGGCCGAACTTTAAAAGCGATGCTTATAACTTTCGACCTTGGAACGTGAGACTCAATTTTCGGCATGTTATTTTCGTTTTTTGCTTTAGAACAAAGTTGAATTTTAAATGATTTAAGCAAATGCTTTTGGTTGATCGAGCTTTGTATAAGACTTTGCTGAATTTTAAAGTAGTCGGTACATGATTGGATATTTTTGTACTTGTTTGGCGTTATTAGTTGATTTTTGGAGTCGCCTTTAGGGGTTAATCCAAAACCAAAATATAAAACATCACTATAGCTCATTTCGCACACACCTATTGATTATCTCTTCCATATAGAATATTAAAGTTGCTGATACAAATTTTAATTAAATGCGAATGAACATTTTTTCCTCTGCGACAGAAAAAAGGAGTTTTTTACAGTGAATGTGACGAAAAAATTGTTTGAACCTTGAAAAAGAGTGTTATTAACAATAAATAAAATTTATACAAAAAAATAATAATCCGCAATCTACTCAAGTAGAAATTATCTTCGTGTTTTTTTTTTCAAGAAAACTCAAACCATTCAGGTGTTTTCAAGTTACATCGAACGCAGTAAATTTTCACGGCAACGAAAAAGTAACCTTTTGCCCGCCGCGCGCTTAGTGTCCAACTCGGAATTTAAATGTAAATTGGACGTTCGTTTTGCGGTTGGACCGCAGATCACGATGTCTGGGGCCAGACGATTTATTCAACCAGCGTGGTGCTATTGATGTTATTTACACTGAAGACTTATTGACTTAATAAGATCTGGAGACTTTTCTTTGCCATTCATCTATGCGTGTTATAAATATTTTTTTGAAAATTAATAAAACTTTACTTTTCATCAATTGTTATTTCATATCAATAGTATCAAGCTTTCTTCGGGCTTCTTATGCATGAAAACAGTTTTACATAGGCGAATTACTGTAGGTCGTAGCATACAGTAAATTATACTATATTTTACATTAGAAATAGGCGCTATTAGATACACGATCTTGATTATATTGCCGCTTGGATTTTATTCGTAGGCGCTCGTAGCGTTGTGCGACCGCGGTGTTCTTACCGATCACCGAGGTTAAGCAGCGTTCGACTCGGTCGGCCTGAGATGGGTGACCGTTTGTGGCATTTTCATATTCGAGCGTCTCCGTGCTTCGGAAGGCACGTTAAGCCGTTGGTCCCGGCTACCACTTAATGTGGTAGTCGCTAAGCCGAGTTGGAAGCCTTAAAGGCGGCTTGATAAGTTCCAACAGCAGGTGGCCACAAACCTGCCTCCAACAATCCGCACTGGGTCCGCGTGGTGGAGTATGACATAATCTCTCTTACCTCGATTTGTGAGAGAAGGCCTTGCCCAGCGGTGGGCAGTATAGGCTGATATTATTATATTATTTATTGGATTTTCTGGATTGCCGTTTCAATGCTGGCAACGGTGACATGTGGATTCATCTTCGTATTTATAGTCGTCCGCATGGTGGCCCAACATAAAGGAAATCTTGAAATGACACTGGTGTCTCGTCCGGTACAATGGTCTTCCTTGTATGCGCACAATAGTAGAATGCAGTGAGGTGAGCTGCTCTGCGATACGTCCGACCGCTTACCCCGTTGCTAATCGAATAACACCGAAGCGCAGTCTACCATCTTAGATCGACCATCAGTCATCGGTGATTTGTCATCTGATAGATGTCATCTGTCATCGCTTCACAACTAAACACACTCGAGTAATCTTAGCGAGCAACCATTAATGGCATAGAATATGTCAAGACTAAAAGGTTACCAAAATGAAAATAAATTTTCAAATAATAGGATACGACATATATTTATATTATTACTTGTTTTTTTACAATTACATATTTTATTATTTACAGTTTGCCAATATATATTTTTACGTAGTTTTGAGGACGATGTTAGAATATCACAATCAACTATTGTAAGCAATTGATATCAATTTGTGTTGGACGTTCCAATCAAACGTATTTGCATGAAATTATTCAATAAGTTTTATACGATAAGACTATGTAGTAAAAATAAATCTTTACTTCTGAATATTAGGTTAAAGTTTTAATGTAACTTAGTTAACACGATATTTTTTATTTGCTTTTCATATTGCCATGCAGTTTTCACATGTTTTTATTACATTATTGTTAGTGACACGTTAGTTGTACGGTCGGTGCATAAATGCCTACGGCATCTGTTGGATGAAATTTTAATGCAAACTCGTCGATTTATATTAGATTTCAAAGCTATTTCCAGTTAGCTGTTGTTCATTGGAAATTTTTGATGCACGTGTTTTGTTTAAAATGGATTGTGGATGTTTGAATTATTCAAATATTATTTTTTTAGCTTCTACTAGATCCGAGGTGGAAGAAGAAAAAGACAGCCTTCTTTTACAGTGAAACAATATATATATATATATATATATATATATATATATAATACTTAGTATAATATATTTTTATCATATTTATTTAGGTATATTTTGCTTTTTAACGATGTAAAATTTATAATGATTTTGCCGTGCCCAATTAGGACTATAATTATTCTAATTTTTAATTACTGATCATGTAAACATCATCTTGATATTCTGAAGGATGATCCTAATAGCTATGAGTTCAATAGCAACAATTCAAATTCATATTGTGAGTTTACATACATTACTGTTTGAGTATTACATTTTTGTTTCACATACGTGACGTGGGCATAGTAGCAGAGGATAAATTAAGTTACTCTGCAATTTATCGGAAATTAGCACAGTAAATTTAAAAAAAAAGTGTTGTGAGTTGTCTGAATTTAAAGTAAAAATTGATACCGACTAATGTGTATTATTTCAAATAATATGAACCGCAACAAAGAGAAGGTCCCAAAGTGAGGCAGATTCCGTGAAGTTTCTTATTCCCCTGCGAAACCCCAGAACTAGGTTAGCGTTATTAATTTTATGCATAGCAAAACTCTCGCGGGATGAAACTTACGATACCTATCGGTGTTTACACGAATTATGCTTGCAAGAATCAGTGAAACGCAAGTTTCTTGAAAATTCGCGTTTTACGCAAAGAGTTCCTAAGAGTTCGTACCTCGATTTATGCGCATATACCTTTAAATTACTCGAAATCTATATACGATAGCTTAGTCCAGTGGTTAAGAGTTGTAAACGCACCTGCGACACAGTAATAATTCCTAGTGTAGGGGTACAATTAAAAAAAGGTAACTGCTTGTTAGTTGTGAAGGTAAAATAACGAAACGAAATCTTCATAGTTTTTGAAAGGATAGTGCCAATATGCCCTTACGCTTGAATATTCATAAGTGAAACGTAATGAAATGTTTGAGAAAAAAGTGTCCACAATTTATTTTTTATTATTCTGATTCTAACACAAAAACTAACAACATCTGTAAAGTATGAAATAAAACCATTTTTCCGATTTTTTCGCGGTTTATTTTTGATTTTTCGAGGATGGTTTGCGAGGCTATTGAAATTAAAAAAAAAACATCTTAATTTCAATAGAGAAGAGGGCTGGGTACTTTCATCGACTTGGGTTCCAGTAATTAATATAATCAAATCCAAAACCAAGCATAACACTGCAAGACCTCAAGACACCGTGAGCTCATTCTGCGTAGACCAACAAAAATAATTAAGAAGTTTGAGGGTACCCCGTAACCTCAGTCTTTCCCGTGACCATGAGTGCTGCAAAGCATTCGAACGTCGGGAACTTAAAAATCAAAACTAAACTGCGATAAAATCCGAAAATAGTTTTATTTCATGTGTAATATTCCCGAAAATCTAAGAACTCAGTATCTGTTAAGTAGTTTACGTTCTTGATAACCTATAAAAAGGATATTATGAACCCTGAAATCATGAAAAAAATGGTAAATTGCAGTACTATTTGGGTGATTAATTTATTTATTTTACAACAGTACAATTTGCTTTACTTATTATAATATGATAGGTGTACTATGAGCCCCTTCTATGCATTCAAGATAACAAGCATGATTAGCTTTTTTTAAGGTGTCTACACTATGATTTGGCGATGTTTTTTGTACTGAAATAGAAATTTTGTCTAAATTCCCACAGCTACATTAGGGTCATGAAAAATGAGGCACTGACACCGCTGGGAGCTGCTGGGCCGAGTGACGTTACTCCGGCGATAAATGGCGTTATGACAAGCAATAATCCCGATCGAATAGTGACACGTGTGTACAGAGAACTTAGCACGAAAAGGTTGACGTTGGCGTCACGCTAACAAGTTGATATGTCATCCTTTTTACGTTCCGTTTTTTATAGGCGAAGACAGCATGCAATATACATAACTTCATTGAACAATTAAAAATAGTTTTTAGAGAAAATAGAAAGAAAATGGAAAATGTCAGTTAATGAAAAATAAGGTCATAGTAATATGATTGCGAATAAAATATTTATACAAGTTAATTTAATATTTTAAAGGAAATTAAGTATTAATTATTGAATAAATATATCAATTTAGCATGTCAATTTAGCAAACAATTTAAAGATCCAAAATATACTATATTAAAAAAAATTACGTATATTAATTACAAGAAATATTAATCACATGTCTTCTAACTAAATACATTTTGTCAAAGAATATGTAAATATCTGTCTTTTCTGAAACATTATTAAAATTACGTGCCAGTCTGGCCACGGGAGCATTATGACCAAGATTGGAATTGGAACCTGACACATAGAATAAATGAAATGTTGAAGCTCTAGGCAATTTTTTTGGTGTAGAGAATTACAATTCTGATAGTAATTCAGGTGTATGCATGATTCCATTTACAAGCTTATAAAGAAACATGCTATCAAGAACCTGTCTGCGATGCGCAAAAGATGTTAATTTGAAATGAGCTAACCTGTCTTTGTACGTCAACAATTGCTTGCTTAATTTGCCAGAGTAGGTTAAGTGCCACCGAAACCGATTTTGTATGCGCTCCAGTCTCTTACTGGGAACCTCGTAAAAGGGGTTTTAAACTACACCACAGTACTCGAGACTACTGCGAACAAGTGAGTTGAATAGTGCAATCTTGGTAAGAGATGACCTAAAGTGCCTATAGTTTCGCAATACAAATCCAAGTCTTCTGAACCCTTGAGATGGTATGTGGTCTACGTGTACATTGAAGCGTAACTTACAGTCTAACAAAACTCCAAGATCGCAAATTTGTTCAACATTACTAATCTTATCATTCCTTATAAGGAAAGTCGGACAGTCGAATTGTTTTTTTTTTCTACTAAACTGCTTGCAAAAGTACTTAGACACATTAAGGTTCATGCAATTCGTATCACACCAAACCACCAATCGATCAATATCTTTCTGCAACTTTATACGATCGCAGTCGGAATTCAAAGTCCTGAAAAACTTAAGGTCGTCTTCAAAGAGGTAAAAGTTTGAGTGGACGAAGCAATCACTGATGTCGTTAATGAAGATGCTAAAAAATAATGGCCCCAAGTGTGAGCCCTGTGGCACACCCGAGCACATCTGGAAAGATTCCGATGAGTCTCCATTCACCACAACCCTAGATTCCCGGTTCAGGAGGTACGACCGACACCAATTCAACAAGGACTCAGCGATACCAAATTTGGAGAGTTTTGAATGAAGAATATCGTGATCAACTTTGTCGAAAGACTTGCTGAAGTCGGTATATACCACACCCACCGATGAGCGCTGATCAAGAATATGAGACACGTCATTAACAAATGATACGAGGTTTGTAGTCGTCGACCTACCCTACGCAAACCCGTGTTGGTTAATGCTAATAAGATGCTTGAAATGCCAAGAAAGTATAGGGCACAATAAATTATCGAATATTTTAGCAAATACGGGTAAAATAGATATGGGCCTATAGTTTCTAATGAGGTGCCGGTCACTATTTTTATGTAAGGGAACCACCAGAGCCATCTTCCAGGCTGATGGGAAAATACCAGTGCTCAAAGACTTGTGACACCTAGCTACAAAGATCGATGGGATGCCATCTGAAAAAGTGAAAAAAGACTAGCCCGCTGAGTTTCTCGCCGGATCTTCTCAGTGGAGGCCGCGTCCCGATCCGGTGGTAGATGTAAAACATGTAATAATTTTGACGTTTGTAAGTGCTTATGTATTGGCCTATACAAATAAATGATTTTTGACTTTGATATATGAGAATTTTTCAGTATATTTCGTTACTTGCTGACCTATACAATGCTGCAATAACCGTGATTGATTAAAGGCGATTGATTGCAATGCACGCAAGCAGAGGATTGAGCACAAACTGACATTAGCGCAACGCTATCGAGATGATATTCCATCCTTTTTATTATTTAACATTAATTAAAAACGATTCAATAATAATAAGTGAGTGACATAAGTAACTGAACACTTTATTTTTCAGTTTGCTTACACACTTCTGTTTTGCATTATATCAATTATTTTTGTTGATCTAAATAATATTTAAATAAAATGAAATGTAATTCAGAGAAAAAGGGATTTGATGCTCAACAATAGGTTCAAATCCAAGATCAATCTACCCTCCTGTTACCCACGAGGAAGTGCATAATACACTTAAAACCATGCGCTACGGCAAAGGCTTAGAGGAAGACGGCATCACAACAGAAGTTTTAAAATAGGCTCCCCTACACTTCTGCCTCACATCACAAACTTTTGCAACACAATTATAAGAACTGGTAAACTGCCATCTAAACTGTGTCATGCCAACATTATACTTTTACACAAGAAAGGTAATAAATCGGAATTCTCAAATTATAGACCTATCTATCTATCTATAACCTCACGCCAGATCCCTTGCGGGGTAGGCAGAGAGTACAGAGTTCCAACAGGTTATTTCCTTACATACCTCTCTGGCTTCCTCGACTCTCATAGTTCGTCTCATACACGCTCGCCGGTTACGGAGACTCTTGACTTTTCCATCAGATAAGACTCGGTTTATTCGGTATAGACCTATAAGTGTAATATCACATTTATATAAACTTTTCATTAAAGTAATACTAAACCGAATAAACGACAAACTGGAAAGTGATCAACCCCCAGAACAAACTGGTTTCCGTTCTAATTATTCCACCATAGACCATTTACATCATTGAAAAATCTACAGATTTAAAAGCCTTCGTACCTAGCCTTGGTGGACTATGCAAAGGCGTTTGATAACGTTTATCACACGGCCATTTTTTTAGCTCTAGAAAACCAGCAAATTAAAAGAACATACATAAATCTCATAAAAAAACATCTATTATCAAAGTACAGCGTGTTAAACTTAATACCACTGGTTCCACGTTTAAAATAGAAAAAGGACTTAAGCCAGGCAACCCGCTCTCTCCAAAACTGTTCATAAGTACTTTATAAGAAGTTTTAAGATCCTAGCGGTTTCATGAGCGACAAAGGGGATTGTCATCTGTGACAAAAGATTAACTAATCTGCGCCTCCACAGGAACGGGGACTGGAAGATATGCTCCAAGAACTCAACAGGAAGAGCCTTGAGGTTAGACTGATGATGAACCGGTCAAAAACACAAGTGATGACTAATAGTGTCAAGAGCAAAATTAAGGTAGATGGGCAAGCTCTACATTACGTCGATGAGTACATATACCTGTGCCAGATAGTTTCCTTCGAAAACAGGCAAAACAAAGAAAGAACTACTAATCCATGGGGCAGCTTATGAAAGGCAACCTGCCTTTAACATGAAAACGGAAACTTATCGACATTAGTATCTTGCCCATTCTTACGTACGGCGCTCAAACGTGGTCACTGACCGAGGCTTAAAAATCCAAACTTAAGGTCTGCCAGCGAGCAATGGAGCATAGCATCTTAGGCATAAAACGTATCGATCGAGTACGGAACACGGTGCTACGCTCTATGACCCGCTTTGTAGACGTCGGAGTTAAAACCGCGACATTAAAATGGATTTGGGTGGGTCACCTGAACTAAATGGACACAAATAGGTGGGCCAAACTGTGTACTGAATGGGTCCCACAACAATGTCATCGTTGCCGAGGGTGGCCCAGGAAGCGGAGGCGCAATAACCTCGACGCGTATCGAAAAGAATGGCGATTATTGACAGGGGATGGAGATCGTCGGAGAAAAGAGGGGGAGACCTTTGCTCAGCAGTGGGACACAATAGGTTAATAAAAAGAAATCTTGAAATAAGCCACTATTAACTTAACATGATCTCTAGCTACTTTTTTCCAGTAGCAACATCTACAAATATTCACATTGACTGAAAACGATTCGATTTGCATATTGCAATGACAGGTTTCATTGCAGTTAGATTATCTTTGTGACATTCACAGGATGTTGAATTAGTACTAGTCTATTGATATAGAGATAATACTGTCTACGTCATCTGGTCTAGTGGTAAGTAGCGATCACGAGGTTCTGGTTTTGAATACTACCTAGTTTGGACAAAGTATTATTAAGATTTTTCCATCAAAAATTCTCATTAGCAGCCGCAATTCTGTAATTTTGTCTAGTATGATGATAGTATGTAAGGCCTCTACATTGAGATCTAACGTCATCGGCGGATACAGGTAAGTACAGTACATCTCTGCCACGTATATTTTTGGGAATATAAACATGACGGTGTTTGTTTTTAGATCCTGAAACCACATCTAGTGAAGTAATTGATTTAGAAATACCAGAAACATTAAAATTATATCGATCTGAGTTATTATCATCAAACCGTTTCGAAGAATACTGCAGAGTACTGACAGGAGTCCCATTGTAAGGAAAGATTGTTTGCAGACATTATCGGAGCGTGGGGGCGCGTGATTGAAATTTTGGGGCGGTTTTTATGGCTTTTGTTATTTGATAGGTTTGTTTATGGCCGATGTTAGAAGGTTTGATGGCATAGAAGAATTTCTTTATTACTCGCGGAGTCATAGTTTTATTGAACTATTTTAGTTGTGTTATTCTGTATATTGTTTTACGACTTGTGGGACCACTAAAACTGATACATCGTTTGTTTGGTATATAGTTATTAATGTCAAGCATAATATTTTCTGCAGAATATATAAACTCTTATTTAGTTGGTCAAAATAATTTTAAGTCTATTTTTAGGGGTTTTTTTATTGAAGTCGAAATTTTCCGTAACCAGAGAGCGTGTACGAAACGAACTATGTGGATGGAGGAAGTCAGAGAGGTCTGTAAGGAAAGAACATGTTAGATCTCTATACTCTCTGCCTACTCCGCAAAGGATCTGACGGGATAATATAGATATAGATTTTTGCGGCCTTCGAAAATATATTATGTTATTACACAACAAAGGTGGCAGAATAATTCAGTTATTTTTGTTTCTACAACTAAAGTTTCTAAAGTATAGTACGATTGGTAATCACGAGGTCCTCAGTTCGATTCGTAGTTCGGACTCCTTATTATATGTATATGATATCATGTCAACATGATAATGTTTTGTTTTTTGACACTAATAAGTTTGTTAGTGGATTTAAACTGACACAGGAAGGTATGTTTCTTCCCAAGAAATGCAAAAAAACAATGGCTACTTCGATAGCATATAATATTAATTCCGTTATAAGTAATATAACGAAAACTAGGGTTCTAATAATACTGTGATAAACTGTTTAAACGACCGAGGCTGACAACAGAGGTACATTCTAGTATCTCTAGCAAATCACATATTTTAAATAAGGAGGAAGAAAGGCCTGGTACTTTGAAACATTTCCATCAGAATATACAAGGATTTTCTTCAAAATCATTAGAGATAGAGTTATTTTTGGAAAAAACTAAACATGATGTTGTTTGTATTTGTGAACATTGGTTTAAATCGTATAAATTATTAATAAATTAAAACAATTATTCCGTCTTAAGTTACTATACTCGTAAATCCAAGCAAGCTTCATGGAGGTACATTAATTTTGGTTAAAAGAAATATCAAGTCGAGAGAACGTAGGGATATAGTTGAGCTTTCAGTTGAACAGTGTGTTGAAATTTCTTGTGTTGAGCTGGATAAGCATATTATTGTGTGTGTATACAGACCCCCAAACAGTCCAAATTTTACTACATTTGAATCTGTAATAGAAGATGTGCTGAATAAAACTTTCATGAGTAACAAGTCTGTTGTAGTTTGTGGTGACTTCAACATAAATATTTTAGAAAAAACATCGTATAGTGAAAAACATCGTAACATACTCTTACGTTTATTCAATTCTTTTAAGTTAATTAATGTTTTCCTCGAACCAACTCGAATAAATTAACTTCTGCTACATGCATTGACAATATTTATTGTAATTGCGATTATATAGATCAAGCAGTAGTTAGTTATCTACAATCTGATCACACTGGGCAAACAGTCACTTACACTAATATTACACCATTGAGAAGTGTTAAAGTTAAATCTAGAAATATAACACCT
Source organism: Phalera bucephala (assembly GCA_905147815.2). Taxonomy (NCBI): domain Eukaryota; kingdom Metazoa; phylum Arthropoda; class Insecta; order Lepidoptera; family Notodontidae; genus Phalera; species Phalera bucephala. Next base: position 37,350,361 of record LR990615.1, on the reverse strand, counting down.
GCAACATTGCATACATTTAATACAGCTTTGAGTAATAAATTAGATATTTACATGAGTAACACAAACCTCCCTTATAAACTGTATGCTGATCTTTTTTCAATTATACAGGTACAATTTACTAGTAGCTTTCCCATTAAAATGAAAAATATCAAACCCAAGTTCACCTTCTGTGATTGGGCCACCGCTGGAATTCGTAGAAGTAGGGAAAATTATACGACCTAAAATCCCAAACGAATAGTGAAAGTTTTGCAAGGTATGTTGCAAATTATTCTAAAACGTTTAAAAGAGTATGTAAGGCAGCAAAAGCGCTACATATAAGTAAAAGAATTAAATCTGCAGATGACAAAATTAAGGCCACCTGAAAAATTGTTAATAGTGAAACTGGGAGGTCTAAGCACCGCAGTGTGGACTTTACTCTAGAGACTGCGCGTGGGCTCATTCAGGCAGATAGTGACGTAGCTCAAGAATTCGAAATTTTTTTCACTAATATTCCGGTAGAGACAACAAAATCCTTAAATTTCTCTTCTTCCCTTGCAATTTCTTTTGTTAAAAGCAACATTACTCTTTGTCCGGTGGAGTTCGGGTTTGAGTACACTAATCCCCGGTCTGTTATCAAAGTCTTTAATGATTTAAAATTAAAAGTAACTGAAGACTTATGGGGAATGTCGGTAAAAGTGTGTAAATCCATTATACATACAATCGCGCCACACTTAGCTGTTATTTTTAATATGTGCGTAGATCAAGGAGTCTTCCCGAATTTAATGAAATTTAGTAAGGTAATACCACTATTCAAATCCGGCGATAGTAAAGATGCCAACAACTATAGGCCAGTGTCTGTCTTGCCAGTGCTCAGTAAAGTGTTTGAAAAGATAATGCTCATGCAAATGCTAGATCATTTTAACGCAAACAACATCCTGCACGATCAGCAATTTGGTTTTACCAAAGGGCGTTGTACTACTGACGCCGGTATAACTCTAATAAAGCATATCTTCGATGCCTGGGAGAACTCACAGGACGCCATTGGCATTTTTTGTGATCTTTCCAAAGCATTTGATTGTGTGAAACATGAAACACTGCTGCTTAAATTGGAGCACTATGGTATCCATGGTAAAGCACTTAATCACGCACGTGTTATAATCTTACCTAGAGGACAGACAACAGTGTGTTTAAATAAATCAAACTAAATCTCTAGGCTCTTTAGTAAAAATGGGCGTTCCACAGGGATCGATACTGGGTCCGTTCCTATTCTTCTTCTTCTTCTTCTGGTGCCTCTTCAACTAGTGAAGGTTATCAATTGTTGGAAACCGTCCTTATCCTATGCGGCACAAAAGAGCTGTACTGCGCTAGCAATTCCCGTCCACTCCCGGATGTTTCGGAGCCACGACTTTTTTCTGCGGCCCACACGCCTTTTACCGGCAACTTTGCCCATCATAATGACCTGTAAAAGATGATATCTATCGTGCCTAAGCACGTAGCTGAGGTATGCAATTTTTCGTCTTTTTACGAGGGTCATAAGTTTCCGTTCTTGATTGACTTGTCGCAGAACTTCTATGCGGCTCTTGATCTCTATGCGGCTCTTGATCTCTAGATCACTCTCCCATTGTTCTGTTAATCCTCCTCCATTCCTGTTCCTATTCTTAGTTTACATAAATGATCTACCTGAAGTAATTAAAAATCGAGCGAAGATAGTGTTATTTGCTGACGATACCTCTTTGATTTTTAAAGTAGGTAGACATGTTAATAACTTTGACGAAGTAAATGACGCTATTCTTCAACTACATAACTGGTTTACATCCATCAATTTAGTGCTCAATAACAAGAATACAAAATGTATAAGGTTTTCTTTGCCAAATGTAAAAAGTACTGTACATGATATTATACTGAACAATGAGAAACTTGAGTTCATCAATGATACATCTTTTTTAGGGATTACGCTTGACTCCAAGTTACAATGGGTTCCTCATATTGAGAATTTAGGTAAACGGCTTAGGTCCGCTGCCTATGCCGTAAGGAAGATCAGACAACTAACTGATGTGGACACCGCGAGGATAGTCTATTTTAGCTACTTTCATAGTGTCATGTCTTACGGTATATTATTGTAGGGTAGGGCAGCGGACATTGAGTCTGTTTTTATCTTGCAAAAAAGGGCTATTAGGGCCATCTATAACTTGAGTAGTCACGACTCTTTAAGAGAACTGTTCAAAGTAGCTAATATCATGACGGTCCCATGTCAATATATTTATGAAAACATTATGTATACTAGAAAATTTTTAGATCTTTTTAATCAGCTAGGTGATAGGCATTGCTATAACACACGACATAGAAATAAATTAGACCCACCGCAGTTTCGTCTGTCAAAAATTCACACGTCTTTCATGGGGCACTGTGTTAGATTTTATAACAAAATTCCCATTGACGTCACTAAACTTAGTGAAAATAAGTTCAAAGCTTGTGTAAAACGAACACTTTGTAAGCAAGCTTATTATTCAATGGAAGATTATTTAAAAGATAAAAATGCTTGGATAGATGCTATTCCAGCTCCACTTGAGTCATGACAACCTATTCAACTGTTGTTAGTTAACATTTCCTCTCTTCCTTCTATTAACTTAACACAATATGTACTTTTTTTTGTAAATGAGGGAACCATGTAGTCATTCTCATAAATAGTATTATTCGCTTTTTTAACTTAGACTCACCTGATGACCAACCTACATTGTTCTCCCATACCCCACAACAGAATGTAGATGAAAAAGTTTGTAATTTCTTATTTTAAAAGAGTAACCGTGGAGTTTCTTGCCCTTCTTTTCCACAGGAATGACATTCCGAAGTGGCGGTAGAGTCTTTGTTACTTTTCTGACGATTCATAAATACTGGTTTACATGAATAAAAAATATTCTGATTCTGATTCTGATTCTGACTATTGAAAAAAACAGCTATTGAAAAAATATCTGTAGTCAGAAGAGGAGTCTTGAATTGCGCCCAGTATAATAGCAATTGGTTTGCTCCCACATTGAGACCTAACGTCGTCAAGAATATGTGAATGTGCACAGAGTACATCTCATCTATCCATATCAGTGCGCCAATCCCTTGCGTAGGCATAGAAAGAACTCTGTACAGAGTTCTTTCTTTGCAGACCGCTCTGGCTTCCTCCACTATCATAGTTAGTCTCATACGTGCTCACCGGTTACGGAGACTCTTGACTTGCCCCACAGATAAAACACGATATATTTGGGGATGGTACCCCATCATATTGCCATTATAGGTACACACAAGTAACAATGACTACATTAATAAGGCAGATTTGTGGTCACTAACCACAAACTCGCCTCCACTAATCTGCAATGGGTCTGCGCGTTAAAGTAAGTCCTAATCTCTCTCACCTTAATTTGTGAGAGGTCTTTGCCGACCACCGATATAATTATAGTACGCCGTCTATCTAAGCTGTGGTACATTAGATGTATTCGCTTAGCGGTTGACTCCGAAAAAACAAAACTAAACAAATAAACAAAATGGTAATTAATGCTGGCAGCGCGGCCCATTAAGGCGATTGAGTTGATTCAACAAATTTTGAAGCGTTTCTCGTAGAACTTATTGTCTTGCTATAATGAATCATGGTTACCCAATTTGGTGTTTGTTAATTTAAGAGTTTAGGAAGTTCAAAAGCTTTGATCTAGTAGCTTTTATTCGTAATTATCTATAGTAGCCATATGAGGGTGTACCATAACCAAATAGATCGTATTTTATGTAAAAAGCAAGTCAAGTCACTGCTGTTGGAACTTATGAAGCCGCTTCTTACTCGGCTTAATGACTACCACATTAAATGGTAATCGGAACAACTTAATGTGCCTTCCGAAGCACGGAGACCCTTGAATATGAAAATGCCACAAACGGTGATCCATCTTAAACCGACCAAGCCGTACGCTGCTTAACCTTGGTGATCGGAAAAAACCGCGGCCGCACAGTGCTACGAGTGCCTAAGCAGGAAGCTGCGTGAAGCGCCTCGTTAAGCTTGTTTATAATTAATAAGCGTTCGCCTCAGGTCTCGCTGTCGTGAGCAAACAAAGTACCTATTACCCTAAGCGTCTTATATTGTAACTTCGGAGGTAAGAATATGTAAGAGATGAGACCTTATGGTAACAGTAGATATAAATACGTGGATGTTTTGTTTCCGCTTGTGTAAATGTTTCAAATAAATAGGTCACTTTAATAAAATAAACACCGTCACGCCTATATTCCTCAAGCAGGGAAGTGGCGATGTTAGGTCACATGTAATAGGGAGCGAGTCTATTGCCATATACCGGGCACCTTTCCAGACTCCGAACGGATACTTTACGAAAGAAAAACTGCACTTGTCCGACCTAGAATTTGAACTCAAAGAAAGAATAAAATAAAGAATTTCATAATTTCAGTGGTATTAAGCTTACTTTCTCTCTCTCTCTCTCTCTCTCTCTCTCTCTCTCTCTCGCTACCATCGTGCCAGATCCCTTACGAGGTAGACAGAGAGTACGATTTCCAACTGGTTCTTTCTTTGCAGACCTCTCTGGCTTCCCCCACACTCATAGTTCGTCTCATACACGCTCATGCGTTACAGCGACTTTTGACTTTATTTGTATTGGTGATACATATACGTGGATAATGCTAAGATTGAAAAATTCACTGATCAAAAAAAATACAGTTGTAAAAAAAAATATAGCTGACAAAGCTGATAGCTGAAAATTGCTATTTCATGTGTTGTAGCATAATATTATCAAATAACAACTTATTCTTACACTAAAACATGTGTAATTTTAAAAGAAACTTTATTTTGTAACTGACCATGTTCCGTTGCTGGGCCACCACATAAATGCGTTTCCAAAAGAGTCCTTTTGATCAGAAATGGCTTAAAATCGATCTGCTTGAAAAGTAACTTACATTAACCTCTCGGCCGCTGCGTTTTGTGACGACATTTTTGCTTATTTCCGTAACCTATAGGTAAATTAACAAAAAGTAACAGGTAATAAAATCGATGCTTCTTTTATAACAGATTATATGTAGACAAGCTTACAGGACATTTAATTGTATTTACTAATAGATGGATGGACGGATGTCTTGGTCAAGTTGTTAATAGCTTCAGACGCACGACACAAATCTTTTTGTGACTCCCGGAAAATTGTTTCGGTCTAGCATTTTGTGTAGGTATGTAAATTTTATAATTGTAAATGCACCCACGAAATAATTTCTAGTGTGAGGCTTATTTCAATAAATAAGAAACAACAAAACAACTAAACACTAAAATTTCGAAACACAATACACACATCGTTTTATTCGAAATTTGGCTTGTAAATCGGACGGATGAGAAACAATCCCTCAACATATATTAGATCCTTTTCAAAATCAAAAGAATGTTCTATTAATTCGTTGTCCCTCGTCAAACAGAGGACGGCTTTTTTCGAACATTGGCGGGATTCTTGGGTCAAAGCTTGATTATTATTGCAGTTACTATACGTAGAAGGGAATCATTGTGGTTGGATCCGCTTAGAGATCCCTCTGTATTTAAACCTATGATGAATTGGTTGAATCCGTCCATATGGTACTGTAAACCAGCTGAAACTTTCCTTAGCAACTGATTTTACATTATTTTTTTTATTTTGAATATAAAATAACTGTTTTAGGTTTATAATATAATAAAAAACTACATCTTGTCTCGTTGGTTAAGTGGCAAATGGTCTTGCACGTGATCAGAAGGTACTGGATTCGAAAATTTTAAAATATTTATGTTTCATGCGTATTTTTGTTTGCTCTAATACAATTTAAATCTATTTCAGTAAGCAAAACGCAACAAAAAGCAATTTAAATCATGCGAGGAAACAATGTTGTTGAGTAAACACAGTCAGTTTTTTTTAACTACAGACAAATGGTAAACAAAAGTTAGCAACAACATTATAAGTAGAATCCTATTAACTTACTTATTATATTAGACTATTAGCTCTATTTACATCGTAATTATTGTTTCTAAGGCTTTCTGTCCCCTTCTATTCTAAATACGTAGTTTATTTATTTATTTAGGATAAAGACACACCATCGACAGAATCACAGATATCACAGTATAAATATTGTAACAGTTTAGGACAGTGTGAACTGTCATTACAGGAGTGTACAGCTTTTAAAGAAAAGAATACAAGATTATTATATTAACATGCAATCTATTGGTAAGAATATTTGAAATAATAAAAAAAACAAGAAAAAGTTAAGAGTATGGAGATTAGAGATATTATATAACAAAATTATAATAGATGGTATTTAATCATTTTTATTATTATGTCATTTTTATTATATAATTCTAGTCGCAATCAATTTAGAATAAGAGAATAATGGAAATTAAAATAAGATACAATAAAATAATAGGTGTCACTAAATATTTTAAATAATTCACAACGAAACATGACCAGAGAATTGCTGAAGATGTCAACATTATTAACTTCATTGTATGTTTTAATAATACGATTCAAGGGGCAATTAATTTTGGTTCGGTGTAGTGTAGATACAAAGGTCGAAGTTAAAGAGAATCTAGGGATCCTACTGGGTACTGATAGTTTTAATTTTTCCAACAGGTTTGAATTGTCAATAGTCCCATTCACTAGTTTATGTAAAAATTCTAAATCGATTATTTTGCGGCGGGTTTCAAGTGAACAAAGTCCATAATGCCGTAGTCGTTCCTTGTAGCTAGCACGATACGGGCCTTGTGGATCTTTATATGCTAAGAATTTTGTAAAATTCTTTTGAATGCGTTCTAATCGATTAACATGAACCTTGTATTGAGGGGTCCAAACAGCAGTTGCATATTCGAGAATATTTCGGACTAAGGTGTTGTACAGACAAATAAGAGTGCGAGTGTTGGAGAAGTTATTACACGTTCTCTTTAGAAAACCAAGCAGCTTCCAAGCTTTAGATAGTGTTTGGTTAATATGTTGTACAAATCTTAGTTGATTATCGATCTCGACCCCCAAATCGCGAATATTAGCCAATTCAAGTAGCTGCTCAACTTCAACAAAGTAACGAGTTGCTATGGGCTTTTTAACTTTTGTCAACTTTATGTGAGCACATTTACTTGCATTAAGCTGCATATTATTCTGAAAGCACCAATCATTAATAGCATTAATTTCATCTTGAAGTTTATACGAATCCTCCACACTACTTATTGTCATATATAATTTAAGATCGTCAGCAAAAAGGGAGTAATTAGAATGTTTTAAATTCTCACCTATGTCGTTTATGCAGATTAAGAATAATATTGGGCCCAGATGAGAGCCCTGGGGGACCCCAGAAAATGCTACGTAGTCCCTGGACTTATAACCCTGTGCTGTTACTCTTAAACCCCGATTTTCTAAGTATGATTGAAACCATAGGAGGAGCGGCCCGTGGATCCCAAATCTCCTCAGTTTGTTGACAAGTATATTGTGATCCACCTTATCAACCGCACTGCTAAAGTCTGTGTATATAGAGACAACTTGCGCACGTTGATCAATGGAGTGCGATAAGTCGGTGGTATAGTTGACTAGGTTAGTGACGGTTGACCTATTTTTGAGGAATCCATGTTGGTTTGGTGATAACATGTTCTTTGTAAATTCTGTTAATGATGGGCAAACAATACTCTCGAACGTTTTAGAAAAAATATTCAGAATGGAGACCGGACGATAATTTGTGACACTATTGACGTCTCCTTTTTTGTGAATTGGAACAACATTTGCTTCTTTCCAGACCGAGGGGAATGTAGAAGTGTCCAAAGTTTTTTTGAATATAAGTTTGAGAGGTAAGGAGAGGTTTTTGCACGTCATTTTGATAAAGTATGGAGGAATACCGTCTGGCCCGGCCCCTTTACGGACGTTGATTTTTTTTTAAAACCCTCAAAACTAGAGTTTCAGTCACATGGATATTGTTTAAAGAGTTTTGATTGAATATTTCCTTGATTTTAGGCTCTATGGCAATATCAGTCTTTGAAAAATAGAGGAAAAATGATCTGCAAAACGATCACAAATTTCTTTGCCTGATTCGGCAATATTGTTTGCTAGCGTCATTTCAGATGATTGGCCACGATTTTGTTTTAAAAATGCCCAAAATTTCTTAGGATTGCTACATATTAATGCTTCTACATTGTTTATGTGGGTATGATAGCATTCTTTCATCAAGTTTTCTACCCGTTTATTCGCAAGTTTTAGCTCAATCAAATCCCGTGGGTTTTTGTTCACTCTGTACTTGCGTCTGATTTTCTCTTTTTCTTCTATCAATGCTATTAAAGACCGTGTGAACTAAAAGGGATATTTATGGGTACGCTTTTTTGTCTTAGGTACTGATGATTCTATAATGGAATTAACTATTTTATAAAAATTATGTGTCATAATGTTGACATCGTCGCAATCAAGCTCAGACTCCCAACTCAGACTTTACTTGTCTTAGTTTGTCATTTACGAGTGAGTAGTCAGCTTTTTTAAAGTGATAAGTGGCAAAAATCTGATTTTTGAGAAAAAGCGGGGTCCGGAGATTGAGTTCGATTTCTAGAGGTGGATGATATGAGTCAATTTTGCTAAGAGGAATCGTAGCTTCCTCAATGTTAATACCTTCGAAATTAGTTAGGACAAGATCAAGTATTCTATTGCTGTTATTTTTGACATTATTGTGTTGTTTAAAATTATTTTGGGACATGAAATCAACAAAGGAGTATAGCCAATAATGTTATCGTAATTAGTAGGTAGCAAATCCTTGCCCTCATCACTATCCCTTTGCCATTCCATAAAATTTAAATTAAAATAGCCAAATATTATGACTTCTGTAAGATTATTAGCCATGACCGCATTAACATTATTTATAAAAAAATCTAATAAACTCACTGTAACAGGTGGCGGCAAGTAAATGACACATAGTAGTAAATGTTTTGTCACATTATTGTCTCTAATTTTTAACGAGATCCATAAGTCCTCTTGAGGGGACTCAAGGTGAGGGAGTCGCCTAGATTAAAAGTTTCGGGCAACAGCGAAAAGAATTCTTCCACCTTCCGTTTGTGCCGAACATGTTGACTGTCGATCAAGTCGGTAGATCTTGTAATTTTTATTGAATAGTTCTCCGTCTTCTATATAGTTGTTCAGCCACGTTTCAGTTGCAACTATTATATCATAGTCATTGCTAAGAAACGCCAATCTAATATCCTCTAACTTACTTCGCATGCCTCGTAAGTTCTGATAATAGACTTTGAATTTTAATAGTAGCTGTACGGTCACAGATTCTTCGTCTTGTAACTTTTCAAAGTTTCTTCAGACAGTCGTTGGACTTGATTTGCCGTGCGGGAGATTGATCATTCAAACGTGTAAATATACGGCCATTTCGAATCCACACATACTTGACCCCTTTCTCACGAGCAATTTTTCTTGTTTCAGGGTGAAGTACTTTATGGTATGGGGATAGATATTTCGAGACATAAACTGGCGCTTTCTTCCCACTGTAGCCTAATAATCCACTGTGCAGCTTTTCGTTCGGGTTTTTCCTATTGTATTTCGATACCTCGGCTAAAACGTTGTCTCTAATTCTAACACTAGGAAATTTTACTATTATTGAGCGAGGTCTGCTACTAGCGTCATCTAATTTCCTTACTCTGACGGAGCTTAATATTTCGCACTGTTGAATTGGACAAGAGACGGTAGAACCTAGCTGCTGGACCAATGTCGGTAAGTCTTCGGATCTGTTTTCAGGTATACGATTTATTTCGATATTGTTCTCACGAGCATGTTTTTCCATCAAATTTAATCTAATTGACAGGTCATTGGTAGTGTTTAAAAGCCTTTCGTTTTCTCTTGTTGTCTTCGATATGTTTCGTTGAAATTAGCCCAAGAATTTAAAATCTTGTTTTAGGGTATCATATTCGTCACCTAAGAATTTGATGTAATTTTTCAGGTCTTTTAGTTCAGCATGGTTAGTTTTTATTTCTTTCAATTCATGCTTTAGAAATGTTTTCACCGTATTTTCAATTGCCTCTTTGACGGCCAAATGTATTTCGGATTTAATTTTTGCTAAAAAAGATTGCTCATTTTCCATTGTTTGGTAATTTTTTAGGTCCTCCTCATATTGAACTGTGTTCTTACGATGAGTTACGTAATCAATGCCAATGTAACTAGGGGAATCCGATTCCGAAGTATTGACTGATTGTCCGGAACGTATAGGCGTGTTGGAATTATCCCCCTTCGGTCGTTTACTGCGGCAGCAGTGACATATCCAAGTTGTTTTAAGTTCCTTGGTCATTGCAGATAAACGTTTGTCCGAAACATTGGCGCACATAAGATCGTAAGTTTTGTTGCAAGACGAACACTTAAGAAAGTCCTTGTTTTTAATAGTGTTGGGACACCCTGCACATATATTAGCTTTTGATGCCATCGCGATAGTTTATTATAATTGTTATTGATAATAGTAGTAGGTAGATAAGTACAAAGTCCAACGTTCCATATAGCTTCGTAGTTGCAAACGTTAAGACTACACGCAAAAGTTCGTTAGAAAAAGATCGTAAGCGCCGTGCATATCGTGGCGCTTACGCGTACCTCTGAGTCAGTCTCTGGGCTGCATTGTCATTTCAGTTAAATTGTTTAATTACGAATTATTTGTTTATTTTGCACAATAATATTCACAAGTGATATTGATATGACACTATTTAATGCACTACACTAAATTTTAATCAGAATAACTCAGTAAATCCACGAGTAAACAATTAAAATAATCGTTATTGCTTAAACACTTGTATTCCGTTCAACTGATAGCACGTTTTTGTTTTTTTTTTTAGTTCATTAGCTTACTGTCAAAGATAAAAAGTCATAGGTATTAAGAGATATTTAAAACTACTTCGATCAACCCATGTATGTATGAAGCGTAATTTTCCTGACTTACTATTTAACTTCTTTTTAATGACTTTGACTTTTTTCGACATGTTTAATGTATTGAGGACTTAGCACAAACAGATCGATGTTAGCGTGACGCTAGCGAGTAAGCGTGTTATCATGTTCATGTTTATTTAGTAAATATGTAGTGTGTCAAGGACGGCGGATATTGTCGTTGTCAATCTATTTAGTACCTTCATGAAGCCTGGGAACTACCCAAGATAACAAACCCAATTTTCTTCAAAGGAACCTTTAAAAGGATTAAGTCTTCTATTGGAATCCGCTATTTGTTTCAGGAGAAATAAAATTCACTTGCCAACTTAAAAGAAAAGTTCGAGAGCGGGAAATTTCGAACTAGTTTCTGTTTTCAAGTGGACAGGGAAGTGCCCGCAATATCGGTTATTGGGCACCAACCCGGCTGTATTGGGTTCTATTGAATTTGTGGTTAGGGTTATATGTGAGGAGAGTGTAGGAATCAAACTCAAATAATTTATTAAACTATCTATATCATCACGCCAGATCCCATGAGGAGTAGGTAGAGAGTACAGAGTTCCAACAAGACTTTCCTTACAGACCTCTCTGGCTTTCTCCTCTTTCTATCTATCTATCTATAACCTCACGCCAGATCCCTTGCGGGGTAGGCAGAGAGTACAGAGTTCCAACAGGTTCTTTCCTTACATACCTCTCTGGCTTCCTCGACTCTCATAGTTCGTCTCATACACGCTCGCCGGTTACGGAGACTCTTGACTTTTCCATCAGATAAGACTCGGTTTATTTGGTCGTGGTAAGATAGTCTAGGTCTTCCCCGGTACCTGCATCCTTCCACTTTCACATTATATATCTGTTTTGTCATTCTTTCCTCTGGCATTCTTTCTATATGCCCGAACCAACGGAGCATGCCCTTTCTCATCTTTACACCGATACTTTCTTTCATACCTACACTATACTATACTTTCTCCTCTTTCAAATAATTAAAAAAAAAGCAGTCAACGCCCATAAAGCTATTAGAGAAATCACGCCTATATACTCCATGCGAAAGTGATAGAGGCGTGCTTTGTACACCCAATTTTTGGCGACGAATGCCTGATCCCCCTGAGCAAGTCTATGGTGGGTATGCCGGCTAGAATGACAGACTCCGGACTGGTACTACGAATTTTGGTATAGAAAATGAACACTTTATCTAAATTAGGATTCAAAGCTAGGACCTCGTAATTGCTAGGAAATGGCTAGAACAACGAGGCAGTCAAGTAATAATTCTTACGAAAGTATTTCAAAACTTTTAATTTTCTCAATATAATCTAACACCGGATCGTAACATAGCGTCTACCTACAGACAATATTATAACGTTTGAGATAAAATTTAAGGCCAATTAAACTATATAAAGAAGGAACATCCGGAATGTAGCCTAGCGTAATCTATCTATAGCTAATTTATTTTTCGCATAAATCCCTTTCGTATGTCTGAATCTTAAAGAACACCCAGATGCTGTTACCAGAGCCACCGCATATCCTTTGAAGGGTGAGCAGGGTACGGTGTGATAATTAAATGGATTCATCTTTAAGTTCCTACACTTTCCTATATTATAGAGACCATTTCAGCCGATTTTTATTCCAAAACAAAGAATTGTACATCTGAATATTATTCCTTTAGTCCCGTTTCTTTTACAGATTCCCTAATTCTGATTCCCGATACCGGCCCGAATGGGAGTCCTATTTGATCAATATCGGGTACACTACAAAGCACTCTATCATCGTATTGATTCGTCGTAAGTTTGTCGTTCACGAGTGTCCCGAGTGCCATCGAGATTTTCCTTCGAGTTTTACCCTTGAGCGCCGATACGTTTTATGGACAAAAAATGGAGGATGCTTTTATATTTATTTTTGAGCTTTTGGGGATAATTATGAGATAAGGAATAACTTAGAATAAGCTTTGAATTTATGAAAAAAGTTAGTATATTTTCAAATTTTAGTACCTACTGAATTAATCATATCTTAAAAATAACTTATTTTATTAATTTGAACTAGGCAAAAAAAATATTCTTGTCATAAAATTCCCAATTCACATACACAAACGGACAGAAATAAAGATACCGTGTGGGAATGAAACCCGCGACTACTCGATCCAGTAGACGGAGCGGCTTAATATCTTATCCACTGCACCAAGCCACAACTTATAAAACATGTTATATAACAACACAATTAATAAATAAATTTACATTGGCATTTAATTTATAGTGGCAAAGCGCATCACTTTGTGATCCCGAGGTCCTGGGCTCAAATCCTAGGTCGGAGAAGTGTAGTTTTTCTGATGAAAACTTCCCAGTAGGAGTCCGGAGTCTGGAATTGTGCCCGGTATATGGCAATAGGCTCGCCCCCTATTACATGGGGCCTAACATCGTCGGCGAAACGTGGGTGTACTTAGTACATCTCTGCTACCCCCGCTTGGGGAATATAGGCGTGACTATGTGTGTGTTTTTTTTTAAATTACGTATTCGCAATTTCAATTTGTATTTCACATTCATCGCTGTATAAGCTTCACATATTTCAACTGAAACTTTCGCAAATGAAATAACGTAAAAATAGAGCGTTCAAATTTACAAAGCGCAATTTAAAAAGTAAAAATGTTAAGTATTTTTAGTGCACAAAAAACACGAGGCGGACAGTGGAGAACGGGAATAGATTTTCTAGCGCAACAACGCGACAACGTCGCGCTAACTTGATTTAGCGCTGCGTTCTACAAGCGTAATAAGAAATTTCTGTGCTCACTGCAACAAAAGCTATTAAATACGCTGAAAGCGCATTAATTTTTTCCTGCTGCGTTTAGAGGTTCTTTTCAACAAATTTTAATTTATATGCAACATGCATTTTTATACTATTAGTTTTTTATACGAGGATAGAGTTTCTATTTAATAAGGCTACGTAAAATGGAAACACAAATTCCGCTTAAGCGGTGCTTAACCACCAACGATTAACGAAGTTTACTTGTTCTTGTCAAAATATGTTTGAGTTTCTTCAGTGGAATTGGTGCCCATTCCCACTCTTTACACTGTTTCAGTGTCCCATTTCTGCATAGATAAATTTACTTTACACAGTACACACAATGTTGATTTGTATCCTAGTAGAATTTAAGGAAGTTTAGTAGGTGCACTTTTGTGTAGGGTGTATTTCACCTAACCCGTAGATCGGAAAAAACACGCGAAAGCAGGCTAGAAGGTAAGGGTCGTTCTGGCTTACTATCTAATGAGTAAATTAAAATATGAGCTAAAATAAATAAGGCGTGTTTGAAGTAATATAGAATAATAAATTGGATAGTAATCCTCCTAATATTATAAACGCGAAAGTTTTTCACGATGTATGTGTGTTTGTTACTTTTCACGCAAAATCTACAAAACGAATTCTGGTGAAACTTAAAAGTAGGTAATATAGTGTATACATCAGAATAACTCATAGGCTATAATTTACAAAGATATTATATAATAAATGCATGCACACCCGCGGCTAACAACGAATATTCCATAAAATTTGCGCGTGTAAAAATCAACGGCTGTTTAGTCGATTGGTGCAAGGAACTAAAAGGGTGATTAACAAATTTCTGTTATTCCTACTAAGCTTTTAACTCTCGAGGCTCGTTCACTAACGTTTAGAGGGCTATAATTACTGGTCGTAATGGCCAGCGATGGCTAAACAAACACATAATCACGTCACGTGGAGTAATGGATGTCATTAAACATCGGCGAGCGACCACCCATGGTGTCGTACTGTATGTTCCATGTAGACCACATGTACGTTTAAATAACGCAAGTTACCCCATTTACAGGAATGCATTTGAATTTTATTAAAAATATCCGGACAAGTTTTAGAGACAGCTTGGTCCACACAAAAACGTTGGCCGTTTTGCTCACTGGCTTTAATAGTCCCAAGCTTGATTACCGCACGGGAATATTCTTTATGAGACCGACACAATCTGAGTGTTTGTGTATGACTTTCATATTTATTTATAATTTCTAGTGCAAGATATTTTTCTAAGAAATATTTGTTTCATGAAAATATTACCATCTCCAACATCATAATTCTTCTTCGGTTACTTGATTAGCGCAATTATAAATCAGATTTTTGCGCTAAGATTTTGAGTCCGATAGTATTAATTTCAGTGTACTAAGCATGTAACATCATTTGTATATGCATTCACAACACAAATAATATAAGCGTGGGGCCGACGATGTTAGGTCCAATGTAATAAGGGGCGAGACTATTCCCATATGCCGGGTACAATTCCAGACTCTGGCCTCATACTGGAAAGTTTTCGTTAGAAAAACTACATTAGTCCCACAGTACATAGAGACTAAAATAAAAAAGGAAAGTCAACTGATTTTCTCGCTCTTTTCAACGGAGGCCGTTTTTCGATGTTTGTTATATTAATAAGTTTTGTTAGTACCCCTGCAGAGATTAACATTAATCGTTTGAATCATAATCAGATTATTACGCATTATATACAATCCATCTCCCCTCACTAATTCACTCGCTTACATCTATTCACAATCGTGTCCGTCAAGTACCTCGTAACATGCCATTGATTCCCACACATCAAGCAACATATTACGATAAACGATTACCCTTCTTTCTACCACTGAACAAGTACCGTATTTATATCGTAACAATAAACAGAGGAAAATTCGAGACCTCATATTTATTACCACGATAAAGTATCGACCCCAGGGAGTGAGAAAAAACGTTATCCTGTTAGGAAAATGATCTAAGAGCCGTCTACTTGCCAGGAAATAAAGTGCCTAATAAAGGACTTTAAAGGGAAGATATATGATGGGATGGAAATAAGTTATAGTGCTTATAGGCTCATGGCAATTGTGGGGGGATTGAGTGCAAAGAAATTATGGTGTAATGTGATTTGTGGTGAAAACCCTTGATAACTTTCTAAAATAATTTCTTTGTTATATCTTCCGATGGTTTCCTGAAACGTCTGTGGTCATTTGTACTTTTATGCTATACCGGTAATAAAACCGGACAATAAAATACTCTGTTTAAAATTATCTTGACTACAGAACGAATTCATACATTTTACATCATAACGACCACAATCTTAAGTAGAGTAAAAGAAAAATGAAAATCAGAAAAGGATTAAATAGATAGAAAAAGCATGCTGCGCTAGCGCCAGGTATTCAGAATACTAGCCCTGCAGGACTTAAATTAGCGGGTCACCCTATAGATAGCAGAAGTTTTAGGTCCGACGGAGCTTTCGAAGGAATACAATGAGAGGTACTGGCTCCATTTGCCATAAGCATTGTAAGGGTGTTGGGAGAAGCGAGTTTGTTTTCCGAGACAAAGCAAGGCATCAGAGAGGGATACCAGTGCGTTCCATTTAAGTTTCTTACTATAAAAGAAAGCTATCAGAAGAGAAAAAGGGTTTTTTAGTGTGGTAAAAGGCCCACCTATCTCAATCTTCCCCACAAAGCACTGAGAATCCTCTGATTTTTATTCTTTGCGATAGAGAAATATAATAAAGTATGTAACGAGACTTTAATACGAGACAAGACTTTAGTTCTTCTTATTCGCTTCACTCTTGACAGAGTGATCGTGGTCACGATGAGGTTTAGTTTGCTGGAGGCTGGTGTAGCTCGCCTTACGATATCTAGTTCGATCATTTGAGATTCTGGTGCACTGGATTAAAGGATCTCCTACTGCGGACTTAATCTGATCTGCCACCGCACGTGGTCTAGTTCTTTCCTACGCTCTGCACAAACAAACGCTCTAAGGAGTCGCTGTTACGCCTCAAAACTATAGTGCGTTTATACATTTCAGTTCTTTCATATACGTATCGATAGAGAGAAGGAATATTTTAATTGTACTCTACCTTTTAAAACATAAATTCTAGTATACGAGGATCACAGGAACACACAGTTTTCCAAACCCAAAATCAAGAGAAACCAAAAGCTAATACAAACTATGTAAGGGGATTGTCAAGTCAACAAGTTAGCGAGTTTAAACTTAATAAGGGGAGGCGGGACTGTAATCAAGATAGACTACTTTGGGAACTAAAGGGAAACTCGGGGGTACTGGAACACTTCAGTTTAAGTTTTTGTTTGCAGTTATTGCATTGGAAGTTTATTAAAAGAACCTTAATAATTCTAAATGCTACCTACAAATTGTTGCCTGCCTCGTTGGTCTAGTGGCTAAGCGCATCACTGGCTGATCATGGGGTCCCGAGTTCAAATCCTAAGTCGGACAAATGAAGTTTTTTTAACGAAAACCTTCCCAGTATAAGTCCGGAGTCTAGAATATTGCCCGATGTATGGTAATAGGCTCGTCCCCTATTACATGGGACCTAACACTGACGGCGAAAAGTGGGTGTACTCGGTACACCTGTCACCCCCGTTGGAGAATATAGGCGTGACGGTGTGCTACCTAAAAATGAACCTAGGTTTCCATGTTCGCTACCTTCACCAGCCGCAATGTATAGAGTAGTGAACCGCCCCGAATCTGCATGAGTACGGTCAGCAACGTAAGTAGCTTAAAATTCTCATTTTTCAAATCAGTAATACTCTTTATTTTACAGACGTTGGTAAACATTGTCAAATCCAATTTATTATCAACATATACAAATATGCCGAGGTCCGTGCCCAACGGTGGGACAATTCTTAACAGAGCTAATATTATTATTATTATATTCAAATATATTTAGATCACGAAACATAATAGATTGAACACAAAACATAAGTGTGCAAGCGATTTGAAAAACTGAGAATGTTAAGCTACGTACGTATGTTGCTGACTGCATCACTAAATATATCTTCGGTCGATATATTTTTAGAACTATTTGAGAGTAAAAAATTATTTTTCTTCACTCGAAAGATGGCTAACTTTGGGAAAGCCTTTCCCCAAGTTAGCCATGTCAGCCGGTCTTATGCTGTAAATATTTTACCCACGATTACCCACGATCTTCACCAGGTCATCGGCCGATTTTGTTGGCTACCCACTCCACGTTCTCCGACGATAAGTGGATGGAAGACGTGGAGGCGACAGGACGGAATAATTTTGCTATGTTTTTTTTACCTTTCCACATAACAATAATATAAGATAAGTTCTTAATGTAAGGGCTTAGAAAATAAATAAATCTTATTAAGCAATTGTAACTGATTAACTTATTATTAGTAACATTCTGAAAGCCTGGGTGGAAAACAATAAAACGATAACTAAGTCTTTAAAGTTAATTTCAAGTTAGATTACTTTCTTCAGTCCGACACTGTTTCCCTTTATATAAGAGGCTTAATAAGTTAATCTTTACATAATTAAGTTCAAAAAATAAGATAGTTTTATAAAACTCTAGGGATATTGCTTTTATAATTTATCTCAGTACACGAACCAACACGTATACGTACCAGTTGTTTTGTAAAGAATTTGTTGATGTCATTTCATTACTTATATATTATAGAATATTCTCGTTTATCGTAATATCATCAGACGTGGCCTCAAACAAAATAGACTAAAGCTTGCTGTGAACGAGTCTGAATGCTAGACAAACAACATGAAGCACGTGCGAGCCTGCCGTCTCACTTACTTCATCTAGGAGATGGTTTCTATATAATATATAAAGTTTTTTTAAATAATCATCTAGCGTATAATAAGCTTGCTTACTAAGCGTACGTTTAATGCAAGCTTTGAATTTATTGTCACTAAGTTAAGGGACGTCAAGAGGAATTTTATTATAAAATCTAACACAGTACTCCATGAAAGAAGTGTGAATGTTTGACAGACGAAATTGCGGTTGATCTAATTTATTTCTATGTCGCTTATTATAGCAACGCCTATCGCCTAGCTGATTAAACAGATCTATATTTTTGTGTTAGATTTACATGTTAATGAGTTTGTATATCTTGGATGCGCATTCAATAAGGATGGAAAGTACACCGCTGACATAGAGAGAAGAGTGAGTGCAGGAAACAGAGTGAATGGTGCGATGGAAAAGCTACTTGGGAGCCGGCACTTAAGCCAAAAGGCGCAGCTGGCCATACATAACGGAGTACTTGTCCCAACGCAGCGAGAGCTGGGTATGTAAGAAGGAGAAGGAAAGAAGGATAACTGCGGTGGAAATGCGAGCTTTGCGGAAGATGTGCGAAGTGAAGCTGACCGACCGTATTCGTAACAGCGTAGTAAGAGAGCGAGAAGGTATGAAAGATAGTATCAGTGTAAAGGCTGCGTTGGTTCTGGCATGTAGAAAGAATGTTCTTAGAAAGAATGACAAAACTGATATACAATGCGAAAGTGGGGGGATGTAGGTACCGGGGAAGACCTAGACTATCTTACCATGACCAAATAGACCGGGTCTTATCTGAAGGACAAGTCAGAAGTCTCCGTAATCGGCGAGCGTGTATGAGACGAACTTAGAGAGTGTAGGAAGCCGAATAGGTATGTAAGGAAAGAACCTGTTGGAACTCTGTACATTAAATTATGTAAGTAATTCATTTTTAATCTAACTAAATCGACTAAGGTCACGATAAGTAGGTAATTTAGGTGAGTTATGTAGTACTTATTCTTAAAAATTAAAATCAAAAGTTTTTTATTCATGCAGACCAAAAGGCACTTATGAATATTCAAAATTAGAAAATCATTGATTACTTAAGAGTTTACCACCCGTTCGGAAAGTCATTCCTGTGGAGAATAAGGGCAAGAAACTCCACAGTTACTCTTTTTAAAAGTGAGAGTTTTAGAATTCATTTTATATACATTGCATTCATGCGGTATGGGAGAACAGTGCAGAACGAGCTAAATAGGTGTGCTTAAGTATAGATTAAAGATAAGTGTACTAAGATTCATGGTATCATTCAGTGTCTACATAGTCCTCTCATTTACAAAATAGGGACTTTGTAAAGGTATATAATAAAAAAAGTATAATAATAATAGTAATAGAAAGGGTTACTATAAAATATGTAAAGAGTGCGTACAACATAATTGCTTATAGCTCCACTGTGATGCCGAACGTGACAAAATTCAACAGAACTATGGTACATGTTTAATCAGTCAAAGGATAGGGGACGGACCAGTCTCTGCCAGTAGCACTCGTTCACGAATATGACTTGAGAAGCAGCCATCACTCTCCTCGACCATAACAGAGGGAAGAGAGTGACCCGCTTCACAGAGCCGCCACTCGCAAAGACATTTTAGTGAACATAACCAATCCACGATCTTGTCGACATCGTTCAAAAATAATATTTAAAATCTATGAACGCTCGCTAGGACACGCTGCACTTAACATCATATTCTTGTGATCTTCAGGTAATTTATGTAAAGGCATTTTTATCATTTAAGAAATCATTTAGAGTATAATATCCTTTACTCATTAGTGAAAATTTAATATACATTTTAAATCTGTTAAGTGGCAAATCTAACATGGGCTTCGGTATTTTATTGTAGCAGCTAATACCGACTCCTACGAAGTAAGTGAATACTTTTTTAAGCCTAAGAATTGGTAATACAAGTTTATGTTTATTTCTGGTATTTAGTTTATGAATGTCACTCACTCTATCAAATAAATGGATATTCTTACGTATGTATACTATATTGGCATATATATACTGTGAAGCAACTGTGAGAATGTTGATCTCTGAAACCCTAGGTCCTCGGTTATAAATGGCACAGATTGCTCTCTTTTGCAGTATGAATACATTTTCCACGTCAGCAGCGTTACCCCACAGTAGGATACCGTATGACATAATGCTATGGAAGTAACTAGAATAAACTAGACGTGCTGTATTAACAGCCGTAAGTTGCCGTACTTTCCATACTGCATAAGCAGCGGAGCTAAGTTTACCCACAAGTGATGAGATATGGGCCCCCTATTGGAGTTTGGAGTCTAGGGTAATGCCTAGAAGACAGTGGAGTTCACAAGGTCCAGCCAGGTCCATGTGCCATTAATAAGAATGTGCGTATCATTATCCTTAGCGTTAGGCTTAGAAAAATTTAATACACTTTGTCTTGAGTGAATTAAGCAATAGATTGTACATTTCTAACCAATTTGATATCCGTGAAAGAGCACCATTCACATCGTCAAAATTAAGCTTAGCTCGGTCAACTTTGGACATCAAGGAAGTATCATCTGCGAATAGTACAATGTCACAGACATCACGGATAAAGTTCGGCAGGTCATTGATGTATACTAAGAAAAGAAAGGGTCCTAAGATGGAGCCCTGTGGAACACCAATTGAAATAATAACTTCCTGAGACTTGACCCCGTTAATTTCAACACATTGAGATCTTTCACCTAAGTATAAAGCTAATAAATTGAGGGCAGTGTTCTTAATACCGTAATGACTTAGCTTCTTAATAAGAGTTGCATGCTCAACACAGTCGAATGCCTTAGCGATATCACAGAACACACCAATTCAGCGATGTCTCCCAGGCACAATAAATTTGCTAAAGCAGACCTACTTCCATGTCTGTGGTTGAACGGCCAAACCATAAAAAAAACCATATTGATTACCGTGTAACAGCTTTTTCTTAATAAAGTGGTTAAGCAATTGATTGAGTAGGATCTTTTCATAAATTTTACTCATGGCCGGTAAGATGGAAATCGGTCTAAAATTGGAAGGGTCGCTTTTAACCCCTGATTTAAAAATCGGTACAACTTTACTAAGTTTCATTAAGTCAGGGAACCTACCCTTCTCTACACATCTATTAAATATCGTAGCCAGCGCAGGTGCTATAGCAATTACTATGCTATCTAGTATTTTTATTGATATACCCCAGAAATCGACAGTGTTTTTAATGTTTAATGACTTAAAAGTTAAGATTATGTCTGGTGGGGTTACATATTTAAACTCAAACAAGAAATTGCATTCTTTTACACTGCGTTTTAGAATTAGTTCGGCTTTTGAGGCAGCGGAATTTAAGGAGCCAGTAATATGAACGAGGGGCTCGTAGCGTTGTGCGACCGCGGTATTCTTACCGATCACCAAGGTTAAGCAGCGTTCGACTCGGTCGACCTGAGATGGGTGACCGTTTGTGGCATTTTCATATTCGAGCGTCTCCGTGCTTCGGAAAGCACGTTAAGCCGTTGGTCCCGGTTACCACTTGATGTGATAGTCGTTAAGCCGAGTTGGAAGCCTTAAAGGCGGCTTGATAAGTTCCAACAGCGGGTGGCCACAAACCTGCCTCCACCAATCCGCACTGGGTCCGCGTGGTGGAGTATGACCTAATCTCTCTCACCTCGATTTGTGAGAGAAGGCCTTTGCCCAGCAGTGGGCAGTATAGGCTGATATTATAATATGAACTAGAATTTGGCTAAAAAAATTATTAACAGTCTGCGCAATATCGAAATCATCTGTTAGGATGTCATCATTAATTACAAGTTCAATATGATCATCACGTGGTTGAGTTCTCCCAGAAACACTGTTAATTATACCCCAAGTGGTTTTGATCTTATTTGATAACCTTTTAATCATATTGCTATAATATAAAGACTTTGCTGCAGTACACACCTTCCTAAAAGTCTTCGAGTAGTTTTTGACATATTCCAAGAAAGCTGGGCTTTGATTATATGTTTTCGTATTATACAGTTCATACATCTTTGCTCTACTTTTATAAATTCCTACAGTAGCCCAGTCCCTCAAATTTGCTTTCTTGGCCATTGAAAATGTTTTAATTTTAAATATATTATCGTGTTCTAATTTAATGGTACCAAACAGGTTTTGATATAGATAATTGGGATTATTATGTAACCAATGCATGTAAGATATGCGTTTGTAAACTTAATCCCTATAACAAAAATCCCTAAGAAAGCGAGTGGGTATGAAAGATAGTCTCGGTGTAAAGATGAAAAAGAGTATGCTCCGTTGGTTCGGGCATATAGAAAGAATGTCAGAAGAAAGAATGACAAAACAGATATACAATGCAAAAATGGAAGGATGTAGGTACCGGGGAAGACCTAGACTATCTTACCATGACCAAATAGACCGTGTCTTATCTGAAGGGCAAGTCAAGAGTCTTTGTAACTGGCGAGTGTGCGACCCCA
Organism: Phalera bucephala; assembly: GCA_905147815.2. Classification (NCBI taxonomy): domain Eukaryota; kingdom Metazoa; phylum Arthropoda; class Insecta; order Lepidoptera; family Notodontidae; genus Phalera; species Phalera bucephala. The sequence goes on along the minus strand of LR990615.1, from coordinate 37,327,450 downwards.
ACAGACCACTGTGATCTGAGGGCAAAGCGTTTATAATTAATTTATCAGACACTTCACAGTCGCAGAACACATTATCTAAACAGGTAGCAGAAGTGGCAGTGATTCTAGTTGGCTCATTAAACAAGCATACTAGATTAAAAGATTTAAAAACATTAATAAGTCTACAGCTAATAAAAGACTTCGATTAGATTGACATTGAAGTCACCACATATAATACTCTGTTTTTTAATTCCAGTAAGTTTACTGAGTTCTGAGTTCTTAGATTTACGCGAATAATAAAATAAAATAAAACTATTTTTTCGGATTTTATCGCGGTTTATTTCACCAGTAAGTTTTTAACCCGTGGGCGGTCGGTAAACGCATGCTACAACATAACTATCTAGTTTGAGACAAGTTATCTCAACAATGCGTTCAAGACCGATTATGTCTTTCTAGACCCATTATGTCCTTACGTTCTTTACACTTGATACCGTTGGCGACTAATATTAGAGACGGAGGGTCTCTAATATTAGTCGCCGTCGTATGGCTGTTTTTTTGGTGAACGCACTCAACACTGTATACTGCCTTTGATATTTGATTATTTCGTGACCTTAAAGCCAATGTTCAGTAACACAGAATATATGGATATTGAATTTTCTAAGAAATTCTTTCTTTCTTTAAAAAAAAGAAAGAATTTCTTAGAACCATATTTGATTTTCTAAGAATTAATTCTATCTCAAGATTAGCGATGGGCGATTGTTACAAAAAAAATCTATCGAATAAATCGACAATTGAAGTTACACACATTCGATTGTCGATTCATTCGTCCTCGAAAAAATAAAATCGAACAACAATCGACGAACGAATGAAAATCGACGGTACATCGCCAACGCGCAGGGTACAAAAAAAAGCAATAATTTCTCTATATAACCTATAAGTGTGGGAAATTTCATACATTTTCTTAAAAAGGGGTACAAAGTTTTTGCTTCGCGTAGTAATATAATGATACTTATGTACATAAATTATTATATTGAAAATTAAAAAAACTAGTCTCGATTGCAATCTATTGCACGATGCCAAAACAATCGACAGTGCAATCCCTTCGTCTGTCTATACTAACGTTATGCGCGCGCGGTCGAAACAATCTAACAATAGAGAAATTGTGATTGTCAATCGATTGCATTCGAATAAACGGAACAATCGAATGATTCGATTGCTTTTAGTAATAATCGCCCATCGCTACTCAAGATCTTTGCAAGCTAAACCTTGCATATTATGGTAAAAATATTTAATTCTAATGATTTAGCTGCTGTCGCACCCACTAGTTTAAACTATGGTCACACAACTTAGTGTTGCTGCCAGTATCAATAGTTATATTTTGGTTTATATTGCATATAACCGCGTCATTTCTGTGTATATTAAATGCTAACAATTTAGCCAACTGTCGTTTAGTTGTAAAGGGCAGATACATAGTATTTTGGGTCAGCCTAAACATACGAAAGAATTTTTCTATTTGTTTTTTTTTTAAACGTAGCCCCACACTAGTATTTATTCCTGTGTTGTGGGTGCGTTTACAAACATGAAAATTCACATACACAAATAACCAGTACAACAATAAAACAAAAACCTAGACCGGAACAAATAAATGTGGATCACACAAAGTTTTGTCCCGTGCGGGAATCGAACCCGCGACTATTAAACACAGTGGGCAGAGCAGCTTAAGCTCTTAACCACTGCGCTAAATCGTCCGTCAAAATAAAAAATAGCATCACTATGATGATGTGTCAAATTATAAATACCCCTAGTCAGGTCCTTCCTCTTATCTAATAGACTGTCACCATAAAATATAACAATGGTGGTATCCTTGTTTAAATTAGCTTGATTAATATTATAAATTACGAGATTTAAACTGGCCCCAGGTGAACAGAAATTAGTTACTTTCTGATCTAAATGATAGATAATAAGGAACCTAAGTCTTGGTCTATTTTATCTAAAAAAACAATTACAGACTTTTGTGGATGTATAGGTTTTTTGCATGTGTTTGTGTCCGGCTGGCTTACAGGATTATTTAAGTAAGAGCTAGCACTATTATTTACTTGCAGCATTACTTGAGCAACCAGATAATAATGTGTCCGATGAGGGGGTTTCGAATGGGGTGGGTGGGATAGCACAGCTTGCTGTAAGATATTCAAAACACCCAAGGTTGTATGTTTAGGATCTCATCAGTAGCTCTGATATGCTCTTTAATCTGCTTTTGAGCATCTTCATACTTTTAGGTCATTTTGCTAAGTCGGATGAAAGATTTCGGTCTGCAATTTGTTTACCTCAGTATCATACACACAGTGACTATGAGCACGCTCAGAGTCTAATGCCGTAAACTTACCTAGGATATTCACTCTATCTTTTTTTCTAAATATATTGAGTTTTTGGCAAGAATTTTGTACTCTTAAAAGCCTTTTAGTTTTTATACTGAGTTCTTAGATTTACGCGAATATTACACATGAAATAAAATTTTTTTTTCGGATTTTATCGCGGTTTATTTTGATTTTTAAGTTCCCGACGTTTCGAGTGCTTTGCAGCACCCATGGTCACGGGAAGGACTGAGGTGTTAGACGTCCAAAAGGCATAGTTGTTCCGGGGTACCCTCAAACTTCTTAACTATTTTTGTTTTTGTTGGTCCGATCTACGCAGAATGAGCTCACGGTGTCTTGAGGTCTTGCAGTGTTATGCTTGGTTTTAGATTTGATTATATTAATTACTGGATCCCAAGACGATGGAAGCACCCAGCCATCTTCTCTATTGAAATTAGGATGTTTTTTAATTTCAATAGCCTCGCGAACCATCCTTGGTAGGAATCGGTGTTCTTTTACGAGGATTTGTGGTCTATCAAATCTGATGTTATGGCGGGTGCGGTCAAGGACATGTTCACAGACTGCAGACTTCTTTGAGCGACGGTGTTTTAGGTCAGCTATATGTTCTTTAACCCGAGTTTTTACTGGTCTTTTTGTTTGTCCTATGTAAGAGAGACCACATTCACAATCAAGCTTGTATACTCCTGCATCTTGAAGAGGGATGTGACACTTGACAGATGGTAAAAACTGACTGATCTTCTTTGGCGGCTTATAAAATGTTTTAATTGAAGCACGCTTCAAGATGTAGCCAATCTTGTCTGTGACTCCTCTTATGTAAGGTAGTACAGCAGGGAGACGCTCGACTGTGGCTGGTTTCACTCGGTCACTGTGACGTTGGCGTGGGACTCGAAGCTTATTGTCGTGCAGGACTTGCTTGACATGTTGAAGCTCGGCAGCCAGATGTGTCTTGTCACAGATCCCTTGTGCTCTCTGAAACAAAGATTTACCCACAGTAGCTAACTGTGATGGATGGTGGTAAGATTCACCGTTTAAGTACCTATCAGTATGGGTCTTTTTTCTATAAACCGTATGGCTTAAGGTGTTGTTGGGGTAACGGATTACTGAAACATCTAGGAAAGCTAGGGAATTGTTTGTCTCCAACTCCATTGTAAACTGAATTTTAGGGTTAATGGAGTTAAGATGATTAAGGAATACATTAATTTTGTCAGATGGTAATATTGTGAAAGTATCATCTACGTACCGCTTGTAGAAACTTGGCTTTACAGGTGAGGTACGAAGGGCTGTCTCCTCAAAGTCTTCAGTGAATATATCGGCAACAATGGGAGATACAGGGGAGCCCATCGCCACACCATCTACTTGCTTGTAGAACTGCTCCTTCCACAGTAGGTAGCCAGATGTAAGGCAGTGTCTCAATAGTTCTGAGTATTCCGCTGGCATGTTGTTCTCCGCTAGTTTCCTTTCTACAATTTCGACACAGTCTTGTACAGGTAAGCATGTGAATAGTGACTGGACATCGAAGCTGACCGTAGTTTCATTGTCAGTGAGATGTGGATTTTTGATCTCACTCACAAAATGGTATGAATCCTTAACATGTGCTCTTGTGTGTCCTCTGAGTGGAGAGAGCACTTTCGCTACGTGCTGAGCCAATCTGTAGGTTGGTGTGTCGATTTGGCTAACAATTTGACGTAGGGGAGCATTTGGTTTATGAATTTTTGGGAGCCCATACAACTGTGGTGGTTTTGCGCACGAAGGTATTAGTGATTTGACGTCCAGATTCAATGTTTCGGAGTGTTTCTTTATTAAATCATTAGATTGTTTTAATATACTGGTGGTTGGGTCTGTCTTGACCTTTTTGTATGTGTTTGCATCCGATAAAAGTTCTTGTATTTTGAAATTGTAATCTGACGTATCCATTATGACCGTAGCATTACCTTTATCCGCGCGGAAAATAGTGATATCCTTCCTATTGCGTAAGGTTTTCAACGCTAAATATAGATTTTTAGGAAGATTTAGTTTGGGCACTGAACTTCGACGTAACATGGATGAGACATCCTGACGTATTGCATCCGAATCTTCCCTCCCTATACTATTTTTTTGTATAGGACCTCTTCAACGGCGCTGATAATTTCCTCATATGGTATCCTTCGAGGTGGTACAGCATAATTTAAACCTTTAGATAGTTATGTATACTAGACCAGTACACAGCTCAGTGCAAGTACTTTAAAAGATGATGCAATATAAACAGACCGTTGCTCATAGAATATAATTCCAAGTACTGTTTTGCTTAATCAGCTTAACTTGCCTCAGCTGCGTATTTATCATGTAAACAGATATCAGGTTACTTGTTTAGTCTCAGTCCAATTCTCATAACTGTTTTGCTAAATAAGCAGATATCAATTAATAAGACGTATAACGCGTGGGTTCATTCTTGAAAGAGTTGTTTACTTGACGATGCCTATAAAAAGCCATCGCCAAGCAAAGTACATTCAATATCGACTCAGCTCTCTTACCGTTCGCACTAACGTTAAGTAATATTAATTGACTGCATTAATATTTTGAGTATCTATTATTAATTTGTATTGTGAATAAATATATTTTTATAAAGTCACGCCGGCCTTTATATTTGACTGGCGCAGCCGAACGGTAGGATTTCAGTCGCGATAAGTGTTGCAGTAGTCATACCAGACAAGCTCAACGCCGTGTAGGAGTACAAGCATCGATTCCGAACCACAATCGCCTGGCTGAATCCTAGAAAAAGACCTACCTTACCTTCGAACAAAGAAATTTTGTCAAGAAGTGCCTGCAGATACTCAAAGAGCGGATATTCGGCATGAAAAATTGCAGCATTGTGTGAGTTCTGAACTTTCCCACATGTTCCTATTTTTCTGTCTATTCTGAATTTAATTGGACAAGCATCGCTACTTTCATTCAGACCCCGAGCCTGTAATTCCGGTCAAAAATCGCGGGAATTATTTGGATAAAAGGATATCGCATTATTAGACAAGCATCGCTAATTTATGATTAGAATTTAGGATCTCACGGGATTTAGACACGCATCGCTAAGCCGTAGATCACCACTTAGGGCCGTAAGAATCAGACAAGCATCGCTGAACTTACGTAAAATATTGTCGTATTTTTTTATTGAAAAAGAAAATTACTTCCAGTGGGTCGATCACAAGGTCCACTTGAGAACGTAATATTAAAAGAAAATAAAACTTAATGAAAAGAAATTAAATATTTAAAAAAAGAAATATCAAACGTTGCCTATAAAGGCTAAGTTGAATAATAATTGATAAGAGTTATCTTTTCGGACAAAAATCGCCGAATTTATGAACTTTTTCTTTTATTATATAAAATTTTTATTGTAAACTTTTTATGTGTTATTTTTAAATTGTATTTTTTTGTGTGTGTTATTTTAAATTGTATTTTTTATTATTATTATGTGTGTGTAATATTTATCTTATTGTGTTTGTAAAATTGAATAATAAGTGTTCAAAATATTCAAAATTAATCAAATTCAAATTATTCCGAAAGAAATTCTCGACATAATTCCGCGTTACGACGGTAACGATCAATTACTAAATTTTTATATTCAAAAGTGCGAATACGTAATTAGAAGTTTTAGTCGCGAAAATGCCGCACAACAAATGTACATTTACCATAGTCTGACGAGTAAATTAACAGATAAAGCCGCGAAACTAGTGAGTGAAAGAAATATTATCAATTCTTGGGATAGCTTAAAGGAACTCCTCATAGAACATTTCGGAGATCCTAGAACAGAAGATTGTATAACCGTAGAGTTAGAAAACATTAAATTAAAATCAGGAGAATCATATATAGATTTAGCTCATAGAATCCAAGACGTAAAAAGTTCAGTTATAGCCAAAGTAAATTTGTTAACCGATGAAGGCGTTAAAGCCGCTAAAATGATTATTTACAATAATTCCGCGTTAAATAGCTTTTTGTTTAACTTACCAGAAGACCTATTAAGGATCGTTAGGTTAAATAAATGCGCTAATCTAGAATCATCCTTAGGAATAGTTACAGAGGAAGTAAATTTCCATAACCATTATAATGCAAAAAGTAAAGTTAAATCAAATAATAGTTTACAAACAATTAAACAAATTCCAACCCAATTTAAATTTGGCATACCTCAAAACAGATTCCTTCAAAGTAATTTTCCACAAAGACAATTAATAAATCAAAACTTCCGACCTAACTTCAATCCTAATTTAAATCAACAAAATCAACAAAAAGTCTTTAAAAATTATCAAAGATTACCCTACAATATAAATAATTACAAGCAATCTGGGTTCTTCAAACCCAATCCAAATCAACAATTCCGTTTCGGGATTCCTAATAAATTCATAAATAAAAATCAAACAGATAATGATGTCACAATGAGGACAGCAGTTCGTAACAATATGATTGAAAATTTATACGAGAATGACGTAGATGACATCGACCTTGAGACTGACGAATACTTTAATGAATATGAGCCAGTGACAATCGATGAAGTCGACGACGAAAACCCCGATAATAATGTTTCCCCACCTAAAAATTTTCCAATGGATCCGGTCTAAGATCCCCCGAAATAGTTAAACTTAATTATAGTGAAACCTTAAAATTACCACATATAATAATACCAGAAATTCATTCAAAATTTATGATAGATACAGGAAGCACTAGATCCTTCATTAGCCCCGAAATAGCAAACAAATTCTTTTATAATTTTATAACTTTAGAACCTTTTGAAATAATTAGTACACATGGACACAGTAGGCACAGTAAAGTAGCTTATATGCCCTTAACAAAAACTTTTAAAAGCAAACTTTGTCACAAATTTTACATTTATGATGTGGATAGCAGATACGAAGGTTTATTAGGTTCAGACTTGTTAAAAGAACTAGAAGCCACAATAGATATGAAAAATCAAGTTTTAAAAACCAGAAATAATAAAATTCCGATATTGTATAGAAAACCCTACGAAATTAAATTATCACCGCGTTCAGAAACTCGTGTTAAAATTCCGACAAATCTTAAAAATGGTGAAGCAATATTACATTTTTTAGAATTTCAACCAGGAGTTAGAATGCCCGATGCCATAGTAAATTGTAAAAATTCAATAGCCTAAACAATTATACAAAATTCTACAGATCAAAATGTTATATTAAAATTTGATAATCCATTAAAAGTAGACAAGTTTGAGGAAAAATTTTTCAATAACCTCAATACTATAAATTTAAATACAAATAAAAATAAATTGTTACAACAAAACCTTTCAAAATTGAGATTAGATCATTTAAAGAAAGAGGAAAAACAAGCCATACAAAAATTATATTACAGATATAGAGACATATTCTATTGTGATGATATTCCTTTAACTTTTACGAACCAAGTTAAACATAAAATTAGAACCACTAATGAAGATCCCATATATATAAAACCATATAGACATGCCCCTACAGAAAATAAAGAAATTGGAAAACAAATAGATAAATTATTAAGAAACAATGTCATTAGGGAATCGCACTCTCCATGGAGCGCCCCAGTTCACTTAGTTCCGAAAAAAATGGACGCTTCGGGCGAACGAAAATTTCGCACGGTCATAGATTATAGACGATTGAATGAAATAACCGTAAACGACAAATACCCATTACCAAACATTTCAGACCTTTTCGATAAATTAGGAAAAGCGTGTTATTTTTCTACATTAGATTTAGCTAGTGGTTACCATCAGATTGAAGTAGAGAAACAGGATCAATCTAAAACAGCATTTACAGCACAAAATGGACATTATGAATTTACTAGAATGCCATTTGGTTTAAAAACAGCCCCCGCAACATTCCAACTTGCAATGGATAACATACTTAGAGGTTTACAGGGTATCCATTGTTCAGTTTACTTAGATGATATCATTATATTCTCAAGTAGTTTAGAAGAACATTTAGAAAAATTAGAAAAAGTATTTGAAAGACTTAGGCAAACAAATTTAAAAGTAACATTAGACAAGTGTGAATTTCTCAGAAAAGAAGTTCTTTACCTAGGTCACACTATTACAGAAAATGGTCTTCAACCAAATGATGATAAAATTAAAGCCATATTACAATTTCCGTTACCTAAAACACCTTCGGAAATACGTAGTTTTGTTGGATTAGTAGGTTACTACCGAAAATTCATTAAAGATTTTTCCAAATTAACACAACCTCTCACTAAATGTTTAAAGAAAAGACACAAAATTATAATTAACAAAGAATATATTGATGCATTTGAGAAATGTAAAGAAATTTTAACAAACGCCCCAATCTTACAATACCCCGATTTCACTAAACCATTTTTGTTAACAACCGACGCATCCAATTATGCTCTTGGCGCTATACTATCACAAAGACCGATAGGTAGTGACAAGCCTGTAGCTTATCTTAGTAGGACTTTAAACGACGCAGAAACCCGTTATAGTACAATAGAAAAAGAATTATTAGTTTATTTATTTATTTATTCTTTATTGTATACAGAACAGAGGTAATTTTCATTTTCACAAGTCATATACAAAGGCGAGCTTAACTCAGAATATGAGTTCTCTTCCAGCGAACCTTAGAGTGTTGAGAGATAAGACAGAAAAATAAGAGGGCAGTTATACAATCACACTGTTTCAGAAAAAAAAAGGAAAATATATAAAATTCCTAAACATAATTATAAATAAATTACATACACTACACAAATACTGCATACATATAATAAATATAATATACCTACATAAACATACATAAATAGTACAAAAAGTTGTATGTATGCATCAATTAGCAAACAGATAGGAAATGTTCCCTGACTCTTCTCTTAAAAACATCCAGAGATGAACTCGCACGTAGGGCGTGTGGAAGTGAGTTCCAAAGACGGATACCACGAACAGTAAAAGACTTATCGTATCGGCTGGAAGAATGAAGAGGAGTACGAAGAAGGAGAGAAGTAGCACTACGACAGGGCCTATCTGTAGGAACAAGAAGGTCAAAACGCTCACGTAGGTAGATAGGGGCTTTAGGACTATGGAGGATGGAGTAGAGAAGAGAAAGAACATGTGAGTCTCGACGCCGCCGAATAGGCAGCCACTTCAATTTTCCCCGGCACTCTGATACGTGATCATATTTACGCAATCCGAAAATGAAGCGGATGCACAGATTCTGCAAACGTTCCAGCTTGTTCACTAGCTCTTCAGTTGCATCAAGGAAACAGACATCTCCATAGTCAAGAAGAGGTAGGAGAAGAGACTGAGCAAGGTTAATTTTAGTTTGGAAAGGCAAGAACTTTTGAAGACGTTTGAGAGACTGGAAGGAGCTGTAGACTCTTCTGCTTACCTCAGTAATATGAGTGCTCCATGCAAGGTTGGAGTCCATAAAAATACCTAGATTCTTAATAGTGTCAGAGTAGGGTATGGATACAGAATCAAGCACAATTGGAGGGCGAGAATGTGAATTAATAACTTGTGCGTTCATGTAGTATTTGCCACCAATGATGATAGCTTGAGACTTAGCCGGATTAACAAGAAGGCCAAAAGATTTTGCCCACTTGCTAATATTTTCTAGATCATCATTGATGACGCTGATTGCATAATTAAGCTCCTCAATTTTAAAATGTCGATACAGCTGCAAATCGTCGGCATAGAGATGATAGAAGGAAGTAATCACTTTAGTAACAGAGTTTATAAAAACTGAAAACAGAAGAGGAGAAAGGACGCCACCCTGAGGCACACCCGCAGTAAGATTGCACCAATCAGAGGAAACTCCTTCAAAGCGAACTGACTAGTCATAGTATGGGCGTGTAGAAAATTTAGGCCATACTTATATGGAAATAAATTCACCATATTAAGTGACCATAAACCCCTAATGTGGTTAAATTCCGTAAAAGAACCCGGAAATAGACTTACTAATTGGAAATTACAATTAACAGCATTTGATTACTAAATTAAATACAAACCCGGTAAACAAAATGGAAACGCTGATGCGCTTTCACGTGCAAAAATAATATACTAAAAGATAATCTATCAATGAAAGTTAATGCCTCAAGTCCCATAACAATATCTTCCGAAAATTCAAGTAAATCCGAATTAATCAACCCAGTTCCATCTTTAAATAGTAGTACTTAACCGCATCTGAAAAATCAGAATCATTTTTTATAACTGTCCATTCAGAGGAAAACATGGATTCTGCTAATATTCCTATTTTACAAGAAGCAATTGATACTAAACCTAATCAAATACTTGTGTACACCTGGAACAGAAATGAATTTGCTGTTAAAAATTTATCCAGAGATAAACAAAAAGTATTAGAAGTTCATTTACCATTAAATAATACCCAGTTAATAAAATCATTCCTTAAAGAATATATTAGGCCTAAAATAAAATATTTCCTATACTTTGACGATGAACGTCATCATAAACAATTTTCAGAAATCATTATAACTTTATTTAAAAAAGATTGACGGACGATTTAGCGCAGTGGTTAAGAGCTTGAGCTGCTCCGCCCACTGTGTCGAATAGTCGCGGGTTCGATTCCCGCACGGGACAAATCTTTGTGTGATCCACAATCATTTGTTCCGGTCTGGGTATTTGTTTGTGAATTTTCATGTTTGTAAACGCACCCACGACACAGGAATAATCCTAGTGTGGGGCTACGTTTTTGTAAAAAGAAAGAAAGAAGAAAGAAAAGAAAGAGATTCAGTAAAATTCTTTGAATGCACAAAACGTGTAGTGTACGTTGAAGATGAAAATGAGCAGCGTGATATAGTGTTAAAATACCATATTGGCAAAACTTGTCACCGTGGCATAAAAGAAACCATTGCTCATCTTAAACGAACATTTTTCTGGCAAAATTTAGAACAAACCGTATCAAGTTTAATTAATTCTTGTGAAACATGCAAAACCATGAAATACGATAGAAAACCATTAAATCCTAAATTACAATTAACCCAAACTCAAACTAGACCATTTCAGGAAATTTTCATAGATTTATTTTCCATAGAAGGCAAATATTTCCTAACGATAGTAGACTCCTTTAGTAAATTAGGTCAAGCCATAGAAGTCTCAAATAGAACAACACCAGAAATATTTAGAGCATTAATCAAATATTTTTCCATTAACGGAGTACCAAGAAAAATAAGTTCAGATCCAGGTTCAGAATTCAATAATAATTTACTTAAAGAAATGTTAATATTTTATAAAATAGATTTACATATTGGAACACCCCATAACCCCAACTCAATGGGCATTGTTGAACGTTTTCATTCCACAATAATAGAAATTTATAGACTTGCAAAATATGAAAGGAAAATAACAGATACTGCCTCAGCAATGACATACGCGATAATGTCGTATAACCAGTCCATACATTCAACAACTGGTCTTACGCCATTTGAAGTAGTTTTTGGGCATACAGATTCATCCAATGCATTTGAAGTTGATTTTGAGAAAAAATATACACAGCAACTTGTTTTAGAGCACCGTAAACGAACTAAACACTTATATGATTTCTTAACCGATAAAATGATAAATAATAAAATTAAAATTAGAGAAAAACGTGGCGGTGAAGAAGGAATAAAATTTAAACTAGGAGACACCGTCTTTATAAAAGGTGTCAATATTAGGCGTAGTAAAGACCAACCGCGTTATAAAAAAGCAAAAATTATTGGAACAATTAATAGAAACACAGTACCGGTAGAGTCTCATCAGAGACACACAAAAGTCCCAATAAAAGATATAAAACGTCCTCCGCAGGTTTGCGCTCCTGATCCTCGTACAGGCAGCCCAAAACCTGGCCCTTCAACTTCAGAAAATTGAAGATAATCCTGGAATCTTCCCAGTTAAGGAAGGACAAGCATTCATTATAAGTATAATTGGAATATAATTAAAATATTAGATTTAAAATTTGTTAGTAACAGTATTGAATATAACGTTAACAAGTATTATCAAGTTAACGATTATTTAAAAGAAAAATTAAATGTATATTTCTTAGACGGAAATATCATAGATGCACAAATGCAAACTGAGTATATTATGAGTTTAACATTAGAGCGTTATAATCAATTAGTCCCAACAATTAGAATTAAAAGAGGTATTTTAAATCCCCTAGGTTCAATAGTTAAAGCCATTACAGGCAATTTAGATAACGAAGATGCAATTAGATACGATTCCTTAATAAGTCATATTCAATCTAAATAAAACGCTATTTATAACAAAATATCATTAGTTTCCGAAACAATTGGAGTATTAGTAAATCTGACAAACTCTACGAGAAATAATTTTATTGAAATAGACAAAACTATTAACGAAATAGAATCCATTCTGAATAAAACTCAATTCCAACATAGTAAAGAAATTGCCTTGAATACTTTCGATTTAATTATCCATAATTTTCAAATTTTGTTAACTAGGTTAAATGAGGTCGAAACAGCTATTGCTTTTAGTAGATTAAATATTTTACACCAATCCATTTTAGACATAGATGAATTGTTATCAACTCTTAAAGACATAGAGAAAGTAGATAAATTAATGTATCCAGTAAATACCGATAATTTGATCAAAATTGTACATTGTATAGACATAAGAACATATATTAAGGACAAACGAATAACGTTTATTATGTCGATACCAATTGTCCAATTAGATTTCTATAACTATTACAACCTTCATCCTTTTCCCATGTATAATCCTCATTTAAACCTAACATTCCTATTAACGCCTCAATATTCCCAAATCCTGGTCAGAGGGTCAGATATACTTCCACTATCACAATCATGCAAAGAAATAGACGAAGGAGAATTCCTGTGTTATGAAGATAATTTATCTGTCACTAATGAAGACTTATGCATTACAGATTTGATGAAATTTTCTTCACAAATTACATCATGTTCTCCACTTACAGTGAAATCTTCAAAAGTCAAGGTCAAATCTATTCGGCCTGACACATGGTTACTATATTCAGGAAAACAGACATTTCTCACAGAGCACTGTGAAAATGATTTCAACCAGTTCAACATTTTTGGCACCTATATATTAACCTTAGATAATGAATGTGAAGCTAAATTAGAGAACATCACATTAAGGAAACGTCTCATTCAATTAACTAATCAAGTCTTCCATCAAGTTCCAGTTATAAATTTACCAAGCATCACAGCAGCAGAGAAAATCTACAAGCAGCCAATCAGCCTAGATGAAGTCAACTTAGAAGATCTTCAGTTCCTGTCACACGTATTAAACAGTAAAAGTGAAAAACTCAGTGAAAACCACGTATATTCAGTGAATGTGCATAGCATAAGTTTAGGTTCTATAATCATTTATGTAATATTAATAATTGTGCTTTTGATTGTTTTATATATTTATAAGTCTAAAATATTGTCCTTATGTAAACATAAGCAAAATCAACATTCTCAAAAATCGAACGCTTATTTTGAACTTATGGAGGGAGGAGTTATGTATACTAGACCAGTACACAGCTCAGTGCAAGTACTTTAAAAGATGATGCAATATAAACAGACCGTTGCTCATAGAATATAATTCCAAGTACTGTTTTGCTTAATCAGCTTAACTTGCCTCAGCTGCGTATTTATCATGTAAACAGATATCAGGTTACTTGTTTAGTCTCAGTCCAATTCTCATAACTGTTTTGCTAAATAAGCAGATATCAATTAATAAGACGTATAACGCGTGGGTTCATTCTAGAAAGAGTTGTTTACTTAACGATGCCTATAAAAAGCCATCGCCAAGCAAAGTACATTTAATATCGACTCAGCTCTCTTACCGTTCGCACTAACGTTAAGTAATATTAATTGACTGCATTAATATTTTGAGTATCTATTATTAATTTGTATTGTGAATAAATATATTTTTATAAAGTCACGCCGGCCTTTATATTTGACTAGATAGGACTTTTACGATGTTTTCATCCAATGTTTGTTTTGACAGATTGATCACTGCGCGTGATTCGTTGTCTATGGTGCACAGTTGCGTTTCGTTACACCGTAATGATTTGTTCTTGACATTTGATTTAGTTGTTAATTTATTATATTTTATTATGTGTTTATTTTTGCATTCATTCTATTTAGATGTTTCACGCTTATTTAAAGTATCAATGCATTTATTAAAATCAAATGTAGTTAGCACTGTCTTTAATTCATTGGATGAAATCTCTATATTTCTGCTGAGGTGGTGTAGATCGGAACGCGTTTGATGAATCACCGTTCGTAACAACATTTTTTTTTTTGCCAGCGGAGTACTCAGAACTATTGAGACACTGCCTTACATCTGGCTACCTACTGTGGAAGGAGCAGTTCTACAAGCAAGTAGATGGTGTGGCGATGGGCTCCCCTGTATCTCCCATTGTTGCCGATATATTCACTGAAGACTTTGAGGAGACAGCCCTTCGTACCTCACCTGTAAAGCCAAGTTTCTACAAGCGGTACGTAGATGATACTTTCACAATATTACCATCTGACAAAATTAATGTATTCCTTAATCATCTTAACTCCATTAACCCTAAAATTCAGTTTACAATGGAGTTGGAGACAAACAATTCCCTAGCTTTCCTAGATGTTTCAGTAATCCGTAACCCCAACAACACCTTAAGCCATACGGTTTATAGAAAAAAGACCCATACTGATAGGTACTTAAACGGTGAATCTCACCACCATCCATCACAGTTAGCTACTGTAAGTAAATCTTTGTTTCAGAGAGCACAAGGGATCTGTGACAAGAAACATCTGGCTGCCGAGCTTCAACATGTCAAGCAAGTCCTGCACGAAAATAAGCTTCGAGTCCCACGCCAACGTCACAGTGACCGAGTGAAACCAGCCACAGTCGAGCGTCTCTCTGCTGTACTACCTTACATAAGAGGAGTCACAGACAAGATTGGCTACATCTTGAAGCGTGCTTCAATTAAAACATTTTATAAGCCGCCAAAGAAGATCAGTCAGTGTTTACCATCTGTCAAGTGTCACATCCCTCTTCAAGATGCAGGAGTATACAAGCTTGATTGTGAATGTGGTCTCTCTTACATAGGACAAACAAAAAGACCAGTAAAAACTCGGGTTAAAGAACACATCATCATCTCAGCCTATACTTGTCCACTGCTGAACATAGGCCTCCCCAATCGCTTTCCAGCGTAACCGGTCCGATGCCACCTGCATCCAACGACTTCCTGCGATTTTCACAAGATCGTCGGTCCATCTGGCAGGCGGTCGTCCCACGCTGCGCTTGCCAATACGTGGTCTCCACTCTAGAATCTTTCTGCCCCAACGCCCGTCCGATCTACGCGCTATGTGGCCGCCCATTGCCACTTCAGCTTGCTAATCTTAACGGCTATGTCGGTGACCTTGGTTCTTCTACGAATCTCCTCATTCCTGATTCGGTCGCGTAGAGAAACGCCGAGCATAGCTCTCTCCATAGCTCGCTGAGCAACTCTGAGCTTTTTTATGAGACCTAGAAGCCTAAAAGAACACATAGCTGACCTAAAACACCGTCGCTCAAAGAAGTCTGCAGTCTGTGAACATGTCCTTGACCGCACCCGCCATAACATCAGATTTGATAGACCACAAATCCTCGTGAAAGAACACCGATTCCTATCAAGGATAGTTCGCGAGGCTATTGAAATTAAAAAACATCCTAATTTCAATAGAGAAGATGGCTGGGTGCTTCCATCGTCTTGGGATCCAGTAATTAATATAATCAAATCTAAAACCAAGCATAACACTGCAAGACCTCAAGACACCGTGAGCTCATTCTGCGTAGATCGGACCAACAAAAACAAAAATAATTAAGAAGTTTGAGGGTACCCCGGAACAACTATGCCTTTTGGACGTCTAACACCTCAGTCCTTCCCGTGACCATGGGTGCTGCAAAGCACTCGAAACGTCGGGAACTTAAAAATCAAAATAAACCGCGATAAAATCCTTTTAGTTTTCTTTATTATATTGATCAATTTTAAGTATTTTTTAACTTCTCTACGACTGCTCATTTTTATATGATTTATTTTATAACCATTTTCAGATGTCAAGTCAATAAAAGTACAACTCTCACATCTAATGATTCATCGAAAAGACTCTGAGTGGCAAGGGCCTCATGAGACTCTTTTAATTCTTCTAAGTTACTTATTGATTTCTGGGCCTCACAGGGGCTACTTTCTAGCTAAGAAATGCGATTCAGAGCCCTTTCATAGGTGTAGGTAGTTATGTATACCCAACCAGTACACAGCTCAGTGCAAGTATTTTAAAAGATTATGCAATAAAAACAAACTATTGCTCATACAAATTAATTCTAAGAACTGTTTTGATGATTCGGCTTAACTTACCTCAGCTGCGTATTTATCATGTAAACAGATATCAGTTCAGTATCTGTTCAGTTCCAATAACTGTTTTGATTAATAAGCAAATATGAATTAATATGGCGCTCTCTGAGTAGGTGCCGTCTAGAAAAACATGTTTGTTTGGCGATACCTCTAAATAGCCATCACCAAACGACGAACCTCAATATCGTCTTAGCTTTCTTACCGTTCGCACGAACTTTAAGTAACATTATTATTGCGCTGCTTTATTCGAAGATATAGATTTGAATTATATGTATTGATACATATAATAGTATAACACGTAGTCCTTTTATTGCTCTGGCAATGATTCGCACGCTTGTTAAGATATTTAAATATCGATATGTCAATTTAATCGATTATATTATTCGGTACAGTCCTGCACTATACCGCTTCCGCTATCTAGTTATGTATACTAGACCAGTACACAGCTCAGTGCAAGTACTTTAAAAGATGATGCAATATAAACAGACTGTTGCTCATAGAATATAATTCCAAGTACTGTTTTGCTTAATCAGCTTAACTTGCCTCAGCTGCGTATTAATCATGTAAACAGATATCAGGTTACTTGTTTAGTCTCAGTCCAATTCTCATAACTGTTTTGCTAAATAAGCAGATATCAATTAATAAGACGTATAACGCGTGGGTTCATTCTAGAAAGAGTTGTTTACTTGACGATGCCTATAAAAGCCATCGCCAAGCAAAGTACATTCAATATCGACTCAGCTCTCTTACCGTTCGCACTAACGTTAAGTAATATTAATTGACTGCATTAATATTTTGAGTATCTATTATTAATTTGTATTGTGAAATAAATATATTTTTATAAAGTCACGCCGGCCTTTATATTTGACTGGCGCAGCCGAACGGTAGGATTTCAGTCGCGATAAGTGTTGCAGTAGTCATACCAGACAAGCTCAACGCCGTGTAGGAGTACAAGCATCGATTCCGGACCACAATCGCCTGGCTGAATCCTAGAAAAGGACCTACCCTACCTTCGAACAAAGAAATTTTGTCAAGAAGTGCCTGCAGATACTCAAAGAGCGGATATTCGGCATGAAAAATTGTAGCATTGTGTGAGTTCTGAACTTTCCCACATGTTCCTATTTTTCTGTCTATTCTGAATTTAATTGGACAAGCATCGCTAATTTCATTCAGACCCCGAGCCTGTAATTCCGGTCAAAAATCACGGGAATTATTTGGATAAAAGGATATCGCATTATTAGACAAGCATCGCTAATTTGTGATTAGAATTTAGGATCTCACGGGATTTAGACACGCATCGCTAAGCCGTAGATCACCACTTAGGGCCGTAAGAATCAGACAAGCATCGCTGAACTTACGTAAAACATTGTCGTATTTTATTGAAAAAGAAAATTACTTCCAGTGGGGCGATCACAAGGTCCACTTGAGAACGTAATATATTGCAAAGAAAATAAATCTTATATTAAAAGAAAATAAATCTTAATGAAAAGAAATTAAATATTATAAAAAAATAATAAACGTTGTTCTGCCTATAAAGGCTAAGTTAAATAATAATTGATAAGAGTTATATTTTCGGACAAAAATCGCCGAATCTATAAACTTTTTCTATTATAAAATTTTTATTGTAAACTTTTTATGTGTTATTTTTAAATTGTATTTTTTTTTGTGTGTGTTATTTTAAATTGTATTTTTTTATTTTGTGTGTGTAATATTTATCTTATTGTGTTTGTAAAAGTGAATAATAAGTGTTCAAAATATTCAAAATGAATCAAATTCAAATTATTCCGAAAGAAATTCTCGACTTAATTCCACGTTACGACGGTAACAATCAACTGTTAAATTTTTACATCCAAAAGTGCGAATATGTTATTAGAAGTTTTAATCGCGAAAATAATGCCGCACAACAAATGTACATTTACCATAGTCTGACGAGTAAATTAATAGATAAAGCCGCGAAACTAGTGAGTGAAAGAAATATTATCAATTCTTGGGATAGTTTAAAGGAACTCCTCATAGAACATTTTGGAGATCCTAGAACAGAAGATTGCATTGCCGTAGAATTAGAAAACATTAAATTAAAATCAGCAGAATCATATATAGATTTAGCTCATAGAATCCAGGACGTAAAAAGTTCAGTTATAGCCAAAGTAAATTTGTTAACCGATGAAGGCGTTAAAGCCGCTAAAATGATTATTTATAATAATTCTGCGTTAAATAGCTTTTTGTTTAACTTACCAGAAGACCTATTAAGGATCGTTAGGTTAAATAAATGCGCTAATCTAGAATCAGCCTTAGGAGTAGTTACAGAGGAAGTAAATTTACATAACCATTATAATGCAAAAAGCAAAGTCAAATCAAATAATAGTTTACAAACAACCAAACAAATTCCAACCCAATTTAAATTTGGCACACCTCAAAACAGATTCCTTCAAAGTAATTTTCCACAAAGACAATTAATAAATCAAAACTTCCGACCTAACTTCAATCCTAATTTAATTCAGCAAAATCAACAAAAAGTATTTAAAAATGATCAAAGATTACCTTACAACATAAATAATTATAAGCAATCTGGGTTCTTCAAACCCAATCCAAATCAACAATTCCGTTTCGGTATTCCTAATAGATTCATAAATAAAAATCAAACAGATAATGATGTCACAATGAGGACAGCAGTTCGTAACAACATGATTGAAAATTTATATGAGAATGACGTAGATGACATCGACCTTGAGACTGACGAATACTTTAATGAATATGAGCCAGTGACAATCGATGAAGTCGACGACGAAAACCCCGATAATAATGTTTCCCCACCTGAAAATTTTCCCATGGATCCGGTCCAAGATCCCCCGAAATAGTTAAACTTAATTATAGTGAAACCTTAAAATTACCACATATTATAATACCAGAAATTAATTCAAAATTTATGATAGATACAGGAAGCACTAGATCCTTCATTAGCCCCGAAATAGCAAACAAATTCTTTTATAATTTTATAACTTTAGAACCTTTTGAAATAATTAGTACACATGAACACAGTAGGCACAGTAAAGTAGCTTATATGCCCTTAACCAAAACCTTTAAAAGCAAACTTTGTCACAAATTTTATATTTATGATGTGGATAGCAGATACGAAGGTTTATTAGGTTCAGACTTGTTAAAAGAACTAGAAGCCACAATAGATATGAAAAATCAAGTTTTAAAAACCAGAAATACTAAAATTCCGATATTGTATAGAAAACCTTATGAAATTAAATTATCACCGCGTTCAGAAACTCGTGTTAAAATTCCGACAAATCTTAAAAATGGTGAAGCAATATTACATTTTTTAGAATTTCAACCAGGAGTTAGAATGCCCGATGCCATAGTAAATTGTAAAAATGCAATAGCCCAAACAATTATACAAAATTCTACAGACCAAAATGTCATATTAAAATTTGATAATCCATTAAAAGTAGACAAATTTGAGGAAAAATTTTTCAATAACCTCAATACTATAAATTTAAATACAAATAAAAATAAATTGTTACAACAAAATCTTTCTAAATTAAGATTAGAACATTTAAAGAAAGAAGAAAAATAAGCCATACAAAAATTATGTTACAGATATAGAGACATATTCTATTGTGATGATATTCCTTTAACTTTTACGAATCAAGTTAAACATAAAATTCGAACCACTAATGAAGATCCCATATATATAAAACCATATAGACATGCCCCTACAGAAAATAAAGAAATTGGAAAACAAATAGATAAATTATTAAGAAACAATGTCATTAGGGAATCGCACTCTCCATGGAGCGCCCCAGTTCACTTAGTTCCGAAAAAAATGGACGCTTCGGGCGAACGAAAATTTCGCACGGTCATAGATTATAGACGATTGAATGAAATAACCGTAAACGACAAATACCCATTACCAAACATTTCAGACCTTTTCGACAAATTAGGAAAAGCGTGTTATTTTTCTACATTAGATTTAGCTAGTGGTTACCATCAGATTGAAGTAGAGAAACAGGATCAATCTAAAACAGCATTTACAGCACAAAATGGACATTATGAATTTACTAGAATGCCATTTGGTTTAAAAACAGCCCCCGCAACATTCCAACGTGCAATGGATAACATACTTAGAGGTTTACAGGGTATCCATTGTTCAGTTTACTTAGATGATATCATTATATTCTCAAGTAGTTTAGAAGAACATTTAGAAAAATTAGAAAAAGTATTTGAAAGACTTAGGCAAACAAATTTAAAAGTAACATTAGACAAGTGTGAATTTCTCAGAAAAGAAGTTCTTTACCTAGGTCACACTATTACAGAAAATGGTCTTCAACCAAATGATGATAAAATTAAAGCCATATTACAATTTCCGTTACCTAAAACACCTTCGGAAATACGTAGTTTTGTTGGATTAGTAGGTTACTACCGAAAATTCATTAAAGATTTTTCCAAATTAACACAACCTCTCACTAAATGTTTAAAGAAAAGACACAAAATTATAATTAACAAAGAATATATTGATGCATTTGAGAAATGTAAAGAAATTTTAACAAACGCCCCAATCTTACAATACCCCGATTTCACTAAACCATTTTTGTTAACAACCGACGCATCCAATTATGCTCTTGGCGCTATACTATCACAAAGACCGATAGGTAGTGACAAGCCTGTAGCTTATCTTAGTAGGACTTTAAACGACGCAGAAACCCGTTATAGTACAATAGAAAAAGAATTATTAGTCATAGTATGGGCGTGTAGAAAATTTAGGCCATACTTATATGGAAATAAATTCACCATATTAAGTGACCATAAACCCCTAATGTGGTTAAATTCAGTTAAAGAACCGGGAAATAGACTTACTAATTGGAAATTACAATTAACAGCATTTGATTACGAAATTAAATACAAACCCGGTAAACAAAATGGAAACGCTGATGCGCTTTCACGTGCAAAAATTAATAAACTAAAAGATAATCTATTAATAAAAGTTAATGCCTCAAGTCCCACAACAAAATCCCCCGAAGATTCAATTAAATCAAAATTAACTAACCCAGTTTCTTCTTTAAATAGTAATACTTTGACCGTGTCTGAAAACCCGAAATCATCCCTTATAACTATCCATTCAAAGGAAAACATAGATTCTTCCGATATTCCTATTTTATTTAAAGATAATTTTTCAATGATGGTTAATACATCGAATCCTTTAATATTTTCAATCAAAGACTTTAATCCAAACAAAATAAAAGTTAAAAAGAAACGTAAACGTAAAGTAAAACAGGATGATAAAATATTATCAAACCATGGCAAAAATAAATCCCGTTCTAGGAAGGTAAAAGTCCCAATAAAAGATATAAAACGTCCTCCGCAGGTTCGCGCTCCTGATCCTCGTACAGGCAGCCCAAAACCTGGCCCTTCAACTTCAGAAAATTGAAGATAATCCTGGAATCTTCCCAGTTAAGGAAGGACAAGCATTCATTATAAGTATAATTGGAATATAATTAAAATATTAGATTTAAAATTTGTTAGTAACAGTATTGAATATAACGTTAACAAGTATTATGAAGTTAACGATTATTTAAAAGAAAAATTAAATGTATATTTCTTAGACGGAAATATCATAGATGCACAAATGCAAACTGAGTATATTATGAGTTTAACATTAGAGCGTTATAATCAATTAGTCCCAACAATTAGAATTAAAAGAGGTATTTTAAATCCCCTAGGTTCAATAGTTAAAGCCATTACAGGCAATTTAGATAATGAAGATGCAATTAGATACGATTCCTTAATAAGTCATATTCAATCTAAACAAAACGCTATTGACAACAAAATATCATTAGTTTCCGAAACAATTGGAGTATTAGTAAATCTGACAAACTCTACGAGAAATAATTTTATTGAAATAGACAATTAACGAAATAGAATCCATTCTAAATAAAACCCAATTCCAACATAGTAAGGAAATTGTCTTGAATACTTTCGATTTAATTATCCATAATTTTCAAATTTTGTTAACTAGTTTAGATGAGGTTGAAACAGCTATTGCTTTTAGTAGATTAAATATTTTACACCAATCCATTTTAGACATAGATGAATTGTTATCAACTCTTAAAGACATAGAGAAAATAGATAAATTAATGTATCCAGTAAATACCGATAATTTGATCAAAATTGTACATTGTATAGACATAAGAGCATATATTAAGGACAAACGAATAACGTTTATTATGTCGATACCAATTGTCCAATTAGATTTCTATAACTATTACAACCTTCATCCTTTTCCCATGTATAATCCTCATTTAAACCTAACATTCCTATTAACGCCTCAATATTCCCAAATCCTGGTCAGAGGGTCAGATATACTTCCACTATCACAATCATGCAAAGAAATAGACGAAGGAGAATTCCTGTGTTATGAAGATAATTTATCTGTCACTAATGAAGACTTATGCATTACAGATTTGATGAAATTTTCTTCACAAATTACATCATGTTCTCCACTTACAGTGAAATCTTCAAAAGTCAAGGTCAAATCTATTCGGCCTGACACATGGTTACTATATTCAGGAAAACAGACATTTCTCACAGAGCACTGTGAAAATGATTTCAACCAGTTCAACATTTTTGGCACCTATATATTAACCTTAGATAATGAATGTGAAGCTAAATTAGAGAATATCACATTAAGGAAACGTCACATACAACTAACTAATCAAGTCTTCCACCAAGTTCCAGTTATAAATTTACCAAGCATCACAGCAGCAGAGAAAGTCTACAAGCAGCCAATCAGCGTAGACGAAGTCAACTTAGAAAATCTTCAGTTCCTGTCACACGTATTAAGCAGTAAAAGTGAAAAACTCAGTGAAAACCACGTATATTCAGTGAATGTGCATAGCATAAGTTTAGGTTCTATAATCATTTATGTAATATTATTAATTGTGCTTTTGATTGTTTTATATATTTATAAGTCTAAAATATTGTCCTTATGTAAACATAAGCAAAATCAACATTCTCAAAAATCGAACGCTGATTTTGAACTTATGGAGGGAGGAGTTATGTATACTAGACCAGTACACAGCTCAGTGCAAGTACTTTAAAAGATGATGCAATATAAACAGACTGTTGCTCATAGAATATAATTCCAAGTACTGTTTTGCTTAATCAGCTTAACTTGCCTCAGCTGCGTATTAATCATGTAAACAGATATCAGGTTACTTGTTTAGTCTCAGTCCAATTCTCATAACTGTTTTGCTAAATAAGCAGATATCAATTAATAAGACGTATAACGCGTGGGTTCATTCTAGAAAGAGTTGTTTACTTGACGATGCCTATAAAAGCCATCGCCAAGCAAAGTACATTCAATATCGACTCAGCTCTCTTACCGTTCGCACTAACGTTAAGTAATATTAATTGACTGCATTAATATTTTGAGTATCTATTATTAATTTGTATTGTGAAATAAATATATTTTTATAAAGTCACGCCGGCCTTTATATTTGACTATCTTGTCTCATTCTTTTATTGTGCGCGCAGCGGCACGCACGCGTCCCTGGCAGTGACAATGCCGAAGCGAAACGCGGAAGACCAAATTGCTCAGTATAAGAATAAGATAAAGAAATTACAAACTAAACAAATTAAACGTCGTAGACGTATAATTATTTACTCGGATTCATCGGATTTCGAACAACAGTCTGGTAAGGAACAGGATTATAATATTTTAATACCCTCAAAGAAATAATGAGATTATAATTAATACTATTGTTGAATATCGAATCATACTAACGACTTGGAAGTGTAAGAACTATATTAGTTGCCTACCCACTTACATAAATATACAATTACTTTCGAATAAAAACGTATGCTTTTTAATTTCTAAGCCTTAGAGGTGTCCGTGAGACACCCATAAAGTAGGTATAGCCGAAAAGTTAACCAACGGCACAATGACAGCTTCAGAGTTGACCGTGAGTCAACCATTAGCATATTTAGTGATAGCCTAGTGGTTAGACCGTTGGACTGCAAAGTCAAAGGTCTCGGGTTCAGACCCAGGCACGCACCTCTGTCTTTTCGAAAGCATGTGCGTATTAAAAATTAATTATCACTTGCTTTAACGGTGAAGGAAAACATCGTGAGGAAACCTGCATGCCTAAGAGTTTCTCGAAGGTGTGTGAAGTTCGCCAACCCGCACTGGGCCAGCGTGGTGGACTATAGCCTAAACCCTCTCAGTTTGAGAGTAGGCCCGTGCCCAACAGTGGGACAGTTTCTTAACAGGGCTAATATTATTTTATTAAATATTTAAAACTGCTACAGAGTTGACCGTAAGTCAACCACTAGTATATTTTAATAGGTTACGGTTAGTCAACCGTTAGCTTAGTTATTCGTACAAGTCTACCCTCATTCTTATGGTAAAAAACATTATTTTTAGATATCGAAACCGATGATGCTGAAAATAATTCCAATATCGTCCAAACTCATTCGGAACCTCTCCGGGAACAAGTTCTTGTTAAAAATGCAACGTCAGAGACAGTTCCCAACCAGAAGAGACGTTACCCTCTTTAGACTCCGAGATGTTACTAGCTCTAGGAGAACTCGCCCCCGAGCAAGTCATATACGGTGAGGATATATACCCGGATTTAGCCCAGAGATGGGCTCCAATCCTTCGAAAAGGTTTAACTGACAAGGACCAAAAAGAAAAATTATTGAAGGAATATGCGGTTCCACAAAATTGTAAGCTGCTCAGAGCGCCGTTTTTGAATCCCGAAATCGCAGCAGCAGTGTCTGAATTTGCTCGAACATGAGATAAGAAGATTGAAAGTGGCCAACAACAATTAGGGGTACGCCTGACAGCCTTAAACAAAGCCATGACCATATTACTTAAAGGTGACAATAATAAGGTCCAGGCGATAAAATTCCTTTCAGACGCCTGTAGGATCTTGTCGGATCTACACGCGGCCGAGACCCAAACTCTAATTCGATCATTGACCCAAGGTTTAGAGAAATCTTTCCTAAATCTTATCCAAGATAGTGAAAGGGATGAGATGCTTTTCGGTAGCAATTTACCTGATAAAATCAAGGCATCAAAAGCTATCGAAAAACAGGGTTCACAGATTAAGAAACCGGACACCAAAGCTACTCCGGGCCCGCTCTCTGGCCGATCAACAAGGCCCCAGGGAAACTGGAGGGGCCCTTCTCGCTGGGGGGGGGGGGGGGGCGAGGAGGGTCCAGGAAGACTTCGTACACGAACCAGAAGCCTCCGTCAGCTCAGAACAGTTTCATGCCAACGAGAGTCTGGAACAAAGCCCCACGTGCAGGACCTCGGAATTAGAGGTACATGCCGGCAGATTAAAATATTTTTACAATTGTTGGCGCAAAATAACTAAAGATAGGGTAGTTTTAAATTGGATTCGTGATGGATTCCCCATACCCTTTAATAAAAAAGTTCATGAGTTTAGAGTGACTCAGCGTAAATGGTTACCAAAAGAGAAAAACCAGATGAGTTTAGCTATAGAAAAATTACTTAATCTTGGGGCTATTTTAGTTTGTGAACCATCCCGAAACCAATATACATCTAACATTTTTTTAGCCCCTAAGTCTAATGGGGATTATCGTTTTATATTAAATTTAAAACCCCATTACAAATTTGTGACAAATTTACATTTCAAGATGGAGGATTATAGGACAGCCGCCCTTCTAATATCAGAGGGCTGCTTCATGGCCACAATAGATTTAAAAGAATCCTATTTATTAGTTCTAATTATAACTAGACACAAGAAATTCTTAAGATTTCAGTTCGTAAATGATAACGCAGAGCTAGTTACATACGAATTTAACGCAATGCCTTACGGCCTATCTGTCGCTCCTAGGACATTCACAAAGATAATTAAAGTAGTAGTAGGTTATTTGAGAAATCAGGGTTATAAATCCGTGGTTTATCTTGATGATATTTTGTGTGTGGGATCTAATTTTAATGAATGTCAAAACAATGTGACAAAAACTCTTAATCTATTAGAATGTTTAGGTTTCGTTATTAATTATAAAAAAAACCAACTAAGTCCTGAAACTAAATGCAAATATTTAGGTTTCATTTTTAACTCCTTAGATATGTCCATCAATTTGCCACTTGATAAAAGGAACTATATTTCGAAACTGGTTCAACATTTTTTGACTTGACCTCGGTGCTCCATCAAGGATTTTGCACACTTAATTGGAGTACTTATAGCGGCTTGTCCAGCAGTTAGCTACAGCTGGATTTATACAAAACTATTAGAGAGAGAAAAACATTTGACTTTACTAAAATTTAATAATAACTACGACGCGAAATTCACTCCTTCAAACAATATATTGCCCGATTTATTTTGGTGGGTTAAAAATATTTTTACTTCTCGAAATAGAATGCTTTTTGCAATAACGTACGTACTGGGGGTAGATGGAGAGCAGAAGAACAGGAGTTCCATATAAATTATTTAGAACTCAAAGCGGCATTCTTTGGGTTAAAAACGTTCGTGCGACATAAATTCAATTGTGCAATTTTATTAAGGTGTGATAACACCACCGCGATCAGTTATATAAATCGTATGGGAGGAATCCAATTCCCCCATTTAAACGAAATCACAAGAGATATTTGGCAATGGTGTTAGAGGCGAGAAATATGGTTATACGCATCATACATTAATACAAAGGAGAACATAGAGGCAGATCAAGAGTCACGTAACAAGAATACTGATACGGAAATTACAAATACATTATTTCTTAATATTTCAGACATTTTAGGCAAACCAGAAATTGACCTCTTCGCTTCTCGCGCCAACGCCAAATGTGATAAATACGTGTCATGGAGGCAGGACCCGGATTCTTTTACAGTCGATGCAACAATATGGTTGCACTTATAAATTATGGTGGAAATATTGTAGTGACTTAAATTTCAATCCCTATAATACCTGTACAGAGTCAGTTGTTATATCGTTTCTTACAAACCTTTTCAATCAGGGTGCAGCATATGGTTCACTTAATGGCCATCGATCTGCCTTGGCTTTGTTATTGAACCAGGATTTGTCCAATAATAGTCTGATTACACGGTCGGATTAGCGCAATGGAAAACTAATAACGAGATTTCCATTGAAAAACTTACAAAAAAAGTTACTATCCTTTTAGCCTTGTGTACAGCCCATAGGGCTCAAACCTTGTCGCTAATAAAAATTAAAAACATTCATATAAGTTCGACTGATATCAAAATATTGATTTCTGATTGTATAAAGACGTCTTCTGCGGGACGTGAACAGCCTATACTGACTCTTCCCTATTTTAATGAAACTAAGTATATTTGTTATTATTATAAGTATATTTGTCCAGCAACGGCAATAAAAAATTACATTTCTCGTACTGAACAGTTAAGAACGGAGTCAACGGACAACTTATTGCTAACATTAAGACCACCGCACAGAGCGGCGTCGAGTCAAACAAACGCGCGATGGGTTAAACAAGTACTGGCGGAGAGTGGCATAGATGTGGCGACCTTTAGCGCACACAGTACGCGACACGCCGCCACATCCGCAGCCAGTGGCGCGGGGGTTTGTTTCGACGTGATCAGAAAGACCGCGGGATGGACATCAACATACAGTACCTTCGCAAAATTCTACCATCGGCAGATAATAGATAATAGCAATCAGTTCGCAAGAGCAGTATGTTTCCGAGATCCGTCTTAACTGTTCTGTTCTAATAGAAGATTGAATTATTACTGTACATTTTTAATATAAGCTAAGTTGTACCTACTTAAGTGCGCATATTATAATAAATGTGATTTGGATAAGTAATTCGGTCTCCTTTAGCTCATAAATACGATTTAGCAAAAACTTACCTCTAAACATCTACGTGTTATACTATTATATGTATCAATACATATAATTCACATCTATATCTTCGAATAAAGCAGCGAAATAATAATACATGATCAAACGAACTTCTAAGTGAAGTTCGATCAGTATTATATGAGCTGCATTATTCGAAGATATAGAGGAAGCTCCCGCCCGCCCAACCCGTCACTTTCGCCAAATCGTGTATCTTCCATCTGTTGTCTATAATCTCTTAATAATGAGACAAGATAGCGGAAGCGGTATAGTGCAGGACTGTACCGAATAATATAATCGATTAAATTGACATATCGATATTTAAATATCTTAACAAGCGTGCGAATCATTGCCAGAGCAATAAAAGGACTACGTGTTATACTATTATATGTATCAATACATATAATTCACATCTATATCTTCGAATAAAGCAGCTCATATAATACTGATCGAACTTCACTTAGAAGTTCGTTTGATCATGTATTATTGACAGCATAGTATTTTGAATATCTATCATAAATTTGTATTTGTAAAATAAATATCTATCTATCTATCTATAACCTCACGCCAGATCCCTTGCGGGGTAGGCAGAGAGTACAGAGTTCCAACAGGTTCTTTCCTTACATACCTCTCTGGCTTCCTCGACTCTCATAGTTCGTCTCATACACGCTCGCCGGTTATGGAGACTCTTGACTTTTCCATCAGATAAGACTCGGTTTATTTGGTAAAATAAATATATTTTTATAAAGTCACGCCGGCCTTTATATTTGACTGGCGCAGCCGAACGGTAGGATTTAAGTCGCGATAAGTGCTGGAGCAGTCATATCTGACAAGATCAGCGCCGTGTAGGAGTACAAGCATCGATTCCAGTTACCACAATTGCCTGGCTATATCCTAGATAAGGACCTAGCTTCGAACAAAGAAATTCGTCAAGAATATCAGCAGGCACCTGCTGATATTCAAAGAGCGGATATTCGGCATGAAAAATTGCAGCATTGTGTGAGTTCTGACCTTTCCCACATGTTTCTATTTTTCTGTCTATTCTGAATTAAATTGGATAAGCATTGCTAATTTCATTCGGACCCCGAGCCTGTAATTCCGGTTAAAAATGACGGGAATTATTTGGATAAAAGGATATTACATTATTAGACAAGCATCGCTAATTTGTGATTAGAATTAGAATCTCACGGGATTTAGACAAGCGCTAAGGCGTTGATCACCAGTTAGGGTCGTAAGAATCAGACAAGCATTGCTGAACTTACGTAAAACTTTGTCGCTTTTTAAAAAAAAATTACTTCCAGTAAATCGATCATAAGGTTCATATGAGTCGGGTAATATTAAATTTTAATTTCAGTGAATCGATCACAAGATTCATTTGAATATTGTTGAAAGAAATAACTGAACCGATAACAAGGTTCATAATAAACGTTGTCCTGCCTCCTTGGCTTAAGTTTAATTTAAATAATATTATATTGCATTAATAAACGATAAAATTTATTTTTTCTCTAGTCTCACTAGCAAATTAACAGGTAAAGCCGCGATATTAGTAAGCGAAAGGACTAATATCAATTCTCGGGATAGCCTAAAGGAAATCCTCATAGAATATTTTAGAGCTCCTAGAACAGAAGACTGCATAGCAGTAGAATTAGAGAATATTAAGTGTGTAAAAATAGTGGGGACTGCTCCGTCCTCTATCCTTTGACTGTATAAACATGTACTGCAGTACTGTTGAATTTTGTCTCGTTCGGCATCATACGGAAGCTATAAACAATTATTTTGTACGCACTCCTTACATATTTGATAGTAGTTTTTTTTCTCACTCTCATTATACTTTTTATTATATACCTTTAAAAAGTCTCCATTTTGTAAATGAGAGGACTATGTAGACACTGACCAATACCATGAATCTAAGTACACTTATGATTCATCTGTACCTAAGCACGTCTATTTAGTTCGTTCTGCATTGTAAAATTTTATCATCATCATCATCTCAGCCTATACTTGTCCACTGCTGAACATAGGCCTCCCCAATCGCTTTCCAGCGTAACCGGTCCGATGCCACCTGCATCCAACGACTTCCTGCCATTTTCACAAGATCGTCGGTCCATCTGGCAGGCGGTCGTCCCACGCTGCGCTTGCCAATACGTGGTCTCCACTCTAGAATCTTTCTGCCCCAACGCCCGTCCGATCTTCGCGCTATGTGGCCCGCCCATTGCCACTTCAGCTTGCTAATCTTAAGGGCTATGTCGGTGACCTTGGTTCTTCTACGAATCTCCTCATTCCTGATTCGATCACGTAGAGAAACGCCGAGCATAGCTCTCTACATAGCTCGCTGAGCAACTCTGAGCTTTTTTATGAGACCTATTGTAAGAGACCACGTCTCTGATCCATATATCATCACTGGTAACACACTGTTACGTCGTAACATAGTTTTAAAAATATAAAATAAAAATAAAAAATCTTTACACACAGACAAACAAAATAACTAGTTGTTACATCGAATGGAAACCGCGCGCCTTAACTAGTGATAGCATCATAATGACCATATAAGGTATTCGTTGGCACCGGAAATCAAATTCCTTCCAGTACACCTAATAAGAAACGCCCACCACATAGAAGGATCTAGAAATAATACAATAGCGAACAACGGGACAATGATCCTATCTCACTCGGTTCGGTTATTGCTAACTTAGTCCCACAAGAATTTTATAAAAAACAGACAATAGTTTAGGGCGTGCCTTGCTTCGGTTGAGCCGTTCTTTCTATATCTCTGTCCTCGTCTCAGACGAAGGATCAAGAGATCTGGGGAGCGCGCACTGTTGCCAGGCAGGAAGTAGGCCGTTCTGGGGGGCAGTATATAAAAACGAGTTCGCGCATGAACAACCCTTTTCCGACGCCAGAGCTCGCACGACAACAAATCAGTTCAGTTCGAACAGTGCTTTATTAAAATAAAAAAAGTAAAAGTTTAAATTAGCAACATTCTTCAACCCCCTTGGTAAGTTTAATATAATTATTCCAATAGTTCTGATTGCTGTTAACTAATTTTTCGTGTCTGGATTAATTCGATTACTATTCAACAAGTGATTTGTTCTACCTTTTAATAGTGTATTTTTCTGTGGCTCAATATATTTCTTAATAGTGGGTAACAACGTAACCAAATGTGACAGCTAGTATCTTAAAAATTGTAAAATATAACCTTTTCTATTCAATCATTCGATAAGTTTTGAATATGTTTCACCGCGGTATTTTTCTTCATTTTTATTATCATATTAATTTCGTCCAAATCGATCCAGCCTCCACAAGAAACCAGGAGAGATATGGCCGCGATAATTAATTCCCACTGTGCATTCCACGCGTGTGTTGTTGAAAATCTGTGGCTTGTGAATATCTATTTTTCTAAATATTTGTTGTCAAAAATTTCGTAATCACTAAATTTCTAACTTCATTCATTAAAATAATGAGCTTTTTGTTTTGTTAAACTATTAGAAATTGCCACCGCAAATTGTATAATGTAAACACAAAATTATTCGCTGGATTCATGTCACGAAAGAGGGTGTTTTCTCAATATACCCGACAAAAAAAAATATCAATGGTCATTGTTTCGACGTTTTTATAGACCTACCGTCATGTGTAAGAATTAAAATTTATGTACCTCATAGCGTAGTGGAGTGGTGATAGTCCTAAATATAATGCTGGGGTTTGATTCTGGGTTGG
Source organism: Phalera bucephala (assembly GCA_905147815.2). NCBI lineage: Eukaryota > Metazoa > Arthropoda > Insecta > Lepidoptera > Notodontidae > Phalera > Phalera bucephala. The sequence goes on along the minus strand of LR990615.1, from coordinate 37,295,209 downwards.
GTAATAAGTTTTTTTATATATTTGTTTTTCCTTATATTTAAACCGGACGTATATATCACCACTCCATTTCGTGAATATTTTAATTGCTTCGCGAAAGATGCCGACGCCCACTCCTGGTCTCACCTAGTGCCTGGGGGTCGGATCTTTCGCGCTACATGTGTCCAATTCGGCGCGTTCCAGAAAACTGGGGGTCCACCGTACGGGTTGACAAGTACGGTTTGGGAGACAGCAGGCCTCATTTCTGCCCGTCGACTCCCGCTGACCTCGGCGGCTGAGGGCCTTCTACAGGGCACCTCCAGATTCCTCACCTAGCCGGTGGAGGCTGTTACCGAAGACCCCCCACGCGTCACGGGATCGAGCGGCCTAAAGATAAGTCCCCAGCGCCCATAGGTTTTTTTTGTGGACCCGAAAACTCCCCTGTGCCGGGAATTCACGCCCCATTTTAATATTGATACTTATTCTAATTTTCTGGATTGTTTGCGTAATTAAATATATTTTTCCTGATAACAATAAACATTTGTATTTTTTTTTGTAATTGTTTGTTTTATTTGTACCCGCCGTCAGGCGGTCGTAACAAAGTGGCGCCAACGTTTGAAGGGCAAAGCACAGAGAAGTTTTCGTACTATTGTGGTGTCGGTATTTTTCAATTCCAGGTGGTAAGCCTTTGCGGACGAGGCTGAACGGGGTGGTACCACCGACCCGTTTCTCTTTAAAGAGGAACGAGTAGCCGATTATTGTCATCTGGCTCCGCCGGGTAATCAAATACCATCTCTGATTACCCACATATGCGTGAACTGCACAGTGGGCAATAATTTTGTCTACTACATTTTTGTTTCGTTTTTTTAATTTTTTTATAACATTGCATTACATTTCATGTTTTTTTAGCATTTGTATTTTGCATTTGGTTGTGCGTAATTGACATTTCCTTTCAGAGATTTTATTTTTTATTGGTGCATGTATTGCATTCATTTTTTTATTGTAGCAATTATTTATTGTTTTGCAATTTTTTTTTTTATATACTCTGAAAAGATAATAGCGGTTACGTACATTATATTAAATCGTTGTAATTATTTTTTTTAACATTGCCCACAATCGTGTCACATTCCGTCGCGTATTTCAGTTCACTATTTTAATTTCAATTATTTGTCTCACAAAATATTATTTAATATATTGAGCCATTTTAGCTTCAATTGAGGTGTTTAATAAAAATATTTACTTGAATTAGCTTGAACTTAGTCAATTCTTTTAAAATAATTTTGTTTAAAAATGGACCGTACCATTAAATATTTACATTTAACTGAACCGGAGCTCACGTATGAAGTAGCCAAACGCGGTTTCCTCTCCTTCGTAATTAATTTTTTTGGTAGTATGTTGTCATACTTTTATAGTGTCTCTGATCCTCATATCAAGTCACTTATTATGTTGTTATATTCACGTGGGTTATACACGTTGAATTTACCTTATCATTTTCGTTCTGTTTCGTGGGTTCGACTCATAAAATGTTTTTTCCTTTTTTAGGGTTGCTAATCATTATTATGAAATATTAGCATTTGTTTTATTTGATCATGTATCGGCAAATATTAAATTCAACATTATTTCGTTCAGTAATTAATTATGTTTGTCTTTAGCGGATTAAAACAAGCCTACACGAATTTGATGTTTTGATTGGGAGTTTTGTTTTAGTGTGTATGATTCCTTTATAGGTCTACACACGTTTTGTTTTATTTGCGTTTTGCAAATTTTTAGCGGAGTATGACAGTTTCTTGGTATAGGTCTACTCGTCTGCTGCCTTCTTTTCGTTACAGCGGGTCGTGACTGTAACAAATTCGCTAAAGACTAGACATACTCGCAATGCCGCTTAGTTTAGTTAATTTTGTTTTAATCAATTGTTCGTATATTAATCATAGTCGTCACCGTCCACGGTTCGATTCTTGTTTTCCTTGATACATAGTGTTTCGGAATATTAGTTTAATTTTTTTTTCTTTCTTTCTCTCGTCTACAATAATTTTAAATTAAAAAGTTGTCGCGTTTCGGTCTCTGTCTACGTTGTCTTTGATGAATTAAAATAAGCCTACACGAAAGTTTACGTTTAGTTGGGAGATTGTTTTTTTTTTGCGTTTTGCGCATTTATGGCGGGTTGCGACCTCTTGTATGGGTCTGATTCGTCTTATTGTTTTGCGTTCTGCGCGTATAGAGCGGGTAGTGACTCTTTAAGTAAGCCTACACTAATTTTCTCGTTACAGCGGGTCGTGACTGTAACAAATTCATCAAAGACCAAATGTATTTCACAGTGCCGATTCGTCCGAATGTTTCACGTTTCAGTATTCTTCCTCTTAGACGCTTCTTGTCAAGCAGTACTGTTCTCGAGTCCAATCTTTTAATAGGGTTGTACTCTGTTTGTATGGCAGTCTGTTGATTATAAATTTCCTCAGACAACTATGACAGGTCGTATGCTAGGTCGCATGGTAGGTATTTGGTAGTGGAAGTATGAAAGTGAGACAGTTACTGGGCAGTTCTGTCCTTCATGGACGCTTACCGCAGCGGATTTTACTACGTAAAATCCTTTCTCTGGGAGAGGGGGTATTGTTACGTCGTAACATAGTTTTAAAAATATAAAATAAAAATAAAAAATCTTTACACACAGACAAACAAAATAACTAGTTGTTACATCGAATGGAAACCGCGCGCCTTAACTAGTGATAGCATCATAATGACCATATAAGGTATTCGTTGGCACCGGAAATCAAATTCCTTCCAGTACACCTAATAAGAAACGCCCACCACATAGAAGGATCTAGAAATAATACAATAGCGAACAACGGGACAATGATCCTATCTCACTCGGTTCGGTTATTGCTAACTTAGTCCCACAAGAATTTTATAAAAAACAGACAATAGTTTAGGGCGTGCCTTGCTTCGGTTGAGCCGTTCTTTCTATATCTCTGTCCTCGTCTCAGACGAAGGATCAAGAGATCTGGGGAGCGCGCACTGTTGCCAGGCAGGAAGTAGGCCGTTCTGGGGGGCAGTATATAAAAACGAGTTCGCGCATGAACAACCCTTTTCCGACGCCAGAGCTCGCACGACAACAAATCAGTTCAGTTCGAACAGTGCTTTATTAAAATAAAAAAAGTAAAAGTTTAAATTAGCAACATTCTTCAACCCCCTTGGTAAGTTTAATATAATTATTCCAATAGTTCTGATTGCTGTTAACTAATTTTTCGTGTCTGGATTAATTCGATTACTATTCAACAAGTGATTTGTTCTACCTTTTAATAGTGTATTTTTCTGTGGCTCAATATATTTCTTAATAGTGGGTAACAACGTAACCAAATGTGACAGCTAGTATCTTAAAAATTGTAAAATATAACCTTTTCTATTCAATCATTCGATAAGTTTTGAATATGTTTCACCGCGGTATTTTTCTTCATTTTTATTATCATATTAATTTCGTCCAAATCGATCCAGCCTCCACAAGAAACCAGGAGAGATATGGCCGCGATAATTAATTCCCACTGTGCATTCCACGCGTGTGTTGTTGAAAATCTGTGGCTTGTGAATATCTATTTTTCTAAATATTTGTTGTCAAAAATTTCGTAATCACTAAATTTCTAACTTCATTCATTAAAATAATGAGCTTTTTGTTTTGTTAAACTATTAGAAATTGCCACCGCAAATTGTATAATGTAAACACAAAATTATTCGCTGGATTCATGTCACGAAAGAGGGTGTTTTCTCAATATACCCGACAAAAAAAAATATCAATGGTCATTGTTTCGACGTTTTTATAGACCTACCGTCATGTGTAAGAATTAAAATTTATGTACCTCATAGCGTAGTGGAGTGGTGATAGTCCTAAATATAATGCTGGGGTTTGATTCTGGGTTGGGTAATAAGTTTTTTTATATATTTGTTTTTCCTTATATTTAAACCGGACGTATATATCACCACTCCATTTCGTGAATATTTTAATTGCTTCGCGAAAGATGCCGACGCCCACTCCTGGTCTCACCTAGTGCCTGGGGGTCGGATCTTTCGCGCTACATGTGTCCAATTCGGCGCGTTCCAGAAAACTGGGGGTCCACCGTACGGGTTGACAAGTACGGTTTGGGAGACAGCAGGCCTCATTTCTGCCCGTCGACTCCCGCTGACCTCGGCGGCTGAGGGCCTTCTACAGGGCACCTCCAGATTCCTCACCTAGCCGGTGGAGGCTGTTACCGAAGACCCCCCACGCGTCACGGGATCGAGCGGCCTAAAGATAAGTCCCCAGCGCCCATAGGTTTTTTTTGTGGACCCGAAAACTCCCCTGTGCCGGGAATTCACGCCCCATTTTAATATTGATACTTATTCTAATTTTCTGGATTGTTTGCGTAATTAAATATATTTTTCCTGATAACAATAAACATTTGTATTTTTTTTTGTAATTGTTTGTTTTATTTGTACCCGCCGTCAGGCGGTCGTAACAACACATTGACTAAAAACTTTAGTCTTTAGGCACTGAGGTATTTTTGGATGAGAAGATGTTGCGCAGTTTCCCGAACGCTGCCCAGCCGAGTTGGATTCGTCGATTGACCTCTCTCTCAAAGTTGGACCTACCTAACCGGACTACCTGTCCCAGGTAAATGTATTCGTCGTCAACTTCAAGAGTAGAGTTCCCAATGGTGAGTGCGGTGGGTACGACATGGACGCTTAACAATATTTTCGTTTTGTCCATGTTCATTTTAAGACCCACTTGTTGAGATACTCTGTTGAGGTCACCGAGCATTCGTCCTAGATCTTCCAGCGACTCCGCCATGACCACAATGTCGTCGGCAAATCGAAGGTGAGTGATGTATTCGCCATTGATGTTAATGCCAAGTCCTCGCCATTCCAAGAGCTTGAAGGCGTCCTCTAAGGTGGCCGTAAACAGTTTCGGAGAAATGACGTCTCCCTGTCTTACTCCTCTTTTTATGGGGATCGCCTTCGTGCACTGCCCCTGTACTCGGACTGACATGGTGGCGTTATTATACAAGCACTTCAACACTTCAATGTACCGATAGTCAATGCGGCATCGCTGGAGAGATCTAAGAACCGCCCAAGTCTCGATCGAATCGAAGGCTTTCTCATAGTCCACAAACGCCAAGCATAGTGGCCGATTATACTCCTCGGTCTTCTGTATAATCTGCCGCAGCGTATGTATGTGGTCTATGGTACTAAAGCTTTCCGGAAACCGGCTTGTTCGGGAGGCTGGAAGTCATCAAGCCTGCGTTCGAGACGATTCGTGATGACTCTCGAAAACAACTTATAAACATGGCTCAGCAGTGTGATGGGCCTATAATTCTTCAGCAAAGTGTTATCACCTTTCTTGAAAAAGAGTACCACCACACCCCTGTTCCACGCTTTCGGCGTTTTTCCTTCGAGCAAGACGGAATTAAACAGCCTCTGAAGGACTTTAAGTACCGGCGATCCACCCGCTTTCAGAAGCTCTGCGGTAATTTCGTCTTCACCCGGCGCTTTGTTGTTTTTAAGTTGTTTAAGAACCATCCCAATCTCGTACAGGCTGATGTCCGGGATATCTTCAGTGTAGTGTCGGGTTAGCTTGGCTCTTGGGTCTTTTACCAAGTCAACAACAGGTTCAGCTACTGAGGTATACAACTGCCCATAGAACCTCTCTATCTCCCTGAGCACCTCTGACCTATTCGACGTTACGTTTCCGTCCTCCGTCTTCAGCTTCGTCAACTGGCTTTGCCCAATAGACGCGTCTCTTGCGAACACTTTGGAGCCCTTGTTCTGCTCTATGGTCTCCTCAATACGTCTTGTATTGAAGGACCGTAAATCGTGTCGCAAGGACTTCAATATCTGTCCATTGAGCTGCCTATAGGACTTAGCATCATCGGAGGTTTGGAGTGTCATGGTACGTCGCTCAGCCATAAGGTTTCGGGTGTAGTCAGATAGCTTTTGAGACCCATTTTTACGGTGGGGCTTAAAATGCTTGGACCCGACCGTATGGACAGTCTCTACCAACCTATTGTTGATTTCGTCCACTGATGCGCTGCTGTCTAGCAATTCGAAGCGGTTTGACAATTCGAGTTGAAAGTTCTCGGGGTTTTGGATATGTGCATTAGAAGGTCGGAGCGTAGACTTCATCAGACGCGATCTTTCCATTTTGACATTAATATTTAATGTGCCTCTGACCATTCGGTGATCACTGCCGGTTTTTACCCTGTGAATCACGGAGACATCATTAAATATTTGTCGCTTGGTGCTCATGATGAAGTCTATCTCATTTTTTGTGAAACCATCAGGGCTCATCCAGGTCCATTTCCTATGAGACGGCTTCTGGAAGAAAGAGTTCATCATAAAGAGTCCCTCCTTCTCCAGAAATTCGGCCAGCCTCTGACCCCTGGGGTTGCGCTGCCCATATCCAAATTGCCCCATTCTCAACTCATCATCGCCCCGTTTGCCCAGTCGCGCATTGAAGTCACCCATAACTACTGTAAAGTGTGCTTTGGAAGTATGTATGGCTCTACTAATGTCCTCATACATAGCTTCGACCTCATCATCTGAGTATGCCGAGGTCGGTGCGTAGACCTGTATGACCTTCAGCGAATATCTTTTGGATATTCTGAGTATCAGGTACACTACCCTGCTCGACATACTAGTGATGGACACAACGTTGCTTATGAGTGACTTGTGGACGATAAATCCGACACCACCTTGGGACTGCTGTTCGCCCTCCCGGTAGTAAAACAAGTTGCCGGATTTCAAGGTTATCGTGTCCTCGCCCTCTCTTCGGACCTCCGATAAACCAACAATACTCCACCGCAACTTGTTTACCTCTTCTTCCAGCTCAACTAGCTTCTCATCTGTCCTCAATGTGCGTGCGTTGTATGTCACCAGGGCCAATTTTCGTAGTTGATGGTAGCCGAATCTCTGCCGGAGATTCTTAGCACCCCTTGTCCTGTCGTTACCATGGCTGCTACCGTGGCCAGGACGAACAGGACCGCTGGGGACTAGGGGCCTGGTTTTCCTACTTTCTTCCATAATTGGGGGTGTTTGCCATACTCGCCCACACATTCCCTACATACACACATTCCCTAGTTTTCCCTTAGTCGCCTTGTACGACACCCGATGGGATGAGATGGGTTGGTCCTATTCTAAGCCGGGAACCACGCGGCCGATAAAATTTACATTTTTAAAAAGAGTAACCGTGGATTTTCTTGCCCTTCTTCTCCACAGGAATGACTTTCCGAATGGGTGGTGGAGTCTTAAGTAATCAATATTTTCTTCCTTATGTCTATTTATAAGTGCTTTTTGGTTTACATGAATAAAACACTTTTGATTTTAAAATAAAATCAGGGGACTCATATGTAGAACTAGCTCATAGAATTCAAAACGTTAAAAGTTCATTTATAGCCAAAGTAAATTTGTTAACTGATGAAGGCGTTAAAGCCGCCAAAATGATTATTTACAAAATTTCTGCATTAAATGGCTTTTTGTTTAACTTACCAGAAGCCTATTAAAGATTGTAAGATTAAATAAATGCTCTTTTTTGGAATCAGCCTTAGGAATAGTTACAGAGGAAGTAAACTTCCATAATCATTATCATGCTAAAACAAAAGTTGAATCAAATAATAGTATACGAATAAATAAGAAAATACTCGCACAATTTAAATTTGGCATACCTCAAAACAAATTCCTCCAACCAAATTTCCCACAAAGACAATACTGATTAACAATGATGACTAATTATGATGGATATTTACATTAAGTAGAATTGTTTTCACTAGTTTTTATAATAAGTTTACGTAATTATTTAATTATTTTACAAAGGACAACGGCGAACTCCCATACATGGTTTTGCCTGATATCGATTTGAAGGGTCTATGAATGAAAAAATGTGAATACTAAAGGGTTTCTATTACTTAAATATAAACATCGAGAATTTTTATTTGAGACATCGAAAAAAAGATATTAACATTTTAGTTTTAAGGTTATATCAATATTCCATATAATCATATTTATATGTCAAGACATTACATAGTTAGGAATCATGAGCTATTTATAACTTTAAGCCTTCTAACACACTCAGCGGTAACTATAAAAAAATATAATAGTCCCCATTAACTTAAGGAGCCATACTATTTCATGTTTTGAGGTTATATCAATATGAACTTAATGAAATTACCACTTAATAGGTAGTTAGCATTGGGTCATTGGTGATTTGTATTTACGAGTCTTCTAGAAAGGAGTTACTTGCAACCATTGGAAATTATAATAGTTGGCACTACGTTTAAGTGTCTACTTACTTTTATATGAAATATGTAAAGGTAGTGGATTGTGATCTATCTCTCATCTCGATTTATGAGACATATGCCTAGCACAAAATTAGTTGACTCATTATTTTTTTATCACCTAGTTACCACCCATACACTGCAGCAAAATAAAACAGGTAGAATAAAAATGGTTATCAAGATTTATTTTATAATATGTATTCTTCGTCACATTCAATAGCTAAGAGTCCAGTCTAGAGCGTTTTCTCGAGTTTTGATCCAAGACTTATATCGCTGAGTATTAGTGACTCCAATATAACATTTGCACGCACATAAAGGTCTGTCAAACCTTTCCGCCTCCGAACTGTTATACCCTATAATAATTCGTAGAAATGTTGACCACCAACCCCGATCTGCTATGTCAGCATCTCGGGGTGGTCGCAACACTGAGCGTAGGAGCACAGGCCAACAATGGGCCAGTCTGTTACGAAACTCCAAACGGGTCGGTTCAAATCCATTTTATTCTGTTTCTATTTCCAATATACCCTTTCCCAGTTAAATATCTTTTTTTTAAAAACCCGTTGACGAACTCTCTTATAATATTTGGTGGCAGCGGTGGGATACCGATGGTGAAGGTATCCCTGGTACGTCTCCGTTCAGACTCATAAACCAAGTGAACATTTTAAACAAATCCTGTGTATAAATCGTTACATCACCCTTGTGAGTGTAGTGAACAACTTTGGAAGTCAAGGTCGTTGTAACCTTGAAAATTTCGTGTCTCGTCTCTGTGGAGAACACACTTATACAGAGACCCTTATTCCATAAGCTTCGTGGTAAACCTGAAAACAAAATCTCGAAAATTACAATACTTACCGAAACCGTGTCTGAAAGCCGCGGTCCTGCTCCATTTCCTGTGTATCCTGAAAGAAAAATCGTCGAAGTTTGGCTACATCGTGTTCCTGAAAAGTGATCATGTTCCAGTACATATTCTGCGTGTTCCTGTAAGTCTTTTCCATGATAACTTTTTCTGTGTTGGTGAAAGTGCAAATCTAACGTAACTTTTAATAAAATAAGTGTGTGGTTTCAGTGACAAAGTTTACAGATTTAAATTAATTAATTTTATTACCATTCTAATAATTGTCATTGTAACTTTCCCATATGTATTATTTTTTTACCATAAGACAGTTCTAAGAAATATCTCGGTGCCTTATCGCGTTCGCGGTAATCGACACCTCACAGTAGTGAACAATAATAAGTGGCCGTCTATTACACCAAATCGTATCGTGTCGTATTTTGTTAACAGAATATTTTATTTTATTAATATAAAATGCCTACTGAGGAACCACAAGGTAAACAAGAAAAGTCAGACCTCGTTGAAATTGGAACCCTATTTAAATTTATAAAACCCTTCGATGGTACACGCGAAAAATTAAATTCATTTTTGACTAATTGTGACAACGCATTTCAATTAGCTTCCGGTACCCAAAAACCGATTCTATTTAAGTATATTTTATCACAACTCGGTGGAAAAGCTGAGACAGCCTGTTCCATCAAAGAATTTGATTCCTGGGATCAATTAAATAATTTCTTAAAAACCCAGTTCGGTGAAAGAAAGCACTATGCCCATTAGTTGACTGATATACAAGAATGCCGACAGCTTAGCAATGAACCAGTAAATCAATTTGCATTACGTCTAGAAACCTGCTTATCAAAATTATTAACGGAAATAACTTTGTCCAATAAGAAAAAAACTGAATTACCTGGCCGGATAGCGGCTATGGTAGACTTAGCACTTCACACGTTTTTACTTGGCCTTAAGCCTGATATTTCTAATTTAGTTCGGGGTAAAAATCCATCCACCCTTAATGATGCCATTAACTTAGCGGTATCTGAGGAAAAAATCCTTAACCTATTTACTAAACGTAATATCCACACATCAGCGCCACAACGCCAAGCTCCAAAACCTAACTACTCGTCTAGACCTCCTTATGTTAATTCTAAGCTCCAAACGCCTAAACAATTTGATCGAAATAATCAAAGTCCATTTTGCCGATACTGTAAAAACCCAGGACATACCATAGAAACGTGTCGGAAACGGGAATATAACAATAACAGGTTTAAAGTTCCTCAAATACCATATTCAAATCAACACTTTGCCATGCCGAAGCCCGCTCGCGTTAACTGTGTAAGTAATGCAAACTATTCTGATGACCCTGAGCCGTAACCTACCAGCATAGACAACACCCAAAACCATGATGAAAACAATTTAAACGAATAGTGGGACCACGGAGGTGTCTCGTGGTACCCAAACTCTTAACCTTAGCCATACCCTTACATGATAACGACACCCTTTCTATACCCTAGGACCACACGGGTAACTAGCCCCAAGCAAGTGTCTACTCTACTATATCCAAGGGCCACACGGGTAACCAGCCCCAAGCAAGTGTCCACTCTACTATATCCAAGGGCCACACGGGTAACCAGCCCCAAGCAAGTGTCCACTCTACTATATCCAAGGGCCACACGGGTAACCAGCCCCAAGCAAGTGTCCACTCTACTATATCCAAGGGCCACACGGGTAACCAGCCCCAAACAAGTGTCCGTAGTTCTATGTCCAAGGGCCACACGGGTAACCAGCCCCAAACAAGTGTCCGTAGTCAGTCAAAATCCAATACAATTCAATGCAATGAAGTATATGAAATATCATGTATCCCTAACAAAACATCCTTACCTAATATACTCGTTCAAACTTCAATATCTAATAAACCACTTAGGTTTCTCATTGATACAGGATCTTCTGTGTGCCTTATCCAAAACTCTTACATCCAATCTTACTCCAATCTGAAACTAAGGGGTAACATAATAAAATTAAAAGGTATAAACAGTTGTGAAGATACTATGCCCACTCTAGGTGATTTTGAAATGAATCTAATATTCGGGAAAGAATCTATCCCTTTTATGTTTCACATAATAGAACACATAGACCTACCCTATGATGGTATTATAGGAAATGATTTACTTACTGTCTTTCAATGTTCTATTGACTATAACCGACAAATCCTTAATCTAAACAAAAATAAAATTAAACTTAATTTTACTGACCCAACTTATCAAATTCCATCTTGTTCTGAAATCACTGTAGAATGCTCGGTTACTAATCTTGAAATAGGTGAAGGTCTCATTCTTGATCAACACTTAAGTGAAACATTATTGATAGCTAACTGTTTAGTCAAAGTAAACAATAATAATCGAGTAAACCTTACAATCTTAAATACATCTGAAAAACCAGTTACTTTGAATTCTAACCTTCAACTTACCTTACACCAAGTTGATCGTGGATCTTACCAATCATATGATACTAATAAAACATGTTTAGACAGAACTAACGAAGTCCTTCAACTCCTCCGCGCTTCACATTTAAATTACGAAGAACGCGAAGCCCTCTACGATATGTGCTCTAAATATTCAGATATATTCCACTTACCTGATGATATACTTACCTCAACTGATGCTATCCAGCATGAGATCCGAACCTCCTCTGATCAGCCTATCAACGTTAAATCCTATCGATTTCCCGAAGTACATAAACTAGAAGTAAATGCCCAAATCCAAAAAATGCTGGATTAAAAAATTATCCAACCCTCCTTATCTCCCTGGTCTTCTCCAATATGGATAGTTCCCAAAAAGATTGATGCCTCTGGTCATAAGAAATGGCGCGTTGTAATAGACTACCGAAAATTAAATGACATTACCATCGGCGAAACTTATCCTATTCCCAATATCGTCGAAATTCTTGATCAATTAGGTAACTCCAAATACTTCTCAACGCTTGACCTTGCATCAGGATTCCATCAAATTAAAATGGCCCCACAAGATGCCTGCAAGACTGCATTTAGCGTCCCTCAAGGACATTTCGAATTTACTCGCATGCCTTTCGGCCTAAAAAATGCTCCATCTACTTTTCAACGCCTAATGAACAATGTCCTTACCGGTCTCCAAGGAGAACGATGTTTTGTTTATTTAGATGATATTGTCATATATTCTCATGACCTTCGGAGCCATATCCAAAATCTAACTGCAGTTTTCCAAAAACTTCGATCACTTAACCTTAAACTACAGCCTGACAAGTGTGAATTCCTTCGCAAGGAAGTCGGTTACCTAGGACACGTCATTACTGAAAATGGCTTAAAACCCGATCCTAGTAAAATTCATGTCGTACAAAAAATTCCAGTTCCTAAATGTCCCAAGGACATTAAATCATTTTTAGGGCTTGTATCTTATTACAGACGTTTTATTCCAGATTTTTCAAAATTATCTAAATCCCTTACAAGCTTATTGAAAAAGGATGTTCCTTTTGTTTGGACCAACGAACAACAACTAGCTTTCGAAATGCTCAAAGAAAAACTTGTCACTGCTCCAGTCCTTACCTATCCAGATTTTACCAAACACTTTAACCTTACTTGTGACGCGTCTAACTATGCGGTCTCCGCTATCCTTTCCCAAGGCCCCATTGGAAAAGATCACCCTATAGCATTTACCTCCAAAACCTTAAACAAATGTAAAATCAACTATAGCACAACTGAAAAAGAACTGTTAGCTATAGTCTCCGGCTGCAAAGCCTTTAGACCATACTTGTTTGGCCGCAAATTTACTATTGTAACAGACCATCGTCCTTTAAAATGGCTTTTTAATCACACTGATCCAAGTAGTAAACTACAACGTTGGCGTCTCCAACTTCAAGAATATGAATACGAAATTGTATACCGCAAAGGTAAATTAAATTCAGCAGCTGATGCGCTTTCTCGTTACCCTGTTAATCCAGTTTATCCTGAAAATCCTGCAAACTTACCTGATACTGACCTAATCGACCTTGGTCCCCTAGATATGAGCCCTTTCAACACAGAGGTTAATGATTTTAGTCCTTTCAATATCCCAAGTCCAGAAAATCTACCTGATCCTTTGTTAAGACAAAGACAACAATCTTCAATTCCTCAATTAAACCCCATAGACTTGGGACAACTCGAAACTAGCCCTAGGAGTGCAGAACCCAACCTTGATTTCGATTCATTATTAACTCCCTCACCTTCTAAAATTACGCCAGACCCAAAATCAAATTTAAATAACGAAGATTATTCCAAATTCTTGAAATCCATCTCTGATAAGGAGGTCACACGCAACACCGTCCTAAAAGAACACAACGAAAACTTACTTAAGTCTCCTTATAAAATAATCTTTATTCCTACGTCAATAGATCTTGATGAATCGAATCCTTATATCGCAGAAATCTTACTTAATGCTGAAAATAAAGACGAAATCTTAAATTCTGAAAAGGAATTACATTCCTTTTTGAAAGTAAACCAGGATAATAAAATCGTGTACCTAATATTTACCAAAGTTCATCACTTTGATGAATCATCTTATCCCGATATTTATAATACCCTGAAACAAGTGAGAGGGGAAATCATGAAATCTGAAGAAGTAACAGATATTGCAATATCTGATTTTAAGAATCCTTTTGATCAACACTCATATACAAAAATATTTAATATTCTTACTTATATTTTCCATAACACTAAAATCTGTATCCATGTTTATTTAAATAGAATCATTTATCCTACCTTGAGCGAAAGACCTAAAATTCTCCGTGAAAACCATAATGTCCCAATCGCTGGACATTTAGGTTCAACACGTATGTATAACCGTATACAAGAACAATTTTATTGGAAAGGAATGAGGAGCGATGTAGAGGACTATGTCAAAAGGTGTATACAGTGTCAGGAAAACAAAGCCCTAAGAAAATTGAATAGAGCTCCTATGGAAATCACCACTACTTCCATAGCCCCATTCCAACGAATAGCGTTGGATATCGTAGGTCCTCTGCCGGAGTCTGGACCTGCTAAACTGAAATATATCCTTACCTTACAAGATGACTTACCAAAATACTCCGTCGCTTACCCCATACGTAGCACAACAGCTGAAGAAACTAGCGATTGTCTCATACATTTTATATCCCTTTTTGGGATTCCTAAATCAATCTTGACAGATCAAGGCACCAATTTTACTTCCGACCTTTTTAAGACTACATGCCAATTCCTCAAAATCAAACAATTGTGGTCGTCGCCTTACCACCCACAGACACAAGGCGCTTTAGAACGTAGTCATTCAACCCTTAAGGAATATCTAAAATCATTTATCAACGAAAATCAGGACAACTGGCCCACCTACGTATATACTGCTATGTTAACTTATAATACTACGCCACACTGCACGACAAAATTTACACCCTACGAATTAGTCTTCGGACATAAACCTTACCTACCAAACTCCATATACGAAAGTGGTCCTGGAACAACCTATTCAGACTATATTAAAATGCTACAACATAAGTTAAAATACTCAAGAGAAAAAGCGTTAGAGAATATTATCCGGTCCAAAGAATCTTCTAAATCTTACTTTGATAACCACGCTAAACAACCGCCACAATATAAAGCCGGCGATTATGTCTATCTTAGGAACCATCTTAGACTTAGGAAAGCTTTGTCACCCGTCTGGAAAGGGCCGTACAAGATAGTAAAGGTACATAAAAATCACACAGCTACTCTTCTCATCAACCGACGCCATGTGACTCATCATTTCGACGAATTACACAAAAAATATAAATGCAGTAGATTGAGTAGCGATTATGACGCGTTCGGTCGTATGAGAGCGAGAGTTAAAGCTGAGACTGCAAGGGCGCACGATCGGTACTGCGACCGCGTGCAAAGTCACCTGGCAGCGGAACCGCGTGCGTTTTGGGGCTATGTGAGATCTAGGAAAGGTTACTCGAGCAAACGGAAGATAATAAAAAATGGTCAAGCTTTGTCGGAACCGGAATGCGCAAGTGAGTTCGCGCAGTTCTTTCACTCTGTTTATAACCTGGAGCCGGCTGCGCTGAGCGTAGCGGCGGCGAGCGCGGCGGCGGCGCCGTGGCCGGGCGCGCGGGTGCACCTCGCTCCGCTGCGCCGCGCTGACGTGCGGCGTGCGCTCGCCCGCTTGCCGCCTAAGCGCTCAGTGGGGCCCGACGGTATACCGGCATACGTCTTCCGGGATTGTTGCGAGGTATTGGTCGATCCGTTGCTGCATTTATTCAACCTTTGTGTAAAGACCGCGACATTTCCCGATAGCTGGAAACTCACCCGAGTCGTGCCCGTACCTAAAGGAGGCGGTGGTTCGGAGCCCAGTGATTACCGACCTGTAGCTGTCTGCACTCCGGCTAAAGTTTTCGAAGCGGCAATTCATAGCTGCCTTTATGTACAGATAAGTAGCCAGTTGTCTGACGCGCAGCACGGATTTCGACCGGGACGGGGAACAACGGGAAACTTGATGCATTTTATGACACACCTAGTACCGGCGGTAGATGCTGGTGTGCAAGTAGACGTGGCCTACTTTGATTTCAGAAAGGCGTTTGACACAGTAGATAATGATGTCCTGCTGTCAAAGTTGGCAAGAGTAGGCTGCACGCCGCATACGCTGACATTCTTCGCGAGCTATCTGCGTGATAGATGCCAGTACGTCGATTGTGGTGGATACTATTCTGAACCTTACTTTACGAGATCTGGGGTGAGTCAAGGCAGCACATTAGGCCCATTGCTCTTTATTTTAATGATAAATGACTTACCTGAAGTCGTCACTGGGTCTACCCCCTTGTTATTTGCTGACGACCTGAAGTTGTTCCGTAGAGTGGATCAGACCGAGGATCATGACACGCTGCAGCAGGATATAAATAGGGTTGTAAGTTGGAGCTTGGAAAATAAATTATAATTTAACGTGGCTAAATGTTCCTTGCTATCGTTTAGTCGCGCGCGCGCCCCGCGTCACCACCCGTACCACATGGAAGGGGCACCGCTGCAACGTGTCACTGAGGTGAAAGACTTGGGAGTCAGATTTACTGTAGATTTGAATTTCCGGAAACATATTATAGGCGTATGTAAGAAAGCTTATCGGAATCTGGGGTTTGTTTTGAGACAAGCTGGTCAATTTTCCAACATCGGAGCTTTAAAAGCATTGTATGAGGCTTTCGTAAAAAGTCATTTAGAATGTAATGCGGTAATTTGGTCTCCATATGAGGCCAAATACAGACTGATGTTGGAGCGTATTCAGAATAAATTTATAAGGTTCCTATATTTAAAACAGTATGGGGTTTATCCCGGATATCCGCTGTTGTATCCAACTTTATTTGTTCTGGGTATGGTAGGCTATATGAAACTGGAAGCTAGACGGGAAGTAGCCCTAGCTATCTACTTATTTAAAGTACTACGTGGCAGAGTACAAAACCCAGCAGTTTTACAGGAGGTTAGGCTTTGTGTTCCTGATGCGTACATGGGTCGGCGGCGGCGACCGCCACTGCTGCTGGTGCCGCGCGCGCTCACCAACCTGCTGCAGCGTACGCCGCTTGTGCGGGCGCTGCGCACGCTTAACATGGTTGCGGGATTAATTGATCTGTTTACGTGCACGCTGAGCGAATACACGAAAGCCTCATATTTGGTATTATCGTAGAAGATTGTATTAGGTTTTAGAATTTGAATTAGTATTTAGTGACTGTGCTACGCTATTGCATTAGGTTATTACCTGTAAAAATAGTGTATTGTGGAGATTAAAATAAATAAATAAATAAATAAATTTCGATCAGTTTAAACCGGCAGAAGTCACATATCCTTCGTAGGCTGTAGGAACTTAAATACATGACTTATCCTATTTATGTTTTAATTAGAGTTCATTTCTATATACATTACTATTTCACCTTATTTCAGCGTCCCAATCAGTGCAGAGCTGGATATTGTCCAGCCACTTCCCTCTAACTCTGGTATCTACTTCGATAGCCTGGGAAGACTTAAAATAATTAACGGCCAGTTAAATGTCGTAAGTCATATAGATATATCCTTTATAAGTCCTCACCTTGCGAATCTTAACGAAGTACTTGGTACCGTTAGATTTATTTGTCAACAATCGAGTATTCATCAGTGCTTGAATACGCTCTCGCCGTTAACAGTTCGCTATAATGATATAACTCGTGAATTGGAATCTATATCTCATTTGATTACTAAACGAAATCGGCGTTCAGCATGGTTCGGCGCAATAGGCACGACTTTCAAACATATTTTTGGTACTCTTGATGAAGACGATGCACAAAAATATGACTCAGTCATAGAAGCCATTCAAAACGATGAAAAGAAAGTAGCTCAGATGATGAAAGATAGTATTTTGATTACTACTTCTACATTAGACTCATTCAAAACTACCATAAATAAACTAATGACCAACCAAAATGTGCTTGATGTTGAGATAAATATTCTTGTAAATTTAACAAGTAATATTACGAAGGTCTCAAATTCTTTGATATTGGAAACTAAGGCTTTAGCTATACCCAGCAATTTGGAAAGTTCTCTCATGACCCTCTCGTTCCAACTCGAGGATTTGATAAATGCTATTATACTGAGTAGTCAAAATATCTTACATCCAAACATAATTACTCCAGCTCAACTTTATCGCGAACTGGTTAATAATGATAGGCACCTTCCAAGGAACTCCAGAATTCCCGTTCTAATTAGTATAGATAATATACATTTAATTTTAAGTATATCCAATGTTACTATTTTAATAATAAGCTCGTATTTGTTCTACAAATTCCATTGGTTACGAATGACGAATTTATTTTGTATCATAATCTAGCACTGCCTACCCCTCACGGAGTGGACAATCCTAAAACATTTAGTATGATTCAACCTTCCAGTACGTATACTGCTATTTCTAAGGATAAAGTTAGTTTTTGTAATCTAGATAGTTCAGATAACTGTAAAACGATAAACTCTGAGTTCTTTCTATGTCAAATACCCACAGTGTTATT
The DNA here is from genome assembly GCA_905147815.2 of Phalera bucephala. NCBI lineage: Eukaryota > Metazoa > Arthropoda > Insecta > Lepidoptera > Notodontidae > Phalera > Phalera bucephala. Next base: position 37,277,077 of record LR990615.1, on the reverse strand, counting down.
AACGAGTAGTAGCCCTACATGTGAAAGCGAACTGCTTGTAAAAACAATCAGTGCTATTCCCGAACAGTGTAAAACTAAAACTATTATCGGTAACCTAGATATTTGGAAACCACTCATAAATAACAAATGGATTTTTATACAATCTCATTCAAATAAGATATACATAGATTGTGGTATTCCAGAAATACGCGAAGTAGTAGTATTAGGTGCGGATATACTACACACCCCAGGACAATGTACGGTGTATACCAATAGTATAAGGCTTATATCGTCTGATAATGTTGTAGAAATAAATATCCCAGCTCCTATGTTAGAGTATAGTATTATTAATGATTCCTGTTGTAAACTAGAAAATAAGTTCGATTCCGTCGATAACAATGTGTCTCCTATTATACTTCAGAATATTGATTTGGACGATTTAAAGTTAAACAATCAAAATGATAGACTACTTTCCCATTTAAATGACATTATTAATTAAGAACCTGTCCTTGTAAAATATGGGACACACTATTTTATATTCAATTCTTTGGTCATACTAATTCTTATAATTGTAACGTGTCTTATTATTTTTAAACTATTTCATGTTACTCCTAGACTTAAGAAATTAATTGTAAATCCGACCCCTATCGAGATCATACAGCTTGAAGACCTAAGTACTTCAGCACCTCGTTTAAGAGAAACCGTTTAACTTGTATTTACTGAAATTCGGCATTTATCCCCGAATTTCAGTCTTACGCGGGGGGTTGTTATACCCTATAATAATTCGTAGAAATGTTGACCACCAACCCTGATCTGCTATGTCAGCATCTCGGGGTGGTCGGAACACTGAGCGTAGGAGCACAGGCCAACAATGGGCCAGTCTGTTACGAAACTCCAAACGGGTCGGTTCAAATCCATTTTATTCTGTTTCTATTTCCAATATACCCTTTCCCAGTTAAATATCTTTCTATCTATCTATCTATATCATCACGCCAGCTCCCTCGCGGGGTAGGCAGAGAGTACAGAGTTCCAACAGGTTCTTTCCTTACATACCTCTCTGGCTTCCTCCACTCTCATACTTCGTCTCATACACACTCGCCGGTTACGGAGACTCTTGACTTGCCCTTCAGATAAGACACGGTCTATTTGGTCATGGTAAAATAGTCTAGGTCTTCCCCGGCACCTACATCCTTCCATTTTCGCATTGTATATCTGTTTTGTCATTCTTTCCTCTGGCATCCTTTCTATATGCCCGAACCAACGGAGCATACCCTTTCTCATCTTTACCCCGATACTATCTTTCATACCTACTCGCTTTCTTACTACGCTGTTGCGAATACGGTCGGTCAGCGTGACTCCGCACATCTTCCGCAGAGATCGCATTTCGACCGCATTTATCCTGCTTTCGTTCTCCTTCTTACATACCCAACTCTCACTGCCATATAACAGCGTTGGGACAAGCACTCCGTTATGCATGGCCAGCTGCGCCTTTTGGCTTAAGTGCCGGCTCCCAAGTAGCCTTCCCATCGCACCATTCACTCTATTACCTGCATTCACTCTTCTCTCTATATCAGCGGTGTATTTCCCATCCTTACTGAAGGCGCATCCAAGATATACAAACTCATTCACTTGCTCCAGCACATCGTTACCAACCACAATCCTTGCATTCGTTCTGGTTTCTTCCCGTTCAAAAACCATAATTTTGGTTTTCTTCACATTCAAATGTAAGCCATTATTCATGCAGTCGTCTCTCATAACTGTGACTAGTGTTTGCAGATCAGTGGCTGTTGGCGCTATCAAAACCGCGTCATCTGCATACAATAGGTGGTTTATCACTAGATCACCCATTTTTACCCCTTCAGTCATCGCACACAGTCTTTGAAGACTTTTATCCAGATACACTATAAACAGTCTAGCGGACAACACGCAAACCTGCTTGACACCGATTTTAACGTCAAACCAAGGTGACATGTTACCACCCACCCGTACGCATGCCTTGCTGTCCACGTAGGTGGACTGGACGGCTCGCAACAGGGTGCCGTTTATACCATACTCTGGCAAAATGTCCCAAAGTCTCTTTCGCACGACTCTATCAAACGCCTTCTCCAGGTCCACAAAACCGCAGAAAACCTTCCGGCCTACTGCCAGATGCTTTTCTACGATGTTGCGGAGGGAGAAAACTTGATTCGAACATCCTCTTCCAGACCTGAAACCTCCCTGTGCCTCACACAACACTCCATCGGAGTTCTCGCGCATTCTCCGTTCAATAATTTTACCATACACCTTAGCTGCCAAGCTGATCAAACTGATGGCCCTGTAATTGGCGCAGTCATATTGTGAGCCCTTGCCTTTATACAAGGGTACTATGACTGCGCGGCGCCAATCTGTAGGGACTCTACCGGTCTTCCAGCAAAGATTTGCGAGGACCCAAAAAGCGTCCTGGACGCAAGTTCCACCATATTTAATCATCTCGGCAGATATCATGTCTATTCCCGCAGCTTTAACATTTTTCATACTTCGTATCGCCCATTCAACTTCTTCCATAGTGATGTCCTCTGTGGATTCTGGTGCCGCAAACTCGCCTCTGGGCTCGTCTGTGGCACCAGCATCCGGGGCATTCTCATACATTTCTCCAAAGTATTTAGCACAGCTTATTTATTTATTTATTTACGATCACAACATAATGCACAATATAAAAAACATCGCCCCACAAAACTGTGCAACCAGTTTGACTGTGGGGTCCCCTAGCTTGTGTCTGCAAGAATGTCACCATCCTTAGATTTTATCTTTTCCATTCTGGAGCCTAACGAATCACCTCGAGCCTTTCTCACCTTGCTCCAAAAGAGTTTGGTGTTATTCTCGAAGTTCTTCGTCAGCCTCTCCTCCTCAATCACACTAGCTCTTTCACGCTTTTCTTTCACAAATTTTTTGGTGGCATTCTTGCATTGCCGGTATATTTCTTTCTTCAACTCCGTCATACTGTCATTTAGATTCAAAGAAGAGACATAGTCCTGCCACGCTTTCTTCTTTCGTTCTACAGAGCTTTTTAACCCTGTGTCCCACCATGCATCCCCTTTTGCTGTGATATGCTTCTTTGAGCAGCCACATACTTCTTTCGCTGATTCTACCAAACTCTCTTTCAGACAATTCCAGCATTCATCTATGTTTGAGTCCGAAGAACCAGCTGTCAAAAGCTTGTCCTGGACTCTGTCTTCATACGTTCTCCTCACGCTCTCATCTTGCAACCTTTCAACCTTGATTCTTTCAAGGCCTCCGAAGGGGATACGCTCTCGCCAGTGCCTCCACTTCCTGAACAAACCACTGAACCGCGCAATTACGATATAGTGGTCCGATTCAAGAGTAAGGCCTCTATATGCACGGGTATCTTGAAGTTTACTTCGGAGACGGGTATCTACCAGGATCAAATCTATCATGCTTTTCTGTTCATTTCTTCTCCACGTATACATATGAATATCCTTGTGTTGGAATATTGTATTGGACACAAGGAGACCTCTTTCCAAACACACATCTACAATAAGCTTACCTGCATCATTCACTCTCTTATCACCATAAGGACCCAGAGCAGCGTCGCAAGTTTGCCGCCTGGTTCCCACCCATCCGTTCAGGTCGCCACACAAAATCACCTTTTCATTCGCATCAACCAGATCCAGAACTTCCCTGACATTATCCCAAAACTTCTCCAGGTCCGGGGGTGTCGACGAGCTTACAGGAGCGTAGGCTCCAACCAAAAACACTCTAGTGACACCCAGTTTCAAGCGGACCCAGAGAAGTCTCGCATCATGCAGGCCATAATCTCTCACTCCAGAGGCCAGGCGGCGGGACAACAAGATACCCACCCCCATGCTGGCACGATCGCTCTGTGGCACTCCAGACCACAGAGCCATCATGCCGTCAGGGAGATCACAGGCTTCACTGCCCCTTCGCTTAGTCTCTGTTACACACAGAGCATCCAGGCGTCTCTCTTTCATTATATCAATCACCTCATGCATCTTATCTTCCATACCACCTCTTACATTCCAGGTGCCTATTCGGCACTCTGCACCCCACGACTCGCCAGTTCGGGCCCGGCGTGATGGGTGGCGGCCCCCATCGCCGCTTCCACCTATGTTCGTACCGACGGGGGCGGGCCGTTACGCGTCGCCTCGGGGGGACACCCTAGCCCGCACTGCGGTACTTGTTCGGTCCAAGATTGCAGCCGTATCGGCTGGCAGGGGTCGCGACGGGCACGCTCTTGGACAGACCCCCAAGGTTCGTCAACGGGTTTTTAAATATCTTTTATTTTAAAAACCCGTTGACGAACTCTCTTATAATAGAACGAAGCGTACCTACACAATTTCTTGAGGTACGATCGGAGACCGTTTAGAGAAAGAAATTATCAGTTTCTTACGATAAAATCGAGTAGCTGTAAGGTTTAAAACTAAAAACAAATCAAACAACCAGGAAGAAAAATAATAACGTAAATATTTTGGTAAGTTAAAGTTGTCAATAAATTGTCAACACAAATGTCATTATTACGAAGTATTGCCACTACATGTTTTTTTTTTCAATTAATTCCATAACCTATTAAAAATACGTTGTGTATAATTTATATTTTTTGATATTAACTATTTAGAAATTAGTTCAACTATTTTAAAGTAAAACATTACGAGAGTTTTTTATAAATCAATAGTCTTTAACTAAACGTTTTTTTTTATAATTGTTTATTAGTTTCTACGATTAACATTTATTTTTTCAAATGTAGCAATTATGGTAAGTCAAATAAAATGGATAAATATGAATTTGGTCTAATGAAGTACTTTATTTAAAAAATAATAATATCGTGCGAGTTTAAATACAAAATTAATTTTGTGTAAAAACCGACCGAATTAAATTACTAATATTTGCTATTTTTAGACACTTCATAAAACATTCAGGTAGGATCTCGCCATTGTTCTTTAACTTTCATCATCATCATCATCATCTCAGCCTATACTTGTCCACTGCTGAACATAGGCCTCCCCAATCGCTTTCCAGCGTAACCGGTCCGATGCCACCTGCATCCAACGACTTCCTGCGATTTTCACAAGATCGTCGGTCCATCTGGCAGGCGGTCGTCCCACGCTGCGCTTGCCAATACGTGGTCTCCACTCTAGAATCTTTCTGCCCCAACGCCCGTCCGATCTACGCGCTATGTGGCCCGCCCATTGCCACTTCAGCTTCCTAATCTTAACGGCTATGTCGGTGACCTTGGTTCTTCTACGAATCTCCTCATTCCTGATTCGATCGCGTAGAGAAACGCCGAGCATAGCTCTCTCCATGGCTCGCTGAGCAACTCTGAGCTTTTTTATGAGACCTATTGTAAGAGACCACGTCTCTGATCCATATATCATCACTGGTAACACACATTGACTAAAAACTTTAGTCTTAAGGCACTGAAGTATTTTGGATGAGAAGATGTTGCGCAGTTTCCCGAACGCTTGGATTCGTCGATTGACCTCTCTCTCAAAGTTGGACCTACCTAACCGGCCTACTTGTCCCAGGTAAATGTATTCGTCGACAACTTCAAGAGTAGAGTTCCCAACGGTGAGTGCGGTGGGTACGACATGGACGTTAGACATTATTTTCGCTTTGTCCATGTTCATTTTAAGACCCACTTGTTGAGATACTCTGTTGAGGTCACCGAGCATTCGTCCTAGATCTTCCAGCGACTCCGCCACGACCACAATGTCGTCGGCAAATCGAAGGTGAGTTATGTATTCGCCATTGATGTTGATGCCAAGTCCTTGCCATTCCAAGAGCTTGAAGGCGTCCTCTAAGGTGGCCGTAAACAGTTTCGGAGAAATGACGTCTCCCTGTCTTACTCCTCTTTTTATGGGGATCGCCTTCGTGCACTGCCCCTGTACTCGGACTGACATGGTGGCGTTATTATACAAGCACTTCAACACTTCAATGTACCGATAGTCAATGCGGCATCGCTGGAGAGATCTAAGAACCGCCCAAGTCTCGATCGAATCGAAGGCTTTCTCATAGTCCACAAACGCCAAGCATAGTGGCCGATTATACTCCTCGGTCTTCTGTATAATCTGCCGCAGCGTATGTATGTGGTCTATGGTACTAAAGCCTTTCCGGAAACCGGCTTGTTTGAGACGATTCGTGATGACTCTCGAAAACAACTTATAAACATGGCTCAGCAGTGTGATGGGCCTATAGTTCTTTAATAAAGTGTTATCACCTTTCTTGAAAAACAGTACCACCACACCCCTGTTCCATGCTTCCGGCGTTTTCTCTTCGAGCAAGACGGAATTGAACAGCCTCTGAAGGACTTTAAGTACCGGCGTTCCGCCCGCTTTCAGAAGCTCTGCGGTAATTCCGTCTTCGCCTGGCGCTTTGTTATTTTTGAGTTGTTTGAGAGCCATCCTAATTTCGTACAGGCTGTTGTCCGGGATATCTTCAGTGTAGTGTCGGGTTAGCTTGGCTCTTGGGTCTTTTACCAAGTCTACAACAGGTTCAACTACTGAGGTGTACAACTGCCCATAGAACCTCTCTATCTCCCTGAGCACCTCTGACCTATTCGACGTTACGTTTCCGTCCTCCGTCTTCAGCTTCGTCAACTGGCTTTGCCCAATAGACGCGTCTCTTGCGAACACTTTGGAGCCCTTATTCTGTGCTATGGTCTCCTCAATACGCCTTGTATTGAAGGATCGTAAATCGTGTCGCAAGGACTTCAGTATCTGTCCATTGAGCTGCCTATAGGACTTAGCATCATCGGAGGTTTGGATAGTCATGGAACGTCGCTCAGCCATGAGGTTTCGGGTGTAGTTGGATAGTTTTTGATGTCTATTTTTACGGTGGGGCTTAAAATACTTGGACCCGACCGTATGGACAGTCTCTACCAGCCTGTTGTTGATTTCGTCCACTGATGCGCTGCTGTCTAGCAATTCGAAGCGGTTTGCCAATTCGAGTTGAAAGTTCTCGGGGTTTTGGATATGTGCATAAGAAGGTCGGAGCGTAGACTTCATCAGACGCGATCTTTCCATTTTGACATTAATATTTAATGTGCCTCTGACCATTCGGTGATCACTGCCGGTTTTTACCCTGTGAATCACGGAGACATCATTAAATATTTGTCGCTTGGTGCTCATGATGAAGTCTATTTCATTTTTTGTGGAACCATCAGGGCTCATCCAGGTCCATTTCCTATGAGGCGGCTTCCGGAAGAAAGAGTTCATGATAAAGAGTCCCTCCTTCTCCAGATATTCGGCCAGCCTCTGACCCCTGGGGTTGCGTTGCCCATATCCAAATTGCCCCACTCTCAATTCATCATCGCCCTGTTTGCCCAGCCGCGCATTGAAGTCACCCATAACCACTGTAAAGTGTGCTTTGGAAGTATGTATGGCTCTACTAATGTCCTCATACATTACTTCGACGTTATCATCTGAGTATGCCGAGGTCGGTGCGTAGACCTGTATGACCTTCAGCGAATATCTTTTGGATATTCTGAGTATCAGGTACGCTACCCTGCTCGACACACTAGTGATGGACACAACGTTGTCTATGAGTGACTTGTGGACGATAAATCCTACACCACCTTGGGACTGCTGTTCGCCCTCCCGGTAGTAAAACAAGTTGCCGGATTTTAAGGTTATCGTGTCCTCGCCCTTTCTTCGGACCTCCGATAAACCAACAATATTCCAACGCAACTTGTTTATCTCTTCTTCCAGCTCAACAAGCTTCTCATCTGTCCTTAACGTGCATGCGTTGTATGTCACCAGGGCCAATTTTCGTAGTTGGTGGTAGCCGAATCTCTGCCGGAGATTCTTAGCACCGCTTGTCCTGTCGTTACCATAGCCTCTACCGTGGCCAGGACGAACAGGACCGCCAGGGACTAGGGGCCTGGTTTTATCTTTTTCTTCCATTTTAATAAATTGGGGGGGGTTTGCCATACTCGCCACGCTTGGCAGGCGGGTTGGCGAGCGCAGTTTTTGATGGTAGAAGTGTTAAGGGAACGCTGCTGCCCATTCCCCTAGTTTTCCCTTAGTCGCCTTGTACGACACCCGATGGGATGAGATGGGTTGGTCCTATTCTAAGCCGGGAACCACGCGGCAAGTCTTTAACTTTAACATATGATTTTGGCATGTCCCCCGGCCAGTGTGGCCAGTAAAAAAAATAATGACAGTGATCATGAGTATGTTTAATCCATGACACAATTATCACAATAATGAATGTAAAAATGTCTTATAGTTAGGCACAGCATATCGCATTTACCTAAGTAGTCAGCGCGAGTATTTCTCCAAAAATGGTATTTGTATCTATTACCGGATCCGGTTATCGGTTCCGGCAAATTGGTATCGGATCCGGTAGACATATAATATTGCCGGATTTGCCGGATTACGAGATTCCGTTTTCCGGATTGCAAACTCTTACGACAATAGAGTGGGACAAACTATTAATATGCATCGGCGATACGTGAACACTCATCAGCCCAAATCAAGTTAATATAATCAAGTAGTACTTTAGGACAAATCAAACTATCCAACTATTAATGTACTTTTATTTCAACTACGTTTATCTAAACCGGGGCTTTTAAGTCACACGACTTACATGTTGGGCCTCAAGGACAATATTACCTCAATTTATCATATTTTAATATCATGTGTCATGCATACGTAAATGCTGGTTATGGTTAAAATGGTAATTATACCTCTGTTTTATTAAAAGTTGGTTAGTCAACTTTCATAGTTCATATCATACACACTCCCGGTCACTAAGACTCTTAGCTTGCCCACCAAAGGAAAGACACATGGGAAGATAGTTCAGGTTTTCTTAGGTACCTACATCCTCCCACTTTCGCTTTGTATAACTTGATTCTTGACTATAATATTTTTATGGTTGAAATATCATTCTACTTACCTCAGACCGTTAACAAGCTTGTAAATTCGTTCATCCACAAGATGTGACATTGATTCTAACTTAAATGATCGGGATAGTGACGGAAAACAAAATAAGAGGTCCTGAAATAATGTACTATCGCTATGAAATTTTAATGGTTTGGCAATTGACGACGTGAAATATAACAGAGGAATAAAAATTACAAATCATATGGGTAACAAGGTTGGCTTAAAAAGGAGGTTGGTCTGAAACATAAAAGGTGAGAAATCCAAACTATGAAAAAATCGACGCATTTATATTCCTGAAGAAACTTATAAATGCAAAGACCCGAGTATAAAACCAGCTACCCATAAAATCGGTTATTCATACGGTCTAAATATATTAAAACTATTGAGCGGGACGGGTTAAGTAGCTGCATTGAAATCGCTCGAGAACCATTACCAGCTTGCGGCAGCAGGCTTCGAATCTTCGATTTGACTTCCAATTCGGATGATGAATGTTATGGTTTCAAGATGGCGTGATTGTATAAGATTTCTCTTCAGTGAGATTTATGAGTACTAAATAGTATTATGTTAAGTCATTAACTCAACATATATTTTGTATGGAATTTACTACAGATTCAATTTTAGGGGTCTGTCCAAGAGCGTGCCCGTCGCGACCCCTGCCAGTCATTATGGCTGCAATCTTGGACCGAAGACGTACCGCAGTGCGGGCTAGGGCGTCCCCCCGAGGCGACGCGTACCGGCCCGCCCCTGTCGGTACGAATATAGGTGGAAGCGGCGATGGGGGCCGCCACCCATCACGCCGGGCCCGAACTGGCGAGTCGTGGGGTGCAGTGTGCCGAATAGGCACTTGGAATGTAAGAGGTGGTATGGAAGATAAGATGCATGAGGTGATTGATATGATGAAAGAGAAACGCCTGGATGCTCTGAGTGTAACAGAGACTAAGCGGAGGGGCAGTGAAACCTGTGATCTTCCTGATGGAACGATGGCTCTGTGGTCTGGGGTACCGCAGAGCAGTCGTGCCAGCATGGGGGTGGGTATCTTGCTGTCCCGTCGCCTGGCCTCTGGAGTGAGAGATTATGGCTTGTGCGATGCGAGACTTCTCTGGGTCCGTTTAAAACTGGGTGTCATTAGAGTATTTTTGGTCGCAGTATATGCTCCCGTAAGCTCGTCGACACCCCAGGACCTTGAGAACTTTTGGGATAATGTCAGGGAAGTTCTGGACTTGGCTGAGGCTAACGAAAAGGTGATTTTGTGTGGCGATCTGAACGAATGGGTAGGAACCAGGCGGCAAACTTGCGACGCTGCTCTGGGTCCTTATGGTGATAAGAGAGTGAACGATGCAGGTAAGCTCATTGTAGATGTTTGTTTGGAAAGGGGTCTCCTTGTGTCTTACACGATATTCCAGTACAAGGACATACATATGTATACGTGGAGAAGGAATGAACAAAAAAGCATGATAGATCTGATCCTGGTTGATAACCGTCTCCGAAGCAAACTACAAGATACGCGTGCGTATAGAGGCCTCACTTTGGAATCAGACCACTATCTAGTAGTTGCGCGGTTAAGTGGTCTGTTCAGGAAGTGGAGGCACTGGCGAGAGCGTATCCCCTTCGGAGACCTTGAAAGATTAAAGGTTGAAAAGTTGCAAGATGAGAGCGTGAGGAGAATGTATGAAGACAGAGTCCGAGACAAGCTTTTGACAGCAGGCTCTTCGGACTCAAATGTAGATGAATGCTGGAATAGCCTGAAGGAGAGTTTGGTGGAATCCGCGAAAGAAGTATGTGGTTGCTCAAAGAAGCATATTACAGCAAAAGGTGATGCATGGTGGGATGCGGAGTTCCAAAGTTCTGTAGAAAGTAAGAAGAAAGCGTGGCAGGACTATGTATCTTCTTTGAACCTGAATGCCAGTATGACAGAGATGAGGAAATAAATATACCGGCAATGCAAGAATGCCACTAAAACTTTAGTGAAAGAAAAGCGTGAATGAGCCAGTATGATTGAGGAGGAGAGGCTGGCGAAGAACTTCGAGAACAACACCAAACTCTTTTGGAGCAAGGTGAGAAAGGGTCGAGGTGATTAGTCAGGCTCCAGAATGGAAAGGATAAAATCTAAAGATGGTGACATTCTTGCAGACACACAAGCTGTGCTAAACCGGTGGAGTGAATATTTTGGAGAAATGTATGGAGATGACCCGGATTCTGATGCCGCAGACGTGCCCAAAGGCGAGATTGCGGCACCAGAATCGACGGAGGACATCACTATGGAAGAAGTTGAATGGGCGATAGGAAGTATGAAAAACGGTAAAGCTGCGGGAGTAGACACGATATCTGCCGAGATGATCAAATATGGTGGAACTTGCGTCCGGGACGCTTTCCGGGCCCTTGCAAACCTTTGCTGGAGGACCGGTAGAGTCCTTACAGATTGGCGCCGCGCAGTCATAGTACCCTTGTATAAAGGCAAGGGTTCAGAATATGACTGCGCTAATTACAGAGCCATCAGTTTGATCAGCTTGGCAGCCATGGTGTATGGTAAAATTATAGAACGGAGAATGCGCGTGAAGTCCGATGGAATGTTGTGCGAGGCACAAGGGGGTTTCAGGTCTGGAAGAGGATGTTCGGATCAAGTCTTCTCACTCCGCAACATTGTAGAGAAGCATCCGGCAGTAGGCCGGAAGGTTTTCTGCGGTTTTGTAGATCTGGAGAAGGCATTTGACAGAGTTGTGTGAAAGAGACTTTGGGACATTTTGCCAGAGTATGGTATAGATGGCACTCTGTTGCGAGCCGTCCAGTCCACTTATGTGGACAGCAAGGCATGCGTACGGGTGGGTGGTAACAGGTCACCCTGGTTTGACGTTAAAATCGGCGTCAAGCAGGGTTGCGTGTTGTCCGCTAGACTGTTTATAATATATCTGAACAAAAGTCTTCAAAGACTGAAAGCGATGAATGAAGGTTTACAAATGGGTGACTTAGTGGTAAACCATCTACTTTATGCAGATGACGCGGTTTTAATAGCGCCAACAGCCACTGATGTGCAAACACTAGTTACAGTTATGAAAGACGACTGCATGATCAATGGCTTACACTTGAATGTGAAGAAAACCAAGATTATGGTTTTTGAAAGGGAAGAAACCAGAACGAATGTAAGGATTGTGGTTGGTAACGATGTGCTGGAGCAAGTGAATGAGTCTGTATATCTTGGATGCGCCTTCAGTAAGGATGGGAAATACACCGCTGACATAGAGAGAAGAGTGAGTGCAGGGAACAGAGTGAATGGTGCGATGGGAAAGCTACTCGGGAGCCGGCACTTAAGCCATAAGGCGCAGCTGGCCATACATAACGGAGTTCTTGTCCCAACGCTGTTATATGGAAGCGAGAGCTGGGTATGTAAGAAGGAGAATGAAAGTAGGATAAATGCGGTAGAAATGCGAGCTCTGCGGAAGATGTGCGGAGTGAAGCTGACCGACCGCATTAGCAACAGCATAGTAAGACAGCGAGTAGGTATGAAAGTTAGTATCCGTGTAAAGATGAGAAAGGGCATGCTCCGTTGGTTTGGGCATATAGAAAGAATGCCAGAGGAAAGAATGACAAAACAGATATACAATGTGAAAGTGGAAGGATGCAGGTACCGGGGAAGACCTAGACTATCTTACCACGACCAAATAAACCGAGTCTTATCTGATGGAAAAGTCAAGAGTCTCCGTAACCGGCGAGCGTGTATGAGACGAACTATAAGAGTCGAGGAAGCCAGAGAGGTATGTAAGGAAAGAACCAGTTGGAACTCTGTACTCTCTGCCTACCCCGCAAGGGATCTGGGGTGAGGTTATAGATAGATTCAATTTTATGATTTTAAATTAAACTGCCCATGAATTTTATATATCTGTAGGATAGCTGTGTGAGCTGGTTTTTATTCCACTATTAGTTTATACAGAGAAATTAGGTATACGGATAAAATATTATCTAATAATAACCAAGCACAAGTGTTTGTTTTATGTGTATATAACCAAAGCTAGCACAAATTACAAAATTCAGTTTCTAAAATTATAATAAAAAAATAGTATGGAACTTTTAACATTTGATACAGTTAGCCAAACACCGTATAGTCTTACGCCTAGACTTAAATTCTTTTTTAATTATAACTCCAATAGTACAAATTTGTCAACCACTATCTTCATTTCATTCAATTCCTCACTAATCTTTTTCGTAAATCAAAACACATACATAATTCAAAGCACCCTTGCTAGCGATGGATTAAATGCTCCTATTGACATCTCTTTACCACCAGGCAACAGGTCCGACCCACCCTTTAGAACCACATCTGCCCCCCATCTGTGTAAACGGCCCAAATGAATATGTATTTCGGATACCGTAGCTTTAAATATGAGAGAATATGTACGGTTTCAATTATTAAATTTATGCAAAGAAATAATGGATGTGAGCTCAAATGGAAACGGGCGTTGTTTGTGCGGGATTGCTGAGATAGGAATATGAATTTTGTGCCTTTGTTGTTTAGATTGTATTCGGTGTGGCGGATGGAGACATTGATGAATATTATTGCTGGTATGTAGGCGTACGCTATTTATGTGCTCGATTCCTTCTGCTTGGAGGAATTTCCTCTTGAAAGGTCTGTAGGGTTCAAGATTGAATGGGCATACCCTAGTGAGTCTCTAATTTTTTTAGGTCATATTTTTCAATTTTGTACATTTTTATATAAATAACTATGAGAGTGGAGGAAGCTAAAGGAATTTAAAAAGAAATACCCTATCGGAACTTTTACTCTTTCTCTACTCCGCAAGGGATCTGGTGTGATGATATAAAGGAAAAGAGAGAGAGAGAGAGAGAGAGAGAGAGAAAGATAAACAGATATCTATTTCCAACAATAAGGTTTCCAACAGTAAGTTTACACCAAGCTAAAATTACCTTTCTACCTAAAAGCACCACTACTTATTAAATTGATGTCATAACTTCTTTCTGTAACAAAACTTATACTTTTCTTTTAACATCTTCCAACTAACCGCGTTAAAACACGGAATCCATTCAACATTCCCATTTTTACTGTAAAAAGTTTTTCACCTAATGTTTTGTATAACTTTATTTACCGTCGAGGGTGAGTTAAACAAAGGAAGTTAATTCCCGGACAACAAAACCTTTGTGGTGGGTTCGTTGCAGGGACCATTTGTTCTAAACAACTAACACCTCCAACCGTGATGTTATTACCTCCATTCTTATGGGCCGGTTTATATCTTTACACCTTGCTGGCAGGCGTAAAGCAGGATTTAGAAAAAAGGCCTCTGGTAATGGATGGTTATTAAGATAACAATTGTAACCCGGATAATAGCATGAAGCAAGATCCTGAGGAAGAACTTGGAATAAATTTACAGAGGACTGCAAAAATGGTCCGAAAGATAAAAAAGGGAGTAGGAGGTTTATGTTCTGCAGTAAGTTCTAAACAGGTGATGATAATTGGTGGAGACTTACTGAATAGTATACACTATATGGGAAAACCGATGCCAAGCTCAAACGGTGAATTATCTCTTCACAGCATATATTTCAACGTGGAAAAAAAATACATATATATACATAGTGCATCGATGCTATACAAGATGTAACATAAATAACGCAAGACCTGAAAGTAGTTGGTTCTAAATTAGTAACTGAACTGATCTCAACTATTTTTAACGTACGTTACATTTTTTTTTATTATTAAAAATAGCTGTTATTGTTGTCAGTTCGCTATTTTAAACAGATTTTTATCGTTATTCAAAGCAATGCGACTACTTTAAATGCATTTCTAATACATATGCTTCAATACGCACGAAAAAGTACAGATTCCGTGGTTAATTTGAGGACCAAAGAGCTAAAAAATGGTAGAAAACTTCTTAAAATTGGAAATTTGATTTTTGGTATTGAATTTGTAAGGCAATAATCTAATTGGGGTGTCTAAGGTTTTACGTTATATATATTTCACCTTGTATAGCTTTCCGTATTGCTACTCCGATATCCTAATACTCCTTGTACAGCACCTCTCCCGCAGTGTATTTTGCGGAATCACTGCATTTTCACTGATGTGGAAATTACTACCGCATATCACCATTATCAAAGGCAGTATCTACAGCCACGACTACTTCTCTAAGTCTAAGCAACTAACAACATCAGCAACAGAAATAATTTAATCTTATGTGTCTGACGTTACGTTACTGCTTATTAAAATACGTCCAATACACCGGAATGTTAAGTCCAAAGCTACCAGGTCCAGCTCCCTGGCGAGGCACCTGCGCCGGAATTTATCGCCGACTTTACACCGAGCTGGCGACTTGCCACTTTGTATCATGTTACCTTGTAGCGGTCATTTATTCGTTTCAGATTCGTCTGTTTATTTTCTTGTTAGTTTGCGGATCGCTTTTGGACGTTATTTGTAATTTTAATTGTTAGTATAATTCTTTTTTACTTGATTTTACTAGATAAGCAGTGAAAGCGTAGTGGTTAGACTGTTAGACTGCAGCAAAGTCAAAGGTTTCGGGTTCAAACCCAGGCACGCACCACTGTCTTTTCGAAAGCATGTGCGTATTAAAAATTAATTATCACTTGCTTTAACGGTGACGGAAAACATCGTGAGGAAACCTGCATGCCTAAGAGTTTCTCAAAGGTGTGTGAAGTTCGCCAACCCGCACTGGGCCAGCGTGGTGGACTATGGCCTAAACCCTCTCAGTTTGACAGGAGGCCCGTGCCCAACGGTGGGACAGTTTCTTAACAGGGCTAATATTATTATTATAGATTTTATTCAACTTGCAATATTCGTATGTTTGTGTGTCTGTCTGTCTTTCCGGTTCAAATCTTATGATGCATGTTCAAAGCATTTGCGGGGATCCGATTGAGCTGAAATTTGGCATAAGTATGTAAAGTCGATCACAATGCCATAATATGGTACTATAGAGCTGGTCTGATGATGGAATCGGAAGGTGGCCATCGGAACATGTGAACTACACAACGTAACCCCTCATGTTTAGGCTTGTTAGATTGGTATTTACAGTACTATACAACCAGATAGCGTTCAGGGTCTGATGATGGAACCGGAAGAAAGTCATACGATTTCCTAAACTAAGCAAGATCTTCTTGTGTATTTAAATAAAAAATGTTTTAAAAAAGCCTTTTTAATTAAAATTAAACCTACCTAGTGCACCTGATTGGATAGCTTGTTCTACCACTAAGATCGTACTTCAGAGCAAGACGAATGGTGAAAACTCTGACATTAGCATGATACTAGCGAGTCGTCATGCTATCACGTTTATGTTCATTTGGTAAATTTGTAGTGTGACAAGTAGGGTATCTCAACTCGCTTGCGTCACGCTAACCTCAAACTTTTCGTGCGAAACTCAAACTCAAATATTTTTTTTTTTTAAACCCTGCGGCGCTTACACATACTCAATTAACATTTTTTTAATCTAATTTAACTACTAATCTACCACCGAATCGGAACGCGGCCTCCACTGAGAAAATCCGGCAAAGAAACTCAGCGGGCTTGTCTTATTTATTTAATTCTCTTTTTTTCAATGGTATTGTGTGGATACAATGTTTAGGTTACCAGTAAATAGTGTACGATAAGCTCTCTGTATCGCTTTGACTTCAAATAATCAATAAGGTTAGCGTTTTGGATGCACTGACATTGACATCAAAGCTGTGGCCGTTCCCGATGAATACGTCAAGATTCTAGGAGACGTAAAGATTAAAAGTTTCGAAAACTATTTTAAAACTGACCGCAATACAGCGTAATACTGATAAAAAAGGGAAGAGGCATAGCACCTACAGTGGGTGAGATGTGCTGTAAAAGATGATAGTGATGATGAACAAGAAACCAAAAGGCATCTATAGACTGATAAGTCTATAGACAAGTATACTACAGACACACACCCATGGTCACCGGAAGGACTGCATTATGGGTGTGCATCATCTGCATCATCTGTATCATGGGTGCTGCAAAGCCCTCGAAACGTCGGGAACTTAATAATCAAAGATAAACCGCGATAAAATCCGAAAAATGGTTTTATTTCATGTGTAACATTCGCGTAAATATAAGAACTCAGTAAGTCTATATGTATGACACTTAAAGGGGATCCCCTTCAAGTGTCATACAAGTTAATTATTTATTTTAATTCCATAAACATAATGTTAATTTAAAATATGTTATGTATCTAAATAATAAATGTCTTAACACTAAATTATTTCAAGAAAATAAAATGTTACATGCTTTCATTGAACAGACTACTTCGAGTATTAGGAGCACAGAACACGCACGTAGGTGTCACACCACCGTAATCACAAAGCAAAGCTATTTACTATGTAGCAACGGTCCTATTCCATTCACGCCTACCTACTCAGAGCTCACTAAAATCCAATCTAAGCTAATGCACTTACATAATTAGAAATCAAGTGGTAATTCGCAACAGACAGACAAATTCGATTCGCATTTATAATGAAAATACGCGACATTAGGTATCAAGGCTATGCTCACGAGTTTGGATTGAAAGCGACATTTATTTATTAAATTGAGTGTACAGAAATCATCCTTGGAGAGTAAGACTAATTATTAGATTAGAATTAAGTTTTAACTGCCATTTTGAAGGCTGGCGATACACTAAGGTATAATTAATTTAAACCATTTAGTATATTCGAATATATGTATAAAACTGTTGGTAACTACTGTCCAAGAGCGTGCTTGTCGCGACCCCTGCCAGTCATTATGGCTGCAATCTTGGACCGAAGACGTACCGCAGTGCGGGCTTGGGCGTCCCCCCGAGGCGACGCGTACCGGTCCGCCCCCGTCGGTACGAATATAGGTGGAAGCGGCGATGGGGGCCGCCACCCATCACGCCGGGCCCGAACTGGCGAGTCGTGGGGTGCAGAGTGCCGAATAGGCACTTGGAATCTAAGGGGTGGTATGGAAGACAAGATGCATGAGGTGAATGGTGTGATGAAAGAGAGACGCCTGGATGCTCTGTGTGTAACAGAGACTAAGCGGAGGGGCGGTGAAACCTGTGATCTTCCTGATGGCACGATGGCTCTGTGGTCTGGGGTACCGCAGGGCAGTCATGCCAGCATAGGAGTAGGTATCTTGATGTCTCATCGCCTGGCCTCTGGAGTGAGAGATTATGGCTTGTACAATACAAGACTTCTCTGGGTCCGTTTAAAACTGGGTGCCACTAAAGTATTTTTGGTCACAGCATATGCTCCCGTAAGCTCATCGACACCCCAGAACCTTGAGAAGTTTTAGGATAATGTCAGAGAAGTTCTGGATCTGACTGAGGCTAATGAAAAGGTGATTTTGTGTGGCGATCTGAACGGATGGGTGGGAACCAGGCGGCAAACTTGCGACGCTGCTCTGGGTTCTAATGGTGATAAGAGAGTGAACGATGCAGGTAAGCTCATTGTGGATGTATACTAATACTATATTCCAACATAAGGATATACATATGTACACGTGGAGAAGGAATGAACAAAAAAGCATGATAGATTTGATCCTGGTAGATAACCGTCTCCGAAGCAAACTCCAAGATACACGTGCGTATAGAGGCCCCACTCTTGAATCAGACCACTATCTCGTAGTTGCGCGGTTTAGTCATCTGTTCAGCAAGTGGAGGCACTGGCGAGAGCGTATCCCCTTCCGAGACCTTAAAAGAATAAAGGTTGAAAAGTTGCAATATGAGAGCGTGAGAAGAATGTATGAAGACAGAGTCCGGGACAAGCTTTTGGCAGCAGGTTCTTCGAACTCAAATGTAGATGAATGCTGGAATAGCCTAGAAGAGAGTTTAGTAGATTCCACGAAAGAAGTATGTGGTTGCTCAAAGAAGCATATTACAGCAAAAGGTGATGCATGGTGGGATGCGGAGTTTGCAAAGCTCCGTAGAAAGTAAGAAGAAATCATGGCAGGACTATGTTTCTTTCTTGAACCTGAATGCCAGTATGACAGAGATGACGAAAGAAATATACCGGCAATGCAAAAATGTCACCAAAACCTTAGTGAAAGGAAAGCGTGAAAGAGCCAGTGCGATTGAGGAGGAGAGGCTGGCGAAGAACTTCGAGAACAACACTAAACTCTTTTGGAGCAAAGCGAGAAAGTCTCGAGGTGATTCGTCAGTTTCCAGAACGGAAAGGATAAAGTCTAGGGATGGTGTCATTCTTGCAGATACACGAGCTGTATTAAACTGGTGGAGTGAATATTTTGGAGAAATGTATGGAGATGCCCCGGATACTGGTGCCACAGACGAGCCCAGAGGCGAGTTTGTGGTACCGGAATCAACAGAGGGCATCACTATGGAAGAGGTTGAATGGGCGATAGGAAGTATGAAAAATGGTAAAGCTGCGGGAATAGACATGACTTCTGCCGAGATGATCAAATATGGTGGAACTTGCGTCCGGAACGCCATTCGGGTCCTTGCAAACCTTTGCTGGAGGACCGGTAGGGTCCCTACAGATTGGCGCCGCGCAGTCATAGTACCCTTGTATAAAGGCAAGGGTTCACAATATGACTGCGCCAATTATAGAGCCATTAGTTTGATCAGCTTGGCAGCCAAGGTGTATTGTAAAATTGCTGAAAGGAGAATGCGCGAGAAGTCCGATGGCATGTTGTGCGAGGCACAAGGGGGTTTCAGGTCCGGAAGAGGATGTTCGGATCAAATTTTCTCCCTTCGCAACATCGTAGAGAAGCATCTGGCAGTGGGCGGGCCGGAAGGATTTCTGCGGTTTTGTGGATCTGAAGAAGGCGTTTGATAGAGTTGTGCGAAAGAGACTTTGGGACATTTTGCCTGAGTATGGTATAAATGGCACTCTGCTGCGGGCCGTCCAGTCCACCTATGTGGACTGCAAGGCATGCGTGCGGGTGGGTGGTAACATGTCACCCTGGTTTGACGTTGAAATCGGCGTTAAGCAGGGTTGCGTGTTGTCCGCTAGACTGTTTATAATATATTTGGATAAAAGTCTTAAAAGACTGAAAGCGATGAATGAAGGTGAAAATGAGTGATCTAGTGGTAAATCATCTATTATATGCAGATGACGCGGTTTTGATAGCGCCAACAGCCACTGATCTGCAATCACTAGTCACAGTAATGAAAGACGACTGCATGAAAAATAGCTTACATTTGAATGTGAAGAAAACCAAAATTATGGTTTTTGAACGGGAAGAAACCAGAACGAATGCAAGGATTGTGGTTGGGAACGATGTGCTGGAGCAAGTGAATGAGTTTGTATATCTTGGATGCTCATTCAGTTAGGATGGAAAATACACCGCTGACATAGAGAGAAGAGTGAGTGCAGGGAATAGAGTGAATGGCGCGATGGGAAAGCTACCTGGGAGCCGGCACTTAAGTCGAAAGGCGCAGCTGGCCATACATAATGGAGTGCATGTCCCAACGCTGTTAAATGGCAGCGAGAGCTGGGTTACATACCCAGCTCTCGCTGCCGAAGGAGAATAAAAGTAGGATAAATGTGGTGGAAATGCGAGCTCTGCGGAAGATGTGCCTTTTGCAACAGCGTAGTAAGAAAGCACATAGGTATGAAAGAGAGTATCGGTGTAAAGATGAGAAAGGGTATGCTCCGTTGGTCGGGCATATATAAAGAATGTCCGAAGAAAGAATGACAAAACTGATATACAATGCGAAAATGGAAGGATGTAGGTACCGGGGAAGACCTAGACTATCCTACCATGACCAAATAGGACGGGTCTTATCTGAAGGACAAGTCAGGAGTCTCCGTAATTGGCGAGCGTGTATGAGACGAACTATGAGAGTAGAGGAAGCCAGAGAGGTATGTTAGGAAAGAGCCTGTTGGAACTCTGTACTCTCTGCCTACCCTGTAAGGGATCTGGCGTGATTATATAGATAGAGATAGATAGATAGAACTATATTCTTTTCCTGTGCCTAATCTAGCTTGCGTCCGAAATTTTCATGGTTTGTTACATTAACGTGGCTTAAATTTCCTACAGTCGTCTTTTAAGAGAACAGAAAAATATGGCTTTGTACTTCTAAGAAATTGTATCTTTGTAATTATAATAATATTTTTTGTATGCCGTGTTGTGCCGGCAGAGCAGAATAGCACCACCCCATATCTTCCCGTGGGTATCGTAAAAGGCGATTAAGGGAGTATGAGAAAATACTGACTCCTTGTATCTTTCTCACCGTGATACTGCTCCGTCTGTCTGAGTCCTTCTCCGGTTGTAACGGTCTCCGTTATACTGGGCCCAGAAGGATAAGGATGAGTATGTGCACCTGTGTCTCGCGCGTATACTTGTGCACCTTAATATTTCCTGCGCATCTGACCGCTTCCGTTACTGGACTCCGAGTACGCAAAAGTCCTGTGGCGATGGGTAAAAGTAGTGAGGTCTAGCCTGATGCAAACTAGGCTTTGTCTGATATCTGCACGCAGGCGGTCCCGGGGGCGTGAGAAAACGCCGTGGTCGTTTCCGCGCTGCACATTTGGGACGACAGCACGGGCTCGGCAGCACTTGGGATGTCAAAGCAGCCCTGTTTAGGGAGGCACTGCTTTCCCCGCTCAGCTGGGGAGGGGGCTAGAAAAGGTGCCCTAAAAAAATGCTCGACCCGACATGGCAGATGGTAGTAACCGCGGCTATCATCGCATCATTCAAATCGTGGTCGACGCCGCAAAGGAAATTTAAAAAGAACATGAACAAGAACTGTTATGACATTCGGCGCGTGGAACGTGAGAACGCTTTTTGATCGATATGTCAACGCCTGCCCTGAACGTAAGACCGCCATAGTAGCTCGGGAACTTCATCGCTATAACGTGGATGTGGCTGCTCTCAGCGAAACACATCTCCCCGATGAAGCAGAGCTGGTGGAAGTAGGTGGCGGCTACACTTTCTTCTGGAAAGGTACCGCTGCCTCCGAACCTCGACGATCAGGGGTAGGTTTTGCCATCAAGAATCACTTAGCAAAGCATTTAGAAGAGTACCCTGTACATATCTCAGACCGCGTAACCACACTGCGCCTTCACCTGGACAAAGACAACTACCTTAATGTCATCAGTGTCTATGCTCCAACGTTAGACAAGTCTGATGACATCAAGGAAAAGTTCTATGAGGAAGTGACACATTGCCTCGATAGCTTTAACGCCAGGGAGCAGGTTTTATTGCTGGGCGATTTCAATGCCAGGGTTGGACGGGACTATGAGGCTTGGCCTGGAGTTTTGGGTAGACATGGAGTTGGCAACATGAACAGCAATGGTCAGTTGCTGCTCAGTCTTTGTGCTCAATACGGTTTGGCAATTACGAACACTATGTTTGGACTTGCCGCCAAGTACAAGACAACATGGATGCACCCAAGATCTAAGCATTGGCATTTGATTGACTATGCTATTTATTTATTTATTTGATTCTTTGTACACATACACAAATTGTTACAAATTGTTACAAGGTAAATTAACGTACAAGGCGAGCTTAACTCAAAGTCGAGTTTTCCACCAGCAAACCTTTGAGTGAAAGAGAAACAAATGGTCAAAATGAGGATAGGAATAAGTGTACAACACAAAAGCAAGGAAATAAAAGATATTTATAGATAGAAAAGGTATAAACTACATATATATATATATCTACAAATATACTACATGCTATACATTACCATAAAATAGACTACATGAATACATACATACATACAAATATCTTACATAGATAGGAAATGTTCTCCAATTCTTTTCTTGAACATCTGTAAAGTAGGGCTATCACGTAAAGAGTGTGGGAGGGAATTCCATAGGCGCACAGCACGCACAGTAAATGAACCATCATATCGACTTGAGCTATGACGAGGTGCACTAAGAAGAAGAGAAGAGACCGAGCGACAAGGTTTTCCCCTGGGGACTAAATACTCAAAGCGTTCACGAAGATATACTGGGGAATTAGGATAATGAAGAACAGAGTAAAGCAAACAGAGAATATGACTATCCCGACGCAGCCGTATAGGCAGCCACTTCAACTGCCTTCGGAATTCTGTCACATGGTCAAATTTCCGAAGGCCAAAAATGAAGCGAATGCACAGATTCTGCAGACGTTCCAGTTTATTAAGGAGTTCCTCAGTTGCGTCAAGAAAGCTTACATCAGCATAGTCGAGAAGAGGTAAAAGAAGAGATTGGGCAAGAGTTATTTTGGTTTGAAGCGGCAGGAACTTCTGGAGCCGTTTGAGAGACTGAAATGAGTAATAAACCTTCTTGCTTACTTCCGCAACGTGAACATTCCAGGACAGATTACAGTCAATGTAGACGCCCAAGTTTTTTGCACTATCTGAAAAAGGTATCGGTATAGCATCGTACACAATTTGTGGAAGAGACTGGTGATCTAAAGGATTGGTAAAATATCTGCCACCAATAATGAGAGCTTGTGATTTAGCCGGATTTACCAGTAGGCCAAAGCTTTTTGCCCAGTTATTGATGTTCTGAAGATCATTATTGATGGCAACAATAGCAGCATTAAAATCATCAACTTTAAAATGATGATAAAGTTGCAAGTCGTCTGCATAGAGATAATAGTGTGAAGATATAACTTTAGGAATTGCGTTAATAAAAACTGAAAAAAGCAAAGGAGAGAGTACGCCACCTTGCGGGACTCCCGCAGCCAGATTGCACCACTGAGAGGAAGCCTCATTGGATCGAACCGACTGCGAGCGACCGCGAAGATATGAGTTGAACCAAGCAGTTACAGAAGGAGAAACATTTAGGGAGGTCAGAATTCCTAAGAGGATGTCAAAATCAACTGAATTAAAGGCACTGCTAAAGTCTAGTAGAACCAATATAGTAAGGAGCTTATTCTTCATGGCCAAACGTATGTCGTCAGTTATTTTAACGAGTGCCGTTACAGTGCTATGGCCAGGGCGAAATCCTGATTGGTAGGGACTTAGCAGGTCATTAATAGAGAGATAGTGAGACAGTTGATTCTGAACAACACTCTCAAGGACCTTTGACAGAATCGGGAGTATGGAAATGGGACGGAATTGGGAAACTGAAGATGGATTAGATAATTTGGGTAGCGGTATGACATGGGCCTTCTTCCAGGCTGAGGGAAAAGTGCAAGAATGCAGAGAATAGTTGATGATGTGGTGTATGACAGGAATAAGATCATCTAGGATGGGACGAAGCATTTGGATTTGAAGACCATCATTACCTACCGCTTTCGTAGAAATCGAAAGGATTAATTTCTTAACTTCCCCCTCTGAAACCTGCTGAAAAGAGAACGAAGTACATCTAGGCAACGGTAGAATAGATAAACTGTTGAGAGTAGAAGATTTTGTGCTGTCATCCAGGGTGACTGGTGACTTGGAAAATTGAAAATTGATGGTATTAATATCTATATTATTGGGTGTATCATCGCTAGACGTTTTCCCAATACCTAGAGATTTAAGAAATTGCCATACTTGTGCCGTATTGAAGTTATGGATTGAGTTATGAATATGGCGTCTCTTAGCATCTCTACACAGGCGATTGCAACGATTCCGCAGTTTTTTGTATAGATACCAGGTCTCATCAGTAGGCTTTTTTTTTATAGCGTCTCTTGACTTTGTCTCTTTTTGACATCTCTCTTTTAATGTAATCCGATAACCATGGTGCAGGTAGATGCTTTACTTTTACCCTTTTCAGAGGAGCGTGTTTGTCGTATACATCTAGGACAATCTTGTTAAAAGCGGATACTTTTTTGTCTATGTCACTGAAGCTATATATAGTAGACCAGTCAATACGACTCATGTCTTCCCTCAAACGTTCCATATTAATGTTCTTAAAGCTGCGAAGAAAAAGAAATTTGGATTTGCGTTTAGGTGCGCGAATTTTATAAGAAAGGAATATGAGATCATGATAGGAGAAAGCGCTTTGTTGACCTGGAGAAGGCTTTCGACAGTGTGCCTCGGGAAGCTCTATGGTTGGTGCTAGGTAAGCCAATGTTGGTGGCATTGAGGCCTATTTAATGCGTCGACAGCTTCGGTGGTGCGGTCACGTATCTCGTATGGCGGAGGACAGAGTGGCGAAGCGCATCTTCTACTCTGGACTGGAGAAGGGCAAGCGAAATCATGGCGGTCCCCTCCTCCGGTACAAGGATGTCCAAAAGCGACACATGAAGAGATGTAACATAGAGCCCTCTCGTTGGGAACGTTTGGCAGCACAGCGGCCAGAATGGCGCAGGATGGTGAACAGCCAAGTACACGAGTTCGAAGCTCAGCGTAAAGCTGACCTTGACGCCAAACGCAATCAGTTAAATGCTCGCCCACCTGCTGCCATATCATACAATTATGAGAACGGCGTACTCACGTGCCCTCAGTGTGCACGGAGTTTCGCCGCGAAGATAGGCTACATAAGCCATCATCGAGCGCATCAGCGGCATTACTCCGACTAGGGGTCAAAGTGGTTGCCATGGCCGAAATAGGTCGGATCAATCATCATCAATATTTTTTGTACCGATTTAAAAATATTATCCCACCCAAAAAAGGAACTTTACAACTTTCCAAAAAACAGTACGTAGATAAAATAAACATGACCCAAAACAATTCAAACATCAAGAAAAACTATGGCGCTATTCATAGCAAATCTCACCGAAGACAGGAACTTTGGCCACATACGATGCTCGTTCTTGACCAATATGGAGAGTTGTGTTTTTAAGTCTCGATTTTTCCTTTCTGCTGGGTTCGCCTCTGGGTGATACAGCGGTATGAGGTTTTGTTTTATGCCTAATATAAACATGCATTGTTGCATGGTGGCTGAAACAAATTGGACACCGTTGTCAGAAATAATTCGACGTGGAAATCCATATCGGAGAAAGTATTCATTAAGTAATACTGGGGCACATACTTCAGCACTGGCATCAGTCAGGGCAAATATCTCAACCCACCTAGTAGCGGTGTCTTCGACTAATAGTACCCATTTCTCACCATCTTTGCCCTCAGGCCCTTGCCTGATCTCTTTGGGCTGCTTTGTTGCTGTAGATCTCTTTGGGCCCTTGCCCAAAGAGATCTACAGCAACTACTTCTCCACGCTGATTAAGGACTGGTGTCTGTAAGAGTCCAGCTGGTTTCTGATTGGACGGTTTATATCGCTGGCACTCTTCACAATTCTTCAAATAATCAGAAATATATTTACGCATTCCAACGCAAAAATAATGTTGGCTGATTCGGTTATATGTTCTTTCCACTCCCTGGTGTCCGGCTATAGGAGCATCATGGTTCTCCTGTAGAATTTTATCTCGCATAGAGGCCGGCACCACAAGCTGCGGTTGCTCATTATCAGAAACTGGTACGTACCGGTAAAGAACACCTTGGCTCAAAATGTAACCTCTATCTAACCATTGGGAGTTACCCGGATCATTCTCCTCAAGACTATTAATTATCTTGGCAAGTTCAGGATCCCCGAGCTGATCTTCTCGTATATCAGCGGAACTTACACGTGGCATGTCGATGATCACATTGCAAACATCACAACTGTCAAGGTTAGTATCGTTGCACTGGGGACGGCTTAAAGCATCAGCTACAACGTTGACCTTGCCAGGGGTATATTCATAGCGTATATCATAAGCTTGAAGCTTTATGGCCCATCTTATAAGACGTCCACTTGGAGACTTGAGAGTCAGGAGCCATTTTAGCGGTTGGTGGTCACTTTTCACAACAACAGGGTGACCATCAAGGTAACCGCGGAACTTGTCTGTTGCCCAAACAACTGCCAAGGCCTCCTTTTCAGTTGTTGTATAATTTTTTTCGGCTGGAGCCAACAGACGACTAGCATATTCAATAGGCCTTTCTTCTTTACCCTCGCCTTGCAATAGAACAGCTCCTATTGCATAGTTGCTGGCATCAGTCCGCAAAACAAAAGGTTTAGTATAATCAGCTGGAATCAAAACAGGAGCTGATGTTAATTTGTCCTTCAGACACTGAAACGCTTCCTCTTGTTGACAATCCCACCTCCAGGGTTCATTTTTGCGGGTGAGTTTAGTTAAGGGCTGGGCTATCTGAGAAAAATTAGGAACAAATTTCCGAAACCAGGAACATGTCTATAAAAATGACTTAAGATGTTTCAAATTTTTAGGACTAACCATCTGCAGAACTGCGTCAATTTTAGAGGGATCTGGCTTAATACCCTCTGAGGTTATAACATGCCCAAGATAATTTATCTCAGCACGAGCAAAGAAACATTTTGCACGATTGGCCTTTAAACCAAATTGACGTAAACGATCAAAACCCTTTCTCAGATCTTCCAGGTGGCTAGAAAATATTTCACTTATGATCAAAATATCATCTAAGTAAGCGAGCAAAACAATGCCCTGTAAACTAGCGCCAGAACGAAATCGATCTATCAACCTTTGGAAAGTCGATAGCGCGTTCTTTAAGCCAAATGGCATGCGTGTGAAACGATAAGTACCGAACGGTGTTACGAAGGTAGTCTTGTCGCGATCAGCGGAATTAAGTCCGACTTGCCAGTAACCCGATTTCAAATCAATTGACGACATAAAACAATGACGTTTGGTCAATTGGAGAAGCTCATCAATGAGCGGAAGAGGATAACTATCCGTTTTCGTGACGGCATTTAATTTACGATAATCTACGCAAAATCGGATGCCGTTATCTTTCTTGGGCACTAACACTGCTGGAGACGTCCATGCGGACTCGCACTCTTCGATAATGCCTTCTTGAAGCATCTTGTCCAGTTCCTTTTTCATTACCTCTTTCTTAGCAGGCGTAAGGCGATATGGGGGAACTGAAATGGGCGCGTGGTCTCCGGTGTCGATATGATGTACTGCATATGGAGTTGGTTCTCCCCCTGAACCGAAGATATCCTCATTATCCTGCAGAAGTGAAGCTAGACACTCACGGTCGGAGGGCTTCAACATCGGACCCTCATCTTCTCTCAGGAAGTCAGCAGAACATAGTGTGACACTATTAGGACTCTCGAATTCTAATGGGTAAACCTTTTCAGTATCATGGAAGTGCCAAACGGAAGTAGCTAAATTAAGTACCAAACCAGCGGCCTGTAAAAAATCTATTCCCAATAAGGTTTCATTGTCACTTGCATCTGGAAAAATCAAAAAATCAATAGTAACAAGCCTACCTGGAATGATCTTGACATCCAACGTCGTTGACAGTATTTGGCGCGTTTGTGTAGAACCATCAGCGAGCTTAACGCGCATGGAACCAGGCACGGATGGATGATTATGCTTTTGCAGCATCGCGTAGAGCGTGGACCCTGCGATACATCTCTTCGCCGCAGTATCAATTAAAGCTCTTCCACGAATCCCTAAAATTTCTATACTTAAAATAGGCCGTCGTGGGATACCATCATCGTGCGATTTTAGTGACGAAAGGGCGAAATAATTGTCATGTTTACAATTTATACACTAATTTCCTGCTTTTGTCCCGAAAAAAATGTGGTCACCCTACCCGATTTACAAATTTCCGGGTTTTGTCCCGAAAATTTTGTGGTCACCCTATTCCGTGCAAACCGTTGATACGGGTGCTTATTATTTTTATCATTTAAAAATCGGGGAACCGAGTCGGATTCAAACCGACTTCTTTTTTTTAAGACGAGCGGTTTAGTAGTGGGTATTCTATTAACACTTTTATAGTTATGTGGGACGCTACGAATAGAACGCGGGGCATTACGTATAGTATGCGAAAAACTATGATTAGAACGCGGAACATTACGTAAGTTAGGATCAGCTCCCTTACAAACCTTAGGAATATTTGAATTACTTACCAATGTAGACTGCTTAACAACAGCTGATGCACCGGAGGTCGTTGACCTACGTACTCGCGATCGCGACAAATTTATACGAGTACAATCGATTGCACTAAAATACGATTTACATTTCGAACAGTTCGAACGCATCACTCCCTTCTCGCCGCATCCATAACAATGAATGCGTTGCACGTTATCACGAATCACATTATCCGCGGAACCTTTAGATATTTTACGACATGTTTCGCGATTATGTCCATAATTTTTACAATAAACACAAAACGAAGTTCGACGTGCACGTTGCTCTGGAACTGAAGTAGCTTGGGTAGGTGTGCGCTGGCGCGGGGGAACTCCCGTCGCTGCCGTTTGCGTCATCAGTGTAGGTACTCGTTCGGCAGGGAACTGCGTAGTTGCGCGCGGCGGCGGCGCTTTGTAGCGAGTGCGATTGGTGGCGGCGTCCTTTGATATCGCAGTGGGCAAAAATTGCGACTCTCTATTTGAGTCTTCGATACTCCGAGCTTTACTTAATAAAGCAGTAAAGGTTGTAAATTCTTCTCTGCGTAGGCGCTCTCTTATCTTATGGTCTAATAAGCCATATACCATGTCAAGCTCCACCTTTTCACTAAGGTCGCCTCGTGGTAGGCGAGCGAGGAGCGCACGTGCTCTGGAGATGAACAAGTCTGCATTTTCATCAGGTTGCTGGCCGGCCGTAAATAAATCGATATAAATTCTGTAGGGCGGACGGCGGTCTCCAAATGCACTTCGCAAATTTTCAAGGACATCTTGCCACGTAGAAATCTGGTGCTTAATACCTTGCCACCAGGTTGCAGAGGTGTGCGTGAGCAACATAGAAAATCCTTTTACGGCTATTTCGTCGGGAACATCAGCTGCTTCCCGGAATGACTCCACGGCATCAATAAATCCTTCCACTGGTTCGTCTGTGCGTCCGCTAAAACTGGCCTTGCAGCGGCTGAAATTACTTGTGCTGGACCTTTGGTCTAAGATGGGTGTAGATGAGTGTCTGACGCTGTTGAGCAGCTCACGAAACGCATCAAGCTGCGAGCGTTGCAGAGTATTGATCATCATGGTCACTTCCTCTTGTCTAAATACGTCTTCGCGACTTGTGTCGTCTTGAAGGCTTCTTGCCTCATCTTGTCCACGATGAGCATCGGTTTGGGAAGCAGACCTTGTCAGGGGCATCTTGAATAACACAGTAACGTTGCACAGTTGAAAATACTTTTATCAGTTTAAGTAGCACTCTTTAGTCACGGCTAGTTTTTCACAGCTTCACAGTTGCGGCGCCATTTTGTGGCAAGCTCAGGCGGGCGGCGTGGGTTTCGTTCACCGTTGGTTTGAAGAAAAACTACAACCATTCCTTTCGTAACGTGCTTTTAATATTCCTGGGTATTCTTACAGAACCGTGGTAGGTAAACTAGGGCGCTAGTATCTAAAATTATAATCGTATCGAAACAATTGAGCGCGTCTAGGTCCGGTAGCGTGCGGGGCGGCTAATATCTCTACGGCACGACCGGCGCATGCGGGAGCTTTTGGCGACCGGCTCATGCGGGAGCGCGGGATGCGCGCACGACGTGGTGGCGCGGCGGGAACTAAGGGATGCGTTCGGGAAGTGGAGGACGGCGTTATAATATACATTACTGTGATGAAAAGGTTGAAGAAATAGAATATATGAAAATTTCTAGGTCTGCAAATAGACAACAAAATGACATGGAAACAACATATTGAATCTATATGCCAGAAACTGAATAAATATTCTTTTGCTCTGTACAACCTTATAAACATAGTAGATACTTCAACAATACTGACTGCATACCGCGGCTACGTATCGTCGACCTTAAAATATGGCGTAATATTCTGGGGCAACTCCATAAATGTGGAACTTGTATTTAGAGCCCAGAAAAGATGTGTCAGAGCTATTTATCATCTCAAACAAACAGATTCTTGTAAGCCATATTTTACTAAATCAAAGCTACTAACACTGCCTTGCATATACATCTATGAGACTGCATTGCTTAATAAAAATAATATGTTTTTGTTTGACCGCTGCATTAGGGAACAAAATAAAGATAAGCTATGTATTTTACCCTCTGAAACTGCTCTGTTAGATAAAAGTATTTTTTGCATGGGCCCTAAAATATATAATAAGATACCCGCGCAAAGAAAATGATTTGCCAATGTTCAAGAGGAAGTTCCATGACTTTCTACTAGAAAAGTGCTATTACTCCGTAGAAGAATATATGAAGGACAAGTTATAAATGCAGTTAGTTGACTCTGAAATGGTTCAATTTATTTTATAACACTTTTTGCATGTTTCGTTTGTTTATTTTGTTATGCTCTGACTTTTTTTTTGTTTTATTGATTATATTTTATTATGCTATATTAAAGATCAAATATTGTGATTTTTTTGCATAGGTATATTAATAATTTATTTGACATTTATAAAATGGAATACAATATAACTTTTTTTGGTATTTTTTAAGATCACTCAGAAATATATGCAATATTGTACGCCGTATAGGCTGATCATAGAGAACTAATGTATCACTTATACCAACCTATGTAACTTTTGATGCACAATAATAAATGAATTTGAATTTGAATTTGAATTTAATATTAACTATAAAGTAATATTTTTTCTATTTCTTCATGGGTCTAAAATATTTGTAATTATCGCGTAAATTTAAAATTCCCATTTTTCAAGTGCTTTACGACTACGGCACATCAAAGTAACGAAAGAAACAAGAAAGTGATGGATAAATTAATATTTTATGTCTTTAATTCATTGTCGTCTCTGGTACCCTCCAATGCCTTTATATTAACTTCAGTCCAAAGAAACTTAGACAATCCATAACTGAGACTTAAATACTTTACAGCGTTATGTAAGTATTAAGTCCTGAACTTTAGTAATACACCAACTCAATGTAAATCATGTATTTTGCTATGTAGCCATTGTACAAGAGTGCGTATGTCATCATCTTATTTATCTACCCACTTAATCCACATTATTAATTAACAAAGTAGAAAAGTACCCTATTCCAATTTACATAAATCCATGTAAACAAATCAACAATATAACAGTAAGGTAAGATTTTTATATATTATTATAATTAGAAATTTCGTTACTTAACTACCTAAAGTACTAGAAAATTGACAACTTCGAGAAAAATTACTTAGTTCAGACCAAATATTCATGTCATCTTACTAAAAATGATATACAAGCAGAAACCTAGCCTAAAGCAGGCGTGTGGTCACTAGCACAATTTCACCCCAGTGGCTTCCTAATGCATAATAAAGCGGCGAATTTTGCGACATTCCTTTACATTGAAGAACTGTGGTTCTCAAAAGATTCTGCAATGGTAAGGATTTTCAATTATTCTAATTATACATAAAGACACTGTCACGCTTGTGTTGCTCAGGCAAAAGAGGTGTGCCTACTGTGTTCACCCTCTTTTTGCCGGCGATGTAAGATCCTAATATAATAGGAGACGAGCCTATTGCTATTGTACCGGGTACGATTCCAGACAGATCTGAAACTTTTTTTTTACACTATACTCTGTCTGACCTAGAATTCGAATCCAAAAAGATTATGTGCATAACATTAATTTTATGCAGATTTTCACCATAGAGACAAGATTCGTTTTTTTATTAATGTATTACAAATTATAATAAAGTTTTAACATAATATAGTTATTGAAACACATTCATTATTAATAATGTTTCAAACGTAGGCCGCTTAAAGAAATTATACATAACTAAAATTCTAGTCATTAGTATTCGATACGTATGCACATTTTAAGATAATGTCTACTGAGTATCTAATTTTAATGCAGAATGCGAAAAAGCTATAATACAATATTTAACTTTAAATAGTCTGTGCGTGACCGTGGATAATAAGGGTACAATAACTTAATACTATCACTAAGTATTTATAACATATTTATTTTAGAGTAATGGCTTCAATAGAAGATCCTTATCTTCTATTGAAGCCTTTAAACCTTTTTTAAAGCTGCATCGCATTAGATTTACGTTGGACTATCAAATATTTTTTAAAAAACAGAATATATACAGAGATGGGCAAAATGTAATCAGATTACTAATTAACGATTACGATTACATTTTGTAATCTTCAATTATGATTACAGATTACCAAAAGTAATCATAAAAAGTAATCATTTTTGGTGATTGATGGTTATTAGTTTGTAATCATAATCATTATTACTTTTTGATTTATATCATGATTTTTTAGAGAAGATGCGATTCAACTTGGTCGAAACTCGAATGCAATGTAGTATGGAACGAGGACGAACGTTTTTAATTTTTTATGGATTTTGTTTGAGTTGGCGGGAAATGGGGAACGCGACTGTTTAAGTAATATCAATATTGTTATAAATTTCATTTTTGGGATTTTTGAAGGTGCTAATTACGAATATGGCGTTAATATTGAAATCCAAGATGGCGGACGGGATTTTTGATGTTAAATAAATATGGATTTCGGTTTGGGGATTTTAGGAGATGCTGAAAATGAATATGACGTACGTTAATTTTGAAATACCAGATGGCGGACGCGACTTTTGATGTTAAATTAATATGGGTATCATTTTAAGGGTTTTAATAATAATAATTTATTTAAAAAGTATCAAAGACTCACAAAATCAATAAAATAAAATAACGTCAAATCAGCAGTCACATTAAACATTAAAAAAATTATAAAAAATTAAAATCATTGCCATAAAATTGAAATAATGTCACATAAGATGAATTGGTCCCAATGTCGTCACTCCCTGTGTGCAACGTAAAGCTTACAACAGTGGGTAATGTAGGGACAATCGAGCCTGTTCGCGAGCGTGGCCAGCATGCTGTTGGAGCTCCCCCGCACCCGCCGTACGAGCGAAGTGCCTCTCTTGCGCATAGTTGTGTTGAAGCAATCTACGCGCGCTTCCGCGAACATTGTCGATGCACTGCAAAAGCGAGGGAGCCCCAGCATCATCCTGAACGTGTTGTTAAATTGTACTCGAAGAGCGCTGTACGATTTTTGCGTGTAGTCTGTCCACAAGCTGCATGTGTAAAAAGTAGTGCAATAGGCTCGAAAAAGAGTTATTTTTACGTCAATCGAGCACCGTGCAAACCTCCGGATTACCATGTTCGCTCTAACCGACAGCGCTCTTCGCTCTCGTTCAATGTCTGCATCGTCTTTCAGGGTAGGTGTTACTAAATGGCCAAGATACTTAAAAGTATCTACCCTTTCTAGAGGTGAGCCATTCAGTCGAATAGGTGGCATTTCTGTTACTTTTCTTAGTCCACCCTGAAAGACCATACACTGGCTCTTATTTACATTGTAAAGGAGCCCGTGATCCGTTGCATAGCCCTCACAGATACTGAGCAGCTTTCTAAGTCCACAGACCGAGGCGCTCAGCAGAACCATATCGTCCGCGTAGCTTATGTTATTGAAACAGACGCCGTCTATGTGACAACCAATATGTTGCTCGCTGAGCGCCTCGACCAGTCCATTAATGTACAGGTTAAAAATGGAGGGAGAGCTCAACCCCCCCTGCCGCACCCCACATTCCAACCTATACGAATCCGACAAGGTGCCTGCCCACTTTACGTTGTTAACCTGATTCTAGGGTTTTAGGGGATGCTGATAATTAATATGGCGTTAATTTTGAAACAAGATGACAGGCGCGACCATTGCTGTTAAATCAATATTTTTAGGGTTTATGGATGAACCTTTATGGATTTTATACAAGTAGTTACATCCGCCATTTTGAATATCAAATTTGCTGTCATATTAGTTAACAGCTTAACCTAAAACCCCAAGAGTGATACACATATTGAGGTTACATAAAGAGTCGCGTCCGCCA
Organism: Phalera bucephala; assembly: GCA_905147815.2. NCBI lineage: Eukaryota > Metazoa > Arthropoda > Insecta > Lepidoptera > Notodontidae > Phalera > Phalera bucephala. Next base: position 37,242,624 of record LR990615.1, on the reverse strand, counting down.
TCTTGGATTACAGATTTGACGTCATATTCGTAATCAGCGTCCCCTAAAAGCCTAAAACGAATACCTCATATCGCTTTCACACAAAAAAACGTGTCCGCATTCATGGATCTTGAAATTAATGCCATATTCAGAATCAGCATACTCTTAAACCCCAAAACGATACCCCATATCTCGGATTTCAAAATTAACGCCATATTAATTATCAGCATCCCCTAAAACCCTAAAAATGATACCTATATTGATTTAACATCAAATGTCGCGTCTGCCATCTTGGATTTCAAAATTATTTCCAGATTCGTTATCAGCATCACCTAAAATGATATCCATATTGATTTAACATCAAAAGTAGTGTCTGCCATCTTGGATTTCAAAATTAACGCCATATTCGCTATCAGTATTCCCCAAACCCCAAAAATGATACCCATATTGATTAAACATCAAAAGTCGCGTTCGCCATATTGGATTTCAAAATTAATTCCATTTTCGTTATCAGCATCCCCTTAACCTTAAAATGGTAGCCATATTTATTTAACACCAAAAGTCGATTCCACCATCTTGGATTTAATGTTTTCTTTTGAGGTGAGTAACAAAATTGGACGTCGAATTGTTAAAACCACTATAATATTTTTCACATAAGATGACAGTTCTAAGTGCCAAACAAATTAAATATTGAATTCATTGGTATTAAGGCATAACATTATAGGTATAGAAATAGGGCATGCGTCTTATTGCCATTAAATAAAGTATAATTTTCGTTGTCACTTACAACTGTCACAGTACCCTTCCTTCATGAAAAATACTATAATTTTATCTTTTTTGGTCTACAAAACGTACATATTGCAACTTTTTTAACAGTTATGGACTCCGTTTTATTCGTCATAGAAGATAAAGAATTTGATTTCATTTTACTAGTATTCGTTTGGGCACAGAATTTTTTTCTGATTTACTTACGATATAACAGTTGTTCCGAACCTGAGTGTTCTTTATGTCCGATGTTTATTTGTTTGTAAGGTCTCCCGAAAACTTAACGCGGGAGTTGACTTTTTTAGAATAAAATAACAAAAAACTTAAATATAAGTCATCATGTAATCTTGATTACTGATTACTGTAATCAAAATTTCATTATTATATGTAATCTTTATTGAATGTAATCAAGATTAAAAGCAATCAAGAATGAAGTAATCATGATTACTTTCAATCAGATCTCTCTTTTGTAATCAGAAGAAACTGATTACAAAACTAATCGTAATCAACTACGATTACGCCCAACTCTGAATACAAAGATAATATCGTGTATAGGTAAAACCTGGCCAAGATTGGCTCAGGATATGGATTTGTGGCGAAAGAAGTGGGAGGCTTATGCCCTGCAGTAGCTGGAAGTGATGATGATGATGATAAAATAATGGCAAAGGGAATAAATCAGGCAAAGGCGAAAACGCAAGGAAGAAAATAAACAGTCCACCATCACCAGTCGAGAGCCATTCACTGCCAAAAAAAAAACAATTTTATTTTTCTTATTTTTATGAATTCAGTTTTTTTCTTATCTTTTAGGGAGACCAGTGTTCTGCAGAAGACATCTTTCGGCTGGAGAAGAAGAATTTAATAGCAGGCTCTTCCCAAAGCTTTGAGCACCGCTTCGCAGAGGTGTTCAGAGCTCGCCAATTTCCGGCCCGCGCCGCGATAAACTGCTAATAGAGTTCTTAGATTTACGCGAATATTACACATGAAATAAAACTATTTTACGGATTTTATCGCGGTTTATTTTTTTATTTTTACTACTATGGTCCCTCCCGTGACCATGGGTGCTGCAAAGCACTCGAAACGTCGGGAACTAAAAATAAAAAAATAAACCGCGATAAAATCCGTAAAATAGTTTTATTTCAACTGCTAATAGAGTTATAAAGTAGAAGCATGCCACTGCCTACAGCCTAAGTGAGGACACATTATTGTAGACGTTTTTAGAAACCGATTTTATAATAAAAGTCATTCTAACGTATGTGTAAAAAACATATTTTACATACAAGTGAAAGAATCGTAGGTAACCTTATGGGTATAAATTGATGTCATTGTATTAAGTGAAACGTGGTTGAATGGCGACATTAATAGCTCTGAACTATTCGATAACCGATATGAAGTGTATAGGAGAGACAGAGACACCTCTAGACTTAAGTATAATAAGACTGGCGGAGGGGTCTTAATTGCGGTTATGAAAAATATAATATCCACACGTCTACAGGATCACGAAAGCCAGCAAGAGGATCTATGGGTATCGCTGGATCTAAAATTAAGTCCTAATGTTCATAATTTATTGTTGTGTGCTGTTTATTTGTCACCGCCAGCATTGCGACAAACAACGGAAAACTTTATTGATAATTGTAACTCAGTGTTCGAGCGCTATTTGGATAAGAACTGTAATTTTTGTTTCATTGGAGATTTTAACTTAAGTTGTATCAATTGGAAAGGGATCAATTACATTCCATCGAATACTCCAATTCCAAGTCAAGCTCAACTTTTGGTAGATTTTGCAAATGTAAATAATCTGTCTCAGCATAACACTATATGTAATAATAAGGGTAGGGTACTTGATCTGGTTCTAAGTGACTTACCTGATTGTGTCGTTTGTACTGCAATGGACGCGCTAAGTAGTATTGATCTACTCCACCCTTCACTATCGGTATGCATCTCAATGCAAGGAAAAGTTGCAGGACTAGACTTGAATCCCACCACTGTTAAACGTAATTTTCACAAAGCTGATCAAGCCTCAATAAGTTCTTATCTCTCAGGGGTAGATTGGCAAGAACTCGCAGGACAATACAAAAATATTGATACTATGGTAGACGTATTTTATTTACACATCAATGAGGCAATCGAAAGATTTGTCCCCCTCAGTAAAACAACGAAACAAAGGCAATATCCCCCGTGGTACACACATAATCTTATAAATCGATTTAAAGAGAGAAATAACATGTTGCATAGGGTAAAGAAATATAATAACCCAATGGATAAAATATCGCTAACCATCCTAAGCAAGCGCTGTGATAAATTGAATAAACAATGCTACAGATCACATCTTACTAGTACGGATTCAAAAATTTCTCATAACCCTAAGTACTTCTGGTCATACATAAAACAAAGGCGACAGCAACATTTACAGATGGCAAGACAACTTATTCGAATGGACCAGCTATTTGTGATCTCTTTGCTTCCTACTTTGCTTCCGTGTATCTGCCGACTAATCAGCTTCAAGAGTCAAACATGCAATTATTATTTAATAGTGACACAACAAATGATAATCTTCCAGATATATTTATTCGACTAAATTCTATTAAAAGAAATATGCAGAGCTTGGACGTAAATAAGGGCATGCGGCCTGATGGCGTACCTCCTTTATTTGTATCAAAATTTGCATCGCACTTAGCCGTTCCATTGTACATTCTATTTATTCAATCCCTTAAGTCAGGATACTTTCCTACAAAGTAGAAAACAGGAAAAGTCGTTCCAATCTTTAAATCGGAAGACAAAACTCAAGTCACTAACTATAGACCCATTTCCATCCTAAGTACATTTGGTAAGATATTTGAAGCATTAGTCTGCCCATATATTCAACGATTCATTCAACCATATATCACAGAAATGCAACATGGCTTCATGCATGGAATATCAACCACAACGAATTTGGTTTGCTTTACGGAGGCCCTATCTGATGCCTTAGATACAAACAAACAAGTTGACATAATTTACACAGAATTTAGCAAAGCTTTCGATAGAGTATCTCAACCTATACTGTTGCAGAAATTACAGGCTTACGGATTTTCAAACGCTATGCTCGCGTGGTTGTAATCATATCTAAATGGCCGTGAGTTTTATGTAGTAGTGAAGGGATATAAATCTGAGAGTCGACCGATCACGTCAGGTGTCCTACAGGGCTCCCACCTGGGTCCAATACTCTTTAGCATTTTTATTAACGACGTACCGACCGTGTTTAAATATTCTTGTCCCCTACTTTTTGCTGACGATCTCAAATTTAGTAGAATAGTTGATTCCATCGAAGACGCCCACTGCCTTCAATTGGACCTGGATTCACTTCAAGAATGGTGCAATAACAATCACATGCTTCTTAATCCTAATAAATGTATACACTTGAAGTGTACCAGAAAAAATAATGTTATTTCCTCGTCATATCGAATAGGATCACACACCATACAAGAGGTAAAAAATGTCAATGATCTCGGGGTCATCTTTGACAGCAAGCTGACTTTCATTCTTCACACAGACAACATAATTAAAAAGTCTTCTAAATTACTAGGTTTTGTTATTCGTAATACTAAGGACTTTAAAAATGCCAGCACGAAAATATGATTGTATACGACCCTCGTTAGGAGTGTACTCGAATACGGCACCATCGTGTGGCGACCGCACTTCGCTACGCATTCTCTGAGAATAGAGCCCATACAAAAACGGTTTCTTTATCACCTCTCATTTAACTTTGGTATAGCTAAAAGAATAACATCGTACAACAAAAGGTTACAACATTTTAAATTGATCGCGCTCTCCACACGCAGAGAATATTTGGATTTAATGTTCTTATATAAGCTTCTGCGGAACAAAATAAATTCCGCGCAATTACTACAAAAAATCAACTTTCTTGTGCCTGGGAGGTACCCAAGAGGATTAATTACGCCATTAGTTCCACCATTGCGTCGTACAGTGCTAAGATTCAACTCGCCAATTCCTAGAATGTGTAGGTTGTACAACAGAGTCAGTTCCTCAAGCGATGTACACCATGACTCAATTGAAAGATTTCGAAAGTGTATCAATACTGCGTTGGTCAGTCGAGAAGACACACACTGATTGTAGACACCCACACTATATTATTATGTAAACTGTCATCAAACTTAACCTAATATTTGTATAGGCTGTTACAAATTATGCATGCTGTGTGCTGGCCGTGTGGTGCCGGCAGAGCAGAATAGCGCCACCCCATATCTTCCCGTGGGTATCGTAAAAGGCGATTAAGGGAGTGTGAGAAAATACTGACTCCTTGTATCTTTCTCACCGTGATACTGCTACGTCTGTCTGAGTCCTTCTCCGGTCGTAACGGTCTCCGTTCCACTGGGCCCAGAAGGATAAGGATGAGTATGTGAACCTGTGTCTCGCGCGTATACTTGTGCACCTTAATATTTCCTGCGCATCTGACCGCTTCCGTTACTGGACTCCGAGTACGCAAAAGTCCTGTGGCGATGGGTAAAAGTAGAGAGGTCTAGCCTGATGCAAACTAGGCTTTGTCTGATATCTGCACGCAGGCGGTCCCGGGGGCGTGAGAACACGCCGTGGTCGTTTCCGAGCTGCACATTTGGGACGACAGCACGGGCTCGGCAGCACTTGGGATGTCAAAGCAGCCCTGTTTAGGGAGGCACTGCTTTCCCCGCTCAGCTGGGGAGGGGGCTAGAAAAGGTGCCCTAAAAAATGCTCGTCCCGACATGGCAGATGGTAGTAACCGCGGCTATCATCGCATCATTTAAATCGTGGTCGACGCCGCAAAGGAAATTTAAAAAGAACACCTGTTATGACATTCGGCGCGTGGAACGTGAGAACGCTTCTTGATCGAGATGTCAACGCCTGCCCCGAACGTAAGACCGCCATAGTAGCTCGGGAACTTCATCGCTATAGCGTGGATGTGGCTGCTCTCAGCGAAACACATCTCCCCGATGAAGGAGAGCTGGTGGAAGCAGGTGGCGGCTACACTTTCTTCTGCAAAGGTACCGCTGCCTCCGAAACTCGACGATCAGGGGTAGGTTTTGCCATCAAGAATCACTTAGCAAAGCATTTAGAGGAGTACCCTGTACATATCTCAGACCGCGTAACCACACTGCGCCTTCACCTGGACAAAGACAACTACCTTAATGTCATCAGTGTCTATGCTCCAACGTTAGACAAGTCTGATGACATCAAGGAAAAGTTCTATGAGGAAGTGACACATTGCCTCGATAGCTTCAACGCCAGGGAGCAGGTTTTATTGCTGGGCGATTTCAATGCCAGGGTTGGACGGGACTATGAGGCTTGGCCTGGAGTTCTGGGTAGACATGGAGTTGGCAACATGAACAGCAATGGTCAGTTGCTGCTCAGTCTTTGTGCTCAATACGGTCTGGCAATTACGAACACTATGTTTAGACTTGCCGCCAAGTACAAGACAACATGGATGCACCCAAGATCTAAGCATTGGCATTTGATTGACTATGCTATCGTGAGACAAAAAGATTTCAGCCAAGTACAGGTCACTCGCGTGATGCGTGGTGCGCACTGCTGGTCTGACCACCGACTTATTGTCACTAAGCTACGAATCCGCCTCCGTCGCCCGCGTAGATCTCTTATAAAAAAGCTTGCTTCTTTGAACTTGGATAAGCTAGAAGATATCGCGGTCAGGGAGAAATACGCTGAAGCCCTGTCTGAAAAGCTGATGCCAGCTAATGAGGTAGGTGATGTTGATGCTGCCTGGGGAACTATGTCATCTCATATCATGGATACCGCTTCAACTGTACTGGGTAAAAAAATCCGTCGCAACAATGACTGGTTTGATGGAAATGATGAAACCCTGCGGGCAGCATTCGACAAACACCGAGATCTCCTGCGACAGCACAAAAGGCAGAGAGGAATCGTTGCGGTTTTTAAAGCTAGTGACCTCGAATTGCGCAAGCTGTCTCGACATATGAAAGACAAGTGGTGGCAGGACAAAGCTAGTCACATGCAATGGCTCATTGACACAAACCAGCTGGGTGAGTTCTACAGTGAGGTACGTAAGCTGATTGGTTCATCCTACCAAGCTCGGGTGCCTTTAAGGTCTCTAGACGGTAGTCACATGTTGACAAGCAAGGAGGATATACTAAACCGCTGGGCGGAGCACTTCAACATTCTGCTAAATGTGGATCGATCAGCTGATCTGCAAAGTATCGGTTTAATGCCTCAGCTCCCTCTCGCCTTTGAGCTGGACGAGACTCTATTGCGTGACGAGGTTGTTACTGCCATCAGACAGCAACAAAACAAACGGGCGGCTGGCATTGACCTTATACCGGGAGAGCTGATAAGATACGGCGGAGAGGAGTTGCACACGTTAGTGTGGGAACTATTTGTTCGCATGTGGGAGGAGGAGCGCGTTCCGGATACCTTTAAAGTATCGCGCATAAGTGCTCTTTACAAGCACAAGGGTGACCGATCTGACTGCAACTCCTACCGCGGTATTTCGCTCCTTTCAGCCCCCGGAAAGGTCTTTGCTAGAGTTCTCTTAAACCGCCTAAAGAACTTGTCTGAAAAGATTCTGCCTGAAACCCAGTTTGGCTTCCGACCGGACCGAGGCACATGCGAAGCTATATTCTCTGTGCGTCAACTGCAAGAAAAGAGCAGGGAACAGGGCTGTCAGCTGTACCTTTGCTTTGTTGACCTGGAGAAAGCTTTCGACAGCGTGCCTCGGGAAGCTCTATGGTTGGTGCTAGGTAAGCTCGGGTGCACGGAAAAGTTTGTGAGACTTCTTAGACTCCTGCATGACGACATGCAATGCTGCGTTGCCGTAGACGGTGAACAGACAGACTTCTTCCCCGTTACCTGTGGGGTGAAGCAAGGATGTGTCTTAGCGCCTACTCTGTTCGCCTTATACTTTGCGGTGGTAGTTAGAGAGGTCTTACACACTGTTTCTCAGGGAGTCCGCATCCGTTTCCGCACAGACGGCAGCCTTTTCAACTTGGCTAGACTTAAGGCTCGCACTAAAGTCTCTTACGCACTGATCACTGAGATCATGTATGCTGATGACTTGTGCTTCCTATCAGAATCCCTAGACGGCCTGCAACAGCTGATGTCCGCATTCCACTAAGCCTGCCGTAAGTTTGGCTTAAAGATCAGTGTCAATAAGACGGAGGTGATGTCCCTGGACATGCACGGTCACGAGACACTGACCATAAAACTTGGTGAGGATGTGCTAAAGCAGGTGGATAGATTTCGCTATCTGGGGAACACTGTAACATCCAAGTGTGACCTTGATGCTGAGATCAATAGCAGGGTGGGTACCGCAGCTGCGGCATTCGGCAAGCTATGTACCAAAGTCTTCTGCTCGCATAACCTTAAGTTGCCCACTAAGATATCGGTGTATATGGCAATCGTGCTGCCAAACCTCCTATACTCCTCTGAGACGTGGTGTGTATACCGCCGCCACATTCGCACTCTGGATCGCTTCCACCTCAAATGCCTCCGTACCATCATGAGGATCAGATGGTCCGATAGAGTGCGAAATACCGAAGTTCTGCGACGAGCCAATGTTGGTGGCATTGCGGCCTATTTAATGCGTCGACAGCTTCGGTGGTGTGGTCACGTATCTCGTATGGCGGAGGAAAGAGTGGCGAAGCGCATCTTCTACTCTGAACTGGAGAAGGGCAAGCGGAATCATGGCGGTCCCCTCCTCCGGTACAAGGATGTCCAAAAGCGACATATGAAGAGATGCAACATAGAGCCCTCTCGTTGGGAACGTTTGGCAGCACAGCGGCCAGAATGGCGCAGGATGGTGAACAGCCAAGTACACGAGTTCGAGGCTCAGCGTAAAGCTGACCTTGACGCCAAACGCAATCAGTTAAAGGCCCGCCCACCTGCTGCCATATCATACAACTATGAGAACGGCGTACTCACGTGCCCTCAATGTGCACGGAGTTTCGCCGCGAAGATAGGCTACATAAGCCATCTTCGAGCGCATCAGCGGCATTACTCTGACTAGGGGTCAAAGTGGTCGCCATGGCCGAAATCGGTCGGATCAATCATCAGCATGCTGTGTTCACCTTAATAGGTTACATTCCTAGTATAAGTACCGAAATACACTGTATTGCAAATTTATGTAAATGTATTGTTGTGTAACCAATAGTGAGCCTTAAATAAATAAATAAATAAATGTCTTTAAATTTATCTATGTCATCACACCAGACCCCTTCGGGGGAGGGAGAGAGTACAGTGATGCAACAGTTTCTTTTCTAAAAAACCCTCGGGCTTCCTCAACTCTCATAGTTTATGTCATACACTACACGCTTGCTAGTTACGGAGGCCTTCAGATAAAACACTGTGTACTTTGTCATTAATTTATGATTTAAATATACCATAATTGTAAAATGTTAAGTAATTAATGTTCGGCGCAAGTCAGTCTAGTGTTTATAGTAAGTCTTACCATCCATTGCATTTTTATAATGTTTCGTCACTTAAATGCGCTTTTTTATAATATTTTGTTATTAAACTAAGTGCTGTGCATCCTACTTAGTAGTTTGCATGTAACTTAGTGGTATTTTTATATGTGTGCAGGTTTCTTTTAAAGGTGCTTAATTAAGCACCTTTAAAAGAAACCGATATCGTAATAAGATTATTTTTGCGTTTATTTTTTGGGGCCCGCGTCTTCTGGAAAACGGGGTACCGCTGCGTCAACTGGTAGGTGTATGGTTGGCGCACGAAAGTTGACAATAATGTTGATGTTAGAATCGTCTTTAGATAGATAGATAGATAACTCTTTATTGTGCACCAATTACATAGATATTAAAATCCAAAAAAAAAAAAAATAAAGAACTTAAAGTTACACAAAGGGCGGCCTTATCGCTAAAAAGCAATCTCTTCCAGGCCACCTTTGTTAGTGAAACAATTTTATAATTATATCTACTTACATCACCATGCCAGATCCCTTGGGGTTAGATAGAGAATAGAGAATTCCATCAGGTTCTTTCCTTTTCTAATTCTGATATCAAAAATGAAAGTGATATTAAAATATGACAATCAGACATATAAGGTGTTTATACGCCTATATTACCCAAGCGGGGGTGGCAGAGGTGTACTGAGTATACCCACGTTTCGTCGACCATGTAAGGTCCCATGTAATAGGGGGCGAGCCTATTGCCATATACCGGGCACAATTCCAGACTCCAGACTCGTACTGGGAAGTTCTCGCTACAAAAACTACACTTGTCCGACCTGGGATTTGAACCCAGGACCTCGTGATCACAAAGCGATGCGCTTTGCCACTAGACCAACGAGGCAGTCAACATATATATGTAAATTTTTCAAAAGCAAATTTGTATCTAGCATAGGAAGTACTTTAATAAAAGCAACGAAACATCTCCCGTGTGAAGCACTTAATAACAAGCAAATAACAGTCACGAAGTTGGAGTGCATAAAATAAGTTTTTCTAAATTTTTTTTTAACGTTTAGCTATAGTTGGTATTATGTCGTAGGTGCGTTTATAAATATTATTAACATTATTCACATACATAAATACCCAGACCGAAACAAATATTTGCGGTCAAGAAAGTAAGTTTATGTGTAAGTTGAGTCCCAGCAAAGACTTGATGATATGCCAACGTACATACTGACTACATTTTTTACCAGGAAAAATATCCTGCATAGGACTTTCGCGAGCCTCGGGGGAAACTGACTTAAAACCCCTAAAGTAAATAGTACACCAATCAGCCTTTTTTATTATAAAAGATACGTCTAATAACCTACAGCCCACTATCGTAAATATTTTTCCACTAAGCAGTATTCCAGATGACAATGACTATATTATACCCTAAAACTATTAGTAGGCCACAAAGCCCGCGAGTCCCAAAGTAAGCCAGCAATATATTATATTAAACTAGCACTTTCTCCCGGTTCTCTGCGATTAATTTCTATTCATTTTTTAGCAAGTATTACACATAAGTATTAAGAATAGTGATAAAACTTGTACGAAAGAGTGACTCTAAATTAAAATTAAAAAAACATCGCTTTGCGGTGAAATTCATCCCAAATAATTTGACATGCCAGGACGATCGCTCTATGTTCTCTGAGTAAACCAAAGATACAATTTTGGAGACAGTGAATAGTTAAGTTATGTAATTAATGTGAACATTGACACTATAAAAACATTAATAAATAGCTCATAATATAAGAGAAGGGGTACCAATGAGCTGAATGGCAGGTTACATGATCAGTATTATATAAATTTAACTTTTCTTTGCACCTTGTACGATACAATCGGCACTATTTTGATACCAGATACACTATTTACTTAGTAAAACTCTTACACTGAATGACTAATAGGCAACGGAGAGTTTAAGCCGGTGGGGTTTAGAAGCATGAAATTTTTGAAACGTGTATAATTGTAATTTGGTCCCCTATTCACCCATAAGGGGGAATACATAGAGGGTTAAAATGTGGCTAATGCGTAATAAATTTACACATCATCAGGCTATGGCAGTCCACCGCTGGATGTAAACCTCTTATTGCACGCCACTGAGTTCTGTACGGGACTACTCAACCAATTTCTGCAATACATTAATTTACGTACAGAAAGATAAAAATATTTCTTCCTATTAGTGCGTAGCGGCGCCCTAGGTCATAATTTCAGATAGGTCTGCGATCCGAGCCAAGGCCATTATTTTTTTTGCTTGGTCCTTCATTTATCACTTGGTTTTGGGGCTAGAGAAAACACCGAAAGAGTTATGGATTGTTTACACTTCTCGTAAAACGTTGTACAGTCGGAGAGAAAAACGCTTATAATATTATCGACGTTTTTAGTTTTGTGGCAAAAAAACAGCTTTAATTATACGAAAATTCTCGGATGTTGACTGTCTAAGATGGTATATATTTTTGTGCACGTATATATACTCAACGACCCATTTCCTTTACAATTAGTTTTACATGCAAAGCTAACCACTTCAATTTATTATAACTCACTTTATGTTCAAACAAGAAAATAACTCAAAACATAGATAAGCCATTTGGTCCGAGTTTAGTAAATAAGTACACAATGAATGGAATCAGGCGTTACTTTCCAGATACCTATTGTAAAAAAATCTAGGAGAGGGAGCCATGTCACTCATTTTCGGCCTGTCGACTTTTTAATTAACGAACCAGACATGTAGAATAGGAAGAGATTGATAAAATCTAACTCTCTGATCTTGTCGCAAGTTGGAGATCCCATATCCTCATGTGAAGCCGGCATTTAAAGAGGTTGCTTATACCAAGTAGTTACATCATGGAAAATTAAAGCGCTAATGAGATTATCTTAAAAAATTGGAACATGCCATTTTGTTATTGATGCTGACTGTACGTCCAATTGATTAGCTTTAATATTATCAATAAGCAGCGGTCGGTACACTGTAGGTACGTATTCTAATGACCCCATTTTTGAGTCGTTGTCGTAGGTACATACACCAGCAGAAAAAACCATCATCAGAAAAAGGGAAAACCCTTTTCGTTTTCTATTCCTTAATTTATGATTGAGAGATCCTTCAGTAATATGAATCTACATACATACTCGAACATTTATTTGAATAAACCATACGGGGATACTTTTTACGGGGAGCTTTTACTTTGCTTTTTCCATTTTATCTACTAATCTACCATAGGATCAGAACGCGACCTTCATTGAGTAGACCCAGCGGGAAACTAAGTAATATACCCATATATTTAGATGTGTTCTGCTAATGTGAAAATATTATAGAATGTTCACTCACTAGCAAAGCAGCATTGTCTGGCGCGGGTCACTTCCTTCCCTCCAATGTGGTCGACGGGGGGATGGCTGTTCCAGTAGTCATACTAGTAAACGAGTGCTGCTTGTAGGGACTGGTCCGGCCGGAATCCTTAAGAAACTTATTCGTAAGATAATAATAGGATCAGTCTCATATCTAGATTGGAAGGCATCACGCTGGGGCTACATTTTAACTAGTTCATTGTAACCTAAACATTGTACTCACATAATATGATAAAAAAATAGCAAGAAGTAAGACAATTAAATAAAACAGATAAGCCCGCTGAGTTTCTCGTCGGATCTTCTCAGTGGAGGCCGCGTTCCAATTCGGTGGTAGCTTAGTAGTTGGATTAGATTTAAAAAAAACTGACAATTTGGAATTACCCCTGCAGGGTTTATGCAAAATAAATTATTCGAGTTTACGTTTGAGTCATTTAAAAAGCCTGTATAAAGGGTCTAAACGGCAACGGACAATGATTTTACGAAAACTAGACAGTTTTCCGCTGCACTAATATAGGAGAAGATAGTTTAATTCAAAATTATTAACATGTATGAGACGAACGACGACGACAAAGAGTGGAGGAAGCCAGAGAGGTATGTAAGGAATGAAGCTGTTGGAATTTGTACTCTCTGCCTACCCCGCAAGGGATCTGGCGTGATGATATGGATAGAGATAGATTATTATTATGTCGTGTGTCATCCATCACCATATTACAACAAATTATCTCTATATTATCACGCCAGATTCCTTGCAGGGTAGGCAGAGAGTTGTAAATGCCTTTTTAAGTTATTGGAATCGGACCTTTCGTTTAGAAGTACACTAATCCCCGGTCTGTTATCAAAGTCTTTAATGATTTAAAATTAAAAGTAACTGAAGACTTATGGGGAATGTCTGTAAAAGTGTGTAAATCCATTATACATACAATCGCGCCACACTTAGCTGTTATTTTTAATATGTGCGTAGATCAAGGAGTCTTCCCGAATTTAATGAAATTTAGTAAGGTAATACCACTGTTCAAATCCGGCGACAGTAAAGACGCCAACAACTATAGGCCAGTGTCTATCTTGCCAGTGCTCAGTAAAGTGTTCGAAAAGATAATGCTCATGCAAATGCCGGATCATTTTAACGCAAACAACATCCTGCACGATCAGCAATTTGGTTTTACCAAAGGGCGTTGTACTACTGACGCCGGTATAACTCTAATAAAGCATATCTTCGATGCCTGGGAGAACTCATAGGACGCCATTGGCATTTTTTGTGATCTTTCCAAAGCATTTGATTGTGTGAAACATGACACACTGCTGCTTAAATTGGAGCACTATGGTATCCATGGTAAAGCACTTAATCTTTTAAAATCTTACCTAGAAGACAGACAACAGTGTGTTCAAATAAATCAAACTAAATCTCTAGGCTCTTTAGTTAAAATGGGCGTTCCACAGGGATCGATACTGGGTCCGTTCCTATTCTTAGTTTACATAAATGATCTACCTGAAGTAATTAAAAATCGAGCGAAGATAGTGTTATTTGCTGACGATACCTCTTTGATTTTTAAAGTAGGTAGACATGTTAATAGCTTTGACGAAGTAAATGACACTATTCTTCAACTACATAATTGGTTTACATCCAACAATTTAGTGCTCAATAACAAGAAAACTAAATGTATAAGGTTTTCTTTGCCAAATGTAAAAAGTACTGTACATGATATTATACTGAACAATGAGAAACTTGAGTTCATTAATGATACATCTTTTTTAGGGATTACGCTTGACTCCAAGTTACAATGGGGTCCTCATATTGAGAATTTAGGTAAGCGGCTTAGCTCCGCTGCCTATGCCGTAAGGAAGATCAGACAACTAACTGATGTGGACACCGCGAGGATAGTCTATTTTAGCTACTTTCATAGTGTCATGTCTTACGGTATATTATTGTAGGGTAGGGCAGCGGACATTGAGTCTGTTTTTATCTTGCAAAAAAGGGCTATTAGGGCCATCTATAACTTGAGTAGTCGCGACTCTTTAAGAGAACTGTTCAAAGTAGCTAATATCATGACGGTCCCATGTCAATATATTTATGAAAACATTATGTATACTAGAAAAAATTTAGATCTTTTTAATCAGCTAGGTGATAGGCATTGCTATAACACACGACATAGAAATAAATTAGACCAACCGCAGTTTCGTCTGTCAAAAATTCACACGTCTTTCATGGTGTACTGTGTTAGATTTTATAACAAAATTCCCATTGACGTCACTAAACTTAGTGAAAATAAGTTCAAAGCTTGTGTAAAACGAACACTTTGTAAGCAAGCTTATTATTCAATAGAAATTATTTAAAATATAAAAATGCTTGGATAGATGCCATTCCAGCTCCACTTGAGTCATGACAACCTATTCAACTGTTGTTAGTTAACATTACCTCTCTTCCTTCTATTAATTTAACACAATATGTACTTTTTTTTGTAAATGAGGGAACCATGTAGCCATTCTCATAAATAGTATTATTCGCTTTTTTAACTTAGACTCACCTGATGACCAACCTACATTGTTCTCCCATACCCCACAACAGAATGTAGATGAAAAAGTTTGTAATTTCTTATTTTAAAAGAGTAACCGTGGAGTTTCTTGCCCTTCTTCTCCACAGGAATGACATTCCGAAGTGGCGGTAGAGTCTTTGTTACTTTTCTGACGATTCATAAATACTGTAATAGTTTACATGAATAAAAAATATTCTGATTCTGATTCTGATTCTGATTCTGAAGTATTTTACACCAAATAAAAATATTAAGGCAAAATGAAGTTCGCAGAAGCAGCTAGTCGATCATATATGCCATCTTTTTGTAGTAGTTGTATACTTAACTAAAATGGATGCGACAAGATGCGTTCTTGACAACATTTCTAAATCTAAATCCAAATGGTGCTAAGTCGCTCATCGAACAAGGCGCTATTGATTGCGGAAGGAAAATAAAAACAAAACTCTTGCAACTTGTCCAAGCCCTTAAATTCTCAACATGCTATAAATGATTGCAAACTGTTTGTAGCACGTGTACAGGGATAACGGTTTCCGCACAAAAGTTTCCCAGTGAAGCACAACAGGGCCAACAAATTTGTAAAAGTTACCGGCGACAGTCGCGGGCAGCTGGCGGCTCAATAAGTTGTGTTTGTTCGCCTTTGATGGCGCGCAAAGCGACGAAAATGCTATACCTGCGCTCAATAGGAGATGGTGGTAGGCATAAGCTTTTGCGAAACACTGGTAAAACATAATTTATTAATGACTTTATAAAAAAGTTAATGGAAGAAGGGTGAAAGAGGCAAAAGGGTTGTATTAGGATATGCAATCCGGTTATACATTATACGCATTATGCCTTATTTACCTACTTAGCCTGCAAGAAACTTGCGTGGTGATAATAATAATGGAAAGAGCATAGACTGATAATTAAAGAGCTGGGTTTAGCAGCAATTACTGGACTGGCTAATAATAAAGGTACCTTTAAATGACTTTAGATAGTAGTTCATGTTAAAATATTACAATTAAACGATATTAATAAACCGTCGCTTGTACTAATTTTAAAAAGACGTCATATAACTAAATTTCATAAAGGTTACAGTAAAAGCTCAAAAATTTCGCACAATTAACTTTTTCTAGTTATATTCATTTCCAAAAAAATAACGGTAACATATTGTTTCAGCACTAGCTATGTACAATTTCGAGGTATTTCTTAAGGCAAAAGCTAGTGCTAACAAGTAAGCGTTCTTAAAATATGGAAACAACTTTAATAAATAACATCAGTTCATCACTTAGACCACCGCATCGAGGGGCTAGTTAGCGACAGCGACGTATCCTGCGCAGGAACAGTGTAGCGTTTGTTCCGCGCTCATTGTTGCACCCGCTTTGTTCCGCAGGAAGTTACCGCGATGTGTTCCCGTGTTCCGCGCCGCTCATTATTTTGTATACCGTTACAATTTTTGTTTGATTTTGGATCTAATTTTTAACCTTTTCAGAATTCAAAACCGCCGGTATGTATGCAATTAAATATATACTTAACTTTCTCCACGTGTCCGGGACTTGGTTACGATTATTAAAAACTCGATTTTGTAAAATAAATAAAAGTTAATCAGATACGCCAGTCGAATAACATCTAATAAGTTAAAAGACTAGCCCGCTGAGTTATTGGTAAAGTAGGTATTGCTTGTTAGCCTTAGGACAAATAAATTATTTTTAACTTTGGCTTTGAATATTCCTGACTACTCCCGGTGTAACGATAGTCATGATATGATTACACAACCTTTTATTTTGAAAGGGGAAAGTTAAACCACTATATGTTGAGATTGTGGCCTAGAGAGCAACCTTGAGATAAGTTGCGGTTTGAGATTTTTCTAGTATAAATTCGCCCTGTAAGGTCCCAATGCTGGATAAAAAAGACTTCTCCTACAAACCAAGGTGGGATGCGGATTATTAAGTGAATTGTGATATTTAAAATACATAAATTGACTTAGTAATCTCTGACCATCCATTCTGAAATAATATAATCATGTTGAACTGAGGAATCCATGAAAAAAAATTACAATCTAAAATAAATAAGGCTCGTCGAGAGTGAGGGTGGCAAAAGTAATTATTTATCGGGATGATTATTTTTTTGTTTGCCCTTTATTTTGTCAGATGTAGAAGCTTCTATTAGGGAGACAAATTCAATTGTTTAAGACAGCCATCTTGAAAAAAAAATGTGGAGACAAATATTTTTTTGCTTAACCTAGTATAATTACAGCAAGTAAAATAAAAATCCTGGTCTCGTGATTTTTAAGTGGACAGGTGGACTACAATGCTATTTTTTAACTCAACAGCTTTGTGGTCACCTACGAAAGATTGTATTCTCAAAGAAATAATTCCTTAAAATGGACTAAACTATAACTTAAATATGGACTTGTTCATAAATTATGTTCGCATAGAATAATGGCATTTAAATAGCTTAAATTAAAAATAATTACATATTATTAGGTCGAAATTTACTTTTAAAAATATGGTGTGGGGAAAAGAAACCCATCAATTAATATTAATTTGCCGTCCTGGAGGATGGACAATTCTGGAGAGTTATAATACAAAGTTATAGGCATTGTAGTAAATACAGATACATACAGAGATACTATTTTATCTATCACACCTAGGTAGTATAAATTAACAAGCACATGGAATTTACAAAAATCTAAAAAAAAAAACAATACTGCAGCACATGTAAAAATGTATTACTTTTCTTTGCATACAAAAAGCAAAAATGGCGTGAGCTCGTGGAAGCACTATCGCTGTAGAAAAGAGGGCTTAGCACGAACAGATTTACGTTGGCGTAATACCATCGAGTTGATATGACCGACTTTAAACTCCACTTTGAGATCAACTCAGAATCCCATTGTACAACGGTCCAGAATGATATTGACGCTGTTCTTAGGTGGAATTCTGAAAATAATGTCCTTCAACCGAATGCGCCATCCAATAATCTATGAATATAAAATAGAAAATCATACTTGCTCGGAAAATAACCATGAAAGATCTAGGAGACGCATTCAACCGAAAGCTTACATTTCACGACCATGTTCTAACGCTCGCTAAAGAGTCATTTTAACGATTATATAGTGTTTTCTCGAGAGTTTCAGAACGAATATGTGCTCAGAATGATATTTAATGCCTTAGTTCGAAGTAAACTAGAATCTAGTTATTGTGTTTGGAACCCTTATAAAAGCAAATACGCTCTTATTTTAGAAAAGTTCTCTCATCTGATACGCCCGAAATGCACAATGAGGTGGCTCGGTTTTTCGCCTCTAGCAATTACAGTCGCGCCAGCAGGCACAGCGGCGCGCGCCGCACCTGCGCCCGCGCCAACGCCCCGATACCTCGCGCGCTCGCCGCGCTCAACCGTCTCCTGGATTTTAATCCCAACTGTGATGTGCTTGCTTTTTGTTTGAAATGTTGTATGAATGTGAGAGGTTTTGTGATAAGGATGAATGACAACGTCCAGCTAACATCAACCTGTTCGTGTTAAGCCCTCATTAGGCCAACCACAAACAAATTCACGTTATCGTGACCTTATCAAAAAATCGTGATGTCATGTTTATCATAGGTCAGTCAATTTTTACTGCGAAAAGGATAGCAAATTAACTCGATAGCATTTCGCTACCAGCAATCGGCTCGTGCTAAGTCGTCTGGTTTCATCGTCCTATTATTTTATTCCTATCGCAGCTGCATCTGCAGGGTAGAAAAAATGTAGAAAACCCACACTATACGTATTTGTTTAGTTCTATAACCACATTCTGTGAATAATGAAAGAATAATATCTAGATTAAATATTTTTGCTTACAGACTACTGAACTTAGCAATTTTTTTTTACAAGATTTTATTTAACTTGCAATGTTCGTATTTGTCTTTGTATTAGATTGGCACTGCTAAGTAATATACAACCAGATAGTGTTTAGGGTCTGATGACGAAGCCAGAAAAAAAAACATAGAAACTCCTCAACTAAGCAAGGTATCTTCTTTGTGGTTTTGCTAAAAAAAACTTGTTTTAAAAAGGTCTTTTTAAATTAAAATTATAACTATTTTTTAATAAAGGCGTTCCTAAGTAACGCATTTGTTAACCAAAAGAAATAAAAGAATCATCAAAATTAGTCTATAATTAACGAAAATATCGGTGAACATATATAAAAATACATATAGATAAACATAGAATCTTTTCCTTTCTTAAAGTTTGTTGAAAATGGCGGGATTTAGAGAAAGATGCCCATTTTGATTGGTATTTTTCTTTTTTGGGCAAAATTGAGCAGTTCTTTCCAATATCCAATAACATCATTACATAATATTGTTTCCAAAATTAATTTAAACCCTCGACGAAAATTATCATATTTGAAATTAATGAAGAACCCTTCACCCAAACAAACAGTAAAGTAATTAATACTTTACAGACCAATTAGGACGAGCGTCTTGGGAATATAAACTCACATTTTGAAACTTACTATTACATCTAGGTAGTTACGGTACCTCTTTTCCTCCTTCCATCCTAATACGAGAAACATGAAAATTCAGCGAATTATTATTAGACGTTATTATTAGACGAGTAATAATGCGGTGGTTGTTGGTAAAAGCTGCAACAACAACACAGCTTACTTTGTAAACGCCACTATCTTGAGCACAAAGCCAGCTCTGTAAACGCACGCTAACGCCGGAGGAAAACCCGCCGGGGCTTTACAAAACTAAATTAAAATGTTCGGAAAATAATAATAAAATAATGTTTAGGCTGTGTTACAGCACGAGAAAAAAACTTAGACGGTCGACTGTGTTTATTTATTAATTCGTTTATGTTATAATGTTTGCTATACTTTAAAATACTTTACTTAATAGAGTCCGAATAGGTTCTTCAATTACATACCTCTCTGACTTCCTCCACTATACTATTGGAACTCTGTACTCTCTGCCTATCCCGAAAGGGATTTGGCGTGATGATATAGAGCAAACGCCTCGTCTCACAAATCTAAGTAAGAATGTTAAGATCACCACTACGTGGACCCAAGTGGCGGTTTAGAGGAGACAGGTTTGTGGCCATCTGCCGTTGGAATTTATCAAGCCACTTATAAACCTTACAACTTGGCTACCACGTAAAATGGTAACCGGGCCCAACGGCTTGGCGAGCCTTCCGAAGCTTGGTAATGGAAATGCCGTGGTAATAACTAAGAACGACGACTCGCAACGCTACAAGGGCCTCAACTTTACTTATTTTCTTGTAATTCTGGTGTAAATTGAAACCCATCTTACAATAGTAAAAAGACAATAAAGTGTAGTGATGCAGGCGGGCACAAAACCGAATTGTAAATGGACAAGAACTGGTCGTAAATCTAAGTGGGACATTAGGTGCCCCCGTAAAAGTAGGCTGCCGTACACTTGTCGATAAATTGCCTACATCGAACCAAGCCGTTACATGTGTGCGTTTGTGTGTACATATATGTGCGGTTAGCAGCATAAGTCTATTAAAATTCACAATATTCCAGATCGCTAGCACACTTTTATTTTACACTAGATTTATTATTAAAGTGAAACTTTTATTAGATCGTTACAAACTTTTTGGTCTGTGTGTTGCATGTCGCGTGACACGCGACATGCCCGACCGTCACGCGACATGCAACGCGCTCGCCAGAGCAGCCAAGGCCAATATGTTTCACTTTTACTGTGGTTTCATAAAACCACACAAGGATTTTTTTTGTTTATATGAATATATTTGAATATTGTTAATGATTTAAGAATGCTCATCAGCTTTTGTAACACAAAGAGTTTTACTTATTTGAAAAACTGTGAATGAAAAGCTACTTACGTTACTTAGTGTAAATCCACATATTTTTAAAACCGTTAAACCGTAAAATTATTTTTATGCCGTGGGTGTGTTCGCAAACATTAAATTTACATACACAAACGCCCAGACCGAAATAAATGTGTGTTGGTCACGTAAAGATTTATTCCGATAATATCCGATTGTGTGCGAGGATCGGGCCCGCGACTTTTCGATCTGGTGGGCAGTGCGGCTTAAGCTTCTAACCATCATCAACCAATCAAGCCTTCAATCAATTAGCTTTAAGCATTTGTCAGGAGCGGCCATGGAGCGTCTTCGTTGATCTAGTAGCGCAAAGAGCGGCTGGCTGGTTTTGAATTCAATTCCTATGTCGGACAAAGTGTTATTGGTGTTTTCCTATCGAGAAATTCTCAGTAGCAGACCGGAGTTAACAACTATTCCGGTAATAGCAATGGGCACCTTAGGGCAACATTGTTGACGAAATGTATATACGAACACAATACACCCTGCTCAGCCCGGTTAAAGAATGTAGGCGTGACGGTGCTTATTAAATTCACTTTTAATATTTGACTAGTCACGCAAACAGTGCAGACTGTGTATATTTTTTCTATAAACGATATTTAAAAGTACTAGTAGAGTCTTGGTTCTATATGTACTAATTTTTTTTACGATGAAATAATAAAATTAATTCACACCTTCGAGGATACATTATGTATGAATAAATAAACCAGTACAAACTATGACGCATGAAGGCATAAGATTTCAATGAACAAAGGCTAATAAAAATGCCTTAACTGTTGCGAATCTGGTCTTGACAGGAGCTCGACAATGGAAGCAGGTGGCTTTTTGTTCTTCGGTTAGTCATTTTAGTTCATTTATTAAAACAGGTTTAAACAAAAGCCAGCAAATATTATCGAAAAACATCAACTATAGTACCCGAAACAAAAGCATAGACTTACCGCTGCGAAGCTATGGGAAGAATAGATTTTGTTCTTAGAGTTTTGCCATGTTATAATTTTAAAGATGGGGCCCAGAACCTGGCCACATTGACTGCGTTGTTCGAAGTGGACATTAAGTCTTGCTGCGGGCAGGTATTAAGACACGCAGAGCATGGTATTAGGTGGGACATCTTTTCGGTTGCTAACACGTTGCACCGCACGAACATCTCAGTTTGGTACTGTATGTCTGCGAATCTCCATCTAAACACGTTTTCCTTTCTCCGGTTAACCTGAGTCCTAAGTCTATTTAACTTTCAGATATTATATAATTTATGTCTAGATGGGATACTCTTCTGGAACAAAGGGATTTGGCAGCGAAACTTCTTTGGAGTAATAAATAACTAACATAATGTATTCAGCCCAAAATCTCAAAATTTTCAGCATTTAGTTGGTAACTTCCCAATACCACTTCCAGTGTCTATTGTATTCCACTTATACCTGCTGAGTATTAAATTGTATGTAATTATGTGTAAGGATAAATTTCCAACTGAGTTGGGATAACTATCCATTCATTTCTCGTTGAATCTATAACTGTGTTTGCATGAGGCCTTCGGAACAGCGATTAAATCTAGCTATTTAATTTTTATTTTTAATGTAGCGATAATTCTTCACTTAAAGCATTCTCATATTCAAATGTTTATTTCAAAATCGGCTGATAGACTTTGAACATATCAAAGGTGATTTAGGTTTTTAAATAACATGTCTTTATTTTCAAGACGTACGAAATAATACAGATGATCAAACACATTGGCCTGCTACTCGTCAAATACTATATTACTGTATTATTAGAGGCTCTACACAAAAACTAGGCAGACTATGCCAAGAGACTTTCCACTTTGCACAGAAATTTCCACAAAGATTATTCCTTACGGAATAAAAACGTTTACATACATATTTCTATTAAATTTTGATTTCTTCAACTTCAGATACGTTTATTTTTGCGTTTGACAGGGAATATTCTGAGAATTGACAAGTGAAATAAAACCCATTACATATTTCTCTTTGTGAGATCTCTGAGGCGCTCTTAGCGCTGTTCTTACCGATCACCAGGGTTAAGCAGCGTTTGACTCGGTCGGCCTAAGACCGTTTGTGACATTTTCATATTCGAGCGTCTCCGTGCTTAGGGAGGCGCGCTAAGCAGTTCGTTCCGGTAACTACTTAATGTGGTAGTCGTTAAGCCGAGTTGGAAGCCTTATAGGCTTGATCCACGAAGCAAATACGAAGTGGAGATGGCGTAATCAGATTTTTCTATACAATTAAAGCATGCGACTGCGCGGAGTGGCACAGGGCGCGAGGGAGGTTACACTCCAGCCACATTTGTTGTATCTGCCATCTAGCGGGCAATGGCTAAAGAACTAAACCTCCTTATTCATATTTTGACGGACTTGGAATTTTAATTTCTCATTATTAATTTGACTCTTTCACTCGGTAAAATGCCACTAATCATGCTAGTAAGTTCGTGGAGATACTTGCTGGGGTGGCTATTCTATGCCAACGTTTGCCAAAAAAATATATATTAAAAAACTATAGCGAATTTTCCCTTGAAATTAAAGGTAAACGACTTTATGATAATGACGTGTTTTATTAAAGTACAACTTTACCAGGTTGCTGCCATGATATGTAGGTTGTTACGTATGAATTCATACGTTTCTGCACCAAGTTTAATCCGGTCCAGTTATTTTAATACTGCCTTGTAATTCAAACGTAATAAAACCGATTAGTAGATATTTTTACAAACAAGAATTAAGATGTTTTAATCTAAAAGAAATAAAATATATAAATTTAAACTTATAAATGCTTTTTACATCGTTTTTGTGTTTACGTGATAAAGAACGTAACCGCCACCTAGTGTCGAATAATACTAATTTGAAGATACATTAGGAGTACTGTTTATTACTAATTTGGAGACATGACATAGATAAAGTATTCTAGAAGTATTCCAACAACGATTTTATGAAAAAAAATACTTGTAAGTGAAATGAGATACTATTTGGGTTACCATAATGTCGATACGAATATTTTTTGCATGTTATGACGCAACATTTGTTATTAGGAGTGTTTTTTTAAATAAAAATAGAGAGTATTTAATAGCTCTGCATGCTTGAGCGTCGTGTGAATGGAACGAGATTAGTATAGAACGAGTAGTGATGACAAACTGAGGTAAGTCACGCCCACCGCGATGACGTCATGACTTTTAGCTGTTAAATGGTAACGAGAGCTGGGTATGTAAGAAGGAGAATGAACGTAGGATAAATGCGGTGGAAATGCGAGCTCTGCGGAATATTGCGGAGTGAAGCTGGCGGACCATATTCGCAACAGCGTAGTAAAAAAGCGAGTAGGTATGGAAGATAGTGTCGGTGTAAAGATGATAAAGGGTATGCTCCGTTGGTTCGGGCTAGAAAGAATGCCAGAAGATAGAATGACAAAACAGATACACAATGCGAAAGTAGAAGGATGCAGGTCCCGGGGGTGAGTTAGACTATCTTACCACGACTAAATAGACCAAGTCTTATCTGAAGGACAAGTCAGGAGTCTCCGTAACCAACGAGCGTGTATGAAACGAACTATGAGAATGGAGGAAGCCAGAGAAGTATGTAAGCAAAAATCCTGTTGGAACTCTGTACTCTCTGCCTACCCTGCAAGGGATCTGGCGTGATGATACAGATAGATAGATAGAGAGTTACATTATCTGATTAGAATTTTGTTCCTGGCGGGGGTCCGCGACTGCATATTTTAGATTTATTCTTATTTTTTGATAGAGGAGTAGACCAGAGAGAAGTTTACCTACGAAGGTATAAATAGCTCAATCCAAAAAAAGGCGACCCATGCTTTCACCTGATTGCATTAGTGGCTGGGTCATGTCTTAAAAGAATCAATGATTTTTGTTAGTCCGACGAACTCGATTTTTTTTTAATAAAAAATGGTAGCCCTAGGAATCATTCCCGTGTCGTGGATGCGGTCGAAAACATGAAGTTCATGAGCACAAACACCCAGACCGAAACAAATATTTGTGGGTCACACAAAGATTTGTTCCGTGCGGGAATCGAACCCCCGACTACTCAATGCAGCAGGCGGAGCGACTCAAGTCTCTTAACCACTGGACCAAGCCGTCCGTCAATTTTAGTCAAGCCTAGATCCTTAGCTAGGATTAACTATAAAGTTAGGTCGGATTCTATAGATTATTTGAAGATAACGCACTCCTTGTGATCGAATAAGGTATGCACGCACTCACCGTGGACTGCCTGTGATTGCGAGTGTCTCTTGTGCACTTATAGTGGCCAAATCGTATTTCGGAACAGTCAAAAATCACTTAATTATTATGAAAATAAATTAAATAAAACTATGAGTACGAGGCATGCCTTTAAAGTTTTGTCGTTTGAAGAAAAAAAACACAACTGGAACCTTATAGTACTTTTTATTGTTTTTCAAAGTATTCACCACGTAGCTTAATACACTTTTCCATTCGCTCAAACCAGTTATTATAATATTTATTCCACTCTAAAGTGGGCGTGTTCAAAATGGCTGACTTGAAAGCGTCGACTGCTTCTTCACCGGAATGGAACCTTTGACCACGAAGACTTTTCTTAATATTAGGAAATGTAAAGAAATCGTTAGGGCTTAGGTCAGGACTGTATGGAGGAGGGTCAAGAATTTCTACTTTGTCCTGCTTCAAATACTCAATCGTTTGACGAGCGCTGTGTGAGCTTGCGTTGTCGTGGTGCAGGATGATGCGTCGCGTTGAGTTAGATTTTCTAAGTTCGGCGAGGACTTGTGGTAAACAAACTGTGGTATACCACTCTGCGTTAACCGTTCTACGATCTTCAAGTGCAATAGTCGCAACATGGCCGGTTTTTTCAACGAACGTGGCCACCATCTTCTTTGAAGTGCTTCGAGAACGAACAACTTTAGTCGATTTTGGCTCGTCTTGAAGACCCAGATTGTTGTTTGGAATCAGAATCGTAGGCATAGATCCAAGATTCGTCACCACTGATGATGTCGTAGACGTGATTTGACTCTACTCGGTTGAACCTTTGCAGAGTTTTCTTACACCATCTGACGCGGGCCGCCTTGTGATCGTCGGAAAGCAGATGCGGTATCCAACGGCAAACTAGCTTTCTCAAACCAAGCGCTTCATGCAAGATCTTCTGAATGGTTGTATCTGAGATGCCTAATAGAGCCTCTATCTCTCGATACGTCACATGACGATCTTCGAGAATTAGTTGTCTCACAGCAATGATGTTATCTTCAGTGAAGGCGGATTTTGGGCGTCCTTCGCGAGATTTGTTACTAACACTAGTATGTCCACGCTGGAATTCTAAATACCAGCGTTCGACAGTCCGCAGACATGGGGCTTCATCACTGAACACAGATGTTAGCTCTTCAAAATACTGAAGCCGTGTCAGGCCTCTTCTAAAGTTGTAGAAAATTATTGCACGAACATTTTCCTTAGAAAGATTCATTTTCGTACGTAACCTGACAGATTCCAATCGACGCTGTGACTAAACAATAGCATTAATCCTAATACTTTCAACTGTTTTGAGATTCAACATTTAAACACATTTGAATATAGAACAGTTCCAAATTCAAAATTGCCGGGAAATATGGAAACGACAAAACTTAAAAGGCATGCCTAGTACTTTAGTCTGAAATTGGGTTTGCTGCGGCCCAAAATTATAGATAGATGCGGTTACGGTTTATTCTCTGCCGCTTCTACGAAAAACTGGGCATAATAATAGCATATACCTATATTTATTGGGAGTAATTATCTATATCCAGATCCCTTAGGGAGTAGGCAGAGAATACAGAGTTCCAAGATGGTTTTTCCTTACATACCTTTCGGGATTCCTCCACTCTGTATCGGTACCTAAATCTTTCCACTTTCGTATTGTATATATGAATTATCATTCTTTGAGATTAATTAATTCTATCAATATACCGCCGCCGGCGGTATAATATATCAATTGCCGCGTGGTTCCCGGCTTAGAATAGGACCAACCCATCTCATCCCATCGGGTGTCGTACAAGGCGACTAAGGGGAAAACTAGGGAATGGGCAGCAGCGTTCCCTTAACAGTTCTACCATCAAAAACTGCGCTCGCCAACCCGCCTGCCAAGCGTGGCGAGTATGGCAAACCCCCCCCAATTTATTAAAATGGAAGAAAAGGATAAAACTAGGCCCCTAGTCCCCGGCGGTCCTGTTCGTCCTGGCCACGGTAGCAGCTATGGTAACGACAGGACAAGGGGTGCTAAGAATCTCCGGCAGAGATTCGGCTACCACCAACTACGAAAATTGGCCCTGGTGACATACAACGCACGCACGTTAAGGATAGATGAGAAGCTTGTTGAGCTAGAAGAAGAGATAAACAAGTTGCGGTGGAATATTGTTGGTTTATCGGAGGTCCGAAGAAAGGGCGAGGACACGATAACCTTAAAATCCGGCAACTTGTTTTACTACCGGGAGGGCGAACAGCAGTCCCAAGGTGGTGTCGGATTTATCGTCCACAAGTCACTCATAGACAACGTTGTGTCCATCACTAGTGTGTCGAGCAGGGTAGCGTACCTGATACTCAGAATATCCAAAAGATATTCGCTGAAGGTCATACAGGTCTACGCACCGACCTCGGCATACTCAGATGGTGACGTCGAAGTAATGTATGAGGACATTAGTAGAGCCATACATACTTCCAAAGCACACTTTACAGTGGTTATGGGTGACTTCAATGCGCGGCTGGGCAAACAGGGCGATGATGAATTGAGAGTGGGGCAATTTGGATATGGGCAACGCAACCCCAGGGGTCAGAGGCTGGCCGAATATCTGGAGAAGGAGGGACTCTTTATGATGAACTCTTTCTTTCGGAAGCCGCCTCATAGGAAATGGACCTGGATGAGCCCTGATGGTTCTACAAAAAATGAGATAGACTTCATCATGAGCACCAAGCGACAAATATTTAATGATGTCTTCGTGATTCACAGGATAAAAACCGGCAGTGATCACCGAATGGTCAGAGGCACATTAAATATTAATGTCAAAATGGAAAGATCGCGTCTGATGAAGTCTACGCTCCGACCTTCTATTGCACATATCCAAAACCCCGAGAACTTTCAACTCGAATTGTCAAACCGCTTCGAATTGCTAGACAGCAGCGCACCAGTGGACTAAATCAACAATAGGTTACTAGAGACTGTTCATACGGTCGGGTCCAAGCATTTTAAGCCCCACCGTAAAAATAGGCCTCAAAAGCTATCTGACTACACCCGAAACCTTATGGCTGAGCGACGTACCATGACACTCCAAACCTCCGATGATGCTAAGTCCTATAGGCAGCTCAATGGACAGATATTGAAGTCCTTGCGACACGATTTACGGTCCTTCAATACAAGACGTATTGAGGAGACCATAGAGCAGAACAAGGGCTCCAAAGTGTTCGCAAGAGACGCGTCTATTGGGCAAAGCCAGTTGACGAAGCTGAAGACGGAGGACGGAAACGTAACGTCGAATAGGTCAGAGGTGCTCAGGGAGATAGAGAGGTTCTATGGGCAGTTGTATACCTCAGTAGCTGAACCTGTTGTTGACTTGGTAAAAGGCCCAAGAGCCAAGCTAACCCGACACTACACTGAAGATATCCCGGACATCAGCCTGTACGAGATTAGGATGGCTCTCAAACAACTTAAAAACAACAAAGCGCCGGGTGAAGACGGAATTACCGCAGAGCTTCTGAAAGCGGGCGGAACGCCGGTACTTAAAGTCCTTCAGAGGCTGTTTAATTCCGTCTTGCTCGAAGAGAAAACGCCGGAAGCATGGAACAGGGGTGTGGTGGTACTGTTTTTCAAGAAAGGTGATAACACTTTATTAAAGAACTGTAGGCCCATCACACTGCTGAGCCATGTTTATAAGTTGTTTTCGAGAGTCATCACGAATCGTCTCGAACAAGCCGGTTTCCGGAAAGGCTTTAGTACCATAGACCACATACATACGCTGCGGCAGATTATACAGAAGACCGAGGAGTATAATCGGCCACTATGCTTGGCGTTTGTGGACTATGAGAAAGCCTTCGATTCGATCGAGACTTGGGCGGTTCTTAGATCTCTCCAGCGATGCCGCATTGACTATCGGTACATTGAAGTGTTGAAGTGCTTGTATAATAACGCCACCATGTCAGTCCGAGTACAGGGGCAGTGCACGAAGGCGATCCCCATAAAAAGAGGAGTAAGGCAGGGAGACGTCATTTCTCCGAAACTGTTTACGGCCACCTTAGAGGACGCCTTCAAGCTCTTGGAATGGCAAGGACTTGGCATCAACATCAATGGCGAATACATCACTCACCTTCGATTTGCCGATGACATTGTGGTCCTGGCGGAGTCGCTGGAAGATCTAGGACGAATGCTCGGTGACCTCAACAGGGTATCTCAACAAGTGGGTCTTAAAATGAACATGGACAAAACGAAAATAATGTCTAACGTCCATGTCGTACCCACCGCACTCACCGTTGGGAACTCTACTCTTGAAGTTGTCGACGAATACATTTACCTAGGACAGGTAGTCCGGTTAGGTAGGTCCAACTTTGAGAGAGAGGTCAATCGACGAATCCAACTCGGCTGGGCAGCGTTCGGGAAACTGCGCAATATCTTCTCATCCAAAATACCTCAGTGCCTTAAGACTAAAGTTTTCAGTCAATGTGTGTTACCAGTGATGATATATGGATCAGAGACGTGGTCTCTTACAATAGGTCTCATAAAAAAGCTCAGAGTTGCTCAGCGAGCCATGGAGAGAGCTATGCTCGGCGTTTCTCTACGCGATCGAATCAGGAATGAGGAGATTCGTAGAAGAACCAAGGTCACCGACATAGCCCTTAAGATTAGCAAGCTGAAGTGGCAATGGGCGGGCCACATAGCGCGTAGATCGGACGGGCGTTGGGGCAGAAAGATTCTAGAGTGGAGACCACGTATTGGCAAGCGCAGCGTGGGACGACCGCCTGCCAGATGGACCGACGATCTTGTGAAAATCGCAGGAAGTCGTTGGATGCAGGTGGCATCGGACCGGTTACGCTGGAAAGCGATTGGGGAGGCCTATGTTCAGCAGTGGACAAGTATAGGCTGAGATGATGATGATGATGATGATGATTAATATACCGTTTATGCGAGAAACCAGTTCGCTAAAATTAAATTTAACTAATTACGCACGAACAATTGCGGAACAGTACCGAACTGGGAACAAACTTCGGGATTCCACTGAGCGCTTATTCTCTTAGACCAATTAAACACATAACGCGGCGCGTTATTATAATCACGTGTAATGATCGTTGGATGGTACTACAATGGCATGCAGAATATAATAACAAACAATAAAGTTTTCGTAACGCGCCGCATTTTGTCATAGCGAATAAGGCCCCTAAGCGAGAACACATTGTTCTTCAATTATATTACAATGCTCTCAAGCGACTTTAAATTATCTTGTTTTGAGATAACAATATGAAGATGTTACATAAATGATATAAGCATACTTACTACTTACGGTCTTGCCTTGTGTTTCCACTTTGCTGCACTTTGCACACATATAAATCAACACTGTCACGTTTGTATTTCCCAAGCGAGGGTGGCAGAGGTGTACACCCACTTTTTTCCGACGATGTAAGGTCCTAATTTAATACGGGGGCGGGCCGACTGTCATTATATCAGACTAGGCTCCGGCCTGACGCAGGAAAATTTTATATCAAAAAATTATCCTTTGTCTGACCTAGTGTTCGAACCCCTTACCTGGTCATGATCGCTTCGAATATTATTCGCCACTAGACCAACGAGGCAATCTTACTCAGAGTCAGGGGAAGGAATTGTATACGATCTATACTAATTTGCTGTGTGCTAAATTTTGCTGTGAAAAAGTGTGCTTTGTACACTTTTTATCCCGGAAAAGAGGTTAGGTTCTTGTGTAACGTCAACGCGGGCGAAGTCTCGGACCGAAGCCAGTTAATTCAAAATTAACTCAATCTGTCTGTTTGTTACCTTTTCAAAATATTCTGTGTAAAAATATCAAGGATTATTTGTCTGAATTTTATTTTATTAAATTTTACTTCAAGTCAAATAAATTAATCTCATGGCTTTCACAAAGCTGAACATTTCTAGCAATCCATACAAGTCCCAAATGTATTCACCGAGAAAACGCGTAATGTAATAATGAACCGTCTTATTTTGCAGGAACCGGAACATTTCCTTCAATCACTTAGACATCCGTCGATCGGATTTATGTTATTTTCCTCAATTGAGCAGATCTTGGGGTTTCAGACGGAGCGTGCGACCCAATCCCAGTTCACGTTTTATTGAATGATGAAATGAAATCATAAATTATGATAATGTCTGAATATTTCTAGTTATGGAGCTCTTGGGATTATAATTTTGAAAATATGCTTTACTTTATTTTGTACAAAATAATAATATAAAAAATTACTTACGTTCTGACTGAGAGGAATCATTATTGCATTAGTGGTAAATATTATTTCAATTGATATTACATTACACGTAGCAAGGCAAAACTAAAAATAGAGGGAAATGAATAATACTTTTGACTACCTCGTTGGTCTAGTGGCAAACAATGTGCTTTGTGATTACGGGGTCCTAGGTTCAAATCCTAGGTTGAATAAATGTAGTTTTTCTATCGAAAAATTCCCAGTATCAGTACGGAGTTTGGAATTGTGTCCGGTATATGGCAATAGGCTCACCTTTTATTACTTGGAACCTAACATCGTCGGCAAAAAGTGGGTGTACATAGTACACCTTTGCCACCTGCTACCTCCGCTTAGGAATATAGGCCTGACTGTGTTTTGTTTGAAGGAAGCTTTTTGTTTCAGTATGAATTTCTGTACATGTGATTTTTTTTGTAGACGCGTCTACGATACAGTAACACTTAGCTATGATTTATCGTTTTAAATACTGAATTGAAATCAGAATGTTAAACAAGATAGATGTAAGATTTAGATAAATATTTTTCCCGTACGGAATCTTAAGATTACCCTAACCTGTGATCTAAGTGGCTTACTCCTAAATCAAATCAATCGAATCGTTGTCATGGGTAAGTTAACTTCCATACTACATTGTACAATTGAATATCATGAGCCAAAGATACTCTCAATAAAGGGCTAATGCAACTTTTATCATTGCTGTAGTACAGAGAGCTATAAAAATTTATATAGCTGGGAAATACGGCACGGAAGCACGCGGTTACTGCCGTGTGAATCGCCACGCGGCTGTGAATCGCAGGACGCATCGTACAAATATACTTTCCTTGTCAATTAGTATCCTATATTAAAGACTGTGACCTGTGAAATTTACTATTGTTGAAAGTAATGTCGGTGGTCAATAAAAGTCAAATTATTATATAATTATAAAGAAAATCATGAGAAAATAATTATGGTGATTGGAATTCCTATTAAATCTACTACATGTATAAAGAGGAGATGGCTTAATCAGTTTTTTCATACAATTAAAGCATGCGACTGCGCGGGGTGGCACAGGGCGCGAGGGACGTTACACTCCACCCACATTTGTATCTGCTATCTAGTAGGGAATGGCTAAAAAAAACTAAACCGTAGGAAGCTTTCGTATTTTGATGGGGACGGACTTGGAATTTTTATTTATCATTATAAATTTAACTCTTTGACTCGAAAAAACGCCATTAATTATGCTAGTAAGTTTGTGGAGATAATTGCTGGGAAGCCTATTTTATGCCGAAGTTTGCAAAAAAAACTTATAATTAAAAAAATATAGCGAATTTTTAATTGAAATAAAAAGTAAACAACTTTATGATGATGACGCGTTTTAGTAAAGTACAACTTTACCATGTTGCTGCCATGATAATATGTAGGTTGTAACGTATGAATTCACACGTTTCCGAGCCAAGGGGAAATATTATAATATATTTCGAATCCGGCCCAGTTGTTTTAATACTGCCTACTTTATAATAGATCGCGGGCACATCAAACCGCGTTGTAATTAAAACGTGATAAAAACGATTAATAGATATTTTTACAAACCAAAACTAACATGTTTTAATCTAAAAGTAATATAAACATAATTTTAAACTCATAAATGCTCTTTACATCGTTATAAGTGTTTACTTGATAAAGAAAGTATCCGCCACCTAGTGTTGAATAATAGTACTGTTTATTACTAATTTGGAAACATGACATAAATAGACTATTCTAGAAGTAATTCAATAAATTACGAAAAAAATATACTTATAAGTGAAATGAGATACTATTTGGGTTAACATAATGTCGATCCGAATATTTTTTGCATGTTATGTCGCAACATTTCATATTAAGAGTTTTTTTTTAATAAAAATAGAGAATATTTAAAAGCTCTGCATGCTTGAGCATCGTGTAAATGGAACGAGATTCGTATAGAACGAGTAGTGATGACAAACTGAGGTAAGCCACTCCCACCGCGACGACGTCATGGCTTTTTGGAAGTCCACAGGCTGGTTATCTTAGGCCATCTCAACTTAAGTCATTGCTATCTATAAAAATAATATTCCATTAAACCATAAGCGTAAAAAAGAACACTCATATGTAAACAATACAAACTAAACATTGTGTAAACGAAAAAGTAGACGACACAAATAAAAAATCGGGTCACTAAAATCAACATCAATTTATTCATCTCGTAACTTCCACAGTAAATCAAATATCGATCTTATGTTTTATTCAAGAACGTCCACTTTATCATAACGGAAACGAAATAAAATATCCACTGAGAAATTTCTAGACTCACAATTATTATCAAATTCAATTCCAATATCAATTTAGTTTGTGTCGACAGCGGTCCCTAGAGTTTACTGCAACTTGACCTTGTGTGCCAGAGATTTTTTTCTTTAACACTGTGTGATAGAGTACAAATTGGCTTGTGTTAGCTGGCCAGGGAAGCGTAACCCTCGGAAGGAGGTGGAAATGGGATACTCAATACCCTTCATGTAGTTATCGGTTAGTTGGTAAACGATGAGTATGATCTTGCTGATTTTTCTGATGCTATAAGAAAGGGTACTAAGAGGACGTATGTTTTATAAAAAGAAGTTTTTGGGCACATTTTGCTGCGTAGCTTTCAATTTTCAGTGAATTGGTGGAATGACCAGAGAAATCTAAGACTATTACATTCTTTGGATGAATATAAATGAGTCTGCTGTTGGCCGAGGGGCATTTAAAAGTACACTGGACAGAAAAGCAAGTGGACATACGCCAGCTACACACTAACTGGACGAGCAAGAATGCAACTTGCTCAAGGGCAGCACAAAGAGAAAGGGCCTCGGCCTTGGGCAGTCGTTACCGGAGAGAGTATAAACTAGGTGTTTCGCCGTGGTGTTCTACGCCGGCCAGCAAGCATTGGATTCGTCGACTTCATCGGCTAGGTCAGTGTCTAATTCTATGTGAACTATCTGTATTCAAAAGAAGATAAACCCTACTACTAATATATACAAATTTCTAAAACAAGGTTGATACGATCCCTCCAGTGCAAACGATGCAAGCCTGTGGACACATAGTTACTAGAATTATTAAATCAGGAGCCGGCCTATTCCAAATAACATACACGTATATATTTACGAAAAGCGAAATTCGCCTGTACTACCCTGATATTACAATATCAGGGTTAAGCTGCGTTATGAAAAAAATATAATTCAAGAAGAAAATAAAATATTTTTATCGTTTCCTTTGAATAAGTAGATAAATATCTGGAATGAGTTTCTCGAGTACTTTCATGTAATTGTAATTATATTAAAAGCTTCTCCTTGGGGACCAAATCTGTACCTTTAGAATCAACATGGTATTATCCTCAATGGCGCTTTCATTTAATTTTTTTGTGTGCTAAATTGTTTTTATTTTATTAGATTACTCTTAAATAGTACGTAAACATTTTTAATGTTTTACAATTATGCTTTTTTATGTTTGTTAACATCAGTCTGTTTGTATTGTGGGTACATTTAGAACCATGAATTTCAAATACACATATCTGTGTATGTGAGATTCATGATTCTAAATGCCTAAACTAAAATTTGTCCCATGCACGAATCAAATCTTATTGCTTGAACCACTGAACCAAGTCGTCGATTATAATAAGTAACATGTCGACAGAAAAGTCAGTGTGAATGAATTGCAATAAATGACTTCAAGGACTACAAGGGATAAAAATAGAATAGAATAAGGGATACAAAAGGATAAATGAAGGGTAAGACAGTTAGGTGAATTGATGTTGAATCCCTGGATCTCATGATCACAAGGCGAAATTTCAATTAATTTGTCTGTAATGACCAGCCTGAGATAATGATTATAAATACACTTATTTATAATCATTATCTCAGGCCGGTCATTACAATAAACATTGTTTTCGCCAACAAGCGCCTTTTTGATAGTACCACTGGTTTTTATAATACGTTTAATAAACGGCACGCATTTGAATTGATAATGCCTCGAATAGATTTGTCTTTGGGTAAAAGTTGTATTACAATCACGATTTACATTACGGAGACTTTTGATTTTTTGTCTCTATCGTTCCCCCTGTCTTAATATTTTTGTCCCTTTCTCAGTAAAAATGCCGCTCATACTTGCAACCATCTTGCAACCACTTAAATCATTGAGTTGAGCCTTGATTCAAAGACACTTTGATTTTTGATTTAATGACCAAACGTTATGAGAATATGTTGGTACTCATATGTTGGTCACATACGTCAATTTAGATAAAATATTATCTTGCCTAGTTATAGCCGGCAGAGTTGCAATACATCGAGTGCAACGTTTCGGAAACATTGTGAAATTGCCCGGGAAAAGATTCCATGCGCCGGCATGGGCTGGTGTGTTATTTACACGTACTTTGAGGATTTATAACGTCTACCACACAGTTGACGCGAACCAAACTGGCTCTGAACAAAACTGTATAATCTCTACACTAAACTCAATCGCGCAAGAGAAATTCACATAATTTTACTAAGCGGCAAAAAATGTCAGGTAGCCTATATACCTACAGATATGCTGAAAGCAAAACAACTATTTTGAATAGATTGTTGCTTTTGGCAAAGGTATCTGTCATTTTGTTATAACCTAGAGAAAGTAAATTACTTAAAAAAATGGCACGTACCTTGCCAAAAGTAACAAACTATTCAAAACATATCTATAACATTGTTTCTAACCATTTCTGCGTGCCAACTAGTCTTGCCCAAGGATCCTATAAAAACAAAATATAAATTCTACAGCAAATGAATCTAAATGAAAGACTATCAATAATCTACCTTACACCGGTGGGTGTTATAGTTTCGGTATGCCAAGAATATGGGAATTATCCTTCAAACCTTTTACTAGTTTAATTTAAAGGAAGAAATTTCAAAAATATATGGGTCATGATATATGGGTATTAGGAGAGACCTATGTCCAGCAGTGGACCATGATAGGCTGATTGATTGATGGGACATGAATGTCATAAGATAAGCTGATAAAATGGTCAATTAAGTATGTCGCCCAATAGGTTTCTTTCATACATCGTTCCTCCATTCTGTTGCACTTTGCGTTACACTTCTACACTACTTAATTTCTGTTCCTCAACAGAACCGATACTGCGACAAGGAACAAGTCACTTAATGTCGCTAAACTTATCGACAACGTGTCCCGACATTTCAAGTAACGCATATTGCGAGACATTCGTTTTCTAACGTGGTTACTTCCGAATGTGATTTTTTTTTAAGAACACCCAGTGTTCCGGTCTACTATATCTAATATTTCGAACAGAAAAGCCATCTTTTAATTTTCTTATGCCCAGTACATTACTGTCCACATATAAGGCTTAAAGAGATTTTTCTGTCACATTATCAGTACATACCTCGCTGTAGAGGTTTAACCTTTCCGAGTATGTTGTGAGACAAGGTGGGTTGGTCCGTTGGATTGCTTGTGGAGTTTATCGCGGCTGACCATGCGACCTGACTTACCTGCTTCCTTATTCACTATTACCGAATTTAGCGCGTTACGATAATTTTGTAAAATGATTGTGAAATGGTATTCTGTAGCCCACTGGAGTATCAATTTCCAATTTAAAAAAAAAACGTAGCCCTACACTAGGAATTATTCCAGTGGTGCATTTACAAACATGAAATTCACATACACAAACACCCAGACCGAAACATTTTTGGGTCACACAAAGATTTGTTTTGTGTAGGAATCGAACCCGCGATCACTCGATCCAGTGGGCGGAGCGGCTCAAGCTCGTAACCACTAAACTAAGTCCTCCGTCAAATAACCGTTTCACGAAGTTCTCGTAGCGCTCCGCGTTATGTCTTTAATTGGTCATAGAATAGAGGCCTTAATCTGAAATACTTAAAGTACGTATTACTTGTGCTTATAAAAATATGAATGTGTTAATATGATTACGGTTGCTAAAATGTTTGCAGTTCTATATGGTTTTAGTGTTTATTTGGCGAAATATTTCTTTATTATCATTTATTCGACCTCTTCAATTATATCTTAGGTGTTATTAATAAGGGTGCACTTTTCGTCTCGTCCAGTAAACTTTAGCACACCTCGTCTACACAAAGCGGCTACACGGCTCTTTGTACCAGCAGGGGCTAAAGTTATGTTGCATCGTCCTTTTTGTTGGCTACCTGCGCAACTCATGGAAAACTCTGGAAGTTTCCGAATTCATGTATCCTTAGTTTGATGCCTTTTAACTTTGTACCTCGCTTTTTCTACTTATTTTACAACGCCTTAAGGTGGACTGGGAAAAAATGTATCCAACTCACTACATGTACGGCCTCTCTCGGGAGGGAGAATCAAAACATTTTTAGTTCAGGCCTCTTTCGAGGGGAAAATTAAAACATTCTCAAGGGAGAATTAGAACATTCTTAGTTCCTTATATTTCTTGTGTCCCTTGACTGAGTATGTCCGATCTAGGATTTTTATCCATTAACCTCAGAATCATCAGCCGTACCACCATGAGGCGAGAGAGATCAGTTATACACTATTGTTTGTTATTATTTTAAAAATACCGCGGGTCTCAAGATAAAAGTCATCTTCGTCACTGATATATGGTCGCTTACGTTGGGCCCTATTAGAAGGCTCAATATCACCTAAAGGGGCAATGGAGAGAGCTATGCTAGGAGTATCCTTGCCAGATCAATTCAGAAAAAGAGGATCTGTAGGATACTTAACTTTGGTCCGATTGCAGAACTGCTAAACATGATGGGATCATATTTCATACCTAGCGCATTTAGTTGCCGTATGTCTGTAATTGTCATAGTAAAAGACGCGTCTATCTTGTTAGTGTTGCTAGTATAACAATTTAATTTTTTCCTATTTTTATTTGCTGAGGACTATTTAAGATCTAGTATTAAGTGACATTAGTGTAGTGAACTACTAGATCATGGTTTGAATATTTAATTAATATGATGACAATATATTTTCCCTACATTCAATTATTACAAACCTATAGTTCAAGTATATCTATTTTTTGAGTTTAATATGCATTAAAATACACGTTACCGTAACAATGATTTTATTATAATATACTGTAACGTCATCAACATTTACCCCAAAACGTGGTAATCTTTCCGGGCTGCTAATATTACGCGGGTGGGAAGTGCGGTGAGTGCGGAACGTTTGTTGAATTTTTGGCTTTACCGCGCGGCGTGCATTTACGACCGGACGCGGCTTCTGGATTATAATTATAAATTTTTATAATTTTTTGAAAAATAAAGTATGCTTGCACCAGGTTTTCAGGTTGACTTAGTGGACTTGAAAAAGGTTTCAAATGCATTATGAGTTTGATAATTCCTGCTGGAACTCGGTACTCTCTCCCCACAAAAGATCTTGCGTGATGACATAGATAGAGCCGAAAGATATCCACTGAAGGACAAAGGCCTCGCACAGGACACTCATTATTTACCCGTGGCCTTCACCAGGTCCATCTTGTAGAGGGCCTGCTTCACAGATATAGATAGATAGAGATAATTATTGTTCTACTCATCAGTTAATATTGTCATAATCAAACATACTGAGTTCTTAGATTTATGCGAATATTACACATGAAATAAAACTATTTTTCGGATTTTATCGTGGCTTATTTTTGAATCCCTCCCGTGACCGTGGGCGCTGCAAAGCACTCGAAACGTCGGGAACTTAAAAATAAAAAAAAAGCGATAAAATCTGAAAAATAGTTTTATTTCATACTAAAACTACGTAAAGACAATTACTATCCTCAAGAAGCTATTGCTACGTTCCTCTATGTATACCTACCTCCGGTATTTATAAATGATTATCCACAAAAAGTCTTATTGAGGCGTGTGGGGCAGCGTAATGGACACTGCAGGGTGCCGCACAAAAACCGTCCGATGACTCGCCTCACACCCGCCTACACGGCTCTCTCGCTAAGTTCCTATGTTGCAGGGATCTGAGAGCAAGCTGAAGCGGAGTTTAACTCAAACTATCTATCTATCTATATCATCACGTCAGTTCCCTTGCTGGGCAGGCAGAGACTACAGAGTTCCTACAGGTTCTTTTGGAGAGACTAATTGATTTTTAATTAGGGACTCTACGTTTTCCAGTACGTAGTCGACATTCGAAAATATGTTTGGTTATATGCCTTTTGATTCCTATATGCTTTCGAACTTACACATTTCTAAAGACTTCAAAAAATTACCGTAGTAAATAATTGGCATAACCAATTGAAGTGAGGCTATTTCTTCAACCTGGTGTACTGGTGGCAAAGAGTACATAGTTCCAACAGGTTTTTTTTCCTTATAGACTTATCTGGCACCATTCTCATAGTTTGGTTATGGATTCTCTTGTGCCCTTCAATAAGACAGTCTATTTGATCATGATAAGATAATCTTAGCCTTGCGTGGTACCAACATCCTTTCACTATTGTACCAATTAACCGGATACCTAGTATATAAATACTAGGACATTGTCCCCGCCCCTCGCTTGTCTCTCACACCACACCTTAGCCCGGGGTCCAGTGGCCGCACAAATATTTTCCCAGCGCTGCTCTCAAAGCCTGACATCACGATGTTCCTTACCTCGTATAAGTCACTAACACCATGACAACAAGGCATAAAGTCCATAATACGCGGCAGTATTAGAATTAAATCAGGTTTAATCTTCAGATTTGTGAATATTCACAGTTAGGTATGTTCTGGCAATTCGTTCATTTAAAAAGGCTATTAAACATGTACTAGTACATAATATTATGTTTACAAGTGTTGCGGCCTGATGGGTTTGTTTCTAGTCTAACTAACTGTAGTTCGATAATCGAATAGTTTAAAAAAAAAAAGTGTTATAAGTACTGAATATAGAGTCTTGTAGATAGGTTCTTTTACTGATCTTATCTACACGACTCAATAGAGCCGCTTTCTTTTTACAAGCTTTTATTTAAATTGCAATGTTGCTATGTGTGTCATTTTGTTTGTCATTCCGGTTCAAATTTTGTGATCCATTATTTAAGCACTCGTGGATATCCGATTGAGCCAAAATTTGGCATACAAATGTAAATTTAGTGACAATGCAATAATATGGTACCGTGAAGCTGGTTTGACGATGGAGTCGGAAAGTAGCCATAGGAACATGTGAACTATACAACGTAACCATCTCGTGCTTAGGCATGTTAGATTGGTATTGCCAAGTACTAAACAACCAGATAGTGGTCAGGATCTGGTGATGTAACTAAAAGGTCACCAATGGAACCACCTAACTATTCAATATAACCCGCCGTGTTTGGGCTCATTGGATTTGTCTTAACGAGTGCTTAAGACTGGCATGGTCTGGTCCAGGGTGAGTGCACCTCTGTTGCCAAGTGGGGAATTTCGTACTCCCGTGCCGGTGTTTATTTTTATTTAAAGTCACAATAATTGTCTAACTTACACCCATGTAAAATCCGGCGTCCCTACAAAAGAGCGCCTAAAATAACTTGTTTATAAACTATTCAGCCGACGTTGACAGATAAGCTAAAAGGCCCAGAAATAGGCCGAAATTAATCTCGCTTTTGGAGCCAAATGTTGCGGACAGTTTTGCGATCGAATAACATAATCCCCTTCTGTTATGCTAAACAACTACGGTACACTGGGTTTGGACTATGGATGCCCGTACAAAAGGATGGAAGGGATTTTAGTATTGAAAAATAAGGCTTTGATATAAAATTGGTTAGAAGCCCGCCCAGTGATCGAGTAATCAAATACCGTAATATTGGCAATTTATATGTAGCTACCTTTTATTTGGGCATAGACGTAAAAAAATCTGAAAGTTTAGCACGTAGAGTGACGTTGGCGTGACACTAGTGAGATGATATACTCTCCTTGTCACCCTACAAATTTAAGTTAATTAAACATGAACGTGGCAGCGCGATTACTCGTCAGCGTCCCGCTAGCAAAGTTTTCGTACTAAGCCCTCAGAAATAAACGGACAAGAATATTTTCTATTTGTAGAAATAAAACAATCCAACAAAGAACCAAAGTTACCGACATAGGTCGCAGACTCAGTAAGCTAAAGTGGCAATGGGCTGGTCACATCTGCAGAAGGACCGACGGCCGATGGAGCAAGCGTGTCCTAGAGTGGAGGCCGCGACTTGGTAAGCGTAAGGTAGGACGGCCCCCAGCTAGATGGACCGACGACCTCAAAAAGGTCGCTGGAACAGACTGGATGCGGAAGGCGGAGGACCGTGTGCAATGGCGCGTGTTAGGAGCGGCCTATGTCCAGCAGTGGACTGCGATAGGCTGATTGATTGATTGATTGAGAAATAAAACAAAAAAGCTTGGCCTTTATCTAATCCTACCCAAAATTGGAGGTCCCTATTAAATGGACATTTAATTATTTACTACCAAAGTTTCCCGTGACCATTAAATACTTGACTTTCGACACGCAGAAGACCGCAGACTAATTAGTGACTATCAGTTTGTGACCCGGCGTCGAAGGTGTAACTGATTTCATACCGTCACGTCTATATTTCCCAAACGGGGGTGGCAGAGGTGTACTTTTTTTGGGACTAAGCCTGCCACACATTCCCACTATTGTCTCTATCTATATCTATTTATATCATCACGCCAGATCCATTGTGGGGTAGGCAGAGAGTACAGAGTTCCAACAGGTTCTTTCCTTACATACCTCTCTGGCTTCCTCCACTCTCATAGTTCGTCTCATACACGCTCGTCGGTTACGGAGACTCTTGACTTGTCCTTCAGATAAGACTCGGTATATTTGGTCATGTTAAGATAGTCTAGGCCTTCCCCGGTACCTACATCCTTCCACTTTCGTATTGTATATATGTTTTGTCATTCTTTTTCCAGACATTCTTTCTATATTCCCGAACCAACGGAGCAAACCCTTTCTCATCTTAACACCGATACTATCTTTCATGCCTACTCGCTTTCTTACTACGCTGTTGCGAATACGGTCGGTCAGCTTCACTCCGCACATCTTCCGCAGAGCTCGCATTTCTACTGCATTTATCCTATTTTCATTCTCCTTCTTACATACCCAGCTCTCGCTGCCATATGACAGCGTTGGGAAAAGTACTCCGTTATGTATAGCCAGCTGCGCCTTTTGGCTTAAGTGCCAGTTTCCAAGTAGCTTTCCCATTGCACCATTCACTCTGTTCCCTGCACTCACTCGTCTCTCTATGTCAGCGTTGTATTTTCTATCCTTACTGAATACGCATCTAAGATATACAAACTCATTCACTTGCTCCAGCACATCGTTACCAACCCCAATCCTTACATTCGTTCTGGTTTCTTCTCGTTCAAAAACCATAATCTTGGTTTTCTTTACATTCAAATGTAAGCCATTTTTCATGCAGTCGTCTTTCATAACTGTGACTAGTGTTTGCAGATCAGTGGCTGTTGGCGCTATTAAAGCCGCGTCATCTGCATATAGTAGATGAATTACCACTAGATCACCCATTTGTACACCTTTATTCATCGCTTTCAGTCTTTGAAGACTTTTATCCAAATATATTATAAACAGTCTAGCGGACAACACGCAACCCTGCTTGACGCCGATTTCAACGTCAAACCAGGGTGACATGTTACCACTCACCCGTACGCCTGCCTTGCTGTCCACATAAGTGGACTGGATAAAATAAAATAAAAAAATAGTTTATTTCTCACCACTAAAAGTATTGTACAACATTACATATTCAGGTATTCACAGTATAAACAGACAGCATTAATTCTATATTATATCTAACACAATTACAGTGTGTGGTGGTTATGGAGAATTAAACAAAGATTTTTGACCCTATCCCCTGAACTAGGCGAAAACCTGTATCTCAGGAGATAGTGCTCTGCCATGAACATTATATATCTGTGTTAGCTCCTTGATTTCTTTGCGTGTCACTGTTAGTATTGTTCAGCAATTTCAAGATTAGATCATATTTATACTTTTTTCTTTGTGTGTATGGGTGTGCGTTTGTGTGTGTGTGTGTGTGTGTGTGGTGTATATGTGCGTCTGTGTGTGAGTGTGTGTGTGTGTTTCTGTGATATTTTATATGTATGTATGAGAATAGTATTTGTCAAAGCATATTACACATTTAACGTCATTAGGTTTCAGTATTTTCGTAATCTAGTTGTAATAGCCACTTTTTAGTCTTAACTTTAGCTTCATGTCTAGTCAGCCGTATAATATTAAGTTTTTGATTTATTTTATTATACAAGTGTGAACTTATAACATAGTTCTGCCTTTTTGCAAAAGCTGTCCTATGGGAGGTGCCTGGACATACAAACTTGTTTTTCCGCGTATCAGTGCTAGGTGGGGTAAGAGATCGGTGCCTTCTCAAAATGGTTTCGAGCACAAAGACTTGTCGTACAGTCAATACCTGGCAGTCGGAATACAATCGTGTTGACGGGTATCTAAATGGCTTTTTGCTCATGACTTTGAGAACAGCTCTTTGTGCTCTCTCTAAGGTGAGGAAAAGCGTTTTGGCAGCTCCACCCCACACTGGAATGCAGTACCGGATAACCGACTGACATAGACCAATGTATATCTTTATAAGAAGTTCCAACGATGCACATTCTCTTAGCGTTTTGAACAAATAAATCATACTTCTTGTCCTAGCCACTATTTTACTTATTTGTTTATCCCACCTAAGCTTTCCATCAATTTGCACTCCTAAGTAACTTACAGTCTTTGCAGATTTTAAAGCCTGGCAGTTGCAACTCGGTATTCCGTTTCCACAAGTATGTGCAATTATGGAAAAATTTTGAGGGGGTGTAGTATTTTTTCTTATTGAGAACGAAATATAGCTAGTCTTATTTATATTTAGTGTAAGAAGGTTAGAATTAAACCACTGAAGTGCTTGTTCAAGGCATTGCTCAGCTCTTTCTTTTACAATATCCCAACTAGCACCGTGTATCACAATAGCTGTGTCATCAGCATAAGCGTATATAGACACATTGGGTTTATGTATTCTGCAAAGGTCATTTATGTAAATTTTAAACAACGTTGGGCCCAAAACACTGCCCTGTGGGACGCCATAGGTAATCTTATGTTCTTCACTAACATTAGAATCAATTTTTACTTGTTGTGTCCTATTTGTTAAAAAATCCTTAAAAAAACAGTAAGGGTAGACCCCTAATGCCTATATTTTCCAGCTTTGTTATCAGGATAGGGA
This sequence comes from Phalera bucephala, assembly GCA_905147815.2. NCBI lineage: Eukaryota > Metazoa > Arthropoda > Insecta > Lepidoptera > Notodontidae > Phalera > Phalera bucephala. Next base: position 37,198,169 of record LR990615.1, on the reverse strand, counting down.
CAGAGACTGTGTCAAAGGCTTTGGCTATATCTAAGAAGATACCGAGACATTTGTTTTTTGAATCTAATTGTCTTGCAATGTTGCTATGTGTGTCGTGGATGGCTCGCAACAGAGTGCCATTTATACCATACTCAGGTAAAATGTCCCAAAGTCTCTTTAGCACAACTCTGTTAAACTTCTCCAGATCCACGAAACCGCAGAACACCTTTCGGCCCACTGCCAGATGCTTCTCTACGATGTTGTAACTCCTGTAAGCCAGGATTTACAATAGTTTTATTAGATGATGCCAAGGTTTGAACTCTAGGATGCCCCGGGGAGCGCTTTAATGGTCTTGGAACCCGCAACAAATTTAGAAAACAGGAGGAAGAGAATTAAAATTCCAGTTCCCTCCTTTGTAAAGCGGCAGACACGAAAAGTTGACAGATCAGCAATAGTTCGTCTTATACACGCTCGTTTAGATTAGAGGTGAAACACTGACACGGCGGTGAAGGTACCAGTTTAAAAGAGAATAATTTACTCTTAAAGTTGCCATGTGCGGTGAGAAATTGAGCCACACACTGCTCAACCTCCAGCCGTTCTCGCCAAACGGTCACGTACGGATGGAAAGACCAGGTAGAGCTGACGATCCTGTGTTGTTGATCCCATCTTTCTTGCCACTCGGTCAGGAGATCTTCATAGGCAATTAATAGAGATTTGAATAATTTAGTGATATTAGAACAGTCTCCAGGCAATAGAAACTCGGTCTTTAAGTTTTCTCGAATGGAATAATACATAGACGACGACTCTTAACCTCAAGATCGACTGGGAGCACACCCGCAAGTACCGGTAGGGCTTCTGTACTGACCGTCCTGTATGCCTTACACAAAAATATTCCAATTCCATTCAAGCGTTTACCCGAAAGCAATTTACGCCGTGCCGTCGTAGCGCCGTGCAGAGGTGTACTGTGTACGCCTACTTTCGCCGACGATGTATATTGGCAATTTTCGATAGAAATCTACTTTTGTCCGACCTAGGATTTGAACCCAAGACCTCGTAATCGCAAAGCACATTATGAGATTTTTCACCTCCTGCTACTATTCACATGAGTAATATAAATAAGAAAAAGCATACATACAGACGAACATAGAACCTCCTCTTTTTAAAGTCGGTTAAAAACTACCGTTACGCCTACATTCCCCAAATGGAGATGGCAGAGGTGTATTACGAGTATATACTAGATGTGCTTATCGCCGATGACCTTCAAGCATCTTCTGAAGATTTTCTCCTGTTAAAGTGGAAAAGTCCAAATGTAATGGGGGGGGGGGGGGGGAAATAGGCAAGGCTATTTTTGCTAAGATGGACAATTCCAGATTCCGGACAGCGAAATAAGTTTCGATACATAATAACACTTTGTATAATTTGATTCAAACCTAGGACTACGTGTTTGACACCGGATGGGAACGCGGCCTCCACTAAAAGATCCGGCGAGACAAACATCGGGTTAGTCTTTCAACTTAATTTGTTTTCTTTGTCAAAATTGTATTGTTCAGCAATTTACATTGTTGTTGATTTAGGAACTGCTCAAACCCAATCTCATCGTATCTTAGAAAAGTTTGTAAAAAATAAAAGTTATTGAAAGTATTTTGAAGATATCATTGGTATGTCACAGACAGTAACTAGAATCGTTTGCGAGTTTCTAGGGATGTCACATAAATAAATATTATTGATTATACTTACCTATAGACTACCTTGCCTTACTTACTTATAGATCGCATTTTATCTGAAGGGCAAGTCAAGAGTCTCCGTAACCGGCGAGCGTATATAAGATGAACTATGAGAGTGGAGGCAGCCTTCTGGCTGCCTATATGAGAGACGTCTATAAGGAAAGAATCTGGTGGAACTCTGTTCTTTCTGCCTACCCCGAAAGAGGTCTAGCGTGATGATATAGATAGATATATAGATTATACTTACCCTTTGGTTTCAATAGAAAATAGTTATATTATTATTTACATTAATTATTCTTTACTGTATACAGTGAGAAGCAAAAAATAGAAGATTCAATTGAGAAGTATACAAAGAGGCCAACTTAACTCAAATATGTGTGATCTTCCAGTGAGTGAACCTTTGAGTGTTGAGAGATGAAGAGATGAATAAGTGGGCAGTTATACAATAGAATGTCTAAAGCAAATAACAATTATGATAATTATGAAAATAATACTGTATTTTTAAATAATTACATTAGTACTTACGATACAAATATTAATGCACATAATCATAATATATACATACACATAAGTAAAGACGCTAATATATACATACACGCTCGGTGTAAAGATGAGAAAGGGTATGCTCCGTTGGTTCGGGCATATAGAAAGGATGCCAGAAGAAAGAATGACAAAACAGATATACAATGCGAAAGTGGAAGGATGTAGGTGCCGGGGAAGACCTAGACTATCTTACCATGACCAAATAGACCGTGTCTTAGCTGAAGGGCAAGTCAAGAGTCTCCGTAACCGGCGAGTGTGTATGAGACGAACTATGAGAGTGGGGGAAGCCAGAGAGGTATGTAAGGAAAGAACCTGTTGGAACTCTGTACTCTCTGCCTACCCCGCGAGGGAGCTGGCGTGATGATATAGATAGAGATAGATACACATAAGTACTTAAATGAAATCAAGCTAGAAAATGTTCTTCGATTCTTTTCCTGAAAACATCCAGAGAAGAGCTTGTTCGAATGCAGTTTGGAAAGTTTTACAACACGTACAGTGAAGGACCCATGATAATGACTTGGAGAATGAAGAGGAGTACGAAGAAAGACAGATATAGCTGTACCGCAAGACTGGTCCCTTGGAATAAGGAAGTCAAAACGCTATCGCAGGTAAACAGAGATTTGGGATTATGTAGAATGGAGTACATTATAGAGAGAATGTGCATTATTATCATTATTATTTACAGTGATATTAGAATAAAACTGTCGCCAACTATGAGAAGGAAGCTAGAGAGGTATGTAAGGAAAAAACCTCTCACTCTACTACACCAGAAATCTCGCATAAGAAATTAAGCTGCTGATATTAAGAATAAACATTTATAATGTTTCAAACCAATTATGGTCATTCACTAATAAAAAAATATGTAATTATCTGATCTAATCCAAATCTAAGCTTAAAATCCCTTCAAATCAAGAATTTCAACGTCCAAAATCTATATTACAATTTCTTTTTAACACCTTTGTCCATAACCAAATATATTTTCTAAAGGTGACAACCTTATAAGCACAACAGGGATTCCGGATAATTCCGGAAGAGCGATTTATCTACTAGGAACGCCCTTGCAACTGTCTTAAACAGAACAATTTGATGATATTTCTCTATTTATATTTAAGATACAACGAAGGACGTTAATGACTAAACATGACGGGGTTAGGTAGGTAGAAGTGATGTTTTTATAATTATTTATCCAAGCAGGACTAGTTTGCCAATAGGCATATAGGCAATAACATTACATTTATTTTTGTTAAAACGTGGTTCAACAGGCGGAATAAATCCCATGTTATTGGTGCGTTAACAAACATGGAATTCAAAAACACAAACACCCAAACCGGAACGAATATTTGTGGGTCACACCAATATTTATCCCGTGCGGGGATCGAACTCGCGACTACTCGACCCAGCGGGTGGAGCAGCTCAAGCTCTCACCCACTGAACCAAGCCGTCCGTCATACTTTAGAAATAAACACCGTCATGCTTATATTCGCCAATCCGGTGCGACAGATGGGTACTGTAGGAGCTTGGTTCTAGTCTGATTTTAGGTTTCAGGACTAAAACAAGATCAGGTTTTCTTGGATAGATTGATTACTTCAACATGTTTTCGTTTACCCTTAGTTAAATACAAACAGTCAAAGTTGTTCTATCATACCTCGCAACTAACAATGTAAACCGAAAAAAATAATTTATTTAAATTTAAAAAAGTAACCATGGAGTTAACTATTCAGTAGTTACCTGCCTCAGAACTTTTAAAACTTTCTGAAATAACATACTTGTGCGAAACATTATGAATCTGGGTCTAATGTTTCACATGGGTGTTTTAGTAACTCAAAATGTGATAAAGAAGTGAAAAAGTTCAGAATACTTTCAGTAATTAAAAATAAGTTTGTCTCACAAGTATGTACCAGGGGAACAAAATTTGGCCTGAGTTGAACCAAAATTTAACAAGAGTTGAATACTTAAATTTTACAACAAGTTCCACAAGTTAGGAGAACAGAATTCGTCAAGAATTGGGGACCAGTATTTGACAAGAGTTAATACGTCAAAATTTAAAGTTAACAAATTCGACAAGTAACAGGAGAATAGAATTTAACGAAAGCTATCAACTTGCAAGCTACAATCCATTGCTCGGACAAACGGCTACGCATCGCACGCTTGCTCTACACCGCACAACAATGAATATCAGCAACTTTTCTAACTTCCCGCCGCCTCGGGCCAGCTCCACAAAGGTACCTATGCTTGGGACCTTATTCGCTATGTTCAATTAAAAAGGCTATGTTAAAAAAATATAACGGCACGTTATTTATTTTTGAACATAGCGTTGACACCATGACCTCATAAAATGTTCGTATAATCCTAGGTCCGACAAATGTTTTTCTTTCGTAAAATTCCCAGTAAATTGCAAAAAGTTCCCCCTCTATTACACGGGCACTAATATTGACGGCGAAAAGTGGGGTACACATTACACCTCAGCTTCCCCCGCTTGGGGTATATCAACGTATTTACAAATACGTTGATATACCCCAAGCGTATGGTACTCCAGTGCATACATAATACTATTACAGGATTATTTCACAAAGTTATCGTAACGCACCGCGTTTGGTCATAACGAATAAGAACCATGTTAGGTTTGCATCCAAGGCCAAGCTGCAAAGAATAAGGATTCTTATTTCGTGAACTACAAAGTTTAAATTGATTTAAGAGGCTTAAATTTTCCATTTCGTGAGCAAGGTTTTGAGTGAGTTGTTCTGGCAATGTTTACATTCTAGATTTCAGTGTGACCTCAAAAAGTAGTGGATTTGTCAGTTCTGATAAAACTGAGTGTTGAAATAGGATTGAGAGTTAATATGTGAAAACGCGGTACATGCGGAAGCGGAATCTAAATACATAATTATTATTTGACAAATACATGTTTATGTATATGATTCAAAAACTTTAAAAAAAAGGGAAACCGACTTCTTGAAGGAAAAACTTAAGATTTGAAGTCGGTGCTGGTTAGTGCAGTCGGTTACTTGGCACTACTTCAAATATTATTTTTTTACTTCTTGAAGTCGTCATCCCGTTTTTTTAATTAATTTAGATTATAATTTTAAGTGATGAGTTAATTAATTAGTATTAATAATATATGCTATATTATATTATTCTGCTTAGTTCTTCAGTGAGTTACTTACAGGATTGATATAATACCCAAAATAACGGAATCAATACATTTGTGCTGTTTCCCGTTAAGGGGTACCCTGGTGTATCTTCAAATTCCAAGGTTCAATACCGATTTCAATAAAGGGTGCCTCGAAGCTATACTACACCCAACGTAAAAAGAATCATCAAAATCAGTTCATAAATAAAGACGTTATAAAAAACACAAACGAATTGTAAACACTTTTTTTGAAGTCGGTTAATATTCTGATCAGTTCTATGGAAGGGTACCTATAGGATTAACACAATACTTATAATAACTTAATCTACTGATTTGTATTTTTTGTCGTTAAGGAGTTAGTTCCCTGGTGAATCTTCAAAGTCCAAGGTCCAATACCGATAAAATTAAAATGGGATAACCTTGGAGCTATACTGAACCCAATGCAAAAATAATCATCAAAATCTGCCCACAATTGACGGAAATATCCGTGAACATACATAAAAAACATAGAACCTCTTCCTTTTTGAAGAAGGTTAAATTAGGCAAATTATTGGTGCGCTATATTTTGCCATTCCTTAATGTTTTCCGGTCCGTAATTCCGGTACAGGAATATTTGTTAGTGTGGGCTAACATAGCCCACACTAACAAATATTCAATTTTTTTAATAAAAAATCATCTTTTTGTAACTCACAAACGTTTATTTTTAGCTGGGTATTCGTCATACATGTTATAGGAATAATTCTCAGTGTAGCGCCAGGTTCCTTTTAAATAAAAAAATAATAATATAAAGATTGACCACTTAACATGGGTGCTTTTCACCGTGTGGTACAGAGATGCTGTAAGCAGTTTTCAAAAAATGTAGGTACTGTTAGCCGTTCATTTCATTCCAGCGCTTGATTAACGCGCGTGAAAAAAGCATTCGTGCGAAAGTAAGGTACGACGTTACGACGCAGATTTTGTCACACATAAAGCACACTCTATCCGACCTAGAATTCGAATTCAACACTATGCGTCACTAGTCATGGAAGCATTCAAACAGCATAGATTAACAATGACAGGTATAATTTCCGTGCTTTGAAATGCTTGATAAGTTTTTACAGTTGGCCACAAACCTGCCTCCACCAATCCGCACTGGGTTCATTGAGTTATTATATACTGCATAGGTACTAGGAAAGCTATAATAATAATAATAATATCCATAATATATCTATCCATAATTTAAAATAGTCCTTGCACCTGCCGGGGTCAGTTCGCTGGTTATGTTTCGTCATTTTCAGCAAGTGATCTCAGCAGGTGGCTTACATAACATTAACTTCTCGCAAAGGGCCTCTACGTGTTGGACCCATGTCCCCATGCAAGCCTTTTAAAGGTCCGGGTAAAACCCGTGAATCTCAGCGAATAATAATATCAGCCTATACTGTCCCACTGCTGGGCAAAGGCCTTCTCTCACAAATCGAGGTGAGGGGGATTAGCTCATACTCCACCACGCGGACCAGTGCGGTGCGTTGGAGGGAGGTTTGTGACTACCTGCTGTTGGAACTTATCAAGCCGCCTATAAAGCTTCCAACTCGGCTTAAAGACTACATTAAGTGGAAGCTATATCAAACAAAAATGGGGATGTTTTTGTTTTCATTTATAAGATATACATTATTATTATTACTATGAGAGTCGAGGAAGCCAGAGAGGTATATAAGAAAGAACCTGTTGGAACTTTGTACTCTCTATCTACCCCGCAAGGGATCTGGCGTGCTGTTATAGATTACTTTATAATAAAATAATTGTTTCTGAGGCTGTTTAAGCAGTATCCCAGTGCACAAGAATGCATATTTTTGAAATAAAACTTAACACCCAAAGGTGTCACGTAGCGGTAAGCACCTAGAATAATAAGAACTAGAGTGTATGCACCCAAGCCGGGGCCATTCCTCCTCGAGGTGACTTTGAGCTAGTTGCCCCCTTGCCCTTCTGACTCGAGCGCAGTGGTTGCATGCTAGCCCTCTTGTCCAGTGAAGCTGTAAAGGCCCAGCGGCCAACAGCGTAGATCACTCACATACACACAACAAATGTAACTTTTGCTACAAAACTGTGACTTGAGGTGTCTTCTCTAGTACATAATAACTCAATGACTGGGTCCGCGCGGTGAAATATGAACCCAGTGTTTTCAGATCGATTTGTGAGAGAAGACCTTTGCCCAGTAGTGGTATAGTAAAGACAGATTAAATATCATTTAGGATCTTATTTAAATCCTGAATATCTTCACAGAGACCTGTAAAGGATTTACAAGATAATATCAATTGATTAACACAGCTCCAACAAATTAATTTTAAAGATCACCTTGACATCTCCAGAAGCTGAATAAGTTTATAATTAACTAATGAAGTGTTTGTCTAATTTGTTCATTAATTTACTGGTGTCATAACACTTAGTTGATTTTTTTTCAGGTCATAATATGACAGAATATATTAAATCAAAGAATAAAAATTAAACATATTTTATATTAATTGCTCTTTCTCATTTATTTATTGGCGCAAGGTGCATTTAACAATTAGGAGGTCCTAGATTCAAATCAGTTGGACAAAGTGTTTTCTTAGGGTTTTTATATCGAAGGATTGTTAGTCTAGTGGCGAGTGTTGCGCGTAGCAATCACGAGGTCCTGGGTTCGAAACCAAGTTCGGATAAAATGTAATATTCCTATACAACAATTGCCAGTATCAGTTCGGATTCTGACATGGTGCCCGGTAAACTGGCAGTAGGCTTTCCATCTATTACATTGAACGTATCATAATTGTCAAAATGTGGGTGTACACACACAATAAACCGGTTTAGAAACCTTAAGCGCTTACCGCACCTCAAGAAATCAACAATACAGTTCACCTAACGAAGATCCTCGCCACTTCGTTACACTCCCTCGTCACATACAGTATAACAAACGGGCTACAACAAGATTACGTTTAATATGTGGTAATATCTCAATCATGCGCCGCAATGTATGGAATCACTGTTTATTTCCCGCCGGCTCGTTGGTATTCGGGGCAGGCACGGACATTAGCGGCTGAGCTTGGGGATTCTCGGGGAAGTTGTAGGGAACTGACTTCGCATTATGGTAAGCCGAATGTAGGAGTTTCCGTTGAGTAATGGAATAGAAGTCATGATCGAGCTTATCATAATCGGGCAAATGAGCGGGCTTGTATTTTTTCTTACTTTTTGTAATCATCTTGTGTACGTAAAAAACATTAACCAGCTACCGCTGATCGCACGTCAAGAGAACTGCAATATACATAGTTCTCTCAACGAAGCTCCACATAGTTACACTCCCTCATTGCATACGTACCACAAGATTACGTTTAATATGTGGCAATATCTCAATCGTGCGCCGCAATATATGGAATCACTGTTTATTTCCCAACGGCTCGTTGGTATTTGGGGCAGGCGCGGGCATTAGCGGCCAGGCTTGAGGATTTTTGGGAAAATTGTGGGTAACTGACGTCGTGATTGGTTTAGTAATTTATTTCTGACCCTTTGATGACCAATGTCAACTTGTATGGGTAAAAAACATTAATTAGCAACCGCTAACCGCACCTCAAGAAAATAATAGTACAGTTCTCCCAACGAAGCTCTACATAGTTACAGAATAACAAATGGGCTACAACACGATTACGTTAAATATGTAGTAATATCTCAGGCGCAGGCGCATGCGCCGCAATGTATGGAATCTTTAGAGAAGATGGCTGGGTGCTTCCATCGACTTAGGATCCGGTAATTAATATAATTAAATCCAAAACCAAGCATAACACTGCAAGGCATCAAGACACCGAGAGCTCAATCTGTGTAGATCGGACCAACGAAAATAATTAAGAAGTTTGAGGGTACCGCGGAACAACTATGCCTTTTGGACGTCTAACACCTCAGTCTTTCCCGTAACCATGGGTGCTGCACAGCACTCAAAACATCGGGAACTTAAAAATCAAAAATAAACCGCGATAAAATCCGAAAAATAGTTTTTCTGTTAATTCAACGTCCATGCATAGGTTTTTATTTACATACAATTAAACAGGGTGCATACAGGTGAAGCCATTGACAATAGTTATTTGAATTAATACGCACTCTCAGGAAAAATACAAAATAAGTTGTCGAAGCGAGATTGTTCTCGAGTTTAATATTATTAGCGTCAATTTGGTGCCCGAGCCGAACAGAGATTGAAGTTCTATAACTTCGTAAAGGTCATACAATATTTGTAAGCTAATACAACGGTCTATCTTAGAGTTTATGTTTGACACGTAGACAAAAGTACACAAGGCTTTTATCAAAAGTATTGCTAACTTTAAATATTTATTTATCTGTCTATTTTAATAAATACGCCAGACCCCTTGCAAGGTAGGCAGATAGTACAGATTTTCAACAGGTTCTTACCTTACCAACCTCTGTCGCTTTCTCCATTCTCATAATTCGTCCTCATAACAGGTGAGTGTGTATACACTCACCTGTTATGAGGACTCTTGAATTGTACATCAAGTCAAAATTTAAAAGTATTTTTTATTCATGTAGACCAAAATTTACTTATGAATAGTCAAGAGAGATTAAGCTAGTGATTAATTAATACTGTAATGTCATTCTAGTGGAAAAGAATGGCAAGAAACTTCACGCTTACTATTTAAAAAATGAGGGTTTTACAGTTTTCAACTTTTTTACATCAAATAAGACACGGTCTATTTAGGCAATAATCTTTTACTCTCTTTTTATAAATTTCTTGTCTTTTCCACGCTCGTGGTTCATGTTACACACTCGCTAGACTTAGAAGTTGTTTCACCAAACCAAATTGAAATACGAATTTATATACATATAATAAAATTGTGAAATAAAACTGTTTGAATGTGAAGAAAACCAAAATTATGGTTTTTGAACGGGAAGAAACCAGAACGAATGCAAGGATTGTGGTTGGTAACGATGTGCTGGAGCAAGTGAATGAGTTTGTATATCTTGGATGCGCCTTCAGTAAGGATGGGAAATACACCGCTGATATAGAGAGAAGAGTGAATGCAGGTAATAGAGTGAATGGTGCGATGGGAAGGCTACTTGGGAGCCGGCACTTAAGCCAAAAGGCGCAGCTGGCCATGCATAACGGAGTGCTTGTCCCAACGCTGTTATATGGCAGTGAGAGTTGGGTATGTAAGAAGGAGAACGAAAGCAGGATAAATGCGGTCAAAATGCGATCTCTGCGGAAGATGTGCGGAGTCACGCTGACCGACCGTATTCGCAACAGCGTAGTAAGAAAGCGAGTAGGTATGAAAGATAGTATCGGTGTAAAGATGAGAAAGGGTATGCTCCGTTGGTTCGGGCATATAGAAAGGATGCCAGAAGAAAGAATGACAAAACAGATATACAATGCGAAAGTGGAAGGATGTAGGTGCCGGGGAAGACCTAGACTATCTTACCATGACCAAATAGACCGTGTCTTAGCTGAAGGGCAAGTCAAGAGTCTCCGTAACCGGCGAGTGTGTATGAGACGAACTATGAGAGTGGAGGAAGCCAGAGAGGTATGTAAGGAAAGAACCTGTTGGAACTCTTTACTCTCTGCCTACCCCGCGAGGGAGCTGGCGTGATGATATAGATAGATAGATAGATAGAATAAAACTGTAAGTAAGTCTTCTCTGTACATGGAATATTTTTAGGAAATAACAACCCAGGGGTGTCGTACTATTGATGTAGAAGCCAATTCTACAATTTTTGGTTTTCGTGTCTGTTTTTTGTCAGTCAGTCTGTCTGTCTGTCGGAGGGTATGAACCAGCATCACGCAAAAACTACCAGGCGGATTTTGATGAAAGTTTACATGCGGATACCTTGAAATATTGGCCAACGTATTGTATAGTATTTATCCCGGAAAATCAAAAGGTTTTTCCAGATAAGACGAAAATAATCATAACATTGAATTTCTAAAAAAATACTTTATTCTAAACCTGTTTGATGGATTTCAATGAAATTTTATGCAATTGTAACCTGTACAAAAGATCACAACTCTGTACCTCACAATTTATGAGGAAAGAGAAAAAAGTCCATTTTGATTTATCATTCATTGTTCCATAACTACTCTTCAGATGTCAGTGAAACTTAGCACTGAGATAAATAAACTATCACTGGAAAATGGAGGATTCACTGAATGATGGATAGTTGTTTTTATTTCTCCATATTAACATGGCTGAACGGATTTAAATGAAACTTAATATGGAGATGTGTCTCTTAAGTCTTGAAATAATGCAAACCTAAATAGTCCTACCTACCTAAATCAAATTACAAAATAAACGCGTGCGAAGCCGCGGGTAACAGCTAGTCCATAATGAATTTTACGTTATTCATAAATAACTTTTAATCTTACACAGAAACCCAATTTTACAAATGAAAATCTTTTTATTACGCCTGTAACAATTTTATTGGAATTTTTACGATTGTTTTTCGGATTAGGGCGTAAGAAAATCTGTTTATATCTAAGCAAGACGTAATACAGAAATATGTGTCATGTTAAATTCAGTGTAAATACATTTCTGGTAATTGATCTGTAATACACTGACGTGACATTGAATGGTATTTATACTTATTTTAGTAAGCAGTGAACTTCTAGCTAATAATGATGATCTAAAATAACTACACAAACATCGTCTGATCTAAATCCATACACTTTTGTTCTTTGGGTACGATAGAAGAAAGTGTGGTACAATTAATGCCGAAAGTATATATACACCGTCATGCCTATATTCCCCAAGCAGAGGCAGAGGTGTACTGAGTACACCCACTTTTTTACGACGAGTATCCCATGTAGAGGTCCCATGTAATAGGGGGCGAGCCTATTGCCATATACCAGGCACTTTTCTAGACTCCGGACTCATACTGGGAAGTTTTCGTTAGAAAAGCTACATTTTTCCGACCTACGATTTGAGCCCAGGACCCCGTGATCACAATGCAATGCGCTTTGCCACTAGACCAATGTGGCAGTAATGCCGATAGTCTTAGGAAATATTTCAATGTCGTGTTTTTCGATTATGCAGAAACAGAAAAGGTAGATACATAATAACATATATGAAAAAAAAAAATTTACAACTGAAAGCGCTAAGTTTAATATGGCGCGGCCAGAAATAAAATAACTATTAGTTGGACGTGTTACTATGCAAAGTGCATAGTAACACGCCCAACCAATACAGCTTCTTTTCAAACAAAAAAATATAGTGCTTGACCTCGCTACGTGATCTTTTTTTTATTGCTTTTTTTTTGTGGGGAAATCCTCCGCCATCCTTTTCGGGGTCACGCGTGAAGGACGCACCAGCGTCCCACGACCCCAAAAGCCCCCCTGCGGGTATTGGTGCAGGGGGGTCCCCCACCAGTCGTTGCGGCAGGGGACACAAGTCAGCCCGTATTATAAAGCCTGGGGGGCCTGGGCGGGCTATGCCTCCGCCCCGGCGCCGTCGCCTTCGGCGAGCGTGATCGGCCCTCTCCCGATCCCGCTCAGCCTCCTCCTTCTGAGTCATCACAGCCTCGCAGAAGGAGGATAGGCCCCCCACGCCGAATCCCCTGCCAGCATAGCCGCTACAATTGCCGGCAAGGAAAGGTCCGGTCCAATCCGGTCGACCAGGATCCGCCGCTCGGAGGCCCACGCTGGGCACTCGACAAGCGTGTGCTCTGCGGAATCCCGGTCCCCACCACAGTGGTGACAGATCGCCATCGCCTCGCGTCCGATCTTGCTCAGATAATCACCGAAACAGCCGTGACCGGTGATTATCTGAGCAAGCCTGTAGGAGATTCGCCCACTCCTCCGCTGTTGCCAGGCTTCGAAGGACGATGGTAACGTGACCTAACCTAACGCAACATAATATTTTTTATATTAGTTATGTATACCATTATAAATGGTTATAGCTCAATCTATTAAACAAGCGTTGTCACCCTACTAGCTCCAAAGCTTAGCCCAAATTTATCTTTTACAAAAATAGCTGCCCTGACACCGACGATATACATAATTATAAATTTTGTTTTTGGTTGTTAAAACTATTATGCCTTTTATTTGTAAGCAATCCACTTGTACCGAATGGATGCGTTAAGATGTGTTGTGCAAATGACAGGGACCAGCTGAAAATTAGTGTTGTGCATATATTCATAGCGAATACTGAGCTGGCTACCTTGGCACACTTGTTTGTTTTTATTTTTTTTCGTTTTTCAAGTCTGAGTCTTACTTTTTATTAGTAAAGCCATGCATAGTAAACACAGTAAGCCGATTCTCCGTATAGTAAGCATAGTAATGGACTAAACAGTATAAACATTATAGTTCGTACGGATGAGTGCCTGCCCAATAATAAAGTTGGCTGTCTATGCTCAAGTATAGAGGAGGTGGATCGGTTTAGGTACCTAGGTTTGTTAGTGGATCGTAACTTTAACTGAAAATTACATGTAAATGACGTTTGTGGTAAACTAAGATCGATCCTGGGTAAATTCTTTCACCTTAACTCTTTTGTAAGAAAAAATATACTGTATGTTCTCTATTATGCCCTCGCTGACTCATGACAACGATGCAAACCTGTTTATGAAAAGCTATACTATATTTGTACAACACTTGCAGTACATCTTAAAGTACAATATCTTATTGCTATTGTACAATATTTTAAAAAAGATAATCAAGAATCCATTACGCAAAAGCACCATACCGGGCACGTCAAATAAGGAAAATTCATAATACCACCCGATAAAAATTATTATGGTCACAGAACACGGCGTTACTTAACACCGGTGATCTATAATAACATGCATTTCTTACGAAGCTTAAAAATAATATGCTCCTACGACTTAAAAAGTAAAGGTTGTTATTGTTTTTATCAATGTACACGCTGTACTGTAGACAAACAGAGCGCCTGCTTCGCCAACAAACTGTATGGCGCTGTTTGGCGAACTTGTTTAATATTGTATTTTGTAACTATTTAATGATATTAAATAAATCGAAAAAAAAAGAAAAATTTTGCTACGCTATACCCAAACAATGAGTCATTGTCATATCTAGAACGCATCATACTATAACTCAATGTTAGAACTTACGAATATATGCCGTCGGGGAACTTTCGCAAGAACAAAAGACGATTTTTGCTTCCAATAGCACTATTAACACGCGCAACTTGGCTTATTAATTAACGTTTATAATGTTCACGCAATTTTTTATCGTAAATATACATAGATAAGGTACATTTTTCATTCAACATGTGATGCGTTATATGCTTTTGTGTCCTAGTTGGTAGTCTTACGTTCTTTGAACATAGTTTGAGGCCGGTTTCATAGGCTACTGTCAACGAACTAATTACAGCGGAGAATGTTATTTGATATCAAATGTATTACATCTTAATGATTTGCTGAAGGGGTTCTATCGTAGATTTATCTATTATTATAATCATTAAGGTATATATAGTGCCGGTTCCGTGGGCTTTAGGGCTGTATAAGTTAATGTTTTTTTTTAGTTTTTTTTTAATACGGTAAACTACGTCCTTAATCAAGATCTGTCTCAAGGTTTCTCAATCTATATTCGTGCCAAATAATATAAAGATCTATTTAGCTATTTAGGTTTGAAAGGGTAACAGACAAACAGGATCAATAGATTAATCATAGATATATCAATAGATTACAAATATTTTCTTCTATAATCTTTATTGCCATAGAATTATACCTATAACATTGTTTTTGTTCTTTTTCGCTTTTTAAAAGCGAGTATTCGAGCCCCACGCCAACGTCACAGTGACCGAGTGAAACGAGCGACAGTCAAGCGTCTCCCTGCTGTACTACCTTACATGAGAGGAGTCACGGACAAAATTAGCTACATCTTGAAGCGTGCGTTAATTAAAATATTTTGTAAGCCGCCGAAGAAGACCAGTCCCTTTTTACCATCTATCTAGTATCACATCCCTCTACAAGATGCAGGAGTATACAAGCTTGATTGTGAATGTGGTCTCTCTTCATCATCATCATCATCATCAGCCCGTGTCAGTCCACTGCTGGACGTAGGCCTCTCCCATGGCACGCCACTGAGCTCGATCTTCAGCTCTCCTTCTCCAATCCCTGCCCGCTGCCTTACGAATATCGTCGCCCCACCTAGCTACAGGGAGCCCTACACTACTGTGGTCTCTCTTATATATGACAAACAAAAATAACCGGTAAAAACTCGGGTTAAAGAACACATAGCTGACGTAAAACGCCGTCGCTCAAAGAAGTCTGCAGTCTGTGAACATGTCCTTGACCGCACCCGCCATAACATTAGATTTGATAGACCCCAAATCCTCGTAAAGGAACACCGAATCCTACCAAGGATAGTTCGCGAGGCTATTGAAATTAAAAAAAAAACCTAATTTCAATAGAGAAGATGGGTGGGTGCTTTCATCGACTTGGGATCCGGTAATTGAAATGATGAAATCCAAAACCAAGCATGACACTGCAAGGCCTCAAGACACCTTGGGCTCATTCTGCTTAGATCGGACCAACAAAAATAATAAATAGGTGTGAGGGTACCCCGGAACAACTTTGCCCTTTGGACGTCTAATACCTCAGTCCTTCCCGTGACCATGGGTTCTGCAAAGCATTCGAAACGTCGGGAACTTAAAAATCAAAACTCAAAAGATAAAACCACGATAAAACCAGAAAAATAGTTGAATTTCATGTGTAATATTCGCGTAAATCTAAGAACTCAGTATCTCTACCATCCCAATTAAAATATAAAAGCGTGGTGATGATTTCTCAGATGTTTTCGCAGTGATACACAACAAAAACATAAATTTATTCATAAAACTATTCAGAAACAGCACGGCACACAAGTTGTCAACTTGGTAGTGACCAATGACGTCACAGCAAGCGCGCCAAAGTTGATTGCAGTTTTCAAGAATATATAATTATTTTAGCGCAATTGATATTTCTTATAATAATAATATAATTATAGCCCTGTTAAGAAACTGTACCACTGTTGGGCACGGGCCTCCTCTCAAACTGAGAGGGTTTAGGCCATAGTCCGCCACGCTGGCCCAGTGCGGGTTGGCGAACTTCACACACCTTTGATAAACTCTTAGGCGTGCAGGTTTCCTCACGATGTTTTCCTTCACCGTTAAAGCAAGTGATAATTAATTTTTAATACGCACATGCTTTCGAAAAGACAGAGGTGCGTGCCTGGGTTTGAGCCCGAGACCTCTGACTTTGCAGTCCAACGGTCTAATCACTAGGCAATCACTGCTGTCAATTTCTTATATGTAATATATATTTTTTCGGTTATATGGTAAGTAAACAATCGATTACAAATATAAATAAAAATTATGCATATACCCTATTGAATAAGGTAGAAACGAATTTACAGCTTAACTTTTATCCGAGTAGGTACTATGCGAAGATCATCAGAAGACCAGCTTGATATTCGGTTAAACCCAACTGATTTTGATCGCACTAAGTTAGTAGTTAGATTGTCTTCTAAACTACAAATTTTCCGTCCAAACAATTCAGTTGTTTTTGGGTCGTAAAAATAGACGAAACTTTTGAAAAAGATATTTTGTGTTGACCCAGAAAAATATCTTTTATATATAAGCACAGCCCTGTTATAAGTTCATTATAGTGTAGAAAAAAAACATAATCATATCTCTATTCCTTAAACGGAGTGGCAGTGAAATACTGTATTAAACCGCATTTTACCAAAAAGTTTAGGTCACAATGAGCCAAGGGAGCCAAGTGGAGCCTAGCTGTCATAATACTACAAAAAATCTATTCTCCAGATTCTCACTCGGAATCTCCAGATAGAAAAACCCCCGTAACACTTTGTTCGCTTTAAGGTTCCAACCTAGGTCCTCGTGTTATGCCAGTGTAGAAGACCTACATCACATTACACAGCTGACTGCCATAAGGACAAGTCTCTAATGAAAGGCAGCGAATACGTATTAATGACGATAATCCCAGTGCACTGACAAATATGAACATTGTATAATATTATAAAGCTATTATCTTTCTATAACTATTTACAAATACTAATCCACACTCATTTCTTGTCGTAGAATTCGCAATCACCAATTAGAACAGAGGCCGCGTGGTGGAGAGAGACCCATTCATTCCTACATCAATTTGTAGTAGAAGGTATTTGTCCAGCTGTGGGACAGAATAGGCTTATTAATATTTTAGCAAGTAGTGATAGCCAATTTAATAGTAGGTACTTTCAACTTGTAATCGCAAGGTCCAAGGTTGGAACATGCCTAGATTGGAATTTAGGCTCATACTTCTGACTTTTTCATAACTTATACGGTATGATTACTTCATCAATTACAGTGTACTTGATGGATGCTAAATGGTTATCGATATTCACAGCCAGTAGAAGGGCATTATTTTACTAACAGGGATTGAAAACACGGCGATTTTATATATTACTTGCGGTTCGCCTTAGCTTTACACGAGACCGTAGGCAAAAATCATCATTCGCCAAATAAAAAATAGCTTACCTAAAACTCCTTTAAAATTATATGAAAATCAGTAAAGTATTTTATCAAAAATTAACCACTGCAAACATAATAATTTTAATTTAAAAAGATCCTTTCAAAAACAAGCTTTTATAGCAAAAACACAACAGAGACCGACACGTACTTGTCAAGCCAAATGTGACGAGCCCCAACACGTCGGAGTTACGTTGACTATTTGGGTAGTTCCATTGGCCACCCGCGGCCCCATCATCAGACCCTAGACATCAACCGCGTCTTCAAAACTTGTCAAGACAAATCCAATAAGCCCAATGAAATGATCTCAAACAAGGCGAGGTTATATTGAGTAGCTCCGTTGGTCACCCTCCGGTTCCATCATAAGACCCAGGACACCATTTGGGTTAACAGACTACACAAGTACTTAATATAACCCCGCGGTTTTTAGCTACATTTGTCTGTAGCTAGAAACCAGACAAATGTAGCTAGAAACCGCGGGGTTATATTGATTACTTGTGTAGTTCTATTGGTCACTGTTCGGCTCCATCATCAGACCCTGGACATCATCCGGGCTTTCAGAACTCGTCAAGACAAATCTGTTGAGCCTAAACACAGCGCTGTTAAGTACTTGGGTAGTTTCGTTGGTCACCCTCAGGCTCCATCATCAGACCCTGGACACTATTCGGGTGTAAGATACTCGTCAAGATAAGTCCAACGAGGCCAAACTCGGCGGGGTTATATTGAGTACTTGTGTGGTTCCATTCACCACCTTTCGGCTTCATCATCAGACCCTAAATACTATCTGGTTGTATAGTACTTTTTAATACTAATCTAACGAGCCTAAACACGAAGGGGTTACGTAATGTAGTTCACATGTTGCTATGGCCACCTTCCGACTCCATAATCAGATCAGCTCCACGGTACCACATTATTGCATTGCCATCGGACTTACATACGTATGCCAAATTTCAGCTCGATTGGATACCTGCATGTGCTTAAAAAATGGGTCACAAGATTTGAACCGGAAAGACAGACAAACAGACATACTAACATTGCAAGTTAAATAAAAGCTTGTAAATAGACGCTACAGGCTATTTTAGTTTTACTGTTTAATCTAATGTTTCTATAATATTTTCACCAAAGACCTTAAGCAACAGATCCAGGATCTAAATAACGAGATTGTTGGTTAACAGTTCGGTGGAAATAAAGCTTTTATGTGAAACTCTCAGGACATCTAAACCAAGACATAGTTTCTAAAATAACTCTTATTAATAAGGATAAAGAAGCTCGTCTAGCAGAAGATGTTATATGTTTGATCATTAGCCCTCAGTATAGTGATATTTCCCCGACCCAGGGTCGCTGTGATGTATGATATAATGAGCGACGGAATCTAGTGCCATAAAAGAGCTTGGCTAGACATTATTTGGGTTATAAATATTAAGGAAATATTTTACATTGTGTTGTTAAGATTGTTTATTGTTAGTGTTGGCACGGATACTTTTATATATTTGGATAGCTATAGAAGTGATGTATATAAGAAAAAATTTACAACTGATCAGACAGTATATCGTGTCTGAAGATGATATACTGTCTGATCAGACATCTAAAAACGTATTATCGTATGTAAAATAAAGATGAAACATTTATTTTCTATAAGTACTTTTAATAGGTAATACTTTTCAGATAGTTGCTACTCCGAAAGTGAGAAAATACACAAATATTTTTGACAAGGCTAAAACCAATATACACTTACAAGAATGTAAAACTGGCACAAGTATTAAACCAAAACCAAGATAAATAAAAGCTTTTGGTAACAACCAAAAATTAATAATTTAACAAAATAGAGTGCTTTTTCAAATAAATAAATTTGAGTTCAGTCATCATTACATTCAACTAGCGATGTTGCTCGACAGTCAATACTTTTTAATGCTGTTTAGATTCCGCTTAAATAACCCGGAATCTAATGTGCAAAAGAAGATACTCTTAATAATCACACATTTCCAGGAAACATTGAAACACATTAGGGTTATATATCGAAAACAAAACATGATCCTGTTCATCGGAGACGCGTAAGACGGGATCAATTTCAATGAATGTTGGAATTGAACTTAAAATATCGGCAGTAAATGTATAGAAATGAGCAACACCATTAAAATTCTTTTCTTTGCTACTCTGAAAACTGAGCCTTATCTCCAACTGTTAAACTTTAGATTGATTTGTAATGCTTTTGTTGGTTGACACATTATTGCGTATTTAAAATATTTGGTTGAGGAAGAAAAATTTTGACATATTTGCTTTACGCTGCTACGATTCGTTCGATACGCTTTCATCATGTTTCCTGTCATATGGTTTGGCCATGTTATTCGAACAGGAAGTTTTATTGAATTAGGTAATCGGATAAATTCAATTGATTTCGACTTCCCTCCTTTAAATCAGATTTTTGTAAAAAGGAAAAAGTTTTAGAATGTTTCCTTAATGGATTTGTTCTTTAGTAAGAAAATTGGTATGTATTGTACCTTTATAGATGCTTTTGCAATATCTTAAGATGTTAATAATGTAAAGTTAATTACTGTTTTGTTTTGACAATAATTTAGGCCTATCGGGCTTTGCGAAATTCTCTATAATATCCTCAATCTCTTTAACGATAGTTTAAGTATTTGAAATTTATTCACTATCATCTAACTCATAAAATCCACAGATGATAGTAAAATAATATATTCCATTATCAAGAAGCTTAAAATTGTACCGCATTCAACAGTTATTTGATTAATTAAATCAAGTTGCGTCTTATTCAAACATTTACGAACCCGCTTTAGTTGCGTTTAAGTAAATTTTGTGGAGTTTCTATTGTGTGAGTAGTGGCTTATGGCGAATATATCGGTATTTACTACTACGCCATCAACTTTATAAGGCATCCAATGTTGTTCGATTGTTTACGTACTGTAAAGTTTGATGACTACATTTACAAAAGAGTTTCCGGAGTTGTTAGTCTCATCAATAGCATTATTTTTATTATGATGTTAACATTAGTTAATTCACAGTTTCCATCATATAGAGAATATTTAAAAAGTATCCATGTATGAAATGAGGTGCAAAAGTAAATAGATGAAGATATTTACACATACGTATTTTTATCAAATTAGCCCGGAGTATTAGGTTAGAAAGAGAGAACTAGGTAGCTGCCATGACCTATCTTTCTCTAATTGTACACATTGTACTATTGTACACTTCTCTTCGTCAATATTCAAAATTTTATTTTTAGGTCCTCGAGTGCTCATAACGCAGGTTTAAGATTAAAGCGACCAAAATAATAGGCGTTGAAACAACAGAAGAAAACAACCAGTAGATAACTGTCCTAAAGTTATTCCAGATAAATTGCAGACAAGGAATTTGACGTGGTAATATACGTGTGTACGATCGACAGATGATTATAATTAATCAGCATATACTGTCTCACTGCTGGACAAAACTCTCACAAATCGAGGTGAAAGAAAATATAGTTCAGTGCAGATTGACTTAATGACCAACACATTAAGTGGGAGTAACAGCTTAACATACCTTTCGAAGTATGGAATGTTGTGCGAGGCACAAGGGGGTTTCAGGTCTGGAAGAGGATGTTCGGATCAAGTCTTCTCACTCCGCAACATCGTAGAGAAGCATCTGGCAGTGGGCCGGAAGGTTTTCTGCGGTTTTGTAGATCTGGAGAAGGCATTTGACAGAGTTGTGCGAAAGCGACTTTGGGACATTTTGCCAGAGTATGGTATAGATGGCACTCTGTTGCGAGCCGTCCAGTCCACTTATGTGGACTGCAAGGCATGCGTACGGGTGGGTGGTAACAGGTCACCCTGGTTTGACGTTAAAATCGGCGTCAAGCAGGGTTGCGTGTTGTCCGCTAGACTGTTTATAATATATCTGGACAAAAGTCTTCAAAGACTGAAAGCGATGAATGAAGGTGTACAAATGGGTGACTTAGTGGTAAACCATCTACTTTATGCAGATGACGCGGTTTTAATAGCGCCAACAGCCACTGATCTGCAAACACTAGTCACAGTTATGAAAAACGACTGCATGATCAATGGCTTACACTTGAATGTGAAGAAAACCAAGATTATGGTTTTTGAAAGGGAAGAAACCAGAACGAATGTAAGGATTGTGGTTGGTAACGATGTGCTGGAGCAAGTGAATGAGTTTGTATATCTTGGATGCGCTTTCAGTAAGGATGGGAAATACACCGCTGACATAGAGAGAAGAGTGAGTGCAGGGAACAGAGTGAATGGTGCGATGGGAAAGCTACTCGGGAGCCGGCACTTAAGCCATAAGGCGCAGCTGGCCATACATAACGGAGTTCTTGTCCCAACGCTGTTATATGGTAGCGAGAGCTGGGTATGTAAGAAGGAGAATGAAAGTAGGATAAATGCGGTAGAAATGCGAGCTCTGCGGAAGATGTGCGGAGTCACGCTGACCGACCGCATTAGCAACAGCATAGTAAGACAGCGAGTAGGTATGAAAGATAGTATCGGTGTAAAGATGAGAAAGGGCATGCTCCGTTGGTTCGGGCATATAGAAAGAATGCCAGAGGAAAGAATGACAAAACAGATATACAATGTGAAAGTGGAAGGATGCAGGTACCGGGGAAGACCTAGACTATCTTACCACGACCAAATAAACCGAGTCTTATCTGATGGAAAAATCAAGAGTCTCCGTAACCGGCAAGCGTGTATGAGACGAACTATGAGAGTCGAGGAAGCCAGAGAGGTATGTAAGGAAAAAACCTGTTGGAACTCTGTACTCTCTGCCTACCCCGCAAGGGATCTGGCGTGAGGTTATAGATAGATAGATAGAAGTATGGTGACGTCCAAGTATTGAACTGATTCGAAACTCGGTTGAACATGTTAATCCACAACTTTTACTCACTCCGCAATCACACCTGACGTCATATGTACTGAAACATATATTCCAACGGCCCACATTACTCATTCAGGAGCCTTTCACCATATCACAACCAGCATTTGCATATACGTGGCCGCGAACAATGTCACAATATGAATGGGCTCGGAAGTAAAAAATCTATTTTAGTGCTTATTCCTTGAAATTTTATTAGGTTCCTACATGCTATTGTGATATAAGATGTACATGAGTATGAAATAGGTAATGGGTTAACAGGTATTTTGAACCATCTTGTGGAGTGCTCCAACATGTTTCGTTCTAGTTTCCGGTAAAAGAAAGATGCTTATTCCTGCCCCAAATACATTGATAGCTGCAAACCAGTAAAATGCAGAGTACAAGCCAAAGTGCGTCGTTATAAGCTCCAAAGATACTAATTGAGCAAAGCTTATAAACCAGATGTGGAGTACAAGAATGCCCATTAGTTTTGCATGAAACTAAAAAAGAAACAAGTGACATGTTTATAGTCAAAATTCTGAAAAAATTGAGTAATTTTTGATAGTTATTGGCAGGAATGAAGACAAATGCTAAGTAAATTTATCCGTTTCTTCAATCCTGTAAAAAACGTAAGAAACCAGATAATAGATTCTTAAATAGCAATAAATAGTCTGTGCCCAACGGAGCAGTGGAAATATATTCATAGCCGTAAAATATTTTCATTCTTATAAAAGCAGCTCTATAGGGTCAATTATAGGTTCCTTCAATACTTTGAAGGTTTAGGTAGAATGCCTTACAAAATTCTGCACTAAGATACTGTCTTCGGTCTTTGGCACAAATCCTAAAAGCTACTGACGTGGAAGTTAACAAGTCCAATATCACCAAATAAATAACAGGTGCTACACCAACAGCCCACCCAAACACAGCCGTACTTAGAGCAAAGATTGGAAGCCAACCTGGCATGTTACGTCCAAGCGCCTGGATCAACTGTGTTATTGCTAAGCATACTAGAGCCAACACTTTTGCCATAAAAGTTACTGCTAGAAAAATCTGAATAATAGAAAGAAGAAAGAACAAATTAAAGGCAAATATGTTCCTTTTATTGTACTTTTAAATCTTGTGTAATAAAATAATAAATAAAATAATATTACTATTATATATGTCAGAAAAAAGAATAACAATACAGATATAGAATGCGAAAGTGGAAGGATTTAGGTACCGGGAAAGACCTAAAGTAGAGTTAGACTTAAGAGTAGAGGAAGCCAGAGAGGTATGTAAGGAAAGAACCTCTTGGAACTCTGTACTCTCTGCCTACCCCGCAAGGGAACTGGCGTGATGATATAGATAGATATTATTATTTTATTATAAATCTCGTGTAAACTTCCAGATGTATTTCAATTTAAAACTTTAGTAAATTTGGTTTAAAGTCCACGACAAAGCCAAAATAGGACTATATTTTCCTAGAAGTAGTTCTTTAAATGGAGTCCTTATAAAGGTGAAGTCTTGCTTCCCCTCTTTCTGTTCTATCAACTATGACTATGATCATAAAAGAACCGACTATCAAAATCATTGGCACCATTAAAGTGCAGAAGTCATGGTGAATTCAGAGCTAGCTAGTAATAATAAAGCATGGTTGACTATAGCATAGGTCCCATTGTACCCATTCGCCAAACTCAGTGACATCATTATTAAGAATCCACGACGCCAGGCTATGTTTTAACTATCAAATGTAATAGGGTGAAAATTAAAAAGTTTTTCTTAGTAAATAGATTTTAATAAAATTATTTTTTTGACCTTTGGTTTATTGGATTGGTTTAACTTCTACAGAAAAAAATTAAAACAAACTAACATTGAATATATTTAGTCCCATGAGTAGGACAAAGTACCTAGGTTCCCCTTTGATCTCATTGAATCCGTTTGCGACATATATTAGAATTACTTTCGACAAAACATGCTGATGGATTGATTTTTATGAAACTTTTGATAAAGACTTATATTATCATCCTTTTTGATAGATTCAAGGTCATTTAAGACATCTTTATCGTCAACTTCTAGACCTCTAAGCTGAGACAAAGTTTATTTGCTTTGTAAAACCAAACACCTATATTTATTTTAACCAATATGTCAAGGTTAGTTTTATATTAAAAAAATTAAATATAAGTAAAACTCTACAAAATTTCTCTTTTTTAACTAAATACGCAAGGTACTCAAGGGCTTTCAAGAACAATCCAGCAATCGACAATGGACTCTTGACTCGCCCTTCAGATCGTATTATTTTTGTTGTACAGAGCAAAACCTTTACAGAATTCAATTATTAATCACTACTTCCGACGTCAGTGATATTCTGTCTAATAAATGGCGAATTATGAACTTCTAGATTAAGCGGACGAAGTATGACGCAGTATTGATATGTTGTTTGATTCTTGCGGTATTAGCTGTTTGTTTTATATATATTTATCTATCTTTCTATATCATCACGCCAGCTCCCTCGCAGGGTAGGCAGAGAGTACAGAGTTCCAACAGATTCCATATATATTTATTACTAACAATTTCCCGCTATTGCGCTCCCGGTTGACAACAGTGCCACCTACAACGTCCAATTATAGCTAAGACCAATCAGGTGATGACTCCATGAGTACAAGAAACATAAATCGATCAAGCTGTTTAGGAGGAAAAATTACGAACACACGCACATCGGAACTTTATATATAAAGATTAGACTCTCTACCAATCCGCACTGGGTCCGCTTGTTAAAGTAATGGCTTTACGTCTTATCTCAAACTGTTGAAATAGCTGGATATACAAAACATTTAAATTTGAAAAATAATTTATTCTATCCCACTGTCAGGCAAAGGGCCCACACCTTTTATCATCTATCTTCTACGTATGTATATAAAAGGACAAGTTTTGACATACTCACTCACTGACTAACTCATCAATGCCCAGACGCAAATGAACTCAATGAACAAACCCTTTGACTAAGAAAGCTGAAATTCACTTGAAAGGTTTTCTTTATAATGTATTATCGAAATTCCTAGAAGATAGAGAACAAATGGGATTCGTATTATCGCTTTAAAATTGCCTTATTTCTGTAACTATAGTTTATTAGATACTCCAACTTTAGTCTGTATGTAGGTAATTATAATTACTAAAAGCTATTTTCAGGATAGGGAAAAAATCATTATGTGTTTCGATAGAGACACGGGTACCTCTAGAACATTTAGTTAAAATTGCTATGTAAAAATACAAAATAAACGCAAGCGAAGTCGCGGGCAACAGTTTGTATATTATATAACCACAAAACTAGGGTGCCTCATGGTCTAATGACGCATAGTACGGTTGATGATAACAAGGCCCTGGGTTCGAATCCTAGATCGACTTGTCTCCCGAAAAATTCTCAACAGCAGTTTGAAGTCTGGAATTGTTTCCGGTAAAATGTTAAAAGGCTCACCCCATCGATATATTATATAACGAAATCGATATATTATTTGATCCACGGGCACGCCATATATCATTGTTCCTTAACATTGTTGGCACAGTCGACATAGTACACCTCGGCCACTCCCACTTGGGGAATATACGCGTGGCTGTGTTTGTTTTACTTTATCTAACCATAAATCATTCTATCAGTGCGATGCAGGCAAATGTACTTAATTAATCAAATATTGGCCAGCAGCACACGCGAGATACCAGCGTAGCGCCTCGATAATGTAAACACCTCCACCCTCCACTCTGCTTATTCTATTTGTTTTATTATCTTATATATATTCAGCACACAATGTAGATGTTTATGCATTATGTCACAAGACTTGACAACTACATTAAAAAATATCACTAAAATGACGTAATTTGACCACATCCTTGTGCAGAAGTATTAAAAATATAGAAACCGGTAATTAGTAAGTCTTCAGTAAGTAATAAGTCCTTCACTATGGCTACGCTTAGCGATAAGGTTACAAGAACAATAAGTCACTTGTGACGGTTTTTGAAGCAATTTCGAGTGTTCCCGTAACCTTGAGGTTAAGGGTTCAAAGTTATTCATCGGATAAAAAAAACCTAAAAAATACAGTTGTTTGAAGGAAATCGTCATAGGCATCAGTCTTTAGTAGTCCACTGCTGGACAGTCTCTTTGGCTACTATCATCCAACTTCTGCTAGCCTGCCTTTTGTATGCATTTAGGTTATGATATAGTCAATAGGTAATTACTTTATTTTAAAAAGTAAAGCAGCCCTATAAATATTATAAACAATCTGAAAATAAAGCAGCAATACGAGTCAAAATCTATCTATCGTATCAACGTGTTTACGCAACTGTATCTTACATGGTATTCCAATTTATATTTCCTGTCTATCTAACTTCCGTATACATAAACTGTACTTGGTACTCCAATTTACATTTACTGTATTTATAAAAATTAGTCAATGTGTGTTACCAGTGATGATATATGGATCAGAGACGTGGTCTCTTACAATAGGTCTCATAAAAAAGCTCAGAGTTGCTCAGCGAGCTATGGAGAGAGCTATGCTCGGCGTTTCTCTACGCGATCGAATCAGGAATGAGGAGATTCGTAGAAGAACCAAGGTCACCGACATAGCCGTTAAGATTAGCAAGCTGAACTGGCAATGGGCGGGCCACATAGCGCGTAGATCGGACGGGCGTTGGGGCAGAAAGATTCTAGAGTGGAGACCACGTATTGGCAAGCGCAGCGTGGGACGACCGCCTGCCAGATGGACCGACGATCTTGTGAAAATCGCAGGAAGTCGTTGGATGCAGGTGGCATCGGACCGGTTACGCTGGAAAGCGATTGGGGAGGCCTATGTTCAGCAGTGGACAAGTATAGGCTGAGATGATGATAAAAATTAGGCTTTAGTTGCCAGTCAAAGAACATTATCAAAGATAGGTGGTATATTCATCATCCTGCTTTCAATTATACATACTAGATTTTGTCCGCCGCGTCGTCTCCTTGAAGTTTGGAGTTTAGAATACAAACCCAAATGGGTCTTCATTTACTCCCCGTATACCTTCTCATAGCCTACTAATAAGCTATAGCTGTACCTCTATTACTTCTCCTTTTCCTATCCTTCTTGGTACAAAAATGGACGTCAATAAGAAATAAGTAATAGTCATAAGTTACCAAGAATATATAGACTATAACTCAATGTCATCATATCCAGATATTGGTAGTTATTTTATCTACTTCTTTGCGACTTTTATCGAAATCCAATCAACCGTTAAGAGCTTAAATAACAAATAGTATCCGGCCGAAGGTCGACTTTTGGCCGAAACCGAAGCCGAAGGTTTAATAATCCTATGAAATTTGGTTCATGATTGGCAAAACTCAGCCATCCAGGTGGTATCGTTGGCGGCGCCCAGAGCTTACTCCATGGGCACCGCCACATTCTGCGCTTCGGTGGCGCTAGACGCGGCCGGCTGCGACTGAGCCACAGGTGATGCGGCCGCAACGGCAGATCCCCCCCTCCACGGCGGCCGGGATTTCGGGCCGGACAGGCCCTGCCACCTAGCATGTGGCCGGTTAGTTTGCCGGCCGCGGCGCATAGCGCTCAACAGGGGGCAACCCTACACCCATTTGCCTTATAGCCTGGCTGCCCACACTCATGGCGGCCGCCAGGGCGTCTGCCTTTGAACCGCTATCAGCGCCCGGGACCTCGATAAGGCGCGCCCCTGTTTTTCCCACCTTGAAAGAGAGGGACTCTATGCCCAGGTACCTCGGGTTTATAGATTGCCGCGCCCAGGTGATGACGGTGGTGTACGACATGCCGCGATCTGCGGTGTCCGGCGGCAGCTTGACAGCCACCGCCGCCGAACGCGGCAGCCGCAACCTGAGCTTCCGCTTGCTCTTTTTTGGCGCTTTGGGCGCCTGTGCGGCCGGTTTGGCGGATTTTGCCAGTTCGGTGGTTAGCGTCTGTTGAGCAGCCGGGGCAGACCTCTTCCCCTTCTTTCCCCGCTCGGCCGCCACCGTCCACGGACCCTTAGTAGAACTCTCCGGAGCAGGGGGGGAGATTTGACTCTCGTTGGGTCGGCTTTGATGCCGGCACTCGAGGCCCTTCTTATTTGGCACTTTCTGCTTTCGCCACCCTCTTCCCTTTTTTGGGGGGAGGCGCCGACTCAGCTGTCGACGCAGGCGTCCGAGCCTCTGTTGCTGGCGTGTCCAACGCCAGCGGCGGGCGGAGGCGCTGCTCTGGAAAGAGCCGCCCCTCCAGCGCCGCAAATCGAGCATCCATTATAGCCCCGACGCTATCAATGATAGACCTGCGAAAATGATCCAGGTCCATCGGAGCTAATGCAACGGGTGATTCCGCGGGGCTCACTTCCGCGGGACCCAACACCACGGAGGCCGCTGACGTCCGGGACACTGCCGCGGGAGACGGTGCCGCGTGAGACGCTAATGTGAGGGCTGCTGGGGTCACCGTCACAGGTGAGTCCGAGCGCTGGGGAGTGGCGGCGGTCTGGAGGTAGTACACATGGTTTTTGTACCACTCCGCCAGCCTCTTCAATCGAACGTTGTCGGCTTCGACCCTTTTAACCTCTCCGGGGACTGACGCCTCAAAGATGCCTTCCACCGCGACTTTGATGACTTTGGCGGCATCCTTAAGGGCCTTTACATATGTCCCCTTTAAATTCTTAGAGGTACCGGCCACGTGGAAGATACACTGCACTTGTCGCAGCGCAGCCTCCCTATGGCCGGTTGTCCCAGTAACCTCTTAATTGAGACGTGAAGTGCTTTCTTGGGGGCAGCCCGTATTGGCCGCTTCCTCCCTCGTCGTGGCAATAGTAACGGCCACTTTCGTCTCGCACCGCAGCATTAGGCAATTCGAGCCGACCGATCCTATCTACGTCGACTAATACACACACAATGAAGGCCCGCACCCTGTCCTCTCTTTAAACGAAGAGTACAAGGAGCGAGGGACTCAACCGACCTTACTTTGGACCGAATTGTAGGCTCCCAGTCTCTCCTCAAGCGAGGAGAGAGAGGAGCGACCAGCTACCGACCCGACAAGACGCGCTACCTGCTGCACCCGACCTTCTCCAAAACGGAGATTGAAGGGGGCAGCCAGGCGCAAACACTTCCGGATAGAACCGGGGGACATGGGGGGAGGAATGGGAACAAAAACTGGGGAAGGGTAAGCGCATGACTGTTTCTGTTATGTCTGTTCAGAAGGACCAGACCAATAGCAGGTAGCAACCACGAGCAGGATACAGTCACACTTGCCTTGGGGATCGTCGCGACCGTTCGCTACTCCCAAGACCACGCCAAATTGCTTGCCGGGACAGACGAGCAAAATAGGCTATAAGCTATGCCACTGCGCCTCGAAGGACGCGTGTGGTGAGATAGCCTTTCACCCGCCCAATTAGTACCACTTAATCTAACCTTACACAACATTCACAATAGATGATCAAACGAACTTGTAAAGTGAAGTTCGATCTCTATTATATGAGTCACTTCATTCAAAGATATAGGTTTAATTCAACAGGTAGTCCCTTGAACCTGCAAGGCAGTCCGCACTTATTTAAAAAAAATTTACAATTAATAATTAAAATCGATTTCCGCTTTTTTATATGTGGTATTACCGTCTGTCTACCATATTTGCCAACAGTGTGTTCAACCTCATTTCTTTAGAGAGAAAATTAAAATTTATTCACAGGTGTGGGTACAATTATATTTTTTTTTTAAGGTTGGTAATTAATATCATAATTAATAAGTGACATATAATAGAGATCGAACTTCACTTTACAAGTTCGTTTGATCATCTATTCATATGACGTCACTTCATTCTTCAGATATAGGTTTAATTTAACAGTTAGATGTTTAGAGTAACTTTAAATAGGTATCAATTACCTTTATTAACAGAATAAATTAAAATTAAAAAAATTAATACAAATAAATAACACCACAGTAATTAAAAACACGTTATATGTTAACATTGTTTTAAAGTAACATAATATTAACTTGACTAATTATTTATGCTAATCAGTAATTTTAAACTTATATTTTTAGATTAATTCTAAATTTCTTTATTAAAGGAAAAAACAGATCTAGCAAAGATTCCTTCATCTAAGACCGGTCTATTATAAAACTTAGCAAAAGTTTGAGACGATGAGGACCAACCGGCTGTTTTCCAAATAATATCTATAGAAACTCCAGCAGAGGCCGCTGCCGACGTGGAAGCATGTTTAGTACTATGAGCACTGAACATGCCCACATCGATCCCACTATCTGCTAGAATATTCTTTATCCACCTACTAATGGACTGAGAAGAAGCTTTTTTATGTGGCTTCTTGAAAGTAAATAAAAGACTATCGAAATTATTTGATCTTAAATTAGCAGTCATAAATAGATAATCATCTAGAGTTGTAGCTGGGCATATTTGGGGATTTTCTCTAAAATATGGTAATATAAATACTGGCTGATTTCTACCCGCAGCAGAAGTTTTAATAATATCAGATATTAAGATTTTTATGGAATCAGAAGATCTGTTTACATGTGATACTTTAATCAACGATAAGGTTTGTACTCTATGAGCAGTACAAATGACTAGTAAAACACATAATTATTTGGTTATTTTATCTAGAGTTAAGCTACTATTTGGAAACCAATTACCTACGTAATTTAGGACAATCTGTGGATCCCAAGTACCTATGTATTTGGGCAAGGAAGGTTTTTGTTTATAAATGCGGCATTGCTTTAAATTCATAAACAGTATTATTAAAAATGAAACGTAAATACTTTTTATGAGATTCATTAATAGGGACCGATAAATAGGCCTCCTTAAAGTCTATGGTGGCCAGAAAGCCGTCTTTAGGGATCAACTTGGTTGCAGTTCTGTAGTCCTCCATTTTAAAGTGGGACTTTTGAATAAATTCATTAAGAGGTTTTAAATTAAGGATAAAAATGCTTGAAATTAAGTCGCCTTTACTGTGCTTACAAGCTGATATTGCCCCTAAGTCTAAAAGTTTATTAATTGCTATAATCATATCGAAATGTTCTCCATGGGCCAATTTATTGGTGAGCACATTATTTTGTTTAACTGGATAAAAAAAAAGGGATAGAATAACCTTTGAAAATCCAGTTAAGTACAAGAGAAGATTTAGTAATTTTAAACCAACAATTATAAAATTTCTGGATCTGACCAGCGTGTACCTTTACTGGTGTTCAGCTGGAGCACGTGGCTTGGTTTGATATTGAATCTGGGTCGTTTGCTTCGACACTGAGAATTGCATCTTCCGACCTGCAGATTTCTTCGAGGTCCCTCGCACCCCCCTGTTTCACGTAAAGCGAGGGGGGCCGTACCAGTTTCCCGAGTGTCGTGGTCGGCTAGTAGATGTTTGGGAGGAAGCTGTATACGTCTTTGTTGGGGCAGGTTTTTTGATTTGCCAGCCTTGTTTCTCAACTGCCTTTGAGGCTTTAATTTTAATAGAGAGTTTTTGGCCGAATAAAGTATCGTTCCTATCTACGTCTTGAATTATGTTTAAGAAAGACTTATCTAGGCCAGGAGTCATAAACTTTTTTCGCACCTCGGTTTCAACGTGGTGTAGGTCGCAGAGGAGACGACAACCGTCACTCAATAACTTAATCGCCTTTACTGTCTACTGGTCATTTTCAAGGAGTAGTGAAAGACCTCTGTTAAGAGCTGTAATACCCAGACCCAGCTGTTGTTGAGCAGCTTCTACTCGTTTGTCTTTATTTCGGGTAATATCTAAAATTATGGCCGCAATGTCGGGGTTAAGCTGAGGAGCGTGTAAAAGGCTACAATTCTCCGGTATAAGGAACTTCTTTTTAAGATTGTCCTTGACTTCTTTGTCTAGCCCCTTCCGAAGAATTGGCGTCCAAAGTCGAGCCAAGTTTTTATGGATCTTTTCCCCAAACCTGGGTTTGTCCTCTGTTACCTCTCCAAGAGCGGATAACACGTCCGGTTCTAAATCTGGTATCGGTGCTGGCTCCTTATCGTTTTTATCGATATTTTCGGGCAAGTTTTCTCCGTGGATAACTTCCATTGGAGAAATCGCTGACGTCATGATAATATCCTCATCACAAGCTTGTGGCTCGATTTCTAAAACAAATGCATCGCTTTAGTTTTAAATTCAAATATTTGAATTTATATTTCGGAAAAAAAGCAAATAATATTGTGGGTAGTTACGCAAAACTTGCGCTTTATTAACTGTTTAAGAATTGATCCCACTATGAGTTTGGGATATGAGATAAATTCTCAACCACCCACATCACAGTAATATTTTAACTTTATGCTTATTTTTTGATAACCTACGGTTATTTTCTAAGCGTAAATATACTATCGTGTTGACCCGCGGTCAACCTCTAGGTTAAAACTTTGTTCTTATTATTGTTTTGTGATAACCCACGGTTATCCTCTAAGTTTAAAACATACCATCGTGTTGACCCACGGTCAACCTCCAGGTTATATAAAATATTTAATGCCACACAAAATTCACTATGTAAAAATTTTAATGATTTTGCCATTAGACTTACCCTCTTCAGATGAATCTGATGAACAAATTACTCGTTGGCGCTTTTTATTTTCTTTTTCCTGTAGTTTTTAAATTTTAAAATTGTACCGTTCTAATTTTTCTTCATAACTCCTTTTAGGCATGATTATTTTTACACTGATGAAGTAATTAGCGGAAAGTTTGCGTTCACCGCCGTGCACGAACAAAGAATGAGATTGAACACACTGTTGGCAAATATGGTAGACAGACGGTAATACCACATATAAAAAAGAGGAAATCGATTTTATTAATCGATTGTTAATTTTTTTAAAATAAGTGCGGACTGCCTTGTAGGTTCAAGGGACTACCTGTTGAATTAAACCTATATCTGAAGAATGAAGTGACGTCATATGAATTTATATTTACTCTGTATTCGTCAAAAGGGGGGTTTAGGTGTCTGCCAAAGAACCTTATCCATACTGAGCAGGATAGCTGTTAACGTATTTGTATAACTGACTTATCAGAAACGTGATGTTGATTTAAATAAAACATATATTCACCTTACACCACGATTTCTTTTGTTTGATATTTACTGATTAAAAAAGTGTGCATCTTTGATTCTTAAGTAATGTCATCATTAACTTTATCACAAACAACAAATGCCTCCCCCAAAGATCGCTATGACGATCGGCTTTGTGTTGTATACCTTCACCAGATCATTGGTCTACCTTGTGGGGGGCCTGCTCACTCGAAGTCTTCCGTTACGAGTTCGTCACTCAAGGACCTTTCTTCCTCAACGCCCGTCAGTCTACGAACTATATCACTCACTGCCACTAAATAATGACCTTATATTTATCCATAATCCTTTTACCATACTATTCCACTGCTGAGCAAAGACCTCTCACTGGGATAAAAATGGCGATGATTTCTACTCTCATTTTAGCTCGACGAAGGTGAAATTATCAGTTCATTAAAATCAGTTCTCAACTGGACTTTCAGAAAATCTGGCTGAAGAGGTTCGTCTAGATTAGGGTGCAAGAGTAAATACAGAGGGCCGTCGAGAGCCCTCGAGATTACTCTCGCAAAGTGGAGTTGTAAGCTTTGTCTGCTGTTGAATTTGTTATACGAGGTGTGATTATATGAGGATATTTCATTTATTTATTTATTTGGGATAACAACAGCTTAAACATTATATACAAAATTATAAGTATACAATAAACATAGCTAATAATAGTTATCCACGATTTACAATTCAAGTGCACAAAAGCAAACAAGTATTCGTGAGTAAAACATGGGTACTTACAAAGCAATAAAGAAATAAGATTATCTCAAACACTCAAAGCGACTTAGGATTAGTTAATAAAGAAGTAATAAGAATACATGCTCTTACATAGATTTTAAGATAATAAATAGGTTTACAATAAGCATAAACGAAATAAGTGAGCGATAAAAAAAATGTGGGTATTCTTTAACAAGGTATAAGTTTATTTAATAAGATATAAGTAACGTGTTGCCGAGCATATAGATACGTAATAAGAAATATAGGGATAGCGTAATGTATAAGTATTCTTCATGTATAATTATCGTTACCAAATACAGCGTGACCAAGCCTTTTATTTTATTTTATTTAATACGTGATGTTAAGTAGCTAATTTTTCTATAATGTTTTTTTTAAACAATGATTTTGATCCAGCAAAGAGATCAATATCACGAAATTTATCATTGTATGTTTTTGTGATTCTAGTAAGGACAGCGTTCTTGCCATAATTCGTTGAATGGAAGGGTACATAAAACAATGGGGTATGTCTAAGACGACGTGTAGGTACATATAATGAGATACGTTGTACCAAATCAGCGCAGTCTAGATGACTACGCATAATGTCGAATAACAAACCCATATCTAGCAGTCGACGACGGTCTTCTAGAGTTAAGAGATCATATTTTTTGCAGCTCTCAGAATAGGATATAGAAGTTCTGGATTTGAAATTCATAAACCTAACAAATTTTTTTTGGATGCGTTCAATTCGTTTTACGTAGGTATCATAACAGGGTGACCAGACAGGGCTGGCATATTCTAGGATGCTTCTCACGTAAGCATAAAACACCGCTTTTATAGCTAACAAACAACGAAAGGGTTGACAGGTGCGTAAAACAAATCCAAGGTTACGGTAGGCTTTGTCAACAATAACAGATTTTATCATAGATTAGTTTTTGTTAATGTTTGCTTTTCCAAAGTCATTTTTATTATATAGTTTTTTTATTGTATACCGGAAATTAAAGTAGATACCTACTCTAAATCCATAGTGTGGGGATTGTTTTTTGTTATAAAACGAAAAGAATATGTATTATCGAAACTTATGTTTGGTACCGTTAAATTAATGAGACATGTAAATAAATTATGCGTAACCAAATGAGATGGTGCAGGAAAATAGTCTAAGATGGCCGCATCAGCAATGCCAAAACTAATATCACGGTCCACAAGACACTGGTTATGTTTAAGGAAAATAAACAAACACATTGTTCTACGGGAATTTCCGTTATTTGTAAAGGAAAGTATTACGTGACATCTTCCCTCGGACAAAATAAGAGACAGCATTTCGTACACATATAGCCAACACAACATTATTGCGAACGCTTCGTTGAGAGGCGAAGAAGTTGTAAAATTAAGGTTGGTTTGGTTCAAAGGTTTGGTTACTTTTTTGTTTTTACAAGTATAAAAAACAGTCTAAATTTGCAGGTCTCTACTTAATAAAATAAGTGCTTAGCATTGCATGAGAAATAGTATGAATGTAGGTACCTAGATGAAGCGAAAGCGGTTGTCGGTATCATGGAATGTAGCAAACTGTAGTCCGTCCATCCTAGTGGAATATAGGCGTGAACATTTGTGCCTTTATACGAAAGTGTGTATTATTGACTGCCTCGTTGATCTGGTAGCAAAACGTATCAATTTGTGATTACGAGGTCCTGGGTTCAAATCCTAGGTTGGAAAAAAGTCCAGTTTTTCTTACGAAAAATTCCCAGTATGTGTCCGGAGTTTGGAATTGTGTCCAGTATATGGCAATAGGCTCGCCCCCTATTACATGGGACCTAACATCGTCGGCGAAACGTGGATGTACTCAGTACACCTCTGCCATCCCCGCTGGGGAATATAGGCGTGACGGTATATGTATTATATATGTATGTAAGTACGTATTTATCAAACAACAATTCCATTACAAAAAAATAAGCGAAGAATTTAATTAAAAAGCAAACTGTAGCAGGAAATAATAAGTTAAAGGTTACTTTAGTTCTCTATAATACAAAAACATACTCATTTAAGTATATTCTACAATATAACAAACGAAACATTTACGTCTAAAAAGAAATCACATTGCTGTGAAATTTTTCAAGAAAAAATAAACAGATTTAAAGCCATTCTTAAACCGAAAATTCCTACAAACCCATCAAACGAAAATTATTTCTCGCTATCCAACTGGAAGAAACATCAACACTTAGATCAAACGATCCCGTCCCCGGGTCTACATTGAATGCCGTTTATACTACAGCAGAATACAGCAGCCAGTTCGCTTGAAGTGGTACTAGAATCGAAGCTTACAAAACGACACGGCAATATGCGCATTATTGTCATATCGTTTTGGATTATTTATATTGCAATCCGACTAACTAAACACGGCCCAGCAGGTTAGCACGGGCGGTAGGACTTTTCTCGCATGATATAAACATTTTGTGGGCCCATGATTCGAGTCTTGTAAGCGGGTCAGTATAATACAATTCTTAAAACGAGTTTTTTTCGTGTTATACATTTTTCGCGGCATGCACTGCTATCAACTAAGATAACGACTATCTCAAAAAATCCGTGACATGTCTTATCACACCGCCTGTACTAGCCCTGCTTCTTGTAGAAAACTAATGTACATTAAATAAGTCGATCTGTTTCAGTATAGTTTATTATAAAAATACTGATAATATGTACATTGTTCAACGAATATATTGCAATACCACTAGCTTGTTACTTTCATACTTCTGTCTTCATTTTTTCTGTTTTGCGCCAAAAAAAAATCTTTATAACTTACAGGGCTTTAAAGGTAACGGATGATTTGGTGCAGTGGTTAAGAGCTTAAGCTGCTCTGTCCACTGGGTCGAATGGTCGCCGGTTTGATTCCCGCACGGGATAAATTTTCATGTGACCCAAAATTATTTGTTTCGGTCTGGGTATTTGTGTATGTAAATTTTCATGTTTGTAAACGCATGAATAAATCTTAGTGTGGGCATACGTTAAGCTTTTTAAAAAAGTGGTAGCTTCTCGATTCAACTTCAAACGTTTAAATTGAGAAGTCATTTTAGAACTCAAAAAGTAGCCCATAGATTATATTCAAAATCAAGGATTTAGAATTTTTTATGTACAATTGAAGCCTTGTGACTTACGTGTCAAATGGTAACTATTTATATGTATTGAATGAAACTATATCACGGTCGGAGAGCGAGCCAGCTGAAGTAATCAGCTGTGATCTACACAAAAGGGTAGCAACATTCTTTACAATATTCTCGCACCGGCCCAACAAAAGATGCAATTAACGTTTTATCGCCACCTCCAGCCGAGGTCGTGAAAATTACGGTTTTTGTATAAATTTTTTCAGAATGTGTGTTTATACATATTATTTGGGAATAAAAGAACGATTTTAAAGTTTGTTTTAAGCATCAAAAAGTGGTGTAAAAATGCGTTTAGTTAATATAACTCTAGGTATCCTTCAATTTAAAGAGATTTTTATTTATTCCGGATACAAAATCTTGTCATTAAACGAATCAACTTAAATCTTGAGTTGATTTTGTATTGCAGTTCGTTTTGTATTCAAACAAACTTTGTTAATTTATAATTTTGATAGTTCTGTATCGTTATTTATCATATCGCCTTGTGTTATGTGTGATTTTAGATATTATTTTTACTTCATGGCGCAGTCAGCAGATGTTAATTATTGTTAAAATACACTCGGAAACTACGCAATAAAATCTAACACTAATTGACTGACAGACAAAGCACCTCTTGAAGTAGTGGTTTAAAATGAAATTTTGCGTTGGGTTTTCTTATATAACGAAAGTAACCACTGAGAAAATTAAAATAGAGGGTAAACTTTATCCATGGGAAATCTTATTCAAGAACAGACACAGTAATATAATAAATAATGATTTATAAAAGCCTTTCTGCTTTATCATTATTGAAATTTCTGAACCAGCTCATGTAAATTCGTGAATTATTAATCTATTTTTACGTCTTTAATTTGAGCACTAAGTCATGACATGTAATTTGTAGAATATTCCCTGGTTCATTTTATTTTAAAAGTGGTGGCTCTTTTAAATTAATATCCCTCTGCTACAATCAAAATGTTAATTTACTGAGATTTTATTATTACCGAATATGATACTGTTTTTGAAACCATTACATCATATTTTTATTTTATTTATTTATTTATTTTTCATGAAAACACAGTATATTATACAAATACCTGTTTTAAGATAAACAAATTCATATCATGCACAAACCTACAAGAAAATATTACACCATATTCCAATTAGGTACTGGTTTACATAAATATTATAGGAGATTCGAAAATAAACTACACAAACCAATTTTATAGTATCTAGGGGTCAACAACTGAGACATAAATGGTAGTGTTTAGACCAGAACTCGTGCTATAATTATACGAAAAGTTCTTATAAATTCAAAGTGATGACTTCTAGGCACGTTACAAACTATTAAACTAAAGAAAATATAGTACCCAATTAAACACGGTTTATGATATTCTAGCAAAATAAGTAACAAGTGATGACATTACTTACCTACCAATAATATGCACTAACTTTGCTCAACATGGACAAACATTATGCTATCTATTATCACATAATATAATAAGTACTTAAGGCATGTCTAAAGATATTATATTAACAATTTATTTTCTAAATTACACTATACACTCTATGTTTGCAAATTATTTCTTTCCAGTGTAGGTCAACATTTTCTAGTGATATCCGCACTAGGCGAACTTGTAACGCGGGCATCTTTAATAGACCGTTTGGCCACGAAAAGTTGCAACTTTGTACTAAATATATATACTCACACACACACACACACACGCACGCACGCACGCATACATGTATATGTAACGGACAATGATAGAATTTTAGATATTATTTTTTCCGCTTGCTCATAATTAATACTGAATAGGTAGTTTCTTACGATAAGCTCAACTTTTGTTGGAGGAAGTTGTTTTATTTGGCAAGCTTTGGTTACTTTATTATATAAATATGGGTGCAGAAAATAGCTGTGCCTCTGTGCAAATGATGTACTAACCGCAGGAACTGGGATTCGATGCACTCGTTCATTTGAAATAGGGAGAGATTGTCGAATTTTATTACACTTTTATGCACTTTATCTACGACCAATGCAATATAAAGCTTCCTAACACTTAGCACTTGCCAAGTTGTATACAGTTGATCAGTTGGGTACATTTGGTTTTTCCTAAGCATTATCTTGAGGACTGATCTTATATTATCTGATATTATAGTAAATATTATGATACAGACTCATATTATAGTAGCCTATGGTGTAGTTGACTATTGTAAGTTCCTAGGTTTAAATTCTGGATTCGACAGAGTTTTATTGACGTTATACTAATGAAAAATTCTCAGTAACAGTTCGGAGTCTGGAAATGAGCCCGGTATAATGGGAACAAGCCTTATTACATTGGGACCTCATATCGTCAATATCATTGGGTATACCTAAAGAGGTCCACGCTTGTATGGGAAAAAGACATCGGGCCACCCCCTGGGTACACATGTATGTGTCAATATGTGTATAAAATTTTATCCTTCTATCTCATTGACTTTGAAATATACTAATTTTAAGGAAGAAATATAATATATGACACTGCAGAATATTTTGTAAAATAATCTAAAATGTTCTTAAAACTTTGATTTTACAATAATAATTAGACTATGTATAAAAATCTACATAACTAGGAATACACTAAAAAATATTAATCAAAAATCCTATCTGTGAAAATAGTGTTTTTATTATTTTATTAATAGAACATCGAATTAGTTTTATTTTCTAGTAGCAAGTATCTCTGTTACATATGAATTTAAACTTACATCAAAATCAAGAGAAATCAAAATTTGGCATTCATCACTTGAAATCCAATATCAACACTCGATTGAGCGTCCTCTTACGCTAAATCTAATCAACTGAAATTTCAGTGTTATCACCACAGCCTGTTACAAATTCATGGGGTGGCAACCTGAAAAATAATAAAAAACATATTTGGGACCATCCTGTACACTGCACACATTCGCTGTGTCATGTAATCATGTATTTTTAACTTATATAAAATAAAAGCAGTGATAGCCTAGTGGTTAGACCGTTGGACTGCAAAGTCAGAGGTCTCGGGTTCAAGCCCATTTCTGTTTTTCGAAAACATGTGCGTGTTAAAAATAACTATCACTTTCTTTAACGTTGAAGGAAAACATCTTGAGGAAACCTGCATGCCCTAAGAGTTTCTCGAAGGTGTGTAAAGTTTGCCAACCGGCACTGGGCCAGCGTGGTGGACTATGGATGTCAGATCCCCTGCGGGGTAAGTAGAGAGTGCAAGCTTCCAACAGATACTTTCCTTATAGACCTCTCTTCCACTCTCATAGTTCGTCTCACACTCGCTCCCGTTTACAGATACTCTTGACTTGCTCTTCAGATGTATTTCAAGGGGAATATATATACAAGACCTGAAAGTAGTTTGTTCTAAATCGATAACTGGATAAATTCCAACTAATTTTAATGTTACATTTTTTTTAATTTGAAAAAGATCCTGCTACTTCCTTAGTGGGCTATAATAAACTAAATTTATTCTTTACTCAAAGCAATACGGAGATTTCAAATGTATTTCTCAATACGCACACAAACACGTACAAGTTTTATTGTTAATTTGGATATAAAAGTGCTTAAAAAGGAGTAAAAAATTGTAAAAATAGG
The DNA here is from genome assembly GCA_905147815.2 of Phalera bucephala. NCBI lineage: Eukaryota > Metazoa > Arthropoda > Insecta > Lepidoptera > Notodontidae > Phalera > Phalera bucephala. Next base: position 37,156,988 of record LR990615.1, on the reverse strand, counting down.
AAATTTGGTTTTCGTATTGAATTTGTGAAGAAATTATCTAATCGGGTTGTCTGAGGTCTTGCGTTATTTACGATACACCTTGTATACTTTCATCATCTAGTACCACTATTATGAAGACTTCAGTCTTACACAAGCACGAGGCATACAGTAAAGTTCTTTTCTCCCTCATTTTTACTCCTACCACTGCCAGATTACGACAGGACTCATCAGGGAAGACTCGAAGAAAGGATCAAGGGGTGCATTGTTCATACAATAAAGGAGTCCCCTTGAAAACTGGCATGTAGTACACACAAGACAGTAAAACAAGTCATTGGAAGATTTATTTTAAGCTTGAAAACGAGTAGGAATTTGACACTTTTCATATTGATATTGTTACAACACCATTGATTCTGTGGTGAGTGGTCAAAGTTTTTAGCTCTATATGTAATCATAAATGTAATTGTTTTACGGGAGTATTATATTGGTTATTAGTAACAGGATTCGGATTAATTTCGGTAATTTAATAAGATTCTGTAATGTATTTCGCTATCCATCGACTCGTATATTGTCATGCCAGATTCCTTACGGAGTAAACGGACAGCACAGAGCTCTAACAGGTTCTTTCCTTACAACTGATCTAAGCCTTATTAGATAGAGGTGGAAACAATAGTGGAAACCATTCTCATAGTCTGTTTTAAACACATTACCCGATAACGAAGACTCGTGACTTGTCCATCGAAAGTGGTCGAATTTTGGATTACCAAATAACTTTTTAGAATACCTCTTACCACGAGGTAAGTGCTTTTATATAATGTGGTTTCTACACCAACACCTATGCATGTAGATTGCAAGATCTTAGTTATTTTATAAACGCCATCACAGCTACATTCCCCTAGCGCGAGTAGCAGAGCTGTGCTGTCTACACCCACTTTTCCCCGACGATGTTGAGTAGTTATTTCATCATAAGTATTTTGAAAATTCCTTTATTCCACCTACCTATTCAACATCCACACGGACCAGGGTAGATAACGGTAAACTATTTGTATTTCGGTTTTAGAACATTTTTTATGAATGGAGGAATGATATTCCTGTGGTGAAAAAGGGCAAGAAACTGTATGACTATCTTTTTTTAATTAGTGTTGCCTTACTACATTAATCTATGCTATGTCATTGCAATTAAATTTCGCAAGAGTCGACCGGCTGGCTGATTCAGCGCTAGTTAAAACTTTAATCTTATAGCCGCTTGTAAAAGTGAAACCGGTGATTTCGTTTGCAGTTCAACACGAGAGGATAATTATTTTACATTGTTAGGTGGATGAGGAGACAAGTTTTGCTCGATTTCATAAAATTTTTTGTAGTTCCGGCATTTTGGTGTAGATACGGAAAAGGGAGAAGGCTTATGCTCTATGATCGGTTCTAGGAAGCTGATGATCATGCTGGTGAAGGCAAATGAATAAGAAGATAAGATTTTGTATCTACTATATATTAATACAAGATATTTGGGACTGCTCGAACTACCGATAATAATGTAGTCTTTAATCGTATTAGTTATTGTATGTCCCCGGTCTGTCCTCTTTTGTGATAGGAAAAAGGGAAAAGAGACCGGCACTCTTTCTACGGAAATAATAAAGGTAAAGTAAAAAAGTACATGAAACTTTTATACAATCAAAAAAACTTTGACACAAAAGAGGCGCCTTGGGATCTCGAATAAGCATGCACCAGTCTTTACCATTGCGGCCTAGTATAACTGAAAGCAAGATTGATCACAAACAAATACGTCAACCTATTTTAATATTTTAACTAAATATGGATAGAATTAATTATTATTATATTTAAAACTTATTAAGCACCCTTATCCTCTACCTCACCGAATCGATGAGCATCGAATGGCTTCCAACAAAACGGTTCATTACTACAATAGCTACAGTCGACGGTCCCGATAATGTTCTAATTGCTCCGCGACAATGGCCTCGGGATAATATTTCGAGGAGCCCACTCGTTTCCATTGCTGGAGAAAGTGCCTTTAGGCAATTTCTTTTTAGGTAAAAGGATGAAAAGTGTGAACAACAAAGATATTTATTTTCTAGGATAAAAGAGGAGTACAACGCATATAAAAGAGATCTACACAACGCAAACACAACTTTTGAAATTGAAAATACACTTGAACACATTGGAAAAAATATAGCTACTGTAAATCGGTCAAGAAGTGTTTTTCTTTTTTAAGTCAAAGGATAATAAGTGTAAGCCACGAGTAAAAGGGATCTAGACCACGAAAATATAACCTTTGAAAATAACAACATATTTGAGCATTTTGAAAATATTATGAAAGCTAAACCATGTTCGAGTATATTTATTTATAAGGTCCAACAGCTTATTACCTTCTTCTTCCTTTCTACTCTAATGTGTGTCACTACAGTGCAAAATTTTCTGCCTATTTCCACCAACAACCTCTATTTTGTCAAGAAAAGCCAGTCAACTCTATGCGTCGAGGTCATCATGCCTACAAATTTCTGGACATACCACTGAGACCTTCACCTCTATTATGTGGCAAAGAATTTGCAAATGCTTTAGAATACTTAAATAACTGTTTCCAACATCCATCGAAAATAGGATTAGCATTAATAAATTACCATTTAAGTATGGATTTCTAATATCACAAGGGGTATAACATAAATAAAAAAATATCAATGTTTTCAAGACGTAAAAAAATATTTTCACGTAGATAAATAATTGTCATTCCTCTTTTTCCCCGACTGTTATCCTTATCAAGAAGATTTATTGCTTGAACAGTCCTATCTTTGATAGATCCTTAAGTTCTTTTTTTACCTCTAGATATACGAGAATTTAGTTATTTCATTTCATACTTATGCGGTCTTTTTTCAAGGTATCAATAATTGTACATTCGATTTAGAATTCGACATTTTCTTGAACCTTGGGACCTACTTTCGTTAGCAAAATGCAATTGGGTTTTTTAATAATTTGGAAATTTCCATACTACAAACCATATATGATTTAAAACCAATCCCAGTTACACAAGAAAGTAAAACAATTACAAAGGATCTCAGATAGAGCAGGCTCCGCAAAATCCAGCGAACACGTGTTGTATCAGAGTTCCTAGCTTCCCGGGTCAAGTTGCGCAAACAATAATTTACTCAAACAATCATGCGGTTTTATTGTGCAGATCTTTCTTGAAATTATTTTACGTATAAATATCTAACGTAACTGTTACAAGCGGATAGCAATGGATAGCAAATCAACGTTGTAGATGGTACTCCAATATTATACTATTTATTTTTCCGTAACAGAAGAACTTTTTGTCATTTTGTGCTCGGTGTATGGCAATAGGCTCGCCCCGTATTACATGGGACCTAACATCGTCGGCGAAAAGTGGGTATACTCAGTACGTCTCTGCCTCCCCCGCGTGGGGAATGTAGGCGTGACGGTGTTATTAGCTTGTTTTCAAAGTAATTCCGATCGCTCGGACTAAACGGTAGGACTACGCGATCACAGGAATAATTTCACATGTCCTTTAAAAACTAGTTAATCAGATCCAAATCAGAAATAACAGTCCAATCAACCCGTATCTACTCACTTCTGAGTGTATGCTTCTTTTCTCTTACACCATTCGTTCCGGTCCAGTCTAATAAAAGTTACTTTAATTCTAAATAGCAAAACAAACTCCATTTCAGCAGGTTCTCTGTTCTATGATAAAATTGTAACAGGTCATGTTTGTTCACAAAAGATAAATATTTTTTAAATTGTTAGATATTTAGAAGCATTTGAATACGAAATGTATTTTACACATTTTTGGTATGCTTTTTTATGCTGGAAAAATAAAAGAGTCGATGTTAATATGACAGCAATATTTAAAAAAACATACCCATCATCTAACTTTAAAAGTCCAATAATTTGGGTTAAGTAGCTTGATATTGCGGCGCTCATTATAATGAAGTCATGATTTTCTGATTTTCTATCTATATCTTCACGACATATGTAATAGCATGGCATAAATAGTGGTAGTATGTAGTACATAGTAGGCAGAGAGTACAGAGTCCCAACAGTTTCTTTCTTTACAGACCTCTCTGGTTTTCTTCACTCTCATAATTCGCCTAATACACGCTTGCTTCTTGACTTACTCTTTTGAGAAGATAAAGATTTTTCTGATTCAGATCCCAGATATCGCAGTTATAACGACATATTAACAACTTAGTTAAGTTTTTGAACTAAATCCACGTAGGCAGAGTCGCGGACAAAATCTATTACTCCCATAAAACACGAAACTAAAACCCGGCACACATTACCTCGAGCCAGCAATATGTTACAACGTAGCTGCATTATTTCACGACAGCGAAAATAAATAGGCGCCGACAAAAACAGCGGGCAGTTAGCATAATTAGCATACACAGGTCACACAGTTATTTTCTTTTAGCTGATAAAAATAGGCTTGAAAAATATGTGTATAGGGTTAATTAATTAGCTTTGTTTCTCCGTGCTTCTGAAGGTACGTAAAGCCGTTAGTTTAGGCTGCTGCACTTGAGGTTAGTTGGATGCCTCATAGGTGGCACAAAAAGTTTCAACTGCAGGCTGCCACTAACCTACCTCCATCAATCTGAGTGCACATGGTGAGTATGCAGTAGGAGATAGTACAGGCTGAAAAAAGGAGTAACTTAATTTATTTTAATGCTTTCATGGTCTAGGTTTCGACGAAGTTGTTAGCGTTTACTTATAGAGAAAATTTTAGTAGTTACCTGGAGTCTGGAATCATGCATGGTATAATATCAATCAGCTAATATCGAAGCCGAAATTGTCACTAAATATGGTACATTTCTGCTACCTCCTCTTGCTTACTTGTGTTATCATACTATGGTCGAAGGTTGCAAAGGACAAACTATGGGAACAGTTATCTGTAGCAAGCTTTTTCATATTTTGATTGGACAAAAACTTATAAATTACTAGCTGTTTCCCGCGGCTTCGCACGCGTTTATTTTGTAATTTGACATACGTAGGTAGGACTTTTCAGGATAGTATTGTTCCAAGACCTAAGATACACCTCCATATTAAGTTTCTTTTTAATCCATTCAGCCGTCTTAATATGCATAAATAAAAACAACTATCCCGCAGGAATATTGCATTTCCCGAGCTAAAAAGTAGTCTTAAACAATCTCAGAAAAAATCTCCATTTTCCAGTGATAGTGTATTTAATCAGTTTCGCGGTTCTTGATATTAATACGGAAAACCATATTTTTTGTATTGTGCCCGTATGCGTATAAAATATCTTCTTTATTGCAAAATCACAAATCCCAAATCAATATTCCCGTGCGCTGTGCGGGGATCGCACCTGCGCCTATTTGACAAAGTAAGTTAAGCAGTCTACGTTTTATCGCATAAAACAAGTCATCTTTGTTTTGCAATGTTATGCAATATTTTAGTTGACTTTATAACTTAAATATGAGAAAATTTTCGTTGGAAAACAATTTCAGCAGGTCCCCAGGCTTCCAGTCGCCTGTGAAGGTAAAGTGGAAAATCGAAAGATTGGCAGGCTTTTCTTTAGCCAAAATATGATTAATATCTTTCGGCCTTCATGCAAGCCGGTTAAAACCCACCAAATGCATATAATGCAGGATAATATCGGCATGATATAGTGTGTAAACTAAAGTTACCTATTTCATATTATTATTTCACGACTTAAAATACTTTAATTCTATCTACCAATCTATATCTCAATTCTAAACCAATCTATATCAATCTACTCGTCTCAGGTCCTACTCGTGAACGGGTGCTGCTGATGGGGACTGGTCCGTCCTCTGTCCTTTGTCTGATTGAACGTGTACCATAGTGTTGTTGAATTTTGTCTCGTTCGGCAACACATTGGAGCTATAACAAGTTAATTTTGTACGCACTCTTTACTTATTTTATAGTAACCCTTTCTCTTACTATTATTATTATGATTTTTGTTATATACCTCTAAAACATCTCTATTTTATAAATGAGAGGACTATGTAGACACTGGCTAATACCATGAATCTAAGTACACTTATGACTAATCTATACTTAAGCACATCTATTTAGCTCGTTCTGCATTGTTCTGCCATACTCCATGAATACAATGTATACAAAAAGAATTATAAAACTCTCATTTTTAAAAAGAGTAACCGTGGAGTTTCTTGCCCTTCTTCTCCACAGGAATAACTTTCCGAACGGGTGGTAGAGTCTTAAGTAATTAATAATTTTCTCTTTTTGACTATTCTTTCCCGATATCTACGTCCTGTTCTAGGTACTCTACCAACTGACAGCGGCGTGGAACTATTTGACCCTATGTAAATATGTCTATTTCTTCTTTTACTACCGTTTTTTAAAAAAATATGTAAATGGTCGTAGAATGCTACGTCCTTCCACTTTCGCATTGTATATTTGTGTGGTTTCTTTCATATAAAGCTTCTTTATAATCCGTTCAGTATCAAGAAATAATAGATATTCCGCAGATGTCGTGCTTTTTTTTGAGATAAAAAGTGTTCTGTTTTATTTTACTATGTAAAACACTTTTATATAACGTTTCAGTTAACGTCGTTTAACGATTTTAATATGAATAAATACCAGCGACGTCGCAAGAACCTAAACCACGGTTCCGGGATAAAAAGTATCTCGAATATTATTTCGGGACCTAAAACATTTTGAACGTGTTCCATTCTATTTTTCCTATTTCTTGATCCATTCTATCATTTTAGTATGAAGAAAAAACATCTAGATAGGAGAACCTTGTAGTGAATATATACATACAATATGTTAAGGTATATTTTGTCAACTTCCATCAGACTTATTTCTCTATCCACTATCTCTATCACCGAGTTCAGTCTTAGCCTCACATAGCCCGCACAGGTGGTCTTTGTAAAATATAAACGAAACTATAACGCGATCTTACACACAACACTAACGCCGTCTCATAAAAAAATATATACAATACCTTCCTTTTCAAGAAGGATTATCAGTTTATCTATTTATTTTAAAATTATCGGTTAAATATTTCTGATTTAAATCTTCTCTACCTACCCTGACAAATATTATAATCTAGCGTAATTGTATCTAAAAACGGTACGTTGTCAGCTAAGTATGTAACAAAGATTTATCAGTACATTTTGTGTTAGTCTTCTCGTAAGATATTCTATCTATCTATCTATCTATTTCATCACGCCAGATCCCTTACGGGGTAGGCAGAGAGTACAGAGTTCCAACAGGCTCTTTCCTTACATACCTCTCTGGCTTCCTCTACTCTCATAGTTCGTCTCACACACGCTCGCCGGTTACGGAGACTCCTGACTTGTCCGTAAGATATTAATCGTCATTAAAGTTTCGTATCCAGCATCATCATCATCATTAGAGTTTCCTCTAGAAGAAACAATCCTGAATACATCATCAGTTTATGCACGAAACCATGTGTGATTGTTTAAATCCCATGTGTATGAACAATTTCGAGTGAGGGCTTTTAACCACTAAAAGGTTTTTGTGGAGAGACGAACCTGAGTCCAATATCAATTCATGGATGAATTTATGTGTAGGCTAACATATTGTACAGCGTAACATTTCAGTTTGGGACAAACAGTAAATAAGTTTTATGGTTTATCCGGCGACAATCTAATACCTAAGTTGTTTTAGAAACAATGAATGATTTATCAAAATCGACTTTCTTTTTCTTTCCTAAGAAATTGTTACATTTTTCGAAAATATAAGCATACTGATTTGTGATCTTTAGTACAGGCTAAAATATCAAATTTCATTGACATCCATCTAACAAGTTTGGAGTAAAGTTTTTTTTAGAAGTCAAATGTTTCGCTTGTTTTCGTCTTTTCTGGAGAAAACTTTTGATTATCCGAGATAAATACTATACAACATGTTAGCCAACATTTTAAAGTATGTGCATGCAAAGTTTCATCAAAACCCGCTTCTTAGTTTTTGCGTGATGATGGTTCATACCCTTCGACAGACAGACAGATAGACAAACAGACACGAAAGCCAAAAGTTGTAGAATTGACTTCTAGATCGATAGTATGATGAACCCCTGGGTTGTTATTTCTTAAAAATATACCATGTACAGACACGACTTCCTTACAGTTTTATTATATGTATGGATATGGATAATATATATTATAAAAATATAAATTATAATTTATATGGAGGCAGATAAAAGTGTTAAAACAGTATCTCTTAAAACAGTTACTTATGTCTACTTATTTGTCCAGCGTGAAGTGAAGATAAGTTCTTATAAAAGCTTATTATAAAAATCGATGTCACCACCTGACGCGCAGGTCCAAAACTTTGTGATAACAAAACTTACTTGTTCACTCGACGTTTTCAATAAAAAGTTTATTAATAGCAGTATGATAGTGTCTAAGTAGATAAAAACTTCACTATCAACTTTCTTATTACTTAAGCTACAAAGTCAGTTGCAACTTAAGGTGTTTTCCAAGATGTTTTAATCAGTTTTAAAATTTTCAGTGAGATGTTTTTATTTATTTATTTATTCATTTAAGGACTACCAACTGAGTTTACAATATTAAATTACAATTATTCATTATGTACATAAAATCTTATTCTAATTGCAACTCTGATAATAGGTAATCACAGCATGTGCCAAAATATGTTTAATAATTAGAGAGTTAAAATAAAAAAAAATAATAATGATTTAGGTTGAACAATAACCCTTTAATATTTCTTTTTTGAATTTTGTTTGTGAGTTATTAAATATATCAATATTCTCATTATTAGATGTAAGGCTATTGTGGAGACAATACAGTCGAGGACCAGTTGAATGTTTACCAACATTAGTTCTTCATGATCGGATGTGGAACAAGGGACGGGGTTTTCGGGGCAGCCGCGCAGGCACGTTCATAAAAAACTTACTGAGAAGAGGAGGGGAGTCAATGACGCCATTAATAATTTTATAAAGAAAAGACATATTTAACAAATCACGTCTATCCCTTAATGTTTGCATTTCAAAATGCTTGACCCTATCTTCATACGATTTTATGTTTCTCGATGGTTTGAAACGGTAGGCCATGATTTTAGTAACTTTTTTTGGACTTTTTCTATTCTATTAATATGGACATTATAGACAGGTGACCAAACAGCGCAGCAATAATCGAGTTTACTCCTGACATAGCTGTTATATAACAATAATGTGGTGGATATGTTTTTAAATTCTCTGCCATTCCGCAAAATAAAGCCTAGTGATTTGTTAGCACTATTCAAGATTACGTCGAGGTTTGCACAAAATTTAAGTTTTGTATCAACTACAACTCCCAGGTCACGAATCTTCTTTTATAACCTGCCCAAATAAGTTATAGTTAGTGTTCAATTTGTTGTAAACTTTATATGAACACATTTAGAGGGGTTTAAAAAATTGTTGTTATTTATGCACTATGAAGAGAGCCTATTGATATCACACTGTAAAAGCTCAGCATCGTTGATATTATTTATAGAACGCATTCTTTGAAATCATCAGCAAATAGATAACAATTTGAGTGTGTAAAGATATCAGTTATATCATCAATGAAATTATTAAAGGAAAATGGACCCAAGTTTGAGCCCTGCAGCACCCCGGAAGTAGGCGTAAAAGGATTGGAGCTGTGCCCGTCCATGACCACCTTAGAAGAACTTTTACTTAAGTAAGATGCACACACTCCAAGGAATTTCTTTCCACATGGTGTGACAGCGACAGTAAGAGACTGCTAAAACATAGTAGACTGCAATTAAGGCAACTAATCGGAGCATATACTGGCCACTATAGCACAAAATAACATCTACACAAGATGAACCTCTGCAGCGATGTGGCATGCAGGAACTATAGTACAGAGACTGAAACCATGAAGCACGTGCTATGCTACTGCGACGCTCTGACGACGCGGCGAATAAAGCTACTGGGAGTGGCCTATCCAAGCCCAGAGGAATTTCGACTCTTCCCCCCTGCTGGAATCTACAGCCTGGTACAGAGAGTATTTAGTTCTTCAGGTACGTAAGAGCATCAGGGCAAGGACAGCACAAAAGATCCCATCGGTTCGAATTGCGCCTGAGGTCTCCTCGGTCCGATAAGTCAAAGACAAGATAAGATAAGATGCACACAATCCAGTAGTTGACCGACAATCCCAATCTTTTACAGTTTATTTATTAGTGTACGATGATTCAATTTGTCGAATGCTTTAGAAAAATCTGTATAAATTGTGTCTATTTGTCCACCTTTGTCAACAGCAAGTGCAATATCGTCAATATACTGTAAAAGTTTGGAATTAGTGGACCTCTGTATCATGAAACCATACTGAGAAAAAGATTATTAATATCTAACATAGTTATAAATATACGGATACACTAATGACTCAAAGACTTTAGCAAGTATTGACAGTATAGATATAGGTCGATAATTAGTGATCAAATCTTTTTTACTACTCTTGTGAATTGGCACGATACTATAGATTTATTAAATGTTCAGCACAGTTTACAATAAAACTCGGGGATATATTGTCTGGTCCTGCTCCCTTTGTTAAGTCCGAGTGATTAAGTTTACTTTCTATGGTACTGGTTTCGATTGTAAAGTCTTGGATGTCTTGGCCTAAGCCAAAAATATTATCAACATTAATTACAACATCATTATCACTGGCGCCAATGCTATCAAGTTTATAAACTGAGTAGAAATGTTTTGCAAATAGTTCAGCAACTTGCATTGTATTGAGGCCTTTGTTATCATCTAAAATCATAGTTGGAGGATAATTAGAGCTATTTTTACGTTGGTTCTTGATGTGTGACCAACTTTGGATTTTTAGTTATCAAATTTTCTAACGATGTCATGTAATTATTGTAGCATTTAACCATTAATTTTTCACAGTAAACGTGAAAAACTAAATTTGATTTTATCTAAGGGATTACGAAATTTCTTATACTTTAGGTGATATTTGTTTTCTTTTGAGCATAAAAGCTAGAGACGCCGAGAACCAGATAGGGTAATTATTACTATTACTCTTTTTAGAAAAAGGAACATGCCGCATGCCAAGTAACACGCAGCATCTATATTGTTAGCAGTCGTGTTACAAGGTTTACGAAGGAAATCGATTTTTAATTGGTTATTTATTGGGATTGTAGATTTAATCATTAGCTTTGGCAGATGGCTACTATCCCGCACTGGGTCCGCGTGGTGGAATATGACCTAAACTTTCTTACCTCCATTTGTAAGAAAGCCTTTGCTTAGCAGGGATATAGATTGATTTGTAACATTAGATATGGTTTGCACCAAAACCTCGAAATCACTCCCATTTAAAATACGCCTTAAAATAACCTAGATGCCCTTCATCCACAATCCACATTAACATTAATAACATGTTCATCTCATTTTTGTATTTGTAATGAGTAACTAAAATATGAACTCCGACATCTGTAACGTTAGCGGTATCGATTTTCTTTTCAATATTACTCTCACTACAATAATGCTACTCATTTCACCCCTTTAGAGATAAAATTTCTAAAGGTCCCGTTTAGTACTTGCCTGTTTTATAAAATAGGGATCGTAAAAATTTCAAGTACCTAGATTTTAGCTGTTTGTGATATCCGCATAATATGACTTGACTTAATATTATGTCAGTCGTTCAATCAGTCAGTCTCTCCTTTTATATATTTAGAATTTAGAAGAAAACAATAAGTTGACGATGATGTCTTTATTTGAAAAAAGTTAATAATGCCAATAGGTTTACTGCCTTTTACTCGAAAACCCAAAACAACCGGGCAAAATGTAGCGGTACTATATGTAATCACCTCTATCTGCCCCATCAAGGATAATACTCGTGAAACATATTCGTAGGTACCAGTAGGTAGGTATTTTACCGTAACTATTAACTGAAATAAAAATGGAAAGATTCATTTTCCAACAAAAGATTCTGGATTAAATTTAAACACTGATTGATTTTAAAATATGCCTCTTTTGTGCGGCCGATACGATGTTTCACAATTCAATTTAAGCACAGAGGACTTAGCATAACTGCATTGACGTTAACGTGACGCTATCGAGTTGATATGCTACCCCTTTCACACTATAAATTTACTATATAAAAATGAACGTGATAGCATGCTTTCTCGACAGCGTTACGATATTGTCAGTTGGTTTGTGCGTAACCAACTGTTTCACACGCCATTCGCCCGCCAGTGCTTTACACAAAGGTTTTTTAATAAAAACTACTGGTTTTGAATGAAAACCTATTATCAATCCGATAGCATTTAAAGGGCTTTTCTGATTAATGTTCTCATTTAATTTGCTGCCTTAGTTTCAGTGATGAAAAATATATATTTATTCGTACCTTTAAAGGAGTTACCTAAGTAAAATTCATACTAATTATCACTTTAATTTACTATTAATACAATTTACTGTAATGTCAATCCTATTAAAGTCTTACCTTTTTTATATACATACAATAATGTTTAATTCTTAATTATACACGAGAATGGTTACAAATAATTGAATTACAAAGAAAATTAAATAACAAGTACCCATATAACCGCCATAAACAGCTAATATTAAAACCTTAATAAAACTCCACATTTGCCCTACCACTCTAATAACCCCAAAATACAAGGCTAACAAAAATAATGAAGCGTAATTAAAAATAACGCGTCCTTCTTAAAAATAACGTCAGACAAAATGAGAGATGAAAGTGAAAATTAAGTGGGTTGTCACGCGGCGCGGACGGTTCTACGCCAAAAAGTAAATTTGGACGTTCGCACAAAATTATGTACAAGGGCATGTGGTATCCTGGCCACTGAGAGGGAAAATGCGGTAAGTCAACAATATTTCTTACTGAGAGACACAAAGATAACGTCGTTGTCAAACCAATATCTGCTATGTGCTTAAAGTACTTGGAGGCAGGAAGAACTTTGAGATAGTGAATAACAAGGTTCTCCTGAAAATTTTATATGAAGCAGATTTTAGAAGCATATATTTTAGCGATCACAGTTCACCGTATAATGCTTAGAGTTAGCAGTCTTTTTGTATGAAAATGTTGTTAGTAAACTAGTCATAAAGTCAAAATTTTGAAATCTCCAAAAAGTGCTCATAACAGATATTGGTTTGACATCGACGACAAGCTTTGTTTGGCTAATAACCTAAACAAATAAAAATAAAATGTATTTCTTGTTTTGGAAGATAATTTTTTTTCGTGAACGTAGCCCCACACTATGAATTACTCCGGTGACGTGAGTTCGTTTCCAAACATGACATTCACGTACATAAACACCCAGACAGCATGAAATATTTGTGGGTTACACAAAGATTTGTCCCGTTTGGGGTAGATCCCCGCCGCCGCTCTGCCTAGTGGTTCGAGTAGACGTGGGTTAGCTAGTATAAGCTGCTTGGCCTACTTGCTCAAGCAGTCTACTGCTCTTACTTAAGCTCTTACTACATCACTGTATCAAGCTGTTATCTGCCAACTATTTTATTTGTTTCTACTTCTTTAAAGCAGATGAAATATAGATAAAGCCATAAAGCTATGTCTAATAGTCTTATTAAAAGTCGCTTAGCTCATTATATAGTGTAGTCGTAGATTTGATCCGCACACTGGAAAAAAATTTTGCGTGACCATATCCAAAACATCTATTTATCTATATCATCACGTCAGATCCCTAGGGGTAGGATCCAAAACCTTTTTCTATATATATTAATATATTGTATAGGGATCATGTGAGATATTACTTTTATTAAACAATAAAATCCTTGACATGAAATAAAACTCTCATCTCATTCTGCGTAGATACACCAACAAAAATAATAGAAATTTGAGGCTACCCCGGAACAACAGCTTTTGGATGTCCAACACTTCAGTCCTTCCCGTGGCCATGGGTGCTGCAAAGCACTCGAAACATCGGAAACTTGAAAATCAAAATAAACCGCGATGAAATCCAAAAAATAGTATAAGATAGATAGTTATAGATAGATAGATAGATCAATTCGTAACAAAGTTTCGAATAACAACCAAGATAAAAATATCTTATAACCGCAAAACAAATTTTCTCAGATTCAGCATTATCCGGTTTACTGCTTATTGTTCGGCGGTGTTGTTTTTTTGTTTATAGCATTATTCTTGGTTGCTGAGGGCAGTAAGTCACTCGCAGTGTTTGCTAAACATCTTTTGTGGTGCTTCGACCGCATATATTAAAATTCATAATTTCTTATGTACTATTCTTTATTGCTTGGAACAAAGTTTGGCCGTTAGAGCCTTAAGTCACGGCGGCACAAGTTACTACGCCTAAAAGAAGCATTTACTTTTTGAATGTTTTATAGCTTATTTAAACAAAAGTTTTTAAGGCAATGAAACCAAAATCCAGTGTTCATCATTGTTATTATTTTTGCGTATTTTAGCAAAAAGCATGCAAGCAAAGAAAAACATGCTAAAATAGTTTGCTTTAACACAACTGTGACTTCTAGCGATTGTTAGAGCGCGTGTATTTAGAAGCTAGGTGGGCACATAAAAGGTCGATGTCTAGACCAAATTGTAGAATACATATTAATGTAGAACGCTTTTTGTGTAACTTTTGCTACGAATTCTTAATAAAACCCAATTGATTGGGATTTTAAAATCAAAAGACCATCGTACACCCAAGTTCTACGGGGATATTTTACCCCCGTATCTATAGACAAGTAATTACTTAGTCTTAAGAATTTACTTAGCCGGGTAATGCCATGTGTTTAGAATTCTATCAGTCGAAATCTATTCTATAGTCAAGTCATGGCCCTTAGCAAAAGAAAGTATGACTCTGTACTTCACAATCTTTGGATATAGAAGTGTCAATATTACGTCTTACGTTCTGTTTATTAATGAAAAAGTAGAAAAGGTGAATAGTTACTACAAAATTGTGCACTGTTACAAGTTATGCTCATTGCTTAAGTAAAGAAAATGGTGACTATTACTTGCCTAAGGAAATTCATGTTTGACATTTCTTACTTTTGAAAGATTCTCAACTATAGAATAAAAATGATGTACTAAGCACTTACTTGGGTAAAAGTTTACAAGTTTTTTTTAAAGGTAGCCTCACCCACCTTATTAGTGGATCACACAAACATTTGTCCCGTTCGGGAATCAAACCTGCGAATATTCGACCCAGTGGGCAGAGCGGTTTAAGCTCTTAACCACTGCGCTAAGTCGTCTGTCAAAGTTTAACCTACAAATTTTTATAGATACGGGTGTTAGTCTCTGGTTTCCGCATAGTTTTCTTTATACTATACCTTACACAAAAAATAATATGAAGTATAGTTTAATTAAAGCAGATCCTCTTTCTGTGTGTATGAATGATCTACGCTGTTGGCCGCGGGGACTTTACAGCTTCACCGGAAAAGAAAAGCAGATTCTCCTGGCACTGTGGCACTACGGTGTTTTAGCGATCTCCAGAGTTAAGCAGTGTTTGACTGGATCATTCTAAGTTGGGTGGCTGTTTGGGGCATTCTCATGCTTTGGGAGACATGTTAAGATATTTTTTCCGGCCGTCATTAAATGTGGTAGCCCTTAAGCCAAGTGAGAAGCCTAAAAGACTTATCTTCTCTTACTTCGACTTATGACCTTCGCTCTCCAGTAGATAAAAACTGATCAACTATTATGTTATAGTTTGAATACGAAACTATAAAAGTACTTATGTATATTATGAAGTATCAAAACCTTAGGCTATGTACAAGTATGTTTCAAGTTTAATTTGAGTTTTACTTGTAAACGTCAAAGTTTCAAACCTTCCTCAAGGACAGTTCTGTGCAAACTTAGAGTGTGAAAATGTTGTGTTAACCGTGTTTATTGAATAACCAAAACATACTTAATTTCTGTAAGATGGCCGTTCGAGATAAAGATTTTATTAGAATGAATTGTTATTACAGGTTGATATGGATTTTTTGACACCATTGATATCATAGTCGTCTTTTGGGTGATATGTCATTTAAAATGGACGTGTCAAATATTATTTAAGTCCCCTCGAATGGCAGTTAGAAAAAAAGTAGATATGAAACAGACCCACGCAAGAAACACGATAGTGAATACGGGAGTGGTCCATGAAACTACACTGGTATATAGCTTACATACTGATGGTCTTAAATACCTTGTATTTTTAAGTTTTTTTTTTAATTATGTATATTTTTAAGTATATCCTTTATATCCATGAACATAATATATTCTTCTCGTTAGTCCACTGTTGGATAGTGCGAGTGACAAGTACGTGGTTTCATACCCAGGATCTCGCGATTGCAATGCGCATTATTCTCCACTAGACCAACGAGGCAGACCTAACTAACGTGGTGTTAACTTTTTTTGATATATTTATTTCTCTTACTCCAAAATATTGTTGCCTAAAAAAGCAGCAGCATTCCATTTGAAATATTTGCGTTCGAATGATAAACACTGACAGGAGCGTTTGCATTTCCATAAAAGTATAACGGCCATTGTAAATACGCAGTTAACACGTTGTTTTGCGCGATCGTACGTCGGTACTGGCGGATATTGCCGTGTAAATAGCCACTCATGGATAAAAGCAGCATAAGTAACTTGAAAATAAAAAACATGCATATACACGGGGTCATTTTTAAGGTACGGCCAAACCAACGCGTTCAGTCTCGGTCGCGGTGGCGTGTACGGTGGCGATCAGCTCCTGCAGTAATATTTGTATCGAAATGTTCACATCAACGCGTCCGTCCGATTTTCGCGCTGTGTGCCCATTGCCACTTCAGCTTGCTAATCCTATGGGCTATGTCAGTGACCTTGGTTCTTCTACGAATCCCCTCCTGATTCGATCACGTAGAGAAACGCCGAGCATAGCTCTTTTCATAGCTCGCTGAGCAAGTCTAAGCTTGCAAATCAACATGTCTAAGCTAAATTTAATCGAGGCACTAGAAATAGTATACTGACACGGTTAGAATAGGTATCTGAATCAGTTTTCTTCCATCCCCCAGCGCGCCCCAGTTAGCGCACGATTCAATATCCGCTGTGGCTCGACTGCTTGTGATTTCCGGTGTTTGCATGTCTAAGCTTTTTATTATATTATAATATAAAATGGTGTTTTTATGTTCGTTTTTTATATTATTGCAGGCACTCTAAGCAATAGTTTTAGTTGGCCTACCGTTACACAACTTTTTTTTTCATATTTAATTGTTAAATTATTACTTATGCGATTTATAGAATTACAGTATGTCTCTGAAAATCACAACTGATTTTTTAATAAATAAACGGCTTCATACAGAATACTGAATTCCTCAACCAAATAGTGTGATACTGTTTTTTTACTTCCAGTAAGATGTTGCAATACCAAAAAAATTTTAGGATTCTCTTTGTGAGTTTATGTGTCGATGTTATTTTTATGAGACGAGACCCGCCACGCTTTCCCACCACTGCAACTCCTTTAAACCAGGATCTATTATGGTCTCCATATATGCCACCAAGGTTAAAAAAGGGAAAGAGAAGTAGGAAAAATAACAAATTTAGAAAAGATTACTACAACTAGAATAAGCCCAGTCGTAAAGCACCACGTATACGAAAAAAAGCTAGACAGAGCTCATTTGCGAGTCTCATGTTTGATTCCAGTACCTAATGGGTACGGCAAAAACGCTTGAATATACCTAAATATGTAACCTGGTGAAGATATTAGCATAATAGCTAGCAATACCAGTTATATGCTCTTGAGGAGCAAGATATAATATATTAATAACTAGCTAGCTTTAATTATATAATAAATTCTATTTGCTCAAGCAAATTTGACAAACACTCTACCATTGTAATATTATATGGTGATAGCTTTTCTGTGAAAAAGAAAGATTTAGTAAATAGTATAAATAGACTACTGGAACTGAGTGTAAAATACAATTGTAAATTTGTTTTATGTGCCTTACCTTATGCCTGCAATTTAACACAGGAACAAAATAAGCACATAGACGACATAAATCTAGTTATATATAATTTGACACATCGATATTATTTTTAATTTAAATAAATTTACTAGCAATAAGTTTAGGCTGACGATAGATACTATGTATCTGCCATTTTATATACAGAGACGTGTAGCTACATTGTTAGCATATAATATTCAGAAATTTGACCCGGTTGTATGTCATGTAACTAAGGCTATTGACATGGGTGTGATAGTGTTAATAATAATATCAATATTAACGTAATTGACATACCCAATAAAAATCATGACATTTTAAATAATTTAAGTTGAATTTTAAGAAAACAGAGAATATCTCTCGAAATAATATTGTTAAAAATATTCATCCTATGTTAACCTGGTTCATCAAAACGTCGAAGGCCTGAAGAGTAAAGATTTGGAAATTGAATTGTTTTTAAAATGCAATAATATAGACATTCTTTGTATAACCGAGCATTGGTTTATAAGTGAACAATTGATGTTAAATTTTAGTAATCACCAGGTTGCTAGTTCGTTCAGCAGAGTAAACCTGATTCATGGCGGCTCTTTAATAATATTGAATAACAATATAAAATTCAAAGAACGTAAAGATATTGTGAGCCTCTCTGTTGAGCATGTAATTGAGATAGCGTGCATTGAACTCGCACAGTTTATAGTGTTGTGTATATATAGGCCTCCGTGTGCTCCATTTGATGAATTTGAAAAAAAAATGAGCATTTATTATTCGTAATTGCTTACTCAAATAAAACAATTGCTGTCTGTGGAGACTTCAATATAAATTTACTCGGAAATAATACAGTAACCAATAGATTTTTAACTCTTTTACAGTCGTATGATTTGCTAAACACTTTTGCATGTGCATTGATAATAAATTTACAAATCGGAAACCGGCGAGCAAGGAAATAATAAATAAGTTCGACTCGGATCACTGTGGGCGATTAGTCGTATTTAATAGCACTATCATCACACCACAAAGGAAATGTAGTTTTATTCCGGCAACCGTCTGTTGCCTTGAGCACTTCCAAGATAATGTAGCAAACTGTACTGTGCGTGTACTGTACTTGTTATAATTTGTCATTCAATCTCATTGATAATGAGTTTCATTGCGAATTTAAACAGAAAATATTATGAATCAAAAACCGGGCATCGTTTAGTGAGTGGGTAACCGAGGGCATTTACAAAAGTAGAAGAAGATTATGTGAATTGTATAGTGAAAGGACATATAATCCTTGTCCTCAGTTTAAAGAATATGTTAAGAAATATTCTAAAGTATTTAAGAGAGCCTGTTCTGTTGCTAAATCTTATTATTTGAAAAACCGAATAAAAAATGCTTCTAATAAAATTAAAACTATATGGAACATTATTAATAGTGAAACAGGTAGAAATACAGTACGTAATAATGATTTTCATCTACAAATTGATAATTTGGACATTAAAGCGGATTTAGATGTGACGACTGGGTATGAGAATTTTATTACTAATATTTCTATTATTACAACTAAAACTCTAGATTCGTCTTCTACTTTTGCCGAATCACTAATAAAACAAAGCGTTACTGAGTGCAACATGTATTAAGAATTTTCTTATATCAATGCAAAAGATATTATTAATAAATTTAAAGGTTTAGATATGAAGAAAACTGCGGACCTGTGGAGGCAGTCCGTAAAAATCATTTCGTCTATAATTGAAGTAATTGCTCCGCGATTAGCATCGGTATTTAATAGTTGTATTACAAGTGGTCTATTTCCCGATCTCATGAAAGCTAGCAAAGTAATAACGTTATTTAAAACAGGTAGTAGTTTTGACCCTGCCAACTTTCGGTCTATTTCTTTCCTACCTACCTTAAGTAAAGTATTTGAAAAAAGCATTTTTAAACTATTTTAGGTCACTTTTCAAAAAACAATCTACTCTATAACAAGCAATTTGGTTTTAAAAGAAACCGTTCAACGGTAGATGCGGGAGTAGAGTTGTTAAAGTACATATTTGATTCCTGGGAAAAGTCACAGGATGCTCTTGCTATATTTTGTCATTTATCTAAGGCGTTTGATTGCGTGCATCATGAGACCCTCTTAAAGAAATTAAGCCACTACGGCATCAGCGCTCTCGATCTCTTGGCATCCTACCTAAATAATAGAATTCAGAGCGTTGATATTAACGGTAAGAGATTTGATGGATCTGTGGTCACTTTGGGTCTTCCACAGGGTTCCATCCTCGGACCATACCTGTTTTCAATTTACATTAATTACTTACCTTACTTTGTAGGGGACAATCATAAAACTGGTTTGTTCGCAGATGACACATCTCTCTTTTTTTTAAATTAAAAGACAATTGCAAAATTATGACGATGTAAACAACGCAATTACCAGAGTTGTGCATTGGTTTAATAATAATAATCTCCTACTCAGTGATAAGAAGACTAAGTGCATTAAATTTTCGACACCTAACGTGAGGCAGGTAGGAGCTAATGTGCAACTAAATGGAGTCGAGTTGGGATCAACTTCGTTTTTAGGTATTACCATAGATGCCAAATTACAATGGGGTGAACATATTCAAAAACTATCTGGAAAGTTAAGTTCAGCAGCTTATGCGGTTAAAAGAATTAGACTCCTAACTGATGTTGAAATGGTTAGAATCGTTTATTTCAGTTATTTTCATAGTATTATATTTTATGGAATCTTGGTTTGGGGGTGCTCTGCAGACCTTAATACCATATCCATACTGCAGAATCTGCAGATCTTTACGTTATTAGAGCTATTTACAATCTAGCTCCTAAGGAATCTCTCAAAGATAAGTTTAAGGAATTTAACATTCTACCCGTCTTTCCCAATTCATATATGAAAATTTGTTATATACGAGAAAGAATATTTAAAAAATTGAAAAATTTGTGATATCCACACTGTGAATACTCGGAGTAAAAATAATCTTGCTGTACATGTCAGGCGTCTCCACATTAGCAATTCGTTCATGGGCCAGTGTATACGCTTTTATAATAAACTTCCAGACGATATTTGAGATTTACCAATTAATAAATTTAGAACCATAATCAAGGCTGAATTATGTAAGAAAGCTTATTACAAAATCTCGGATTACATAGAAGATAGACCGCATGAGATTGAAGTGCCACGTTATTAATAGTGACGCTATGTATTGTTCTCTTATAATTACGGCAATGTTAAAGCGTAGCGTGATCTCCCTGACGAGCTTGGGGTATTGCTGCTTTCTAGACACAATCTGGCTACCGTCTTTGGGGTTCTGGTTTGATCATGCTTACAATAATCTCTTTGCTTGCGGTGGCTGTCTGGCGCAGGTTACTCCCTTCCCTTCAATATGGTCGAGGGGAGTGGTGGCTGTTCCAGCAGCCAAACTCGTGAACGGGTTCTGCTTGTGGGGACTGGTAACACCATTAGATTGGTGATAACATCATTAGATTCATATCTTGATCGTAAGGCATCACACTGGAGCTAGCTTGTAAACTATTTAATGGTAACTTAAACATTGTATCCACACAATAAGATTGAAAAAAAAAGAGAAAGAAGCAAATAAAAAAGACAAGCCCGCTGAGTTTCTTTGCCGGATTTTCTCAGTGGAGGCCGCGTTCCGATCCGGTTGTAGATTAGTAGTTAAATGAGATTAAAAAAAAAATGTAAATTGACTATTTGTAAGCGCCCCCACAGGGCTTATACAAAATAAATTATTTGAGTATAATATCAGCCTATACCGTCCCTGGGCGAAGGCCTTCTTTCACAAATGAGGTGTGAGAGATTAGGTCGTACGTGGAGTATGTGCGGATTGGTGGAGGCAGGTTTGTGGTTACCTGTTGTTCTTATCAAGCCGCCTATAAGGTTTCCAACTCGGCTTAACGAATACCACATTAAGTGGTAACCGGGACCAACGGCTTAGGATGCCTTCTGAAGTACGGAGACGCTCGAATATGAAAATACCACAAATGATCACCCATCTTAGGCGGACCGAGTCGAACGCTGCTAAACCTTGGTGTACGATAAGAACACCGCGGTCTCATAGCACTATGAGCAACTAAAGTGCTGCAATGCAAGGGCGCCCTAGGAGCTAGAAGTGCTGCAATAAAATACCAATCCATTTAATCTCTTCAAATCATCTAAACTGAGAAACTTAGCTCGTAAACATTACTACCCCTTTTATAGCTTTTAAAATTCAGTCTTTCGATATACGTATCGTACAAGAACCATCTTCATTCGCATTGTAAATACACCCACGATTTTATTATGAATCCGCGATGTGCCCGACGCAGGCTTTACGATCCCAATCTAACGAGACATATGTAAACACCACCAGTTGTAAAACCCCTGCCAAGATAAAACCTTCCAAACCTTATAAACTAACTCGTAAGTTCTAGGAAATAAAGTTGGATGGAGCAGCATACTTAAAGTTATATCACGAAAAGTATAATTCATGTTACTTTCCGAAGGAAGTATTACTAGTAGAAGGAAAACGTTAATATAGAGAATAAAATTTTCTTTGAATAAATTTGGTTACTAAATGTGTCTCGTATATCTTAATATTTTGATGTAGGAGAGTTTTAGGTTTATTCCGATTTTATGTTCTGGAGTATTTGGATGAGATTTGACTGTTTGTTATGGGTTAAAGAACGTGGTATATATTCAAAGAAAAAAAGCCTTGCTCCTATTATATTGAGACCTATTATATCAATTTTCGCGATATGTGGGTGTTCACACTATATCTATGCTACAACCACGTGACTCATGCCTATATTCTCTTGGTGGAAATGGCAAAGATGTATGTGTGATTGTGTGTGTGCATGTGTTGATGACGCTAGGTGGTTCCCAGTGTTATTACACTATAGATAGAATAGAGGGTGAGCTTATAGCCATTATTTAAGGCAACTCCAGACTCCAAATTAATACTACGACTTTTTGGATAGAAAAACTCCAAAAATAATTTGTCTGAACACAAGACCTCGTCAGTGGGCACCATTTGCCACTAAACCGAGAAAATAGCCTGAACCATCAAGATTCGGAGCTTAGTCAGCCCAACGACAAGTATTCAGTCTGTTTTTAGCAGGAGCAAAATAAGCTGCTGATGACGTCAACAAAATAAAGACCCATTTTCAAATAATAAGAATTTAGTCGGTGACTGAGGGTGCCAGCACAAATAAGTAGATGCAGAAATCCGACTCCATATAAGCGCTAACAAGTGCACGTATAAATAAACGCGTGATTACGACAATCTCAGATCAAGTCGAGTAGCGTCTGACGAAACTTTCGGTCTTGGTTTCGGCTTCAGCATGTTTTAGCGCTAAATTGGAGTATTTGACAAAAAACTTGCCATAACTTACACCGAAACTATGTTTGTGAGCATTCAAAAGCCATTCGGGAACGATCGGGTCACAGTGACTACACTCATACGCTCCCCTCGCATCAACAATCGTGCACTGTTTATTTTGCGGAGTGCAATTAACAATTTACACTTACATATTATTTCTAAAGACATAATAAATATACAAAAGATTTGTCTTAAGTCTTTCGGTTCCGTTTTCAGTTTTAGCCGAAACCGAATCACAAGCTGAAAATCGGTTTTGGTTGTGAAACGTAGTTCTGATCGAACACTAGTCGTAAGCACGCGTTTACTTTACGTGGGTCTATTAGCGCTCGTTGTATGGAATCGGTCTTTTGTACATATTTATTTTATGGTACCAGGAAGCAGTGTGGCTTGTTTGATTTATGGTTTCCGAAGGCAAAACAAAAGCTATCAGGGTGAATGGGCCGGCCGCTGGCGCCCCGCTATGCAATATCAGCCTTTAATGTACACTGATTATGGGTTAATCTCATTTTACCATTAATATCAATAAGCGAGGTCGACTAATAAATTATCGACTCCCATTTTTAATTTTCCTGTATAATGCAAATGGTGTATGGTTTGATCGCGATTAAATTTTGATATACAATAAACATTTTTTCTAGTTGTAATAATGTTTTGTGGGCATTTTGGGTGTGATAAATATTGATGATTTTTGTAGTATTTCTGGAAGCTGATGTGATAACGATATTATCGAAATCGAAATAGTGAACAAAGTCAAAGTCGCCTTCCATTAGCAACATACTCAACCCAATATCAAAACCAACAATATCACAATAAAATGTGGTCTTACTGTTAATCCTACTTAATACTTAATTTATTTAATTTTAAATAAAAAAAGCAACCAGTTATAAACAATCTAACTAAATTTACCCTATGGGACTGCGGTATTTTTCGCAATCGCAAAGGTTAATCAGTATTCGTCTTAGTCAGTCTAAGATAATTGGCCTTGATATTTCAATGCTTTAGGACCTTTTTGTGGCTTACCTCCCGCAATTATCTAAAAGACTATGTACTTTAAAAGATGAGTTTAAGTCATAGGCAATTAAACGTAGAAGCTTCATCATTAGTACATGATTGCAACACAATGAAACTGAAAACAAATGACCCAGGACAATGTCTGTTCAGTTAAATATTCATGAGACGAGCTCTGATCTCGTCTTTAAGGACATGGCAACATAATAATGAATACCAATGCAATTTGTTGAAGCAAACGTTGATTTAATTTAGCTGTAAATGCTGGAATTGTTGTTAAGAATTAATTGTTGGCAAGTGATTTACAAGTTTAATGCAGGTAATAATAGGAACTTTTAATAATATCTATATATCTATATCAGACGCCAGTTCCTTGCGAAGTAGGTAGAGAGTACCCGTATACTGTTCCAACAGGTTCTTTCTTTACAAACCTCTCCCGAAGCCTATACTATGATACTGTTGGATAAAGACCTTTTTACATAAATCGAAGTGAGAGAGATTAGATACTACATCGTGCGGACACAGAGCGGATTCGTGGTTTGTAAGCACCTGCTGTTGGAACTTGTCAAGCCGCTCTGTAAGGTTTACTACTACGACATTAATTGATAATCGCGAACAACCACTTAACGTGTCTTCTGAAGCACGAGAATACTCTAATATGTAAATGCCACAAACAGTCTCTCATTTCAGACTTTACCCAGTTTTACCTGTTTAGTTTTAGTTTTACCTGTTTACAAGTCAAAGTGTTTTACGAACATGGCTACCACTACGTAAATCCAACCAATGCTAATGCCAATAAATTGCTGCGACTTTATTACTATTGTAGTCTGTAAACGATAAAAAAACCATATCTTGGTGAAATATGGCGTGTCTTGGAGTTGATGAACGCGACTGTTATTACACGAAAATGGTTTACGACTGTAAATTGTGAGACACGCATCGGTCTTAGGAATAAAATTTCAACCTATTCATCACGCTACACCCATTGCGTGGTAGGCAGAAAGTACAGAGTTCCAACAGGTTATTTCCTTCCAGATCTCTCTTCTTCCTCCACTTTCATAGTTCGTCTCTTAAATGTTGGTTGGCTACGGATGCTTGTCTTGCCTTCCAGATAAGACACGGTCTATTTGGTCATGTCAAGGTAATTTACGTCTTTCCCGGTAGCTACATCCATCCACTTTCACATTGTATATCTTTTTTTATAACACTTTCTTCTGACGTTCTTTCTATAAGTTATGTACACAAACATCCAGACCAAAACACATACACAAACACCCAGACAGAAAAAAATATGTGTGGGTCATACAAACATTTAACCCGTGCGGGGGATCGAACCTGCGACTACTTGATCCAATGCGCGGAGCGACTCAAGCTCTTAACCACTGGACCGAGCCGATCGTCATATTGTGTTACGACATAGGTGTAGCAAGCGTCATGATTATGATTAATGGAAACAACTAACACAGCTAAACTAATTTACTTCTACATCAATTTTTCGACGTGTCTACGAAGGATCGGTGGTCGAATCACTTATATTCACGAAATTAATCCTGTATTCACCACTAAACGTTTTAATCTCGTCGCGACGATTTTGTGTCGGATCAGTGTCAAAATGAATTAAGGTGTTTAATAAACGTAACATAGACGAAATATTTTATTATGGATTAATGTCATTGGAACAACTTATTCTATTATAGAAAGAAACTTTTGGAAACGTATATATGCGATTGGTTTTATAGGTTAAGGACGAGATTGACAGCTGTCAGTTTAATCATGTTAAAATGACATTAAAAAGCTTTTTTTTTTATTTGGGAAAACAAACGTTTGTGTACAGAGCTTAATTTAACTTAGAGCTATATACAAATTTGTGCATACACAACCAGCATCGTAATCCACTACTGGGTATAATGTAAGAAAGGAAAAAAGTAATTAAAAAAAGAAATTATTAACAATTAACAAGGTCTGCTTTAGCTAACGATTGAAAGCTACAAGTGATTAATATCTAACATGCAAGGATATGACAATGTATAAGTGCGTGAGAGTAAATGAGTATCAGTTGGCGTGTGCAATAGTAGGAATTAGGACAATTAATCTAATTATTTTATAGTAACGGCCCTAGGAATAGAAGAAGCAATAGTCTAGTTAGATAGCCTATCTATTAGAGTTTTTTTTTAAATTTGTGCAAAGACAATTTCATAATACGATGTAGAGGAGCGCGTTCTCCGGCATTTGTTTTACAAGGCTTAGGGGCAAATATACGGTGTGGATAAGTGTCTAGAATTCGCTGAGAACGGCTAGGAATGCGTAAATAAATTTGATTAGTAAGTTGGTTGCAGTCAATATAGTTTCTACAGATTTTATAAAGAAAGGTAACATCTAAAGTAGGCGTCTATTATTTAGATTAGGTAAAGAGTGCTTATTTAAAAGATTACGATACAAAGTTAGGGAGTGTGTCAATTTATAATTGACTTATCGTAAGTATTTACTTTGCACGGTTTCTAGTTGGTCAATATATTTTTACATAATACGGACTCCAGGTCTGCGTAGCGTATTCTAATTGTGGCCTTATAAGTGCTTTAAAAAGTAACAAATAAGTACTAGGCTTCTTAAATGACTTACAGGTTCGCATGGTAAATCCATATAATTGGAATGCTTCACTAATTATGTTGGCAACATGAGTATCAAAGTGGAGTTTAGTATCAAAGGTTATTCCGAGATCTTTAATAAGTGCTACATGTTCTAGGGGAGAATCGCAGAGAGAATAGGTGAATTTAATGTTACTTTTTTCCTTTGAAAAAGTTATTGATTTACATTTTGGAATACTTAACTGTAGTTTATTTGCAGTAGTATATATTGACAGGCGGTCTAAATCCTGTTGGAATTTATGACAATCATCTATAGTTTTTTTTTTATAACTGTAGTTCTAACAGTACAGTAAATTTTAAGATCATCTGCATAGAGAAGAAATTGTGTATGTTTAGAACATGTGTTAATATCGTTGATGAATAATATGAAAAGGAGAGGACCCAGAATGGAGCCCTGCGGTACACCCGACGTCGCGCAAATTTCACAGGAAGAGTAACCCTTTAAGATAACCCTCTGTGTTCTATTTCTAACATAGGAGGAAAACCAGCGTAATAGGTTCCCTCGTATACCATTATATGCTAACTTTCGCGGAAGAATCTCGTAATCCACCTTGTCAAAAGCTTTGCGGAAATCCGTATAAACTGAATCTATTTTAATACGTTTGTCCATGTTTTCAAACAAAAAATTGGCGTATAGTACTAAATTACTAACTGTAGAGCGATTTTCAACAAAACCGTGCTGTTGTGGTATAATAACATTATGTAAGCTCGGATAGATTGCATTATGTATTAGTCCCTTAAGGAGTTTTGACACAGCGGACAGCAAAGATATAGGATGATAGTTAGAGACGTCATTCTTAACACCATTCTTAAATACGAGAGTGATGTTAGCCGACTTCCAGATTTGAGGTACTTATCCTTCACTTAGACTACGATTGAATAAGTAAAATAGCGGGGTACTAATGGAATCAGCAGTAAATTTAAGAAAAAGAGGCGGTATCCCATCTGGCCCTGGTCACTTGGTGACGTCCAATGACGTTAGATGTTCAGTGATAGTGCTTTGCAAAAAGGAAATGTCTGATATAGTGAGAGTATTCTCTGAGGAGGGTGTGTGGGCTGAATCAAGATAGGAAAAGTTAAAGTCACATTTCTCATATACAGAACTAAAGAAATCTGAGAATAATTCACATGACTCTACTGGTTTATTGGATTCGTCGTTACCATATATCATGCTGTTTGGAATGCCAGTTTTGTCTTTACGTTTGCTAACAAAAGACCAGATTTTTTTAATATCCTCCCGTAAACCTTCTTCAACCGAGTTTATATATGAGTCAAAACATTCAGACGATAGTAATCGGAATCTTTTCTGAAACAATGAGAACATCTCGTAGTTGGACACATTTTGATAAGTCTTCCAATTACGCCAAGCTTTTTCTTTATTTTTAAAAAAATTTATTAAAGGACGAGAAAACCAGATTGGAAAATTACTTGATTTTAAAGGTCGTAGGGGTACATGTTTTTTTATAATCTCATAAATGATTTCGTAAAACATAGATGTGGCTGAGTCAAGCGGTAGGTTATTCAAAATATTCTCCCAGTCGTGGCTATTGATATCACAATTTATTTTAGCATAATTTTATTTATTTTATTTTTAGCATAATTACCTTTAATAAATCTATATGTTGGTGTCGATCTACGAGTCACAAATTTGTATGCTGTGTCAAATAAAATAGTAGCCAGGAAGGGGGGATGAAAATGATCGACTGGTATCAAAGGATTAGGTGGAAGTGCACATGTGCTCGCGTCGTTATTGCTTACAAAGAGGTCCAAGATGCGTTCCATTGAGTTCTTTATTTTATTATATTGTTTAGAACAAACGGTAGATAAAAAAATCGAGAGTAACTGATCTCTGTTGGCTGAGTTATGAGATATAAACGGGATCAGTGCCGATGGGCCGGTCTCAAGCCACTCAATATGTGGTAAGTTAAAATCACCTACAATAAATATTTGGCTGACTAAAGGCGATATGAATTCACATTGGATAGCATTAAAAAAAGATTCATATGTTACTAAGTCCTGGTTTGGCGGTATGTATACTCCACACACAATGTTAAACTCACCTCATTTGTACGTGGGAAACTTTAGAAAAACATAATCAATTATAGGAGGTATGTGATGATGACGGTCACACGAGGTAAACGAGATTTGTTAAATGTAAAGCGGACAGCATCTAATTCACGACGGACCACGATCAGAACACCTCCACCGTCCGATTTACCGCAGGCCTCTCTGTTCCTGTCACAGCGAAATACCTTGTAACGGGGGTCACAAGTTCACAATCACCGATAAGAGGCGTAAGCCAAGTTTCCGTTAAAATAAGAATGTCGTAACAATCTAATAATATGTTATTGTATAAAGTATTTATCTTGGTTCTCAAGCCTCTGCAATTCTGATAGTATATGGACAGTCTATTCATTATGTATCAAAAAATATACAAAACAAAATAATACATGACAGTTAATACAAACAAAATAAAAAAGTATGATACGAAATCCCACATAGCCGGATAAAATAATATAACTATAGTATATAATATAGGTATATGCACATATATGCCTATACTTAAGAGGAAATGAAAGAAATGAATATTTGCTTACCAACATAAATACAAGCAACGGACCGTGAATTATAATCTAAACGGTGAAGATAGGTTAAATGTAGATTAGTTGTAGTGGTATATATTACAATAAGCATCTTTACATTTTTCGCAGTATCCTTAAAAAGCATTAAATTGTATAATATTTCCACTAGCACCAGTAAACATAATAAAAATGTAATATTTATTACGCAGCAAACATTTTTTAATACAAAATAGAGGTTGGATAATAAAAAGATTATGAATAACAAGCAGGTTATGCGTACGGAGTAATGTGCAAGTAAGAGACTGCATAGTCGGGTAAACCGCTCGTGAAATAAAGGAAACATTTTTAGTGCAATTAAGTATAGATAAAATATTACAAAACACAATTCAACACTGGGGTTTATTGGCAATACTTTTAATTTTAGACAGGTCGTTTTCACTTCTAATCGCGATGGCTGGAGACATGTCATTTGCTCGGACGAGAATGACTCCGTGCTTGACCATGTATACCTGTATCCTTGTTCTTTAGCTGCTTCACGAGCTTTTCGAAATATCATTTTATTCTGAAAGGTCAAGTGCTCATTTAAGTAGATTCTTTGACTAGGACCTTGAATGTTTATATTATCCTACTTATTTATACAGTGAAGTACCTACAAGATTAATATAAAACTCATAATAACTGAATTTTCACATTCATGCTGTTTGCCGTATAGGAAACGCCTGGTGTATCTTCAAAGTCCAAGGTCCAATACTGATAAAATTAAAATAGGACTACCTTGAAACTATATTGAACCCAGCGGAGAACGAATCATCCAAATCGGTTTATAAGCAAATAAGTTATAAAAAACACAGACGAAGTATGAACCTCCTCCTTTTTTGAAGTCAGTTAACATTGTGCTTAGTTCTATAGTAGGGCACCTATAGGATTGACTTAATACCCATAATATCTCAATCTACGCATTCGTATTGTTTGTCGTTAATGAGTTCTCTGGTGAATCTTCAAAGTTCAAGGTCCAATAATGATGAAATTAAAATGGGACCACCTTGAAACTATATTGAATCCAGCGGGGAAAGAATCATCCAAATCGGTTTATAAGCAAATAAGTTATAAAAACAGACGAATTATGAACCTCCTCCTTTTTTGAAGTCGGTTAACATTCTGCTTAATTCTATAGTAGGATACCTATAGAATTGACGTAACACCCATATTGTCTCAATTTGCACATTCCTATTGTTTGTCGTTAAGGAGTTCCCTGGTGTCTCTTCCAAGTCCAAGGTTCAATAGCAATGAAATTAAAATAGAACCACCTTGGAGCTATACTGAACCCAATGCAAAAAGAAACATAAAAATCGGTCCACAACTGACGGAAATATTGGTGAACATACATAAAAAAAGCATGCAACCGAACATAGAACCTCCTTCTTTTTGAAGTCGGTTAAAAAATAGCTCATTGTCGCCATTACGATAAAAAACAAAAGCCCGTCGTTATAATAATGTTAGGTTAGGTGACGGGATCAACTTGGGATTAACATCTATAATTTTAATCATTACGTTCTACTACTACGGCAACATCAAGTTGCCGCAGTTATCATCATAATGAAGAATGTTGTTATCATTGCCAAAGCCTGAAATGTTATTAAATACACGATTATAAAGTTCTCAAAAGATGTATTATTAGATCCTTTGATAAAAGTTTCCAAATAATTTTGTCGTTTTATTTGTAAGTATTTTGGTGTAATTCGATAATGTTAAAGGCCGCACGATCGTTTCGTGCGTCGTGAATTTTCAATATAACTCAGTAATGGTATCAGACATGAGTAAGTGAATAGACGTACAATACCCTTCTTCTTTTCGTGTCCACGATTCATATTCTTTTTTTTTGTGAACACGTTGAACCCCGCACTAGAAGTTATTCCTGTGTCTTGGTTGCATTTATAAACATGAAATTCACATGCACAAATACCCAGACCTACATCAGACCTAAACAAATATTTGTGGATCACATAAAAATTTGTTCTGTCCGGGGATCGAACCCGCGACTATTCGACCTAGACGTAGTGGGCGGAGCGAATCAAAATCTTAACAACTTTACCAATTTGTCCCTCGTAGTGACGCCACTTTGTCAAATTTGTCCCGCCAAAAATGATTGGCCATCTTAATCGCGTCATCCTTGGCCGCGCTTAGCAGTTTCCTTGTATAAGTGTCGGGGCACAACAAGTCGTACCACGATGGCAGTATTTTAAATTAAGATCTCTAAGCCCTGTGCAAGTGTGTAAGGGTATTGTTACCCTATAAAATAACATAACCTGTTTTCACCACGCCATGATAAACAAATAAAATAAAACAAACAATAAAACTGACATGCTTATACTACCTAAGCGGGGAAGGTAGTGTTAAGTTTGTACTCCCACTTTTTGCCGACAATATAAAGGCACATGTTATTGGGAGTGACCGTATTTCCCTTGTATAGGGTACAACACTAGACCTCGAACTGGCACTGGAAATTTTTATATTGGAATATTACATTTTCCCACACCTAGAACTCAACCTCGTGATAGCAATGCGCAATATTCGCCACTAGACTAACGAGGCAGTGATAAACACGTTTAAGCGGTAAATTATCAACGTCAAATAAAATCGATTAACCTAATTTTATATTTTTACATAGTATTACATAAAACCATATTTTTATTGTTATAAAATATATTTTTAGTGATTTTTACTGAAGAAGTAATTTAATTTTAATAGCTGTTACGAAAGTTTTCAGGCCACATTACATAGTACAGGATTTGCGGGGCCGTTGTTATTGGCTATTAAAAGTCTGTTCATTTCGATTGGTCTATAATGGTATGGAAGAACGTTTGATCCTTAGATGAAAGACACCAAATTGACTAACAAAATAACCATTGATGCGGCTTATGTATTTAGTTTTCGATGTCTTTTATTATGTAAATGACATTTTATTCGTAAACTGGCGAGTGAAGTTATGATGATAGGTATTGATTGTGTAATTTGTAGGTAGAACAAGAATGTTAGGAAAGTTTTAAAGGGAAATTGGAGGGTGAAGTTGTCAGTTACTTTAAAAGTTAAAACTTGTATTGCTATCAGTTCTTTATGTGTATAAATTGTATGCACCTGCATGAGTGAAGGTAATAGTAACAAACTAATAAAACGTGACAAAACGTTTTTTACCCAAAGATCAGAATCACAATATTTTTTATTCATATAAACCATTACAGTATTTATAAAAACTCTACCACCACTGTCAAAAAATGTCATTCCTGTGAAGGAGAAGGGCAAGAAACTCCACGGTTACTCTGTTAAAATAGTATTTTCTTTTACTATCTACATTTTGTTGTGGGATATGGGAGAACGATGTAGGCTGGTCTATCAGGTAGGTCTAAGTTAATTTAAACAAATTATAGCATTCATGTGAATAGCTACATGGCTCCCTCATTTACAGAGAAATAAATGAGAAAAAAAAGATAAATTTAACTAAATTAATAGACTTATTTTACTAGATTAATTTATTTCTATGTCGCGTATTATAGCAATACCAGTCGCCTAGCTGATTAAACAGATCTATATTTTTATACATTATGTTTTCATAAATGTACTGACACGGTCCCGTCATAATATTGGCTTCTTTAAACAATTCTCTCAGAGTCGCGACTACCTGAGTTATAGATGGCTCTTATAGCCCTTTTTTGTAAGATAAAAATGTCTATATATCTATTTATATCATAACGCTAGATCCTTTGCGGGGTAGGCAGAGAGTTAAGAGATAAAAATAATGTCGCTGTATATGTCACGCGTCTCCACAGAATCAGCAATTCGTTTATAGGCCAGTGTATACGTTTTTTTAACAAACTTTCCCACGATATTCGAGATTTGCCAATTAATAAATTTAAAACAATAATTAAGGCTAAATTATGTAAGAAAGCATATTACAAAATCTCGGATTACATAGAAGATAAGACCGCGTGGCATTGAAGTTCCATTTTATTTAGTATTGCTATTTAATTTTTCTTTTGAAATTAAAGCGTATATGTAAGCGTATTATGTTAAAGCGTAGCGTGTTGTGCCTGACGAGCTTGAGGTATTGCTGCTTTGTAGACCCAATCTGACCACCGTCTTTGGAGTTCTGGTATGGTGATGCTCACTATAATGTCTTTGCTTGCGGTGGCTGTGTGGTGCGGGTCACTCCCTTCCCTCCAATATGGTCGAGGGGAGTGATGGCTGTTCCAGTAGTCATACTCGTGAACGGGTGCTGCTTGTGGGGACTGGTCCATCTGGAATCCTTCAGACACTCTTTATAAATAACATCATTAGTCTCATATCTCGGTCGTACGGCATCGCACTGGAGCTAGAGTGTAAGCTATTTAATTGTAACCTAAACATTATATTCACACAATATGATGAAAAAATTGAAAGGAAAAAAGAGAAAGGGAATTAAATAAAAAAAGACAAGCCCGCTGAGTCTCTTCGCCGGATCTTCTCAGTGGAGGCCGCGTTCCGATCCGGTGAAAGATTTGTACTTAAATTAGATTAAAAAAAAAATGTAAATTGACAATTTTTAAGCGTCCCCGCAGGGCTTATACACAATAAATTATTTGAGTTTGAGTTTGAGTACAGAGTTCCAACAGGTTCTCCCAGATGATTTACGTAATTGGACTGTGTCCTGTATCTATAGATTATTTGTATCTATAAAGTATCCCTTTATTATTTAGACGAGGGTACTTTATCATAATTATCATCATATTTCGGTGGGTAGTTTATGTAATTAGGGAGATAAAACTACTTGACGATGACAAAACTCAATCATAATCGCTTGGACTGAAAAACTTAATATTATTAAATTAAACGAAGAACTATAGTGTGACAAGGTTTTTTTGGCCATGGGTGACGTTGACAGGGGGCGTGGTTGTGATACTGGGGTTAACTTTAGTTAAATTTTCCTACTTCTAAAAAAATATTTTAACAGGTGGGTCCGAACTCGGGTAAATTTTATAGCAGACAGCAACTCTGCGACGGTCATAAAATGACATTTTCTTGATGGCAGTGTTAGTTCAGATTTTGGCTGCGGGCCAAAATATCCTTGTACGAGTGTAAATTTGATTGGTTGATACAGTGACTAGCAAAATTAAAAAGTGAATCAAAAGTTTAGTTTGTTAGACCTGTGATCGTTTTTTTAGTCACATTTATATAAACTATAATCTATATAATATCAGCCTATACTGCCCACTGCTGGACAAAGGCCTTCTCTCACAAATCGAGGTGAGAGAGATTAGGTCATACTCCACCACGCGGACCCAGTGCGGATTGGTGGAAGCAGGTTTGTGGCCACCTGCTGTTGGAACTTATCAAGCCGCCTTTACGGCTTCCAACTAGGCTTAACGACTACCACATTAAGTGGTAGCCGGGACCAACGGCTTAACGTGCCTTCCGAAGCACGGAGACGCTCGAATATGAAAATGCCACAAACGGTCACCCATCTCGGGCCGACCGAGTCGAACGCTGCTTAACCTTGGTAATCGGTAAGAACACCGCGGTCGCACAGCGCTACGAGCGCCTCAACTATAATCTATATACATATAATAGAACGGTAAGGAAGTCGTGTCTGTACATGGACTATTTTTAGGAAATAACAACCCAGGGGTATCATACTATCGATGTAGAAGCCAATTAGCAGGCGGATTTTGACAAAACTTCGCAAGCAGATACCTTAAAATGTTGGCTTAAATATTGGGTACTATTCATCCTGGAAAATCAAAAGGTTTTTCCAAAAAAGACGAATATAAGCAAAACATTGAATTCCTAAAAAGTCACTTTACTCCAAACCTGTTTGATATTTTACTCTAAATTTTGTGTAATCGTAGCCTGTACAAAAGATCACAACTTTTTATCCTTATATTTTCGAAAAATCTAACAGTTTCTGAGGAAAGAAAAGAAGTCCATTTTGATAAATCATTCAATCAATCAATCAGCCTATCGTAGTCCACTGCTGGACATAGGCCTCTCCTAACACGCGCCATTGCACACGGTCCTCCGCCTTCCGCATCCAGTCTGTCACAACGACCTTTTTGAGTTCGTCGGTCCATCTAGCTGGGGGCCGTCCTACCTTACGCTTACCAAGTCGCGGTCTCCACTCTAGGACACGCTTGCTCCATCGGCCGTCGGTCTTTCTGCAGATGTGACCAGCCCATTGCCACTTTAGCTTACTGAGTCTGCGAGCTATGTCGGTAACTTTGGTTCTTTGTCGGATTACCTTGTTACGAATTTTATCCTTCAAAGAGACGCCGAGCATAGCTCGCTCCATAGCCCGCTGTGTGACTTTGAATTTGTGGACTAGTCCCACTGTGAGTGTCCACGTCTCGGCCCCGTAAGTCATAACAGGTAGGACGCATTGGTTAAAGACTTTAGTCTTCAGGCATTGCGGTATAGGCGAGCCGAAAACGTGACGTAGTTTGCCAAATGCTGCCCAACCCAATTGGATCCTGCGGTTGATTTCTTTCTCGAAGTTGTTTCTACCAAATTGGATAACTTGTCCAAGGTAGACATACTCCCAAACAACTTCGAGCATCGACCCATCGACGTAGATCGGTCCCGGCGTGACATGCTCATTAAACATGATCTTGGTTTTATCCAAGTTTATGCCGAGACCTAGAGAGCCTAAATGAAGCCTTGAGAGGCTTCATTTAGGCTATGCAGCATTTCGCTTAACTGTTCCAGTGACTCTGCCACGATGACGATATCATCGGCAAACCGATGGTGTGAGATGTATTCGCCGTTGATGTTAATGCCCCGCCCAGTCCAGTCCAGCGTCTTGAAGACGTCTTCGAGTGCATTGGTGAAGAGCTTGGGGGATATTACATCCCCCTGTCTTACTCCTCGACGCAGCTCGATCGGGTTGGTCTTTTGATCCTGGAGCTGGACGGTCATTGTGGCGGTATCATACAGACATCTCAACGCCTCGATATAGCGCCAATCGATGCCACATCGCTGCAGAGTATCCAAAACCGCCCTAGTTTCGATGGAGTCGAAGGCTTTCTCATAGTCCACGAAAGCCATACACAGCGGCTGATTATACTCTATGGTCTTCTGTACAATCTGCCGAACAGTATAGATGTGGTCTACGGTGGTGTAGCCTTTTCGAAACCCGGCTTGTTCCGGTGGCTGGAACTCGTCAAGTTTTCTGGCGAGGCGGTATGTGAGTACTTTTGAGAACAACTTGTAGACTTGGCTCAGGAGTGAGATGGGCCTGTAGTTCTTCAGCAAGGTTTGGTCACCTTTTTTGAAGAACAGAACCACCGCACTCCCGCTCCACGCTTGAGGTGTTAAGCCCTGGTAGATGACGGAATTAAAGAGGCTCGCTAGCTTTTTCAGGATTGGAGTCCCGCCTGCCTTTAGGAGCTCAGTGGTGATTCCGTCATCACCTGGCGACTTGTTATTTTTGAGCTGCTCGAGAGCCACTCTGATCTCGTCCTGGTTGACATTAGGGAAGTCTTTCGTGACGTGGCGTGCGAGTGGGGCTATGTGGTCGTCAGCGCTGGGTCTCGAGGTTTTAGCCATCCGTGATGCGTACAGGTCTTTGTAGAAACTCTCAATTTCCTCGAGTATCTCGAACTTGGAGGTCACGGTTTTGCGATCCGCTGTATTAAGTTTCGTCAGATGGGATTTACCTAGCTGGCGAGCGAAGACCCTGGTGCCTCTGTTCTGATCAATCGCAGCCGCGATGGTGCGGCTGTTGGAACATCGGAGGTCACGTCGCACCAGCTTCCGGATCTTCCGGTAGAGGTTCCTCCCATCCTCCTCCCATCGGCGTAGACGCCTGCGTGGATGACATTTCCCGTCTTTGCCTCATAAGTTCGAGAGTCTCGAGCGAGACTTTAGACTCTCTGTTACCGCTTTTGCCGGGACCTTCGAGACACATCCTGTAACGTTTTGACCACTGTGTCGGTTTTCTCGTCAACATTGCCTTCGGTTTCCAGCAGGTCGAAACGATTTTGAAGCTCCAGTTGGAACTTTTCGGAACCTAAAGCTATTTGAGGCGCAGTAGGTCTGGGAGTAGACCTAATCATGCGACGCCTTTCGGCCTTGAAGTTTATATTTAGAGCGCCTCGGACAAGTCGGTGATCGCTGCCGGTATTAAACCTGTTGATCACGGAGACGTCTCTAAATGTAGACTTCCTGTCAGTCATGATGAAGTCTATCTCGTTCCTCGTCACAGTGTCGGGGCTTCGCCATATCCACTTTCTATGAGGCTTCTTCTTAAAGATCGAATCCAACAAGAAGAGCCCCTGTGACTCCAGAAAATTGACCAGCATCTGCCCCCTGTGGTAGTGAGCCTGGGTGGTGGTTCCAAAACTACTCTTTAGATGTCAATGAAATTTAGCTCGGAGATATTTCATATGACAGACAATATAGTTAATATTTATGTTTTTTTTTTTTTTTTTTTTTTTTGTTTTTTTTTTTTTTTAAAACGTAGCCCCACACTAGGATTTATTCCTGTGTCGTGGGTGCGTTTACAAACATGAAAATTCACAAACAAATACCCAGACCGAAACAAATAATTGTGGATCACACAAAGATTTGTCCCGTGCGGGAATCGAACCCGCGACTCTTCGACACAATGGGCGGAGCAGCTCAAGCTCTTAACCACTGCGCTAAATCGTCCGTCGTTTTCAGGAAATGAAACGGTTTGTAGGGCAAAGTAAAGCATCTATCTATACATACATATAATAAAACTGTGAAAACTTCGTGTCTTTACATGGAATATTTTTAGGAAATA
Source organism: Phalera bucephala (assembly GCA_905147815.2). NCBI lineage: Eukaryota > Metazoa > Arthropoda > Insecta > Lepidoptera > Notodontidae > Phalera > Phalera bucephala. Next base: position 37,118,745 of record LR990615.1, on the reverse strand, counting down.
ACAACTCAGGGATATCATTCTGTCTATGTAGAAGGCAATCCTAAAATTTTTGGCTTTCGTGTCTGTTTGTCTATCTAAGGGTATGAAACATCATAACGCAAAAACTACCAGATGGATTTTGATGACATTTGGATGCAGATACATTAAAATGTTGGCTAACATATTGTATAGTATTTATTCCGAACAACCAGAAAAGACTAAAATAAGCGCAGCATCGAATTTCTAAAAAGACACTTACTTACTACTCCAAACCTGTTTAATGGATTTCATTGAAAGTTTGTGTTATTGTAGCCTGCATAAAAGATCACAATACCATATACTTATATTTACGAAAAATGTAAGTTTCAGAGGCAAGAAAAAAAAAACAACTTAGCTACTAGATTGTCGCAGGATAAACCATAAAACTTTATTATTGTTTGTCCCGAACTGCAACGTTACGACGTAAAATATGTGATTTTGCCCATACATAAATTTTTCAATGAATTGACATTGAACTCAGATTCGTCTCTACACGAAAAACTCTTCAGTGGTTATTAGCACTCACTCGAAATTGTTCATACAAGTTTGATTTTTTTTTAAATTTATTTAATTTATTACTTAGAAAATTGTTACTACAAGTCGGCCACATAGCATTGAGAAACCAAGAAGGTTTGTATTAATGCTAAATACATCGAAACACCATATTTATAAAAATAATTTCAAACAATAATAAAGGTGGCACTGGTTTTATACAACTATACGATGTATAATAAGTATTAAAAACATAAAGCTTATATATAATTAAGTATTATGTTTTTATTACTATGTAATATTGTGCTAGTAGGTTTTTAATTTAAATTTAATGTTATTTCTTTTAATGTTAATACATACATCAGAGGGTAGTTCGTTAATAAATCGAGGAACTAAGTAAGCAGCAGTTCGCTCGCCATAGCAGTTGTTTACGCGTTTTTGCCCACTGTCATTGTTATCAAATTGACTTTTTATTTTTGGGGATACCAAATTTCTTAGAATTCTTCGTTGGAGATCAAAGATAGTATTTAGATATTAAAAGTTAAGTGTTATTAGTACGACCATAACTAGTTAAACCATATTGAATATAAGACTCAGCTAGTGAATTAAATAACATTAGCTTGACCCTAAAGGGTATACGATGCTTTAAAATGATTATACTGTGTCCTTAATTCTTGATATAAAACATATGCAGCTGTCTTAACTCGCTTGGCAGCCGCGCAAAGGATCCGCAGGGATCCCTGCCAAGATACTTGAAACGTCAACGCGTCCTCTATGGTAAAGTAGTAAGTAAAGTTAAATAAAGGCTTTTCAAAAGCACTACATTCATGAAAATAAGAATGAGATGAATTTCTTCACTTGCATCTAATTTTTTATAAGCCGGGGTCAATTTTTATGCTAGGTAGAATATCATGACCAGTGTCATACCGTTTCAAAAAACCTCTGAGGCGATTAGTTATAAGAATATCTAAGGGGTATTCTTATAACTAATAAACTACGTATTTCAAGTATCCAAAAATTCAACAGTTAAATATCTTAAGATCAATGACCTTCTCCATCATGTTGAAGTTCATCCGAGCAAGTTGGAATAAATAGAATAGTCAATTATAAGTCAAGGAAGAAGGAATGACAAAATAGATATACGATGCAAAAGTGGAAGTATGTAGGTTCCAGGGAAGACCAAGACTCCTTACCATGACCAAATAGGCCGTTACTTATCTGAAGGGAAGTTAAGAGTCTCCGTAACCGGCGAGCTTGTATGAGACGAACTATGAGAGTGGGGGAAGCCAGAGAGGTTTGTAAGTAAAGAACTTGTTGGAGCTCTATACTCTCTGCCTCCCGCAAGAGATCTGCCTTGATGATATAGATGGAGATTATTCAAATAGAAAAAACAGCTATATAGTCGCAGCTGTAGTCGATAATACCAGCTCTAAAAGATTTCCGTCTCTCTTCTCTTAGAGATTAGATGTACCTCAACAAAAAAATACTGAATCGTTCAATTCGCGCCACGACTGATATTTATTTTATTGTAAGCTTATTGTCACATCAAAAGGAATAATGCGTTGCACAAAAGGCCATATAACATACTTTTCTTCAAAAAAACTCCCTGTAACTTTGTTTTCTGATTTATCCTATAATAAAGCCTTGAGTCTATAGCGGACGGGGCGAGACGGTGGAGTGACATGAGGGCTTAGTATGAAAACGTTAGTGTGATGCCAGCGTGTAAGCGTGCTGTTACGTTCATGATTATTTAATAAATTGTAGCATGACAAGGATGGCATATCAAGCAGTTAGTGTCACGTTTACGTAAAAAAATACGTGCTAAGCCCCCTGAAGAGATGTAACGTTCTGTACTATATGGGAGACGCTACACACGTCGGCGTGATAGCACGTCTCGTGGTCACTGTGTGCTCTTGCGCCTCACGCGATTATAAACGAAGCACGGCGAGAACGGGTCGCCCTCACGGGTGCGAGCAGGACACTTGCATTATGTTGTACTTTTGTTGTACGGGTGGCGTGATGCCGACGCTCCCGTGGCGCTGCCGTCGCGCTTCGTCAGCTATGCGGTAAAAGCTAATACCTTTGAAACGACGTCGGTAACCCTCCGCGCGCTCCGGTACAATTGATCATTTCACGGCTGTTTTCCGATTGCTACAGACGAGTAACATACAACTAGATGAGGATTCCTTTGAATGAGATTGTAGTAAATCATTGTGGTAGAAAATGTTGATAGTACTGGATAATGTTGGTGTTGACTGGAGGGAGGAAGCTGGTGGATACAGTGATATAAAAAACTATTTTTGCTGCGAAATTTTTTAGCAAGGAGCGTAAAGTTTTTAGAGTGATTTTTTAAATTAACTCCATTTAGAGAATGCTCAAACTGCACTATTATTAACTCATAGACGGTAAACAGAGACGTTTGAAAAACCTTTAATTTCCAAACGTTATTTCATGAAAATTACCTCAAATGCCTATTTTAAAGCAGTCGAGCCTAACGCCATGACAAAGCGCTTCGTCGGTCTCAAATATTTTTATTTCTTTTTTTTTTAATAACCTATTTTACCTTAACTCAATCTTTGACCATTTCATTATCCTATTCTTATTCATATTCTTCCTTATTCCTGTCCTTACTCTTCATCTGCCTAATGGTCATCGCGCCATCTTTTTCTGGGTTCTTGTTTGAGTCTTACTTTAATCGGAGGTAATAACTTCCACAACAAGACAAAGTGGCGGTAAATCTAAAAATAATTTGATTTATACTCTTTCTTTCTTACGCTATTCCCTAACGTCTAATTACAATTTAGCTCGTGTACTGTTCACATCAGGCATCAACCATTTTGTTACAGATAGTAATATAATATAGCGTTTATTCCACCCCAGAGACGTTGCAAGAGTTGCAGGGTTAATCCACTGCAGATTAGCATTAAAATAATATTACTTTCCTTATTTTGATGATTTTGAAATTCAGTAATCCTTTTTAGTGTTAAGAGCACGGTTGCTTAAAAATCAAAAATAAACACGGCCCTACCTATATTCCCCAAATGGGGTGGGAGAGGTGAACTCTACGCACCCATATTTCGCTGATAAAATAAGGTTTCAATGACCTGGTTTTGAGCTAGCATATCTATGGGTGTGGTTATTTTTTGAATTAGTTTGATCCAACCCTATTCAACGCGAGGACGCGTTAAATTGCTGTAGTTTAAAACCAGCATAATAATAAGATGTGATGTCATTAATAAATAATTTAAAACTAAATTGTATAGTTGCTAGCAACAAGCAGGTAACGGATCCGTAAGTACAATTATCCAAACACGACCGTTTTTTGGTCGTCATTTTGTTTGTTATCCGTAATCTACTGAGTGCTTAGATTTACGCGAATATTACATATGAAGGAGGAGGGGTCCCTCCCGTGACTATGGGTGCTGCAAAGCACTCGAAACGTCGGGAACTAAAAATCAATAATAAACCGCGATAAAATCCGTAAAATAGTTTTATTTCATCCGTAATCTAGTACAGTACCAAAAATATGTATCTCAATAATGACAGAGATTTTTTTTCTTACCTTAGAATATAAATAAGTTATTTTAAGTTTCTTACATTATTTATTATAATATCGTAAATAACATTGATTGAAAACAATACATGTTAAGTTTAAATAAATAAACTAGAGCAATTATGAAAGCAGATATGTTCACGTCCAGTTGAGTATTATTTTTATTTCTGTTGAACAAAATTATGTTATCTAATGGATGTTATTTTACGTAAAACAAGATCCATTAGATAACATGTAATGTACAGAGTTAAGAAATAACGTGTTGTCACCTAAATTTAATGCTACGATTTAGGGTTTTATTTCGAATGTCACTTCAAATGAGATTGACATGGTTTTGCTTATCGGCTACTCAACTATAAATTGATATGAAGTTTATTTTGAAGTTATATTGGAATATAACAATGAGATAGATGATTTAATTATCTATACCATCATGCTTGATCCCTTGAAGGGTAGACAGAGGTAGAGGACAGAGTTCCAACAGCTTAATTATACTCGTACTAAATTAAAAATCTTTTTTAAAAAAAAAAGATCATAAATATTTGAAGTCGGTACCGGTTAATGCAGTCGGTTACTTGGCACCTTTTGCTTTTTGAAGTCGGTTTTTAAAAAAAAAAAGATTTTTATTTTACAATTTTCAGTGAGAAGCAAATTATTTACTAATATTTATATACCTATATTATATTATGCTGCTGAGTTGTACAGCAAGGTACCTATAGGATTGATATAATAACCATAATAACAGAATCTATAAATTCGTGCTGTTCGCTGATGTATCTTCAAAGTCCAAAGTTCAATACCGATTTCAATAAAATGAAACCACCTCGAAACTATATTAAACTCAACGCAAAAATAATCATCAAAATCAGTTCATAAATAAAGACGCTATAAAAAAAAACACAGACGAATTGTCGGACTCCTCCTTTTTTGAAGTCGGTTAATATTCTTATTAGTTCTTTGGCAGAGTAGCTATAGGATTGACGTAATACCCATAATATGTCAATCTACGCATTCGTATTGTTTGTCGTTAAGGAGTTCCCTGGTGTATCTTCCAAGTCCAAGGTCCAATACCGATGAAATTAAAATGGGGCCACCTTGGAGCTATACTGAACCCAATGCATAAAGAATCATCAAAATCGATCCATAATTGGCGGAATGATCGCGTAACATACATACAAAAAAACATACAGTCGAATTGACAACCTCCTCCTTTTTAAAAGTCGTTTACAAATTGGACATATATGGTAATTCACATGGGCGGCGAAAATTGGGTGTATAAAATACACCTCTGCCACCCCCGTATCGGGTATATAAGTGTCACGGTGTTTGTAAATAAAACTCCCCGCTGGACTTGTGGCGCATTAGGTTGCTAATCATCATGAGATCTTGGGTTCGAGTACTAGTTCTGGAGAAGGGTTATAATAATGTTTTATCGTAAAAATCTTGGTAACAATCTCATAGAATAGAATAGAAAACTCTTTATTGTACACCAAATTATTAATAAACAATAATGTAAGGTACAAAACAATATAGGGTACAATTGGCGGCCTTATTGCGTATAGCAATTTCTTTCAGGCAACCAAGCTCATACCTAATATACTCCTTATACTCATAACTCTTAATCACTGGAGAAAGCCATCGTTCGGCTTGTTGGTTTTGTAATCTTCATTTAGGTACAGGAAGAATTCACAAATTTAAAAAAATACTTCGCCATTAATCTTTCTATTTTTATGTTAGTTAGATATTTTGCATAGTCATACGTTTTGCTACTTGAGTCTATTTTTTTAAGTATTTTTTAAGCCAAACTTATATTTTTTAAGTATTCCATTAATATGATTCTCAATTCAGCAGTAGAAATTATTCCCACACGATATTTAGAATGATAGCCAGAATATACTCCAAAAAGTTGGTAAGCTCTCTCTGTAATTAAAATTTTCCAATGAACTCGATGTGAGTAGTGGATTTTCGGGGCACGCAATTAAAATATTGTATTAATGAAGCCCTGTACACAATGCAGTGCAAATATATATATATATATATATATATATATTTGCACTGCCAAATGCCAGTAAAAATTAAGAGAAATGTCATGAATACCTGTCTCTTACCATCACTGACATACGCTTGCCAAACATGGAAATTCACGCGCAATGTTAAAAAAAAAATAAACTCATGCCAAAGGAGCATGGAAAGAAGCATGATGAAAATTAGAAAAATTGAAAAAATCCGCAACTCTACTATAAGCAACAGGAGTGATAGACGCACTAAACTATTCTATGAGATTGAAATGGCGATGGGCGGGCCACGTAGCAAGAATGAGTAATGATAGATGGACTTCTCGGCTGACGTCATGGCTAGGGCCCATGGGTGCTAGGAAGAAAGGAAGACCTAGAAGCAGATGGGCAGACGACATTGAAGGGACTGCTGGAAGACTGTGGATGGAAATGGCCACAGATAGAGACTACTTGTCATCTCTGGAGGAGGCCTTCACCCCCAAGTAGAGGGATTCCAAAATAAATTTAAAATGTGTAACAATGCATGACGATTCTCTTTTCTAGATTAAATTATTATATTATTATTATTATTGATTAACTAATTAATGATATATTGTTTTATACTAATAATCTATACAAAAATTGTATCAAATCCTTTAATAGGCGCGAAATAAAAGGCTTTTTACATAAATCAGACGTAATCGGACGTGATGATACAGATGTATAAATATTAATATGCCTTGTTGGTCTAACTGGCGATCATGAAATGGTACACAGTACTGTACTGTACATTGTGTAGGTGACACAATATTGCCGACGATATTATCGAGCCGACAATATTGACGAGCCTATTGTCATTATACCGGAGAAACTTTTTGGCTCCGGACTGCACTCGGGTTCGAACACACGTCTCTTGAGGACTCCTATTGAGGATTTTTCTTTAGATAAATTCGGTTTCAACCACATCCAGAACCTCTTGACCGCCACCCATACTGCGCCACTAAAAAATATTGAAATAGCAATTTAATAGAAAATTACCAACTGAGAAGTCCGATGGAGTGTTGTGTGAGGCACAGGGAGGTTTCAGGTCTGGAAGAGGATGTTCGGATCAAGTTTTCTCCCTCCGCAACATCGTAGCAAAGCATCTGGCAGTAGGCCGGAAGGTTTTCTGCGGTTTTGTGGACCTGAAGAAGGCGTTTGACAGAGTCGTGCGAAAGAGACTTTGGGACATTTTGCCAGAGTATGGTATAAACGGCACCCTGTTGTGAGCCGTCCAGTCCACCTACGTAGACAGCAAGGCATGCGTACGGGTGGGTGGTAACATGTCACCTTGGTTTGACGTTAAAATCGGCGTCAAGCAGGGTTGCGTGTTGTCCGCTAGACTGTTTATAGTGTATCTGGATAAAAGTCTTCAAAGACTGAATGCGATGACTGAAGGGGTAAAAATGGGTGATCTAGTGATAAACCACCTATTGTATGCAGATGACGCGGTTTTGATAGCGCCAACAGCCACTGATCTGCAAACACTAGTCACAGTTATGAGAGACGACTGCATGAACAATGGCTTACATTTGAAAATGAAGAAAACAAAAATTATGGTTTTTGAACGGGAAGAAACCAGAACGAATGCAAGGATTGTGGCTGGTAACGATGTGCTGGAGCAAGTGAATGAGTTTGTATATCTTGGATGCGCCTTCAGTAAGAATGGGAAATACACCGCTGATATAGAGAGAAGAGTGAATGCAGGTAATAGAGTGAATGGTGCGATAGGAAGGCTACTTGGGAGCCGGCACTTAAGCCAAAAGGCGCAGCTGGCCGTGCATAACGGAGTGCTTGTCCCAACGCTGTTATATGGCAGTGAGAGTTGGGTATGTAAGAAGTCGAAATGCGATCTCTGCGGAAGATGTGCGGAGTCACGCTGACCGACCGTATTCGCAACAGCGTAGTAAGAAAGCGAGTAGGTATGAAAGATAGTATCGGTGTAAAGATGAGAAAGGGTATGCTCTGTTGGTTCGGGCATATAGAAAGAATGCCAGAAGAAAGAATGACAAAACAGATATACAATGCGAAAGTGGAAGGATGTAGGTGCCGGGGAAGACCTAGACTATCCTACCATGACCAAATAGACCGTGTCTTAGCTGAAGGGCAAGTCAAGAGTCTCCGTAACCAGCGAGTGTGTATGAGACGAACTATGAGAGTGGAGGAAGCCAGAGAGGTATGTAAGGAAAGAACCTGTTGGAACTCTGTACTCTCTGCCTACCCCGCGAGGGAGCTGGCGTGATGATATAGATAGATAGATAGACCAACTGTATAACATAATTTCAACGAATACAAACCATGAATTTGCATCATAAGCTAACGAGATTTTAACCTCTCAATTACTTTTCCAATATAACCCTTAAATTTTAAATTAAGAAGGTGTGAATCTTTTTACTCATAGTGTAAACAATCCATTAGGCCCGGTACTTTCCCGCTAAAACTCAGTGATAAATGAGGGATGGAGCCAAAAAATATTAATGGCACCCAAAATCTTTACCCCGACCTAGGATTTAGGAATTTACTTTAAGAAGACCAAAGTTTCAGTATTTATTTAGGACATACAAAAGTGAGGCCACGTTCTGGTATTTAAAAGTATTAATTGAGTTGGTTTAATGTTAGTTTTGTAGTTAATTATTTAGGGTCCAGTCCAACCTCAGAGTATTTCATACTGGCTCTTGATTCTAGACAAGTTGCAATGGAGTATAGTTGGTTGATCGGGGGTCCAAAGAGAAAGCGAGGACCTTTAAATCCGGCAACTTGTTTTACTACCGGGAGGGTGAACAGCAGCCTCAAGGTGGGGTTTATTGTCCACAAGTCACTCATAAACAAGGTTGTGTTTATCATAGTGCGTCGAGCAGGGTAGCGTGCCTGATACTTAGAATGTCTAAAAGATATTCGCTAAAGGTCTTCGCACCGACCTCGGTATCCAGATCCAGATGATGAGATCGAAGTTATGTTTGAGGACATCAGTAGAGCCATACATACTTTCAAAATACACTTTACAGTGGTTATTGGTGACTTCAATGCGCAGCTGGGTAAACGAGGCGACGATGAGCTGAGAGTGGGGCAATTTGGATATGGGCAGCGGAATGGAACCCCAGGGGTCAGAGGCTGGCCGAATTTCTAGAGATAAAGGGACTCTATGATGAACTCTTTCTTCCAGAAGCCGCCTGGTAGGAAATGTACCGGGATGAGCCCTGGTAGCGAATTGAGGCTACGTTCTGGTATTCAAAAGTGTTCACTGAATTAGTTTAACGTTAGTTTTGTAGTTATTTGTTTAGGGCCGAAATGCTGGGTCTCGATTCTAGATATTCTCTCGTTGGTCTAGTCGCGAAGAATGTTCAAATCCTAGTTCGGACAAATGTAGTTTTTCTATCGCAAAATTCCCACTATCAGTCCGAAGTCTGGAATTGGGCCCAGTATATGGCAATAGGCTATTACATGGAACTTAACATCGTCGGCGGAAAGTGGGTGTACACATATCTCTGCCGCCCCCGCTTGAGGAATATAAACAACACGGTGTTTATTTTTTTCACATGATTTGAGTTTGTGTATGTGGGCACGTATGACTTTCTCCAAAGCCGACATCAAAACTTAATTATTGTCCTTAAGCACGTACACAATATAGAAATTTATTTTCAGGCAACCTGCTCTCTTTTTGTACCGAGTCAAAATGTGCACATTGGCTATCTAGTCCTTATTATTTCTATGAGTAACACAGATGCACTTGAAATGTAGATCAAAACTTTAAGAGCATAGTTACTGTCCAGTATTAACCATAAACACTCGTATTTCCCTGTAGTCTGATCAATCGGACTATGAGAATTCGTTTTTGATTCTTCTTAGTCCGATGAGTCCGACCAATAAAATATACACGTGGTCAGATTGGATCAGACCAAGCAGTAGAGCCCAAACCAGGCCTTCCTTTTTTTACCTTGGGAAAATCTTGCATAGGGCTTCCGTGAGCCTCGGGGGAATTATGCGGGGCGTGTCGGATTCCTACCACCTAAAACCTCAGGGTGACTGACATTAGCATTTTAGAGGAGCTCCGGGAACTCTGAATTGAACACACCGGTGCCCCTCTTGTGACGCTCTCTGAAGATCTGAACCCCCCGAACTGAAGCGGTGCTCACGGCGACGTGGGCCACACCACGCCGCTTTCCTCCTCGGGGTCGCTCGTGAAGGACTCTCAGGGCCCCCGCCCCTTGCATCCGCGACCCTGAAGGCCCCTCTGCTGATGTTGGTGCAGGGGGGGGTCCCCCGCCAGAAATTAGGCCTTCCTTTTTTTTCATGGAGGAAAGTTTTTATAGACTGACGCCCCATCTGCCTTATCTGGCATCTGGTCTATCTGGCAGACGGGGGGGTGTCGGACTCTCTGATGCGGTCCTTGCCCCACTTTGTGTGGCGCGGGGACCGCAGCAGCATACCGACTAAAACCTCCATGGTGTTCCTTCTCTCGGCCATAGTGGAGGGCTGCAGGCACGGGGACTACTTTCACGGCCTCTCCAGCGGTAGTTCTTTCAGGACCTACCTCTTGTGCGGTCTCTTTCGACGCATGGTTCTCTCTCATACAGGGGGGCGCGCTGGAACACAAGCATGTCACATCCACCTCACGGGCGCGGGTGCAATGCGGGTAATAGCCCCCGACGCCATCACCCGCGCACGCCCTCTTCACGGAGGCATTAATTCGGCCTGTCGCCGTCTTCTGCGCCCCAACCTCTGGCGCCGGTTCGGGTAAGCAAGGGGATCGTCCTCCCTGACCCGTTCCGCCGCCTCTTTTGCCGACATCACTTTCTCAGTGAAGTACGCTACCGCCTTCCACGACCTCTCGCTGCCAACTATGGAGCGAACAATGGCCGGAAGGGACAGGTCCCTCCCCACAACTGCGACTAGTGCGTCGCGCTCCTCTTCCCAGGCAGGGCAAACTCCTAATGTGTGCTGTGCCGTATCTTCGGCGCAGTCACAATCGTAGCACATCGGGTCTACCTCCCTTCCAGCTACCCGGTGCAGGTACTTGCCGAAGCAACCGTGCCCCGTCAAGACCTGTACGAGCCGGAAAGTGAGTTCTCCTCCTTTTCGGTGCACCCATTCTTTCAGCACGGGGTGCACCGCCTGTATGGTCCAGTGGTAAAACTACGCCTTCCTATCCTAACTTATCTTAACTCCCGAATCGTACAATATGTAGAATATCTTATCAAAAAGTTAGAAAAGGAAGATGTGGATCATGCTTAAGAGCACACAGTCACGGAGTATAATTTACTCGTTAACTGAAATATAGGAATTTCGGTACCACACGAAAATAATACAATTTTATTTCATCCCCTTCATTTAATCATAGCAAAGGGTCATTCATTTCTCCATCTCGCTTAGAATTTCCGACGTTGCTTTCACAACGAATGTAGTTAATTTCCATGTTCCGTACTCCAAGAAAGGTAACTCGTGTTTTTGACAGCAATCATTACCCATTTTAAAGTTAGCTGTAATTGGATTTCTCTCATTTGTTTAGCTTACGGCAGTCAATTACGTTAGCACCGGAAATGAGTTTTGTGTGGAAATCTGTAATTTTGAGGGTTTCGACGGAAGTAATGTATTATCGACAGTTTGTATGTATTAACATATATTTGTGTACGAATTTCAAGATTAAGTATGAAGATAAACTAAGTTCAACTCAGACTCTGACTTAGACCCTCACTGTATTTATATTTTGGCATATTTCTTACAATCGTTTGTATAGAGACTGGTCCGCCCAAAATCAATTAGATTGTTACACTTTAAAAAGTCTTATTATATCAGTCTTAAGGAAACACACTGGAGCTAGATCATAAACATAATTTTGTAATATAACGTTTAATCTATGCAGTCATGAAAAAGAAATACGGGAGAGATTTAGAAGAGATCTGGCGTGATGGTACAGATTGATAAAAAATACTAGCCCGTTGAGTTTCTCAGCAGATCATCTCAGTGGAGGCAGCATCCCGGTCTGGCGGTAGATAGTGAGATAGAAAAAAATATTCTTTTGGAACTTATATAGATAGCTGTAAAAAATAAATAGATATACTTAGTGTATGGCCAACGGATGTCATGGTTGGTTAAATGGTTGTATTTTTTGGTACAAGATATGCTTAGTGCGGAGATTGCTGTAAAATGTTTTATTATTAAGCTATTTTAATAAACTATTCTTATTCTGTATTACTTCCCTGGGGCCCTTGCTAAGTGTCAAGCGTTTCGTCTCTATTGACTATGGACTGATACTGGACATTTTTCTATCGAAAGATTACATTTTTGTCCGATCCCTATGTCGATTTCTAATGCAGGGCCTTGTAATCGGTACGCGCATTATTCTCCACTAGACCATTGACAGAGTCTCTGAAATTTGAAGTCGAAAATATTTTGTTATATTTTTTCTGACCCATCATCCAAAATTATGGATGTAATGTAGAGCTAGAGCTGAGCTCACGGAGGTAGAGTATATCTATCAAGGCTAACTGACTACTGCGAATAACCAGGTCGCCCCAGCATGACGCCTAATGTGACCCTAGAGGCTTGTACTCCGGTTTCCAACTTGTTTATTGGTTTGTCAAGATCCATTAAACGTTCCTGTGTCTTATAAATAAATGTTCGTTATTTTATAATGTGATATTTGATCTCTTCATGATAATTCACGAAAAAAAGGTCAGAGATATTTAGAACATGACGTTGACGTTTGATTTCGTTTCATCAGGGTTTAGCACGAAAATATTGACGTTAGCGTATCGCTAGCTGGTTTATATGCCATCCGTGTCACACTACAAATTTAATAAATTAACATGATTATTCCCTAGCGTCACGCTTAAGTATATTTTTCCTGCTCAGCCCTCGGAGGTATTAGCAAATAAGTAAACGATTCGTTTTTTTTCATCAGAGGGCTTATTATGAACAATTAAACGTTATAATAATGTTTGAGATTTTAAAAATCTTAGACTTCGAAAGTGATTTGGCGTGTTTAATAATATTCTTTGAACAAAAACCTAAAAATTATACGAATATATTATCTTCTTTTCCTTTATCTTACGACTTAAGATACTAAAACTACACAGCTGATAGCTTAAAAAAATATTTCTAGATATCGTTTGATACTTTATTTTATCTTAAACCATTATAAAACTTTTTTTTATCTTAAAATATATATTATACCTATTTTGACTTCTTAACTCGGATCTTAATTTTAAATGTCTTCGCCCTTTGGAACAACTTATATAGTAGCTTAAGCTTACTTATACCACAGTTAAAGATTCTGAGATTATTTTGCCGTTGTTTGTTTTTTATTCCTCCACTAAAGTAAATTTGTTCTTTACAGTAAATAGAGAATTCAATTTGTCTACATTCTTGTTTGTACGTGGTGTGGGCAGGTTCCCCACAAGGTAAACCGATGACCTGGTGAAGGTCGCTGGTAAAAGCTGGATGCAGACAGCACAAACTCTTAGTGCCCTCAGCTTTCTATCTCAGCATCCAGCTCAGATATTCTTTTTTTTTTAAACTTAGCCCCGTACTACGATTTATTCCTGTGTCGTGGGTGTGTTTACAAACGTGAATATTCACATTCGCAAATACCCAGACCGAAACAAATAATTGTGGGTCATATAGATTTGTCTCGTGCGGGAATCGAACCCACGACTATTCGACCCAAAGGGAGGAGCTGCTTCAGCTCTTAACCACTGCGCCAAAACGCCGACATTCTTTTCTTTCTTTCAGTTGAGACTGATGACATTCTTGTTTTACTTATGGCCGATACCTATATTTGACTGTTATGTATATGTAAAGAAGAAGGAATATGGTACAAAACTTTACAGTCTGAGCCTCTTCGTATACCATGTGTTATAGAATACAAAATGAATAGAAACTTAGTTAAATTACTCCCAAGCTTCAGATCTGGACACATTCCATCAAATAAATTACTCCGAAGCTTCAGATCTGGACACATTCCATCAAATAAATTAGCATATATGTTGAAGAAAACGGATTCTCTTTATTGCGATACATGTAGTGTAGAAGAAGATGTGCATCATATATTGATGGAGTGTGTTAAAAATAAACAGGAAAGAGAAACACTGATCGGAACACTGAAGCTAAACAGGTTTGATGTAGGAACCGCGCAAACTATCCTTTCAATACCAACCTCTAAAGAAGCGAGGATGCTATGTCGCTTGGCTGCAATATCCGCGCGGTGACTCTTCCTCCCACGAGGAGACTACAAGTAATGGGCACAATGGTGTTGACATACCCAGTAATGGAAATACAACCCATAAATAAATTTAAAATTAAAAAATAATGTAATCGGATTGTCTGTGGGCTTGCTTTACAATACATCTTGTATAAAATGTCAAAATTCTATTAGAAAAATGTATCCTTGAATTAAATACAAGAACCAGCCATTAATTAAACTAGAACAATTGACTGACAGACAGCACAGCTTAAATAGACGGATCTAAGCTGAAATATATCTATCTATACCATCACGCTAGATCCATTGCGAGGTAAGCAGAGAGTACAGTACACCAAGAGGTCTTTCATTACATACCTCTCTGGCTTCCTCCAGTCTCATAGTTCGTCTCATACACGCTCGTCAGTTACGGAGACACTTGACTATTTAATAAGATGAGTATGAAATTAATGCATTAAATTTTCTACAGAAGTTTTTTGTATATCATAATTTACACTTAGAAAGGATTTCCATAATTTAATCATAATCATAGGTAATCATTTATTTTGCCAGTGTAGCTCACACATCTTGTATAAATAAGAGCGTTAAATAGGGGGTTCAAAATTGCCGATGGGAAACTCCATAACTCCATAGTATGCATATTTATATCATCACTTGTGGGGTAGGTAGAGAGTACAGTGTTCCAAAAGGTTCTATAATATTAGGAGATAGGTAAAGTTTGTAATATCTGGAGGGAAAAGTCTGGTGAATTTTATGTGTAAAAACCAAGAAAGTATCGATAAATTCAATTTTAGTTTTCAGAAGCCATCCTTAAGTCCCCTATGGAATTTGAGACATTCAATTACAACACGGTTCAGAGCTAGTGGTGGTCTAATACGGTGTCTTGATCACCGCGCCCGAACTGTTGCGGGGTGGGTAGAGAGAACAGAGTTCCAACAATAACTTGATGCCTGGTATTATACTTCTACATGAAGAGTTAACTATCTGGTTAGTCAAGAGGCCCATGGAGGCGTTCTCGAGGTCCTGAGTTTGAGACCTAAGTTAGAAATGTGTGCTTTTCCTATAGAAACAGTTTCTCGGTTGCTGTCCAGAGTCTAAAATTGTGCCCATTATAATAGCCATAAGCTAGCCCCTTATTAGTTGGTACCAAGCATCATCTAGAAACCTTTGCCACCCCCGCTTGGGAAATATTCGCGCGACGGTGTTTGTTTGTTTATTTTATCTTTATTTGTTTCGCACAAACCTGCCTCATATATTCCTACATAAACGACGAAAATATTAATACGCGTCATGTAATAAAAAATCTAATATACTATGCCCGCATTCAACATTATGAGAAATACATATATCTTTATACGGGCAGCTAGACAAACTATCGGTCGACACGCAATGTTGTGTCACAGTATAAAAATATATAAACAGTAGAGCATATTAAATATTTTTAGTTGTAGGATCAATCAATTGAAATTTCAATCGCAATTAAACTAGTCCCCCTAAGGAATAATAAAGACTTTTGGACGTCAAACGCCTCCGATCCTCTTGTAACCATGGGTGCTGTACAGCACTCGAAACGTCGGGAACATGAAAACCAAAAATAAACCGCGATAGAATCCGATAAAATATTTTTATTGCAATTTAATTTTTTCACTAATAATTTTCGCCTAGCTCTGGCGAATATTTATACCTACGCGCTGGAATCTGCCAAAAAGATACGTAGAGCGTGCGTTTGTGTGCGTGATTCCAATTCGGTCCGCTAGTACTAAGATACTTTACTGTTAACCTATGCTTATACTGTAGTTGTGTAGAACCTTATCACACATAATCTGTTGAAGTTTTATTTACCACAATCATAACACAGACAAACGCTCACCAACAACGCTTACATTATTACTAAATATTCGGTTTATGTATCAAAATTCTCTAAGGAACGCTTTCACCACCTTCAGTAAAGTCTGAAGTAGACTAATCGACAATTAAAGTTGCAAAACAGTCTATAAACGAATTTTATTATATCCGACTAGCCAAATCTACAAGTATCTGAGGGCAATGAAAACCCTAAGTGATTATTACCTTTACTCTTGTAGATAATTAAAAACTTACAGTAAAAAAGAAAGCAAGTAAATCAATTAAATAAATTACTTTACTTAAATATATCTTACGAATATTATAAATGTGAAAATTTGGATGTTTGTTACTCAATCACGCAAAAACGACTGAACAGATTTAAATGAAATTTCGCACACAGATAGTTTATTACCTAAATTATTAACTAAAAAACATACCGTTATGCCTTAATTCCCCAAGTGAGGGTGGCAGAGGTGTATTGTGTACACCTACACGTCGCCGATGATAAGACGATAAGCCCCTAAGTTGTAGTTGACCGTATGGTAGAAGTTATTGCCATTACACCAGGTTCAATCCCAAACTCCGGACTGCGACTGGTCTTTTTTCAATAGAAAAAATAGATATAAAAACCTTGTAATGACCACCTGCAGTGTCGCTAAACCACCGAAGCAGTCTGAGTCAAAGGAATTCCAAAGTAAAAGGAAAACTTATTCAATATCCTCACGCGAAATTTTCTTTCCTTGATTTGCATTATAACAGCAACCAAGTCTCGCCTCTAGAATTTAATATCAAATTTTTGTGAATATTTTTACATTAAGATTTATAAGAGGTGTTTCCTTAATTTACATTGGCTTGAAAAAAGGCCGTCTGAAATTTTTAAAATCTCACGAAATTGGGTACAGAGTGCTTTTTTAATTATAAATATCCGCATATACTAGTTGAGATAATGTAATAGGTTTAATAAGAGTTTTTCTTCAAAGGGACAGGTAAATATATTTGTTATAGTAAATTTATGAATAAACAATAATGATTATTTTTCACCACTAAAAGTATTGTACAAGATTACATTTACAGATATTAACAGTATAAATAGAAGAAATTAATTCTATATTGTATCGAACACAATTACAGTGCGTGTGTTGGTTATGAAGGATTAAACGAACTTTTTTTACCCTATCACCTAAACTAGACGGAAGCCTGTATCTGAGGTGATAGCGCTCAGCCATGAACATTATTTATCAGTGTTCGCTTCTTGATTTTTTTGTGTGTCACTGGTTGGTATATGTATAGAAATTTTAAGATTTGATCAGATTTATATATTTTTTCTTCTGAATCACTCAGATATATCACCCCGTCCTTTGGAAGTCACTTTAAGCCAGACATGTTCCGGTTATAACTTCACGTGGCACACGTTAAGCCAAGTTGGACGCCTTACAGGCGGCTTAATAAGTACCAACAGCTGATGGCCACAAACATGCCTCTAACAATCCATACGGGGACAACGTGGTGAAGATACTCTATTTTCTTTCATCTCGATTTCCAATGACCTTTACCCAGCAGTGAGACATACTTAATAAATAAGTTAAAATATATATTATAATTACAGTCTCAATTAATATTACAAAAAAAATTATAAGGACCTTTCGGACATAATGATAGGACAATACCTTCCACCACTACCTACATAGATTTAGATGTCTAAAACCTAAACATACGAATCTGGATTTGAAACCTCGAACTCCAAAATAAAACAGACCATTTAACCTTCACTAGCCTATTACTGCTTCCATCATTTCTATAACAGTTTTTGGTCCAAGGTTTACTGAGATACATAATAAATTAGACAAATTAATACCGTAACGTTCCCCACATAGGTGGCGCTAGCTGTCATGTTAACATAGACTCCGTACTAAATAAATCACTAAAATTATTTATGTCCAGTTTCTTTAGTAGAAAAGTTCTCGACAGTGAACAGAAGGTCCAATAACTAGGTGTTAGTGTTTGCAAGTGATTTCCGTGCGAGTCAGCGAAGTTGCAATACGGATTGATTACAGAGGGCAAACGTGCTACAAATTACGTCTGAGTGACTGTTTGCAAGTGTTCGGAACTATTTTGAGTGACTTCAACCCATATCAACAGACTATTAACTGAACCAAATACGTGCCGTACTATAAAGTGTTGAATCAGTGGTGAATTGATAAATTTGGTCCGTTTTTTATTCAAATTAGGATCTCAGACTCGAACCCATAAGTGTTGAAAAACTAGCGACATCTCGTTTTTTCTAGTATAAGTCTTTGAAAGTCAATAAAACAGTTCCTTGAGGTGTTAGTCAAAGCATAGTTAAATTTGAACCGGTTAAGTAGTCGTAAAGTTAGCTCATTTGGCAAGACGTTGCGGTGGTCGTACTGAGAGCACGAGTTCGTATCTCGCCGGCCTGCAGTCATTTTTTGTGGTTTGTACTTTGTACCAAAATTTATAATTGCAATGACGAAGTGTGGTGCCTGCGGAAAGTTTCTATCGGCGGCAGGTGCCGCTACCTGTACCATCTGTCCGGGTACGTTCCATAGAGCATGTGTGGCAATTCCTGATGCGGCACCGATCTCGAGGGATTGGACTTGCCCGGAATGCAAAAAGAAACTGAGAAAAGGTGATAACAGCAGTACTCCTGTAAAAGGGGTTCCTGTGGCTACGCTGGGCGTGATGAAGTTGGCCTGTCCAGTTCTGTGAATGTGTCCGAGCCAGTCCTTCAGTCACACGATTGCCACGCGGCCGACGCCGCGGAGATCCGTGAAATGCGCCGCGAGCTTGCGTCATACATGACTGAGATCCGAGACTTCCAAAGGGAACTTAACGACTTCCGTGCGTCCATAGCGTCAATCCGCGAGCGCCTAGATGGCTTTGACAGTAGACTAGACGCTGTTGAGCTAAAGCAATCCGCGATGTCGGCCACCCCGGAGGTAGCGGAGCTGGAACGTACTGTAACCCAACTGCGGTCAGAGATTAACGAGAGGGATTAGGACGCGCTGCTGTCAGATCTTGATATAGGCCATCTGCCAGAAGTCAAGGGCGAAAACGTACTACATACGTTCGCTGTCTTGGCGGTGAAACTCGGAGTACCAGTAGAAGAACGCGACATTGTGTTCGCTGAACGTGTCGGTGCGGTGGCTGACCGTTCCGATGCCGCTAATAGCGGTGGAATGGAGGCGCGCCCGCGCCGCGTCGTGGTTCGACTGGCGCGCCGACACTTGCGTGACGAGGTGCTGCATGCCGCACGCGTCCGTCGCACTATTACCAGCGCCGACGTGGTTGCGCACTCCCCCCCGCGTAGGATTTATATCAACGAGCGGCTAACCCGCTCCAATCGCCAACTGTTCCACCAAGTACGTGAAGAGTGCCGGAAACTACATTGGCGGTACGCATGGACAAGAAGAGGGCGGATATTCGTGAGGCAAACTGATGGGAAACAAGCGCACAATATACGTACCGCTGCCGACCTTATGCGGGTTTTTAAGATTGATGTTGTTTGATAGTCTATCATACAATAATCATTGTTTTATTTGTACCTTTATGTTCTTTACATCTTTTTATTGTAATTTTATTTACTGTCACTGCTATATTGTTATGGAACAGTTGTTTGGGAGGTGCATGGGGTTTCACTCTCGGTTAACTATTGGGAAAGAATTAGTTACTGAAATGGCCGGTATTACGAATGGCATTTTCTTTACTTTACACATCTTTTTCCTTAGCGCTATTATTGATAAAAAATTTAAATCTGTTATTTTTCAACACATCAACTTTTATTATAAGTTTTTTATTAGGCTCTTACACCTGCAAATAGCATATAAAACTTCTTATGCCTTGCTCATATTATGTTGTGGCTGTTACGACTACCTACTGGAGGTTATTACTGGCAAGTTATAATGGTTAACAAAAAAATTAAAGTAGGTTTGTTCAATGCAGGTTCCCTAAGCACAAACCATGACAATTTTATAGCTAGCGTATTACGCCACGACTTGAATATATTGGCGATAAACGAAACTTGGCTTAGGGCTGGCGAGGAAGGTCGAGCGCCTGTGGTGCCCGGGTACACAATGAGGCATATACCGCGCCCGGTGGGGGTCCGCTCACGCGGTGGAGGCGTCGGGTTTTATATTAAGCGAGGTCTGCACGCGCGCACTTGGCCCCACCCGATCGAACCGCGGCACAGCGCTGTAGAACAAATGTGGATTTTACTTACTTTAAATGGTAAAAAACTTTTTTTTTTTTTTTTTTTTTTTTTGTATAATTAAACGTAGCCCCACACTAGGATTTATTCCTGTGTCGTGGGTGCGTTTACAAACATGAAAATTCACAAACAAATACCCATACAACTCGCCATAGGCACTGCTTATCGGCCGCCCTGGCAAGAGGTGGACTTATTTTTTGACGCTATCACCGATTCTTTAAATTCATTTACTAATTATGACAACTTAATTCTACTTGGAGACTTCAATATAAATTTAATGAATTGTAATGATGTAAGGTACACCAAATTTAGCACATTTTTGACATGTTCGAATCTTTCGCAATTAATTGATGTTCCAACTCATTTTACCGAGAATTCTCAGACCCTTATTGATGTTGTGTGCACCGATTTAAGCGCTAGACTAATTTCATTAGATCATGTAGGGTCCCTTTACGGGCACTGTCTTATTGACTGTGAGTTCCACATCAAGCGTGACAAACCCGCACCGCGTAAATTTACCCATAGACTTATAAAAAATATAGACATGACAGACTTCAACAATGATCTACAGTCTATTAGATGGGACCTAATTTCGACAATGGCTAACGTTAACGACATGGTTAGTGCATTCAATCATTATGTTCTATCCCTGTTTGACCTCCACGCACCAATAAAAATTTCTACCTTCAAAGAGCGCTCCTATCCTTGGATAACGGATACTATAAAGCTAATGATGAAGACTCGAGACCAAGCGTTATCCGATTATCATAAAAATAAGTCAGATACGAAGAAAACGTATTATAAAGACCTGAAATCTACTGTAAATCAAGCTATTTTTAATGAAAAAGTTGCTTATTTCCGATTCAATATTAATAATAAAATACGAGACCCCAAATTATTATGGAAAAACCTCAAATCGACCCTTTTGCCAAAAAAACATAATGAACTCCCTAATCATTTTAGTGAACCTAACGTTATAAATAATCACTTCTTGGATATCCCTGGCATGTCGACAGTGAGTCCTTCTCTTCTTACCTATTTTGAGCAACACAAGAACAGTAGTTCAGTATTTAAATTAGAGCTGATTAGCTTAGAGAAGATGTTCCAAATTATTAAAAACTTAAAATCAAATGCCGAGGGTTGCGACCACATTACTCGAGACATGCTGACCATGACGTTTCCAAACACATTAGGTGTGCTTAGATCTATTATAAACCGATCTATATCCACCTCTACATATCCAGATATTTGGAAATTAGCTATCGTCTGTCCACTGCCCAAATGTTCAAACCCCGCCGCTCTTAAAGATCTTCGGCCAATCAGCATTCTACCTTGTATGTCAAAGATTTTAGAAAAAGTGGTTTGTGAACAGTTAACGGAGTTCTTGGAAAAGAATCATATATTACCCGAAGTTCAGTCGGGGTTTCGAAAGCACCGAAGCATAGTGACTGCACTGCTGGATGTCTCTGACAATATACTCTGCGCACAAGATAACGGCATGTGTACTCTCTCAGTTTTACTCGACTTTTCTCGCGCGTTCGACTCTATAAATACTACTCTGCTTATTTCGAAATTGAGTTTCTATGGTTTCGACCATCGTACCTTGCTCTGGTTCAACAGCTACCTAACGGGCCGACAGCAGTATGTTAAGCTTATCCGTAATGATGGTTCAATTGTAACGTCTGAAAAAGTGGCTGTTAATAAAGGCGTCCCGCAGGGATCCATATTAGGCCCGATTCTATTCATTTTGTACACGGCAGACATAATAACACATATCAAGTATTGTAAATTTCACATCTACGCAGATGATATACAGATCTACATTTCTTGTAAGCCGTGTGAAGTCAATGATGCTATAGATAAGCTAAATGCTGATCTGTCCAGTATAGCCCAGTGGTCAAAAAATAACTGTCTACTACTAAACCCTGACAAAACCAAGTATATGATATTTGGCAGTCCGTATCAACAACAGCTAGCAGTATCCTCATCAACAGTTCGCATCTCGCTCCTGGAAAAAACTATTGAGCAAGTAAGCGTGGCACGCAACCTGGGCTTGCACATGGATAGTAATTTGAGGTTCGAAAGTCATATTGCTGAGTCAGTAAAAAATTGTTTCTATAGGCTTAAAGTGCTGTATAAAATGAGACCATATTTATCGGAAAAGCTACGTATTCAGCTTGTAGAATCTCTTGTACTATCCAAATTAAATTTTACTGACACAGTTTATGGTCCTAGGCTTTTAACTAGAACCCAAAAGTTGATCCAACGAGTCCAGAATGCGTGCGCACGTTTCTGTTTTGACATACCGCGAAGAGGCCACGTCACTCCGTTCTTAAATGAGCACTTCATTTTAAAAATGATGCACAGGCGTAAACTTCATTTAGCATGTCTTCTTTATGGTGTATTGAAGTTTAAAACCCCTACTTATCTTTATGATAAAATAACGCATTTGTCAGCTCGGAGACAGTGTTCGGCGCAGCTATCGACACAACGGCACTACACAGCCGCCTTCAGGGGTAGTTTTCGCTACGCTGCGTCCAAATGTTGGAACAACATCCCCCCTCCCATCAGGAACCTGTCAAATAGTAAAGGTTTTAAAATAAATCTAAGAGAATTCCTGTACGAATGCCAGAAAAAGCAAGGACATCTCAAGCACGACAGCAGTATCATATAATAACTTTTACTGACGTAATAATAACTGTGAACTGATCTAATTTATTTTACCTTATCTCGTTTGCCATCCTTTATATGTTGCCGATTGTTCGTCCTCTAACCTTCTTCTCTAACTCATTGGGGAGAGTGGAATGTCAGTCACCCTCTTACATCACTATACCACAAAAGTTCTTATTGTCTTTTAATATGTTACTTTTCTATGTTTATTATTATTACTTTGTTTGTGATTGCCAGTGTAAGCAGAGCATCTTCAATTCAATCATCCTTTTGTGTTGTAATAATTTCGCTTTTTTATTATCTGTATTATCTTTTTTTTTTTTTTTTTTGGCTTTCTGTCAAATTCAGTAGTGTGTCATATTTTTGTCTGTTTTACTTGTTTTTGTGTTTTAATTTATTTATTTTGATTTTTGTATAGTTTAATAATTCTAGGAGTGTATTTAGCGTGACAGCCCGTGGTCACTCCAAGGGCCTTACCAGAATACCAGCGCTGGTTGCTTCAACCAGCATAACGCTGAGGCGGGGCCATATGTGGTACTCATACCTAAATATACATGCTTGATGGCAGTATGATTTATTTATAATTATGTAACTCATTATATTAAGTTAATTGCCATCGTCATTTTTTTTCTTTTTGTTTTGTTTTGCTTGTATGTACCACATTAAACGTTTTTCTTTCTTTCTTTCTCTTTCTTTCAAAAACATTTACTCATCAATTATTACGTTTCATGAATCTCATTATTCTATTAAGCATTAAAATTTACGGCGACCTTCTGGTACAAATCTATTTTCGACCACTATTTTTCTCCATCCAAACAAACTTAAATTAACACCGAATTCTGGCAATATTAGCCTTTATTGCCTAGTGATAAAGGTTTTGCGTGGTTTGGTTTGAAGGTTTGCGGTTATTGGTCGATCATAAATCGGCGCAAAAGGTTCATATGTTCGGCGATAACCTTCGTAACTCTATCTCGGGACGGATGTGCCTACACGCGATCAAAATAACCTAAAACCAGCACAGTTACCGTTTATTTTAGACGTATTTTTTGGGTTAGTAGGCTTAGGGTTGAAAAAAACTTCATGCCTATGTTTTTTTTAAGGGACGATGACAGAGTACTGTGTACATTTCCTTGACAATGTTAGGTCTTAATGTAAAAAAGAACAAGCAAATTGTCATCAGACGGTCCACGATCCCAAACTCTACAGAGACAGGACTGCTACAGAGAAATTTTCAGTAGGAAAACCCTAGTCACTTCTTCTTCGTGACCTCACTTCGTGATCTTAATCAGTACAGCTAAATGTTGAATATAAAAGTTTCTGTCATTATCATCATGCTTAATCCGTTGGGCGATGGCAAAAAGTACAGGGTTCCCACAGGTTCCTTATAGACTTTCATTGCTTCTTCAACTCTCATATCATGTCATAGTAAGATATTCTATGCCTTCCTCGGTACCTTCATTCTTCCACAATCGCATTATGTATCCGCTTTGTCATTCTTTCTTCCGATATTCCATTCCAAGCTAGCGAGGGAGAATCAACGTCGGACCTTATTTCCACAGTTACCAGTATAGGAAAAGCTATTGAAATCGAAATAACACCAACTGATCTGAGAGATATTTACCGCCTGCCAGGAAGAAATAGCAATAACACGAATAGAAGCATTGTCGCGGAGTTCACTACAATGACCACCAAGACCAAGTTCCTATCCAATGTGAAAGCCTTTAATAAGAACCGCAAGCCACAAGAAAAACTAAATTCGGAGATCATTGGTCAAACTGGGAAAAGCCAACCGGTGTATGTTGCGGAATACTAACCCCTACAACAAGGAAACTATTTTTCTTAGCGCGTAACTTTGCGAAAGAAAATAACTTCAATTTCTGCTGGACGGCAAATGGCAGTGTGTTTTTACGCAAAGATAGTGGAATAAATCAAATTCTTATTCACTCGGAGGAATGCCTAACAAAATTAAAAACTAAACAATGACTATTAACTATATGTAGCGTATCACCACATTGCCTTTGGCTGCCTTATTACTATTATTGTTATCATATTGCGATTTGTATATCATGCGCATTCCTAGTCATTTATAAAGATATTTTTAAATAACGCATGATATCCACTAAGTTACAATCATTATCACACTTTCACAACTCTTACTCACCCAAAACACACAACACACATATAAACAGATGCACAATACTCCTATTCCACACTACCTGCCTCACCCCATATATACGCAAATATCCTTACACACATCATCGCTTATATTATAAATCCAACATTAAGTTCCTATTTAATTTCTTTTCATGGAAAAGTGATCTGACGTATGATAAAGTACGAATCATGTGCAAAAATATTCTTCCCAAATCCTGGTTGACATTTCAAATATCTCCCTCTAACTATTTAACAGTTTGTTCGTCTTTTTGCGCTTTTTATATCCATAACAAATGGCTAATATAGATCTATTACTGGACGAAATTGACTCGCTTAGTGTATCTAAATCGTTTAAATGTAAACCGGAAAACTGATTGTCATACGTTGACAATCCATCTAGAGGACTCACAATACTCCACTTTAATATACGGAGTATTAATACAAATTTTGATGAAATTCCTGTCTTCTTGCATTCAATTGGCTTTCAAACCGACATTTGTGACAATGTTGGCTAAATAAAACATCACACCTACCTGCGCTTGATGGATACAACTCCTACTATACAAAAAACACGTATAACCAGAATGACGGATGCGCTATATACATCAAATCATCTATTAAATATAGTATAATAGAGCCACACTTTCTAGGCGCTAACTGCTTAATCTGTCATTTGGGAAATGAGTTGACAATCATCTCTCTTTTTCGTTCCCCTTCAAACAAAAATATTGATGATTTTATTGTAAGTATGGATGCCACCTTGCATGCTTACTCTAATGCAGCCACCGTAATTGTAATTGACGATATTAACATTGATACAAAGACAAGCAACTCTGATAATCGTTCCGATGAGTACCTATCATGTGCAGCTGCTCACGGTCTTCTCCCAGCTCATCTATTCCCTACTAGATTGCCAAATTGTTTAGACCACGCTCTCCTTAAAACTAATCTCCTTGCCACTACACTTGTCATAGAGACCTCGATAACTGACCATGAACCACTGTAATTGTTTCTTGAAACTAAAAAACACGTTAGTTCTAATAAAACTAGATTAAAACGTATGACAGATTTTGTAGCTGTGAAAACCACCATTGAAAACACTGACTAGTCTCCTATACTTAACTTGAGAGATCCAAATGAGGCCACAAATGCTTTTATTAAAACTCTTTCTCACTCTTTCTCTTTCTCGCAACACTCACGACTGAAAAAAGTACCCAGGAAACAAAGGAACATAAAGCCCTGGATCACGCCTGGTCTCATTCGGTGCATTCGTCATCGCGATCGAATGCACGCTAAGTTAAAAAAAAGTGGTGGCAACGAAATATTGAGAATATCGTATATCCGTTATCGCAACTTCTGCAATAATCTACTTCGCAGGCTGAAACATGATTATGAAAGGCAGGAATTTCTCAAAGCTAAAAATAATACGAAAGCCACATGGGAAATTATCAAAACCACATCTGATTTACGTACTCAACGTTCCCCCCCTACTGAACTTTTTAATCCTTCTGACTCTCCTAAATCTTCCCTGAATAAAATAAACTCTTTTTTTGCTAATATTGGAAATAAATTTACATAATTTTCGGACTCTTTAACATTTCCAACCTCAAACCAACCAGGCTTTATGGTCCTCTTGGAAACCACCGACAAAGATATTATAATGAGCTTTAAATCAGAATGTGCTGTCGGATGGGATGGAATATCCACCTCAATCATCAAGAATACACGACGAGTCCTTATACCAGTGATCACACATATTTGCAACATCTCAATTACAACTGGCGTTTTTCCTCTGACTTTTAAACAAGCCTTAATATACCCTATTCATAAGGCGGGGTCCAAAGGTGACGTCAATAATTATAGACCCATCTCCGTCCTAACTACAATGTCTAAGATCCTTGAACGTGTTCTAAATAAAAACCTTATTAGCTTCCTAAACTATAGTAACATTATCTCCAACAATCAATTTGGTTTTAGGGCCGGGATTGGTACTGAAGACGCTGTCTTAGCTTTAACCGAACATGTCACCAAAACACTCGACGCGAAACAGAAATGCTTAGGAATCTTCCTCGATCTATCTAAAGCTTTTGACACTGTCTCTGTGCCGATCTTACTGGCCAAAATGGATCGCATCGGAATAAGAGGTCTACCTTTCCAGATTTTCCCCGACTATCTCAAAGATCGCAGCCAAGCCGTTATAGTAGATAACATTGTAAGTGACGATCTGCCCATTGCGTACGGAGTGCCCCAAGGAAGTATTCTTGGGCCAACATTATTTCTTATTTATATAAATGATCTCTGCAATCTATCTATTCCACATTGTAACATTTATACTTACGCCGATGACACAGCGCTATTAATTCACGGAGGGACCTAGATTGAAACATACCAAACTGCTAATTTAGCACTGACTGAAGTGGGTAAATGGCTTGCCCATAACCTCCTTACGCTAAATATAGCAAAATCCGTTGCTGATCCTTTCAGTCTTAGAGCCAACCAAACTCCTCCAGATACGCTCATCTTAAAGGCCCATACATGTCCTTCCACGGGACAATGCAGTTGTCAGTCGATTAAAAGAACCCCCTGTGCCAAATATCTGGGTATCAATATCGATCAAAATCTGAACTGGCATGTGCACATTAATTTAACAGACGATTTAGCGCAGTGGTTAAGAGCTTAAGCCACTCCGCCCACTGTGTCTAATAGTCGCGGGTTCGATTCCCGCACGGGACAAATCTTTGTGTGATCCATAATTATTTGTCCCGGTCTGGGTATTTGTGTATGTGAATTTTCATGTTTGTAAACGAACCCACGATACAGAAATAAATCCTAGTATGGGGCTACGTTTACATTAAACAAAAAAAAATTATATCCATCCGTATTTGCAAGATCATTTATATTATTACGAGATTGCGGAAATCAGCGGATCGAAAAACCCTGGAACTAGTATATTCCTCCCTGTGCCAGTCCCTGCTGTCATACTGCCTTCCAGTCTGGGGTGGAGCTAATAAATTCGATCTCCTCCGTCTGGGGTAGTTAAATAGACTTGACAGTCTCTCGTTGGTCCAGTAGCGTATAATGTCGCTGGCAATCACGAGGTCCTGAGATGCAATCTTAGGTAGAACACGGTGTTATTGAGGTTTTATATCGAGATATTCCCAGTAGTGATATTGAATTGTGCCCAGCATTCAAGACTTAGGATATTAATTAAAACTAAATAAACATTGTAATTGAAAAAATCGGTGATACATAAGTGTATAAAATCGATTTTAATAAAAAAAATACATGCACCATGCACCTTGAGTGAAATCTGAGGTCGACTAATTGACAATAAAAGATGCAAGTAGTTAACCATCTCTGTAGCCCTCTCCGATGGTTAAGCCAGTCAGTTTTAATAGCCAAGTAATGCTAATCGGGAATAAACTAACCACTCCTTTACTCGAGGGTGGTAAAAGAAGCCCTTACTCTACCGGGCAAATAATAGTTGTGACTCTCCTACATACTTCTTTTGACGAACAGATCGGTCTGGTGGTTAAAGCTTGAGTCGCTCCGCCCACTGAATCGAGAAGTCGCGAGTTCACTTCCCGCACTGGAGAAATCTTGTTTCATGACATCATGTTTGTAAAAACACCCACGACACCACCTTCAGAAACATTCACGTTACAACAATATCAAAGAATATCTGTACATAGCACTTATGTACTGCAAAAAACTAATTCATAAATATTCGAGAACGCGATATTCAGACGATAAAACGATACTGTTTAACTGCCAATAAAGTTGTAACGTGTAGTACTAAAGTATTCTTTATACCTTTTCGTGTTTGCAGATAGAGAGCTAGGGTGGGGATCGTTGTATCAATAAATATAAATTTAACATTTTCTTATTTAAAAAAAAATACACACACTTCACGTCCATATTCCCCATGTGGGGATAGCAGAGACAGAGAGTGTGTGGTGGAGACCTTCAAATCGCGGACGATGTTAGATCACTATCATTATACTGGCACAATTCCGGATTTCAAACTGATGATGAGGATTTTTTGATGAAAAAACCACACTCTGCACAACCTAGGATTAGAAGTCAAGACCTGGTGGTTTCCAAGCGCACCATACGCTACTAGGCAAAAAAACTACACATACGCCATAAGTCAGAAATAAATAGCCCATTGGGTTTTTGGGAACTAAAACAGTACTGCTCTTCTATACTCGATGCATAATTAACAAAACATAAAATTTACTTTAAAGATCAGTTTCTTTTGGAAGAACGTACTTTCTTTTGGAAGAACTTAATTCTAGCATGCGGTGCATCTGAATCTTTTTCCTGGACTGGTTCCCAATAAATATTTGATATTATAGATGAAAGCTTTTTTGATAGTGACAAACAACCTTAGAAATAGCCCTGTTGGTGTTCTATTACACAAAGAAATTATACTTGACAAACTCAGTCCTATTAAAATACATCGGTACTAGTCAACATATTGCACCTCCGCTCAAATAGAGTCACAACTCAAATTTGTTACTTTTTTATCAAGCGAAATCGCCTCGAAGCGCCGTAACAAAGCGGCTGAGAGTAAAATATGTGATTTTATAGAAATTAAAAAATCGTTTGGTATTTTTATTCTGTTAAAAAAACGTAGCCCCACACTAGGATTTATTCCTGTGTCGTGGGTGCGTTACCAAACATGAAAGTTCACATACACAAATACCCAGACCAAAACAAATAATTGTGGATCACACAAAGATTTGTCTCGTGCGGGAATCGAACCCGCGACTATTAGATATAGTGGGCGGAGCGGCTTAAGCTCTTAACCACTGCGCTAAGTCGTCCATCCGTTTTAGTAGTTGGGACCCTAATATTCAAAAAACAAAAATACGATTTTTGAGTTATTCCGCTATTTGGGCGAATGTGCAATATATCGATAATAGCCTTGGTATTTTTTTGTCATGGGTACATCTCTAGCGCTCATCACTTAAACATAATCTTTCAAAAGGTACGCTTGTGTTACTCACACGCAACAAGGCCCTCATTCGTTACGATCAAGTGAACAAGTAACGCGGGGCGTTATGACAAGACAAGAATAAGCCCCGTCACACCTATTTTCCGCAAGGGGAAGTTAGTCAGTACACCTGATACTGTGTTCACCCACATTTCGCCGACGATGTTGGGGTTGGGGTCCATGTAATAGAAGGTGAACCAAGCCAAGCTCTGGATTGCTACTGGAAATTTTTATATCGAAAAATTACATTTTTGTCCGATATAGGTTTCAAACCCAGGGTTTCGTGATTGCCACGCGCATAATTCGCCACAAGACTAACGAGGTAGTCAAGCTTTATGATAATTTTATGATTAACAGCAGTGTTGGGCAATTATTTAATAGTAGGATCAATTCGTTAAATCCATCCAACCAATCGCAATTAAAATAATCCCTCTAAAGTACTCCAGAATTACAATAACTTTTGGACGTCAAATGCCACATTCCTCCCGTGACCATAGGTGCTGTTGAGCACTCGAAACGTCGGGACCTTAAAAACTAAAAATAGGCGGCGACCAAATTCGAAATATTTTAATTGCAACTTAATTTTGTCACAATTATTTTTTCCCAGCTCTGATTGACAGACGCCTTGGTCTAGTGGTTAAGAGCTTGAATCGCTCCGCCCACAGGATTAAAGAGTCGCGGGTTCGATTCCAGCACGGGGTGACCCACAAATTTAACGGTCTGAGTGTTTTGTGTATGTGAATTTCCATGTTAGTAAACGCACCCACGACACAGGAATAATTCCTAGTATGGAACTACGTTAAAAAAATAATAAAAAAATGGGTTCTCCAGTGGTATACAAAGTACCATAACATGATCATTGCACGAAGTTATCGTAACGCGTCTTATACAGACGCGTTACGATATAGCAAATAAAGGCCCGGTACTGTATTCAATTTATTATATCAATACTTTAAGTAGTCTCTTAAAAAACCTAACCCAAAGATTATATGTGTAATACTTCCGTCGTAAAAATATAATAGGACCATCCTACTGATATTATGAATGTGAAAGTTTGTGTGTTTGTTAGTCAATCACTTAAAAACGGCTGCATGAATTTAGATGAAATTTGTCACACGTTACACGTTTTACGACGATTACACATAAGATACTTATGGTTCCGGAAAATTGTTAGGTTCCTGTCTTAAGTCACGCGGCGGACAAAGTCGCGGGCAGAAACTAGTATTACATATAGCAAAGACTGTCTCGTTGGTCTGTTGGCATTTGATACGCGGTAGAGATCCCAAGGTCTTAGGTTCGAATCCTAGGCCGGAAAAAATTGTAAGTACTGTCCATAATGATTTACTTCGTATAACAGAGTGGAGCAAAAATTATGGCCTGAAAGTGAATCCCACTAAGACCCAAGCAATTATCATTGGCAGTTCGCATCTTATCTCAAAGTTGGACTGGACTTTACTTCCGCGGATTAATTTTAATGGAGTGTCGATTCCGTACGGTGAAACTGTAAAAAACTTGGGCTTAACGATGGATCGCTGTATGAGTTGGGCTAGTCAGCTGCAAGACGCCAGTAGCAAACTATACGCTGCAGCAAGTTCTCTTAGAAGACTGCGAAACTTTCTGCCTATTACCACTAAAATTGCTCTAGCACAATCTCTGTTGCTTCCTATTCTCGACTATGCTGACATCTGCTATCTAGATCTCACTGAAGACCAGTTAAATAAACTTGAGCGTCTTCAAAACTTTTGTATAAGATTTATATTTGGCTTGCGCAAATATGATCATGTATCTCAATTTCGTTCTAAGCTCAAGTGGCTCCCTATACGTCTTCGCCGGAATACTCACATCCTCTGTCTTCTGTACAATATTTTGTTCAGTCAGTCTTCCCCGCGCTACCTTAAGGAACGATTCAATTTCCTTCACTTTTCCAACTCGTATTCTTTAAGGTCATCAGAAAACTTGGCTCTCGTAATGCCTCTACACTCTAGCACCTTTTATGATAACTCTTTTACGGTCAAAGCCGTACGACTGTGGAACTCACTACCTGTTTCTATAAGGAGTGCTCCATCTATTCATATATTCAGAGGTCAAGTGAAAAAGTTCTACATCACCGATTCATTAAATTAAATTTGCTGATGTTTTCTTTATGCTGTTGCTAGTTGCTTAATAGTATAACTTATCTTTGACGCGTGTATATTATTTTTACTTGTGTATATATAGGTATATTATTTAAGTAGTTTATGATAGATTTATTTGTGTATTGTTATGTTCTGTTAGCTAAGTACACCCCTAAATCTTGTGTTTTCTTTAGATCCTCTCCATCCAAAGGTTGCCTGGAAGAGATCACTATTAGTGATAAGGCCGCCCATTGTTACACTATCTTTCAATTGAAATATTGTCTCTTTTTTTTCCTTCTTGTATTTCTGGTGGAACAATAAAGTATTATCTATCTATCTAATGTACTAAAATGTACAGGACACGCCACACAGCGCAGCCCCGCTCGGCGCGATGGCAAACGTCACGACCGAACGTAGCCAAGCGCTTCCGTCGCGCTCCTATCGCGCTCTGTCGGCTATTTGACCAAACCTTAAAGGCAACAACAACTCCCTAAGCCGCGCCGCCATCGCGCTACCGTCGCGCTGCGTCGGCTATGTGTTGAAACCCTTAAATTAATATCAACTAATAAAATCTGTTGTTGACGGTGAGAGGGCCAAGAACAACTATTGACTTCACATATAAACCAACATAGTACTAATGTACTATCTTTGTCTATATCATCACGCCAGATCCCATGCGGGGGCACAGAGGTCCAAAAGGTTGTTTCGAACATAAAAATGTATTTTGTTGGGTCAATACCGGAATACGATTATAGGGTAGCTGGGCACAACAATTTTTACTTAATTTCGTTTTAAGTTCTACGAATGCGAGCTCATATTTATTAATCTTTGAATTGATTTAAGTAGCGCATCGGTACACGGGTAATTTAAGCGATCTGTATATAAATACTTAATTATTATATCCTTTTGTGTTTTTTTACGGTTGCTGATATTACAGAAGAGCCAATAGAATACAGCCACTTTGATATAGAGATATCGCAAAAGGCGTAAAAATCATTATATAATGAAAAAAAACATCCAATACGCTTGAGTGACTGGAAATTTAACTTTGTTCGAAATTAAAATACGTAATTATGCTATTTTAACACAGATGCTTCTACAAAATTAATAGTAGGTACGAAATTTAAACATAATAATCTCCAGCCCTTATATTTCACAGTGTCATATACAGATACTATTGAAAAAAGAGCACACTAAAACTAAATCCCCTTTCAATTAGCGTCGCCGTCTAAATTCACACTCACCGCAACACGACAAATCGGATAATTGCATCGGGTCGGGCAGATCCGCGTGGTTTCCGGCTTAGAATAGGACCAACCCATCTCATCCCATCGGGTGTCGTACAAGGCGACTAAGGGAAAACTAGGGAATGGGCAGCAGCGTTCCCTTAACACTTCGACGACCAATAACTGCGCTCGCCAACCCGCCTGCCAAGCGTGGCGAGTATGGCAAACACCCCCAATTATGGAAGAAAGTAGGAAAACCAGGCCCCTAGTCCCCGGCGGTCCTGTTCGTCCTGGCCACGGTAGCAGCCATGGTAACGACAGGACAAGGGGTGCTAAGAATCTCCGGCAGAGATTCGGCTACCACCAAAACCGAAAATTGGCCCTGGTGACATACAACGCACGCACATTGAGGACAGATGAGAAGCTAGTTGAGCTGGAAGAAGAGTTAAACAAGTTGCGGTGGAGTATTGTTGGTTTATCGGAGGTCCGAAGAGAGGGCGAGGACACGATAACCTTAAAATCCGGCAACTTGTTTTACTACCGGGAGGGCGAACAGCAGTCCCAAGGTGGTGTCGGATTTATCGTCCACAAGTCACTCATAAACAACGTTGTGTCCATTACTAGTGTGTCGAGCAGGGTAGCGTACCTGATACTCAGAATATCCAAAAGATATTCGCTGAAGGTCATACAGGTCTACGCACCGACCTCGGCATACTCAGATGATGACGTCGAAGTTATGTATGAGGACATTAGTAGAGCCATACATACTTCCAAAACACACTTTACAGTGGTTATGGGTGACTTCAATGCGCGGCTGGGCAAACGGGGCGATGATGAGTTGAGAGTGGGGCAATTTGGATATGGGCAGCGCAACCCCAGGGGTCAGAGGCTGGCCGAATTTCTGGAGAAAGAGGGACTCTTTATGATGAACTCTTTCTTCCAGAAGCCGCCTCATAGGAAATGGACCTGGATGAGCCCTAATGGTTCCACAAAAAATGAGATAGACTTCATCATGAGCACCAAGCGACAAATATTTAATGATGTCTCCGTGATTCATAGGGTAAACACCGGCAGTGATCACCGAATGGTCAGAGGCACATTAAATATTAATGTCAAAATGGAAAGATCGCGTCTGATGAAGTCTACGCTCCGACCTACTCATGCATATATCCAAAACCCCGAGAACTTTCAACTCGAATTGTCAAACCGCTTCGAATTGCTAGACAGCAGCGCATCAGTGGACGAAATCAACAACAGGCTGGTAGAGACTGTTCATACGGTCGGGTCCAAGTATTTTAAGACCCACCGTAAAAATAGGCCTCAAAAACTATCTGACTACACCCGAAACCTCATGGCTGAGCGACGTTCCATGACGCTCCAAACCTCCGATGATGCTAAGTCCTATAGGCAGCTTAATGGACAGATATTGAAGTCCTTGCGACACGACTTACGGTCCTTCAATGCAAGGCGTATTGAGGAGACCATAGAGCAGAACAAGGGCTCTAAAGTGTTCACAAGAGACGCGTCTATTGGGCAGAGCCAGTTGACGAAGCTGAAGACGGAGGACGGAAACGTAACGTCGAATAGGTCAGAGGTGCTCAGGGAGATAGAGAGGTTCTATGGACAGTTATATACCTCAGTAGCTAAACCTGTTGTTGACTTGGTAAAAGACCCAAGAGCCAAGCTAACCCGACACTGCACTGAAGATATCCCGGACATCAGCCTGTGCGAAATTAGGATGGCTCTCAAACAACTTAAAAACAACAAAGCGCCGGGTGAAGACGGAATTACTGCAGAACTTCTGAAGGCGGGCGGATCGCCGGTACTTAAAGTCCTTCAGAGGCTATTTAATTCCGTCTTGCTTGAAGGGAAAACGCCGGAAGCATGGAACAGGGGTGTGGTGGTGCTGTTTTTCAAGAAAGGTGATAACACCTTATTGAAGAACTATAGGCCCATCACACTGCTGAGCCATGTTTATAAGTTGTTTTCGAGAGTCATTACGAATCGTCTCGAACGAAGGCTTGATGACTTCCAGCCTCCCGAACAAGCCGGTTTCCGGAAAGGTTTTAGTACCATAGACCACATACATACGCTGCGGCAGGTTATACAGAAGACTGAGGAGTATAATCGGCCACTATGCTTGGCGTTTGTGGACTATGAGAAAGCCTTCGATTCGATCGAGACTTGGGCGGTTCTTAGATCTCTCCAGCGATGCCGCATTGACTATCGGTACATTGAAGTGTTGAAGTGCTTGTATAATAACGCCACCATGTCAGTCCGAGTACAGGGGCAGTGCACGAAGGTGATCCCCATAAAAAGAGGAGTAAGACAGGGAGACGTCATTTCTCCGAAACTGTTTACGGCCACCTTAGAGGACGCCTTCAAGCTCTTGGAATGGCAAGGACTTGGCATCAACATCAATGGCGAATACATCACTCACCTTCGATTTGCCGACGACATTGTGGTCATGGCGGAGTCGCTGGAAGATCTAGGACGAATGCTCGGTGACCTCAATAGAGTATACCAACAAGTGGGTCTTAAAATGAATATGGACAAAACAAAAATAATGTTTAATGTCCATGTCGTACCCACCGCACTCACCGTTGGGAACTCTACTCTTGAAGTTGTCGACGAATACATTTACCTGGGACAGGCAGTCCGGTTAGGTAGGTCCAACTTTGAGAGAGAGGTCAATCGACGAATCCAACTCGGCTGGGCAGCGTTCGGGAAACTGCGCAACATCTTCTCATCCAAAATACCTCAGTGCCTAAAGACTAAAGTTTTTAGTCAATGTGTGTTACCAGTGATGACATATGGATCAGAGACGTGGTCTCTTACAATAGGTCTCATAAAAAAGAACAAAGTTGCTCAGCGAGCTATGGAAAGAGCTATGCTCGGCGTTTCTCTACGTGATCGAATCAGGAATGAGGAGATTCGTAGAAGAACCAAGGTCACCGACATAGCCCTCAGGATTAGCATGCTGAAGTGGCAATGGGCTGGCCACATAGCGCGAAGATCGGACGGGCGTTGGGGCAGAAGGATTCTAGAGTGGAGACCACGTATTGGCAAGCGCAGCGTAGGACGACCGCCTGCCAGATGGACCGACGATCTTGTGAAAATCGCAGGAAATCGTTGGATGCAGGTGGCATCGGACCGGTTACGCTGGAAAGCGATTGGGGAGGCCTATGTTCAGCAGTGGACAAGTATAGGCTGAAATGATGATGATGATGGGCAGATCCGAGCGATCCGATCAGCCCGGTGACCGGTTGCGAGATTTCTCCTCACCACTTGAAAAAGTAACTAGTTTCGAACACTTTTAAGTAGTTTTCATACTTTGCTTTTAGGTCAAGTGGTTTTTTGTGTATCGATACGGATTAAAAGATATTGAAAAATTGATTTGATCTTTTGGTAAAGCACTTGGTTTTTGTTGTGGATTTAGGCCCAGAACTCTACGTATGAGTTATAAATATATTTTGTTATGGGATTGTTCCGTTTTTGTTCAAGATTTATTGCACGCAATATTTGTTTTTTTTTTCGCAATAAAGTATCAATGTAAGATAAGATTTTTTACTCCTGATTGATACAAATATCTACAACCACACGATCCAGTGAGTAGCTTACAATTCAAGTCGACATAAGTACATACTACAAGTAGGGGCGCTTTACGAGAAGTTAATATTATTTAAGTAATGTGCTGTGATCAATTCGCTCAAAATAAAGAAATAATGTTAACTCAAAAAAAAAAGGCTTTAAATTGTAATTAAAATAAACTGCAGTTATTTCATTATTCCAGAATTTTAATAACGTAACAATTCAAGTTTTCAATAATTAAGCTTCATAACAGATTTAATACTAAGCTCGGATTTAAAATTTACAGTGTTGCAGGTGCTACGAAAAAGTGATTAAAATACAATTAGCTAAATCCTTAATTAAAGTTTTAGTATCAAGGGATTCGTATTTTGTGATCGAAAAATAATATTCGGTGTAAAAAGAAATTTTAGTGGGGTATAGTCTCCAGTATTTATAACGCTTATAAATCATTGAAATGAAAATATGACTAATACCAAACAAAGCTCAGTCACTTTTTATCTGAGTCGACGTGTCCTTAATTAAACTTGAAGTGGCAAAGCGAAATATATATATCACAGAAGAATAAAAAAGTTCTCGTGCCCATTTTTCTGATGAAGTAGGCAGAGGTATGTGTTTTTGAAACCAAATGCGAGGTGAAGAATTGAGAGATTCTCATCATTTTTCGGGAACAACATACCACATAATCTTGACAAAACTAGCTATTTATTATTGGGATATTGAACTTTCCAGTATATATTATTACCTACCTTTACGTAGTTACAATCGCATAGTAGTTTCTTAAATTTGAATCCTTTAACTTGTCATTACAAAGCAAGCATTCCACAAATCTTACTATCATTGCTACTTTTTTGTCTTATGAACATTAATTTTTCGACGAAACTTTTCAAGTTGCACAAGTCGCCTGAGAACCTACAACACTCCATAACGGCAGCAGTCTTAAGACAACTATTACGATCCAGATCATTAAAATTAAAATGTAACTCATCATATCCCAGCTTAATATCGCAGTACTGTCGAAATATTAAAACTTTATTATCCCCAACATTGTAAGTGTCATTATTCTTCTAAAGGCACGTATCCATTATCTTCGTGGATCGGTTGTGCGCGCTTGCTCGTAATTCTTGCGCTCCGAGCGTGTAAGTTCAGCAACGTTCGGACTGAGCCTGTGGTGGCACTAGGGCGACCACTGAGCACAATGAGCCTAGCGAGTTTTCCGACCTGTCACGAAGTCAACTAAATGTTTTAGAATGTTTGAAACCATTTGTACTGCACATTCAGTGTGCTCGCTTAGTGTGTAGCGAAGTAAACAAACGTATTTGTCTTTTATCACGCGGCGCAACACATTGTTGCGTCAAAAATTGATGAAGCATTCATTGCAGTTTATTTCTAAAAGAAAACTTGCGTGGAAACCATCTAATGATAATAAACATTTAACTACACATGAGTTAATCTTGATATATGTCATGAACCCAACCTGATGGATAATGCTGTATAATGTTAAAGAAGAATTCTCTATAAATAGCAGTTTTCCAGGTATTTTGGAAGTAGGCTCTTGACGTGCCATTATGCAAATTACTCCAATGGTCCTAGCGACTCAAAACGCAACCCACTTTGAGAGCGGGCACCGTGTATACTAGCAAGAATCAAATTTATGTCGCTAGAGTCTAAGCACTAAGGTAACCACAGTGTGAACATGGCCAAAAGGGAGCGTCTGTGGAGTGACCGTATTCGCAAATCACCTCAATCTTTGTGACCGTGCAATTCGAGCAGATGCAGGTTCGTGGGGTACTTCGGGTAATTTGCGATCATAATGGATACGCACCTTTAGATACAGCACCTTTGTCTGCAGAACTCGTAAAACTCATCGGATATTAAGTTGAAACGTATTGTGTGAGTTATGTCGCCGTTCAACCGATCATTTGAAGATATGCGCAATTTTTATTGTTCTTACTGCCTCACCAAGGCTTGTTTAATATTCGATAAAAGGGGCTTGCACGAATTTCCTGCGTCACGTTTTACTAAAAATAAGTATGTTGGTACGTTCATGCTTGCATGCATATCTGAGCTTGTTGTCAGTAAAATAAATAGTATGCATCTCGATTAATATTGAGATTACTACTCTTTATTATCACACCAGATTCCTTGCGGTGTAGATAAACGTTACATACAATTAAATGTACTTGCATTGAAAACCAAATACCTGTATGTTTAACCACGTTTTTATTAGCTCGCTTTCTAAATTATGTACGGATTAAAGACTAAAAGAGGCTTATGCTAGGAAAAACTAATGGCGTTAAACTAGGAACCTCATAAAATTACACTCGTATTGATTTTTGTCCCGGGTAGAGTCCATTCTTGTTCAGTTTGATACCGCCATAGCCATGGCAATTGTTTAAGGCGCTTAATTTGGTTACTTCTAAACATGCTCAATCAAGTGAAGTACAAGTGAGGGGCACCGTGCATCATCAGAAACCGTGGAGCTCCTCTGTCACGTCAATAGAGGCTACGGCAAATATTTTTAGCGTAGTAAAAGTCCTTCATACCTTAGTCAAATCAAGAGCAAAGACAATGGAATATTGAGAAATGTCCTACATATCACTCAAGTTAAGAATCAGGGAGAATGAAGTGAGAAGCAGGTGAAAAGAACAGGTGAAAAGTTTATATTAGAAAAAGAAACACCATGGATGTCTTTTTTTTATAAAAACCATCACACCTTGAATTCCCAAACGGGGGTGGCAGTGTACTTCGTACACCCCTTTTCACCGACGGTGTTGGGTTCCAAGTAATGGGAGGCGAGCCTATTGCCATATACCTGGCATAATTCTAGACTGCTGACAGGGATTTGTTCAATAGAAAAACTACATTTGTCCGACCTAAGATTTGAACCCACCCTTGTGACTTTTTGACACTGGTAACCAATATAAAATCTTCACCCTTGATGGCAGATAAAAATAGGTGCACATTTTCGAGTCTCAGTGAATACCACGACCGCAGAAATAAAACTCAAAATTATTTGCTCCAATATGGTTCTTCCAGGCGATGTGATTTTTATTATACATATATTACACCGGCCGGTTGGCATTAAGTGTCCTACGGCCAGTTGGAAACATAAAATACTGTTCTGAATGAATAGCTATTCGAGCGTGGGGCATTTGATCAGATATTGCAATGTATTGTGATAGACTGAGAGACAGCTATTATAGATTTTTTAGGTTTTATAGCAGAACAAAACAAAATTAGAGTTATACTTTAATGTAGTCTCTGTGATCATTGTCCGTTCATTTTTGTTTCTATTTATATTAGTACTACATAATGTCATGGGAATTGAATTAATGAATACACTTGGTGAGTTTTGCATGTTAAGTTACCCTAAATTATGTAAAATGCTGAGATTTTGTCTCCAATTTATTCAACATAAAGAAATGATGTGTTACATTAAAAAAAATGTAAATAATTCTTTTGTAGTTGTAAAATTACTTTCTGTTGTAAATGCGGCTTCAAAAAGATACAAGCAGCTTACAATACTTTATTTTTTATAAAACTACTGACTACAATTACTAATAGTTTACGCTAGACAGAACGTTTACAATACAAATAAGATTCTTCCTTCGCCAAACTAAACAGGTTTAAAAAGAAACAGACATCC
Source organism: Phalera bucephala (assembly GCA_905147815.2). Classification (NCBI taxonomy): domain Eukaryota; kingdom Metazoa; phylum Arthropoda; class Insecta; order Lepidoptera; family Notodontidae; genus Phalera; species Phalera bucephala. The sequence goes on along the minus strand of LR990615.1, from coordinate 37,077,979 downwards.
TTCCAACTCCTAGCCTATTCTAAAGTTTTCCTCTCCTTGCATTACTGTCTGAACGGAAATTAATTTTATTTTCTTCCAAGTGACTACGACTAGCGTCCCTCTGGTGCTACGGCGCTAAGAAACTTTAGTGTTACGGGCTTATCACCTCGTAGACTTGCTACGCCGTAGACCTATTGTGGTAAACGTGCTACATCATCGGTTCGTTACACAATTATAATTTTTTTTCTGTACAGTTTTTTTATTAATTGAATCTTTGGGATATTTACTTTTAAGTGATAGCGTAGTGGTTATACCTCCAACTTTTAGAAAATATGTGCCTGTTAAAAATTAACTATCACTTGCTGTTAGTAAATATAAGATAAAATTTACATTTGTTAGAAGTGATCAAATGATTGCAGATACTCTTACGAAAGGTACAACTATTAATAAGCATTCATTCTGTGGTAATAAGATGGGATTGCGTTCCAGGGGGGATGTTAGAATGTATTGAAATGCAACGTTTTTAATCCTCATTTTTGTCACGCGCGGCGCGACTGTTCGTATCTTATACTTTTTGATTGTCACTTATCATTGAATTATATACGTTAACCTTTTCACAACGGCTTTTCTATATTTCGATCCAAAATTCTTTCACTTGCTTTAACGATGAAGGAAATCATCGTGAAAACCTGCGTGCCTGAGAGTTTCTCGAAGGTGTGTTAAGTTCGCCAACCCGCACTGGGCCAGCGTGGTGGACTATAGCCTAAACCCTCTCAGTTTGAGAGGAGGCCCGTGCCCAACGGTGGGACAGTCTCTTAACGCGGCTAATATTATTATATTATTATTTGAATACAACAAAACGTATCATCTTGTGCCCTTGATCATGGCGTTATGAATGAACATCTTAGGGGATCGTCACGCCAGAATATAGCGATCAAACTTGTTCTTTCCTTACATACGACTTACAGAACACCGGTTAAATTACCACGCAGAATGCGAAGACCTCCTCCCAATACCCACGTAGATCTAGACCTTAATATCTTTTATGCTTTTGCCCAGCAGTAAGACAATACAGGCTAATTATTGCTAATGCTAATTATTTGCCATTCAGAAACAGATGTTTATTTTTAATATTGCTTAGTTTAATGCTAGCAAAAGCGTTTTACTTCATAATTTCATACTTCAATAGCGTCTGTATTTTAAATCCACGTTATTTTTACTTCGTCTTCATTATCGTCTTATAAAATTCCCATTTCCTCCGCCGCAGTTAAAATAAGCTTATGGTAATACTTTGTTTTTGTTCGTTCCCGGCTAAGCCAGAGCAAAGCGAACGATTGTTAATTGTATCATGTGTGTAATGTTATAAGTGTCTTACTGTGCCTTGTTAAAATCTCTACTTTCACTATCGTATCGTTAGTACAACCCAAGTTCTGTGCCATAAAATATTGAGGAAGAATCTGATATCGGAACTATTGTTACTCATTCATAAAGTTTGTATAATATTATGTTATATGTGTATATCTATGCACGGTACGCATAATTGAATTTTAACTTATTTTAATATTTTTATAAAGTAAAATTGATAAATAAATAAAATAATCTCTACCGGTAGACCCAATGCTAGAGAAGGGGAAATCTGAGAGTTCGGGATGCGATTAGAACTTTGGCCTTGTGGATACAAGGCAAGTATACTATCTAGGCTCAGCTCTAGTTTCATTACTGTATTTTTTAATAAAAAATGTTAATCCTAAAAGGTTATGAGAGAGAGCTTTGCCTGACAGTGGTACGAGATAAGTTAAGAAATAAAAATACTATCCCTTATACTTTTTACTTGTTATTGCTACAAAGGCAAACATGCTACAATTGTATAGAAGCGGTCCAAACTGTGGCTACATTGACTGCATTGCCGTAAGCAGCCATTATGTCCTGCGTGCAAGTGTTGAGGCACGCGGAGCACGATTTTAGCTGGGACATTGTTCGGGTTAAGCCGCAAAAACACCCAAATTGTATATTATCTGTGAGTCTCCACCTGAACATCACCTGAGTCTGAAGTATATTTAAAGACTTCCAGACCGGCTATGTTTATTAATGACTATGTGGGAAACTCTCTGCAGGTAGTACAAAAGGTAATGTATTTAGTAGAGGTGCTGCTTCTCTCTAAAGATTGCCCTTGCTTTTCGTGGAATGCACCTTGCTTCAAATGTAATGTGAAGTTAATAGATCGACGCACTTGATAAATATTTTATGGCTTTTCAGCCTCCTTATGCACTCAATTCATGTGACAATTATGATTATAAGTATATCAATCAATCAATCAGCCTATCGCAGTCCACTGCTGGACATAGGCCTCTCCTAACACGCGCCATTGCATACGGTCTTCCGCCTTCCGCATCCAGTCTGTCCCAGCGACATTTTTGAGGTCGTCGGTCCATCTAGCTGGGAGCCGTCCTACCTTACGCTTACCAAGTCGCGGTCTCCACTCTAGGACATATTTGCTCCATCGGTCGTCGGTCCTTCTGCAGATGTGACCAGTCCATTGCCACTTTAGCTTACTAAGTTTGCGAGCTATGTCGGTAACTTTGGTTCTTTGTCGGATTACCTCGTTACGAATTATATCCTTCAAAGAGACGCCGAGCATAGCTCGCTCCATACCCCGCTGTGTGACTTTAAATTTGTGGAACAGTCCCACTGTGAGTGTCCACGTCTCGGCCCCGTAGGTCATAACAGGTAGGACGCATTGGTTGTACACTTTAGTCTTCAGGCATTGCGGTATAGGCGAAGAGAAAACGTGACGTAGTTTGCCAAATGCTGCCCAACCCAATTGGATCCTGCGGTTGATTTCTTTCTCGAAGTTGTTTCTACCAAATTGGATAACTTATCCAAGGTAATCATCCTCCCGAACAACTTCGAGCATCGAATCATCGACGTAGATCGGTCCCGGCGTGACATGCTCATTAAACATGATCTTGGTTTTATCCAAATTCATGCCGAGACCGACACCTCGAGAGGCTCCATTTAGGCTATGCAGCATTTCGCGTAACTGTTCCAGTGACTCTGCCACGACGACGATATCATCGGCAAACCAAAGGTGTGAGATGTATTCACCGTTGATGTTAATGCCCCGCCCAGTCCAGTCCAGCGTCTTGAAGACGTCTTCGAGTGCATTGGTGAAGAGCTTGGGGGATATTACATCCCCCTGTCTTACACCTTGACGCAGTTTGATCGGGTTGGTCATTTGGTCCTGGAGCTGGACGTTCATTGTGGTGGTATCATATAGACATCTCAGCACCTCGATATAGCGCCAATCGATGCCACATCGCTGCAGAGCATCCAGAACCGCCCAGGTTTCGATGGAGTCGAAGGCTTTCTCGTAGTCCACGAAAGCCATACATAGCGGCTGATTGTACTCTTCGGTCTTCTGCACAATCTGCCGAACAGAATGGATGTGGTCCACGGTGCTGTAGCCTTTTCGAAACCCGGCTTGTTCCGGTGGCTGGAACTCGTCAAGTCTTCTGGCGAGGCGGTTTGTGAGTACTCTCGAGAACAACTTGTAGACGTGGCTCAGGAGTGAGATGGGTCTGTAGTTCTTCAGCAAGGTTTTGTCACCTTTTTTGAAGAACAGAACCACCGCACTCCCGCTCCACGCTTGAGGTGTTAAGCCCTGGTGGATGTCGGAATTAAAGAGGCTCGCTAACTTTTTCAGGATTGGAGTCCCGCCTGCTTTTAGGAGCTCAGTGGTGATTCCGTCATCGCCTGGCAACTTGTTGTTTTTGAGCTGCTCGAGAGCCACTCTGACCTCGTCCTGGTTGACATCAGGGATGTCTTCCGTGTAGTGGCGTGCGAGTGGGGCTCTGTGGTCGTCAGCGCTGGGTCTTGTGGGTTTAGTCATCCGTGATGCGTACAGGTCTTTGTAGAAACTCTCAATCTCCTCGAGTATCTCGAACTTGGAGGTCACGGTTTTGCCATCTGCAGTATTAAGTTTCGTCAGATGGGATTTACCTAGCTGGCGAACGAAGACTTTGGTGCCTCTGTTCTGTTCAATCGCAGCCGCGATGGCGCGGGTGTTGGAACATCGGAGGTCACGTCGCACCAGCTTCCGGATCTTGCGGTTGAGGTTCCTCCCATCTGGCAAAGACGCCTGCGTGGATGACATTTCTCGTCTCTGCCTCATAAGTTCGAGAGTCTCGAGCGAGAGTTTAGACTCTCTGTTACCGCTTTTGCCGGGAAACACCCTTCGAGACACCTCCTGTAGCGTTTTGACCACTGTGTCGGTTTTTTCGTCAACATTGCCTTCGGTTTCCAGCAGGTCGAAACGATTTTGAAGCTCCAGTTGGAACTTTTCGAACCCTAAAGCTATTTGAGGCGCAGTAGGTCTCAGAGTAGACATCATCACGCGACGCCTTTCGGCCCTGAAGTTTATATTTAGAGCGCCTCGGACAAGTCGGTGATCGCTGCCGGTATTAAACTTGTTGATCACGGAGACGTCTCTAAATATAGACTTCCTGTCAGTCATGATGAAGTCTATCTCGTTCCTCGTCACAGTGTCGGGGCTTCGCCATGTCCACTTTCTATGAGGCTTCTTCTTAAAGAACGAATTCATCAAGAAGAGCCCCTGCGACTCCAGAAAGTTGACCAGCATCTGCCCCCTGTGGTTTCGGCGCCCCACGCCGTGGGGTCCGATTATTGTTTCGCCGCGTTCTTGTACTCCCACTTTGGCATTGAAGTCCCCCATAACAACGCTGTAGTGAGCCTTGGTGGTGCCATGTAATGCCTTGGCTATGTCTGGTCGCAGTATGTCGAGGTCGGCGCATATACCTGTACCACCTTCAGGGTGCACCTATTGGTGATTTTAGTTATGAGGTACGATACCCGTGTCGACACACTGCTGACTTCTACAACGTTGTTAGTGAGAGCTTTGTTGACCAGGAAACCGACACCGCCCTGAGAGGGCCGATCACCTTCACGAAAGTAGAACAGGTGGCCTGACTCAAGGGTTATCGTGTCCTCGCCCTCTCTTCGGACTTCGGATAACCCCAATATGTGCCAGTTTATGCGACCTAGTTCTACCTCGAGTTCAGTGAGGTGTTGATCCAGCCGTAGAGAGCGTCCATTGTACGTAGCCAGGGTCAGGTGTTTTTGGTAGCCTTGTGTCGTAGCCCGGAGATTCTTCGCACCCCCTGCCCCGCTGTTACCGCGACCGCTACCGTGGCAGCGGACAGCGGGACTACCGGGAACTGGGGGCCTTTGTTTTAGGTACCTTACCATGTTAGGAGGTTTTGGCCTACTATACCACGCTGGCCAGACGGGTTGGTATAGGGTTTGTATAGGGTTTGTTTCAAATTTTCCTTTTCTGGTCGTTGATCGAATGACGTTACTACCTTTGGTGGACTCTTACCACCAGCCTAGCAAAAGTAAGGCTACTGGGGTTAAGGTAAAGTTTTTCTTTCGCTTCTAGCCCAGTAAGGAAGGTTATAAGTATAAGCCGCCTCGAATTCCCGCTATTAAAGAAGCGACTCTCTGGCGAATAATGTGCTTTGCAAACACGAGGTACTGAGTTAAAATCCTAGGTCGGACAAATGTAGTTATCCCTATAATTCCCAGTATTAGTCCGGAGTCTGGGATTGTGCCCGGTATATGGCAATAGGATCACCCCCTATTACACGGGACCTAACATCGTCAGCAAAAAGTGGGTGTACACGGTACATCACTGCAACCCCTGTTTGAGGAATATTGGCGAGACGATCCTTATTTTATTTTATTTAAACTTATTTTTTCAAACAAATTCAACTTAAGAATCAGTATCTCATAAAAAAATCATTTAAATATAGATCTTACGGCGAAGGCTGAAAGGATCGCTATCAATAAACGTAGGGTGATCTACCTCGGAGAGGTGACCCGGCGTTATGAAACTATTACCGGGGTCCGATCGTAACTCACGCACCCTGGGGCGAGGTAAGGGACGGATTCCTGCTATTGGTTTAATATACGATAGTGTACTCAAGTAGTCGTACTCGTGAACGGGTGCTGCTTGAACGGGAGACTGGTCCACCCAGAATCCTTTAGCTTTTCATTATAACATATATTTAAATATATTATTATTAGTCTTATATCTGTCGTAAGCATCACACTGGAGTTGGATGGCAAAAATGATTTTGTATGATATAAAAATGTATGTATCTATAAAAAAATGTTTTTTTTTTATTGCAAATTAGACAAAAAAGACAAGCCCGCTGACCTTCTCGCCGGATCTTCTCAGTGGAGGCCGCGTTTCGATCCGGTGGTAGATTAGTAAGTAAAAAAAAATGTAAATATTACCATTTGTAAACACCCCCGCGGGGTTTATGCAATATAAACGATTTGAGTTTGAGTTTAAAGATGCATAATAATATTTATACCAACAGATAAAGTATATAGATAAATTTATCGAATAGCGAGCTTAGCATTGATAGATTGACGTCAGCTTGATACTTTCGAGTTGATATGCCGTCCTTTTCACACTACAAAGGACAATGCCCAAAATTCGATGGAATTCCGGCTAATCTTGCGTCCGTAATCATATCATCATAAAATCCGTAAAATAGTTTTATTTCATGTGTAATATTCGCGTAAATCTAAGAACTCAGTATGTTATCTTGCGTCTCTTCCAAATAGACATTAAAGGGTAATTTACCTAAGATGTCATTAAGAAAAAGTCGAAAAGATATTTAATGGGATATTTGGATAATCACGCTTTTTCTAAATAATATTAAACTTCATTATATTAAGCTCCTTGATAGAGAAAAATACCCATGTGTATTGTAAAACTAATATTGTTTGCCTGGCTTCAAACTGAAACAAACTCACTGTAGGTGTAAAAATTTTGCTACGACTAAAGTAGAACACGATTATACACAACAGTATTATTATTAAATATAAAAAATACTAACTGAACCATTTACGATCCAGGATATCAAAACGTATAGCATAGAATTTGAGTAGTTCATCCATAGAATGAACTTGTTCATGGCGTGACACAACCAACGAACAGATACTACACCGCCCTGGTACAAGTATGTCATCATCATCATCTCGGTCTATACTTGTCCACTGCTGAACATAGGCCTCCCCAATCGCTTTCCAGCGTAACCGGACCGATGCCACCTGTATCCAACGACTTCCTGCGATTTTCACAAGATCGTCGGTCTATCTGGCAGGTGGTCGTCCCACGCTGCGCTTCCCAATACGTGGTCTCCACTCTAGAATCTTTCTGCCCCGACGCCCGTCCGATCTACGCCCATTGCCACTTCAGCTTGCTAATCTTAAGGGCTATGTCGGTGACCTTAGTTCTTCTACGAATCTCCTCATTCCTGATTCGATCGCGTAGAGTAACGCCGAGCATAGTTCTCTCCATAGCTCGCTGAGCAACTTTGAGCTTTTTTATGAGACCTATTGTAAGAGACCACATCTCTGATCCATATATCATCACTGGTAACACACATTGACTAAAAACTTTAGTCTTAAGGCACTGAGGTATTTTGGATGAGAAGATGTTGCGCAGTTTCCCGAACGCTGCCCAGCCGAGTTGGATTCGTCGATTGACCTCTCTCTCAAAGTTGGACCTACCTAACCGGACTACCTGTCCCAGGTAAATGTACTCGTCGACAACTTCAAGAGTAGAGTTCCCAACGGTGAGTGCGGTGGGTACGACATGGACGTTAGAAATTGTTTTCGTTTTGTCCATGTTCATTTTAAGACCCACTTGTTGAGATACGGATCATAGAAGGTGAGTGATGTATTCGCCATTGATATTGATGCAAAGTCCTTGCCATTCCAAGAGCTTGAAGGCGTCCTCTAATGTGCCCGTAAACAGTTTCGGAGAAATGATGTCTCCCTGTCTTACTCCTCTTTTTATGGGGATCGCCTTCGTGCACTGCCCCTGTACTCGGACTGACATAGTGGCGTTATTATACAAGCACTTCAACACTTCAATGTACCTATAGTCAATGCAGCATCGCTGGAGAGATCTAAGAACCGCCCAAGTCTCGATCGAATCGAAGGCTTTCTCATAGTCCACAAACGCCAAGCATAGTGGCCGATTATACTCCTCGGTCTTCTGTATAATCTGCCGCAGCGTATGTATGTGGTCTATGGTACTGAAGCCTTTCCGGAAACCGGCTTGTTCGGGAGGCTGGAAGTGATCAAACCTGCGTTCGAGACGATTCGTGATGACTCTCGAAAACAACTTATAAACATGGCTCAGCAGTGTGATGGGCCTATTATTCTTTACTAAAGTGTTATCACCTTTCTTGAAAAATAGTACCACCACACCCCTGTTCCATGCTTCCGGCGTTTTCTCTTCGAGCAAGACGGAATTAAACAGCCTCTGAAGGACTCCTCTGAACTCTGCGGTAATTCCGTCTTCGCCCGGCGCTTTGTTATTTTTGAGTTGTTTGAGAGCCATCTTAATCTCGTACAGGCGGATGTCCGGGATATATTCTGTGTAGTGTTGGGTTAGCTTGGCTCTTGGGTCTTTCCTTCTGCGAGACTGTGATGTCCCAGAAGGAGGAAGCCGAGCGGGATCGGGAGAGGGCCGATCCTGTTCGACGAAGGCGACGGCGCCGGGGCGGAGGCACAGCCCGCCCAGGCCCCCCAGCCCAATAGCCCGGGGCTTTAGAATACGGGCTAACTCGCGTCCCCCGCCGTAATATCTGGCGGGGGACCCCCCCTGCATCAACATCAGCAGGGGGGCCTTTGGGGTTGCGGACGCAAGGGGCGGGGGCCCTGAGCGTCCTTCACGAGCAACCCCGAGGAGGACGGTGGCGTGGTGTGGCCCACGTCACCGTGAGCACCGCGTCGGTGCGGGAGGGAGCATGTCATCAAGTCTCCCTCCAATGGCGGGCTCTTTGGAGCGAGGCACAAGAAGGGCACCGGTGCGTTCCATACGGAGATCCCGGAGCCCTTCCAAAGTGCTGATGTCGGCCACCCTGGGGTTTTTAGTCGGTAGGAATCCGACACGCCCCGCGAGCTTCCCCCGAGGCTCGCGGAAGTCCTATGCAGGATTTTCCTCAGGACAAAAAAAAGGGCTCTTGGGTCTTTTACCAAGTCAACAACAGGTTCAGCTACTGAGGTATACAACTGCCCATAGATCCTCTCTATCTCCCTGAGCACCTCTGACCTATTCGACGTTACGTTTACATCCTCCGTCTTCAGTTTCGTCAACTGGCTTTGCCCAATAGACGCGTCTCTTGCGAACACTTTGGAGCCCTTGTTCTGTGCTATGGTCTCCTCAATACGCCTTGTATTGAAGGACCATAAATCGTGTCGCAAGGACTTCATTATTTGTCCATATTGACATTAATATTTAATATGCCTCTGACCATTCGGTGATCACTGCCGGTTTTTACCCTGTGAATCATGGAGACATAGAAAGAAAGAAAGAAAAAATATTTATTCAGCACAGCACACATAGAAAATATATGAAAGGTAACAAAAGAAAATAAAAAAACGAGGAAAGACATATAAACTACTGCTGCTTCTTGTGACGTATGCCTCGGTGTGAGCTGTGCCGAAAGGCATTGGGCTCAGCATGTGTTGGAGGGGGACAAAGTCTCCCCCAACGCTGGTTTTCAGCCAAAGCCTCCTCAGCTACTATTTATTATACATAAAATTTTACCCTTAATGCTGACGCAGTCACCTATACTGCATATTACAAATACAGTAAATACATAATTATGTAATATAAATGTGTAAATAAAGGACATAAATATTGTATACATATATAATGAAAGAAAAGGTTATAATTTACTATAAGATAAAAAGTTTGTTTATATAGTCACAATATAAAAAAATATAGTACGCTGTGCTAACACAGGTGTCTGTCAGTCTATCTCATTTTTTGTGGAACCATCAGGGCTCATCCAGGTCCATTTCCTATAAGACGGCTTCTGGAAGAAAGAGTTCATCATAAAGAGTCCCACCTTCTCCAGAAATTCGGCCAGCCTCTGACCCCTGGGGTTGTGCTGCCCATATCCAAATTGCCCCACTCTCAACTCATCATCGCCCCGTTTGCCCAGCCGCGCATTGAAGTCACCCATAACCACTGTAAAGTGTGTTTTGGAAGTATGCATGGCTCTACTAATGTCCTCATACATAACTTCGACCTCATCATCTGAGTATGCCGAGGTCGGTGCGTAGACCTGTATGACCTTCAGCGAATATCTTTTGGATATTCTGAGTATCAGGTACGCTACCCTGCTCGACACACTAGTGATGGACACAACGTTGTTTATGAGTGACTTGTGGACGATAAATCCGACACCACCTTGGGACTGTTGTTCGCCCTCCCGGTAGAAAAATAAGTTGCCGGATTTTAAGGTTATCGTGTCCTCGCCCTCTCTTCGGACCTCCGATAAACCAACTATACTCCAACTTATTTATCTCTTCTTCCAGCTCAACTAGCTTCTCATCTGTCCTCAACGTGCGTGCGTTGTATGTCACCAGGGCCAATTTTCGTCGTCGTTGATGGTAGCCGAATCTCTGCCGGAGATTCTTAGCACCCCTTGTCCTGTCGTTACCATGGCTGCTACCGTGGCCAGGACGAACAGGACCGCCGGGGACTAGGGGCCTGGTTTTGTACTTTTCTTCCACGTTGATTGGGGGATTTGCCTTACTCGCCACGCTTGGCAGGCGGGTTGGCGAGCGCAGTTCAGTGGTCGTGGAAGTATCTAGAAGAACGCTGCTGCCCATTCCCTAGTTTTCCCTTAGTCGCCTTGTACGACACCCGATGGGATGAGATGGGTTGGTCCTATTCTAAGCCGGGAACCACGCGGCAACGCGGAACAAGTATGTGGCTATGATTAAATCTTGACGACATCATAATTAGCACACAAGATTCACTTGCACTTATTAACAAAAAAATATTTAGTAGGTACGGAAACACTTACCGTACTACTATATTCGCAGTACTACTATATTAAATTACAAAGCAAGGCTACCGCAATGGCAAACCTGTCCTTATGATTTTGTTATAGAGTTATTTTGACCATTGTTACACTTCAACTTGGAATGGCACAGATCCTGTATATTATTTCAAGACCTAAGACACTTCCATACTAAGTTGCTTTAAAAACCGTTCAGCCGTGTAGGTATGGTGAAATAAAAACTATCCTGCTGGAATCATGCATGTTTCCGGGATAAAAAGTAACCTAAAATCTATCTATATCATCACGCCAGATCCCTTGCGGGGTAGGCAGAGAGTACAAAGTTCCAACAGGTTCTTTCTTTATATACCTCTGTGGCTTCCTTCACTCTCATAGTAACCTAAAATAATCTCTGAAAAGTCCTCCATCTTCCAGTAACATTCCATTCAAAATCGGTTCCGCCGAAGATTAATTCGGCCAAATAAAAAATTAAAAAATAACACATGTTTGGTTTTATTATGGTACAAATGGTCATATGAGCTTAAGAAAAAATTTGATCGACACATGAGTTCTGTCTATTAGTTCGATTCCCGTGTGGGAATCGTGCTTGCGACCATGGATGTAATATATTCATGCTTGCGACTACTTGATAAAGTAAGTTGAGTTGTCTATGTTTTAACGCATAAATAAAGCCACCATCGTTTTGCTAAAGTATTTGAAAGGCAACTTTAAAATCAGAATTTTTTTGTTATAGAACAATCAATCAATCAATCAATCAGCCTATCGTAGTCCACTGCTGGACATAGGCCTCTCCTAACACGCGCCATTGCACACGGTCCCCCGCCTTCCGCATCCAGTCCGTCCCAGCGACCTTCTTGAGGTCGTCGGTCCATCTAGCTGGGGGCCGTCCTACCTTACGCTTACCAAGTCGCGGTCTCCACTCTAGGACACGCTTGCTCCATCGGCCGTCGGTCCTTCTGCAGATGTGACCAGCCCATTGCCACTTTAGCTTACTGAGTCTGCGAGCTATGTCGGTAACTTTGGTTCTTTGTCGGATTACCTCGTTACGAATTTTATCCTTCAAAGAGACGCCGATCATAGCTCGCTCCATAGCCCGCTGTGCGACTTTGAGTTTATGGACTAGTCCCACTGTGAGTGTCCACGTCTCGGCCCCGTAAGTCATAACAGGTAGAACGCATTGGTTAAAGACTTTAGTCTTCAGGCATTGCGGTATAGGCGAAGCGAAAACGTGACGTAGTTTGCCAAATGCTGCCCAACCCAATTGGATCCTGCGGTTGATTTCTTTCTCGAAGTTGTTCCTACCAAATTGGACAACTTGTCCAAGGTAGACATACTCCCGAACAACTTCGAGCATCGAACCATCGACGTAGATCGGTCCCGGCGTGACATGCTCATTAAACATGATCTTGGTTTTATCCAAGTTCATGCCGAGACCGACACCTCGAGAGGCTCCATTTAGGCTATGCAGCATTCCGCTCAACTGTTCCAGTGACTCTGCCACGATGACGATATCATCGGCAAACCGAAGGTGTGAGATGTATTCGCCGTTGATGTTAATGCCCCGCCCAGTCCAGTCCAGCGTCTTGAAGACGTCTTCGAGTGCATTGGTGAAGAGCTTGGGGGATATTACATCCCCCTGTCTTACCCCTCGATGCAGCTCGATCGGGTTGGTCTTTTGGTCCTGGAGCTGGACGGTCATTGTGGCGGTATCATACAGACATCTCAACACCTCGATATAGCGCCAATCGATGCCACATCGCTGCAGAGCATCCAAAACCGCCCAGGTTTCGATGGAGTCGAAGGCTTTCTCGTAGTCCACGAAAGCCATACACAGCGGCTGATTGTACTCTTCGGTCTTCTGTACAATCTGCCGAACAGTATGGATGTGGTCTACGGTGCTGTAGCCTTTTCGAAACCCGGCTTGTTCCGGTGGCTGGAACTCGTCAAGTCTTCTGGCGAGGCGGTTTGTGAGTACTCTCGAGAACAACTTGTAGACGTGGCTCAGGAGTGAGATGGGTCTGTAGTTCTTCAGCAAGGTTTTGTCACCTTTTTTGAAGAACAGAACCACCGCACTCCCGCTCCACGCTTGAGGTGTTAAGCCCTGGTGGATGACGGAATTAAAGAGACTCGCTAGCTTTTTCAGGATTGGAGTCCCGCCTGCTTTTAGGAGCTCAGTGGTGATTCCGTCATCGCCTGGCGACTTGTTGTTTTTGAGCTGCTCGAGAGCCACTCTGACCTCGTCCTGGTTGACATCAGGGATGTCTTCCGTATCGTGGCGTGCTAGTGGGGCTCTGTGGTCGTCAGCGCTGGGTCTCGAGAGTTTAGCCATCCGTGATGCGTACAGGTCTTTGTAGAAACTCTCAATTTCCTCGAGTATCTCGAACTTGGAGGTCACGGTTTTGCCATCCGCTGTATTAAGTTTCGTCAGATGGGATCTACCTAGCTGGCGAGCGAAGACTTTGGTGCCTCTGTTCTGTTCAATCGCAGCCGCGATGGCGCGGGTGTTGGAACATCGGAGGTCACGTCGCACCCGCTTCCGGATCTTCCGGTTGAGGTTCCTCCCATCCGGCGAAGACGCCTGCGTGGATGACATTTCCCGTCTCTGCCTCATAAGTTCGAGAGTCTCGAGCGAGAGTTTAGACTCTCTGTTACCGCTTTTGCCGGGAAACACCCTTCGAGACACATCCTGTAGCGTTTTGACCACTGTGTCGGTTTTCTCGTCAACATTGCCTTCGGTTTCCAGCAGGTCGAAACGATTTTGAAGCTCCAGTTGGAACTTTTCGGACCCTAAAGCTATTTGAGGCGCAGTAGGTCTGAGAGTAGACCTCATCATGCGACGTCTTTCGGCCTTGAAGTCTATATTTAGAGCGCCTCGGACAAGTCGGTGATCGCTGCCGGTATTAAACCTGTTGATCACGGAGACGTCTCTAAATATAGACTTCCTGTCAGTCATGATGAAGTCTATCTCGTTCCTCGTCACAGTGTCGGGGCTTCGCCATGTCCACTTTCTATGAGGCTTCTTCTTAAAGAACGAATTCATCAAGAAGAGCCCCTGCGACTCCAGAAAGTTGACCAGCATCTGCCCCCTGTGGTTTCGGCGCCCCACGCCGTGGGGTCCGATTATCGTTTCGCCGCGTTCTTGTACTCCCACTTTGGCATTGAAGTCCCCCATAACAACGTTGTAGTGAGCCTTGGTGGTGCCATGTAATGCCTTGGCTATGTCTTCATACATGGCTTCCGCTATGTCGTCGCAGTATGTCGAGGTCGGCGCATATACCTGTACCACCTTCAGGGTGTACCTGTTGGTGATTTTAATTATGAGGTACGCTACCCGTGTCGACACACTGCTGACTTCCACAACGTTGTTAGTGAGAGCTTTGTTGACCAGGAAACCGACACCGCCCTGAGAGGGCCGATCACCTTCCCGAAAGTAAAACAGGTGGCCTGACTCAAGGGTTATCGTGTCCTCGCCCTGTCTTCGGACTTCGGATAACCCCAATATGTGCCAGTTTATGCGACCTAGTTCTACCTCGAGTTCAGCGAGGTGTTGGTCCAGCCGTAGAGAGCGTCCATTGTACGTAGCCAGGGTCAGGTGTTTTTGGTAGCCTTGTGTCGTAGCCCGGAGATTCTTCGCACCCCCTGCCCCGCTGTTACCGCGACCGCTACCGTGGCAGCGGACAGCGGGACTACCGGGAACTGGGGGCCTTTGCGTTTGGTGTCTTAACATATTAAGAGGTTTTTGGCCTACTATACCACGCTGGCCAGACGGGTTGGTATAGGGTTTGTTTCAAATTTTCCTTTTCTGGTCGTTGATCGGATGACGTTACTACCTTTGGTGGACTCTTACCACCAGCCAAGCAAAAGTATGGCTACTGGGGCATTCTAAGTTTTTCTTTCGCTTCCAGCCCAGTAAGGAAGACCAATGAAGTATAGAACACCAGACCAGTATAGAACAATGTAGCTGGTAATTTCTCTATTAACAGGTTACGCCTTAGCTCGTACAGAAAGTCTTGGTAAAATATGAACTAAACTATAGCACAATCTTATTCAACGCTAACGCCATCTTATAGAAAAACATACCTTATACTCAATATCTAGGTACCTTCTTTCTGAAAAGGACTACCAGTTTATCTATTTATTATCATAATATCATAATTATTGGTAAAATGTCTCTGATGAAACCTTCTCTGCCTACCCTGTAAACATCGGGAGTAATAATATTTAAAAAAGGTACACGAAGGCTCAGTATCGCGCACCGATGAGTTGTTTTTTATTGTATGAGAGCTAAGTATGCAACAAAGTTTTGTCAGTACATTTCATGTCAGTTTTCTCGTAAGAATACACAGTTCATGATCATGGTCAGTCATGTTTAGGTATCTTTAACGAACTAAAATGCAAAATTTCGTGCCCGGGTCATTCATCATTAAAAATTTCACTCCCGAAGAGTCAATCCTGACTGCATCATCGGTTCGTGCAACAAATCGTATCTGAGTATATAATCAAATATGTATAAACAATTTCGAGCGCGTGCTTTTAACCATCGAAGAGTTTATTCGTAAGGAGACGAATTCGAGTGCAATATCAGTAGGTGAAATCACACATTTTAACGTAACATTGCAGCTCGCAACTAATCATAATTAAAATAATAAGTTTTATGATTTATCCCGCAATAATCTGGGATTGCTTGATTTTTCCGGGATAAAAAGTATCCTAGATTTTAAGTTAGGGTATAAGTTATTACCATACCAAATACCATTGAAATCCGTTAGTATTTTTGCGTAAGTGATACACAAAGAGACAGACAGTCAGACAAACAGACAGAAAGACAGACAATAATTTAAAAAAAAAAAATTCGGCCTCTATATCGATAAGGAAGTGTACATCAATTTAAATTTTCAAAAAATATTCTATGTACAGTTTAGGCTCGGTTACAGTTTTATTATATGTATAGAAGATATATAGTAGATTAAGAGTTTCATCGTTAAGAGACGAACTCGAGTGCAATATGTGTAGGCGAAATCACACATTTTAACGTAACATTGCAGCTCGTGACTAATCATAATTTAAATAATAAGTTTTATGGTTTATCCCGCGATAATCCGGGATTGTTTGATTTTTTCGGTATGAATATTAACTGTTACTTTTGATCTAGGTCTTCGTACAATTTGTGTTTATAAATGCAGTAGCAACGCAGAAATTTTTCCTAGTGTCCTTTCACTACATGCAGTGGTAACTGAGACCAACAGTATCGGGACCAACAGCAGGGGGTCACAGACTTGCCTGCACCAATCCGCACTGGGAAGGCGTTGTTAATTATGACCTTATTCTCTGACCTTCATTTATGAAGGAAGAATTTTACACAGCAGTAGAATAGTCTGGTCCAATTCAGTAATTGTTTTGGATGATTATTCATACATTATCAAACAAATAATAGGAGTTATTTTTTTTAACAACAAATTGAAACTATAGATTTCTGCTAACAATTTAAAATAAAAGCGATAAGCAAACTTATACCAAATATAAACCACGTCTGTAGGGAATTAATTCAATGTTTGCAGCTTGAAACTGCCGCGTGCCTCAAGGAGACATTATTAAAATTGTTTGTACGGAAGATTCCCACTTACTTAGTATTCACTTCGGATCGTACAAACTAACTTTTGTCACTACGCAGTTTCAAACTCCTGAGGGCTTAGCACGAACAGATTGACGTTAGTGTAATATCGAGTTAAACGTCATCTTTTTCACACAAAAATTTACTGAATAAGGATGAACGTGATACTACATTTTCTGGACAACATTACCAGACATTAATTTGGATTGTGCTTAGTTCACTGGGCACGGACAAATTAACGTTATAGTAACGTTATCGAGGTATTGATGCCACGTTCATCTTTATTTCGTAAATTTGTAGCATGAAAGGGATGGGTCGTCAATCTGGTTCTGCTTAAACCTGAGTTTAAGTGTTTAAGCCGTTTGTTAGGTAGTTTTGTTTTGTTCTCGGTGCTTACTTTTAACGATTGTAAATTTTTGCTACGAGTTACTTCCAAATTCTAGTAGCTTTCTTCCGTTTAAAAAAAAGTAACCCTACCCGAAAAATGATTTCTGAAACTCGTAGGTATATTTACAAATATGAAATTTACATAGATAGAAACCACGAAACAACTGAGTGGGGTTCTTTATCTGTTTTTTTTTTGTTAAATATAGCTCAACTAGATATACGTGATGTTTGTCGTTAAGGAGTCCCCTAATGTATCTGCAAAGTCTAAGATCCAATACAAATGAAATTAAAATGGGACAACCTCGGAGCTATATTGAACACAGCGCTAAAGAACGATTAAAATCGGTCCACGATTAATGAAATTATCGATGAATTGGTGAAACTCCTCCTTTTTGAAGTCATGGCATATCAACTTGATAGCGTTACGCTAACGGCGATCTATTCGTGCTATTCCTTTGCATAGAAATCGTCGGTTTTCCCCCCTTTTATAGATTTAAATTTGTGTATCGTGACTAATTATATAGTTTTACATTAATTATAATTTTAAAGGGTGATTAAAATTCAAAAGTTATCTAATGTTTAAAACGGTACTCGTTTCCGTCGTCTCCAATATCTTTATAAGAAAAAAAAATTAAGATACAATATGAATAACGAATCCCGCCATGTTAGTCTAGTTTCGCATTATGCGGATAGCAATCACGCGGTCCTGGATTCTAATCTTCGGTTAAAAATTTGTTGTTGAGGACTTTTATTAAAAAATCTCAGCGCCAGTCCAGGGTCTGGAAGTCTGCCTAGCAGAATGGCACTAATTCAATACAGTCCCTATTAATTAGGGACCTATAGACTCGAAGCAGACTGATTCACTAGTCCACATCGTTCGATTAACCGTAAAATATCTCGTAGTTCAATATATCAAACTACATTGCTAGACCACGCGCTCCTAAAAGACTTTTGCCTTTTACGAAATGTAAAGATATTGTGGCTTATTTAAACAGTCTCAATACGTCAAAGAATTTTTAAAATATACCACCGCAAATTAATAAATTCATAATATCATTTCGAATCTCGCAGATACCAAAACTGTCTATTCCTTTCAAAAGTTTTACACTCGTGACATAGGGTCCCGTTTATTAGCTTATAAATTTTCAGTGCCAATGAGTACGTTGTTCGCAGGAAACTTGGAAATCCTTCGGGTCAGCGGCTTCGCATCTGCAGCTTCTTGATAAAAGAAAAGTTCTGAGAGCATGAAGTGTCGGATATTGAAAGAAAGTGGTACTTTTATGTTAGTCTACATTGGCCGGTGCTGTTCTGTGGTCTGATAGAATTATTACTAGCAGATTCCTGTCCCATCTCATCTACCGAGTCTGTTACTTCTGGGTAATGTAGCTTTTTAATAGTGAAATAATTATTAAAATCGCTTTAATAGTTTTATGGCTGGTTTCAATATTCAACTCAAGGATGGATTTGTTTACTACGGATAAAATTTGGACATATTTTGTACGAAAAATCTGTTAAAATTGTACTGCCAGGAAGCAAATCTATCCTTGAGTTGAATATTGGAACCGGCCATTACAGTTTATCGAGTACAAACAAACAAATAATTCCTGTTTCAATATTAGTATATAAAATCTTCAAGCTGCTTTTTCCCAATCAAAAATAGCAGAGGCGTCCTGTTTACTGTGTAATGTAATAGAAGGGACCCTTTTATCACAAATATACCAGGCATAATTTTTAATACTATCTCACGCATAGTAGTCTTATTGAAGTTGATTCATTCTTGAATGAAGTTCCTCCATTATGATTATTGGTAACGTACCCAAGTAATTGTACTTTGAAGATTTGAGTCAAAACTTTTCGACCTAAGCAATTTGCCAAAGTTTTATTCGAAAATATTTTTTTTAATTAAGCTGTTCTGTAGACGGGGTAAAATTTATCAGATATTTGAGTAAATCAGGAATAACAATTTTGACATGTATTAGACGTATTTTATCGAAATTTTACTGGAAATTATCTAGAGTTTTATGCTATACATTTTCATAAGTAAGTCGTAAAGGCAACTGTCCAAAGACCAGACGCGTAAAGGTTAAGTGAATCTTCATTTCCCAACATCGTGATTCAGAGCACCGTACGAATGACCAATTTACATCTAAATTACAGCTCGGGACGCTTTTAGTGACCGCGGTTGAACTTTTTGTTAGGGGCGTGAATTTACTTCTAAAAGGTAACTTTTTACGATCCAAATAGGTGACAAAAATGTATTTTACTACTTAAATCTTGCAGAATAATGTAAAAGCACTTGAATCCGATAGTCTCGGTCATGACTTAAAGTCATGACTTAATTGCATGGCTTAATGTCATAAAGCCAAGTTAATAGCCTTATAGACGGCTTGATAAGTTCTAATAGCTGGTGACCTCAACCCTGCTTCCACCAAACTGTACCTTCTCACCTTAATTTGTGAGAGAAATCTTTGCCTTTACCCCGCAGTGGGACAGTACAGCCTAACTTATTTATATTTACCTACTTCTTGCAAAACAACAAGAACGAATCTATCTACCTATCTATATACTTACTTCAGATCTCTTGCGGGGTAGGCAGAGAACACTGAGTATGAGAATAAAAATTATGATAAAGGATAATTTTATACCTATCATTTTTTTTCTCAGCTAATACAACAAATAAGTTTCAAGTACCGAAACATGTTTCTGTAGATGCTTCCAAAAATCTACAATTCCATAAATCCGAGTACGGCGACGTTTATTTCCAAAACTTTTATATTGGTAACGCAATTTCTATATTAGCCCATAAATTCATAGTGGAGCCCTGTGTAGATTCCAACAAAGTTGGCACTCCTTCGGGTCAGAACCTTGGGATATCGGTTGCTCTTGAACAATGGCAAAGTTTCTTTGACAGATTTCAAGAGAGAATCGTATTTTCACTAAAGCTTTTTGTTTGGAATGTATTTGATAATTTTATCTCTATTTATCTACATCATCACGTCATATGCCTTGCAGGATAGATCGACAGTACAGAGTTCCAACAGACCTCTTTGGCTTCTTGCACTTTCAAAGTTTGTGACCTGGTCTTGGGGTTACAAAGTGCGGTGCTAAAAGAGCCAAATAAAAAAGAGACTGCGTATATTCACATCTCTCTCTCTCTCTTATAGCAAAATAACATTATAATAGCATTGTTAAAGAGATTGTGATACGCGCCCTGATTCGTACAGTTCTGATAGCTCAGATGGCTTGAGCTAAAATAACTTGTCAGAATCAAATGGCATTCAAAAATTTTGCTAGTACCGCAAATAAGTCCTTTTGAAAAGTCATTATACTATCACATAAATAAAATACAGTCATACAAGGATATTTTAGCCCGCGGACAAATTTGGAACTAACGCTGTCATCAGTTTACCCAAGTTCTTTTTTTAATTAGTAACCGTGCGGACCGACCGTTGAAATATATCCCAGGAAGTAGGAAAATTTGACTAAACGATAACCCTAATATCACACCAACATTCTTAGTCTGTCAAGGTCATCCACAGGCTAATATATCCTTGTCGCACTATATTCATAAGAATCCATAGATTCAAGAAATAAATCGTTATCTATATAAGGCTAAATACTCTCTCAACTTGTCTCAGAAGTAAATATTGTTTAAAATTCGGTAGTAAAATAGCAGAAAATTTTCCACAATATTCTCTGAATAGTTGGAAAGTTGTCTGTGAAATGTGACGGCTTGTATCAATACGTATAAACTACTTGCTTACTTAATGTAGGTCTCACTGAATATAAATAAGAAATATTTGTTTGTTTTGTAGAAAAGTTTGGTCATCATTGTGTATCATGATTTTTTCTAGATAGACTTCTTTGTACTTCTCTCAATTCACCGAAGGAGTTTTGTGTTCCAGTTCTTAGCGATAATTAGGATAGGTTTAATTTAATTATTACATGAATATTATCTTTATTATGATGTAATTCCTTATTATTATTCACATTAACGCCAGTCCAATTTCTATATTATGTAAGCCTGCTTCTGTGTATTATAATTTTAGCATTATTCTAGTGCAAGTTACACTTATTGGAATTAATAAATAAAGACTGACAAAGTGTAATGTAATTCTAACAGGACAAGTATAACATTTGGCCACAACTTTTATGGATTTCTAGTGCATTTTTGCTTCTATACCTTCTAACTATTCATAGCTTAAAGTGCTTTAAAGCAATCGCGTTTAATGAAAACACTCTATATACAGCCGCTCAAGCTTGGTAATTTTTAAAAAGATATAAAAAACAATCACTTTTATTATTCCATTATACTGACGGATCCATCATTTTGAGACAAGAAAGGCCATAAACTTTTCATATAAAGGTAAATATAACATTATTTTTAAATTTTATCGCAGTTAATCTTTAAATAATTTTGCCATTGCCAGTTTCGTCCTTCACCGGGAAAGTAAATCATGATAATATGCGAAAAAAAAGTTATTACCTGTAAAATACTCATATAAATATGAGGAGTCAATACCGAAACTTACAATCTGCTACTTTTACACATTTTCCCTTATAAATATTTTATTACTGTTCATAGTAAGATACCCATTTGGCCCAGTATATTAACTAGATTATCTGAAAAAGCTCGTTGCAAATATTAAGTGCGGTTACACATTAATATTAAACGGTCTATCCGTGGAAAACTCCATTGGAGTTCGACCTTTAAATGAGAAATAGCGGTATTTGATGCTAAATACTGTGGAATACTGCAAGATATACTACGCTCTCATTACTTATGCTTAACTACTTCTCAATCTCTCTCTCTCTCTCTACATCATCCCGCCAGATGCCTTGCGGGGTAGACAGAGAGTACAAAGTTCCAACAGGATCTTTCCTTACAAACCTCTCTAGCTTACCTACTTACGGTACTAAAGGTGGAGGTAATCTGCTACTTTGGCTTCATAGAGCTTCTGCCACTTAGTGCCTTATGTGACGTTTTGTCACTTTCACCAGTCGTTGTTGTCACATGATGTACTGAGTGCCGGACGACGCTCTACAACGTTGAAAGTAACCGAGCATATCCCTGTTCTGCCGATGTGCATTATTTATCGCCGCTCATTATATTCAATTGCCTCAGGGACCCAAAGTGAATCTTGGCCTCTGAAACGGTATTCTAGCATTTCTCACGGTTCTGCGCGATTTTTTACGAATCTTCGGCTCCGAGCTCAGGCAAATCCGCTTCAACCACATCCTCCCAGCGACTACTTATGCTACTATTCATAGTTAAATATTTCTAATGCATTATTATTATCACAATACGGTAATTAGCAGTATATTGCTGAGCATAGGCCTCAATTGCACGCCACTGTTTAATGTATGATTAATAAAAAATATGTTGAAGATCTAAGGGTAATTCTGCGTAGATCGTACCAACAAAAATAGTTAAGAATTAGAGGGTATCTTGGAACAACTATGCCTTTTGGACGTCTTACACCTCAGTCCTTCCCGTGACCATGGGTGCTGCAAAGCACTCGAAGCATCGGGAAATAAACCGCGTTAAAATCCGAAAAATAATTTTAGTTCATGTGTAATATTCGCGTAAATCTAAGGACTCAGCACATTAAAATATATTTATTAAATAAACATGATCACGACAGCACACTTACTTGCTTGTATCTGTTTCCAAAGCTATCTGTTTCCAAATTAGTAATACGAATAGCAGTCTATTGTGCGCCATTTATTGTTTGAAACAGTTTCTCCAGTGAGTAATACATAATAACTCAACGTATTTCAATACCCTTTGTACCAAAGATCTGCACTAAATTATATCCAGTGGTGGAGCACTAACCGCAACTAGCTCCAGCGGTCAGGGGATCCAGTTATGCCGTCCAATTATTTTAAAATCTACCCCAGAGCGACTCAGCCACTTCCCACCGCAAGCTCACGCTAATGGAATAACCAACCTTGATGCTTTGACCGAAATTAACTTTTGCAATACTTACTTTATTTATAGAATTTTTCAAAATGTCTGGAAGTGTTTACTGTATGCTACAAGCAAATGAAGCGCAAACTCTGAGTTTTTAGTTCGTAGAATACCATTTTTGGTAAGTGAATTTTTATTTATTCAAGCAAGTCTACTGACTTTAGTTTATAGACTTATCCATTGCTATTATTTATTATATTATAAAATAAGAAGGACCTTCCTGGGCAGCCAGTTAGTCTGTTTTGGTTTAATCAAAAAAGTACCGAACAAAACAAATTAAAATAAAAATCTTTAAAAAAAAAATCCTACTTCAAAAAGCAAGAAATAAAGAAAAATATTTGAAGTCAGTACCGGTTAGTGCAGTCAGCTTGGTATTTGAAGACGGTTTTTTTTTCAAAGATTTTTATTTTACAGTTTTAAGTGACAAGTAAATTATTTACTAATATTTATATACCTATATTATATTATTTTGTTGAGTTGTACTGCAAGGTACCTACAGCCATAATAACAGAATCTATACATTCGTGCTGTTCGCCGTTGAGGAGTCCGGATTTCATTAAAATGGAACCACCTCGAAACTATACTAAACCCAAATCAAAAAGAATCATCAAAATCAGTTCATAAATAAAGACGTTATAAAAAAAAACACAGACGAATTGTCGACCTCCTCCTTATTTGAAGTCGGTTAATATTCTGATTAGTTCTATGGCAGGGTACCTATGGGATTGACGTAATACCTATAATATCACAATCTACGCATTCGTATTGTTTGTCGTTAAGGAGTTCCCTGGAGTACCTTCCAAATCCAAGGTCCAAAACCAATAAAATTGGCCTATAGCCATTTTGGAGCTATACTAAACCAAACGCAAAAAGAATTTTCAAAATCAATTCATAATTGGCGGAATTATCGCGTAACATACATACAAAAAAAAAACACAGTCGAATTTAGAACCTCCTCCTTTTTAGAAGTCGGTTAAAAAAAGGGAAACCGACTTCAAAAAGCAAAAAATAAATATTTGAAGTCGGTGCCAGTTGGTGCAGTCGGTTACTTGGCATCGACTTCGAATATTTATTTTTTGCTTTTTGAAGTTTTTTTTATTTTACATTTTTAAGTGGTGAGTGAATTAATTATTATTTATTAATATACATATATAATATTATTTTACTTAGTTCTACAGAACAGGTACCTACAGGATAGATATAATATTCATAATAGTCCCGAGGTGTAAGTCCAAGGTCCAATACCGATAAAATTGAATTGTACCACATCGGATACTGAATCTAATGCAAAAAGAATCATTAAAATCAGTTTATAAGCAAAGTACTCGTAGTTATAAAAAAACACAGACGAATTAAAAACCTCCTCCTTTTTTAAAATCGGTTAATATTTTACTTAGTTCTATAGTACCTATAGGATTGACGTAATACCCACAATATCTCAATCTACGCATTCGTATTGTTTGTGGTTAAGGAATTCCCTAGTGTAACTGCAAATTCCAAGGTCCAATACCAATAAAATTAAAACGGGACCACCTTGGAGCTATGCTGAACTCAATGCAAAAAAAAATACATCAAAATCGGTTCACAATTGACGGAAATATCGGTGAATGTACATAAAAAAATATACATACAGACGAACACAGAACCTCTTCCTTTTTTAAAGTCGGTTAAAAATTAATTTCAGCCTTCTATATCAAATGGACTCTATTTGATCTTTGTGATATTATAAACATATCCCGCTAGCGGGTCGTCTATCAAAATTCTTTTTTCTCTGTTGCAGGGTAAATGTTCTTTTACGAAGTATATACTCTAATACAGTAGAGAGTGTCTTCAGGAGACTCCTTTGTTACAAAGGCTAAGGTATGTGAAAATTTTGCGACATTCAAATGCCCCTGTAGCCTCCTTTGACACGGTAGAAAACTTCGAGCCTTTTCGATGGAAAGCACCATATCTAACGCTTTGCTCGATGAGGACATGTTGGAGAATCAGAAACACGGCCCTCATATTCTCAAAGTGCTAATGGTGACAAGGAGCCACTTACATTACCGTCTTCTTTGGGATCACCTCATCAACTAGACATTAAAGGGCTCACACCCCAAAACGTCTGTAATCCGGTCAAAAGATGAACCGTTTTTTTTAGCTCCAGACAGCTGTTATCAAAAATACCAAACGTGGAGTGGCAGAGTTGTACCGGGAGGGGCCATTATATCAAGCAGAATTCCATACTGATACTAACATTTTTTCCGTATAAAACTACAATGTCGAACCTATCGACCCTCATATTGCTACCTGTACTGTGCGCCATAAGACCAACGAGGCTATAACTATTAACAATCTATCCTATTTATAAGCTTATAAATGTACAACGAACTTGTTAATAGCATCATGTAATCATCACTCGGTTCTCAGTGAACAAGTAATTGCTTTCTGAATTGGCCATTAACTGAGGCCTGCGACGTATCGGCGCAGTGAGCGGTACCCAATAACCATGCCTATTACGAAACTTTTTCAATTTTAGTCATAATTTATCCTAGTTCTTATTTTATATAAATAAATGTTAATCACTAGGTTACCAAGTCGCAATTTGTATAACAAAATTATTTCAGAATTGGGTTAAACTTTATCATAACACTTCACGAACTTTATTTAGGTTATATTCATAAGGTTTTCAATATTTTCTCGGGCCCATGGCTAAGCTTAATTATTTTCTTTTCATTCTTGAGTGTTTCGGAACGAAATTTACTAGTTCTTTGCTGTTGGGTTTTTATAATTATTATTTGGATTATTTACGCATGCTGTTTGAAAGTTCAAGTATTGCCTATTTATTTTTTTACTATCCGTTGCCCGCGGCTGCGCTCACTTGTTTGTGTTATTATAATGCATAAAATGTATTACTGTAAAGTTTCATATAAAACTGTTCAAATTTTTTTGCATGAAAGAGTAACAAACATCCATTCATCCTTACAAACTTTCGCATTTAAATCATTAGTAGGATTAATTAAGGTTTACCATTCTTTAATACCTCAGTACATTTCTTCGGACATTCTAGTCAATGTTATAAGAATTACAACCTTTTGAATACTGCATCTTTAATAATTAGTTATGTTACATTTATAGTAAGCTATGCATACACAAAATTACACATGTTATCACCCCATAGCCGTATAAGCGGCTTATTAATTTGCAACAGTCGGAGCTCACAAACTTTCCTTCACCAATCCGCACTAGGTCTGCGTGGTGGAGTATGACCTAATCGCTCTCACCTCGATTTATGAAAGAAGGCCTTTGCCGAGCTGTGGGACAATATATGCTTATTATATTTACATTCCTCCCCATAATTGTTTTTATCTCTGATCTGACTTCAGCCTGAATGAGTTAGCGTCCTAATGTGTAGAGTAAATACACGTTGGTTACAGCCGGCAACAATGGAGTGACATTTTGCAATTGTGCTGTACCGGAGCACCTTTGGCTAAGATAAAATCACCCCTTTGTTCTTAATAGCAATGAATTAGAAGTACCATTGAAATAAAGAGCTGCAAAGGAGTGTAATGTTTTGCGAGTGTCCCTAATTTGTGGTGTTATATTGTGAGATGAAAATACTTGAAATGTGTGGGGATATTGTAGTATATTATATCATCATGGCTTTTTTTTAGTTAGCACTACCTTTGTCCTGCAGTGGACGTCTTTTGCGTTAAGATAATATTAGAAGTCAGATCGTCCTGGTGTTTATAATGTTAACATGCAAAGGCAATTTAACCATTAATATGACTAGTGCGATACACGTCAAAATATACAAAAGATATATACAGAAAAATATCATGTCACAATAACTGTACAATAACTGAAATCCCTGTATATTTTATTTGGTATCTACTATCTTAGGACATGATTTTGTTTCATCATATTTCTGTTAAATCACCAGAGATATACCTATATAAAGGATCCCTCATCAATATTTACTAACATATATTTTGTAGCATAAAAATGTTTTCATTCGTACCTAAGTAGCTGAATATAATAATAAGTCTCGGTGAGTCTATTAGACATGTTGTTTCCGGTTGTTCTCGTCTTGCTAACGGAGAGTACTTGCACAGACACAACCAAGTGGCTAGGATTATCCATCAGCAACTTGCTCTTAAATATGGCCTTGTGGACTCTGAAGTACCGTACTACCAGTACCAGCCTCTTCCACTTCTCGAAAGTGGTCATATCACGCTCTACTGGGATCGATCTATTATCACGGACAGGACTATTGTAGCCAATAAGCCTGATATCGTGATAATAGATCGATCGATGCGTCGTGTAATGCTCGTTGGTGTCACCATTCCGCATGATGAGAACCTTGTGAAGGCCGAAAATGAAAATTACCAAAATTATTTACCAAAAACTATCTAAATATTTGGATCTGGCCCATGAGGTTACCGCCATGTGGAATGTTGATTCAACTATCATTATTCCGATGGTCGTTTCAGTCAACGGCCTTATAGCGAAGAGCTTCGATAAACACCTTGAGAAGAAGGCAGTAATGTTGGACACGGCGCGCATTGTGAGGAGGTTCCTCTCTTTGGAGCCCTGACCACCGGTAGCATGGGTCGTAGACCTTGCCGTCGGCACATTTTTTTTTATACAATATATATAAGAATATTTGTATTTTGTATTTTTATATATATTTTATAAGAAATTATACTCAATAAATATATACATATATATATATATATATATATATATACATAATAGTATATAATAATATTATTAGCCCTGTTAAGAAACTGTGCCACCATTGGGCAGACTGAGAGGAGGCTCGCTCCTCTCAGTCTGAGAGCGTTTAGGCATAGACCACCACGGTGGCTCAGTGCGGGTTGGCGAACTTCACATACTTTTGAGATACTCTTAGGGTAGAGTTTTGAACTCGACACCTCTAACTTTGCAGTCCAACGTTTTACCACTAAGCTATCACTGTTTAATGCTGAATATAATATAATACATTCCATAATAATGCTGAATATAATACATTCCAAAAAACGATTCACGATTCTAAACGTGACGACCTATTTTTGGTTAAGTATTATCACCCAAGAAGCAGTAATTGCTGCTTAAGAGAGAAAATAACTGCCATTTTACAGCTTAAAGTTGTATAAGAGAGTATAAGACAGTATACAACATTTAAAGATGTCTTTTTAAAAGCAATTAAGATTAAAATAGGTGGTTTTGATAAAGAAGTTGTGGTATTTTCTCCTATCAACCTCAAGGAAAATATTAGAAAGTTTACAAAAATAGCGTTTTGCCGAAACCCGGGATTGAACCGGGGACCTTTAGATCTTCAGTCTAACGCTCTCCCAACTGAGCTATTTCGGCTATAGATTTCTGATCAAAATATCTAAATGTATGATAAACGTTCAAAATACTAAGATATGTGAGTTGGATTCGCCTCGAAAGCGTTTCATATATAAAAAAAAAACTGAAACTGTCTCAGTATTGTTTTAGTAATATCAATAACGGTATTAGAAGCAACAACTCATTCATGAACACAAAAACTCGATAGCATAAAATGAGTTAAAAGGACGTTTTTTTGGTTTTATTAACTGTCAGATCCTTAGCGGGGTAGGCGAGATTCCATACCTCTCTGGCTTCCTCCACTCTATGTTTAATATGCTATATAGATATGGGATACACAAATAATGATATATAGATATATTATATAGATAGTCATTAATTGTAGTTTGTGTCAAATAGTTGCATAAGAGTGGTAAAACTTACAACATATTTTTTTTATTCCATGTTTGCTTCTTATGTGTGTGCGTATAAACGCGTGTATGTATGCACGTAAGTTTGTAAACGCATCCGCATTTTGCTGCCTTTTTTAAAGAAAATGTCCTTGCTACACATGCAAAGTCAGGGCGGGGTGATATTATCTTGAATCTGTGATCGCAGATACACTAGCCGTGTTTCTAAATACTGGTTCAGGGGGCTAAGCACGAATAGATTGGCGTTATCGTAATGGAACGAGGACGCGCGCTGCCACTTTTACCTTTATTAAGTAAATGTGTAGTGTGATAAGGATGGCATATCGACTCAGTAGCGTTATACTGAAGACAATCTTGTCATACTGAGCTCTAAAATTAACGAACTTTTCTTGACAAAAAAGTAGTCACATTTACTTTAATTCAGTAAATTGTGTGAAATGGGTGGCTTATCGACTCGATAGCATTACGCTTACGTCGATATCTTTATGCTAAGCCTATTCGTATTCCCTCGAGCAAGGCGTCACGCGGCGATATCACGTTATTCGAGTCAAACACATGTTTGCATAATGTATGCAATCCCGGAGGCTTCGACGCACAATGTATGACAATGAATATGATTCTGCCGAATACGTGGATTCAGTTTTCAATTGCCGAATAGGCAAGTGGGTTTTGTTTTCAATGGGTTCAGTGTTTAGTTCAATTGGTTTTCTTAATTTAGTAGCTGGCTAGTTAGCTATGCTACTTCGTAGCAACTACCGATCAGGTCCTAAGTTCAGTCATAGTTATTGATATAAAACTACTGTTTGGATTTTATCGTGGTTTATTTTTGCTATAACATCAAAAATGAACTGCTATAAAACCCGAAAAATAGTTTTCTTTAGTGTGTAATATTCGCGTCAATCTTAAAACTCAATACAAAGTTATTGGGGTTTTTCTATCGACAAATTCCCAGTAGTAGTCTGGAATTAGCATAATGAGTCTGGAATTTTCTGGATGAGGGCAATAGGCTCGCCTCCTATTACAATGGAATCGAGCAACGTCGACAAAATATTATTGTTAGTATATGTTTAGTATGAAAATAAAGAAAAAACATATCTTAGGTATATACCTAAGGTATATACAGGATATGGTTAAAATAAAATAGGTACCTATATAGTCTGAAGTTATTGCTAGATTTGAGTTCTGTAAGACAGTCTCCATGAACAGCGAGCGTGTATGAGACGAACTATGAAAGTGGAGTAAGTAAGAGAGATCTGTAAGAAAATAACCTGTTGGAACTCTATATTTTCTGTCTATTCCGCAAGGGATCTAGCGTGGTAGATTTAATTTATTGAGGTCTGAACTTCTACACTATTGGTTGGGGTTTCTCTACACAAAAATACCGTTACAGCTATTTTTCTCAAGCAGGGATAGCAGAGGTTCATTATGTGCACGTATCGCTGACGATGTTAGGTCCTAATGTAATAGGGGTCAAGCCTATTGGCATTTTACTGGACTCAATTCCATACTCCGAACGGATACTAAGAATTTTTTAATAGAGTGGAGGAAGTGAAGAAAATTAGTTGAAACTCTACTCTTTGCCACCCCAAAACCTGGCTTGATGATATAAATATACAGGAGAGATATAGCTACTTATATCGATGAGTACCTTTCATTACAAACCATATTTCATAAAAGCAACAGCAAACCTCATTTAACAAGAAAGGACTAAGCACAGTCGATTTAACAAAATAGTAACTACTGTTAAGAAAGCTTGCTGCCACGTTCTTGTTTATTTAGTCAATTTGTAGTATGGAAATGATGGAATGTCAGCTCGATAGCGTTACGCTTATATCAATATATTCGTGATAAACCCTCTGTATCTTGTTTACCCAATGAAGGCAACATGGTGTGAAAATCCTTACTTGCTTCCCTACCAACTGGGGAACAGCCTCGATGAAGGTAGGCAGAGAGTACAGAGTTTCAACAGGCCCTTTATTCCTTTTGATATACTTAGATAATAACACAACGCTATCCTATTATCTCTATAAAACACAATTTTCAGCTTCCACACAGATAAAACAAAAGTAATATTGTATCACAGACTATTTTGTTGGGTGTTCGTGTCTCAGTGAACTGGAAAAAGGCAAAAATTGTGAAGCAACGTTTGCAATTTCGCGAATGAAATATCGCGTTACACATGATACATCGCGCACTGTGTGGGATTTTAGAGGAAATAATGCACGTGGAATAGTAGAATTGTATTATTTATACTATAAAATTTTATATTTATCTATATCATCTCTATAAAATATGGTCGAGGGGAGTGATGGCTGTTCCAACAGTCATACTCGTGAACGGGTGCTCCTTGTGGCGACTGGTCCATGTGGAATCCTATAGACACTCCTTACAGATAACATCATTAGATTCATATCTCGATCGTAAGGCATCACGTTGAAACTAGGTCGTACACTATTAATTGTAACCTAAACATTGTATCCACACAATATAATACAAAAAAAAAGTAAAGAAAAAAGAGAAAGACAAGTAAATAAAAAAGACAAGCCCGCTGAGTTTCTTCACCGGATCTTCTCAGTGAAGGCCGCGGTGGAGTAAATTGACAATTTGTAAACGCCTCCGCAGGGCTTATACAAAATAAATTATTTGAATTTGAGTTGGAAAATGTTATATCCAATTTATTTAGAATTTACAAAGATCTATTAATAAACACACTTTTTTCGCTTACCATGATTTTTGAGATAAGATCCTTGTGCAATAGTGGGACAATATAGGATGACTTATCTTTTACTTAATAAAATTCTTGTTGCTATTCCAAAAAAATATTCTAAAATAAAAAAAATATATTCTGTCTACTAACATTCAAATATTTAGATAAATATATGCAGGAAAATAAATATTCAAACACTTCCATTTATTATATCAAGTAGATATTCCTTTATATTTTAAGTAAGCGATTTAAAACTAATGTACTGAAATAGTAATTTTAGATAATCTCTTTAGGGTATTAGTGATCTATTTTAATAGCCTACTATATTTTATTTAATTTACAAAGTCTACGGTAATTGTTTCATTAAACCTCTCCTCTTTAAAAGAGTTTCTAGTTGCCCACACACACAACCACACACGCCTACATTCCCCAAGCAGGGGTGGTAGACCTCTGCACTGTGTGGGTAAAGATAGTACACCTCTGCTACCCCCATGATAAATAATAATAATACTAGCCCTGTTAAGAAACTGTCCCATCGTTGGCTACAGGACTGCTCACAGAAAAAAGAGGGTTTAGGCTCTAGTACACCATGCTACCCCAGTGCGGGTTGGCGAACTTTACACACCTGCTAGAAACTCTTGGGCATGCAGGTCTCCTCACGATGTTTTCCTTCATCGTTAAAGCAAGTAATAGTTAATTTTTAATACGCACGTCATGTTTTCGAAAAGATAGAGGTCCAAACTGTCTAAACTAGGCTATCACTACTGTCGTATGTAAAATTCCAATGTAATAAAAGGTGTATATATACAGTTTTAAAATACGGACTGTTACCCTATGTTCGCACGAGCTATTTTCAACCCGCGTCAGTAAAGCGCTGGATTGAAAAAACAGTACATTTCTTTAAAAAAGATGTACAGCACTTCAGCACCGCGCGTTGAAAAAGCGTCCGGGCGAACCAGGGGTACTGATATTTTTTGATATGTGAAAGCATACCTTTTTCCGTACTATGATTCCAACCCAGGAGCTCGTGATCACCAGTCGACCAACGAGGCAGTTTGAAATATTACAATATTCCGAACGTCACTGACTGTCCCTTCTTGAGAAACTATGTCTGTACATTATCAATAAAGTTACTTCAATGAATATTTCTTAGTTATGTATGACACAACTCTTTTTAGGTTATTAATCAATCAATCAATCTAGTCGATTTTGGCAAAGGCAAAGGCATACGTGACAATTTCACTGGTGTGAATTACTATTTCGTTTTGCCTTTTGGTGTGCTCTCCGGTGACTGACATATCCAATTTTGGCCGTAGAAGTGCGTACTGCAATGCCGCAGGCGGTCGGGCTTTTAGGTTATATAATATATACTTAGAGTGGACGACTGTACTTTTCTATTATTTGTATTATCATGCCACATTCCTTGCGGGATAAGTAGAAAGTGCAGATTTCCTACAAGTTTTTTCCATACAGACCTCGCAGGCTTCCTCCACTCTCACAGTTCGTCTCATACACGCTCATCGGAACTGCACGCCCCTGTTACGGATACTCGTGACTTGCCCTTCAGATAAAACACGATATATATCGTCTTGATAAGTTAGTCAAAGTTTAAGTACGTGTATTCATTTCAGGTTATTCAAACTTACATGTTTAAATTATCTGATTCAAAAACCAAGGTCGTTCACATGACTGGTTATAAAAAAGATTAACCTTTGCTGTATTCAGTCCGTACCGCGATTTATCAAATTAAACCTTTTTCATTATTTCTCGTTACGTGAGTTAAAATATCTGCTTTTGCTAACGTAACCATAAACAGTTAAATACATTTTTTAAAGCCTTTTTTGCTAGGTAGATGTCTTCGAAATTTAATTACGTAGGTGAACAAAGCTTTGTGTTTGGATTGTGTGTATAAAAGTCTAGTAACTGTTTGGGATTCTGAACACTGCATATTTACACCAGATTCTTTGAAAAAATGGCACCCGTTCGCAAAGTCATTCCTGTGGAGAAGAAGGGCAAGAAACTCCACGGTCTCTCTTTTCAAAAATGAGAGTTTTAAAATTCTTTTTGTATACATTGCATTCATGGAGTATGGGAGAAAAGTGCACAACGAGCTAAATAGATGTACTTATGTATACGAGTAAGTACTTAAATATAAGTGTACTTAGATTGATGGTATAAGTCAGTGTCTACATAGTCCTCTGTTTTAAAAAATAGAGACTATATAATAAAAAATATAATAATAATAGTAAGAGAAAAAAGGCTTACTCTAAAATATGTAAAGATTGCGTACAAAATAATTGGTTATAGCTCCAGTGTGATGCCGAATGAGACAAAATTCAACAGTACTACGAGTTTAATCAGTCAAAGGATAGAGGACGGACCAGTCCCCACCAGCAGCACCCGTTCACGAGTATGACTTGAGAAGCAGCCATCACTCTCGTCGACCATATTAGAGGGAAGTGAGTGACCCGCTCAACAGAGCCGTTTAAAAGTAAATGGAGAAGATATAGATAATGTTGCTGCTAGTAGATAAATATTATATGGAACCTACACAAGATAATTAAATAAAACATATTTTTTATTTATTTATTTATTAATAATAATAATATTCTTTATTTTCTATCTATCTATCTATCTCTATCTATCTATAACCTCACGCCAGATCCCTT
Source organism: Phalera bucephala (assembly GCA_905147815.2). Taxonomy (NCBI): domain Eukaryota; kingdom Metazoa; phylum Arthropoda; class Insecta; order Lepidoptera; family Notodontidae; genus Phalera; species Phalera bucephala. The sequence continues at coordinate 37,043,992 of LR990615.1, read as the reverse complement.
GCGAGGTAGGCAGAGAGTACAGAGTTCCAAGTTTTGTCATTCTTTCCTCTGGCATTCTTTCTATATGCCCGAACCAACGGAGCATGCCCTTTCTCATCTTTACACCGATACTATCTTTCATACCTACTCGCTGTCTTACTATTCTTTATTTTCTCACCACAATATTGCATTAATTACATTGCCTAGGAACAATAATACAGATTATTGCAGGAGACTGGTGCCCAAGCTAGGTGATTAAATACAATATATCAATAAAATTAATACAATATAATATACAACTTGAAGTCAGGTGAGTAGAAATCAAATCAAGTCCAAGGTATGAGAGCAGCTTATTTCGCTATCAGACATGTCTTATACAGGGATTTGAATGTGCTTTTGAAGATCGGTTTTGTCAGTGGTGGCGGAAGATTATTTCAACATTTAGTAGCCTGATAGCGCCTATCTTTAAAAGCTTTATTTATATGAAATATAGTGGTAAAAATAGATCAATCAGCCCGCCTTCGAGTATGTTGTTTAAATATGTGGATTTCTGCTTCCGTATAATATTACATAACAGTCCTGCATAATGAAGATTTCTCCTGGATCACATATTAAGTAAGCTAGTTTTGTTTAAGTTAGGTGTGATATGACCCCGCGGTAACACTTTATAGCAAAATCTAATACACGCATTTTGTACTCTTTGAATTATACACTTACTACGAGAAAGAAGATACGATCCTATAACTACATCAGCGTAATTTAATTTTAATAAGACTAATGACTCTGATAAACGTCTGATTTTGGCCTAAAAACGGCAGCTCCTTGCGACAGTCAGAACATCGTTCTCATAACGCAATCTGTTGTCCATAAGCACTCCAAGATTTCTGGTCTCCACAACATACTCAACAGCAGTTCCGCGTACAGAAACAGGTAGACCAAGCAATAATGCAGTTTCAATTTGTTTTTTTTTTATCCTTAGACCACATATTTGGACTTGTTTGGATTTAGTGATCGAGAGTTTTGGATGAACCAGTGTGCTATGTTATCCAAGTCGAATTAATTTTACTAATAACAGTAGTGACATCGACTTTGGGATTGAAAGATAAGTAAATTTGTACGTCGTCGGCATAAATATAAAATATGGTATTTTTGTTGACATTTGCTTAAAAATGATAAGTGAAAAACTATAGCGAGTTTGCATTTGAAATAAAAAGTAAACTATTTTATAATGAATACGTGTTTTTTTAACACAATTTATACAATTTATCACTGTTTACCATCAAAATTCCAACCTCAAACATACATACCCGGGAAACAAATATTTTTTTGGGAAAATTTTCGGTACCCTTTGATTAATGATTTATTGTTTTTTTCTAATCGTAACTACTAACCTGCATGGATATGATAAAATTAGATAATTTTAGGTCATCTACACAAAAAAAAACAGCTAAAAATACCTCGGAAGCTGACCAACAAATAGCCTAAATTTAGGCCTAGGCAGACCGCGAAAACAAACAGTTTTTACAATAACGTAAAGGTTTTGGGTTGTTTGTGGTTTAGTTACAATAACGACCAAAATTTTGGGTACAAATACGATGGACGCATGTTATTTTAGCATTATACACATAAATATACAAAAACAAATGTTTCTTTTAGTAAAATACAACCTCGAAACACATAAGGTTATGTACCGTAGGTAAGGTTACTTTTTCGTTTGAAAATACCAAACAAACACTTTTATCACACACGCTTTTCAATTCACGATAACATCATATACAGAAACGTTCAACTCACAGATTCTAATAAGAAATCGTATACGATTCACTTAATAATCACCACCACCACTTCGGAGTTTTTTATACGACACCAATTTATGTTATACATTTTCGGTAAGCTTAACACAAGAATGAGTAGTTTTATACATCAAAAGAACGAGAATATCATCTTTTACATTTTATTTTATACAACGGGCAACGATTTAGTGTCTGCCCACAAAAAATCTATAACGAAATTGACTCGGACTCCGCAGCCCAATGTAGAAATTTTTACGCTTACCGAGGTTACCCCTAACCTCAGTAAGCGTACAAATTTCCACAGAATCTCTCCTCTGCTCCCAGAAAGCCTAGGATTGAACCCTACGGGACCCTCTATAATTATCCCTGGGTGCAGAAAAATCGTAGGTACCATCACTTTTCGGCACTTTAGCGCTTTGTCTGAGCTACTACTTAAATAACTAATGAACCATTTTATTGTTGAATGAACAAAATTATAATATGCCATTTTTCAAAGAAGAAGAGTTATACTTATGCAATCCAATGCGCATGAAAAATTTAGTAGAACTAGTGACGTGTATTGACCAGTATCTTGAGCTACTAATATAGTGTCGACAATGTCCAGAAGCAGTACCAAAATTTTTCCTAAATCCCGATTGTATAGACGGTAAGATGATTTCGGTATTTTCCAAAGAACTATACATTTGTAGGTACACGACAGTTTCAAGGACCTTTGAGAGGTAGAGCAAAATGCTTATCGATCTTAGTTCTGAAAATTTAGTTAGATTTGTTACTTTGGGTAAGGAATGACGGGAGCTGTTTTCCAAGAGATAGGGAAAGTTGAAATATCAATAGACTTATTTATTGATTTGATTCAAGTTATGGCTGTTAAAGTCTGGCCATCGTTAATAATATCATCTCCATACTATTACTATCCGCACCTTGAGAATTTGATAAAATAGACATGATTCCATTAGATACATGATTCCATTAGTAAGTTAGTGATGATATTGGAATTTTATTTGAACTGAACAACTAAAAAAATAATATTTATTTCATCAGGGTCACTAAGTTTATCAGGTTGGCAACCATAGTCCTTATTATCATTAGTCAAAATGGTTTGCTTTAAGATTTTCCAAAGACTTCTTCAGTCGTAAATGTGATTGTTTATATGGACAAAAAGCATTTTGTTTATTATATATCGCTGCATCGACCAAATTTTTCAAATAAGTATATCTTATGTGCATTAAGCTTCGTAGACTGATAGCGTTTGAGAGCTTTATCACGTAATTGTCTGTTGTTATGTTATCGTGAATGTTATCGTCAATCTAAGATAAGAGGTCATCCATGGTATGGCCTGTCTCGTATAAGACTAGTTTAAATGGGATCATGATTATCAAGTAACCGTTGTATAGACTTGTTGTATGTTAAAACCATATCATCTACAGAATTGATATTTATATCCTTAATAAGCGTAATTATAATGAGTAGTGGATTTGATTTATCTTCTTTTAAACTCATTATAAAGTTGACCATACTATGACCATGTATTCCGGAGGTATTAGAAACATTGCCACTATTTACTGTAACATTTGTCCAGACAAGATCTATGAGAGTTGAACTGCTATCTGTAAATTAAGTATGCCCTGTGATTACTTGCTTGCACCCAGAACACTATCAGAAGTCCGAAAACTGCTTGTTTTTTTATATAATTTTATACTACCAACTGTAAATAGTTAGTAGTATCAAATAAGTTAAGCAAGATAGGATAGAATTCCCTGGCATTCCTTCAGTCTTGAGCATGTTTATTTCAGAGCGTATTTGGGAGTTTTCCTTTCGGAGTAATTTAACAGTAATACTCGTACTCATAGTTTCCTTATGCATGCATAATTGTGACGTGGCATCATTCTTGAGCGTAATAGAATATTTATTTAAAGTTTATTACATATACAGGCAGAGTATTTACTTTTATTTATAATATACAAATAGTAAAGCGTAAGATAGAAGATAATCCATAGCTATCTAGGTAAAGGAAACAGGTAAGGTCTAAATATATTATTTATTTTAAAGGCATTACTTACGTTTATAATTTTATAATAATTTATATAAATACTTCCCTTGCAATATACAGTAACGTTATTTTATTTAATAATTATATTTATAACAAGCAGAGCTTCGACGGTCGGACACAGAATGAATCCTGTCTCTTGTGGCCTTCGCACACACCCGGCATGCATGTGGGGAATCGGCATCGGGGCAACGGCCCCCTGGCCGGTATGTCATACGCCGGCCATGAACATGGCCGGGTCCGTGTGTTGATCCCGTGGGGGGGGGGGGGGGGGTCATCGTGAGTGTGTTCACGCCACACTCCGCGACCAACCCTGTCAGGTGGAACCTATGGCGAACCATGGGAAGCCAGGTTTTCGATGTTTGGGTAGGGAGGTTTCAGGAGGGAAAAACGGGGTAATATCCGGTGATGAGGAAGACAGTGCGGGTGATGAGGAAGACAGTGCGGGTGATGAGATGTGGCGCTCTTCACACCGCCGTGCGGTCAAGCTTTACGGTAAAACTCGTTGGAGAAGCCCAACAGGCGACCAGCTACGACGGTGACTTCATCCAGTCCCTCTCGCACGCGCTCAAGCCCCAACGGCAAGCCGTTAGGGCGAACAGCAGTGGGCGGCGGGGGTCAGTCCAGTGCGGGTCCCACAGGGTCGTTGTTGGGCCAGTCGCGCTGATAGGGCCTCCTATCGGGCGGGCGCGCATGCCATGGCGCTAGGTCCTGGAGGTGAGGCCAGGACGATGCCTCGGCACGCGCGAATATGTTGGTGGACTGGCGGCGGGAGAAGTCCTCGACTCGAAGATCCCTCTGGATTGTGGAATGTCTCACGTACGAATCCTGTCAGTCTATTACATTCCTTTTTATACTACCAACAAACGATGCCCAAAGACCACGTGTTCGCATTCTAATGATTTCATATTGTCTTATTTATTACTAAGGTTATCAAAAATCCTAAAAAGATTTATTTACTACATAACTATAAAATTCTTGCCGTAAAACATCTCGTGGTTTCTTATTAAAATAAAATAAACATAACCTATAATTGCACCTCATAACTCTAAATGTAAATATATTTAAAGCATGTAGCACCAGTACAGCCCACGCGAGAGACCCAATTTAGTATATATTAACGTATCTTGGCTCAGTACACAAATAAATTCACATATATTTCCACAGAATCTATCAAGCGCATCAAAAGCATCTTTTAATTCGAGGTTGACTTCATGGTTAAGAGCTGACCTAATAGTATGAAGCTTCATACTATCAGGTCACCTCAGAGTCGAGTCTTGTATCCAATAAAGCTGCGAATTGTTTCAAACTTATTTACGGACTAGACTCAGTATGAGCGCTAGATGAAGTCGTTACATTTACAGTATCCCCCTCAAAAGACATCTCCTTAGAGTTGATAATAAGTGATCAAACGAACTTACCTGAAGTGAAGTTCGATCATTATTATACGAAGTCCTTCGTTCGAAGATATAAACTATATTAGCAGCTCTCTCGAGTCGCTTGGCAACCGCGCGTCATTCAGAGAATTAAAAAGTCAACGCCGCCTCTATGGTATCTGTGGACATAACCTCTGCAAGCATTCCTTTTAGAAGTAGTACATTTCAACTTTACCAACGGGCAGGGCGGGTTGGGTACTTATATCTTCGAACGAAGGACTTCGTATAATAATGATCGAACTTCACTTCAGGTAAGTTCGTTTGATCACTTATTATACTGTGTCCTTCGTTCTCGATATAAACTATATTAGCAGCTGTTTAGAGCTATAAGGGTAAAGTTGAAGTATACCACATAAAGGTTTTTTTTTTTTTTTTTTGAGCGTGACCTCTAAAAATAACATATCATTAGTATATTTGTACTATAACACATTCCCGTTCTTTGTTTTGCCATACAACACAAACACGACAAATATATACACATATATTGTTTCTTACAACCAGTCTGTCTAACTTATTTAAAATAAATTTATATAATCAAATTCTATAACATATTATGTTATGTAGTGTAGATCCATCCCAACAAAACCTTTAAAGCACCTGTTATATACCTTTATACCACACCTGTTGTCCAAAATTCATTAATACCGGGTAATATTAATCAATCATTACTTATCAGATATCAGTGCAGTCTCTATCTGTTATGTCTTCTATAGAGATCTTTCTTCTATAGATATCTTCTATATAACAAGAGTTGAGGAATTGCCCATCTAGAGTTTTGTTTATATAAAATTAAATCCTTTATAATAATTCTTGTATCATTGACAACCATTATGAGACGAACTATGAGAGCGAAGAAAGCCAGGCAGGCATGCAAGGAAAGAACCCGTCGGAACCTTGCACTCTCTGCCCACCCCGCAAGAGATCTGGCGTCATAATATGGATAGAGATAGATAGATAGCTAGAAACCCTTACTGTGTACTAGACCTGAAAACAAAGTCTGTTAGTACCCAATCTATAACAATATGATACAAATATAACAGGGAAACCTATTTCCCCACTAATGTGTCTTCCAACTGCCATGTGGTTCTTTTTTTTTTTTTTTTTGTCAAATGATCTCTTTTTGAGTACGGTACCAAACGAAGGCTACGAATTAACTTGGTGATTATAAGAATGTTTTTGCTATCATTACATATTTAATTTTTTTTTTTTTTTTTTTTTAATATCAACATTCGGCTATATTTAATGTTAGTTATATTTTTAATCTTTAAAGATGTACATATATCAAAATTTAACATTTTTTGTACTAGAGGCCTTTGTACTAATGAACTTATATGGAATTAAGTCTGGTGAAGCTGTAAAGGCCTCGCGGCCATCAGCGTACATCACTCACACACACACCTTATCTGGAGAGATTCCTCACATAAGGCTATGTGCTTTACCTATATAATCTCGCCCCCCCCCCCCCCCCAATTTTAGAGTCTGGAACGAAGGGCAGTACTAATGCGTGGTAAACAAACATAACCTACCCCAGTGTTATTACTATACCACTATTATTAATTCAATTTAAATTTCGAAACTATCCCGGAATCATTTCCATGTTCTGAGTGTGCGCCGACAAATAAATCCTTGGCTACCTAAATATTTATGTATTACTTAACGATTCGTTCTTGCGCAATAACGCCCGCGAACGTTCGTTTTGGCAATACGATTGGAGCACTCCTGAACCAATTACATTACTGATACTAAAAATACTAAAAAATACACTCCTAATTTAGTAATAACTTAAGAAGAGAATAAGTTACAGTCGACTAAACCGAACCATGGGTTACAACTGTATCATATTGGGAATCCTATTCATAACTGAGTTATTTCATACCATGAAATTTTCATTTCATACCACACTTCCTTTGCTTCTTTGTATGTGACTGTATTTATAAGTAAAAACAAAAATTGCAATGGGTAACTTTCTAGTTAGTTCTAGAAGTCCAACCGTGAGAATTGAGTGTTACTCAACTTATTATTATGTATCCCCCATTAATAATAAATAAATAATATCAAGTTCCTTAGGACTTAGATTATTGCTGATATTACATAATATTTATCATCCCTGTGATAAGAATATACTTCTGATTATTCTTGTTTAAGATAATCCATACTTTCAAATACTGTAACTCAATATTTCATCCCCCGTAGCTTGTCAACATAATATCATTAAATTTTCAAATGGATATTATTATCAAGTCATTTGCATGACTTTATTTTCTTTTTATATATAGATACCTATTTATAAGATACATGTAACATGTGGATGTAATAATTTAAATATAATAATACCAAAATTGCAAATTTTTGTATATCTCAATCCAATATTTTTTACTGAAACACCTTTAAATAAATTACAACATATATAGTGCTCTAAAACCAACTTGTTACTTTAATGGTAGCAGTTTGTGCTTGTGTTATCATAACTATACCAGAAAACATCACTGGTGTTCACAATAACTGTACACATTCCAAACTAATTACAAAAATATTTTTTATAGTTATTAATTTCTTGAATAATCTTATTTAATTACATATTATTTATTGATTATCATATGATCAAACAAAAATACAGTAAAAACATCTAATTCTCCAAATGATGAATTGATGTATAGCTTTCCATTGTGTGTGCCTCAAATTCCTAATATTATTAAGTACACTATAATTGATGCAGGAAATAATCAAGAACCCAAAACCATTGAACTCCTTACATGATAGAAAACTAAATAGGTACTAATAAATTTTCTATTAGTATATTTATTATGACTGTTAGGTCTAGCGTAATAGCATTAAGTTTTTTTTTTCTTTTTTTTTTTTAATAAAAATGGCTATAAATTATATTTCAAATTATTAAACAATAGTGTTTCTAATAATAATGTTTCTATACATAATGTTTAACATATGTAGGACAAGATTCGCTTGTCTGAAGTGCAAGTAATTGCACAAAACCAATAAAATTATGTTTGTCGTTGAAGGCATTATTAGTGTCATAGATACATACCACAGTCAGTGAATACCTTTAGCCTCCAATATTATGGTTTCTTTGTAAAACCCATGTTGTATTCCTGATTGTTTTTCTGAATTTTTCAGCAACTCAAAAACCAAGTCCTTGTGTAAAATGCCTATCATGCTTTTTGTACCTCACTTTCTTTGGTAGGAGATTTCCAATGTCCAACGTGATGTTGTTTTTGGTGAACTGATAGGTACAGTGTGACTTAATATTTTCACACCCAGGATGAGGATTGTTGGTCTATATTGGTTACAACGGTGGTTGTTTTATGAAATTTTAACTACTGGCTATGACTAGCTAGTTAATAATTCCATATTGATAATCCACTATATTAACACTCCTTTTATGCAAAATATATACTGCTGACCTTAAAGGTTCTTATCTCAATAAAGGTTTCATGACTGTGTTGTTAGGATTAATCTTTTCTGGCTACCCTGCAAGGAGTCTAGGTTGATAATATTGATAGATAATTATTAGTTCTATGTTAACTGGATAGACCAGGTATTTTATATTAACTTTTAAGTATCTTTGTGCATAACACAAATTATCCCACAACCTGCCTGCCGCAGCATCGGTAGGATAAGATATTATATTTGGAATGTATCCACAGTCCCGTTGCTTGTCAGTTACAACAGGCATTGCCATTAGTATATTACTTTGGCTTATTTGGTTATAAACCCTGTTCAGGAATAAGTATTGCTGGATTTAACTTTTGTAATACAAGTACTCATAATTTTGCACAATTCTTTGTGTAATAAGCTCCAGTTTGGGCTATTTCAGTATTATTATACAAGTATGTCTAATAATGAAATCAATAAAAACACTATGTTTCTGCAAAGGAGTGACTTTTGTTATTAATAATGTATTGTTATACATAAACAATCGATTCTCACCTTCGATTTGCCGACGACATTGTGGTCGTGGCGGAGTCGCTGGAAGATCTAGGACGAATGCTCGGTGACCTCAACAGAGTATCTCAACAAGTGGGTCTTAAAATGAACATGGACAAAACGAAAATAATGTCTAAAGTCCATGTCGTACCCACCGCACTCACCGTTGGGAACTCTACTCTTGAAGTTGTCGACGAATACATTTACCTGGGACAGGTAGTCCGGTTAGGTAGGTCCAACTTTGAGAGAGAGGTCAATCGACGAATCCAACTCGGCTGGGCAGCGTTCGGGAAACTGCGCAACATCTTCTCATCCAAAATACCTCAGTGCCTTAAGACTAAAGTTTTTAGTCAATGTGTGTTACCAGTGATGATATATGGATCAGAGACGTGGTCTCTTACAATAGGTCTCATAAAAAAGCTCAGAGTTGCTCAGCGAGCTATGGAGAGAGCTATGCTCGGCGTTTCTCTACGCGATCGAATCAGGAATGAGGAGATTCGTAGAAGAACCAAGGTCACCGACATAGCCGTTAAGATTAGCAAGCTGAAGTGGCAATGGGCGGGCCACATAGCGCGTAGATCGGACGGGCGTTGGGGCAGAAAGATTCTAGAGTGGAGACCACGTATTGGCAAGCGCAGCGTGGGACGACCGCCTGCCAGATGGACCGACGATCTTGTGAAAATCGCAGGAAGTCGTTGGATGCAGGTGGCATCGGACCGGTTACGCTGGAAAGCGATTGGGGAGGCCTATGTTCAGCAGTGGACAAGTATAGGCTGAGATGATGATGATGATGACATAAACAATGTCACTTTAATTACCCTTTCAGTAAGTCTCCTTTTGGAGATATAATATGACAAATTGCTTATAGTTTATAGCAATAGTCTTTGTATTTACTGTTTTAGGCATGTTTAAGGTATGTATTTTAGGTAACATTTTTGATTCTTACCATTGTAGAAATGTGAACTGCACAGGAACACCTCATGGATGAAACCTATGAGTAGTATGACCTTCAGCACATATCTCGTATGGGCCCCAAGTCTTGCGGATCACGCCGATGTATCTCGTACACCACTCGTGTCCTTGAATTATCGTCAAGTCTTGCGGACCACGTCGATGTATCTCGTACATCACCCGTGTCCTTAAAATGCCATCGATCCTGAACAATCATCATAATTGATGAACGTCCCCCTAATTTCTCTTATTGGAGGTATAACATTGCCAATTTATAGACGGTTAATAATCGTTTTCAGGTATATTTCGTGTTAAACTGTTTGTACACGAATAGGAACATAGACTTCATAAGTTTACTTTTCGGACGACGAAGCTTTCCCAAATTTTAATATGACGAAACTCACGTCTCCAAACATTAGATATTATATAAATAAACAAGTTAAGCTGAAAAACACCACAAATAAACAACTATCGGTTGATCTTTTTAGAATGTCCTTCTTTGCCAGGACGTAAACTTTTATAAATTTGCCTATACGATGTTTTAAATTTATTTCACAAGGTCACTTGAGTATATTACAACCTTTTTGTTATATAATATCAGTGCCATAACAACATTATTAAATTAATTGTAGACCAAAAACTTTATTACAAAGCGTCGGCTGCCGCGCTTTCAAAAGAATGCTTGCAGAGGTTATGTCCACAGATACCATAGAGGCGGCGTTGACTTTTTAATTCTCTGAATGACGCGCGGTTGCCAAGCGACTCGAGAGAGCTACTAATATAGTTTATATCGAGAACGAAGGACACAGTATAATAGCAGTGGGTGTACACCATTCAAAAATTTCCTTGGTGGGAGTTTCATCTGTTTTCCCACGACGCTGAGAATTAATGTTAGCTTAGCAGGGAGGCCATTTAATCCTCGACTGATACGATCCGATCCTCTAAATAAGGATACTAAAGCTGCTTTAAATGGATAGGTTAAAAACTTAAATTTCTAAACTTCAGCATTGTTATGTGATGGGATATCAAAATAATCTCCACCAATATACTCGAAGTCGGTCTCCAAACAAAGTTTTCCTTCAAGATCTTTATTGAATAATTCCAAACCCAGTATTTACACCCTGGATCCAAATGCCTATCAAAATGCCTAACTATTCCACGAATTCCGAAAGTTCACCGCTATGTCAGAATTTACAGAATAATTACTGGTACATTTGCAAAATTTGTGCTCTCAATACATATTAGCCGAGATACTGAATATTCAAAACGGAATGAAGTAGTTCTTGGTATAAATTAACAATGCTTGAAATTTGCAAATGTTGAAATTTGTTTGAAAAATACATATGTTTGAAGAATATAATGTTACTTGAATAACTTAAGTTTAATTATAAAGATACTCACTTAAACTTTGTTGGGAAATATATTAATGTATTTTTTCTAAAAATTTATATATTATAAATTTTTTTAAACCGCAATTATAATCATACAAAAATGACACGTTCCTTAATCGTTGCTTTCCTTTCATTTTCCACTACCCCAGTCGCGGGTATAAATATTATAACATCACAAATTTAAACGCCACAATCCTTCAAGATTGTTCAACCAAAATATTTCATTATTATGTAAATGGATATAATAACCAATTTGTCCCCGCAAATTGTATTAATCAAACAATGTCGGGTTCGTGAGGATTCGATTCCCATTCAATATAATAGCAGTGAAGTTTGTGTGGGCAAGTAATCCGGGGTATAAGGGATCGAGGTATGAAGGAGTTTACATGTTGTTAGATATTGTATTATATCTAAACACACCTAAAACCAGATTAATAATTTTATTCCAGAAGTATTTTGTCTAGAGATGGGTCTAACTTAATATTTCTTGAGTTACCTCAAGCGCAGCAAACGCCAGGATATTGGTTAAACCTTAAATGCCGAACTGAGAGACGAGATACAAAGAACTGAGAGAGATGCCGTTATGTGTTGAAATGAGAAGTTATAAATTATTTTTAACGTATAACGCTATCTCTCTGACTATCGGTGGAACTGATCGTGTAACTTCTTAAGTTGGCAGAACTCTACACCCAGCATTTAGAGGCCAATAATAGGATGGTAGCGCCAAAGCGCTCAAAAGCAGTGGTATTTTATCGACACCAAGGATAAGCAGCTTTCGATTTTCGAGCATTTTCGTGCTGAAAGCGAATTATAGTTATAATATCTAAGTAATCCTTACCCGAAATACAGTTTTAAGATCTTTTCAGTGGAAGTCGCGTACCGATCCAGTGTTAGGTACGTATATAAAATGTAAAAAAATATATTTGTAAATGATTTTCTGATTTATATATAATATCAATAATATCAGCCTATACTGCCCACTGATGGGCAAAGGCATTCTCTCACAAATCGAGATGAGAGAGATTAGGTCATACTCCACTACGCGGACCCAGTGCGGATTGGTGAAGGCAGGTTTGTGGCCACCTGCTGTTAGAACTTATCAAGCCGCCTATAAGGCTTCCAACTCGGCTTAACGACTACCACATTAAGTAGTAGCCGGGACCGACGGCTTAACGTGCCTTCCGAAGCCCAGAGACGCTCGAATATGAAAATGCCACAAACCGTCACCCATCTCGGGCCAACCGAGTCGCACAGCACTACGAGCGCCTCCATCTATATATATATATATATATATATATATATATATATATATATATATATATAAGTAATATTTAACTTTGACATCCTGTGCTATATGCCTAATAGAGCGCAATAAAGTAAGTTAGCGTAGTGCGGTTAACATCTATATTTCGGCCTACACGTGGAAGTATTACTGGTCAAAATTGTAAATGTGGTGCGTTAAAGTCTTCTAATGTAGAATTTACACTGGCGTCTGAATTGTCAAAGGGTTTAGGTATTAGTTTGTTTGCCGTTCCATTTTGGGTCATTTACTCTTAAGGCTATAGTTAAGGGCTTTAATTCTAGGAGATGATAGGTAAGTAACGTATTGGAAGTTAAAGCTAGTACTGATAGGCATTAATAACAAGTATTTCGAGAATTGTGTAGATTCGTTTGTACATGTAGTTTTTGGATAAGCAGATTTAAGTGATAATCATGTTGTGTAATAACGAACCTATCTTCCTTCAATTTTTATTTATCTCTATCCGCGTACGTGACCCTGTTTCGCGTCTTTCGATTTCATTTTTATATAAGTTACGACCGCTTAATCCAGTGGTAAGAGCTTGAGACGCTACGCCCACTTTATCAAGTAGTCGTGGGTTTGATCCTCCAACCTTACTAAACAAATATTTGTTTCCATAAGTTAATGTCTATCTATATCATCACGCCAGATCCCTTGCGGAGTAGTCAGAGAGTACAGAATTCCAACAGGTTCTATCCTTAGATACCTCTCTGGCTTCCTCCACTCTCATAGTTCGTCTCATACACGCTCGCCGGTTACGGAGGCTCTTGACTTGTCCTTCAGATGTCTTGTCTTTAAGACACAGTCTATTTGGTCATGTTCTATGTGAATAACATCTTTGTAAACGCACCTACGACACATAAATATTTCCTAGTGTGGGGCTATTTAAAAAAAAAACATAAAATTAACAAACCCAACTTGTGTCACTAACTTGATTTATACTGCATCTTACTTTTCAACTAATCTCCGTAACTGCAAACTTGTCCAGTGGCTCTATACAATGCCCACAGAGGGACAATTTGTATCAATTAACATTACAAGCCACGTCCATTATACCTTTGAGAATAGTCAATTATTTTACCGGCTTTATTACTTCGTTAAAGCAGCGAACTCTTGGGAGAAGTTTGTCGTTTGATAGCTTAATTTTTAGTTGCAACACTGTTTTATTATTAAGTAATATTAGTTTAATAACCACTTATTTTCAAAGTCGCTCCACTCTAGGAATTATTCCTGGGTCGTAGGTGTGTTATATATATACATATATATATATATATATATATATATATATATATATTACGAACTAACATCATGGGCGCCCATTTCAAACCCATTTCAAATATACCTTACCAAACAGTGCTTAACCTCCACCACGAGGACCCAGTGAGGAATAATGGAGTGGTAGCGAAAAAGACATGGATATGCGCAATTTGTAACTTTTTTCTACGGGGAATAACAAATACTTGGTTTAGGTAACTTGGGCAAATATATATGAAGCTAGAGAGGTCTGCAAGAAGAGAATATCTTACAAATCTGTACTTTCTGCCTACCCCGTAGGGGATCGAGCGTGATGATACAGATATAGACTTAACTTGTCTTTCAGATAAGACTCGGTCTATTTGGTCATGGTAATATAGTCTAGGTCTTCTCCGGTACCTACATCCTTCCACTTTCGCATTGTATATCTGTTTTGTCATTCTTTCTTCTGACATTCTTTTACACGCACATTTTTACCCCATTTACTTTATTAAACACTATTACCCCTTTATTCTCCAGGTCGGTGTATCACTCTAATTTAGCCAACGATGTTGATCCCAACGTAATAGGGGACGAACCTAATACCATCATACATAAGAAATGTTCAATACAAAAACCGCAAACACTGGCTTAGGTCAGACAAAGTGTAATTTAAATATTTATGTCCCTTAAATGCAATCGTTGGAATTCAAACCCAGGACTTCGTGATCTACAAGCACTAAACCAACGAAACAGTACAAAAACAAAATTACTTATTCAAACAAATTCACCTCATTTCCTGTTTATCATTAAACTCCCGCCAGAAAAATTTATGAGGTTAAATTAACTGCCGCATTTAATATAAACCGAATAGGCTCTATTGAATAGTTTATTGGAAAAACAGTTTGGTAAATTACTTTTTGATAGGATGTTTATTGTGGAACGTAAATTTAAGCTGATTATTTTGACAAAAGTTTTGTTTGTACAAGCTTTTATTTATAATGTTGTCTGGTAGTTAAAGTCAAAGCCAAAAAAATAATTATTTGTACACGCCAACACAACAGCTCTTACAAAGTCAAGGTCAAAATTATTACATTTTTTACATCGACCACCGGACCGGAACGCGGCCTCCACTGAGAAGATCCGGCGAGAAACTCAGCGGGTTGGCCCTTCTGATAACCTTTTTTTTCTTTTTCAAAATTGTATCATACAGCATTGTTTAATGTTGTTGTTTCAGGAGCTGCTCAAACCCAATCTCTTTTATCTTCAAGATACTCCGAAATTTAGTAATACCCTTTCTCACACAGTCTAGTTTCAATTGCCTTCCTAAACTTCTTGATAGGCATGTTTCGGATATCTATGGGCATTTTGTTGTAGACGCGTATACGACATTGCCCCATGAAAGAATTAATAATTCTGTAGAGACGAGTAGAATGCACAGTAAGATCATCTTTGTTCCGTGTATTAACAAGTTTAATGACGCTATGTTTTTCAAAGTTGCCGATACTCTTTTAAACATAATAGATATTTTCATTGTTATATTTTGAGGCAATAGGTAGAATATTTATTTCTCTAAATTTTTTTTTAAGAGAAGCTCTAGGGCCAAATGGGCCCGTGCTTCCTCTCAGACTGAGAGGATTTAGGCCATAGTCCACTGCGGCTGGCCCATTGCGGGTTGGCAAACTTCACACTCCTTTGAGAATTTCTCAGACATGCCGGTTTCCTCACGATGTTTTTCTCCACCGTTAAAGCAAGTTGACGGACGATTTAGCGCAGTGGTTAAGAGCTTAAGCCACTCCGCCCACTGTGTCTAATAGTTGCGGGTTCGATTCCCGCACTAGACAAATCTTTGTGTGATCCACAATTATTTGTTCCGGTTTAGGTATTTGTGTATGTGAATTTTCATGTATGTAAACGCACCCACGACACGCGAATAAATCCTAGTGTAGGGCTAAGTTTAAAAAAAAATAAGCAAGTGATAGTTAATTTTTAATACGCACATACTTTCGAAAAGACAGAGGTGTGTGTCCGGGTTTGAACACGAGCCCTCTGACTTTGCAGTCCAGCGGTCTAACCACTAGGCTATCACTGCTATGTCTAGGTATATATAGTCTATTCCAATCAAACTTTAAAACTTATTAAACAAACCATCATCATTTTCAGATGTTTTAGTTGTGATTGCAATTTATAACAAGTATAATCTGAAGGCGACAGTATTTCTGAAGACATCGAAATGAAAATGCTGTTAGCGAGAAATCGTATTGTATTTGTAGGGTGAATGAAGTTTTTTTTTTAAAGTTCGATTGGAATAGAGTTTATAAAGCTTAAAATTCTTTATTGCCTCTATTACTAAAGGCTATTCAAAGTTAATACACAGAGCCTATTCAAGCTATCTGATATTTAGGGAGGGTTGTTCGGGGGTAGGAATGCTGCCTGTCGCAGATAATTAATTTTACTACACAACCCCTCTAAACAAAGCACTTAAGTCCGAATAAAAGCCTGAGATAAATGTTTGGTTAGAACTTGATATTTACCATTTTAAATTTTATTTATTTTTATGAAAATAGATTTTTAAACATCGGTGATGGTATATCACGCCAGATCCCTTGCGTGATAGGTCTCTAATCACTATTAGAGAGTTAGAGCGGGAACAGATTTTTAAACATTTAATAAAAAAAAAACAATGCCTTTTACCTGCAAACGGGGTTGGCAGAGGTGTACTGTATATACCTGTTTTTGTTTTAACCATTATACCGGGCCCAATGCTTGCTCCGGACTTTTACTGGATATTTTTATAAATAAAATAAAAAAAAACACCGTCACGCCTATATCCCTCATGCCGGTGGCAGACGGGTGGCAGACGTCGCAAAGCACATTATTCTCTCTAGGCCAACGAGGTAGTGGAGTATTTTTCTATTGAAAATTTTTATTTTAGCCGGCCTAGATTATTACGGTTTCTGTGATTCCAAACTTCCTGGGTACGAATCCTAGGTCGACAAAATGTAACTTTATCGTGATCGCTACGCGCATTATTCACCTAAATAGATAAAGATCCTTTATTATTACTAATATTCTGTTTTTGCCTTAAATAAATAAATCGATAATGAAATCTATGAAATCCTTTATTTTGCATCATATTTTGAGGTTGAATGTATTAAATTATTAATGTATCCTTTAGATGTACAAAATATAATCTCGATTTATTGTCCTTCTTCAGTAAGTACTTCTTTAAATGATTGGGATCACATTTTTTCTCTTTGTAGCAGCAACACCCTAATTTTAGGCGATTTTAATGGTCATCACTCTAATTGGTCGTACAAAACTGATCAGAGAGGATGTCACATCTTTGATTCCATGATTAACCATGACTTTATTCACTTGAATGATGGGAGCTCGACTAGAATTAGAATGACTAGTGGAACTTTACAAAAATCTTCACCAGACATATCATTTATTTCTTCAGACTTAGCCTTACTGTTTGAGTGGAAAACTATTAATGAGACGCTTGGCAGCGATCATTTAATAATTAAAATATCATGTACCGCTAATTCATCTCTGGAATTTCACAAGAAAAGAAACTTTAAAAGAAGTGATTGGAACTCTTATACGTGTTATTTACAATCACTTTTCTCTGACTTTCCTTTTCCTTCGGATCCGCAATGTCTCTATGATATGTTTGAAAACTCCATACAAAAAGCTGCAGAAGCACATATACCTTATATTAAGATTCCTCAGGATATTTGTAATAGTTTTTCTTCAAAACCCTACTGGACTCCAGAGCTTTCGAAAGCGGTGGCAGAACGTCGATTAGCTCTAACCAATCTGAGACGTAGTCCATCTCCTGCGAATTTGGACATTTTACAGATAAAATCAGCAATGCCCAATTATTCGGAGAGCCAAAAGCTCTTCGTGGCAAAGTTTCTGCTCTTCGATAGATGAAACTAATTCTTCATCTGATATGTGGCGTAGAATGAGATGGATGAAAGGTCGGCGATCGCCTGGTATCAGTGTAGACATAGAAAAAGCAACACTTCTATTAAAAAGTCTCACTCCAGATTTTGTCTGTCCCCCGCCTCCTCACTTTGTATCTGTCAATAGCCAAATAGAATCTGAAATTTCTCTGTGTGAGTTAGAAAGTTGTCTAAAGAAAAAAGATACTGCTCCTGGCTGCGACGAAATATCCTTTTCCATGATAAAATATCTTCCTCCTAGTGGTAAATCGCTACTCCTCATACTATATAATAAATGTCTTGCGCTTGGTTTCGTGCCTTCACAATGGAGAATAGTCAAAGTAATTCCCATTCCTAAACCGGGAAGGGATCCTACATCTTTGTCTTCGTTACGCCTCATTTCTCTTATTTCCTGTTTGTGTAAAATCTTCCATGCCATTCTAAACAAGCGGCTTGAATGGTATTTCGAAAAGCATAATATGTTTCCAATCAATATGACGGGGTTTCGTAAAGGTAGATCTTGTCTTGACAATCTATCTCGACTTGCTACTTTTATTCAACTGGGATTCTCCAAAAATCTGGCTACAGTCGCTTGTTTCGTCGATATTGACAATGCATATAATAATGTGGACATTACCTGTTTATTAAAAATGTTAGATCAGTTGGGTGTCGGGTCCAAGGTTTGTTTCTATCTATGGTCATACCTTAAATTAAGATCGATTAATATTTCTTCTTTAGGCGGCGATTTGATAAGATATACTGGTCGTGGTCTAGCGCAGGGAGACCCGCTTTCTCCCCTTCTTTTTAATATTCTCACTAGTAATATTTGTAGGTTAATACGTAATGTTGAAATCTCCCAATACGCGGATGATTTTGCGCTATATGTTTCGAATAAAGATATTGATACAGCCACGAATAAATTGCAAACTGCCCTGTACTATATAGATCAGTTAGTAAGTGACTTAGGTTTAGAAATTTCTCCTACAAAGAGTAAAATCTGCGTCTTCAAAAAGGGTGGTTACAGGGGCAATATTGTTTGCTCCATCAATAATTCCTGTTCTATTTCTCTAGTAAGTCAAGTTAAATATTTGGGTGTTTGGTTCGATAGTCGTTTAAGATGGGGCAAGCATATTAATGAAACAGTTGAGAAGGCTGCCAAATTTATGTATTTACTAAAAGTTTTATCAGGTTCTAGCTGGGGACTTCATCAAAAACATTTAAGGAGATTATACATATCTATAATTCGCAGTAGAATTGACTACGCCTCTTTTCTATACGATAATAGCGTTAAATCACAGTTACTTAAGTTGGACAGATTGCAGAATCCCGCTCTTCGCATTGTTGGTGGTTTTATTCGTAGCACACCAATCCATGTTATGGAAAATGAGCTGTGCCTGCCCCCCCTTAGTATTCGTAGACAATATCTAGCTGGAAAGTATTTACTCAAAGCTAAATCGTTTCAGGATAATAAAACCCTCATTTTAATTGATAACCTCTTTGCGTTAAAGTGTGTAAGGTATTGGTCTGGAAAAAAGCCTCCTCTTCTCGTTTCTACATTCGATCTTTTGAATCCTTCTATTGTGCATTCCAGCTCTCTACTTGAAATGTTTCAACATGAGTCATGGGTGAGTAACATTAACATTTCTCAAATAATTAATGCGAATATTCCAGCAATAACAAAGGCCAAACGTCTTTACAACATTGAACATATTAAACATATTTGTTCCACCTATATAGAAAGTCAGTACTCAGGATTTTACTTAATTTATACTGACGGATCCAAAGATAATTTTTTAGGAGGGGCGGCATTTTTAGATCCTCAGCTAAGGAGTTCTATTAAACTAAAGATTGACTCGAATATTTCTATCATGCATATTGAACTGATTGCTATTGCAGAAGCTCTGGCATATATTGAATCAATTGATTTTGACAAATTCGTCATTTTGACGGACTCCAAAAGTGCATTGCAACATCTAGCTCGGTACACCTCGCATGGGCGAGGTAACCCGATAGCTTATATTATTTATGAGTTAATCATTAGGTTACAAAAATCAAAAACTATTATTATACAATGGGTTCCGTCACATGTGCAATTAAAAGGTAACGAGGAAGTAGACCTATTAGCTAAGCAGGCAATAGTGGATGGAGTCCCAATTAATATAGCTCCCTTATATTCGGACTACATTTTTCAACTGAAAAAGCTTTGTTTGGATAAGTGGCAAGAGTATTTTGATGAACGTTCAAAAGAGAAAGGTATATGGTACCGTACTATTCAACCACACGTCTCGTTCGTTCCTTGGATTGATGACGTGAGTCTAAATAGACCGACTTTAACTGTTGCGCTCAGACTTCGTTCCGGCCACATCCCATCTAATAAGTTCGCACATCTAATGAAAAAAACAACTTCTCCAAACTGCCCTTACTGCGGAGTTACCGAGGACGTGCAACATATTTTGATGGAGTTTGTTCGGAAGTCGGACCTTAGACGATCCCTTTTTACATCGAATACCATGTCAGATGTTGGAGTATGTAACAGTATTCTATCAAGACCGTGTAGTGCTGAAGCTAAATTTTTATATAAATTAGTAGGCTAAGTTGTTATATTATGTTACAGGTGTTATATTATATTAGTTAAAATATGTCTGTATTGATATTTACAAGGCGATGTGGTCGCTAAGCGACAAAGCCTTACAAATAAATTAAAAAACAAAAAAAAAATCCTTTAGATCTTTCGACCCGTTGATGACATTGACACGGGGGTTTGGTGTGAAGTTAGGGTTATCATTTAGTAAAATATTCCTACTCCTTGGGAAATATTTCAACAGGTGGATGGGTCGGCACGGAAACTAATTAAAGAAAGAACTTTTTTTTTTTTTTTGTCTTATTTTTCACAGCAATCTGTCACCGCCATGGAACATTAAGCCGTGGGTTTGTTGGGGTTATGGAGACGTGATCAGGAATGCGACCAGTGCCACTTCCTATCCTTACTAATCATGTGCCTTTACTGAAGCACATCTTGGGGAATTTTGCGCTTTAGTCTACGTAAACCCTGTCTGTTGTCTAAGAGTTTTTGAGCCAGTACATTAGGGTGGTTTGCAATTCTGTCTTTGTAGGACTTGGTGTATCTAGCTATTTCCTCTCTGATTGTAGGCATTTTGAGATCTTTGTGTAGTTGTTCGTTAGTCACAAACCATGGGGCATTTGTCAGTATCCGTAGTGTTTTGTTTTGAAATCTTTGGATTATTTCAATGTTGGAGTGAGAAGCCGTTCCCCATAGTTGTATACCATAGGTCCAGATCGGATTAAGAGTAGTCTTGTAGAGCAGGATTTCGTTATCCAGTGAAAGCTGAGATTTTCTACAAATGAGCCAGTAAAGTTTTCTGAGTTGTAGACTAAGCTGTTTTCTTTTAGTGAAAATATGCTTCTGCCAGGTTAAACGTTTGTCCATATGGAGGCCCAGATATCGCACATGATCAGCTTGTGGCACTGCCTTGTTGTTTAGCGTGACTGGTAGACAAGATTCTCTTCTTAGTGTAAACGTGACATTAACCGATTTACTTTCATTAGCCTTGATCCGCCACTTCTTCATCCAAGCAGCTACGCTGTCTAAGCCGTTTTGTAACATTTTTGCTGCAATGTCAGGCTGACTGTCAATGGCTAGAATAGCCGTGTCATCCGCAAAGGTACCGGTAGTAAATAGTTGTAGTACTTGTGGGTAGATCTGAAGTGTAAAGCAGGTAGAGAACAGGACCGATCACACTTCCTTGGGGGACGCCTGCCGATATTGGACTAAGTTTTGTAACTTCATTTCCACACTGGACCATAAAATGCCGTTCAGCTAGGAAGGATTTGATAATCATGTACAAGTAATGGGGCATAGCTGTTTTGACTTTGTACAACAACCCTTCATGCCACACACGATCGAAAGCCTGGGATATATCCAAAAACACAGCTGCACAATATTTTTTGTCTTCAAATGATTTCATAATTTCATTTGTGAGTCGGTGTACCTGGTCAATAGTGGCATGTTTATGGCGAAATCCAAATTGATGGTCGAGTATTAAATGATTACTCTTAATAATTGGCAGGATGCGAGTGAGTAGTAGTGATTCGTACACCTTTGCAGTTATAGGCAGAAGGCTAATGGGCCTGTAAGATTTAGGGTCATCTGGTTGTTTGTCCGGTTTCGGGATCATCATTATCTTAGCTACTTTCCATTGAGCCGGAAAGAATTGTAGTTTAGTCATACAATTGTAAATGGACGTAAGTAGGATTAATCCAGAGTACGGTAATTCTGCTAAGAGACGACTTGTAATAAGATCATATCCTGGGGCTTTCTTAGGGTCAATTTTTTTGACTGCATATGCAACTTGTTGCTTGGTGAAATTGGGAATGTCGTGTTCTATCGATGGTTGAGGGATATCTTGAATCAGGAAGTCGTGGACTTCTTTTTCATGATCTGCTGGACTTTCGTTTGGGTGAGGTTTAAAGACTGACAGAAGGTGAGCAGAGAATACCTCTGCTTTTTCGGTGTCTGACCGAGCCCATGTTCCATCTGGCATGCGTAGAGGAGACGAGGCAGTTGTAGGCCGCTTAAGTTTTTTGGTGGCCTTCCAAAGAGAGTAACCAGAGGCTGCAGTGGAGTCCAACCTTCTTAAATAACACTGAAACTCGTTGTTGCGATCACGTGCGAGTGCATTCTTTAGTTCTCTAGTAATATGATTTAATCGAGTTTTTACTTGCGGACATTTCGATTGTTGCCACCGCTTCCGAAGTTTTCTTTTATGAGATATAAGTTTTATCAGATAGTTTTCTATAGAGATGTTATTCACCTTGGTGTTTTTAGGCAGTGGAGTAGAATCCCAAGCTGCTTTTTGCAGGGTCCTAGTAAAGTAATCGACAGCAACCGTAATGTCGTATTCTGATTTAAGTCTTGTTGGTTTCTCAAATGCGGAATCAATAAGATGCCGAAATAACGTCCAATTTGTCTTACGATTGTGTAATACGCATTTAGGTTCTTTTTCTGTTAGAGTAGTAGACATATTCACAATAACCGGAGAGTGATCCGATGAAAGGTCTAAAAAACTTTTGTAGGTGATGTAGGTTTTGGAAATACCTTTAGTTACACAGAAATCTATAACGTCTGGTATTTTATTGGGGCCTGTGGGCTAGTATGTGGGATCTCCTGTTGACAGAACGTTCAAATTATTTGCTTGAATGCACTTAAAGAGTTCCCTTCCACGCGGAAGGATGAGTCGGGAACCCCAGAAAGTATGTTTAGCATTGTAGTCACCACCAGCTATGAAGCGTCGGCCAAGGGACTCAAAGTAATCTTTAAAGTTTACTTGTTTGATGTTGTGCCTCGAAAGAAAGAACTTGGGTGAATTTCATAGTAAATGGCAACTCTGCGACTGTCACAAAGTGACATTTCACTTGATGACAGCGTTAGTACCGATTTTGACCGCGGCCCAAAAGATCCTTGTATACTTTAACATCATACTGTATACTTTAACATTACACTTGTCAAATCAGTCATGCTATAAAAAAGTATATTTAAAAATATATGTTCATCTAGTATAAATCTATTAAGCCTTTACAAAACACTGCCTAAGCTTTATCTAAAGTTTTATGTCCTTAGTAGTACATAAACTCGGCGTGATCACTCTCCAAATTGTTGATTGAAAACAGTAATCGTAAAGAAGGGTCGAAAAGGAAATCACCTTGATACAGTAGCCGGATTAGCACAGGCTGTGTGACAAGACATAATATGTCACGGATTTGGTCGCCCTAGGCGTGAGATAAGCGTTTTGTCTTACGTGCTAGCACGGCTTGCTGTGACGAAATGACACGAGAAAACTCGTTTTAAGTATTTTATTATAAGCATTCGTAGCGCTATGCGACCGTGGTGTTCTTAACGTCTATCAAGATTAAGTAGCGTTTGGCTCGGTCGGTCTGAGATAAGTAACCATTTGTCTCCGTACTTTGGAAGGCGCCCTAAACCGTTGGTTTTATAACCACTTAATGAGGTCGTCGTTAAGCCAAGCTGGAAGCCTATATAACCAACAGCAGGTTTCCACAAACCTGCTTTCACTGATCCGTATTAGTTCCGCGTGACGGAGTATTACCCAATCTTTTTATCTCGATTTATGAGAAGCTGTTGTCCAGCTTTGTGATAGTATAGGCCATTTTATTACTGTATATGTCGGCGATTGTGTTTTCGGGATGAACGTTTCAATGCTGGTAATGGTGAAAGCTGGGTTTATCTTCGTTTTCATAGCCGTCCGCATGGTAGCCGAATATTAAGGAAATTTTGAAATAACACTGGGGCTTGCCCGGTACACTGATCTTCCTTGATATCCTAGGCTGCACTCAATAGTTGGAGATTAATATTGTCATATGGAATGCAGTAAAGTTAGCTGCACCGATACGTCCATCGCTCGCCCTGTTGCCAATCGAATAACAATGCAGCGCCGTCCACCATTACATCGACTATCTGTGATAGAAAATCGTCATCTGACAGCTGTCATCTGTCATCGCTTCACAAGTAAACACATTCAAAACAATAATTAAAGGCATCGAGTGTGTACTTAAATGAAAATAGCTGCTTGACGTTCCATTAATTGTGATTTTTAAATAATAGGATTCGACATATAATTATTATAGTGACATATAGGCAAGACTATGGTACTTACCTATATCCTACCACCTTCGAATTATTCGAAAATGGAAGGAATAGGTACCAGGGCAGACTTACACTATGTTACCATGAACCACAAACAAACAGAAGTCGCCATAATCGGCTAGTGTGAATCTAAAGTTTTAGTTTTAAGTCCTCTTTTAAAAATCTTTATATTTGATGGTTTCACTACATGTAATGCAGTGTATTATATTTTTTACATCATTGGCAGTGACACTCAGAATCAAATGTGTAATGTGTAAATGTAACCCACCGTAATGCTCATAAATACACCTTTCTATGTACGCAAGTCCTTTTATAAATTTATTTTTGCACTTCTACATGTATCGTCCCTTGCGAGGTTGACAAAGAGTACATAGTTCCAATATTTTCTTTCCTTATAGACTTCTTCGGTTTCACCTACTCTCCTAGTTTATCTTATACTGCTTAAATGCAAATTAATACTCTAAAAAAGCGTGTTAATGACAGAAAATTTCTTCAAATGTGCAATTATTCACACAATCATAAAGCCGACAGTCCCTGAATGAAGTTGTCGGACGAGTCGACAACAAAGCGTTCGTGTCGGACCCGGCGCCCGCACTCGGACGCTCGTTAAACTGTCCAAACTTTCCCACTACCATATTTCGACGGTCCTATAAAACAAAGTTACATATGCCAAAAAAAATAAATGGCATTTTCAATTTTCGTGGCCGTGGATAAGGTTTTTTCTGCCAAATATAAATACTGATTTATAGGATCTTTGTTGGTTGGATACGTTGATCTTTTATCAGTGTATACGTAGATCATTTGAGATTTTACGTATAAGTAGTAGTAGTAGTACGTATAAGTATAACTTGCCGGAGTTTACGGATTGTCTTAGTGGGGTGAGTGCAATTATTGAGAAATACGGAATTGAATCTGTTTATATATTAGGAGATTTTAATGCTCATCCTAGCGAACTATTCTATAATGAACTGATATACTTTTGTGGAGAGCAAAATTGGTTGTGCATTGATGTAATTAAACTTGGTGAATAGTCTGGCACTTACACTTACATTAGTGAGGCTCATGGGTCAAAAAGGTGGCTAGATCACTGTGTTGTTACACAATCCGTGGCGAATTCGGTTGTTAACGTATATATTAATTGCAAAGTATCATGGTCAGACCATTATCCTCTTATATTGGAATGTAATTTAAATCCGTTAACGCCTAAGATAAATAATTTTATACCTTTAGATAATGGCATAGTATGGGGGGTTAGAACTGATAATCAGATAAAAATGTACCGTGATAAATGTAGTAGGAAATTAAAATTAATTGAACTTGTGAAAACAATGGTAGTGCCCGTTTTGAAAAATAAAACCAATGACCAGTCTGATAAATGAATTACAGGCCAATATCCCTGGCGACTATTATAGGGAAAATAGTTGACGGCTTACTTGATACACAGTTAAATAAACATTTGCATATACACGAGAACCAGTTTGGCTTTCAGCCGGGACTTTCCACAGAAAGTGCTATACTGTGTCTGAAGCATACCGTCAAGTATTATACTAATAGAAATACCCCCGCATAAGCATGTTTCCTTGACCTATCGAGGGCCTTTGATCTGGTTTCCTATGACATCTTGTGGAAAAAAGTGGAGGACATAGGGTTTCCCAAAGATATGACAAATCTCCTCAAATATTGGTATGGAAATCAGATCAACAATGTGAGATGGGCGGGTACACTGTCTGATCCATACGGGTTAGAGTGTGGGGTTAGGCAGGGAGGATTGAGCTCCCCAACATTATTTAATTTGTACATTAACGCACTGATTGTTGAACTCAGCAGCCAACATATCGGTTGTCATATTGATGATGTTTGCGTCAATAACATCAGTTACGCAGATGACATGGTGCTGCTGAGTGCATCAATCAGTGGTCTAAGGACGCTTTTACATATTTGTGAGGAATATGCCACAAATCACGACCTTAAATATAATGTTACCAAGAATCAGTTCATGGTCTTTGAGACCGACTCTAAGTGTCCTGTATCATTTCCACCCATCAAACTGTATGGAGTTCCGTTGGTCAGGATCAACAATGTTAAGTAACTTGGACATTTAATAACCATGGGTCTCAAAGATGACGAAGATATTGAGAGGGAGCGGAGGGCGTTATCAGTCAGAGCTAATATGATAGCCCGCAGGTTTGCACGTTGTTCCATACCAGTAAAAATAACACTTCAGAGCGTTTTGTACATACTTTTACATGTGCAGCCTGTGGGTAAATTACACTCAAAGAGCATATCGAGCCCTCCGAGTCCAATATAATAACGCCTTCAGGGCGCTGATGGGGTTGCCATGACATTGACTGCAATAGCCTCGGGCATGTGTGCCAACGTGCGTGTCGACAGCTTTCATACAATTATGCGTAAGCGAGCCACGTCGCTAATCCGCAAAGTTCGAGGCAGCTCCAACAGGTTACTGGAAATGATAGCGGGCAGATATGACTGCCCATATGTTACACACTGTTGTGCATTACATGTTCGCCTGCAGTTGTGAATATTAAACTGTAAATACTAACACTAGCATAAGAATATTGCAATTACTAACAACTGGGCCTAGATGCCTTCAATAAAATGAATTATTATTATAAGTAGTACAAATTCGGTCGTTTCGGCGATTTTTGGGTAAGCAAAGGCCTCTTTAGGACAAAAGAGCTTCGTTGGATGTATTTATTTTCAGATGCTATATACAAATACTAATCTTTTTAATTTTTTATAACAAGGTTGTATCTGTACATTAGTGTATTTTATTATAAGTCATTAAGAAGCTGAGTTCTTAGATTTACGCGAATATTACACATAAAATAAAACGAATTAGGAAGCTGTTGGAGCTCTGTGCGCTCTACCTACCCCATAAGAGATAAAGATGGCAATTTTAGAAGTTTTATTAATTAGTCATCAACATCTTTTTTTTTTGTCTATTTGCGTATCACGGAAGCCTCTCTTTTCGGACACTCGACAAAATGTATGGAACAGCTGATTCTATCTTCGCTTAAATAAAAATACTTATTTGATAATTTACCTAAGTATGTACAAAACAGTTAATCGCCAGGACATTAAAAATTATTATTTTTAGTAATATGTACATTTAGCAATAGTAGTATTTTAGCGAACGCTAGAAATAAACGTGTACAAATTGAGAAGAAGGGGGAGCCTCTGATGTTAGTATAACATTCCGCAAAGTTATTAATATTTATAAGCAACTCCGTATAATGAAAAGCGTGTTACGTCGTAACATAGTTTTAAAAATATAAAATAAAAATAAAAAATCTTTACACACAGACAAACAAAATAACTAGTTGTTACATCGAATGGAAACCGCGCGCCTTAACTAGTGATAGCATCATAATGACCATATAAGGTATTCGTTGGCACCGGAAATCAAATTCCTTCTAGAACACCTAATAAGAAACGCCCACAACATAGAAGAATCTAGAAATAATACAATAGCGAACAACGGGACAATGATCCTATCTCACTCGATTCGGTTATTGCTAACTTAGTCCCACAAGAATTTTATAAAAAACAGACAATAGTTTAGGGCGTGACTTGCTTCGGTTGAGCCGTTCTTTCTATATCTCTGTCCTCGTCTCAGACGAAGGATCAAGAGATCTGGGGAGTGCGCACTGTTGCCAGGCAGGAAGTAGGCCGTCCTGGGGGGCAGTATATAAAAACGAGTTCGCGCAGGAACAGCTTTTTTTCCGACGCCAGAGCTCGCACGACAACAATTCAGTTCAGTTCAAACAGTGCTTTATTAAATTAAAAAAAAAAAAAGTTTAAATTAGCAACATTCTTCACCCCCCTTGGTAAGTTTAATATAATTATTCCAATAGTTCTGATTGCTGTTAACTAATTTTTCGTGTCTGGATTAATTCGATTACCATTCAACAAGTGATTTGTTCTACCTTTTAATAGTGTATTTTTCTGTGGCTATATATATTTCTTAATAGTGGGTAACAACGTAACCAAATGTGACCGCTAGTATCTTAAAATTTGTAAAATATAACCTTATCTATTTAATCACTCGATAAGTTTTGAATATATTTCACCGCGGTATTTTCTTCATTTCTATTATCATATTAATCTCATCCAAATCGGTCCAGCCTCCACAAGAAACCAGGAGAGATATGGCCGCGATAATTAATTCCCACTGTGCATTCCACGCGTGTGTTATTTAACATTGGTGGCTTGTGAGTATCTATTTTTCTAAAATATTTGTTGTCAAAATTCCGTAATAACTAAATTTCTAACTTCATACATTAAAATAATGAGCTTTTGGTTTTGTTAATCTATTAAAAATTGCCACCGCAAATAGTATAATGTAAACACAAAATTATTCGCTGGATTGATGTCACGAAAGAGGGTTTTCTCATTATACCCGACAAAAAAAAATATCAATGGTCATTGTTTCGATGTTTTATAGACCTACCCTAATGTGTAGAAATTAAAATTTTTTGTACCTCATAGCGTAGTGGAGTGGTGATAGTCCTAAATATAATGTTGGGGTTTGATTCTGGGTTGGGTAATAAGTTTTATTATATATTTGTTTTTCCTTATATTTCAACCGGACGTATATATCACCACTCCATTTCGTGAATATTTTAATTGCTTTGCGAAAGATGCCGACGCCCACTCCTGGTCTCACCTAGTGCCTGGGGGTCGGATCTTTCGCGCTACATGTGTCCAATTCGGCGCGTTCCAGAAAACTGGGGGTCCACCGTACGGGTTGACAAAGTACGGTTTGGGGAGACAGCAGGCCTCACTTCTGCCCGTCGACTCCCGCTGACCTCGGCGGCTGAGGGCCTTCTACAGGGCACCTCCAAATTCCCCACCTAGCCGGTGGAGGCTGTTTACCGAAGACCCCCAGCGCGTCACGGGATCGAGCGGCCTAAAGATAAGTCCCCAGCGCCCATAGGTTTTTTTGTGGACCCGAAAACTCCCCTGTGCCGGGAATTCACACCCCATTTTAATATTATTACTTATTTAAATTTTATGGATTGTTCTTATTACGATTTTTAATTCTTTGCGTAATTAAATATATTTTTTTCCTGTTAACAATAAACAATTGTATTTTTTTTTATAATTGTGTGTTTTATTTGTACCCACCGTCAGGCGGTCGTAACAAGCGAATAGATTATTTCCCGTGTATTCCTATTCGCATTACCGCATTATTCGCGACCACGTACATGCAAATGTTGGTTATAACACCCTGAAGGGCTCCTGAATGAGTAATGCCTATTTCTTTTCAGCGGAACGGGTGTTAAATATTAAACGGCTATGTGTTTTGTTGTTCCACGAAAGTAAATTATACGGAATTTGGTGATAAGAATCTTGTCTTAACGTTAGAGCTACCTTTTTAGTCGTATCCTTCTAAATATCTTATTATTATACATTTTTTTATTAATTTCAAAGGCTTACCAGCGCTTATGCACACTATCACTTTAGAACTATGTTTAAGAGTATTACCGGTAAAATATAATTCTGAAAAACTATTACAGGTAAACACTACATCGGTACTACGGTGAAGCTGTAAAGGATGATGGACGATTTAGCGCAGTAGTTAAGAGCTTAAGCCGTTTTGCCCACTGTGTCTAATAGTCGCGGGTTCGATTTCCGCACGGGATAAATCTTTGTGTGATTCACAATTATACTGTGTCCTTCGTTCTCGATATAAAACACATGCAGCGCTCTCGACTCGCTTGACACCCGTGCATCCTTTAGAGACTTGAAACGTCAACGCCTCCTCCATGGTATCTGTGGACATAACCTCTGCGACCATTCTTTTGAAAGCGCGGCAGCCGATGCCTTGTAATAAAGTTTTGGTCGTCATTTAATTTAATTATCGTGTAATATCAGTGAAATTATATAACAAACAGGTTTTAATATACTCAAGTGACCTTGTGAAATAAATTTAAAACATCCTATAGGCAAATCCAGAAAGAAATTACGTCCTGGCAAAAAAGTACATTCTAAAAAGATCAACTGATAATTGTTTATTTGTGTCATTTTCAGCTTAACTTGTTTATTTATATATTATCGAATATTTGGAGACGTGAGTTTCGTCATATTAAGACTTGTGAAAGCTTCATCACCCGAAAAGCAAACTTACGAAGTCTTATGCCACTATTTGTGTAAAAACAGTTTTACACGCAATATACCTGTAAACAATCACTATATATTGGCGTCTTGTCTATAAATTGGCGATGTTATACCTCCAAGGAGGGAAATTAGGGGGACATTCATCAATAATGATGATTGTTAAGGATCGATGATAATTCAAGGACACGGGTGGTGTACGGAATGCATCGACGTGATCCGCAAGGCTTGATGGTAATTCAAGGACACGAGTGGTGTACGAGATGCATCGACGTGATCCGCAAGACTTGGGACTCATACGAGATATGTGCTGAAGGTCATATTACGCATAGGTTTCATCCATGAGGTGTTCCTGTGCAGTTCACATTTCTACAATGGTAAGAATCAAAAATGTTACCTAACATACATATTTTAAACAGTAAATACAAAGACTATTGCTATAAACTATAAGTAATTTGTGATATTATATCTCCAAAAGGAGACCTTCTGAAAGGGTAATTAAAGGGACATTGTTTATGAATAACAACACGTTATTAATAATATAAGCCACTCCCATGCAGAAACATAGTGTTTTGTAATGATTTCATTATTAGAAATACTTGTATAATAATCCTGAAATAGCCCAAAGTGGAGCTTATTACACAAAGAATTGTGCAAAATTATGAGCCCTTGTATTAAAAAGGTAAATCCAGCAATATTTATCCCTGAACAGGGTTTATAAACAGATGAGCCAAAGTAATCTTTATTATGGCAATGCCTGTTGTAACGGACAAGCAACAGAACTGTGGAAATATTTAAAATATAATATCTCAGCCTACCGATGCTGAGACAGGCGGGTTATGGAATAATTTGTGTTACACACATACATCCTTAAAATATAATATAAAAAACCTGGCCTATCCAGTTAACATAAAACTAATAATTATGTATCAATATTATCAGGCCACAGCCCTTGCAGGGTATCCAGAAAAGATGAGTCCTAACAATACAGTCATGAAACATTTATTGAGATAATAACCTTTATGGTCAGCAGTATATATTTTGTATTAAAGGAGTTTTAATATAGTGGAGTACCCCAATTTGGAATTTTAACTAACTATTCATAACCGTAGTTTAAATTTCAAAAAAATACCAGTGTTGTAACCAACATAGAACAACAGTCCTTATCCGGGGTGTAAAAAAATTAACCCACAGTGTACCTATCAGCCCACCAAAAACAAATCACAATGGATATTGGAAGTCTCCTACCAGAGAATGTGAGGTAAGAAAAGCATGCATGTCATTTTACACAAAGACTTGTTCTTTAAGTTACTGAAAAATTAAGGAATACAACATGGATTTTACAAAAAAACCATAATTTTGGAGGCTAAAGGTATTCACTGACTTTGGTATGTAAGTATATATCTATGACACTAATAAAAATGTGTGTTTATCTGCCTTCAACGGCAAACATAACTTTCTTGGTTTTGTGCAAGTACTTGCAACCCAGACAAGTGAAGCTTAAAAAATCTGGTCCTACATATGTTTAACATTATGTATAGAAACATAATTTTTTTAATAATTGATATTCAATTTATAGCCATTCTCATTAGAATTTAATTAATGATAGATTATCAAAACTGTGCTATAAACCTTATCCCACAAAGAAACATATTAAATATACTAATAAAAATTAATTAGGACCTATTCAGCTTTGTATTGGGTAATGAGTTAAATAGTTTTGTTTTTTTTTTGATTACGTCCTGCATCATTTAGTGTAATTACCATATTAGAAATTTGAGACACACACAAAGAAAATATTATACATCAATTTATGAATTAAATGTTTTTACTGTACTTTTGTTTGATAATATGATAATCAATAAATAATATTTAATTTAATAAGATTGTTCAAGAAATTAATAACTATAAAAAATAGTTTTATGTTTAATTTTTTGAATGTGTGCAGTTATTTTGAGCACCCGTGATGTTTCTGGTACAGTTAGGATATGAGAGATATAAAACAAGCACAACCTGCTACCATTATGGAAACAGTTGGTTTTAGAGCACTATACATGCTGTTATTTATTTGAAGGTGTTTCATTGTAAAAATATTGGATTGGAGATGTCATACAAAAAATTTGCAATATTCATATTGTTAAATTTAAATTATTATATCCTGTGGTCCACCTTCGATTGAACCACACTGGCTATTGCCGGTAACAACTATCGGGACGTAGTCTCCTGGAGGGGCACAACTAGCGAGTGTTGTAAACCGCTAGCTTGCTTCTCGCTCGTAGCACCTACTTCGTCCGCTTTCGTCTTGGGTATTACTCGCCACGATTCTTCCAAATAAAATTCCACTGTCTTCAGAAACGCTGGGTCCCAGTTGGGCCTCCACTAGCTGGACTTCTGAGTTGAACACGCGATAGCTGAGACGCAACTGAGAGTGAGGCCGTTTCGGACCTCGCTTATATTTGTTTCTTAGGTGTCACAACTAGTGGGGGTTGTACCGAGCCCAGCGTTTTACTTTATTTCTTATACCTTGTATATTATATTCTACATTTATTACATGAGTTATTATGATTAGTCGCGAATACAAACAATTACGATTAGTCGCGAACACAAACAATTACGATTAGTCGCGAACATGTTCTCCCGCCGCAGCTCTCGTAGCTGGAGTTATGGGGGTTCGCGGCTCACTCGGGCTCGACGCGCAGAATGGTTAGCTTCTTTGTAGGGCGCCTCAGCACCCCCCTCGATGTTCGCACGTCGACCGCTCGCACCTCGCCATCTGGACCAGGGTACGCGGCGATGACTTCACCACAAGGCCAACAATTACGAGGCAAGGTTCCGTCAGCGATAAGCACCAGATCGCCGACGCGGAGTGCGCCTCCCATGGCGCGTGGCTCCCGCCGGTGTTGCAGTTCCGGCAGGTATTCGCGCATCCAGCGCAACCAGAACTGGTCAGCGAGACGTTGACTGCATCGCCACTCACGGCGCCCGGCCGCATCCTCTTCGGTGAAGGCCCTCGGCATAGGGACCCTAGACGGGCCTCCCAACAGGAAGTGGTTGGGAGTCATCGGTTCTTGATCGTCAGCTGTCGCTGACACATGTGTCAGAGGACGGCTGTTGACAGTGTGCTCTGCCTCCACCAGCAGAGTGGCGAGCACCTCTTCCTTCGGTGCCCGCTCGCACAGCGTTGTATGAAGCGCAGTCTTGATGCTGCGCAGCAGGCGTTCCCATGCGCCGCCCATAAACGGGGCGCTTGGGGGGATGTACTTCCAAGTTATGAAGCGTGCTGTCGCCTCATTCCGTAAGGCTTCAGTGGCTGCGTGGCGCAGATCTTGATCGGCGCCTTTGAGGTTGGTGCCCTGGTCTGACCAGAGCTCGGTAGGGCAGCCCCGTCGACCGATGAAACGCCGGAGTGTCATCACGGCAGAGTCGGTGGTGAGGCTCCCCGCGACCTCTATGTGAACTGCACGCGTCGTCAGGCACGTGAAGAGCACGCCGTACGTCTTCTGAGTACCTCGGCCCACCGTTACAGTGAGCGGGCCAAAGAAGTCGAGTCTTGTGAAAGTGAACGGTCGGCGGTGATAGGCTAACCGTGAAGGAGGATGATTACCAGTTGAAGGTTGCGCAGGTGTGGCCCGGCGCAGTCTGCAATGTTGACATTGCTTCACGACGCTGTGGACGGCGTAACGGAGGCGTAGCACCCAGTAGTGCTGTCGCGCCTCAGTCGCTGTGGCCTTGAACCCGCCGTGGTGCACTTGCTCGTGCACCCAGCCGATGTAGAGTTTCGTCCACCGGTGTTCTCCGTCCAAGATGGGAGGTGCTCTCTGCGCCTGAGTGATCCCCTCGGCTGCCGCTACGCGTGAGCGCAGCCGGAGGACGTTGTCGTCGTCTAACTCCACGGCCAGTTGTGATAGCCGGCCAGTGGACGGCGCAGATCGTCCCTGTCTAAGGGCGTTGATCACCTCGGGAAAAGCGACCTACTGGAGCGCTTGCACCCAAAGTCATTCGGCCCGGTGCAGATGTCGTGCCTCCAACGGAATGAAGGAGCGCGCAGCAGTCACCACCGCCGGCGCTCTCGTCGTTCTCCCTGCGGTCCTGGGTTTTGCGTTCTTCCAGACCAGGTCCGCTTCTGTGGCGCGGCGTGTCCTCTGCCGTATCACCGCGCACTGGAGGCGTCGTGCTTGGAGGATTTCCAGGATCTGGAAAAGCCTTGCAGTGGTTCTGATTAGTTTGATCCATCGCGAGAACCTTTCGCAAGCTGGCAATGCTGTAATTATGAGGTTCGCTGGCTGCACCGCGTGCGAGCGTTCCTCGCCTGTTACCTCTGTGGTGGCCATTTCGTTCTCTCGTGGCCAATATTCTTGAGGTACATGTAGAAAATCAGGTCCAACAAACCACCTGCGTGAGGTGTCGAAATCAGCTGGTGCCCCTCTCGTAGCGTCGTCAGCGACATTGTCGGCAGTAGGCACCCAACGCCACTCCTTTGTCTTAGTATGCTCGTCGATTTCTGCGACACGGTGTGCTACGAAAGGTTTGTATGCTCTTGGGCCGTTTCGTAGCCAGGCGAGCACCGTCCTAGAGTCCGTCCAATAGGTCCTCCTCGTCGGTCTTATGGAATGTTCTTTCTCTACCGCCTGCGCTAATCTACAACCTAGCACGGCTGCTTGAAGTTCGAGTCGTGGTATGGTCGTCGTCTTATGTGCGGGCGAGACCCGGGCCTTGCCTAGGATCAAAGAGGTAAGAACCTTACCTCGTTTCTTTTCTCGAAACGCCAGTAAACAGCGGCGGCGTAAACCTCTGCACTAGCGTCCACGAAGGTATGCAACTCTCCTGCCGCGCTACCTCCTAGACGGGGATAGCAACGGGGCACAGTTAATTCAGGCAGTCCCCGCACTCTCGTCATCCATGCAGTTGCTTCGGCTTCTTTAAGCTCCTCATCCCAGCCGCTACCGCAACGCCAAGTGTCTTGCAGAATCTTTTTCCCTTGAACGGTGATCGGAGTTGCTAGAATTAGTGGATCAAATATGGGCATTAGTACCTTTAAAGCTTTTCTTTTCGTGGGTGTCCTGTCTCCTTCTAACAAATCAGCCGGCAACCTGTTATAGTTGACGTTAAATGTCAAATAATCTTCGGCTGGGCACCAGACCATCCCTAGTATCTTCTCAGGATCAAACTTGAGCGTAGGAGACTTGGCTTTGGCGGTCATTTCTTGTAGAATTTTGGTAGAGTTTGACGCCCACTTTTGCAGATGGAAGTTAGCGTCGGCGTGTATTTTCACGATCTCTTTGGTCACACGCATGGCCGTTTCCTCATCATCGAAACTCCCTTAATAGTCATCCATGTAGTGGTTATCGATTATAGCTCGCGCGGCCTCCGGGTATTGTTCCTTGTGATCATTCGCGTTCTTGTCTTTCACATATATCGCCGTGCAAGGGGATGACGTGGCGCCGAATATGACACTGCGCATTCTGTATTCAGTTGGTTCTCCGCTGCGCCTGTCGCCCCGCCACACGAACCGCTGCATATCTCGGTCCTCAGGTCTTATTTGTATTCTCATAAACATCTCTCCAATGTCTGCGGTAACCGCTATTCTCCCTTGGCGGAATCGCATCAATACTCCCGGGAGCGATTGCAGCAAGTCCGGTCCAGCTAGCAGCATACGGTTCAGACTTACTCCTTTGAATTCGGCGGCGGTGTCATGGACTATACGGAGCTTGCTCGGTTTCTCTGGATGCGTGACTCCGAAATGCGGTAAGTACCATACCTTATCGTCGCTGCGTACCGGTGGCGCTATTTCGGCGTATCCCTTCGCTAGGAGGGCATCTATCTGCGCTTCGTACTTAGTTTTCAGCGCAGGGTTCCGATCCAATTTTTTCTCGACTTGCAACAGACGATGCACGGCGTACTCCCGGCTGGGGGGTGGGGTGACGTTGTCTTTACACCACAGCAGCCCTGTTTCGTAGTCTTCCGCCGGTGCTTCTCCAGTGTCGCCAGCGCTCGCATCTCATCCTCTGTGTGCGACTGTTTGGGAACGACACAAAGCGATTCCAAGTCGAAGTGCGCCCTCATCAATTGCTCCATGTTGTCGTCATCTGTGTACGACATTAAATGACTCACCCTGTGGGTCACTCTTCTGCGTTGGCTTCGTAGCTGTTTGACTCCGTGTAACACCCAACCTAGATCCGTCAGCGACGCGATAGGTTGGTGGGCCATTCCTCGACGGGTTGCGTTAGTTATCAGTAAATGCCAGTCATCCTGGCCAATAAGTACGGTAGGTGTTCCCTTATCCCTTATGTTTATCAGTGTGCGGCCGCTGATCTCCAATTGTACTCGAATCGAGTGGCCTGCGTCTATTCGTGTTCCGCCAACACCCTCTATGAAGAAAGGTTCTCGAGGCCCTGTTGCACCCACCTGACGGACTATCCTTTCTTCTATCAGGGTGCATGTAGATCCGTCATCCAGTAGCGCGTACGTTTTGGATGTACCCTTCGGTCCCTTAACAATGACAGGGAGTACCTTCAACATGTTGGTCTCCGACGTTCCCCTGGCCGACGCTACTACCTCCACTTCGTCCTTGGCACCAGCATCGGTTGACTCCGCTGCTGCTGTTTCGTCGGCGCCTGATGCAGCAGAGGATGATGCATGTAGGTGCACCCGTCCATTTTGCACCGTCGCGGCTGGCAGTTTTGACGCGACCGACGCACACGTAGACATCGGAAACATAAATTGTATTGCTTAGCTAATTCCCATCTTTGACTCACCTCGGCATTTTTCATAATGCGACATTCTACTATTCTGTGTTTCCCCTTATCGCGCAGGGGACAGGCGTTGCTTGAAGACGGCTCATATCTCGCCTCTACCCTGTACGTTCTCCGTTTAGAGGTGCCGGCAGTCGGATATATCTCGTGATGATCTCCCGCCGGTATGGCCTCTGGCGGCGCGAACGTTCCGCATCGATCAGCTGACTGCTGTAGAAATCTGGTTAACTTGACGAGTCCTGGTTCTTCCGCCGGTTGCTCAGCAGCGAAATCATAAAACCGGCATCTTAGGGCATACGGCATCTTATCTGTGACGCTCCTTACCGCCTCAGGGTTATACAAATATTCAATTTTATCCAGTGCCCTTATGGTCGCCACAGCGTTGGCTACTCTCATCGTAAATACACATAAATCTCTCGCGTGCTCAGTGAGTCGTGGAAGAGCCCTCAGTTTCTCTAATTCTGCTATAACTATGGCGTCTGGCCTGCCGAATCTGGACGCTAACAGTGACATTACTTCACTAGGTGATGTATTTCCCACAAACAAACATTGCACTGCCTCTCTGGCCGCCCCTCTTACGCTCCTTCGAAGGCGCGTTAAGTTTTCTATTTCTGACAGTGACCCAGCTGTCTCTTCGTAAGCTGTCTTGAATGGCAGCCAATCTTGAGCGGCTCCTCCAAAAATAGGAAGTTCACATATGGGTCTAGCCGCTATGGCGGGCATCGCCGATCGAGTGGCCATAGTTATAGCTTCGGCTAAGTCTTTAATGGAATCACGCTCATACCTGGGCATAGGGCGTCGCTCCGTGTACTCTGGTTCGGGGCACGGCACTGGTCCCGTAGCACTTGCGACGCCTGCGGTCTTCACTGGCACGGACACTGACTCTGGCACTAGTACTGACACTGACATTAACACTGGCTCTGGCACTGGTTGTTCTTGCGGCTCTGCTGATAGTTCGAGTACGCGATCTACTGGGCGCTGTTCTTGTTGGTGCGGTTCCATTGTAAGAGCGAGTGTGCTGTGCTGGACGTTAACCCAGGTCTTTGTTCTGTGTTCTCGCTTGGTGGCTACACTGTCCTCTGCATCGGACTCGCTCTCACTACACTCTAAGATCGCGACTCTGGCTGCTGCGAGTTCAACTTCTTTCCTCAAAAGCTCTTCTTTCGCCTTAAGCAGCTCTCGTTGCCGACTCTTTGATGCCGTCGATCTTTGTTTTCTTGAGCGAGGTGCCGACGGAGGCTCCAGTGTACGCTCCTGACCCGTTTGCTCGCTGCTCGTCCCAGTAGTTGTAACCATTGTTCCGGTGTTGTCTGCGGATTGCGTTGTGGCCTTTTTTCCCGTTGTCTCCGCTTCTATGATGCTCTCATCTCTCAACACCGGCGGCATCGGCGGCATCGACGGTGTCTTCCCTATCTCCCTGGTCGCCGTTTTCGGTGCTCCAATTGCTCCGTCCGAACTTGTCCCCGGCGGTGCTGTTGCAATCGCTCTATTTCCTTTTAACGGCGCTGATCCCGACCTATCTTCAGTAGGTTCCGCTGTACCTTGGCTTCTTGTGACTACCATCTTCCTTATTCGGCTCCTGAAGGACCAGACAGTGTGGTTCACCTTCGATTGAACCACACTGGCTATTGCCGGTAACAACTATCGGGAGGTAGTCTCCTGGAGGGGCACAACTAGCGAGTGTTGTAAACCGCTCGCTTGCTTCTCGCTCGTAGCACCTACTTCGTCCGCTTTCGTCTTGGGTATTACTCGCCTCGATTTTTCCAAATAAAATTCCACTGTCTTTAGAAACGCTGGGTCCCAGTTGGGCCTCCACTAGCTGGACTTCTGAGTTGAACACGCGATAGCTAAGACGCAACTGAGGCGGGCAACAGGTGGGCTGAGAGTACATAGTTCCAACAGGTTCTTTACTTACATACCTCCTCCACTCTCATAGTTCGTCTCATAAGGGTTTTCTATGATACAAGAATTATGATAAATGGTTTAATTTCATATAAACAAAGCTCTGGATCGGTAATTCCTCAACTCTCGTTATATAGAAGATATCTATAGAAAGAAAATCTCTATAGAAGACATAACAGTTGGAGACTGCACTGATATCTGATAAGTAATGATTGATTATTATTAGCCGGTAGTAATGAGTTTTGGACAACAGGTGTGCTATAACAGGTGCTTTAAAGATTTTTGTTGGGATGGATCTACACTATAAAACATAACATGTTATAGAATTTGATTAAATAAATTTATTTTGAATAAGTTAGACAGACTGGTTGTAAGAAGCAATATATGTTGTATAGCAATGCAAACAACGGGAATGTGTTATACTACAAATGTACTCATGAAATGTTAGTTTTCTAAAGCACACGCTTAAAAAAAAAAGCATGTATGTGGTATACTTCAACTTTACCCTTATAGCTCTAAACAGCTGCATATGTATTATATCGAGAACGAAGGACACAGTATAATAAGTGATCAAACAAACTTACCTGAAGTGAAGTTCGATCATTATTATACGAAGTCCTTCGTTCGAAGATATAAGTACCCAACCCGCCCTGCCCGTTGGTAAAGTTGAAAGGTACTAGTTCTAAAAGGAATGGTCGCAGAGGTTATGTCCACAGATACCATAGAGGAGGCGTTAACGTTTCAAGTCTCTAAAGAATGCGCGGCTGCCAAGTGAGTCGAGAGAGCTGCATATGTTTTATATCTTCGAACGAAGAACTTCGTATAATAATGATCGAACTTCACTTCAGGTAAGTTCGTTTGATCACTTATTATATGTTCCGGTCTGGGAATGTGTGTATGTGAATTTTCATGTTTGTAAACGACACAGGCATTAATCCTAGTGTGGGGCTACGTTTAAAAAAAAACCATCTTGGTCAAGTGACCAGGTTCGACCTACCTATCCCCTGGGTCTAACAGGATAAATATCTAGGGGTCACCCTAAACAATACCATGACCTTCGGACACACATCAAGTGAGTCCGTAACCGAGCAGCCTTTGTGCTCGGTCATCTTTACCCGATGATCTGCAAGCTAAGTAAAATGTCCCTTAGGAATAAGGTGACACTTTACAAAACTTGTATATGACCCATCATGACGTACGCTTATGAGGTGTTCGGGCACGCCATCCGCTCTCACATCGAGAGACTCCAAACGGTACAATCTAGTATTGCAAAAATGAGCGCTGAAGTCGAGCGTTCAGCGCTGAGTCGACGCTCACTAGATTTGAAACACGTATAAGACGCAAGCGTTATAAGTACCGATTCGAGCGTTTTTACAACACTAGTTCAATCGGGTTTCCTCCGCAAAGCCGTCGGAGCCCTGTGGTTCATACGGAATGTCGAACACCATTCCGATCTCGGTCTCGAACCTATTCGCGCCTTTATTAAAAAGGCGACAATCCGATATTTGACGAACGCGTCCAATCATAGAAATCCCTTGCGGCATGCCAAATCCTTCCTCATCAATAGCACCGATTCCAAATGTATCTAATTATTAAGATCATCAAATATGTGGCTCACTAACTCGGTAATAACACAGTAAAACCCCGTCCTCCACAGCCCGAACGCATCCCTTCGTTCCCGCCGCGCTACCCACGTTGCGTGTGTGTGTGTGAATTGTCTACATTGTTGGCAGCGAGGCCTTTACAGCTTCTCCGGACAAGAGGGCGAGCGTGCAACTACTACGCTCAAGCCAGAAGGACATATCCACATTGCGTCTGCCGCTCGCGCTTCCCGCGGCTGTTGCCGAAAGCTCCCGCATGCGCCAGTTGTGACGTAGAGATATTAGCGGCTCAGTACACTACCGGACATAGACGTGGTCATTTGGTCTCGTTATGATTACTTAAGAACTATAATTAAATGTATTCCACTTCCACAGTTTGTAAACGACACTTAAAGTATGTATTGTATTAAATTACGCACAGAACTGTTGTTTTCTTCAAATCAATGCGAATGAACCCACGCCACCCGCCTGAGCTTACCACAACAGAAATACCCTGTTCACCCTGTATTTAAAGATACCTAAGTTATGCCTCTCCGGAAACATAGATGGTGGTAGCCATAGATATGGTAACTAAGATTTGTGTGGGAGGAGCAGATTCCATTCGTGAAAGTGCATAATGTATTGTCTAGAAAAAAAATAGATACCGCAAGATATATTTCCATTGACAATTGAGAAAATCTTTTTTAGTCTTCTCTAAAGATTAATAGTCGGATCTATACCTTGTTACTGAGTTTTTACACCGGTTAGGTTGTTTCTGATATCTTCGGACCTCCGCCTTTCTCATGTCACGGGGTTGAGCCGCGTGGACTCTTGAAGATATAGATAACTGCTTCAATGGATATAAATTTTACAAAGTGGAAGCTTTACAGAGATTTTTTTTTGGGTCGCACAAGTTTTCTTATTGAGGAATGGGTAACGACTCACCCTTATTTCACCTAATGGAAAGTGATAAAAGAGCCGAAGATGTAGCTCGTTGCCTTAGTAATAGCCTATTATATATCCTATACATTCTATTGAAAGATGTCCAACTTATAACTTTCCGGAAACACAAATGGTGGGGGTAAATTTCATGTTTAAGTACGCAATATAAATGTATGCAATTAAGTGGAATATCAATCACAAAAGGATGAAATTGCTCCCCACGGCTGCACGGAAATAGTGAAATTAACTCGTGTAATTCGTGATAGCATGATTGTGTCAGTAATGTGATGTATTAATGAATTACAATAAATATGAATTTAATTCTTCTCCAAATCTAATTTAATTCCCGTGTATACTTCCTTGGTCAAATGGTGCATAAAACGACTAACGATCACGATGCTTAGTTTCTCATTCTATCTATCTATCTATCTATAACCTCACGCCAGATCCCTTGCGGGGTAGGCAGAGAGTACAGAGTTCCAACAGGTTCTCATTCTAGGTCGGACAAAATGTGCTTCTTCCTATCATTTCTTCCTATTCATTGTGCTCAGTTTAATAATAGTTTAATAAACTCGACCTCATTACATTGACACCTACGGCTCACCTTTTACAGTGAGGGTTAATATAATCGACCTTACGCGGGTGTAGACAGTACACCCAGCGCCACCTCCGCTTGGAAAATGTAGGAGTAACGGACGGTTTATTTTCAAAAGCTTAACTCTCTCTTACTACTTCAATCATTATTTATACTGATTATTGAGAATTGGACCCTTCAAAAATCGGCTTGGTACCCTCAAACTAAATCAAAGACAAACTGTTCCTTAACTGTGGGACGGACCGGGCGCATCCTTCAAATGTTAGTCAAAACTCAAGTTTTAACGAGCCGCCGACGGCATTGCTCTTAGTTAGTGACAACTCAGCAATTTAGGATCAAATGCTTGGCCTTTTGAAGTATTTGCACTTGGGTTATATTTTTGCTGTGTATTTATGTTAGATTTTTAAAAAATAACTGGTTTTTGGGTCGCAAAAGGTCGAGTGACGAGCACGTACTAGAAGACATGGAGTGGGCTGACTAATTACAAGGTGGACCAATAACCTCGTGAAGATCGAGAGTAAAGGAAAAATGCATACAGAACTTTATGCCTTTGTTTTCTCTCAGCTGATGATGAGAGAACTACTCAAATGAGTAGTTCTGTAAATTTTACATATCCAATTCTCTCTTTTTCTGGAGACT
Source organism: Phalera bucephala (assembly GCA_905147815.2). Classification (NCBI taxonomy): domain Eukaryota; kingdom Metazoa; phylum Arthropoda; class Insecta; order Lepidoptera; family Notodontidae; genus Phalera; species Phalera bucephala. The sequence goes on along the minus strand of LR990615.1, from coordinate 37,000,740 downwards.
ACCAAACAATTATGCTAATTTAAACTTTTTGAAAGTTAAGATATCCCTAGTAAATTTTACGACCGATCAGATTTAAGTATTTAGCACAAAGATCAGCTCGAATACCACACACCCGATATAATACATTCGTTAAAAAAGTGCGCGATCAGAGCAACCGAAAAATCGGTGTTAGCAATCGTTATAATAAATGCAGTCATTCGTGAAACTTATCAAATGAAAGAAAGATTATGTGAAAACATACAGCTATAGTTTTTGTAGAAGGGCTTCGGTGACCGATTATTTTCAAAAAGGAAAATCTTGTTTGTATCTTGAAAGACGTCCACTGAAGGACAAAAGCCTCCCCCAAAGATCGCAACAACGACCGGCTTTGTGCTGTACACATCCAGCTTCTACCCGCGACCTTCACCAGGTCATCGCTCCACCTTGTGGGGGGCCTGCCCACTCCACGTCTTCCGGTACGAGGGCGCCACTCAAGAACCTTTCTGATCCAACAGCCGTCAGTTCTACGAGCGATGTGCCCCGCCCACTGTCACTTAAGTTTGGCAATTCTGAGAGCTATATTGGTTACTTTGGTTTTCCTGCGGATCTCCTCATTTCTGATTCGATCTCGCGGAGAAACTCCGAGCATAGCTCTTCCATTCCATTAGTTCCATTACCCTTTGGGTGACATTGAGCCTTCTTATGAGGCCCATCGTGAGTGACCATGTCTCGGTGCCGTAGGTCATCATCATTTTGTACCGTAAATAAAACATAAAGAACCATCACTAGGTAAAGAACCATCATACCAAAGCGACAAGCGTGCCATTTTTGAATTACGCATCTTTTTAAGTTACTTTTTGCTCTTGTTCAAACAGCCCTCATTGCCTTTACCACATTATCTCCATAATAAACTTTGCGTAGGTACACATTAAACCACTAAATTGACAGCTCATCCCAAAGTGAAATCAACCTTATAGGCTTTCTATAGAGTTGCTTGTTAAGAATACAAGCAATTTCAATTATAGGCAAGCTCGATATTGATGAAATAAAAGGAAATTCGCGCGCTAATGCGGCCATGATTGATCGCTACAAGTATGGCGTCAACGTTATATTAGCTCACTGAATGTAATCGTTGGTGCAAAAGGAAGCATTATATCCAACGTAATTTTAAAGCATTACATTTAAAAAGGATGTTGAATATTTTTATAGGGGACTATTCTGAATGAGTTGTATAAGAAGTTTTACCTCATCAATACTGATTGATTTCTTTAAAATAAAACCTCAGTAGGTTTTATTGTAAAGAAACAGCAAGAATTACGCACTTTATTCATCAGTGAAAAGAGAAGAACTTATGAACTTCCAACCTAGAAAGGAGTCAAGTTCTATAAGAAAGACGAGCGGGATTGCTTTTCAGATAAAAGAATTGAGCAAGGACAATACAAAGTTATAACTTACACCTATTTTTGTATTTGTATCTTGGTTATCTTGGTTCTCATGTTCATATTTATATTTTTACTTATAGGTGTTTAGTTGAATAAAGGTTTCTTTCTAAAATATATTCTTTCTTATATCAACTATATTGTATAAAGTTAAAACTTTCCTCTTTGTAATATTAGTCTAGATTAATTATAAGTTAATGATGGCATGTTTTTCTTTTTGTGTACATTATTAAGGGTTACTTCCCAGAATTAAATTAAGATACTTATGTTTTATTTATTATTATTGGTTGTAATCTGTTTATGTACCTATTTAATAAATAAAATAAAATAAAATCTGATGTTTAAATGCAATGGCTACCAAAGCTTTGTTTCCAATATGAATTAAAACATAATATAAATACTAGGAGAGATCAAAAAGTAGTGAGAACGACATACTCCTTGGTAAAAAACATAAAAAATACTGGCAGGCATATCTCACATACATATTTTTAATATTAATAAAAAAAAACACTTCGATTGTCTTTTGTTTTTTTCTGAATGTAGCCATTTGTTTGCTTCGTGTCGGAACGTGTTCTGGAAAATGGAGAAAAACGAAGTGCAAGCCGTTATTAAATACCTCTGTTTAAAAAAGTTAACGACGCAAGAGATTCATTGCGATTTGGCAACATTAGGAGAGTCTGCTCCGCCGTATTCCACTGTCGCAAGGTGGGCTTCTCAATTTCAAGTAGGGAGAACGAGCACGGAAGACGAACATCGTTGCGGCCGTCCGTCCGACGTCAGTCACCCAAGAAAATGTTGCGAAAGTCGAGAAAATTGTATTAAGCGATCGAAGAGTTACCATCCGATACTTAATTCAAGAAACGGGCATTTCATATGGAAGTATTCAATCCATATTGTGTTTCAATTTGAATATGAGAAAAGTCTCCGCAAGATGGGTGCCGAGAATGTTAACCGACAGTCAGAAACAAAATCGAATTGACATTTCGAAGATATTGTTGGACAAGTTTCAAGAAGATTCTGAAAACTTTTTGTCTCGTTTCGTAACAATGGAGTAAATCAAAAATAATAAAAATAACACTATGACAAACCAGAAGTGAAATTTAATAAAAAAAAATACATGCAGAGTACAAAAACTTTATGATTAATGTTTTACAAATTATTAATTTAATTATTTAAATTAAATGGCGATTATGATTTTATAAATCTATCGACTAGTCTCTAGCACGTCCGCACTGTCCGACCGCCCAAGCAAAAAAGAGCGAGGTAACCGCCAGCTCGCCGCTCGAGACCTCGTGAGAACCCCGAACCGCGTGGAAGGGTGTTGACCACGCCCACTGTCCGAACGTCTGCTTGTAACAGCAGTTTTATTTTTTTCTTTTTAGAGTTTTTTTTTCTAAATATAGAATCATGACGTCATTTCTAGGTTAAAGTAAAACTGTAGTCAGTCCTTTGAGGAAATCGAACTTTTTCGTTTGTTCACAAATGTCACAAGTAGTAATTGACAGTGTAAATAAAACATTTTTCATTTTTTAAGGTATTTTTTTCATACTTTCACTTTGTTATGACTTTGATATTTTAATTCCAACTTCGCATAATAAAGTTATCGTTAGCAGCGGAGTTCATTAGGAGTATGGGTACTATCCGTCCTCTCCAATGCAATTATTATTAACGACCGCTCAACGCGCTGTCGAGAGAGCTGGCCCATCGAGCCTTTAAAGATGTAGGCAGGAAAATGATCGCTACTTCTTATTCATTTTTGTTTGATGAAATTATAATTTCATTCCACTTGTGACAAGAAAGTCTAAGTTTCACCAAATCTATCTCAAAAAGTCAGATTCAGGATGTTTTGAGTGAGTCCACTGCTATTACACGTTGCTAATTCAATATAAAATAGTTTGGCCACGTTTTGATTTTTTTGCTCTGTCGCTATCGATATCTACTGACGCAAATTGATCATTTATTAACTTTACGAGTCTAAAACTTACTTCAGAGGATTCATGCGTTTATTGAAATGACCTGTTTCATTGTAACTTATATTATGATTTGACAGTCTGCCTCTATTTGAATTGTATGCCGAATTACAATTTATTATAAACAATACTTTCTTTACGTTTCATCATTCATCAGCAGTCTATATCGTTTTGTTTTAAAAGCTTTATGAATGGCTTTTTGGGATTTTTTGGGAATTCTACTCAGTTAATTATGATTACCAGAGGTTCATCGGAGTTACTGGAACCTCTTAATAATCTGGCGATACTGTGAATACCATATAATACATGTGTACAGCAGTTATTGTCAAGAAAATAAGGAAATAAAGGTTTCAAAATAAATTTGTTTCATTCGTTTATCTATTTTTCTCTATCTATATCATCACGCCAAATGCCTTCAAAGTTCCAACAGGTTCTTTTCTTACTTACCTCTCTGGCTTCCTCCACTCTCATAGTTTGTCTAATACACGCTCGCCGGTGACGGAGACTCTCGACTTGCCCTTCAGATAAGACACGGACTTACCATGCCCAAATAGGGCAAAACTGACCTAGACTATCTAGTCTAGGTCAGTTTATCCCAATAAGTGGTACGATCATCCCTGGTGATACGTGATGTTACATGAAGGGGTACGCGCGGTATACTCTTAACTAAGTTCATTTAATCGGAAAGAAACAATAACACAAGCAATCGCCGAAATATATTTTGAGTCGATTACCTATAGCTAAACTGCCATAAAATTGACCCTCGTGATGGTAGCAGGACGCGGGGCAGGGGTGCGTTCGACCAATCAACTAATTTCCCGCCTGTCCGCTGGCGTACAGTTGCCTTATGGGGGACGCGAGTTTGTGTTATTTTTTGCTAGGGTACGCAGAACAAAACTAATTGGGAACCACTGGTCTAGGTCTTCCCCGTCGCCTAGACGCTCGACTGTGGCTGGTTTCACTCGATCACTGTGACGTTGGCGTGGGACTCGAAGCTTATTGTCGTGCAGGACTTGCTTGACATGTTGAAGCTCGGCAGCCAGATGTTTCTTGTCACAGATCCCTTGTGCTCTCTGAAACAAAGAGTCCCACGCCAACGTCACAGTGATCGAGTGAAACCAGCCACAGTCGAGCGTCTCCCTGCTGTACTACCTTACATAAGAGGAGTCACAGACAAGATTGGCTACATCTTGAAGCGTGCTTTAATTAAAACATTTTATAAGCCGCCAAAGAAGATCAGTCAGTTTTTACCATCTGTCAAGTGTCACATCCCTCTTTAAGATGCAGGAGTATACAAGCTTGATTGTGAATGTGGTCTCTTTTACATAGGACAAACAAAAAGACCAGTAAAAACTCGGGTTAAAGAACACATAGCTGACCTAAAACACCGTCGCTCAAAGAAGTCTGCAGTCTGTGAACATGTCCTTGACCGCACCCGCCATAACATCAGATTTGATAGACCACAAATCCTCGTGAAAGAACACCGATTCCTACCAAGGATGGTTCGCGAGGCTATTGAAATTAAAAAACATCCTAATTTCAATAGAGAAGATGGCTGGGTGCTTCCATCGTCTTGGGATCCAGTAATTAATATAATCAAATCTAAAACCAAGCATAACACTGCAAGACCTCAAGACACCGTGAGCTCATTCTGCGTAGATCGGACCAACAAAAACAAAAATAATTAAGAAGTTTGAGGGTACCCCGGAACAACTATGCCTTTTGGACGTCTAACACCTCAGTCCTTCCCGTGACCATGGGTGCTGCAAAGCACTCGAAACGTCGGGATCTTAAAAATCAAAATAAACCGCGATAAAATCCGAAAAAATAGTTTTATTTCATGTGTAATATTCGCGTAAATCTAAGAACTCAGTATTATAGGTCTATATCCTGCAATCAGCAAAGATCAAAGGATTTAGCACGAAGAGATAGCTAGTTCAATAGCTCGTCCCACATCGTGCTCGTCCCATTGGGACTAGTTATTGATCGTATAATCGTGCTGTCATATCCATCTTTATTTAGAACTGAACTATACGTTACTGGACCAACAATACTATATTATTACTACGTACGACTGGTTTCTTTATTCAATATAAATAAATAACTTTAATTTATTACCTTACATCATCAACCGAGAGACGTCAACTGTAGGACAAAGGCCTCCCCCAAAGATCGCCACAACTACCGGCTCTGTACTGTACGCATCCAGCTGTTACTTGCGACCTTCACCAGGCCATCGCTCCACCTTGTGGGGCGTCTGCCCTCTTCACGTCTTCCAGTACAAGGTCTCCACTCGAGAACCTTTCTGCCCCAACGTCCGTCAGTACTGCATACCTACTATTTATATTTCTATAACAATTAATCCTAACAATTAATTCAACTCTATCTCTGAACTCTCGATCTACTCTGTGAAATATGTGGAGTGATGATATAAATAGATCTATTCAACCAGTCTTCCGATACAGGGCAGCTTATTTCATTAGCGAACGGTGGAACTTTGGTAAATCGCTTTCAAATCGATTTTAAAATAATTCAATTGGATAACTTGATCAAATAACTACTAAGTTAAATTACTTGGTCAAGTTAAAATAAGTTATGCTTTATATAGTATGCGCAGCAAGGAAACATAATAAAACTATAGAATTTAGTCAACTGTAGAATCAAGTCATAAACAACATTAAATGTAATATTTTTGATGGTACATAAAAAATCAGCGTATACAATACGACTGTTGAGCAAAGACATTCTCTCACAAATCGAGATAAGAGGAGATTAGGAGGAATTAGGACATACTCCACCATGCGGATCTAGTGCATATTGGCGAAGGTAGGTGTAAGGCCACCTGCTGTTAGAACTAATCATGCCACCTATAATATCTTATAACTTTTTGTTTTTTAAAAACGTGGCCCTACACTAGGAATTATTCCTGTGTCGTGGGGGCGTTTACAAACATGAAAATTCACATACACAAATACCCAAACCGGAACAAATAATTGTAAATCACACAAAGATTTGTCCCGAAAGATCATACAAAGTTGGATAATGCTTCCAACTTGGCTTAACGACTACTACACTAAATGGTCACCGGCGTTTAGCATCATTTCCGAAGCATAGAGTTACCCGAATATGAAAATGTCACAAACGGTGACCCATCTAAGACTGACCGACCCGCGCGCTGCTTAACCTTGGTGATCGCTAAGAATACCACAGTCACACATTACTACAAACTTTTCAAGTTAAGTCGTATAACTTCACAAAACTACAGTATACTCGGAAAGCTTATTCTTGGAGCCAGCAAGGAGCCACTATAATAAATAATTTAATATACTACAAGAACTTACGTTTTAGTACTGCGTAAAAGCCTTAATACAGAATTTAGAGTGAACGAAGTATGCTCGTGGAGAAGCTCCACATTATACGAAGGAACGGAACATCTACTCCGTCGGCTTCATTCACAACTTAGCGTAACTATTGGATAGAATTAACACGACGAATCCCCCTTTATCACTACAAACCCTACGCACCTAACGCAATAATAAAAGTGTTATAGGTTAACCGTGTCTGTCTGTCTGTAGCATCGTAGCTTCTAAACGGATGAACCGATTTTATCTTATTTTTAGAGTTTCGTACCTAAAACGAAACCCATTATAGTCACTTTGTTGTCTGTCTGTTCGACGGTTATCACCTTTTTAGGGTTTTTTTTTCTCAGGAATGGCAAGAGGTATTAATTTGAAATTTATACAAAATACGAAGGTCTTCTACTAGTGTAAAAAATGAAGGTTCTAAGTAAACCCAAACAAAAGATATCGCCATTTAAAGTTACTCATTAGAAATGAAATAGCACTTCTTATTGACCTAGAATCGTGGAATTTGGCAAGAAGCAAGGTTTTAAAGTACAAGTAAAGAAATAAATCCGATATTTGTCAATTTATAACTATAACATATACAAAAATAATTATTTTCCCTGAAGTTTGATGAAAAATTAAAATAGCGCTGTCTAGTGAATACCTCACACACTACAACAATACTTATTTTGTCTATGTGCTATCAGTGACATTTTGTGGAACTATTTTGATTTGTGGTGAATAAATATGTATTTACACACATACAGAGATGGTGAATCTGTGTACGGTATAGAACGTAAATTAGTCCAGATTGTCGATTTATTCTTTTATTTTTATATAGTTTGAATGAAAATTAAATGTTATTAATTTATTTACGGCAAAATTTTATAACGAAAGAGCACTTTTTTAATAGGTATTTTTATGGACTGCCTCGTTGAACAAGTAGGTACCGTATAATGCATAGATAACATGTAAAATGCGTTTAGAGATCGCGGAGGATCTCGTACAAATTGTAAGGCGAGCAAAATGTAGTTTTACTACAGAAAATTTCCCAGTGTCAGTCCGGAGTCCGAAGTCATGCCCAGTATAATAGCAATAGCCTCGCCCCTATTATATTTTCACCTTACATGCTCAGCAATAAGTTGGTGTGCGCACATAGTACACCTCTTAGCCACTCCCGCTTGGGAAATGTAGGCGTCCCGGTGTGTGTGAATTTTTTATACGGAAATAATTGAATATCAACATTGTTCATTTAAATTGTAAAATATATAAAAATAAACATCGTCACACCTGTATTCCCCAAGGTGGGATGTTAGGTCTCATGCAATAGGGGGTAAGCCTAATGCCATTATATCGGGCACAATGCCAGTTGACACTGGCAATATTTCTATCGAAAAATTACATTTGTTCTGACCTGGGATTCAAACCCAGGACCTCGTGATCGCTACGCGCATTATTCGCCAATAGACCAAAGAGGAATAGGTAATTCCGATTTCCGAGTCGCTTACGGTGTTAATAAATGTGTTATTTAATGTCATGATGCAGTAAAATTCATAAGTTACAGATTACAAAATACATCAATGGTTTGATATTTATGTAATCTTTTACTTTCGTGCTACACCTACATCTTTCTAAATGCATTCATAACGAGCTTGGTTTAGTTATTTGAAGCTTATGCTGGTCCACCCTCTGGATCGAGTAGTCTCACGTTTTATCTCCACACGGGACAAATCTTTGTGTAAGCTACAAATAATTGTTTCAGTCTAAGGGTTAAATAGATAGATAGATAGATAAATCATTTATTGCTTGAAACATGGTTTTATACAAGGTGTTTGTTATAATAATATTATTATTTCAGTGCTACATGTTTGTGTATGTCCATGAATTTCATGTTTTGTACGCATCCGTAACTAGGCATAATTCTAAGTGAGGGACTACGTTTTGTTAAAACTATTACATGACTGTCTAACAAAGTCTTTGGAAATAACGCTTAAAAGTTTACGTGTATCTTAAGGCACTAAGTAACAAAAAAAAAAACTAAGTAACAAATGATTTATAATCATTTCATATTTTTGCCTCGACTATATATTGCTATATTGACTGCCTCGTTGGTCTGGTGGCAAAGCGCAACGCTTTGTGATCACGAGTTCCTGGGTTCAAATCCTAGGTCGGACAAATGTAGTTTTTTTAACGAAAAATTCCCAGTATGAGTCCGGAGTCTGGAATTGTGCCCGGTATATGGCAATAGGCTCGCCCCCTATTACATGGGACCTAACATCGTCGGCGAAACGTGGGTGTACTCAGTACACCTCTTCCACCCCCTCTGGGGAATATAGGCGTGACGGTGTATCATTTCATATTACACTTCAGTGTAACAGGCTGATAATAAGCCAAGGGTGTGCAGTGATATCGATAGTCCTTCACTTTGCCTGCTGCTTTTCTCAAGATGGAATTTATTGAAAAGTCAGGCGTTTTTTATTCCAAATTTCGAATGAATTCGATGCATTCGACTTGTATGTACAAATTTATTTGTGCTTTGAATTTTTCTTTCTATCAATAATATTCTTGGTAAACTAGATATTTTTTTGATCTAATAAGAAACTTCAATGGCATAATAATGTAAGGTAAACTTTTAGTGAATTCAATTCATTACACTTGAAGGTATTCACTTATATATTGGATATCGATGGAAATTTCTCTTTTATAATATTCTTAAAAAACCAAATCCTTTCAAGACCTAATAAGAGAAACCAAGTTATATAACCTTGAAAGGTTAGCTGGCAGTTCTGCGGAAAAATGCTTGATTTTACGTAAATAAGCGAATAATAAATAAATATTACTTTGATCATTAATTGCAGAAACCTTATACCTTTATCGCCTCCTCTAAATATAGGCGTAACGAGACTTATTGATTTACTAAATAATTTACTTTTAAATACAGGAAATTAATGATAAGCTCGAAAAAAATATGTTTATTTAGTCTTGAAAAGAAAAAAAACACCGTCACGCCTATATTCCCCAGAGGGGGTGGCAGAGGTGTACCGAGTACACCCACGTTTCGCCGACGATGTTAGGTCCCATGTAACAGGGGGCGAGCCTATTGCCGTATACCGGGCACAATTCCAGACTCCGGACTCGTACTGGGAATTTTTCGTTAGAAAAACTACATTTGTCCGACCTAGGATTTGAACCCAGGACCTCGTGATTACAAAGCGATGCGCCCTGCCACCAGACCAACGAGGACCCATCATCAATATTTTAATGTCCGCAATATCAAATCCTCGAGATCCTATAGAGGCTACTCGTATACCCGAGTTTCTATGGCAGAATTCGTATTTTAACCGCCACTAAAATGTTTACTATTATGTTTGGAGCATGGCGATGTTTGCAGATGGTATTGGATAGAAGTTTTATGGTATACTGGATATTGTAATGATCTGTGGTATGAACGTGGAAATTTTCTGAATCGTAATAAAGTCCTTTACTAACAAATTAACCATCAGATATAAAAAAAAAAACAATATTTTGAAAAATTAATGTAATTTTAATCTTGAAAAGAGAATCCTGCGTTTTTCTTTCTACTAACGTCAACGATATTATATCGATATCGAGTATATTAAGCTATTCTTTTCACATTACACATTTACTAAATAAAGATAAACGTGACAGCATGTTTTCTCAACAACATTATGATAGCATCAAATGGTTTGTGCTTCAACCTCAGTTTAAACAGAAACGCAACGCAATAATACGACAATTTCCCGAAGAACCGTCAACAATATTTTTATGTCCACAATAACAAATCCTCGAGACCCTGTGTGTCCTTGCTCTTGCAGATGGCAGAATTCGTAGTTTAACCGATACTAAAATTTTTACTATTATGTTTGGTGCATGGCGATGTTTGCAGATGGTATTGGATAGAAGTTTAATGATCTATCTATCTATCTATAGCCTCACGCCAGATCCCTTGCGGGGTAGGCAGAGAGTACAGAGTTCCAACAGGTTCTTTCCTTACATACCTCTCTGGCTTCCTCGACTCTCATAGTTCATCTCATACACGCTCGCCGGTTACGGAGACTCTTGACTTTTCCATCAGATAGGACTCGGTTTATTCGGTCGTGGTAAGATAGTCTAGGTCTTCCCCGGTACCTGCATCCTTCCAGTTTCACATTGTATATCTGTTTTGTCATTCTTTCCTCTGGCATTCTTTCTATATGCCCGAACCATCGGAGCATGCCCTTTCTCATCTTTACACCGATACTATCTTTCATAAGTTTAATGATATACTGAATAATGTCATGCTGTGTGCTATGAACGGCTATGTCAGATCGATCGTGGCAAGATATTTATTGGTTTACGAAATTCGAATGATGAATGTCGATTGTCGATATTTTATTAAATTTATAATAATTATAATAAGTGTGTCGAAAGTTTTGGCACCACATGAGATCTGTAATAATTCTGTTAATTATCAGTATTTTATTATGTAGTTTAATCCTTCATTATGAACATACCTTTAGAGGCTCTCTTGTGTAAATTGCTATGTAGACATGAGGTATTAAATATATTGTTTGTTTAATTTATATTTAAATCTATAAAGTTCATTCTACTATACCCTATGAATCACACTGTATACCTATGTATCTATATCATCACGCCAGATCCCTTGCGGGGTAGGCAGAGAGTACAGAGTTCCTTACAAAGCTCTCTGGCTTCATCCACTCTTATAGATCGTCTCATACCCGCTTGCCGGTTACGGAGACTCTTGAATTGTCCTTCAGATAAGACTCGGTCTATTTGGTTGCAGTAAGATAGTCTAGGTCTTCCCCGGTACATACATCCTTTCACTTTTGCACACTGCATACCTACAAAGTTTCTAGCATTTTTCTACAGGAATGTCATACCGAACCCGTGGTAGAGTATTAAATAACCACTATGGCGTTTTTTATTTGACTATTTTGTTCTCCTTGAATGAAAAATTTAATCAATTTTGTAGGATAACTTTTAACACTGATACATATACCAGTAGTATATATACTCATCATCTCAGCCTATACTTGTCCACTGCTGAACATAGGCCTCCCCAATCGCTTTCCAGCGTAACCGGTCCGATGCCACCTGCATCCAACGACTTCCTGCGATTTTCACAAGATCGTCGGTCCATCTGGCAGGCGGTCGTCCCACACTGCGCTTGCCAATACGTGGTCTCCACTCTAGAATCTTTCTGCCCCAACGCCCGTCCGATCTACGCGCTATGTGGCCCGCCCATTGCCACTTCAGCTTGCTAATCTTAACGGCTATGTCGGTGACCTTGGTTCTTCTACGAATCTCCTCATTCCTGATTCGATCGCGTAGAGAAACGCCGAGCATAGCTCTCTCCATAGCTCGCTGAGCAACTCTGAGCTTTTTTATGAGACCTATAGTAAGAGACCACGTCTCTGATCCATATATCATCACTGGTAACACACACTGACTAAAAACTTTAGTCTTAAGGCACTGAGGTATTTTGGATGAGAAGATGTTGCGCAGTTTCCCGAACGCTGCCCAGCCGAGTTGGATTCGTCGATTGACCTCTCTCTCAAAGTTGGACCTACCTAACCGGACTACCTGTCCCAGGTAAATGTATTCGTCGACAACTTCAAGAGTAGAGTTCCCAACGGTGAGTGCGGTGGGTACGACATGGACGTTACACATTATTTTCGTTTTGTCCATGTTCATTTTAAGACCCACTTGTTGAGATACTCTGTTGAGGTCACCGAGCATTCGTCCTAGATTTTCCAGCGACTCCGCCACGACCACAATGTCGTCGGCAAATCGAAGGTGAGTGATGTATTCGCCATTGATGTTGATGCCAAGTCCTTGCCATTCCAAGAGCTTGAAGGCGTCCTCTAAGGTGGCCGTAAACAGTTTCGGAGAAATGATGTCTCCCTGCCTTACTCCTCTTTTTATGGGGATCGCCTTCGTGCAATGCCCCTGTACTCGGACTGACATGGTGGCGTTATTATACAAGCACTTCAACACTTCAATGTACCGATAGTCAATGCGGCATCGCTGGAGAGATCTAAGAACCGCCCAAGTCTCGATCGAATCGAAGGCTTTCTCATAGTCCACAAACGCCAAGCATAGTGGCCGATTATACTCCTCGGTCTTCTGTATAATCTGCCGCAGCGTATGTATGTGGTCTATGGTACTAAACCCTTTCCGGAAACCGGCTTGTTCGGGAGGCTGGAAGTCATCAAGCCTGCGTTCGAGACGATTCGTGATCACTCTCGAAAACAACTTATAAACATGGCTCAGCAGTGTGATGGGCCTATAATTCTTCAGTAAAGTGTTATCACCTTTCTTGAAAAACAGTACCACCACTCCCCTGTTTCATGCTTCCGGCGTTTTCTCTTCGAGCAAGACGGAATTAAACAGCCTCTGAAGGACTTTAAGTACCGGCGTTCCGCCCGCTTTCAGAAGCTCTGCGGTAATTCCGTCTTCGCCTGGTGCTTTGTTATTTTTGAGTTGTTTGAGAGCCATCGTAATCTCGTACAGGCTGATGTCCGGGATATCTTCAGTGTAGTGTCGGGTTAGCTTGGCTCTTGGGTCTTTTACCAAGTCAACAACAGGTTCAGCTACTGAGGTGTACAACTGCCCATAGAACCTCTCTATCTCCCTGAGCACCTCTGACCTATTCGACTTTACGTTTCCGTCCTCCGTCTTCAGCTTCGTCAACTGGCTTTGCCCAATTGACGCGTCTCTTGCGAACACTTTGGAGCCCTTGTTCTGTGCTATGGTCTCCTCAATACGCCTTGTATTGAAGGACCGTAAATCGTGACGCAAGGACTTCAGTATCTGTCCATTGAGCTGCCTATAGGACTTAGCATCATCGGAGGTTTGGAGCGTCATGGAACGTCGCTCAGCCATGAGATTTCGGGTGGAGTTAGATAGTTTTTGAGGTCTATTTTTACGGTGGGGCTTATAATACTTGGACCCGACCGTATGGACAGTCTCTACCAGCCTGTTGTTGATTTCGTCCACTGATGCGCTGCTGTCTAGCAATTCGAAGCGGTTTGCCAATTCGAGTTGAAAGTTCTCGGGGTTTTGGATGTGTGCATAAGAAGGTCGGAGCGTAGACTTCATCAGACGCGATCTTTCCATTTTGACATTAATATTTAATGTGCCTCTGACCATTCGGTGATCACTGCCGGTTTTTACCCTGTGAATCACGGAGACATCATTAAATATTTGTCGCTTGGTGCTCATGATGAAGTCTATCTCATTTTTTGTGAAACCATCAGGGCTCATCCAGGTCCATTTCCTATGAGACGGCTTCTGGAAGAAAGAGTTCATCATAAAGAGTCCCTCCTTCTCCAGAAATTCGGCCAGCCTCTGACCCCTGGGGTTGCGCTGCCCATATCCAAATTGCCCCACTCTCAACTCATCATCGCCCCGTTTGCCCAGCCGCGCATTGAAGTCATCCATAACCACTGTAAAGTGTGCTTTGGAAGTATGTATGGCTCTACTAATGTCCTCATACATTACTTCGACGTCATCATCTGAGTATGCCGAGGTCGGTGCGTAGACCTGTATGACCTTCAGCGAATATCTTTTGGATATTCTGAGTATCAGGTACGCTACCCTGCTCGACACACTAGTGATGGACACAATGTTGTCTATGAGTGACTTGTGGACGATAAATCCGACACCACCTTGGGACTGCTGTTCACCCTCCCGGTAGTAAAACAAGTTGCCGGATTTTAAGGTTATCGTGTCCTCGCCCTTTCTTCGGACCTCCGATAAACCAACAATATTCCACCGCAACTTGTTTATCTCTTCTTCCAGCTCAACAAGCTTCTCATCTGTCCTTAACGTGCGTGCATTGTATGTCACCAGGGCCAATTTTCGATGTTGGTGGTAGCCGAATCTCTGCCGGAGATTCTTAGCACCCCTTGTCCTGTCGTTACCATAGCTGCTACCGTGGCCAGGACGAACAGGACCGCCGGGGACTAGGGGCCTGGTTTTATTCTTATCTTCCATTTTAATAAATTGGGGGTGTTTGCCATACTCGCCACGCTTGGCAGGCGGGTTGGCGAGCGCAGTTTTTGATGGTAGAAGTGTTAAGGGAACGCTGCTGCCCATTCCCTAGTTTTCCCTTAGTCGCCTTGTACGACACCCGATGGGATGAGATGGGTTGGTCCTATTCTAAGCCGGGAACCACGCGGCAATCTAAGCCGGGAACCACGCGGCAAGTATATATACTCGCTTATACCTAAATACCGATGTCTGATAAACATCACGCAGGTAAAACCTCGATCAAAACTTAGTGTTCAATAATATTAGTTCTTCCACTTGACTAATCACAGTCTGCTTTCAAATCACGGAACACCTCGCCGTTCTCAAGGTTCTTATTTACTATAACACGTAACGCGACGCGTTGCGATAACTTCGTGAAATGATTGTTTAATGGTACTCCAGTGGAATACAGAGGGCTTAACACGAAAAGATGGACGTTAGTGTGATTCTAGCTAGTTGGTAAGTCATTCAGAAAGGTTAACACGTAAAGGTCGATGTTAGCGTAACGCTAGCGAGTAAGCGTGCTATCACGCACATGTTTATTTAGTAAATTTGTAGTGTGGCAAGGATGACATATCAACTCGCTCGCGGCACGCTAACGTCTAACTTATCGTCCTGAGCTCAGAGGTCTCACTACATTGAACTAACACAAACGTGACAGCACGCTTAGTCGTTAGCGTCACGGTAAACATCAAATTTTTGATGCTAACCCCTCAGAATACCTTAACACGATCATTTCACAAGCTTATCGCAACGCGCTGCGTTTTGTCAAAGCAAATAAGTACCCAGGTAATTACGTGGAGCACGACAGCAGTGCCTCAGCCGGCACAATTTCCTAATAATATCCGCCTCGTATCCGCGCCGTATCCGCTATCCGAACGTTTTCGATCACGCCAACCCATCCCAACCGCGCCAAGTTGCACGGTTTTATTTTGTTCTAAACACAATTTCGTTAAACATTTTCGATTTCCTCGTGTATGTGGACCAAGCTCCGGTTTTAGAGAACTTCAACGATGTTAATGTATTGTTGTTTTAAAAAACGTAAGACCACATTCGGTATTATTCCTGTGTCGTGGGTGCGTTTACAAACATTTTATTCACAAACACCGAGGCCGAAATAAACGTTTGTGGATGACGCAAAAACTATCCCGTGCGAAAATCGAACGTGCGGCTCTCGACCGCGGCGGTGTCGCCTACGCTCTAAAATTCTAAGTAGTGCAACTGCTGTTTAAGAGAGGAAGTGGTGTAAGACTTGTAGCCTGTACTCTCTTATATTGATTTAGTACAGCTTGAAGCTGCAAAAGGTCAGTGACTTCGTCTCTTAAAAATCAGTTGTGGTACTTGAGCTATTTTAGAAGAATCGTCGGCAAAATTTGATGTGTTTTAGCATTGGATTCAGTTGCGAAATAAATTGATAAAAACAGCTTTTCAAAAGAACAGATAATTGAGTAATCTTTTTAGAATTTTCTCGAAGGACGTGATTATATCTATTCAATATAGTAAATATCGATCCATCAATACTAAATTCTAAACAAAATACAGCGTTACATATAATAATTGCACTGCGCAGGTTTGCAAGATGCTCAAATGTCAAACCTACAGCTTGTGGGCAGACCAGCAGGCCAATTCTCGTAATTAAAACTGTTCAAAATGCAGTTTCGATCTCATCTCAATCTCATCAACTTCACAAACGGTATTCTCGTAACATATTCGAATCCTTCAATGACATTTACCGAATCGAGATCGGACCGATACTTGAAAAACATGTAAACGGTATTCTGGTAGCGTTTTGAACTAACATAAACTACAAAATTGGTATTCTCGTACAACAACAAACGTCAAATCTGAGATTGAAATGCCACTGAAACTTGACTAGAATTTGACTGACATTGCGAATAGATGGTTTTACGCATAGAAATAAATTTTATTCTAAGGTTTTACGCAATTATTTCACGTAAAATGAGTGGATTATAATATATAAAATTAAGGTGGAATTATCTACTACGAGCAGACAAAGCAGCGCCGGAAAGACGTAGGAAACGTGATCGTCGTTTCACTGACCCTTTTTCCATGAGCGATTTGTTTGTTTGTAAAAACTCAAGAAAGATCTTGAAAAACCTTATTAAAGATAATACATTTTCTGTTGGACTTGTTTACAATAAAATTATTTTAGTGGTTATTATATTGTTGGTTGTATACTTACTCAAAATTTACGTACTTGTCTTCTGTTAGGACAAGGCCACTCATGCCCTAACTCCCATCATTCCCGCCACTGCTAGTATTCAGTTCAACAGTCTATAAACAAATCACACACATTAGAATATTTCAAAATTTCTTGATATATAGTTCTACATAAATATTACCACCGATATAATATTTACCAATGTATCAAGTAGATTATGCCTGACAGCAGGCAGCTGAGAACTGCATCCTCCAATAATGCCAATGAAGCGTTCCTCCAAAGGTGTTAAATGGACCTCGTCAGCTGGCCCTTCACCAGTTTTCAGGACTCGCATTTTATGGCTCCTTTATTTAGCCTTAGTGCGGCTCTTGTATTGGTTGTAGTACTAGAAATATGTAACGGCACTTTATCACTAAAAATAGTAATATTGAGCAGATCTAAATAATACATACGATAGATTACTTACCTTTTTCCACTCTTGCGCTGACTTTTGGACGTCTCCGACGTCAGCATTCAAAATCAAAGCGCACTGAGCCCACAATTTTGTTGAAAGCGCGTTTCCTTCTTTGCCTTGTTTAGCCATAATATTATAATGGAAAACAATGAAATTCAAAACACTTTGTAAACAACATCAATTTTCGCGCGGTGTTTTTTTTCTTATACCTTATGAATTTTTATGGCCATGGGTACTAGCTCGAGTGCGTCGGGTGGTCATGCACCTAAATAAAAATACCCAATTTTCAGACACGTCAAACGAGTATTAAATGAAAATTAAATCGGAATACGCAAAAGTAGAACGAATTGATTATATTTATAGTATTTTTTATTTGTTTATACGTTTATATTTCTATTCCTGTGTGAAATATAATTATGTTTTTATTTAAAATTACCGACACTTCCGGTACTTGCCTACAAATTGGCAGCACCGATATTTATAAGTTTGACATTAAAGTTAATGTTTTTTATTTAATCTATGGCAGCTGAGAATCGACGAGAGATCGATAGTAGATCGAAATGTGATCGACACTAGATTATATTGAGATTACACTGAGATGATACCGAAATCAGGCCGAACTTTTAGTGTAACAGAATACCAATTTCGAGTCAATTCAAAATTAAATCTCAATTCAGTCAGCATCCAGTTTCAGTGTCAATTAATTACGAGAATTGGCCTTCAGACTAAACGATCTCACAACGACCTCTGCATCCTGTGCTATAATGCATTCTGGGTGATCTTGGGGCTGCCACGTTTCTGGAGCGCGTCGTTTATGTTCGCAGATGCACGCACGGTCTGCTTTCACAAGACTATGCGTAAACTAAGCACGTCTTTGATGCGCAGAGTACGAGCCAGTTTAAATGTTGTCCTGAAAACGATTGCCGAAAGACTGGACTAGGTAACATGACTGAACTAGATAGGGGCCTATCTCCGGTATTTCTGTCAGAGACACACTACAGTCTATATATATAATAAAACTGTAACCGAGCCGAATCTGTGCACTGAATATTTTTTGAAAATTTTAATGGGGGCACATTTCCTTATCAATACGGAGGGCAAAACATTTTTTTTTGAACTTGTTTGTCTGTCTACCGAACAGATTTTAATGAAATTTGATATGATAATAATGGTATGGTATGATATAGGATCTTAAACCCTTGCCTCGAAGTAGTACAAAGTTTATAGGATGGGTTAAGCTTAATAAGGTAAAAGTCATCGTAACTAACATTGATCTTGACATGTTTCGGTCAGCACTTCCCTTATTGTATAATAAATATAGTTGTGCCATCTTGAATCTCTAATACTTACAATAGGTAACATATTAACCCTCTCTGACTTAAACATTATTGCTTCTCTCGGATATGAAGATTACCTAACGAATTTCTCCTCCACCGCTGGCAGACAACAATACTTAACCAAGGAACAGGAACAAGAATAGACTTCGCCATTGTTTATTTACGTCTCAAGTTTATATTTAAGCTGCAATAAAGTTTCGCCAGCGGTTTCACAAGCATATTTTACAAGAACATGACAACTCTAAAACAGAATTATTCCTGTAAATATAGGCAAAATGAGACAGTTGTAGACGCATGTTAACAATATTATAATAAATCAGTTTATACTGTCCCATTGCTGCGCAAAGGCGTATCGAGGTGAGAAATATTTAACCAGACTCTACCACGCGGACCCAGTGCTGATAGGAGGTTGGTGATCACCTGAATTTTAGACTGTGCGAGCTGATCGCTGCTTAACCTTAGTGAGCGCTAAGAACATTCTGTTTCACAGAGCTATGAGCGCCACGACAGCTTGGTAATTGGATTTTATCATTGTTATTGAAAAAATCCGTAACAGCTATATTTTCCGAGCAGGGGTGACGGACTATGTGAACCAACATTATACCATTTTAGATACCAATATAACACGGGACGAACCTATTGCCATCAAACTAATAGAAAAACCTCAACACCACTTTGTCCGACCTAAAATTCGAACCCAGAACCTCAGGATGATGAGCTTCACCATGGCCATTAGTAGCCAAAATTGTTTTCACGGTTTTCTCCAATAAACGTAACACCTTCCCTTCATAACAAATTCACAATTCGATTTGAATAGAAAGGTTTTGCAATGTGATGTAGAACACTATAAAGTACTCTATAGCCGTATTGACTCCTCGTGAGGCTATCATTTACGGAATCCCTGGGACCCATATAGATTGGTTCCTAGACAATTTATAGTGTGTTAGCTTAGACAATTTGTAGATCCTAACGAAGATACTTCTTCATAGAAAATATTCGTTTTATCATCCGTATATGATGCTGAAATTACTGTGGTAAAACAGCGTTACTTCTATGTTCTAATAATAAAAACGGAAACTAGAACATCTAGCATAAAACTTTAGTCAGTTCTTTTCTTTCAATTCTTCATCTTATCAAGATTACATTAACATACAAAGTAAAATACATTATTATCAGCTACAGAAAGACGTCCACTACAGGACACAGGCCTCTCCTAAAGATCATAACGTCAATCAGCTTGTACTCGCGACCTTTACCCAGTCTTCGTTCCATCTGCTATTCTGCATCTTCCACTATGTGATCGCTACTAAAGATCTTTACTACCCCAACTTCTGTTAGTTATACGAGCTATGCTAATAATATTAGAAATAATAAAATTCGGTTAAACGCTTTCTTTTTTGAAGGCGGTTAGAAAACGAGTTTTCATCGTGAAATATGTGTAAATAACATACAGTAAGTGAGATATGATATATATTCGATAGCTGCTATAAACAACAATATGCGCCCTGAAAACATCAGAGAGCACGGACAGATTGTCCGTCACATGCCTCACAGCTTCCATCTCTTAAAAATATTGCTTTTCAACTCTATATATTGTAAGTCCGGGTTTTAAGTAATTCTTTGTTAAAGTATATTGGGGTGTAATATTTCTAGAAACACTTTACCACGTTCTTATTAACTCGCTTTCTTATCTCACTTTTTGATTTTCTGTTGCAATCAATTTTAACTAACTATAAACTAACAAATGCAATGAATTATAACTTTACGATGACCTGTTTTCAAGTATGCCATGTTAATATTCTGCTCATTTTAAAATCAATGCATTCTGTCCCTTATAGTCACCCAGCCCTATAATCACCTAGGTTATACTTAAAGTTTCTGTTTTTGGTTATACTTAAAGTTTGAAGTATGGAATCCGGAACAAGTTACGGCAAAAAGAAAACTTAATAAAAACGGCTTTAAGTTAAAAGCAAGAGTTATTTATAAAACAAAAACTAATAATATTAACGGCGAGAATGTCAGCAAGTTGATACAAGACCAAACTTGTATAAAATCCACGTGCAGTTTAGCTAAACACTAACTGTAATCAAGACGGCCTACTTAGCGGATTAAATGGAAACCTTGAATGCTCAACACTCGTTACTACGTTGTTTTAAATAGTTGCACTGAGAGTACGAAATAGATAGGAGTACACAGATTAATGAGGTTTCTGTTGTAAATACTGAAATATTTTAATAATTCTTATAGTGTTACTTGTTTTATTTATGTCCCCTGTTAATGGTAAAGTTAAACATAATAAAGGAACCACCATGTTAGAGATAAACTTAATTATTTTTTCTATCACATTGAGACAAGAATGTGCATCCACAATCTACTAAAGTATTTTTGATACTTTAGTGAAATGTGGGTGCACTTTTAACACCTCTGTCCTCTTCGGAGTAATACAGGCGTTAATTGAATTTATAGCAATTCCCCAAAGTTAACTGCAATAAAATTAAATAAAACATTCACATTAATAAGGAAGAAATGACTGCCTTAATTACTACTATATGAAGGAGTAGCTAAAATGAGATAAAACAACATAGAAAAAAGGTGGGCTTTATTCCAAAGCACAGGTGATCCAAAAAAGTTTTACAACAAATAAACAAATACCAAGTTTCCTATTAAATATAATTCAAGAGATTGTTTAGGATATCACGAAATAGCTTTTCCTAATGTACTATCATCTCAACAGATACCGCAACAGAAGTCAGTTAAACAACTTTTGCAGCTCTTGTGAAGTAGATGTCCACTTAAATTACTTTCTTCGACAGATCGGTGTTTCTCAGTTCGCGATGTCTTATTTAGTTTTAAATTAATATTCTTATTAAAGGAAAAACTTTGCGGATGGAGTTTCCTGTAAT
Source organism: Phalera bucephala (assembly GCA_905147815.2). Classification (NCBI taxonomy): domain Eukaryota; kingdom Metazoa; phylum Arthropoda; class Insecta; order Lepidoptera; family Notodontidae; genus Phalera; species Phalera bucephala. Next base: position 36,979,074 of record LR990615.1, on the reverse strand, counting down.
TTTATAGAATCTGGTTTTACTTTAGGTTAATTAACGTTATGAGACTTCATCTGGAGGAATATAATAATCTTGAAATAAAACTATTTTTTCGGATTTTATCGCGGTTTATTTTGATTTTTAAGATCCCGACGTTTAAAAATCAAAATAAACCGCGATAAAATCCGAAAAAATAGTTTTATTTCATGTGTAATATTCGCGTAAATCTAAGAACTCAGTATATAATAATCTTTTTAGCGGTACCACTGTAATCTTACTTTGTCGAGAAAAAGAGATGTCGATATAAGCATTTTATATCACAATCTTTTTATAACAGCAAAGTGAGATTATTATAATACTGTTAAACAGGTTTAGGATATAGTATTTTTAGCTATTCTTATGTTGGATCATCGGTGAAGCCAATTTTTGGGCTTCAATATTATGACCCAGAAGCATCAACCTAATAAGAAGAAATTGGAAGGTTAAATAGGTTGATAGCTGTGGAACAGCTAAACTTGATTGAAACCCCTTAAAAATATCTTTACATTTTAATGCCATACATTTTTTATGATACAATATTCACTTATAGCAAGCCAAGTTAGCTATTTTAGTTTAGCAAAAGCTTTTCGGATGCCATGTTATACGTTCGAGTAACTTTCTCAACTAACTTACAGGGAAGGGACGTATCTGGTTGGTGTATACAGGGAAAGTTTTTGCCAACCGCCCTAGGAACATTTTACACAGCACTGGTTTCGTGTAAAAGCACAATTTGTGTTGGCTATGCAGTCGTATTTTAGCAAGCGTATAAATAGGACTTTTTGAGACCAACGCTTGCTGAATTTCTAACAGTTTCACTGCAGTTTCATTTATTTATTATGCTTTGAAACTGGGTTCTTACTGTAACTTTGGACAGCTTTCCTTGCGGTTTGTTGGTCACTGAGCTAGTGAAAATCGTATTCAAATGAGAATCCAAATTCATTTTGCAGATTCTCTGGAAGTGCGTTACTGATTTAGTGGCGTATTTTGTGGTTAGCGCTGAAAAGGTCCTGGTTTGAAATACTTGTTTGGACATCAAGGTTTATTTGTAGAAAAGTCCTCAGTCATAGTCCGAAGTCTTAGATTGTGCCAGTTTAAGTTGCAATTGGACTCCACGTTAAGACTTAACATCTTCGGTGAAAAGAAGGTGTACAAGTAAAAAGGGGGGTATCTTTTCTACCCTCTCTTGGGCTAATATAGATGTCATTGTGTATATTTTTGACTAGATGTGAGCTGTTTAAATTCAGGCATCCTGTTGGTGGGGCTAAATTATTCACGATTATATTTATTTGTATTCATGGTGGTTATTTTTGTAAAAAAGAATAAAATTTCCTTTAAACAATATGATGTAAAACAATCCCATGCTTATATCAGCGTCCAAAATACTATGTGGCATTACGGTATACGACAACTTCCCTCAATTAGCTTTAGCAGAATGAAGTCCAGCCGTGTCGGAATTTATCAGCAACTTTATACTGTGCTGGGAACTTGCCACTCCATTACCGTGTTACCTTGACTTGCATTTGTTGCAGTATTTGTTTCAGGTTAGAGGTTCTACACACACCCCTAAAATCCATCCACCCAGGTAAGTGGGTTTTAGAAGCGAGTGTTTTAAAGTAATTACATTTTTGTAGTTGACATTTCCTATTTGTTTCGGAATGCTAAGGGTACTATTCTTTTCTTTATTAAAAAAAAGAGATTCCTGTAGATGACATTTCCTATAGTTTGGAAATTACATTTATACTATGCAGATCTGTTTAGAAATATGAGTTTTTTTTTGGCACACTGTGATTTGTGTGCCGTCAGTTTCATACAGGTCAGAATTGCCAAACGTGGCAATGAACGGGGTACATCACTTGTAGAACTGGCAGTCATTGGGGCAAAAAGTTTATGGAGTGGCGACCACCAACCAAAAGACATCCTCCACAAAGTGGACTGATAACCTGGTGAAGGTCTCGGGATTTTACTGATTTCGGATTTACGTACAGCACAAAGCCGGTCGTGATGATCTTTGAGGAGACCTCAGTACTGAAAGTTTTAGTAAAATTGATGTACAATTACTGATGGAATTAAAACCTCTATGACCGCGTAGTCCGATTGCTTAGTCCGACTTAGCGGACCACGTGATTTTTTTTTTCTATTCACCCGATTCATTAGACAAAGAGGATCATGGATATACTATATAAAAAAAAATTAAAACTACTAAAAATAAACACTTGTATTTTGATCCTAATAACGAAATCTATAGCCTAAAAATGGCAAGTCCAATACGAAATTTGTCTATACTAATATTATAAACATTGTATTTTTGTATGTATGTAACGAATAAACTCAAAAACTACTCAACCGATTTTAAAAATTCTTTCACCATTAGAATGCTACATTATCTTTGAGTAATATAGGCTATATTTATTACTAGAAAAACTTAGGGATCCCTACTAAAACTTCAATAATGTAACCCAAGGTGTAAAAAATTTAGACAAAAAATGTCATCGCATGCCCTGCAGAAACTATTGATAATTAAACAATCAAATGTTTTACAATATTTAAGAACATATCAATATCTACCAAAAACTTCGGAATTCCATATGTCCAACTATTGTAGATACGTCACTATAACTACTTTTTACATTTTAAAAGTTGATAGAAATGTTGACCAAAATCGGTCCATGTTAATCCTTATCCGAATAAATCATGTCGTATTCAAGACCGTTTCAGTAACTGTAAATTACTTTGAATTATTCAACATTCCATTAAAAAGATATTACGAATTTAAAAATGTCAATCTAAACAAAATATGTACTAATAGAAAAATAAATGCCGCCGCGCCGTGGCTGGTGTCCGGGGATCGAAGTGCGGGAGAGGGGCGTGCACATCTATGAAATAGGTAGCCGCGCGTTCCTATGCAGCGGACGCAATATCCACCCGTGCGAAGCTGGGACAGGCCGCTAGTGTTTTATAAATGCAAATCAGAAAACAAAGTTCTTGACAAAACCCCGAATTTAAAAGTTATATTTGTTACTTATTTGAAGTTTTAAAGTAATTTCAAGATATTGTAGTCTATTTTCTTTTTGCTTTCATGAATATTTGACCAATACCATAATAAAATCTTGGAAAATTTGAAATAGACATCACGCCTGGGGAAATAGATATTTCCTGTGCGGGGGTAGCAGAGATGTACTGTGTCCACCCACATTTTGCCGGCGATGTTATATCTTGGAATATAATATTGCCGGCAAATTGTAATAGTGGGTTAGCCTATAGCCATTATATCAGGCACAATTGCAAATTCCGGACTGCCATTGAGAGTTTTCGAGAGAGAAAGTACGCTTTCGGACATGGATTCAAATCCCAGATCGGAAAGCGAATAACAAGTAGACAAAAATGTCGAAGCGTAGCGTGTTGCACCAAACGAGCTCGAGGTATTGCTCCTTTAGTAAACTTTTTGTGACTGCTCTCTGGGGTCTGGGTTTGGTCATGCTCACTAAAAAGTCTATGCTTGCAGTGGCTATTTGGTGCTAGTCATTTTCTTCGCTCTAATATGGTCAAGGGACCTGATGGCTGCTCAAGTAGTCATACTCGTGAACGAGTGTTGCTTGTGGCGACTGATCCACCCAGAATCCCTTAGCTTATTAGTCTTTGAAAAATATTATTATTAGTCTTATATCTCCGTGGTAAGACATAATGCTGGAGCTGGATCGCATACTTGATTTTGTATAATATAAAAATGTTAAATAGAAGAAAATTATGAAAAAAATATGAATAGAGCATTAGACAAAAAGGACAAATTCGTCCGAGATCTTCTCAATGGTAGTACTTTAGTAAGTTAAAAATATGACTATTTGTGAAAACCCCGGCAGGGTTTATACAAAATAAATAATTTGAGTTTAAGTTTGAATTACGAGGTCGAGGGTTCGAAACCCATAACCTCGTAATCACTACTCGCACTTTTCAGGACTCTTGTCCAATGAGCCAGTCAATATAAAGTACGTCGTTATTTAATACTTGTCAACTCGCTAACTTAGACACTCCGAAAATGGAAGGTAGTTCAGCTACTAAACACTACTTTCCGTCAAAATACAGGATTTTCAATCCTCGTTTAGGTATTAAAAAAGCATTCCCCTAAATCTCTGAGACTTGTTTTATTCCTCTCATCATAACACAAAATCACCTGCTCGAACAAATATACCCAGGGGACTTATTCACTATGTCCAAACGCAGCGCAGTACAATATCTTTGTGAAATTATTCACTCGTTGGTCTAGTGGCGAATAATGTGCTTTACGATCACGACCTAGGATTTGAACCCAGAAGGGGTTCAAATCCTAGGTCGGACAAATTTAGTTTATCTATCGAAAAACTTCCAGTATCAGTCCGGAGTCTGGAATTGTGCTCGGTATATGGCATCTCTTCATTGAAGTGGAAATAGGCAGGGCATGTAGCTAGAAGAAATGACAATAGATGGAGTAAGATATTGATAAAATTTGTAACTTTTGGAAATTTTGTAGCAATTTGGAATAAAAAATTTCAAATTATAATTTCCATATTACGGTTCTAATAATAAAATGTAAAATGTAAATAATAAAATGAGCAAAACATGTCAAACTAAAATTTCAGACGGGATATTTTACATCCGTCAAAGATTAAATCATGATCTTGTGAAAATCGCAGGAAGTCGTTGGATGCAGGTGGCATCGGACCGGTTACGCTGGAAAGCGATTGGGGAGGCCTATGTTTAACAGTGGACAAGTATGGGCTGAGATGATGATGATGATGATGAAAGATTAAATATTACGAAAACATCAAATTTGGTACAAAAGTCTGTATTACATTAATTTATGGTTAGAAGGAAAGAAACAAATTGCTTTATGTGCTATACGGGCATAGAAATGTGAACAACGTCATGTCTCAATAATTTTTACTTATTCTAACAGAATATATCCGAAAAATATTTTTTTCTAAGATTTCACACTTACACTTTAGTAATAGTTTCGACCCAGAATTGCGTGCATATACGTTACGTAATTGGCAGTTTTTCATAGAGTAAAATTGTAGCGCGTTTCATATCTGTTATTTTATTATCATGGTGGGTAGCATTCAAAATTTGAATGTCAGAACCGAAATTTAATAGTACATAGTTAATCAAAAACAATGCAACCACATTTAACCGTATATACAAATTCGAACTTAAGCTACATAGAGATAACATGATTTTTTCAAGATAATATTTTATTGATTGATACTTTATTGCTAACTATGATCGCACGTGCAGATGCTGTACTAATCGCGCGTGCAGGATGCAGGACGCGTCAGTGTGAACCCGTCCATAAAAATAGTACTACAAGAACTGATCGCGGACGCGAATAGACGCGATGGTTTGGCCGTACTTTTAGGGTAGATTGGCACAGGACCGCTGAGAATGACACAAGAGAGAGGAGACTTATGCCTTGCAGTAGATTGTAGAAAGCTGGTGATGATGATGATATGGCAATAGGCTCGCCCCTTATTACATAAGGCCCAACATAGTTGGCGAAAAGTGGGTGTACACTGTGCACCTCTGCCACCCTCACTTGGAGAATATAGGCGTGACGATGTAAATTATCGTGATTTCTTTATGCCACTTGAATACTATTAACGTTAGACACAATCTGACCACCGCCTCTGGGGTTCTGGATTTCTCATGCTCTCTATAATGTCTTTGCTTATGATGGCTGTCTGGAGCGGGCCACTCCCTTCTCTACAATATGGTCGAGAGTTCGTATAGTCAGACTCGTGAGCGGGTGCTGCTTGTGGGGACTGATCCATATAAAAACTAGACACTCTTTATAAATAACATCATTAGTCTCATATCTCGGTCGTTAGGCACTGAATCTAGATCGTAAATTTCTAAATTGTACCCTAAGCATTGTTTCCACACACATCAAAAAAATAAAAAGGAAAAAAATAAAGAAAATTAAATAAAAAAATAAGGCCGTTGAGTTGCTTCGCCAAATCTTAGTATCTATCTCTTTAGTGAAGGCTGCGTTGCAATCCGGTGGTAGATTAGTAGTTAAATTATATTAAAAAAAGTTTCAGTTTATTAATTTCATGAAGTTGTCTTAACGCGCCGTGTTACGTATTTAGTTGGCATAGCGAATAAGAACCCTGCAAAAAGGAGCTGCAAGAAATATATTTTTCTTATTCCTCTATACTTATGCTCTCATTAGATATATTGCCTGGGCAATTATAACCCTTACATCATGCGATCTTTGAGCACAATATTGCGTGACAAGAGCTATTCTATTAATCTATTCTATTAGCTAAAAACTTTTTAATAAAATGGAAACCGACTTTAAAACGCAAAAAATACATATTTGAAGTACCTACTACCGGTACCTACCGGTTGGTGGAAAAATAACTATCGAAATCCGTCCACAATTGACGGAAATATTAGTGAGCATACATGAAAAAATACATACAGATGAATATAGAACCTCCTCATTTTTGAAGGCGGTTAAAAAAGACAGTTTGACATACGAGATTTAAGGGCTTAGCACGCAAAATTTGATATTAGTGTAGCGCTATCGAGTTGATGTACTATCCTTTACAGACTCCAAATTTTCTAGGTAAAAATGAACGTGACAGTACGATGCCTCATCAATGTTATGTTTACGTCAATCTGTTCGCACTAAGAGTCATTCCTCTCACGTTAAGATCTATCATCGCCGATGATATGGAGGTATACAAAGTACACCTCTGCCACCCCTGCTTGAGAGACATAAGTATTTACCTATATTACCAGTAATAACGACTGTTTGTGGCTCGATACGAGATCTGACTTAGCACTAAAAGATAAACGTTATCGTAACATTATCGACAAAGCATCCCATCACATTCATCTTTATTCAATAAATCTGTAGTGTGAAAAGGATCGCACATCAACTCGATAGCATATCGCTAACGTCACTATGTTCGTGCTAAGCCTGCATTGAAACTCATTGTTTATTCAAATCGGTTATCCCAAAACCGCCCATGGGGATTAAAGGATCGCTTATGAAAACTGAAATTGAATTTAGGGATATTTCGAGGAATTTTGTAGCAAATATTTGTTTACGTGCTTCTGTACTGAAGGGAATTGGGATAAACCTTTTTCAGTCAAGTAGGATCCTCAATTAGAGATCATTTTGAACTTTAATAATGTTTACTATTATGATATTATTACTTTTATCTTTACCATTATGTATCATGTCTATGTTATCTGGCAGTAGGCCGGATGGTTTTCTGCGGTTTTGTGGACTTGGAGAAGGCATTTCATAGAGTCGTGCGAAAGAGACTTTGGGACATTTTGCCAGAGTATGGTATAAACGGCACCCTGTTGCGAGCCGTCCAGTCCACCTACGTGGACAGCAAGGTATGCGTACGGGTGGGTGGTAACATGTCACCTTGGTTTGACGTTATAATCGGCGTCAAGCAGGGTTGCTTGTTGTCCGCTAGACTGTTTATAGTGTATCTGGATAAAAGTCTTCAAAGACCGAATGCGATGACTGAAGGCGTAAAATGGGTGATCTAGTGATAAACCACCTATTGTATGCAGATGACGCGGTTTTGATAGCGCCAACAGCCACTGATCTGCAAACACTAGTCACAGTTATGAGAGACGACTGCATGAACAATGGCTTACATTTGAATGTGAAGAAAACCAAAATTATGGTTTTTGAACGGGAAGAAACCAGAACGAATGCAAGGATTGTGGTTGGTAACGATGTGCTGGAGCAAGTGAATGAGTTTGTATATCTTGGATGCGCCTTCAGTAAAGATGGGAAATACACCGCTGATATAGAGAGAAGAGTGAATGCAGGTAATAGAGTGAATGGTGCGATGGGAAGGCTACTTGGGAGCCGGCACTTAAGCCAAAAGGCGCAGCTGGCCATGCATAACGGAGTGCTTGTCCCAACGCTATTATATGGCAGTGAGAGTTGGGTATGTAAGAAGGAGAACGAAAGCAGGATAAATGCGGTCGAAATGCGATCTCTGCGGAAGATGTGCGGAGTCACGCTGACCGACCGTATTCGCAACAGCGTAGTAAGAAAGCGAGTAGGTATGAAAGATAGTATCGGTGTAAAGATGAGAAAGGTTATGCTCCGTTGGTTCGGGCATATAGAAAGAATGCCAGAAGAAAGAATGACAAAACAGATATACAATGCGAAAGTGGAAGGATGTAGGTGCCGGGGAAGACCTAGACTATCTTACCATGACCAAATAGACCGTGTCTTAGCTGAAGGGCCAGTCAAGAGTCTCCGTAACCGGCGAGTGTGTATGAGACGAACTATGAGAGTGGAGGAAGCCAGAGAGGTATGTAAGGAAAGAACCTGTTGGAACTCTGTACTCTCTGCCTACCCCGCGAGGGAGCTGGCGTGATGATATAGATAGATAGATAGATATATCATTATGTAAATACCTTTATTGTAGTCCCCTCACTCTCTGACTTCCTCCACTCTCATTGTTCATCTCATACACGGTCTCCGAGTACGGTCTATTTGGTCATGGTAAGTTAATTTAGGTCTTCTCCGATCACACGAGGATGCTTTACCATATCTTTCGAGGCAACCCTCCTGGCACGCATTCCGCCGCTCGAAATTCTGACGGCATGGACGTGAGAGTCTACGACCGAACTCGCGTCGTCCGCCAAAGCGGCAAATTTCTCCCTGGCTCCGGGCTTGGCCCAGGGCACCGGTGCGATCCTAGTGGAGATCCCGGAGCCTCTCCGAAGTGTCGATGTCAACCACCGTGGGGTTTCAGTCGGTAAGAGTCCGACATACCCCGGCAGCTTCCCCTGGGGCTGTATATCAAATTCCATAACTATAGTTGACAAAGTTGCAATTGTCGTTATTGTTTTTAATTAAACCCACCAATACAAAATGGCAAAGGGGACTAAAGTTAGTCACGATACAGCAACCAGTTAACTACTGATTGTTAGGAAAATGGGTGTTCCATAACTAAGTTCTTGTATTTGGCCAACTAGTCCGATCATTATTTTTAAGGGGAATTTTATGCAGTGTAATGCTAGGGGCTATTATTTTGATTGCTGATATCGAAGTTTTACTTTCGCTAAATTGGGGCAAGTTTGAATATATTGGCATTTTTTAGTAGTTCTTGTAATGGTAGGGTTAGTTTATGGGAGTTATTTATATAAAATAAAGAAATAAGGACGAAAAACTGAAGAAAATTCAACTATTGTGTAGCACAAATTTATGAACGCCCTCACGCCTATATAATAGCCAAGCGGGGGTGGCAGAGCTGTACTGTGTACATCCACTTTTCGCTGACGATGTTAGGTTCCATATAATAGGGGGCGAGCCTATTGCCATATAGGTATATAGGTACACAATTCCAGACTCCGGACTGATACTGGGATATATTTGATTACCAAACAAGATGACTAATACTCCGTACTCTCTGTCTAGTCTAAAAGGGATCTGGCGTAATGATATAGATAGATTATAGATTGATAAACAATATCTAACCAATGCAAGGGATTTGACGCGATTGTATCCATAGACTGGAAAGGCGAAGCAGTTGTGCCAAGGAAAATATACGAAAAATTTCATTTATTGAGAGCCTAAGTGAAGAAAACAATGAATTGATAATCAGTCTTTCATAATCGTATCTTACGAATGATGCATCGGAAATCGCGGTTAATGCTCACCTGTTATAATAATTAATGATACCGCTTGCGTGACCGCTGAGCATTGTTCCATTTAACCTCGCTCACCGTTAACGAGTTAAGTAATCGAGTATCGATATTATTCATAAATAAAGGATAATCGATCACAAATAACTCGCAATTTTGAGGGTTTTTCAGCTTATACTACTGAACAAGGGTTTCTCTCACAACCCGAGGTGAGAAAGAATGAAGGTCATACTACCACGCGGACTCACTGCGGATTAGTAGAAGTAAATTTGTGATGACCTGCTGCTGGGACTTATCAAGGCGCGGATGGCTTCCGACTTGGCTTAAACTGACTACCATATTAAGTGCTAACTGCGACCAACGGCTTAACGTGCCTTCCAAAGTACGGAGACGTTTGAATATGAAAATGCCACAAACGGTCACCCTTCTGAGACTGACCGCAGCGAACCCTGCTTAACACACAGAAACACACAGAAAAAAATGTTTCAGTATTTATAAAAACTGAAAGATTTTTTCAGAAGAACGTGAAATGAATTGTTTGGATTCTAGTGTTGTTGATTTAGTGTAGTTTGTTAGATAAAGTGGTTTTGCTATAAAAAAAAGCAACGGTCCGGAGTCTGGAATTGCGATAGACTCTGTATTACATTGGTACTTGTCGGCAAAATGTGGGTGTACACTGTACACCTCTGCCACCCCCGCTTGGGGAAAATAGACGTGACGGTGTTAATTTTTTTTGATGATATTTTTTTTTATGGGAGGCGAGAGTATGACAGTCAGTGTTAAATAGATGTTAGCAACCAAAGTAATTAAAAGGATCTAATATTTAGCGCAGTGGTTAAGAGCTTAAGCCGCTCTGCCCACTGCGTCTAATAGTCGCGGGTTCGAGTCCCGCACGGGACAAATCTTTGTGTGATCCACAATTATTTGTTCCGGTCTGGGTATTTGTGTATGTGCATTTTTATGTTTGTAAACGCACCCACGACACAGGAATAAATCCTAGTGTGGGGCTACGTTTAAAAAAAAAAAAAAAAAGATAAAAATATTCATGAATTTATTTCACGGTCAAAATATGCTTACTTTTGGTATCATTCAAACTGGTCAATATTTATTAGACAGAACATTATCATATACATTATAAATTAAATAACATGTTCATAAATATATAATAAAACCTCAAATTGTTAGTACATACACAGCTGTTATCCACAAATGTGTTACATAAAATTTTAAATTTACTTAACATAAAACTTTTGATGTACAGCAATGTTCGTATTGCGTGTACATATAAATAAATGTCTTTTTACGCAGACTGTCCATATTTATTTATAATTATGTACTCTATTGTCTAACAACTTTTATATGATAAATTTACACGAAACATAAAAATAACACCATCACGCCCATACCCCCGAACGGGTATGGCAGAGGTGTACTGTGTACACAAATATATCCCCGACGTTATTACGTCCCAGTGTATAATAGAACTAAACCTTCTGCCATTATGATAGGCACTGATTCCGGACTTCCAGATTCCGGACTGTTGTTGCGATTTTTGTGATGGAATAAACACACTTTATCCCACATAGGATTTAAACCTAGAGCCTCGTGATCGCTTCTTGCACTATTACGAGGCAGTACAACGAGCTGGTACTTTATAAATTGACCAATCACAAGACGTTAAGGGTCTATAACGATTGATCATATATCGACCAGGAGAGTGACGGTGATATAATTACTATACAAAAGAATAATAAGGGACGGATATATTGCGCATGCTTTTGGTAAAAATATATTTTATCATTTTCTAAAAAAAAATACTGCATGGGATACAAAAAAAGTATTTTATAAGTACTTTACTACAATTACTTGCTATGTTTTTAAATACATTCTATTGATTAGTTCTTAAGCATTCTGCGCTGGAATCAGAAAATGTAAAGCAATAAACATAACTTTATATTTTGTCTATTTAGAAAATTCAATTAATCGTGTATTTCTTTTAGCAGATTCTACAATATATAGTCAAAAATTATATTTCGAAATAGTCTCTAATCTATATACTTCTTGAAATGCGTAAAGTACAAAAATACCTTTTTAACGGTAGACATTTAAATGGCATAGCTATGCCTTTCAAACAACAACCAAAGCGAAATATCGCAGCGTATTTCAAACTACACGCAACAAATATGCAAAGTTATTCTCAACAACAGCTCACATCGTATCCCTCAGTACTCGGTGTGGGTTTGTTTGCTCGTTTATAGAGAGTTGTTCAAAGCGACGGAAACGCCGCGAGACAATCGCAACACGCCACGAAAGCTGAAACTGTGGCGCAAGTTAAAAGCTTACTATAATAATATGTAAACAATGCATATAGTGTCTTAGTAACATAATAAACGTTTTAGTATTAGCGGACCGATTAGGAAACCAATACACAGACGCGCGATCCTACGGAGCTTCTCGGCAGAACTCAACCAGCCACTGAGCAGTTTGGCAAATTCTGATCTCAGCGGTTAGTCAGCCGCTAAAACCTACCAAGAAGTTGCATAGAGTGCGGGCCTGTACTAATTGGACTGCTAGTAGGTACTAAGATGATCTGCTGTTTACTTATCTCTACTTTGATAAAAGTTTTCGCTAGTGGTACGAATCTCCAGAGTCAGTAGTAACTAGACCAACTAGACAATTCGTTAAGTGTATACAAATAGTATCTACAACTTTCAAAACTACTAATTGTATATTATATTTTATAAATAGTCTCGTTTATAGACAGCTATTTAAATCGACGGAAACTGGATAACCGTGAGACGTACGGAGACTAGGACTGTAGTGCTAAGTAAAAGCTCTCGCAAGTTGTACGACTCCACGATGTCTCTGCGAGTCGGTAGTACAAGATGATCCGTTAAATATATACAATTAGTTTTCATGTAACATAGTGCTATTTGTAGAAACATAGTAAAAGATAAAACAGACTTCTTTGGTTTGTTTGTATCCACTTAACGCCATCATTTTTAATAGATTTGATTTATTTTTTTTATCTTAAAACTTTCACTACTACAAACGGCGTAGATCCATAAAAATGTTGGTGATACCAACACAAGAATTGCTTGAATTATAAGATTTGTGCTATTTTTAGCGATATTATTATTTACTAAGCCGCCATCAGCGTTACACTTGGGTTCCACGTCGAGGCTAGTAAGTAAGTGTATCCTACGCACGAACGAGGCGTTAGTCCAACGCTTATTGTACACCTCGCGTTCTGTCGTGCATCAAGATACTATGTTATAATTTCTTTCTTATATCATCACGCCAGATCCCTTGCGGGATAGATGGAGACTGCAGAGTAATAACAGGTTCCTTCCTTACACACCTTTCTGGCTTCCTCTCCACTCATAGTTCGCCTTATATACGTTTGCCGGTCACAAAGGATTTTTGCCAGTTGGTGCAGTCGGTCACTTGGCACCAACTTCAAATATTTATTTTTTGCTTTTAGAATTCGGATTCCCTTTTTTTTTTAAAGTTTCTTATTTACAATTATATACAGAATAGTGAATTAATTAGGTATATTTATATTATTTATATATTTATATATTTATATTATTCTACTTAGTTCTATAGTAAGGTACTTACAGGATTGCTATAATCTATCTATCTCTATCTTAATCATCACGCCCAATCCCTTACGGGGCAGGCGGAGAGTACAGAGTTTCAACAGGTTCTTTCCTTACATACCTCTCTGGCTTCCTCCACTCTCATAGTTTGTCTCATACACGCTCGCCGGTAACGGAGACTCCTGACTTGTCCTTCAGATAAGACCCGGTCTATTTGGTCATGGTAAGATAGTCTAGGTCTTCCCCGGTACCTACATCCTTCCACTTTTGCATTGTATATCAGTTTTGTCATTCTTTCTTCGGACATTCTTTCTATATGCCCGAACCAACGGAGCATACTTTTTCTCATCTTTACACTGATACTATCTTTCAAACCTACTCGCTTTTTTACTACGCTGTTGCGAATACGGTCGGACAGTTTCACTCCGCACATCTTTCGCAGAGCTCGCATTTCCACCGCATTTATCCTACTTTCAATTTCCTTCTTACATACCCAGCTCTCGCAGCCATATAACAGCGTTGGAACAAGCACTCCGTTATGTATGGCCAGCTGCGCCTTTTCGCTTAAGTGCCGGCTCCCAAATAGCTTTCCCATCGCACCATTCACTTTGTTCCCTGCACTCACTCTTCTCTCTATGTCAGCGGTGTATTTCCCATCCTTACTGAATGCGCATCCAAAATATTCAAACTCATTCACTTTCTCCAGCACATCGTTACCAACCACAGTCCTTGCATTCGTTCTGGTTTCCTCCCATTCAAAAACCATAATCTTGGTTTTCTTCACATTCAAATGTAAGCCATTTTTCATGCAGTCGTCTTTCATAACTGTGACTAGTGATTGCAGATCAGTGGCTGTTGGCGCTATTAAAACCGCATCATCTGCATATAGCAGGTGATTTACCACTAGATCACTCATTTGTACACTTTTATTCATCGCTTTCAGTCTTTGTAGACTTTTATCCAAATATATTATAAACAGTCTAGCGGTCAACACGCAACCCTGCTTGACCCCGATTTCAACGTCAAACCAGGTCGACATGTTACCACCCACCCGTACGCATGCCTTGCTGTCCAGTGGTGGACTGGACAGCTCGCAACAGAGTGCCATCTATACCATACTCAGCTAAAATGTCCCAAAGTCTCTTTCGTACAACTATCTAACTATCAAACGCCTTCTCCAGATCCACAAAACCGCAGAAAACCTTCCGGCCCACTGCCAGATGCTTCTCTACGATGTTGCGGAGGAAGAAAACTTGATCCAAACATCCTCTTCCGCACCTGAAACCCCCTTGTGCCTCGCACAACATTCCATCAGACTTCTCACGCATTCTCCGTTCAATAATTTTACCGTACACCTTGGCTGCCAAGCTGAGCAAACTAATGGTTCTATAATTGGCGCAGTCATATTGTGAGCCCTTGCCTTTATACAAGGGTACTATGACTGCGCGGCGCCAATCGGTAGGAAGCCTAACAGTCCTCCAGCAAAGGTTTTTAAGGACCCGAAAGGCGTCCCGGACGCAAGTTCCACCATATTTGAACATCTCGGCAGATATCATGTCTATTCCCACAGCGTTACCATTTTTCATACTTCCTATTGCCCATTCAACTTCTTCCATAGTGCTGTCCTCTGTTGATTCTGGTGCCACAAACTCACCTCTGAGCTCGTCTGTGGCACCAGTATCCGGGGTATCTCCATACATTTCTCCAAAATATTCACTTCACTGGTTTATTACAGCTTGTGTGTCTGCAAGAATTTCACTATCCTTAGATTTTATACTTCCCATTCTGGAACCTGACGAATCACCTCGAGACTTTCTTACTTTGCTCCAAAAGAGTTTAGTGTTGTTCTCGAAGTTCTTCGCCAGCCTCTCCTCCTCAATTGCACTGGCTCTTTTCCGCTTTTCTTTCACTAAAGTTTTTGTGGCATTCTTGCATTGCCGGTATATTTCTTTCTTCATCTCTGTCATACTGGCATTCAGGTTCAAAAAAGAAACATAGTACTGCCATGCTTTCTTCTTACTGCATCACCTGTTGGAACTCTGTACTCTCTGCCTACCCCGCGAGGGAGCTGGCGTGATGATATAGATAGATAGACCTTTTGCTGTACTATGCTTCTTTGAGCAACCACATACTTCTTATGCGGATTCTACTAAACTCTCTTTTAGGCTATTCCAGCATTCATCTACATTTGAGTCCGAAGAACCTGCTGTCAAAAGCTTGTCCCGGTCTCTGTCTTCATGCATTCTTCTCATCATCATCTTGCAACTTTTCATCCTTTATTCTTTCAAGGTCTCCGAAGGGGATACGCTCTCGCCAGTGCCTCCATTTCCTGAAAAAAAAAAACTTCTGACACACTTCTTGAACAGACCACTAAACCGCGCAACTACGAGATAGTGGTCTGATTCAAGAGTGGGGCCTCTATACGCACGTGTATGTTGGAGTTTGCTTCGGAGACGGTTATCTACCAGGATCAAATCTATTATGCAGTTTTGTTAATTCCTCCTCCACGTGTATAGTATATGAATATCCTTATGTTGGAATATCGTATTAGACACAAGGAGACCCCTTTCCAAACAAACATCTACAATGAGCTTACCTGCATCGTTCACTCTCTTATCACCATAAGGACCCAGAGCAGCGTCGCAAGTTTGCCGCCTGGTTCCTACCCATCCGTTCAGATCGCCACACAAAATCAACTTTTCGTTAGCCTCAGCCAAATCCAGAACTTCCCTGACATTATCCCAAAACTTCCCAAGGTCCTGGGGTGACGACGAGCTTACGGGAGTATATGCTGCGACCAAAAATACTTTAGTGAAACCCAGTTTTAAACGGACCCAAAGAAGATTCGCATTTTACAGGCCATAATCTTTCACTCCAGAGGCCAGGCGATGAGACAACAAGATACCCACTTCCATGCTGGCACGACTGCTCTGCGTTACCCCAGACCACAGAGCCATCGTGCCATTAGGAAGATCACAGGTTTTACTGCCCCTTCGCTTAGTCTCTGTTACACACAGAGCATCCAGGCGTCTCTCTTTTATCACATCAATCAACTCATGCATCTTATCTTCCAAACCACCCCTTACATTCAAAGTGCATATTCGGCACTCTGCACCCCACGACTCACCAGTTCGGGCCCGGCGTGATGCGTGGCGGCCCCCATCGCCGCTTCCACCTATATTCGTAACGACGGGGGCGGGTCGGTACGCGTCGCCTCGGGGGGACTCCCTAGCCCGCACTGCGGTACGCCTTCGGTCCATGATTGCAGCCATAGTGACTGGCAGGGATCGCGACGAGCACGCTCTTGGACAGACCCCCAATTGCTATAATTCTCATAGTAACTGATTTTACACATTCGTGCTGTTTGCGGTCAAGGATTCCCGTGGTGTATCTTCAAAGTCCAAGGTCCAATACTGATATAATTAGACTACCCCGGAGCTATACTGAACTTAATGCAAAACGAATCATCAAAATTGGTTTATTGGCAAAGAAGTCATAAAAAAGTACAAACGAATTATGAACCTCCTCCTCTTTTGATGTCGGTTAATAGTCGCTTAGTTCTATCATCATCCCAGCCTATACCTGTCCACTGCTGAACATAGGCCTCCCCAATCGCTTTCCAGCGTAACTTGCGCTTGCCAATACGTGGTCTCCACTCTAGAATCTTTCTGCCTTAGTTCTATGCACACTGAACACAATGCAAAAAAATCAGCAAAATCGGTCCACGATTAACGGAAATATTGGTGAACATGCATAGAAAAGCATACATACTGACGAACATATAACCTCCTCCTTTTTGAAGTCGGTAAAACCACACGCTTTCTTACTACGCTGAAGCAAACGCGGGGTTTTCAGGAGGAATAAAATACAAGAACAAAACTTGCCGAAAACAATATTAGGTGTTAATGAAAAACTTACGTAAACAAGTAAACCCGATTGAAGAGAGAGCCTGTAAAATATATTCAAACAAGAGGTTGCAGTGTGTGATTCGTCTTACCCCATAGCGACAGCCCAACCCAAGGCCTCTTCTCCTTGAGGCGCCCTTGAGCTAGTTGCCTAACGCCTTTTCGACATGAGCGTAGTTGCTGCACGCTTGCCTTCTTACCCGGTGTAGCTATATTAGCCCCGCGGCCGACAGAGAAAGTGAATCGTCCTCATTGTGCAGGCATTTATATTTCCACATCCTTTATTCCTTACCTTTGTAAATATGTATCATTACAAACATACCGCACTTCCTCTCAGATAGGTTCATATTTCAAAAGGCAAAACTCAAGAAAACCATGTTTGGAATTAATTCTAATTCATATTTTTGGTATTCGGGGCCTAACCCAAAAACTAACAAAGTTAATTCTTACAACATGGTATTTTAATTAGGTAACTTAAAATGCCAGTTTGTAAGACAACAGAAGAATAAAGAAATAATAATATACTAAGATTAAAATTTTCCAGATATGGCACTATTTAACCGAATGTGCAAGATTTTCATGAACATCCCTTAAGGTATTTTACATCTTTCGAAATAGGTACATTTCGGGATATTATATACATATATATATATATATTTAAATAGTTTCAGCATATTTACTTTGTCATAGTTGAAATGTTAACACATTTCAACTATTATGTCTAGGACTGATAGCTCATCATCATCATCATCATTTCAGCCTATACTTGTCCACTGCTGAACATAGGCCTCCCCAATCGCTTTCCAGCGTAACCAGTCCGATGCCACCTGCATCCAACGATTTCCTGCGATTTTCACAAGATCGTCGGTCCATCTGGCAGGCGGTCGTCCTACGCTGCGCTTGCCAATACGTGGTTTCCACTCTAGAATCTTTCTGCCCCAACGCCCGTCCGATCTTCGCGCTATGTGGCCAGCCCATTGCCACTTCAGCATGCTAATCCTGAGGGCTATGTCGGTGACCTTGGTTCTTCTACAAATCTCCTCATTCCTGATTCGATCACGTAGAGAAACGCCGAGCATAGCTCTTTCCATAGCTCGCTGAGCAACTTTGAGCTTTTTTATGAGACCTATTGTAAGAGACCACGTCTCTGATCCATATGTCATCACTGGTAACACACATTGACTAAAAACTTTAGTCTTTAGGCACTGAGGTATTTTGGATGAGAAGATGTTGCGCAGTTTCCCGAACGCTGCCCATATTTAACCGAATGTGCAAGATTTTCATGAACATCCCTTAAGGTATTTTACATCTTTCGAAATAGGTACATTTCGGGATATTATATATATATATATAATATCCTAAGTTTCAGCATATTTACTTTGTCATAGTTGAAATGTTAACACATTTCAACTATTATGTCTAGGACTGATAGCTCAGTCAACATAAATGTCTATGTTATAAATATTACCTATTAGTAGTTCATGTTTCATCATCATCAGCCCGTATCAGTCCACTGCTGGACATAGGCCTCTCCCAAGGCACGCCATTGAGCCCAATCTTCGGCTCTTCTCCTCCAACCGCTGCCCGCCACCCTCCGTATATCATCGCTCCATCTAGCTGCAGGGCGTCCCACACTACGTTTGCTAAGCCGCGGTCTCCACTCGAGAACACGTCTACCCCAGCGGTTATCGGTCCTGCGGCAAATATGGCCAGCCCACTGCCACTTCAGCGTGCTGATCCTGCGAGCTATGTCGATGACCTTCGTTCTCTGTCGGATCACCTCATTCCAGATTCGATCTTTCAGAGAAACTCCGAGCATAGCTCTCTCCATAGCTCGCTGAGCAACTTTCATTTGGTGGACTAGTCTCAGTAGTAAGTGTCCATGTCTTGGCTCCGTATGTCATGACAGGTAGGACGCACTGATCAAAGACTTTTGTCTTTGAGGTATAGGCGACGAGAAGACTTGACGTAGTTTCCCAAACGCTGCCCAGCCCAGCTGTATCCTCCTGCGGACCTCTCTCTCAATGTTGTTTCTACCTAATTATAGTATTTGTCCGAGGTAGATGTATTCTCGTACAGCTTCGAGAGTAGTTCCATTTACATTTACTGGCTCCGGAATGACATGCTCATTGAACATAATCTTGGTTTTATTCATGTTCATCCGGAGGCCAATGCGTTGGGAAGAATCAGCTAGGCCGCACAGCATCTGTTGTAATTCCGGCAATGTCTCTGCCATAATGACGATATCATCCGCGAATCTTAGGTGCGAGATTTACTCACCGTTAATGTTAATGCCGCGTCCTTTCCAGTCCAGCGTCTTAAACATATCCTCCAGTGCAGTCGTAAAAAATTTAGGTGAGATAACATCGCCTTGTCTCACTCCTCGATGCAAGGGGATATGCTTAGTCCGCCGATTTTGTACTTGGACGGTCATTGTTGCAGCGTCATACAGGCATCTCAGCACTTGGATGTATCGCCAGTCGACCTGGCAACGTTGCAGGGATTCGAGAACAGACCAGGTTTCGATGGAGTCGAAGGCTTTCTCGTAGTCCACGAATGCCATGCACAGGGGCTGATTATACTCCTGGGTCTATAGTACCATATCCTGTCCTGAAACCAGCCTGTTCCATTGGTTGAAACTCGTCAAGTCTTCCCGAAAGGCGATTTGTGATGACTCTAGAAAACAACTTGTAGACATGGCTTAGGAGGGAAATCGGTCGATAGTTTTTCAGAAAGGTCTTGTCTCCCTTCTTGAAAAACAAAACGGCTACACTCCTGTTCCATGCCTTTGGAGTTCTCCCAGAGTAGATAACAGAATTAAATATACGCTTAAGTTGTTTGAGCATAGGAGTACCTCCTGCCTTTAGGAGCTCCGTAGTAATTCCGTCATCACCCGGGGCTTTTCCATTTTTAAGTTGTCTTAGAGCCATCTTGATTTTGTCAAGGCTGACTTCTGGCAGATCGTCTGTGTAGTGGCGTGTTAGGGTGGCTCTTAAATCCCTTATGTCGGGTTCCGGTTGGTTAACTTGCGTGGCGTAAAGTTGGGAATAGAAATATTTGACTTCCGCGAGAATTTCTGGCACTGACACGACGACTCTTCCGCTTAGAGTGGGCAGCTTCGTCAGATGGCTCCGGCCAAGCTGTTGTGCGAAGACTTTTGACCCCCGATTCCACTCAATCGCTCTTTCTATTTGGCATGTGTTAGAGCGTCGGACGTCTCGTCTTACCAGCTTCGTGATCTTTTTATTCAATGCCCGTTGTTCTGACGATGTGACTGCGGGGTCTTTGCGTCTTTTCTCCATGAGTTGCAGACATTCCGTTGAAAGTCTCGATTTCTTTCCGTTGCGCCGCATCTTGCAGAACCTTGTTCCCTCTTCCCTTGGGATGTCAACCACCTGGTCGAGTTCCTCATCGATATCGTCATAAATTGTGTTTCCAGAGCAGCGAATCGGTTCTTTAGTTTTAACTGAAACGATTCGGACCCAACTACGTGTTGGAGCAGGTTAGGTCGGAGTGGACTTCATCCACTGCCGGTCACGCCGTCATCGCTGCGCTGCTGCCGGTCTTCTGGGAGTGGCTGGGGCGACGACACGGCGTCCTCACGTACCGTCTGACGCAGGTACTGTCCGGGCACGGTTGCTTCGGGCGGTATCTGTGGCGGATCGGTCGTGAGGAGGCGGAGCGCTGCCACTATTGTGCAGCCCCAGAAGACTCGGCGGCGCACACGATGCTGGTGTGCCCGGCATGGGATGCCGAGCGGCGCCGGCTCGCCGGAGCGCTCGGTGCAGGGGTACAGGCGCTATCGCTCCCGACCGTGATATCATCCATGGTTGGGAGCGAGAGCGCCTGGGCGGCAATGGCGGCCTTTTGCGAGGCCGTCATGTCCGCGAAGGAGGAGGCAGAGCGGTTGAGGGAGGAGACGTCCTCCAATCCCGCTCGCAGACGGCGCGTTGGGCGAAGGCGCAGGGACTACGCCCGGAACGACCTTCGCCCACCGTAATCTCGGCCTGCAGGCGTCGGGGGGGGCACCCCGGCGCCCTAGCACATAGCAGGCCCGCGTCGTCATAGCGCTGCGTCCACGCAGCCTCCAACAGGCGGTAGGGGGAGACCGAACTCCCCCCTAAATTTGTCGAGGTCCGCGCCTATCTGCGGACCGAGCCCGCCGGTGCCACAGAGGTCATGCCAGTGACGATTCCTGTGGCCCGGCAAAAGGGCAGTAGGACGCCGGGGGGTTTTAGTGGGTGCGAGCCCCACATAACCACCCGGGCCGTGCCCTCGGCCCGGGGGTATGCGCTAGGCATTTCCCCCCGAAAAAAAAAAAAAAAAAAAAAAAAAAAAAGAAAAGGAGGGGGCTTCATCAAACGGATACGTTTCAGCTTATAATCGATATCCAGAGTGCCTCGCATAAGCCGGTGGTCGCTACCGGTTTTAAACCTTGTAACCACTGAGACATCTCTAAATAAGCGCTTCTTGTCCGCTATGATGAAGTCGATCTCGTTTTTAGTGTTACCGTCGGGACTTTGCCACGTCCACTTCCGTTGGGGCCGTTTTTGAAAGAAAGAGTTCATTAAGAATAGCCCCTCTTTTTCCAGGAAGTTGACGAGCATTTGTCCCCTATGGTTCCTGCTACCGAATCCGTGTCGACCCACTACCGATTCGCTACATGTTTGTACTCCCACTATTGCGTTGAAATCCCCCATAACAACGTTGAAGTGAGCCTTGGAGGTGTCGTGTAAGGCTTTGGATATGTCCTCGTACATATCCTCTATTTCATCATCCGAGTGTGTTGATGTTGGTGCGTAGACCTGGATGACCTTAAGCTTATATCTCTCGGTTAATTTAATCACAAGGTACGCAACCCTTGTCGATACACTGGACATTTCTTCAACGTTGTCAGAGAGGACTTTGTTGACAAGGAACCCGACGCCGCCTTGAGATTGTTGGTCTCCTTCTCTGAAATACATAAGATGGCCCGATTTTAAGGTTACGATATCCTCTCCCTTTCTTCGGATTTCGCATAATCCAAGGACGTGCCATCTTATGTGTCTCAGTTCCTCTTCTAGTTGCGCCAGATGTTCGTTGAGCCGCAACGTACGTCCGTTATACGTGGCTAAGGTCAGTCGGTTTTGGCGGCCTTTCGTAACCCGGAGATTCTTAGCACCCCCCACCCTGCCGTTACCGTGACCGCCGCCGTAGTCAGGAATAGCAGGGTTGCCGGGAACTGGGGGCCGTGGGTTGTTTTGGCTTATCATAGGAAGGTAATGCCCGTAATCTCCACGCTGGGCAGGCGGATTGGAGATCGCAGAGCGTGGCTTCTCGCACCAGTGGCGCTGCTGCCCGTCACCAGTCTGTCATTTAGCTGCGCAGTTTGACAATGGATATACCGCCATTAGCCGGTCGCCAGAGCCTCGTTTGCTGTTTGGCAGGGTGCACCACGAGCAGGTGAGGTTGGCTTGGGGCACTAGGATGGTGATGTACCCCTCACACCCCAGTTCATCTTTACGCTCTCACTATAGCTCGTAACACAAAGTACGTTTAGATAAACTCAGACGAGTACATTTAAAAGTCGCGTTTGAGTCTACACATACTGTTTACTCGTTTAAATTACTACTTAGTTAAAGTAGATAAATATACAAACTAATATTATTTATACATGTCTCTGACACATCTCGAGAAATTAGATATTCATTGAAATTGGTTGTTTCATAATAAAACAAGTACCCGACCTAGACTCTGAGTTGAAACATAAAAATTAATTAAAACATTTACATATATATCACGTTTTGAAAACAGCTTTTAAAACTGGCAACACTAGTAATGCGGACCTTATGGTTGCTCCACTATAACTTTTACAAATACTTTATTAACTAGTTTTGAATTTCTATACTTACCTAAATGATTGAAAGATTTTTTTGAAGCTAACCCCACACTAGACATTATTCCTCGAGAGTGCGTTTAGAACCGAATATTTCACATGTAAAATTATGCAGAGCGAATCACATTATGGGTTACACAAAAATTTGTCCCGAACGATCTACATACCACACCTACTCAATACAGTGAAAGCAACATCGTGCTATCTGATCACTAGACCAAGCCACCGTTTCTTATTATGGTTTGATAATAGACTACAAACTCTACATAATCAATTATTGTCCTGCAGTAGACGTCATTCAGCTGAAGATAGGATGGCTAGTTTGATAAGAGTATTTTAACGTAGCTAACGTAGCAAGTAATAAAACATAACACGTAACAACAACAAGCAAGGTAACACATGAAATCTACTGAGATATTTGTCAAAATGAGCTTCCATTCCTAACTTTTCAGTATGTCATCATAAATTTTGCTTTCTCCTTTCTTTCTAATATGTGTCACGAACTTTGCTTTAATTCCACTGTTGTATCTTCGATTCAATACACCACCATAAAACATTTTCGGTCGCCCGCGATTTAATGGTTCCTGCGTTTCTGAATTATCATTCACAATAAAATATAGCCATAACTCAGTGTGCAGCTTATAAGGAATAAATAATTCAACAATAGGGATAAGATAACAATGACTACGAATCGAAAAGGCGGAAGAGGGCCAGCGGAAACGCGGAGTGGACAAAATAAACGTTATGGAAGCGACGATGTTAAATTATTCATTCTGTTCTACTTCACCGTGTTAGTGACAAATTTTAAACTTTTGTTCCTCTTCTTCCTATTTCCAGGGTAAATCTTCAGAAGATTTTAATTCCTTTTTAGGAAGGACTGCATATGTGGGATTTTTGTCACACCAAAAACCCTGGTAAGTCCATTGAAGCGTGACTTCCGTGTTTTTAGCAATCACCAAATTTAAGCAGCGTTCGGCTCGGTTGGTCTGAGATGGGTAATCGTTTTCGAGCGTTTCCGTGCTTCCAAATGCACATTACTTTAAGCCAAGTTGAAAACCTTATAGGTGACTTAATAAGTTCCAATAGCAGGAAGCCACAAACCTGCCTACCAACAGCTTACACTGTGTCTGTTTGGTGGAGTATAACTTAATTTCTCCGACCTCGATTTGAGAAGGTATTTGCACAGCAGTGGTACAGTATAGACTACTTTATTAACCTCTACCGCGGTAGGGAGCACCGGAATCTCCAAAAACGTATCTGTATTCCTTCATTGTACCTGGCTCGATTGAGCATATCTTGAGAATCAGGATCGCTTCTCCACATCCTCACCGTACTCATGGCATGGAGATACATCATCGTCACCCTCAAGATTATACCTCGTTTAGTTTATGAACATTTTTACTCCTACAGACAGGGTTATTGGTAAAGGTCTAATATACGTTTATAGACCTATTTCCTTTAGGTATATTTCATATAACTTGATTAGTCATACTTTACACAATTTCATGGTTCGTCAAGTCAAGAAGGTACGCAATTCGTCTAATCATTGCTACAATCACACATACCCGCTTCATTTATATACAGTTCTCGATGCATTAAAATCTAACAATTAATCCTAACACTATCGCACAGGTTTCAAATCACTAGACCAGACTAGACCCGATTGGCTTCTTGGTTTATAGCTTACCTAAGATTGAATGTTCGGGCAATTGACCATTAAGAAGATTAGCAGTGGCAGCTGAGGTGCGAAATTTGGGATACAGTAACAAAATTGGACAACACAAATATCTATGGGTATGAGAGTATCTAGTTGTCCAGCAAATAAAGTAATAAATAAATAGGTAGGTACCTACGGTACGTCATACCCATTTATCCGGTACGCAAATGGATACACTGTACACCTAGTCTTTGGCGAAGCATTTCTATTCCTAATTGGACTAAACGAGTTCATGATTGCAAATACACCCATGACACAGGAAAAACTCCTGCTATTTTATATGCAAAAAAATCTAAAATAAACACGAGTAACACAAGTTTTACTATATCATTTTATATATATCTTGCGGGGAAGGTAGAGAGAGAATACAAAGCCACCAGGTTCTTTCCTTACGGACCACTCGCCGCTTCCACTCATAAATCCTCACATACTGGCTCGTCCGCTACGGAGACTCATATTTGTCCAAGTAACACAAATGCGTAAACAAAGCAACACAAGTTCGTGAAAAAAAAAAAAGTTCTAAAAAATGTAATTCCAATTGTTTGCGTCGCCCGTAAAGTATGAAATAGGTACTTCGCTTCATAAAGTGCTTAGCTTAACGTCTTAAAAATGTTATAAGGGCTCGCCAACCTTTTTTGTGGGTGGCGGAAATTTATGATTTTAATATTAGTTCGCCGGGGCCGCCATTTGGATTGCGATATAATGAAAACCCCAATGCTATTATAAAGTCTCGTATTCACAGGGGGAAAAATGTACCGCGACATGTGTCGCTAACGTGGGGGACATCGCTAGATATCTTGTTTTGTGACCAATTTTATCGTCATTTATTAGGTAGGTTATTGTCTGCCGATGTCACCCAAAGAGATTTCCTCATATGATTCATCCGCTTTTTGGAAAACGCACGTCTACAATGCGACAAGGATATTTTAGTTTGTGAATGACACTGGCAGAGGGGCATTGGTGTGAAATTAAGGTTAACATTAAGTAAAACAAACAGTAACTCTGCGACTGTCATGACTTGACATTTCACTTGATGACAGCGCTGGTTCTGACTTTGGCTGCAAGCTTAAAGATCCTTATATGACTGTACACTTTGTGACTTTTCCATGGGACCTATGTACCGCACTAAAGCTACGTGGAGACAAAAAACAAGTCGCGCGATGTATCAGATTTATCGACAAGTGTCGCGGGTCAAGTAAAAACGAAATTTAATATGCGTTGATATGCAGCAGTTGCTTTGATTTGTTGTAATTTTATGTTGCCCTGGATATTAATTTAATTTATGAATGGTGTAATTCAATTAAGTCTCTAGCTGTAGATAGATGAAAATACATGACAATACCATTTATGATGTTTTATAGGGCGTTAAAAGACTCATGAACGTCTTTATACTACGGCGACACTTACCGGAAATGAATGAAAATCAGCAGTTTCATAGATTCTGCTGACTTGCTTTGATTGACTGCTTAGGAAAAAGCCGTTAGCCAATATCGATGTAAGAAACTGCTGTTCTGGATCGATGTGCTCCTGGCTCAATCCTACTTACCTAATTAAAAGAAAGTTGTTGGCATGAAAAAATAGGTATTCTGATTTTGACCAATTTATTTTCTATATGAAATCTGAACTGTTAACGAGAGAAATTTCGAAAGGATTTATTGCAAAGTGCAGTAAAACAGCAATTAACTTATATAAATAGTGCATAAGGTTAAATGGGGTGTAAATGAGTGTCGTTAAACTAATAACTACTTTGGTATTGATTTTAAACAAATTTATTTCATTCTCAAAAGTCAAAGAGCGTGTGTGTTTATGTGAAATAAATCTCACGTGTTTTGAAATAAAAACAAGTTATTCGTACGGCCAGTTTTCCTGAACAAATAGTTAAAGGTGTACTGTGTACACCCAAACTTTGCCAATGGCGCTAGGCCACAATATAATAAAGGATAGGCTAAGATAAGCTATAAGAAAAATTCTTTGATAAAAATTTCAATAAAAATATCCGAGGATTCAACCCAGAACCCCATAAGCATCAGCCATACCTAACGCCATTACATCAACGGCGCAATAAAATATTTTCATCCATCATTAAAAAGTCATAATAACTTTACAAAGTAGGTATTCTGAACGCTTGGCACAAACAGATTGGCATTATCGTAGCGTTGTTGTGAAAGCGTACTTTTACGTACATCTTTATATAGAAAATTCGTAGTGTGAAAAGGATGGCATACCAATTCGATAGCGTTACGCTAACGTCAATCTGTTCGTGCTGAGCCATGTGTCTTTAAGTAAAAAACTTTTCAACAAACTTTAACAAGAAAATCTTACAGAATGTTCGAGTTACGAGAATTTCTTTTTATACTGTAACTTTGTAGACGGCAACCGAAATCTCGAGATTCTTCAGCAGTTAAAAGAAACCTCGGTACACACGTATTTGTTGTACTTAAAACAATTTATACCTGGAGTATACCTTCGCCGACCGCCTATTTTCTCGGATATAAAAAAAACCTAGCCATACAAAAATGTGTCTGGTGCAGAAATTGAACCCGAAACTACTCGATTCGTTAGACGAAGCGACTTCAGCTCTTAACAACTGGACCGAGTCGTCGGTCGTCAATATTTGTTGTACAATCCAATATAACCTCGACTGCCTCGTAGATTAGTGCCGAATAATAATATGCGTAGTCATCACGAAGAAGGATCGAATATAGCGTGATTTTTTATTATCGATAAATTCCTAATGCAGAGTTTGACATAGTGCCTACGCGACATAATCACAATAGCCTGGCTTCCTATGAAGTTAATATTCAACATTATCGGAGAAAAATGGGTATATAGTACCTGCACCTCTGCCATCTGCTTGGGGACTATAACCGTGACGATGTTTATTATTTACCGACTTCTAAAAAGGAAGAGGTTCTCAATTCGACTGTATGTTTTCTTTTGTTTGTGTTCTAAGTTTCTTAAATGGTTGTGATAAAGTCCATTGATTTTTATGACTATGAGAATACGTATAAATATTAAGTATTTATATAATATATAATTAAAATAAAAATAAAACAAATTGACCGTTCAACAAATTGTGTGACTAGTCACTAGACTAGTAAACTCATCATCATGGGATGGACACCTGAAAATGGTAACAGTTGTCGTGGTTGACCGAAATGAAGATGGCATGAAGATTTGGACACTTGGACCTAAGGGGGATAATCTAAGCCTTAGCCCAGCATTGGGATACAGAATATGCTATAAAAGTTAATGAGTAAAACGGATCACAAAACAAAAAAACATACCGCATTCGTCAAAATTTCTTTATTCCCAACAGTGTCTAAAACCAAGCATCTCAATTTAACTCCCATTAAATTAGAGAAAGCTGTGCGTGGCGAGAATATGACAAACCATTTGTAACTGGCCCACGAACTCATAAAGGAAAAAGTTCCTAGCAGATACCGTTTTCAATTTCATTCAATAGCATTCTCCTATTGTCTGATGTAAAACATCACTTAACCAATACGTAAAATACTATTTTGTGAGGCAAATGATGTGCCTGGTGCGTTATTCAGAATCTAACAAAAAACTCCTAGTGCGGAGTTTTTATTTTTTCAATGAGAAAACAATATTCCAAGTAGTAATAGTTTTAAACGGGGGGCAATTAAAACTTACAATACAGTTTAGAACTGTAATAAATTGCTTAAATTAAATTTAGAAAATTGTACACTAATTAATATAACTCCCAGTGGTCGGAGAGCTAGTAAAAGTCAATGGAAAAAACCTACAGAATTGGATACTGGGAGTGGACCCGTACCGTTTTAAGCAAAAACAATCATTTATTTATTTGTTTTAAGCGTAGGTTCAATTATGATCTTAAAAAAAAGGTACAGTTCCTTTCAACTTAGTCATAATAATGATATACAAAAACAATTATCGAACTAATCAGGGTAAAAATATATTACAAAAATTTTTCTTGCCAAAAGGTGAAATTTAATTGAGAATATTATTACAACATAGAACACCAAATACACCTGTATTAGCAAATAAAATTGAAATTTAAATACGAGTTTAAATCAAAGTCAAGTAAAGAAAATATCTTTCAACACGGTCAAGTAAACTTGGTAGGTAGGTAGGTGAATATTTTATATTGGATGTGTGCGGCGTAGATTACCTAGCGTTCCAAATTCCAAAATAAAAATGCTCTGTTGAACGCGATCTGGGAGGCAGTGGTGGCGGCACAGGTTTCTAGATCTTCTTTCTTCTTTATTTAGATCTTCTTAGTACGAAGCCCAATTTCCGAATGAATGCTAAGCGTATGCGGCGCCTATTTTGTATACTGTTTCGTCGCGTTTTCTAGAACCTCTGCCTGTTTTCCTATCTTTTTATTTATTTATTCACATTTTTAGATCTTATAGTAATTGTTGCATAATAGTATATGTATTTCCTCATCTTTCTATACATGTGTGTGCACGCGGCGTGGTTCAGTTTGCGAGTGGCGGCGGTTATGTATGTATGTCTGAGTGATTTACGCTGTTGGCCGCGAGGCCTTTACAGCTTCCCCCTTACTAAAGGGCGAGCGTGCATCACTACGCTCGAGCCAGAGGGGCAACTAGCTCTAGGGCGCCTCAAGGAGAAACGGCTTCAACTTGGGCAGTTGCAATAGGGGGAGGGCGTATACTAAGTGTCTCGCCGTGGTGCTTGGCACCGGTCGGCGGACAAGGGATCGGCGACGGCGGGAAGGTCGGCGGGAAGGGCGACATCGCCGGCGAGGTAAGTGTACGATTCTGTTTGGTGTCTGTATCCGGAACCGGAAGAAGGGATGTAAGAGCATCGGGTGGGTGGGTAAGAACATGTCGTGGGCGGCGGTAGCGGCAGGAGTTAGGTTCATAGTCGGCGGTGGCTACGATTAGCGGATTGAAGTGGTTAGATGCGTTCGCGAAATATCGAGCTGTCGCCTTTTTAATATAGGCGCCAATAGGTTCGAGACCGAGATCGGAGTGGAGGTCGACATTCCGTAAAAACCACGGGGCTCCTACGGCTTTGCGGAGGAAGCGGAACTGAACCACTTGGAGTCTATCGATGTGAGAGTGGCTGCGTGCCCGAACACCTCACACGCGTACGTCATGATGGGTCGTACACAAGTTTTGTAAAGTGTCACCTTATTTCTAAGGACATTTTACTCCGCTTGCAGATGAAGGGATAAAGACGGGTGAGCACAAGTGCCGCTCGGTGACGGACTCGCTTCATGTGCGGTCCGAAGGACATGGTATTATTTAGGGTGATTGGCAAATATCTAGATATTTGACCTCTCTGACCCAGGGAATAGGTCGGTTGAACATGGTCACTTGATCGAGATTCCTTTTGGGGTGGCGCAGGGAGGGGCGTGAGGTGGTACCTCTGGAGAAGAGCACCGCAGCGCTCTTGTCCGGGTTCACCTCAATACGCCACTTCCTGAACCAATCCCTTAGGGTATTGGCGGCGGCCTGAAGTTTTTTCGTGATGAAGGCCTTGTGTCTGTGGGAAAAATAGAGAGCGGTATCATTCGCAAATAGGGCTAGTTGACATTACTCGAACAAGGAATATCGTTCGTGTAAAGGTTAAACAGGAGGGGAGAGAGGGCTGAGCCTGAGAGGGCGCGGAGTTTATGTTTTAATTCCCGGATTCTGAAGACGATCGACGGGTTTATCGCGCCACATATATTGTTAACCAGGGTAAGGTCCTGGCTAGCATTGGCTGTCGGAGGAAGCGAAAACACCGGCGGAATCACCGATGAGGGTTTGGAGGTAAGGGCAGGGACTAGTGGTGAGTGGGAGGCCGCGGTGTAAGGGAGCGGCTTAACCCATGCGTTGGCACCAAGTGTCGGTCTAAGCGGCGGGGAAGACGTCAGCGTCTGGGGCGCGGGGAGCTGAGGTCACTGGAGGGAGGGGTGCTGAAGGCGCCGGATGAGGGTGCGCTGAGGGCGCGGGAGGGTGTTGCGCTGAGGGCGCTGAGGGGCGGGCGTCCGCGCGATGGCGGCGACGACCGCGCCTTGTCTGGCGCTTCCCCTTCGGGGCTTTAGGGCAACCGCGATAATTCGCGGTGTGCCCCTTGGCGCCACAGAGGACGCAGCCGGGGAGTTTCATCGCCGTCTCTTTTGAGCGGGAGCATTGGGATGTTGCGTGATCCCCGATGCATTTAACGCATTGAGGGCGCGCGTGACAATTACGGGCAGAGTGCCCGTAAAGTTGGCAGTTGTGGCACTGCCCCGGGGTGCCACGTTTGTAAGGGGTCTCTACGGTGAGGCCAGATACGTGGCATACATTATTATTATTATTATCTCATTTAATCTAAGAATGCCTCAATCCGAGCGCTCCCTTTTCTCCCTACTAGACGCCATGCTGGTGTCACTCAGTACGGCGTCTCCCCCGCAAACTGGGCAGTAGACTCCCCCGAGTCTGCCACTCAGGTGATTTCGTTGACGGTGCCCAGGGTTTATTCCATGGGCACATCCTGCGCCTCAGTGGCGCCAGAGGCGGCGGGCTGTGGCTGAACCGCTGGTGATGCGGCCGGAGCGGCAGATCCGCCTCCTCGGAGGCGGCTAGGCTTTCGGGCTGGACAGGCCCTGCCGCCCAGCGTGTGGCCGGTTGGATGACGGGCTGCGCGGCCCAGCGCGCAACAGGGGGCAGCCCTACACCCAGAGGCCTTATGGTCTGGCTGCCCCCACCTGTAGCACGCCGCGCTTCTATCCACTTCGGCCCGGCAATGCTCACGCACGTGCCCGGCCTCGAGCTAGAGGTAACACCTCATCGGCCTCACCTCCAGCAGTTTGATCTGCGCAGAGCTGAAGCTGACGAGAATTCTGCCCGCCGCCGCCACTTTTTTAGCTGCCTCTATGGGGCAGCTAACTATGACCGTGCCCAGGGGTGTCCGGTCCCGCTGCACATCCTCCGTTTTTATATCATCGGCCGGGCGCCCCCCAGCACGAGCCATCGCCTCCACGACGGCCTTCTTCGTCACGGAGTCGTCCAGGCCCACCAGGCGCAAGGGAGCGCGCTTGATGGGCCTGTACACCACCACGCCTTCCGCGGCTGGCGCCGCGCTCACGGCCGCCGCTAGAGCGTCCGCCTTTGGGCCGCTGTCGGCCCCTGGGACCTCGATGAGGCGCGCCCCCGTCTTCCCCACCTTGCAAACGAGGGACTCTTATCCCGAGGTCCCTCGGATTTATGGCCTGCCGCGCCCGGGTTATAACGGCGGCGAAGGTCAAGCCGTGACTTGCGGCGTCCGTCGGCACCTTAACAGCACGGAGCACATCCTTACCGGTCTCAACAGACCCCAAACCGTCTACACGGGAGCCCTCTTCTTCGATGTCGTGACGGCATTTGACAAAGTCTGGCACAACGGCTTGATGTACAACCTCTACCAAATGGGTGTTCTGGACAGACTCGTGCTCATCTTACGAGACTTCTTGTCGAATCGCGCCTTCCGATATCGCGTCGAAATGACGCGCTCTACTCCCCACTCCACCCAAGCTGGAGTCCCACGGGGCTCAGCCCTCTCCCCCCTCCTGATCGACCTTTAAACGAACAACATTCCTTCTAGTAATGTTCTAGTAATGTTAAACTAGCCTTATTCGCGGATGATACCGCTCTCTATTTCTCCCATAAAAAAAGGCCTTCATCACAAAAAACTGCAGGCCGCCGCCAATACCTTAGGGGATTGGTTCAGGAAGTGGCGGATTGAGGTGAACCCGGACAAGAGCGCTGCGGTGCTCTTCTCCAGAGGTGCCAGACCACGCCCCTCCCTAAGTCACCCCATAAGGAATCTCGGTCAAGTGACCATGTTCGACTGACCTGTTCCCTGGGCCAAAGAGGTCTAATATCTAGGGGTTACCCTAAACAATACCATGTCCTTTGGCCCGCACATCAAGCGAGTCTGTCACTGAGCAGCCTTTGTGCTGGCCCGTCTTTATCCCTTCATCTGCAAGCGGAATAAAATGTCCCTTAGAAATAAGGTGACACTTTACAAAACTTGTATACGACCCATCATGACGTACGCGTGTGAGGTGTTCGGGCACGCAGCCACTCTCACTTCGATAGACTCCAAGCGGTTCAGTCCCGCTTCCTCCGCAAAGCCGTAGGAGACCCGTGGTTCTTAAGGAATGACCTCCACTTCGATCTCGGTCTCGAACCTGTTCGTGCCTATATTAAAAAAGCGACAACTCGATACTTCGCGATCGCATCTAGACATGCGAATTCGCTAATCGTAGCCGCCGCCGACTACGAACCTAATCCCTGCCGCCCGCGACATGATCTTACCGATCCCCCCGATGCTCTTACATCTCTTCTTTTCGCTCCGGATACGGACGATGACGAAGTCGTAGAACCCCTAGCCCGCCGACCGGTGCACTTAGTATACCCCCTCCCCCCATAGCAACTGCCCAAGCCGAGGCCGTTCTTCTCTGAGGCGTCCTTGAGTTAGTTGCCCCTCTGGCTCGAGCGTAGTGGTTGCACGCTCGCCCTTAAGTCCGGTGAAGTTGTAAAGGCCTCGCAGCCAACAACATATATTACTCAAACACACACACTCACACGCGCTCGGCTTCATTATTAAAATGAGCGTCGGGGCGTGTACATGTTTGTTCACACATGTTCTTTACAACCTAGGTTTTATGCCTAAGACCTAACTTCCATAATATGGTGAGTAAAACACGGAAAAATCAACCATTTATTTTCAAATACTTGAGGCGTGCTTATCTCGCTAGGTAACACAGTTATAATTATAAAATATTCTTATTTACATGCTATATTATATAATCTATACATAAACATTAACTTGTAAAGCAAATATCACATAAGAAAGGAATTATTTACAGTATAAACTTGGATCCTTAAGCTAACTTAGTAATTTAATTATTAGGATATTTACACTTTCTAATTAACAATCTTAGCCCTATAATCAATTATTTAACACTGTCTGCACTTGTTATTCACGTACTGGTGGCCGAACTTGGTCAGCTGGTTCCGCTGTCGTGCACAGGATATTGCTGCTAATAAATTAGCAGCATTCAAAATATAATTTTCACCTACCTAGTTCGTTACTGGAGTCAGTCTGCGCCAAAGCAAAAAAAGTGCAAATTAACTGAACTACCTACTAAGAACAATGTTTTACACGAAGATGAGTGCTATGCCATAGCATTACCTTCGCGTGTTCGTACACAATTCCCTATCGTATGTTTCCTCAACAAGCTGTCTCTACGCAGGCAGCTCTAACAAAATGGTTGAGAATCTAATTTAGAAACGTTCTTTAGATTCCCCCTAAACCAATTATACGCACAACAATACTAAACAATTCATTTCGTTATCTTATTCAGCTTCGTGTTG
This sequence comes from Phalera bucephala, assembly GCA_905147815.2. Taxonomy (NCBI): domain Eukaryota; kingdom Metazoa; phylum Arthropoda; class Insecta; order Lepidoptera; family Notodontidae; genus Phalera; species Phalera bucephala. The sequence goes on along the minus strand of LR990615.1, from coordinate 36,944,953 downwards.
TATGAGGCTTTTTGTTGTATTCGCAACAATTATGTCGTAAGAAATGCCTATTTAAACATCTTGTTGCGTCTAAATAAACACTTGTCAAGCTTCACATAAACTGACCGATACAAATATTTGTGGGTCACACAAACTTTGTCTTGTGCGGAATCGAACCCGCGACTGCTTGAACCAGTGGGCGGAGGGGCTTAAGCTCTTAGCCACTGGACCAAGCCGTCTGTCAGAACTTGATAAAATTAGACTCCTTAAAGTCCCATATAGGGGCATATAGGTCTTTTGCGTGCATTGAGGTAAATAAATAGAGAAGCAAACGTCTCGTCGACGCGTCGAACAAAGTACAGCCACTTAAAAGTATGCCGACGTAGCTTTGAACCCGATAAATAATTTGGAGTAAACATATATCCATGTCTTTTGCTCTTGTTCCCCACAATGCCGACATTATGTATCCGAGCTTGTTCGTTTTGGGTATAACTGGATACACCAGACTGGCCGTGAGACGAGACGTTACCCTCGCTAGGTACGTAGTGGACGTCTTGAAGGGGAAAGTGCATCACCCGGAGATATTAGAGGAGCTCCAGCTTTGCGCACCTGATAATTATGTCGGTGTGCGCCGGCGGCCTCCGTTGCTGAGTGTTCCGGTAGCTCGCACTAATTTACTCATGTATTCACCTGTAGCTCGCGCTAAACGTATTGTGAATCACATACATAAAGAAATTGATATTTTTAGTGGCAGCCAGATGAAATTTATTGGATGCGCAACTAGGTGTTTAGAACAAATTAATACTAATATGATTTAAATTTTTGAACATACATAATATTGTGGGTTATAGCATCGATTTGGGTAACTGTAAGGATGTTGTAATTCATAATAAATAAATAAAAATAAATAAATATGTCGATCCGATAGAGGTAGCAATATTATTAGTAGTAGGAGGCTCGGTGTTGCTTACTATATGATTTTTTCCCATAATTGAAATTCACAATGAATATAAATTATAATGAATGTTATGAATATAGTTTTAATTATATTAATTTTTTTAAATTAACCTCGTTACATTTCAGTTAGAATCCAATACATAAATGAATAAAGTGAATTATTATACTAATTAATTTTATTCAATATGATACTAGCATTGTAATACATATTATTTGGGTATTAGTTAAGTGTCTATTAGGGTATGTGGTTAAATATGAAAAGATTATTGAATGAGTAATAAACAAAAAGACTCCTAATGTTATTTATTGCATTATTTTCATAATACGCTGGGTTTCAATTTATTTAGAGCGGGTAAAATAAATACAAATGTACGAAATGCGTATGTCTTCAACAAACTTAGCAAAAACGTTGTTGCCCATTTCCTGTTTCCAGTGACGACTTCTTGGTCCAGAGGTTAAGAGCGTCCAGCATGGTACAAATCTTTGTGTGACTCACACATTTTGTTTAGGTCTGGGTATTTGTTTGTGTGATTTTCGTGTTTGTAAACGTACCCATGACACAAGAATAATTACTGCTGTGGGGTTTTTTTTAAGTAAAGGAGAGTAAATGGTGGTTAATTCCCCAATTGCTTTCTAGCTATTCTTTGCCGGATCCATACGGCAATTATGTAATAAATAATTATGTAATAAGTAATTATGTACAGTATTCGCTTTGAGCAAATAGCTATTTCTTTTCATAATATTCTAATGAAATTGTTGGAACTCTGTACTCTCTGTCTACCCCGCAAGGGGTATGGCGTGCTTTGGAAAGCAACAAAATTAATAAAACAGGTATTCGTATAGTACATAATTATAGGTGACAAAATCATCCAACATTTTCCCATAAAGACGGGAACACCAAATGGTATTTTTATTGGCAACACTGAATCTCAAATGTATTTTTGTAACTTGAAATCAGTTTTTTATTTTATTTTCTAGTAGATATATGAAAAAGCAATAAACTTATGTTTGGAAAGTAGTTCCACTTGCGTTATAATGATTTGTGATTTTTTATTAATACATGTTACTCGACAGACGTCAGGCAGGCCAATGAATGACAAAAGCTTGTAACTTGGCTGGGGGCACATTCTTAGCCGACACAAATTTACGCCGTTACTGCTAATCTAGTTTAACATATATATAGTTTATTAAGTTAACATATATATATCAATGTTTGTGTGGACGACTGGGTAGTCTACCACAAACAAAACTTAGTATCTTTAATTGTTTTCCCTGTTCCAACAAAAAAATGTTACCAAGGAAGACTCCCCAGCCTTCCTCACAAAAACTTAGCATGTTTTATTTTTCCCTGTTCCAACAAAATAAATATTACCAACACATCTTCTATCTTATTTCCGTCATTTACCAAAAAAAGACTCAATCTTTCTCGGTAAATGACGGAAATAAGATAGCCACGGGTATTGAATCATCTGCAATCTAAACTTGGACACTAAAGATGAGTGCACGTACTATTTATCTATGTATGACTAGGATTTTATGAGTAGGTAGTATAGAGAGATAGGTAAGTTTAATTAAAATATAGGTAAGGGAGACAACTTACTGAAAAATGTTCGTAATTATTATTATTGTTATGAGCCATTTGTGTCCACTGCTGGGCAAAGGCCTCCCTTCACTTTTTCCACTCCTCTCTGTTCGTTGCTTTGTCAGGCCAGTCTTTCAAAAAGGTGTTCAGTTCCCGTCATCTCCGCCTGGGTCTTCCGCGTTGTCTTTTTGTGTTTCTTGGGGACCAGTCAGTTATTATTTTGGCTGATTAGTCATTTTTCATGCGGCAGACATGGCTGGTCTAGTCCCATTTAAGCTTGGCAGCTTTCTGACTTCATCATCATCATCTCAGCCTATACTTGTCCACTGCTGAACATAGGCCTCCCCAATCGGTTTCCAGCGTAACCGGTCCGATGCCACCTGCATCCAACGACTTCCTGCGATTTTCACAAGATCGTCGGTCCATCTGGCAGGTGGTCGTCCCACGCTGCGCTTGCCAATACGTGGTCTCCACTCTAGAATCTTTCTGCCCCAACGCCCGTCCGATCTTCGCGCTATGTGGCCCGCCCATTGCCACTTCAGCTTGCTAATCTTAAGGGCTATGTCGGTGACCTTGGTTCTTCTACGAATCTCCTCATTCCTGATTCGATCACGTAGAGAAACGCCGAGCATAGCTCTCTCCATAGCTCGCTGAGCAACTCTGAGCTTTATTATGAGACCTATAGTAAGAGACCACGTCTCTGATCCATATATCATCACTGGTAACACACATTGACTAAAAACTTTAGTCTTTAGGCACTGAGGTATTTTGGATGAGAAGTTGTTGCGCAGTTTCCCGAACGCTGCCCAGCCGAGTTGGATTCGTCGATTTACCTCTCTCTCAAAGTTGGACCTCAAAGTGGTGGTGCTGTTTTTCAAGAAAGGTGATAACACCTTATTGAAGAACTATAGGCCCATCACACTGCTGAGCCATGTTTATAAGTTGTTTTCGAGAGTCATCACGAATCGTCTCGAACGAAGGCTTGATGACTTCCAGCCTCCCGAACAAGCCGGTTTCCGGAAAGGTTTTAGTACCATAGACCACATACATACGCTGCGGCAGGTTATACAGAAGACTGAGGAGTATAATCGGCCACTATGCTTGGCGTTTGTGGACTATGAGAAAGCCTTTGATTCGATCGAGACTTGGGCGGTTCTTACATCTCTCCAGCGATGCCGCATTGACTATAGGTACATCGAAGTGTTGAAGTGCTTGTATAATAACGCCACCATGTCAGTCCGAGTACAGGGGCAGTGCAAGAAGGTGATCCCCATAAAAAGAGGAGTAAGACAGGGAGACGTCATTTCTCCGAAACTGTTTACGGCCACCTTAGAGGACGCCTTCAAGCTCTTGGAATGGCAAGGACTTGGCATCAACATCAATGGCGAATACATCACTCACCTTCGATTTGCCGACGACATTGTGGTCATGGCGGAGTCGCTGGAAGATCTAGGACGAATGCTCGGTGACCTAAATAGAGTATCCCAACAAGTGGGTCTTAAAATGAATATGGACAAAACAAAAATAATGTTTAATGTCCATGTCGTATCCACCGCACTCACCGTTGGGAACTCTACTCTTGAAGTTGTCGACGAATACATTTACCTGGGACAGGCAGTCCGGTTAGGTAGGTCCAACTTTGAGTGAGAGGTCAATCGACGAATCCAACTCGGCTGGGCAGCGTTCGGGAAACTGCGCAACATCTTCTCATCCAAAATACCTCAGTGCCTAAAGACTAGGGTTTTTAGTCAATGTGTGTTGCCAGTGATGACATAAAAAAGCTCAAAGTTGCTCAGCGAGCTATGGAAAGAGCTATGCTCGGCGTTTCTCTACGTGATCGAATCAGGAATGAGGAGATTCGTAGAAGAACCAAGGTCACCGACATAGCCCTCAGGATAAGCATGCTGAAGTGGCAATGGGCTGGCCACATAGCGCGAAGATCGGACGGGCGTTGGGGCAGAAAGATTCTAGAGTGGAGACCACGTATTGGCAAGCGCAGCGTAGGACGACCGCCTGCCAGATGGACCGACGATCTTGTGAAAATCGCAGGAAATCGTAGGATGCAGGTGGCATCGGACCGGTTACGCTGGAAAGCGATTGGGGAGGCCTATGTTCAGCAGTGGACAAGTATAGGCTGAAATGATGATGATGAGTGTACTTACCTATGGTCAATTTTCTAATTAGTGCACTAGGATCCATCAATCGAGCCATCCAATGGATCCAAGTGGACGTCGTATTTCAGATGGGATGCTGCCTCTACTCCGGCTTGGTCCAGTGGTTATGAGTTAAAGCCGCTTAGCCCACTGGATCGAGTAGTCGCGGGTTCGATCTCGCACGGGAAAAATCTTTATGTGACCTAAAAATGTATAACTCGGTCTGTGTTTGTGTATGTTAGTTTCATGTTTGTAAATGCAGCTACGACATTGGAATAATTCCTAAAATGCTGCTACTTTAAAAAAACAAAAGAAACAAAAACTTAGTAGATACGGCGAGAACCTAAGCGGTGTTTCTTGTTAACGTTTTTGTATCTATAAGAAAAAAATGTCACGCCTATACCCTCCAGAGATGTATCCACTGTGCACCCCATTATCTTCTCTCTATATATAGCATCCAGAGATGTGCAAAATGTAATCATATCAATGAATAACCACCCCCGCTTGGGGAATATAGGCGTGATGGTGTATTAATGATTAACGATTACAATTACATTTTGTAATACTCAACGATCACGATAACACTTTTAATCCTGAATCATGATTAATAATAAATAAATATAATATTAGCCCTGTTAAGAAACTGTCCCACCGCTGGGCACGGGCCTCCTCTCCAACTGAGAGGGTTTAGGCCATAGTCCACCACGCTGGCCCAGTGCGGGTTGGCGAACTTCACACACCTTCGAGAAACTCTTAGGTATGCAGGTTTCCTCACGATGTTTTCCTTCACCGTTAAAGCAAGTGATAATTAATTTGAAATACGCACTTGCTTTCGAAAAGACAGAGGTGCGTGCCTGGGTTTGAACCCGAGACCTCTGACTTTGCAGTCCAACGGTCTAACCATAGGCTATCACTGCTTATCATTGTTTGCAATCATGATTAAATATTACAAAATGCAATTGTAATCATTAATCTGATTACATTTTGCCCTTCTATGATATTATCACACCAGATCCCTTGTGGGACAGGTAGAGAGTAAAGAGTCCATCATTACGTTATTGATTATAATTCAAGGGTCAATAAAGCTCTATTTCCAACCAGAACTGACCTACATCACTGTGTAACAATATTAGTTTACGAGTAGGTACATTAAGCTATTGTAATCCATGATCCGATATCACATTATTACATTGTAGTTAATAATCTGAGGTAATTCCCGCGCGTGCTTGTATCAATTTTAATCTTCGTTTTATTCCCAACATTTAATAACTCGCACTAATGGTAGGGTGACCAAGAGTTTTGAAAAATAGTATATAAAAAACTTTTTCTTAACCTTAAATACTCCTATAATTATTGTTGTGCCGAAAAAGGCCAAGAAGAGAAGTGTAGAAGAAGTTAATGTTAAACGTAACTTCGAAGATCTTTCTCCCGTGAAACAGAAAAGTTCAACCGTCTCTTTTTTTGATCGGCACTTCTGGGATAACGGTCGTAGTAATTGATGGCAGTGTGAACGCTAGTGCGATTTAATAGTAGATAAGTGGCAACATTGAAATCTACAATTTTGGTTAGGAACTTTCTCTGTGGTCTCCACACTCATGTCACATAAACTGTCATTTGTAATTATTAACAAATAAATAGTTAAAAGTCGAGGTTTAGTCCTTGTTTTTATTTCTATAGTAATATTAAATTAATAAACCAGCCTATACTCTCCCACTGTTGGGAAAACTAATTTTCACACAAATTAATCATGTGAGATCGATGAAGGAGAAAGAGTAAGAGGTCACTTTTTTAGTGCCAATTGGTGATTGCAATTTTTGGCCACCTGCAACTGAAACTTATCAAGCTCCCCATATATATTTTAACTTGAGTTAATGACTACCATATTATTTGCCATAACCAACGGCTTATTGTGCCTTCTAAAGCACACGGATGCATAAATATGGAAATGTTACAAATGGCTACCCATAGTAGACTGGCTGCAGCAATGGTGCTTAGCTTTGGTAATCGCGGACATGCAACGCTAGGAGCGATTATTGGAATTTCAGAGCCTTTACCTACTGATAAGAGTACAAGTTATAATAGTTTTATAATTAGTATTAAGTTTCTTTATGACACATCAGTGACCAGGGGTTAGCGTGACCTTTTGTCACGAACGCCTCCTCCATTGCTTTCCATCTCATCTGCCTCTTTTCTTCTTGGTACCAAACCGTGGTTTCCACTCAGTCATTGCAAAGATCGACTAGTTCTCATTTTTCTTTCTCCCTAGAAACGATTATTACATATCCGAATTCAAAAGTATCGAAAATATTCCCAATAAATACAAAAGATATAGTCACCTTACCCTCCCTTACGTCCACAGCATGGCTTACCCGTTCCTCGTGTACCGCTCTCGCTTAATATAAACTGCCTATAAAAAGAGATTATCGCATGCTATTGTTGTTCACTTAACTGGAGTAATCCGATAATATCGTTATTTTAACGGTGTAATTTTCCGGATTATTGTTTAATATTGAAAGGTTATAATGGATTAAATCAGGATTTTCGTAACTCCGAAGGGAGCAATTAGATACAGACTTAGGGATACATCAATAGTTGGAAGCTTGTCATTATAATCTCCATTCAAGGTTCAATATCTGATTTGCCGTTGGTCTTTCAAAATTATTATCACTTACTACGGGCGGAGGAGATTATCGTGAGAAAACCAGTATTTTCAAGATAATTTAAGGATTTTTATGAAAGACGTTTTATATTTTTTCCCAGAAATGGCGACATGATTACCAATTATTGAGATTAAAATTACACTGAGACTCAAATTACTTTGGTGAAAAATGGCTTGTCCTTTCAGCGACATTAAGCGTGATAATAATTTATTAATTTTAATATATCAAAATCAAAACAAATCAAAAAAAATTTTTTTATTAATTTACCTATATTATATTATTTTGCTTAGTTCTACAGTAAGGTGATCTACAGGATTGATATAATACCTATAATAACGGAATCTAACGTTCGTGCTGTTCGCTGATAAGGAGTCCCCTGGTTTATCTTCGAAGTCCATGGTTTTATAACGACTTCATTTAAATACGACCATCTCGAAATTATTCTAAGCTCAATGCAAAAAGAATTATCAAAATCTGTTCATAAATAAAGACGTTATGAAAACAGATGACTTGTTAACCTCCTCCTTTTTTAGGTCAGTTAAAAAGAATATCAACACGAAAGCGGCACGCTAACGTCCATCGGTTGTCCTTTTTTTTCAATCAAATGTCGGCAGCTTGCACTAGAGTGAGCTACTCGCTGAGAATTTGGTAGCTGCCATCCAGGCTCCATTGACCGGCAGCAATCAACCTTTCAGTCAGTAACATCCGAGGAAAAAAAAATCACCCGTATCGTAGACATGCCGCTAAGAAATATTTCTGATTTGCAATGATTTAAAGTCGCCGACTTACCCGCCAACAACAAATCCATGAACATTTTTGTTGATAGGTTTGATATGTAGGAGAAGCTTAATGCTAGATTTTTTCTGGTAAATACCTTCTCTAAGAGTTACACTTTCTTACTTACCTTATCAACCCTAAAACACGGAACCCTTGTTTTCTCACCATTACTTCCTCAAGGTAATACAACTTTATCAGCAAATAACTCCTCGTGATAAACCGGACTAACTCCCCGGAGTTAGCTAAATCGTCTCACATTAACGGCATTACGGCTTAAGCCGGCTGAGTTATCGCTGATTTACGAACAACACCCCGACATTGCTGTCTTGCTGCTTGCCACCTGATAAATAGGGTAGTGGCTTGTATATGCGCTAAGTCGCGATGGAAATCAACGATAAATATTATATCTTCCGGAAAATGGATACGGTATAAACATAAGGCATGAACATGATTGCTAATTTAAATTCATGTTTATTTGTTATAATAACAACAAAATTACCTACTTCGGATATGCTTTGTGACGAGCACACGATTTTCAGTATTTTCGCAATGTATGGGTTAATATACCCAACTTATTCCTTCAAAAAGTCTCAGAACACAGTCAGTCAGGTCACAGAAGATCTGCGGCTGTGTTGAAGATCGCATGAATACCTTTTGAAGGACTTTCAGTGGATACGATCCTTGCAGTCGACTCCTTTTGGGGCAGTTTAACGGGGAACCAATGAAAGCCCAGCAAAGCGAACAACGACGGTAGACCATTTACCGAATTTCCTCTTTTTTCTTTACCCAGTAGTGCAATCAGCTTATTTAGTGGCTATACCTGTGGCCGAGCTTGGTTTCAAAAAGTGTTAAGAAAGAATCCTTCTGATCCTGCATTGGAAATAGAAATTAGTGTGGGGAGGGAGAAATTAATAGCCATTTATTCATCCAAATACTCTCATCAATATTTATGCAGCAAATTCATACAGCCTCAAATAATAGCAGTCCATTTGGAGGTTGTAGAGGAAAAACTCCGAAACGGCTCCCCAATGAATAATGCACAGCAAAATTTACGGAGCCGGTCGGTACTGGAGATTGATTCGAGATCTTGTATGCACGGATAAATAAATTATAACATGCCGTTTGTTATACAAGATGGAAGGTTATACGATCATTTGTTTCCTCTAGAGAGATGAATTTGTTAAAAATGTTCGTTGTTTGTAGAAAGATTTAAGTTTAATCAAGGTATAAGTCTAATAGTACTCGAGTTCACGGGGCAGATAAATTAGCCTAAACTGCCCCACTCTTGGGCAATAGGCTTTCTTTCACAAATCCACTTTAGGGATTATACTCAACCACGAGAATCCAGAGCAGATTGATGGAAATTGATGGAATTTGTTTTCTATATCGTCACGCCAGATCCCCTGCGAGATAGACTGAGAGTCAACAGAGTTCCAACAGATTCTTTCCTTACAAACCTCTCTGTGGTAGTATTATTTGTTAATTTCATAAAATATATTTCTAATCTCAGCATAAATCCTGTATCGTAACTCTCGTAAGCCAGGTCCATATGATGGCAAGCTATGTCCTACACTACTAAACCTAAGGCATAGTAAGTAGATTTCTATATACAACAATTCACAATCTGGTAATGCTTGTTTAATATTTAAGTAAACAGGTCGTAAACTTTAATCATATTTTGTTTTCTGAGTCGGAAGATAAATTTCTCTCGGAGCCGAGGTCAAAGGCTAGTCTACAATAACAACTCGACGGGTTAATGGGCACTCAGGGTCAAGGAATTGGTACACACGATACTTTAGTAACGGCGATTGGCGATTTTGCGAATGTATCGATGCTGCATTGCATTTTTGCACCTTGCTGCGTTCGACGGCGCTTTCAAAAACGCGTCTTAGCGACTGCATCATGGATATATTATTCGTACATGATTCATTCTAGATTACAGATCATGAACAAAATGAAACCCAAAAAACGTGTCGATATACCCACGCATCTATACCTACTCGTAGCTAGCAACTAAAATTAGTTTTAAATTATAAATACCTCAGATATTACTATTATGGTAGATTTAGAAAACTGTAGCATTTTAACGCGTCCTCACGTTGGCTAATGGTAAGCTATGCTTCGATTATATTGATTTTTCAAGCCCTTTTTTGGATTGTCATCTTTAGTACTGTCATTTAATAATATATCGATGGACAGGATCAATGAAATGGAGACGTTGTATCGCATTTTAGCGACTGCAGAATAAGAATAAGAAACAGAATAAAAATGTCACGTTTCTGTAACTGTGTCAATGTGGCATCGAAGAGGAAAGAGGAGGCCAGGAAGAAAGGGGGACGAGAGACAGCACATTGTATGTTCAGTCGCTGAATCGATCCAAAAAGCAACATGATCGCCGCAACTGAAATTTGCAAGTGTGCTGATAGAAGCGTTCGGACGATGCATTGCGCTTCCGAAAAACTAATAAATTGGCAGTCACTTATACTAGTAGCTAGTCTGCTGTGGTTTTAATAAGTGGCCTTTGCAGTGGCATCTTCATCGAGGTCTGGAATTAGCATTTGTATTCAAGCAAATTCAGACTGGACCTTAAAGGATTACGTGGCTGAAATTCTCACCCATATGGAAAAAGACATGTCATTTAATTTATTACTTATATTTTGTCTCGCAGAAATAAATAGGAATGTCTAAATTCTAAGCATACCTACTAAATCTGCGGGTAAGATATAAGATTACACTTAGTTTCTCAGTGCGGGTGGAGCGATCATTAGGTTTTGAATCGTATGTCGGACAGATTGATTTTTCTTTGAAAAATCTCAGTAGCAGTCCAGAGTCTTGGATTTTATAGGGTAACGTGTTTAAAAATTATATTGTTTCTTGATACGCAATAGAGGAAACGAATTTAATAAGATTTGAATATCGAGATTTCAGACAGCAAATCACTACTGAATCATTTGATAGAATGATCTGATGATTAATAAATGATTCAATTCAAACCATACCATCAATCGCCAGCCGTAATCAGCGAACACCAAGGTAGGCCCATCATTTTATTCACTACTTTATCTATTACAGACCTAAGAAAATACTCAATCTTCATTGAATGGAGAGCTCGTGGACATAAACCATGATTTATACATTTGGAAACTCGAAAGGAATATCAATTCAACCCCAAGTACCGACCAAATTTTGTTTGAATAGAAGTGAAAGGAATTAATTATCTTTCAAATATAAGAATATAAATTTATTGGCTAACTATTCTTTAAAAGATTAAGGGTAAATGTTTATGTACCTAATAATTTGTTTTACCCTGTAGACAATTTTTATATTCCAGAGATTGGGAATAATATTTTATTCATTTTATATAAACTTTGCTGGTGCACTCACAAATTGTAAATTTCTTACTTTTTCAATCTCACCTACCTTGACAATAGCTTGGTTCAATGATTAAAAGCTTAACCCACTCCGTCCACGAGACCAAGTAGTAAAGAGTTAGATCCATGCACGTTACAAATCTTTATGTGACGCATAAATGTTTGTTTCTGTCTCGGAATTTTTGTATATGTCGGGATTGGCTCACACATCAGAAATAAACAGAAGGATAGGTACGGTTATAAATAAATTGTTTTATTAATTTAAACCTTATGACTTAATAAATGAGCCGACACTAGATCGGCAATAATTTTATAGTAGGTGCACGCACAATCAATATTAACATAGATTTTTAACATAGATTACGAGAGAGAGAACAGTAAATTAAGATTTTACATAAGCCAAATAGCAAGAGTATCGACTAATGGGAGTGAGGGAGGCAGAGACTCGTACTGGACAGCAGACGCATTGGTTGTAGACATGGGTAACACTGCGCTGCGCCGCGCAATTGCGCCAACTCAGTTCACTGCACCGGATGTGTTAACTCACTTGTTCAAAATGAGTTGGCGCACAGCGCACGACCTGTAAATTTTAAAGGTGTTAAGGTGTTGAGTTGCCCGCAGAATCCATTGAAATGTATTGAACATTTGTGGTATTGCACAAATCTTTTTTATATTATTTTTATAAACTACAATACCGTGAAAAAGGAATGATAGATAATAGTTTCTTTTCTACATTTTACTTTAGGTACTTACTGGCTACAAGGTTATATTTTAACACAAGTTTAATATTAGCTTGGGTGGCAGCAGTACAGAATAACTTAGTTTTACAATTTATTAAGCTAATGTACCTATAATATATACCTGTATTAACATAGTGAATCTGGACCATAAAATTGTAATCTTGGCAATAATAAATTATTATTATTATTTTAAGAAATGGCTGAGTTCACACCTGCGTGTAAAATAATTGACGGAATACGTTTACGCTCGAAAATCAAAACGAATGTACTATAGTCGATTCTGTGAGGAGTGGTTGAAAGAAAAGTTGAAAGAAAATCATGGTTGATCTATTTTAATATTTTTAATTTGTTATTATTAAATGTGTTTTAATTTACAAAAGTGTTGTTATTTTGTATTCCAAAGTGTAGTGAAGCGGCAAAGATAAAAAACAATTGAAATACATCATTTTTGGGCGTGCATTGGGGCCAAGCGACTTGTCGCACTGATAGCTTACTTTGAACCCGCTGGCGTATGCAAACCTGTTTCTTTGGATAAGTAGTTTCCGCAGGATCCAAGAAAACCATAAAACACCCATAACTCGTGTTTCTGCTTAGAGACTCGATTGCCATTACAGAATTTCATATTAAATAATAGTAACTAGATACCTACCAGATTAGAAAGGTGTTGTGTTGCCAGGCGTCACTTTCAAAAATATGCATAATATAAATATAAGAAATCATTAAAAATATTAGACCTAGTTTTTTTAAAGCAACGTCTATTTAATTTTACTGAATAATTGATTTTTACTAATCACTGTCGTAACATGGATTATAGTATTTTCATGTATGATGGGTACTGTAACAGTTCTAAGAGTCAAAGGAAATTATACTTTTTTTAATGGTGATAAGAGTTTGAAACCCGTTTCTATAATTAAATATGGTTTTATGCCTCAATCCCATTGCATTAAAGATTGTTTTCGTTTGACACTTAGAACTGTCACAGTACCCATCTTATGTGAACAATATTATAGAAACTGTCTGAAAAAATAGCAGTCAACTTTCAAATGCATACCTATTAGTTATTAATTTGTCTTATAAGACTACATGTAAATTTATTGGCAACTGATAATTGTTGATCACAATATAAACATTTAACCTTTTTTTCGTCATTTACAGCAGTGAAATGTAACCATATTTGGTTTTTCAGTCTTGATGACGACATTCTTCATCATTCAGAATCACCTAATCAAGATATATAAACATTGAATTATACAAATAATATTATTTTTAGGTACAACTTTAAAATAACTTTCCATTTAATAGGTAATTTGTCATCAGAAGGAATCAATAAAATTGATAAATTTGAAGAAAGGGTACATAATAGGTAGACTGTATTTTCCGGAACAATGAGCCAACGCAGTTCGGGCGCCATGCGCCGTTTGTACTTTGTGCTAAGAGTCTGTGAGCGCGGCGTGCAGATGGCGTGCGTCTCACTGCTCACTCCGCGCGTTTCATTTTGTTGCGCCATGGCGCAATTTTGAGTTAACACAATGAGCCGGCGCAGTAGCCTGCGCCTGAGTTACTGAGGTAACGCAAGGAATTTTGCTGAGTTACCCATGTCTAATTGGTTGCATCTAACGGAGCGGCCCGTTTTATACTCTCCAGGCGTAGTGGGAGGTAGGTGGGGGCAATGACGTCCGGTGCACATGCTGCTAGCGCATGATATCGCTGTCTCTTTCTTGCACTAAATATCAGCTGCCGCCGTCATATATGTGAATTTTATGTTTGTAAACGCAGGACATTGGAATAATTCCTATTCTCCCGTCCAAATTGTAAACACAGTAACTATGCTCTAGCGTTACTGGGTTTATGATCTGGACGGCATTCTGGGGTTTCCTTTGAAAGAAAAAAAAACAAAACCTACCTATTAATCTGCAAACAGATCAGAATGCGGTCTCCACTGAAAAGATCCGACAAGTAACTCAGCCGGTTTACCCATCGAGCTAAGTGACGGGATATAGCAAAGACGTAAAGTCTAGAGGAGCCAAGAATCGTACTCAATGGCATGCGATTAGATCTCCATAGGCTTCTGCTATTTGCAGCAATTAACATCTATGGGCTTATAACATTGATGATAAGGAAGCATCTTTAGGATGGCAGAAAAACTTTGCTTTCGTGGTTCTACCCGCAAAGGTTTAAGAAATCATTAGCTATCTTCAATTTTCCATCTTAAAGTCTAAGTTCTTTCTGAACGTTATAATCACGAATATCTCCTAATAATAGTTTTTGCTTTTAAGAACATTTTCACTAACGAGAAAACTTTATAAAGTTAATTTTTGCGAAAAACTTTAGCATGGCGCTAAAGTTTTTCGCAAAAATTACCCTTCTAACAAAGTCTTTTTTTTGTATGAAACAAGCAGACCTTGTAACTACATTTTTTGTTCAATTTAACTGAAGTGATTTACAGGGCAATCGTAAGTAAAATAGGCCCTCAATCTTTTCAGCTTTCACTAAACTGTCTTGTCTGATAAAGTGTCACTAAGTACGGACATTATTTTTCTTCTGGAATCTGAATATTATTATTCATGGCAAAAAAAAACAATTGGAGAGGGGCCAATAATAAGCCGGTATTTTATATAATACCTTATATAATATTCTAGGAACACTAACAAGCTAAATTTAACAAGATACTCATAAAATATTTTGTCATTTGTGGCTTAAATCTAATTTTTGCCATACGCTTTTGTAGGCAGGGAGACCTTGAGGAGCTACCGCGAAAAGTGTTTACTCCATACACTTTAAGAAGTATATGGATTACAGACTTAATATTTCTAAATATAATTTTTAATTTAAGAGCAAATCAAAAGAATTTACTTAAAAACATAGCATATAATTGTAGCAAAGTCTTGTAAACCACTTTTTTATTTCATATTGTAGTTTTTTTATAAAATAAATAAATTTGTTTTTGCACATACGTCGTTTATTTCTGAGCGCGCGCTCAATTTATCTGTCCCTTATTATTTTTTAGTAAAGTAATTGCTTTCACCCTCCAGGTCATTATATGGTCGATTGTGGTAGGCCCATAAGCCTAAAGCGATCGTCTCGTTAGCCTTGCTAATTGTTGTTTTTATATTTGGTGACGTTAGTCTGGTGGCAAAGCGCATCGCTTTGTGATCATTAGGTCCTGGGTTCAAATCCTAGGTAGGACAAATGTAGTTTTCCTAACGAAAAATTTCCAGTACGAGTCCGGAGTCTGGAATTGTGCCCCGTGGGTGTACTCAGTACACCTCTGCCACCCCCTCTGGGGAATATAGGCGTGACGGTGTTTTTTTTTTTACACAATACACATATCTATACTTATATTCTTCCTTCCAAACACTTCCGTGCACTGCAGGATTTAGGCTTCCTCCAAAGATCGCCAGCCTTTATCCTTTAGTGAAGTTTTATCGGCTAATGAAGATGAAAATATTATGATAGCGCCCCTGAGCGGTCAGTATGAAGGCCGAGGGACGACTGCTATAAGCTTCTAAACTTCTATCAGCTTCTTTTAGAACATCTCTGGAAAGAGACAGTACCTGGTGTAACTCAAGGATTTGCATATTACAGCAATAATATAATGTAAGAGCAATAATATAAACTCAAGTCAAAGCCACAGTCGTGAAATAGGCGCCCTCCATCGCTGTGATGAGAAAACTTTTAGGGGTTTTGCAACTTGGGGATTTAAGGAGGAATGCAGTAAAATAGACTGATGTGTTATTTGATGGGAAAAAATAAATATATAACGATAATGTTTATGTTGTTGGTTTTGTTAAGAAATATTAGGACCCAAGTGAAGGTCGCGGGTTGTTAGGTGTATGTACCTATTATGAGAGTGGAAGAAGCGAGATAGGTGTAATGAAAGAACCTAAAATTTATTTAGACTCTTGTTTTAACCAACAAAGAAATCCCGCATGATAATACAAGTATCTACTTATAAGGATATTTTGACCAATGGATGACATTGACAGGGGGACGATTAGATTAATCATTTAGTAAAATGTTCCTACTTCCAGGGAAATATTTCAACAGGTGGGTCAGCATGGATACTAATTAAAAAAAGAATTTAGGTGAATTTCAAAGCAAACGGCAACTGTGCGCCTATCATGAAGTGATATTTCACTTGATGATCAACGGTTAGTTCCGATTTTGGCCGCGGCCACTAGATCCTTGTATAACTGTAGATTAGATTGTTCTTTTTTTGAAAATACCTTGTCAGATACTTTGGTCTCTGATGTGAGGACATTTTAATATCCATGTGGAATCACTAAGTTAGCGAAGGTCATAAAAAGGTAGTGTCCGTAAAGTAATAGACGATCAATCGATCTAGTGGTTTAGAGCATAAGACAAATCTTTGTGTGTCCCCCAAATTCGTTTGAGTGTGTGATCAGCCGGTGCAAAAGTCGGTACAACAATAGGCTATTCAATTTACAATCCCTCACTCCTGTAAATTACCGAACGACTAACAAAACGATTTTACAGAGTACCGATTGAGCATTGATTCGATTCCCAGTTTCCCTTTCAATTCCCAATTTTTATCGGCATTTGGACATGAGATTTGTTCGACTTTAATCGGAGTGAAAAGTGGTTTCCGATAAAATATTGTTTTATCAATGGATATGCCGTTCCACGATAAAACTTGTGATGCCTCGATTGAGTTTATAAATGTTTGAAGTGATACGAGAGATTTAGACTCTAGTGCCTATAACAAATCAGCCTATACTGTCCCACTGTTGGGGAAAACTTTTTACGACTTGAATAGAGTTTTTGTTTTTGTTTGAGGGTAGGTGCAAATAAGTGCAATCGTGTTTTTGAAATCTTAATTGATACTTTAATATTTAAACCTAGTATTTACATTTATTCGGGATTCTATACATTGAAATAAAGTGTACTTACGATTATTACATGTCTATGTGACATTAGCACCACTTTGTATCAACTGCCAGCTCATCACAACATAAAACCTTTAGTACACCATTTTATTCATCTATCATGACACAATTGGACGAGATACTATCTGTTCAGAAAAACCTGGAGGACACCTTCATGAAGAGGATGGGGGAACTGGAAACACAAATACAGAGTGCCGGTCTCGCCAAGGACACTATGGCTAAAGTTTCGGAGGAGTTTCGGACGTTCAGGAAACTTATCTTTAATATGCTTGGTCTGCTCCGGAGGCAAATTGGCGAGTGCACCTCCTTGGGACCTCCGTGACGTCACGGCCATAAATGCGCACCAACGTACTTAGGCCACCGCGACGCCACGGTCTTGCAGGGCGCACCCCATAGTGGCCTCCAACCTCCCCTTACAGCCACCCCAAGCCTCGCTTGTACTCAACACTGATACTTCTTCATATTCCTCCGAATCTGACCGCTATCCATAAACAACTCGACGCATCGGTCACTAGCTCATATAATACATACCATGTATTGGAACCCTCAAAGTTGCCACATTAAATATAACCGTATACCGTAACCACATATTATAATGCGTCAATGTCCTTTCAGTCTTTTATGCTAGACCATAGTAGAATATTTCTCTTGTATCCCCAATCCTTTCTGTTTTTTTTCCTGAGACAAAAGCCGAATAACTCTCATCTGTCACCTTGACCGTTATACTTTTTCCGCAACCATAAACTAAAAAAGGTTATTCGCGACCGCAGTTCGCGAGAATAGGCCCATTCTTGTAAGGTTTTTCAAGTCAGTCAGTCTGGAGAGCAAAGACGTGGTTGAAAAGTTCTTCCACCGCCATCAGAGAGTTTTTAACGAAGACCCGGCAAGCTATTTTTGCGAAGGCGCGTTTGCACTTCGGTGTGCATTCCTGTTGGACGCAGGACGGTATCATGGTGTTTAAGGTGCCTGATGGAAGTCGACACCGAATCACGTCCTTAGACGAGTGGACTCCCCTGATTTCGAAGTACGCATAGGCACCAACTGGACCTTCATCAACCAGGACCAAGAACGAGGCTAGGGAATCTGGAAAAAATATGGCTCATAAATAATTACTTTTTTTGCAAGTATACCTATATATTTTCCCCAATTTCTTCTCATCGTTTATGTACTTACTTTCCTCTGTAGTTGTATGTCGAGTTGTCCAGTACGTCGCATTTATTTCCTGTTTCTATTGCCTATCTTATTCTTTTACACTTTTTATTGTTTGTTACTAATGCTTCTTGTTTTTTTATTACGTACCGTCATTATTATAATTATTTACACCAATTGCGATTATAGCGCCAATAATTAAATGTAATTTTGACAAATTCAATTGGATGCGTTCCGTTCCAGATTATCAAACTCCAACTTACAGTTTGGTGCACGCATAACGTTATGTTTTTTATTTTATTTTGTTTACACATTAGCGAGTTCTGGTGTGCCAATCACAGTGGATTCAGTAGAGACTAAGCTTCTGCAAGATATTAAAAGCTCTGAGTTTTTGGCCCTTTATACAAATAAACGTACTGGCAACAAAAGAAGACAATTAAATGAAAAGACTAATAAAACTTATAAAGGTCCCCGGTGTTTCAACTGTAACCGATATGGGCACATTAGTAAAAATTGCAAGTTGAAGAAAAAGGAACAAAATGTAAATAAAGATAACTGTGTTTTCTACGACAGTAAAGAATGATGATGGGTGGTATGTAGATTCAGGGGCATTCATGCACATGATTATGAAGCATGACTGGCTTTATGATGAGGTACCCCCTCCGATCACAAGTATTAAAATTGCAAATGATAAAATGCTTTCGGTTAAAAGTAGTGGCAAAATAAAATTGAATGTCATTGTAAAAGATGGTAAGGAAGAAACTATTCAAGTAAACAATGTGCTATATGTACCAGAAATAGCGACTAATCTCCTGTCTGTTAGTCAGATGATTAAAAATGGGTGTTTCGTACAATTTAATACCCATGGCTGTAAAATATTCAATAAAAAGAATACTGAAGTTGCAGCTGCACATCTCATCAATAATATGTACCGGCTGAATACTGACACTATTCCAGTATACGGTTGGAAAGCAAATAAGACTGATTTTTTAATATGGCATTAGAGAATGGATTTAAATAAACTAACAGAATATGCTGATGGAGTGAAATAAGCTCAAAATAAAAACAAAATGATATTTGAATTTTGTAAACAAGGTGTTCAAGTAGGAACAAAACTCACAATCCAGAGGTAACTGAATGAAACGCAGTTTTTCCGCAGAGCAAGGATATTTAATAACTTTCTATTAACATACACAGTATTTTTATGCGGCGAAACCATACCGCGATTTATTTCGATCCTAGCGCCATCTAGTTGCAATAATAAACTAAAGATTCAACATTCCGCCCACCAAAAGGATAATTTTCTTTTAGTACCGCCCACCATGAACAAAACGCATTATTAAGAAGAGCAATGGACTGTAATTAATTTAAATATTCAACAGTGAACGGTGTCTAAACAATTCAAAGGCAGATGACTAGATGGCACATGGCCGTAAATAGGTAAAAATAAACTAATAACAATGACTTGATGCATTAATTACACAAACGCAATAATACCAAAATGACATTTTTCTGAACCTTCAACACATAAATGATAGAAATAAGAATAACTTATTTAACAGGTGTGAGCTGTTGACTTAAATAACTAGTACATTGTGTAAAACATCTAGACAACAAATGTATATAATTTGAACAATATAAAGAAAGTGACGTGCATTAAACCTAAATAACAAAAACATTCACTTTAACACGGGAAGCAAACACAACTTTGAAGTTGGACGTTTGATCGTAGTGTCCTTACACTTAATGGTCACACCGCGAGTGATATTGTCCTTTCCCGGATGCAGTTCGACAACTCTACCGTACAACCATTTAGCTGGAGGTAAGTTATCCTCCTTTACTAGTACAATGTGTCCTAACTTAAACTCAGGAGTATGAGTAGCCCACTTATTCCTTTGAAAGAAATGGGTTAAGTACTCTTGGTTCCACCTGCGCCAGAAACCTTGCACCATTCGCTGCGTCAATTGCCACCTGCGTAGAGTACTCATATTGGAGCATTCGTAATTATAGTCGGGTCAAGTGGATGTCCTCCTAAAAAATGACCAGGTGTTAGAGGTGCGGGATCTTCTGGATCAGTACTGCCCTGAGATAGAGGTCTTGAATTTAGACATGCCTCGATTTGAGACAGTACTGTGGCCAGTTCTTCGTATGTGAGCGTAGAATCTCCTACTACACGTTTCAGATGGTGCTTCACACTTTTTATTCCGGCTTCCCACAGTCCACCGAAGTTGGGAGCGTGAGGAGGGATGAAGTGCCATTCTGTGTGTGCATTTGCTAAAGAACCTGCCATCTCTTTCATATTTTCTTTCCTGGGAAAACAGCAATTTGAGCTCTTTGGCGGCACCAACAAAATTTGTGCCATTGTCACTTTCTGACCGCCATGAAAGGTTCTCTCATGAGCAGCGGCTACAATTAACTTAGCTAAATTAGACTCATGAGCAATTATAACTGGATGCTTTGTATCATCAGGTAGATGAGAGAAACGGATTCTACCCCCAACTCGCAATAACTTATTATTATCAAAAAAAGGATTTAATTTATACAAGGAACTCTTTTTGTGTAGGGGCTGGCCATTATCGAGAGCATTAATTTCGTCTTTAAACCATTGGTGTTGACTTCTTCGAATGCAAATGTTGAAAGCCTCTTGGATCTCAGAAACGGAAAGGTAAGGTGTTATTGGCGTACCTGATTTGCTATTTTTTGTTATCAATAGAAACCTTCTACATACAGCTATAACTCTTATTAATTTTCTCAAGGAAGAAAATCTGGACCAAAGTTGGTCATCCTCATCCGCATTGACTTTGGTTGTGTGAACAGCGACAGACTTCTTCTCTTCATTAGTGTTTATGCCAATAGGCCGGGAATACTTTATTGGATCGCTCCGTAACCAGCCTGGACCATTATTCCAAAGATCACTATTTAGGAGTACAGTTGAAGATGCACCTCGTGAAGCGATATCAGCAGGATTATCTTTGGATTAGACATGAGCCCATTGCGCGTTATCCAGCAGACTAAGGATCTCCGAAGTACGATTAGCAACGTAAGTTTTCCAGCGACTCGGATAATCACTTAACCATGCTAGCACAACAGACGAGTCTGTCCAAGCATGTAAGTGTGACTTTGGAATATTCATCACCTGAGCTACCTAAATCAATAATTAAGCTGTTAGAACTGCACCATTCAACACTAGGCGAGGAATCTAAATTTGCTTTATTAGAGCCACCTTTGTTTTAGCCGTAAGAAGATTCGAGTGAATGTTTCCATCAGAGTCGACAATCCGACAATACACAGTGGCTGCGTAAGCCATGGTGGAAGCATCACTAAATCCGTGTAGCTCTATTGTAATATTGTCATCTCTTTTACCTATCCACCTAGGAATGTGAAAGTTTATGAGTTTGACTAAATCTTTCCTATAACGATCCCACTCTTCCAAGATTTCCGGTGACAACTCGTCATCCCAACCCATACCAGTTATCCAGAGTTTTTGAATAAAAACCTTTGAGGTAATAATAGTTGGTGCCCCCCTAAAGGATCATATAGACGCGATATTTCTGCAATAACTGTTCTTTTTGTTTCAGGTGCAGCCGGATGAGACATCTTCACCGAATAATCGAACTCGTCAGTGGAACGATTCCAGGTAAGTCCCAATATTTTTGTTACCTTATCCGTTTTTATTTCCAGATCTCTACCGAAATCTTCATGCAATTTTCCTAGCAAATTTGCTCTATTACTGGTCCAC
Organism: Phalera bucephala; assembly: GCA_905147815.2. Lineage (NCBI taxonomy): Eukaryota > Metazoa > Arthropoda > Insecta > Lepidoptera > Notodontidae > Phalera > Phalera bucephala. Next base: position 36,922,939 of record LR990615.1, on the reverse strand, counting down.
TTATGCAGTTTAAATCCACCCCTTTGTAACAACTTATTTAATTCGTTGTGTATTTTCAGAGCTTCGATTTCAGACTGACAACCCGTCATGAGGTCATCCATATAGAAGTCCGACATAACCCTTTCAGCAGCCAATGGATACAATTCTCCTTCATCACAAGCCACTTGTTGTAAAGACTTGACTGCGAGGTAAGGTGCACAAGATGTGCCAAATGTGACACGTGACACAATGTCGGATATCTTGAATTTCGTCACAAGGATCCTCTCTCCAAACAATCCTTTGAAAATCTGTGTGCTCGTCTGAAACCTTGATTGGGCGATACATCATGACGATGTCTGCAGATAGCCATACAGGATGTTGCCGCCATTTCAACACAATATGACGCAAGTCTGCCTGGAGAGTGGGTCCTACCATCAAGGTATCATTCAAGGAAACACCGTTAGTTCCCTTGCATGATGCATCATACACCACTCTTACTTTAGTGGTCAGTCTATCTTGTCTAACCACTGCATGGTGAGGCAGGTAAACTACGTCATTCGGATTTCTCAAATACTCATCTGTTATCTTTTCTAAATGACCAAGCAATAAATATTCATTGATGACATCCGAGTACTGTTGTTTTAATTCAACATCCTTAGCCAACTTCTTTTATAACCCTTGCAATCTTTTAATAGCAATAGCTTTTGAATTGCCATATTTTCATGATGGATCGTCACTGCGAAAAGGCAACTTAACAATGTAACGCCCACTGCTATCTCTTTGCGTGGTAGCTTTATAATGATTCTCACAGGCCTGTTCTTCAGGCGTTAAGCGTTTTTTTAATAAAGAAGGTTCAGAGTCAAGTTCCCACAATATCTTTAACATGTCATCATATTCAACTTGAGCATGCATATTGATGAGAGTGTTATGTTGATTGTGTGAATTTTCTTCTCCACCTACATGGCCCGACACAATCCATCCTAAATAGGTATCTTGTGCCACCGGAGAGCCGTTGGGACTCTTGATTATACCTTCTTTTAGGATGTGGCAATAAATTTCAGCCCCTAACAAAATATCTATTTTATTAGGCACATTAAACTCAGGATCAGCTAATTGTATGCTATGAATTTCTGGCCAATCCTGAATCCTAAACCTAGTGTACGGCATAACTGAAGTCAGTGCGTTTAATACATGCGCGGTTACTGGTATATATAGGTATAATGAATGAAGGGTCGTGCAGTGACTGTATTTTAATCTTCACTACATGTCTGGAGACAATCCCATTCTGACTACCTCTAATTCCAGCTATAGTAGTCTAAGTTGCTACCTTTTTTAAACGAAGTAACTGCGCTGCTGCTTTGGTTATAAAGGACGCTTGCGATCCCTGGTCTAACAACGCTCTCAAAACTTGAGCGGACCCATCTTTTGACGCTGCTCTTACGAGAGCTGTGGCTAATAGAACTTGTCCCTGTGCATAATGCACAATTTAAAAGATGGGTTGCTATATTAGAAGAAACCTCTCGCTCTGGGGCTTCTAAATTATTTTCATGTGCGGTTGTAGGCTCCATTGGAGTAACAGCCGCACTAGTTACGCTCTGATTCTGTGGGTGCAATAACGAATGGTGTTTTCGCTGACAAATTCGGCATTTGGTGATTACTCTGCAATTTTTATTTGTATGATTACTTCCAAGGCAATTAAAACATACACCTAAATATCGGGCAATATCACGATGCTGATCTACATCCTCGTTAGAGAATTTTTTACAATTAAACAACTTATGAGTTTCGGAACAGTATGGGCACGACAACTTGATAATACTGTGCAACACCTTAGGCTGAGATATGTTAGTGTGTGTTACCTTTGGTTTGACCTTAGGTTCCACGAATTCAAGACCGCGAAAACGAGTCTCCAAAAATTCTCTAAATTCTTTGATCGACGACAGATCCTCGGATGATTGACTAACATGCAGTTCCCACTGCTTCCGAGATTCCATGTCCAACTTCAAACTTACTACATATATAAGAATCACATCCCATGTACTTATATTTATACCAAGATTCGATAATTCGTGCAAACAGTCAGTTGTTACATCCAAAAGTTATTTGAGTGCAGCAGCTGACTCCATCACTATATTACGCTGACCGAATAATCTTTTTAATATACAAGTTGACATAAACTTTTTATTATTATAACGGCTTCTTAACATATCCCAACATTGTTTATAATTATCTTAAGTAATTGATACATGCCTAATAAGCTGCTCTGCCTCACCTGACAACTGTGTTTTAAGGTAATGTAAGCGTTGAACATCATCCAAGTTTGGATTTTTATGGATAAGAGACGTAAATAAATCCCGAAAAGACGACCACTCAATATATTTCCCACTAAATATTGGAATTTTTATTTTAGGCATTTTTACTAAAGAACCTCTCTTTGACTTGTCAGATGAAACATCGCTACATGAATTTGATTTCACAGTTTTATTTTTGAACAAAACCTTTTTAAGATCAGTTTTATAATTAACATAAATTTCAGAAACGGTTTCAAAAACATCTGTTTGGAAATGACTCTTTATCTTGCTGCTGCCGTAGTTGCCTATTATTGCCTCGTACTTAGTGGAAAAACTCTTAAATAAATTTTCCAAAGTTTCCAATCTTGCCTCCACATAGTGGTCATTGAGCCTTTCTTTCGGCGTTTTTTTATAATTCACCGAAGCTTTTTCTATTTGACTTTTTAGATCTTTTAAAATAATAATTTCATTCTCCATATTTGAAGTCACTATCTCAGTATTTAACGTTGTAATTTTTTAAGTAAGTACCTGACAGCGTGAAACGGCTAAGTCAATGAAGGCGTAAATTTTCTAAGTGTTTGACACGACTTAGTCGCTCAGAAATTGGGCATAGATTCCCCGTCTCAGCCAATTTGAGCGAATTATTCTAAGTCCTAAATTGATTGCAATTTTTCTAAGTCTATACACTTATCGACACTTAGCACGAAACAGACAAAAAGTACTTACAGTTTGTCCAGGTTGCACTTTATCACTCACATGTACTCACAGCAGCTTTACCAACTTAAGCGATAACAGCACAGCGCTACATTAATTCACCAAAAAGCCCTTCGGCTCGTATGGACCTTGTTCAAGTAGGAACAAGACTCACAATCCAGAGGTAACTGAATGAAACGCAGTTTTTCCTCAGAGCAAGGATATTTAATAAATTTCTATTAACATAGACAATATTTTTTATGCGACGAAACCATACCGCGATTTATTTCGATCCTAGCGCCATCTAGTTGCAATAATAAACTAAAGATTCAACACAAGGAAAACAGTCAAGGCTGCCATTTCCATCTGAAGGTTCCCGAGCAAAGAAACCTTTAGAGGTGATACACTCTGGCATATGTGGGCCGCTCGAGGTGAAGTCCCTTGGTGGAGTCAGGTACTTCCTCACATTCACAGACGATTATACCAGGAAAGTATTTGTATATTTTTTACATAACAAATCTGATGTGTTTACTAAGTTTTAAGAATACAAAGCCTTAGTAGAGAATCAGCTTAATTTGAACATAACATGTTTACGCACTGATAATGGCAGAGAATATTTAAGTAATGAATTCTCAGATTACTTAAAGAAATCAGGAATTATTCATCAAACTTCTAATCCATATACTCCTCAGCAAAATGGAATGGCAGAGCGAATGAACCGCACATTAATGAAAAGAGCTCGCTGTATGTTAATTAATTTTAACTTACAGAAACAGTATTGGGCGGAAGCAGTAGCCACAGCAGCTTACATCACTAACCGTTGTCCAACACGAGCACTGTCATATGCTACACCTGAAGAGTTATGGTCGGGGAAAAAGCCAGATATGAGACATTTAAAAGTTTTTGGTTGTGAAGCCATGGTTAAAACACCTAAAGAGAAACTTCAAAAACTGGACCCTAAGGCAAGTAAAATGACTTATTGGCTATTCTGATACTACTAAAGGCTGATAAATAAAAAGACACAGAAAATAATTATAAGTAGAGATGTTATATTCATAGAGAATTCAATGAAAAGAAACTATGTAATGGCGCCTCTGATTGCTGCTGATAATGATGATACTGCATGTGATGTACAGTTGTATGCACTAGTTAATACCCTTTTAGATACCTTTGCGGTCAGTGATGACTCTTTTCATTCCGATAAAGGCTCTCTGTATATACCTGAAAAAGAAGAAGATATAATAATACAACAAAGTAATATTTTAACAAGGTCTAAAAAGTCAAAACTATTAAAAATTTCTTTTTCTTCGCAGCTTTAAAGATATTAATACTGAGCAGTTAAGACTGGACGCGAGCAGTGTAGACTGGACTTCTGTTTATAACTGCGTTGACGTAAATGAAAAAGTATCGCTATTCAATAAAACAGTGCTGGGTTTATATGATACGCATGCGCCGGTAAAAAAGTGAGAGTTAAGCATCGTCCCGCGCCTTGGCTATCTGATACCATCAAAAAAATGATGGCTAAACGTGATAAGGCGAAGAGATGGTACAGAAAGTTTCCTACAGATGTAAACTGGAGTCAGTACAAACAACTGAGAAACCGCTGCAATCGTATGAGTAGGGATGCAAAGAGGCGTCACATACACAGTTCCATTCAAAATTTCAAAACAACACAAGTTTGGCAATTTCTCAAGTCGTTTGGTGTTGGCAAAACCATTACTCCGAATGTTCCTAATGAGGACGTGAACGCATTAAACGCACACTTCTCCAAACCTCCAACTTCGGTTAAACATGACATAAAATCGTCTACTCTCAAGTATCTCTCCAATCTTCTCTTGACAGTATGTGCTTCTTTCTCCTTCAGCCCGATTACGGAGCAAGACATCAAGAAATCCATCTTGTCCATTTCCACGAAGGCGGTTGGTGATGATGGCATCCAAATCCAAATGCTCTTACTTATCTTGAATGAACTTGGGCCTGTCATCACGCACATTATGAATTCTTCCCTGGAGACGAGCGTTTTTCCCGATATTTGGAAAAAAGCACATGTTCTCCCGTTACCCAAAACTCAGAACCCTTCGTCTTTATCCCATTTCCGACCTATCCCCATCCTTCCCTTGCTATCCAAGGTGCTTGAGAGTGTTGTTCAAGGTCAACTGTCTCTCTATCTCTCCTCTCATGGCATTCTAAGTCCTTATCAATCTGGTTTTAGTTCAGGTGACAGTACAGTTACAACTCTAATCAAGATAACTGATGACATTAGACAGGCTATTTAAAATAGACTTCTCACAGTGTTAGTATTATTGGATTTCAGCAGTGCTTTTAATTCAGTTGATTTTGACATCCTCTTAGGCACCTTATCCTCTCAGAATGTCTCCGCTCCGGTAATTGCGTGGTTTAACTCTTATCTTCGGGGCCGCTCCCAGTCGGTTCGCTTTGAAGGAGTTTCCTCTGATTGGTGCGATCTTACTGCGGGTGTGCCTCAGGGTGGCGTCCTTTCTCCTCTTTTGTTTTCAGTTTTCATAAACTCTGTTACTAAAGTGATTACTTCCTTCTATCATCTCTATGCCAACGATTCGCAGCTGTATCGACATTTTAAAATTGAGGAGCTTAATTATGCAATCAGCGTCATCAATGATGATCTAGAAAATATTAGCAAGTGGGCAAAATCTTTTGGCCTTCTTGTTAATCCGGCTAAGTCTCAAGCTATCATCATTGGTGGCAAATACTACATGAACGCACAAGTTATGAATTCAGATGCTCGCCTTCCAATTGTGCTTGATTCTGTATCTATACCCTACTCTGACACTTTTAAGAATCTAGGTATTTTTATGGACTCCAACCTTGCATGGAGCACTCATATTATTGAGGTAAGCAGAAGAGTCTACAGCTCCTTCCAGTCTCTCAAACGTCTTCAAAAGTTCTTGCCTTTCCAAACTAAAATAAATCTTGCTCAGTATCTTCTCCTACCTCTTCTTGACTATGGAGATGTCTGTTTCCTTGATGCCACTGAAGAGCTACTGAACAAGCTGGAACGTTTGCAGAATCTGTGCATCCGCTTCATTTTCGGTTTGCGTAAATATGATCACGTATCAGAGTAAGAGGAAAATTGAAGTGGCTGCCTATTCGGCGGCGTCGAGACTCACATGTTCTTTCTCTTCTCTACTCCATCCTTCGTAGTCCTAAAGCTCCTATCTATCAACGTGAGCGTTTTGACCTTCTTCTCCCTACAGATAGACCCTGTCGTAGTGCTACTTCTCTCCTTCTTCGTACTCCTCTTCATTCTTCCAGTCGATACGATAAGTCTTTTACTGTTCGTAGTATCCGTCTTTGGAACTCACTTCCACAACTTTCAGCTCATCTCTGGATGTTGATAAGAGAAGAGTCAGGCAACATTTCCTATCTGTTTGCTGATTGATGCATACATATAACTTTTTGTACTATTTATGTATGTATATGTAGGTATATGAATTTAGTATTTGTGTAGTGTATGTAATTTATTTATAATTATGTTTAGGAATCTTATATATTTTCCTTTTTCTCTGGATCGTGAGATTGTATAACTGCCCTCTTATTTTTCTGTCTTATCTCTCAACACTCAAAGGTTCGCTGGAAGAGAACTCATATTTTGAGTTAAGCTCGCCTTTGTATATGACTTGTGAAAATTTACAATTACCTCTGTACTGTATACAATAAAGAATAAATAAATAAAACAAGAAAATAATACTTACCTCTGTCAAGGTGCAGTTCCGGACTTACATGATGTAGCGAAGACCTACAATGAAGCTATTTAATCATGTGATAGCGAAAAGTGGAAACAATCTATAAAAGAAGAGTTAAAAGCACATGGGCAGAATGAGAATTGGAAGTTGGTAAAGAAACTACCAGAAGCAAAAATAATTGGCTGTAACTGGGTGTTCCGTATAAAAGATGAGCCATCCGGTATGATTTATAAATCCAGACTCTGTGTTAAAGGATGTTCACAAAGTTATCAAATTGATTACAATAAAACATTTTCTCCAACTGTAAGATTTGATTCTGTACGAATATTACTTTCCGAAGTATGTCAATATAACCTTGAAATGATACAGTTTGATGTTAAAACAGCTTTTCTCTAGAGTGACATAACAGAACATATATATATGACCCCGCCTGAAGGGATAGATGCAGCATTAAACTATGTTTGTAAACTCAAAAGATCTATATATGGGTTAAAACAAGCCCCACGCTGTTGGAACAGCAAATTTAATGAAGTATTAAATAAGTTTGGTTTTGAAAATAGTCACTCGGATCAATGTGTCTATACTGGCCATGTGAATGGAGTTAAAGTGTACCTTCTGCTATATGTTGATGATGGGTTATTAATATCAAAGGCGAAATCGGTCTTAGATAAAGTTTTAAATGATCTCAAAGAAAAATTTGAAATAAAAACAACAGAGGTGAAGAACTTTGTAGGATTGCAAATATAAAGGTATAAAGGTGGTATTTATATTCAATAATTCGACTGCGCTGAAATTTAGCATACGTATGTAAGTTCGATGACAATGGAATAATTGAGTACATACTATGGACCCAGCTCCAACACAGTCTTTTGATGGGGTTAAAAGGTGGCCATGGGAACATGTCAACTACACAATATAACCACCTCTTGTTTAGGTTTGTTAGATTGGTATTGACAAGTACTATACAACCAGATGATGTTTAGGGTCTGATGATGAAGTGGCAAGGTGATCAACGGTCCAACGGACCCAAATACTAAACATACTCCCGCAGTGTTTGAGCTCGTTGGATTTGCTTTAACGAGTTCTATAGACTCTGATGATATTCAGGATCTGCTGATAGAACCGGAGGGTAGCCAAAGAAACTACCCAACTACTCAACATAACCCCGCCGTGTTTGGGTCCATTGGATTTGTCTTGACGAGTTCTCTAGACCCGACGAATCTACAATTTGGCGCTGAAACTGGCCGAAACTGAACCCGGTACGAAACCCTCAGAGCGCGAGTCCTACTTGCACGTGTTCAGTTATTTTTATCTGCTATGGAATTGCACCTACTCCACTAGTTTTTGCATCACCCTAAGGTAGATTAGTAGAGAATGCCTCAGGCATTAAGTCCGCCTTTGTACCTGTAGTGCATAAAGCATTAAATAAAAAAATAGAGAGTCAAATAAAAAAAAAGCAGGTAGACCAAAACAGTACTTATGAATAGTCAAGAATGAGACATATCTTTTTACAGTACATATCTACTCAGACTCTACCACTGAAAAGGCAAGAAAAACGACGGTTTCTCCACCTCCTACGTAATCGCGAGGACTGATTCAGAGCCCAGTTTGCACATGTATACTTCTGAAATCTTCACAACTATATACCTATGTGCTTCTTAGTAAATATGAAGAAAAATACTTGGGGAAAGCTTAACAAATAAGGCTGTATCAATTCACAATAGACACAAATGCAACACTGTCACACTTTTCAAATTAGCACCAATACAGCTTTCCATAATATGGCCGTACTGTATACTCCTCTAACAACCCGTTCTGGAACAAAAGGCGTAAGTTCTAATTATCTATTTCTCTTCTATTATCTTAGAAAACTTTCCGATATTTCTCAAACAGAAAAGGAACGCTTTTTCCTGGAATAGGTATATTGTTATCTGCAAACGAATTCAATATTTAATGGGTACAGACTTACCCAAGATTCATATTCGCTATAACTAATCTCGGCGCTAAATAATAAAAAAAAAAAAAAAAAAATAATGTCTAACGTCCATGTCGTACCCACCGCACTCACCGTTGGGAACTCTACTCTTGAAGTTGTCGACGAATACATTTACCTGGGACAGGTAGTCCGGTTAGGTAGGTCCAACTTTGAGAGAGAGGTCAATCGACGAATCCAACTCGGCTGGGCAGCGTTCGGGAAACTGCGCAATATCTTCTCATCCAAAATACCTCAGTGCCTTAAGACTAAAGTTTTCAGTCAATGTGTGTTACCAGTGATGATATATGGATCAGAGACGTGGTCTCTTACAATAGATCTCATAAAAAAGCTCAGAGTTGCTCAGCGAGCTATGGAGAGAGCTATGCTCGGCGTTTCTCTACGCGATCGAATCAGGAATGAGGAGATTCGTAGAAGAACCAAGGTTACTGACATAGCCCTTAAGATTAGCAAGCTGAAGTGGCAATGGGCGGGCCACATAGCGCGTAGATCGGACGGGCGTTGGGGCAGAAAGATTCTAGAGTGGCGACCACGTATTGGCAAGCGCAGCGTGGGACGACCGCCTGCCAGATGGACCGACGATCTTGTGAAAATCGCAGGAAGTCGTTGGATGCAGGTGGCATCGGACCGGTTACGCTGGAAAGCGATTGGGGAGGCCTATGTTCAACAGTGGACAAGTATGGGCTGAGATGATGATGATGATGAATCTCGGCGCGTCACGACAACTTCGTGAAATTATCATGTAATTGTATTCTCTATATCACTGGAGAAACTTTAAACCAGCTTTACTCAAAATGTGGCCCGTCGAGCTTTAGTGCCCGTTAAGCCCAGCTGGCATAGTAATCAAGTTGTCCACCACTTTAAATTTCACGCGGATCCAGAGAAAGTGTTGGCGCGCTGAGTAACATAGGTAGTGTTCACAATTTCAGATATTTCATTAAAATAAAGTTTTGGATTGTGAAAGCAAAATTTTCTCAAGATCACATGTGGCTGCATAAAAATATTATATTATAAAACTTTTAAGATCATTCAGCCAGATTAATTGTGAATACTTTTTATTTTTTTATTAATACAATAAATAACCCATGAAAATCGAATAACATTTTTATAAACACCTTAATAAATGCCGCGTACCATAACTAAAATGTATTTATGGCGAAAAAAAGGTTGAGTATGGCTGCATTACACAAACATTTCACGAAGTTATCTTAACGCCTCGCGTTGCGTGTGTAATTGGTCATATCGAATAAGGTTATTTCGCCTCAACCCGAGATGATAAGGTCTACCGCATTTTCCTCACGAACGGTCCTTTCCAAATTACAAAAATACAAATATAAAAAGTGTTTATTTTGGTTTAACAAAATTGACCAGGGTATTTGGACAGGCGGGTTGGAATTGTATTTTTAGATTACTGTAGAGTTTGGTTTGTTCTCTACACTTGAGAGTGTTAGTTTTGTCGAGTTGTACTTAAACGCCTGATGATCTTGTAAAATAGTTTATTATCCAGTCCACAATTCGCAGTTAAACAGTTAAGGTAAGTTAAGTAAAGTAAACAAAAAACGTTGAGTGTTGACACGAGTTTCGCGTGGTAAAGTAATGAGCACACTGAGTAATAATGCTGTACAAACAAAATTATATGTACGAAACCGTACATATTCCTAACTCGAAAAGAGAAAAAAAAAACAAGAAATAAAAAATTAGAATGAAAGCATGTAGTACAAAATAAAAAGTAAAAAATATAAATTAGAACTAAATGTATAAGTAAATATTAGTTTTCTAATATAAATTGTATATCATTGGGAGTAGCCGCGGTAGAATCACGTCGAGGTTCCATCTGCGCTCGCTTGGCTCGTGCCGCCGCCGCCGGTTGCGCTGCTGCCTTGTCCCTGGCTCCACGCTCCGCCACCGAAAATGTCCGGAACAACTTCCGAGTTGCCTTAACTGGATAGGGCTGCAGCTCGATGTCTTCATATTGTTTTGAATCTTTATTAGTAGGGTTGACCTTCACCCGTTTGGCACAGTAACCACGTTTCTTAGTAATCCAAATTAATACTCCAATGGCCGCAGTCGCTAAGAGTAAATAGCAAATAGCGAACTGATGAATGTCGTTCCCAGAGATTGATGCAGGAAACTGATCGTGTTTCTTTATATCTTCCAGCCTTTGACGGACAAATTCTATGTTTTCATCTTCCAATAGTTCCAATTGTGGGGTTTTCTGCGTACTTATTATAGCGTTGATAGATGTATCAAGCGATGGAATCTGGATATCTAAGTCCAACATCGCTTTACTATTATAGTTGTTTCTAGAATGTATCATAAAGGTTTTGGTTTGAAGTATACATCCTTGTTTCAGTGTTACAATAGCAGAAGTGTCGATGACGTGTGTTGTGACTTCGTCATCACATATAGTTCGTAAAGTGCATGAGTCACAGCAAACCGCTATCCATGTGTTTGATAATTGTAACTTTATCCACTGTTCTTCACAAATTGTTTTCTTCATATTACAAGGTGAAATATTCTGTTGGCTTAATAGTTTGGCCTCACAAGGCGCATTGGTATTTTCGATATTTTGTACGGGATAATTTACATTGCAGACAAAGTTATTGCTGCTGTGCTCAATGCAGTGCGTTAGTGCATCTTCTGCAATGCTGACGTATGTGTTTTTTCTAAAATTTACTGCAATAAACTTCGATGCAACTTCAACCGTTGCGGTTTCATTGTGAGTTGTCTTCAGTGGTAACGGTATGATTCGAAATAAGGAATAATCATCGTCACTCACTAGCGGAATGTGCAATTCCAGTAGAAAAAAATCGCCGGTAATACGAGCTTTTGCATAAATCAGTTGGTACATACTTTTAATGTTTTGTTGTAAGTCTTCTATGGGTAACGTCAAGGTTTTTGGTAATCTTCCAGATATTAAAGTAAGTTGATTGATTAAGTTTGCCGGAGAAAGTATGTGCACATCGACGTGTCCTTGGTATACGTCAGTTAGGGCGTTGAACAACATTTCTTGTATGTTTTTCAAGTGAGTTAGTAGTATATACGCCGTTAATGACGTAGAACTAAAGTAGTTTGCTGCTATTGTGGCCTCGAGTGTTGATTCGATTTTTGCCATTTTCAAATCAGTTTGGTTTATGAACTCGTTAATCAATGAAAATTGCTGTTTAATGTTGGCTTCGTTCTTAGCAAGTATGCCATTTTCTAATTCAACAATAGAAGTCTGGTTCTTTATCAATTCTAGAAGATAGTTTTCATTATTTTGCATGGCTTTAATATCTTCGTGATATTTATCTGCAAACCGCTGATCTAAGATTCCAAATAGACTATTAGCCACATACCCCACTCCATCGATCAGTCCTCGTTTGATACGACCGGACAAATGTTTCTCAGGGGCTACAGGAGTGCATTATAGTGTTTCAGAAGTACCAATTCGTGACCAAGTTGTTGCATGGTGACTTCACAGTATCTTGGATCCAGTTTCTTGCACACTATGTTTACATTCTCTAAGTACTTTTCGATTCCTTTCACTCCTTTCCAGTATGTACTAAGATTAAAGTACATAAGCAGCTTCCATTCGTCGTGGATTAATTGTATTTCACCCACGTTGTCATAATAAATAGGACGGTTATCACCTAAAGGCGTGATATAATTTCCCTTTGCACTGTTTTGCGCGTTAGCGCCCTTTACACCACCGCAGAGCGATAAGAGTGTAAGAAAAACCGCACAAGTGATGAAAAAAGGTTTCTTCTCCAGCTTTTTTGTTGAAGTTTCAACAAACAGGTCTTGCTTTTGAGTTACGCAGTTGATTTTATTGGAAGTTTCTTTGTCATTAATCGGCAACGGCGATAGTTTCGTAATTGGCCGCTTCATAGTGCCAGCTTGCGTTTTTACTGTAGTCATTCTGACTCGACCGTCAGTGCCGGGGTGAATATCGATAATGCGGCCCATGGCCCATTTTCCCGGTGGCAGGTTGTTGTCCTTTATTAAAACGATGTCATTGTTTTGTAGATTAGTAGTTGTCTTTTGCCACTTGCTACGCGTCTGAAGCTGCGTAAGGTAATCACTGGACCACGTTTTCCAGAACTGATTCAACATTTGGTTAGTTAGTTGCCATCTCAGACGCAAATTTAATTATTGATCATCTTCGTGGCTCGATAGAGGTAACATCATCGTAGCACTTCCTGTAAGGAAGTGCCCAGGTGTCAAGTAGTGATAAAATTCGTCAGGATCTTCCGTAAGTGTACAAAGAGGTCGTGAGTTCATGCAGGCCTCAATCTTGGCAAGCAAAGTATAAAACTCTTCGTACGTCAGTTTCTGATCACCCAAAACACGCCGAAGATGGTGCTTCATGGAGCGCACTGCAGCTTCCCATAGTCCTCCTGCTGTTGGCCAGGCCGGGGCGTTAAAGTGCCACTCTACCTCAAGTTTAGACAGTTCGTCATAAAACTCGGGTGGCAATTCTACTTGGAACAACTCGAATTCGTTCTTTATAATTTTTGAGGCTCCAATAAAGTTAGTGCCGCAATCAGAGTAGACGTGTTTTGGTGTTCCACGTCTCGCGCACATCCTCTGAAACGCCGCAAGAAACGTTTCCGCGCTCAAGTCTGATACAAGTTCTATGTGCACGGCTTTGGTCGTCATGCAGATAAATATTGCAATATACCCCTTTGACGTCTTCACTCCTCTCCCCTTGTTCAATTTCACATCGACATGCCCTGTAAAATCGACCCCTGTGTGTGTGAAGGGGCGACAGGGGGTTACCCGTTGCGTCGGTAGATCAGCCATGAGTTGATAATTATCATGTGTCTTGAAACGATGACAACGCACGCACTGACGTAGTTGTGTCTTCACGGCCCTGTTGCCTCCCATAATCCAGTAACGTTGACGTATGAAGGCCAGAGTAAGGCGTGCGCCGCCATGCAAAGTCGCCAAGTGAGCTTGGTCGATTACCAGTTGTGTAAATCTACCGTTTCTGGGCACAATTACGGGGTTCTTCATGTTCAAAGGCAAACTTGTTTTGTTTAGGCGTCCACCGACACGCATGATACCATCTTCATCTAAGTATGGATTTAGTTTAAAGACTGCACTCTTCTTTGTTAAAGCTCTACTATTAGATAGTGAGCTAAGTTCTGTTTCGTATTCGCAATTCTGTGTGTATTTTATAATCATTTTGTTACAAGTATCTAGTTCGTTTATCGTAAGGTAATTCGGCAGCGCATTGTGAGCGTCCGATTTCATGTCAGCTGTTGCACTTTTTCGCGTTATTGTAATAAAGCGCATAATCCAAGTTAATACACGAGTGGCTCGTGTCAATGAACTAAATTTATGCAATAAATTGCGAATTATGTTATAGTCATTGTTTGCATGTAGGGTTGTCAATTCTTGCATCAAATCAATATTAGTTGTAAATGCAGAGGTTTTCGTAAGTTCTTTTTCTGCTTTGAACGTCTTCAAAAAATCTGGACCTTTCCACCATAATTCGAAGTTTAAAAGTTTGCTTGGGTATAGTTCTCGTGTTGCACAATCAGCTGGATTAGTTTTAGATTCAATGTAAGTCCATTGCGAAGCTGGTACCACTCGCTTTATCTTCGCAACTCTGTTCTCTATGTATCGCTCCCATTTAACATTTTGTCCTTGAATCCATGCCAAGACCACTTTGGAGTCACACCAGGCCCATACAGTGATGTTGTGTTCTTTCAAACTTTCTTTGACTTTCAGAATTAATTGTGAAAGTAATAAGGCACCACATAATTCGAGTCTTGGCAAAGTTGTTTTTTGCGTTAGTGGGGCAACCCTGGTTTTCGCAGTGAATAGTGTTACAACATGCTGTCCGTCTTCATTCTTAGCGCGCAAGTATATGACGCACGAGTATGCCCTTTCGCTTGCGTCGCAAAATCCAAGCAAGTCTATGTTATTATTTGTACTGCCGACCCATCTGTTGATTTTAATGGTTTTCAGTTTTGAGAGTTCTGATTTAAGTTTAAACCATTTATTTTGGATCTCTATAGGTAGCAATTCGTCCCATTTAAGGTTTTCGGTCCACACTCGTTGAAAGATAAGTTTTGCAGTTATAGTTACGGGTGAGAACCATCCCAGTGGATCGTACAGTTGCGATATTTCCGACAGTAACGTTCGTTTAGTAAGTTGCTTATTCGTGTCATCTAAATTCCATTTGAAGGTAAATGTATCTGAGTTAGGGTTCCAGCCAAGCCCAAGAGTTTTCTTTGAATCTTCATCTTTGAATTCATGGGTAGAGGTTGAAATCTGATTCTCATTAAGATGTTTTAATAACTCTGGACTATTACTCGACCATTTTCGTAAATTCATTCCTGCTCCTTTTAGTAATTGTATAAGTGTAGATTGTAATTGTTTTGCGGATTCCAATGAATTATGCCCACTCGTCAAGTCGTCGACGAAAAATTCGTTTTGCAATATTTTTGCAGCGGCTGGATACTTATGCCCGTCGTCCATTGCTAGTTGTTTTAATGTTCGCAAAGCTAACCATGAGGCACATTTTGTACCGTATGTTACAGTACATAAAGCATATTCTTGCAAATTTTCAGATGGAGAGTTTCGCCAAAATATTCTCTGAAGATCATATTGTGTTTCATCAATCCATATGCATCGGTACATTTTTTCTATATCCGCAGTGAACGCGTATTTGTATGTTCTCCATTTCAATATGAGCGCAAGCATATCTTTCTGTAGGTTGGGGCCTTTATGCATCAAACTATTTAAGCTATTTCCAGAGGTAGTTTTTTGTGACCCGTTGAACACTACTCTCAGTTTAGTAGTAGATGACTCTTCCCGCAGGACTCCATGGTGTGGAAGGTAGCATGTAGGTGACCAGCTGGCATCCGATGACGTCATCTGTTGCACAGGTATCATGTGTTGTAGTTCTTGGTATTCATCAATAAAATCTTTGTACATCGATGCCAGTTTTAGGTTTTTCGCTAAACGTTTTTCCAGCTGGAAATATTGTGAACTCGCTAGCGTACGTGATTTTCCGAGCTTCTCTTCAAAATGTTCAATCATTGGCATCTTCACTATGTATTTACCATCAGGAGCTCTTCTAGTTGTTTCTCGATAAAATGCTTCACAGCGATCATCAGGGCTGGCATCCTCGGGCCCTTGAGTGCTATCTTCAGTTTCCCAATACTTGGATAGTTCGGATAGGTCAACGATTGTCACATGGCAATTAAATGTTTTGAGTTTTCCGCATAAAATCCAACCCAATTTGGTTTGCTGGGCAATGGGAGATTGGTAATCGCCTTTAAGTACTCCTTCAAGTATGATGTCAGCATACACATCAGCTCCTAATAATAAGTCGATCGAGCTCGATACGTTGTAGTTCGGGTCTGCAAGTTTTAAGTTTTCAATATGAGTCCAGTTAGATCTTTTGAACGTTTGGTTTGGTAAGTTGTTAGTAAGTTGGTTCAGTATCAACGACTCAATAGTAAATGAATAATCAGAGTGTATGGACTTGCAGGTTAAGTTCATGCGACCTTTGCAGTCACTAGTAGCAGATCCGAGCCCAGATATAGTTGCATTTAATCTGGTGCGGGGTTGTCGCAGAAGTTGTGCAGCCCTTTCTGTGATCAAATTCGCCTGCGAGCCCTGGTCGAGTAATGCTCGCAGCGTAACGTAAGTTTCATCAATAGCTTTGACTTTAACCTGTACTGTAGTCAATAGCACTTCCATACTATCGGCAGATATGTGATGTGAGGTCTGTTGCTTGGAAGTAGAAGGTTTGGGTCCAAAAACATAACTTCCATATCTTGAAGTCGGTTCATTCATATGCAATAACGTATGATGTTTCAAATTGCAATGTTAACACGATTTGTGTGACGTGCAGTTAGCATTGCCGTGGCTGTATAAAAAATTTTTGCAGATGTTGAGTTTCGCAACAATATTATTTCTTTCTGCAGTGTCTTTGGCTATGAATTTATCGCATTGCATTAACACATGGCCCTTTTCGCAGAATGGACAGTTTCCAAATGAAGTGTGAAATGTTTTCGAATAGTCTCTATTGCCTTCAAGTAAAGTCGATTTTTCATAGTTCGATCTTTCGTTTTTGTTCGTATAATTATTGTATGTTTTTGTAGGGAAGTTTTGGTTATATGTCTTCTTAAAGTTTCCGTTAAATCTTGATGCTGGGTTTTGCTTATGGGAGTTAGGAGAATCCTTTTGACATTTTTTTATAGTTTCTAAAGCAATAAATTTGCCTTCCAGAAATGAAAGAAATTCGTTTAAGTCTGGCAAATCCCGGTTATCCTTCATGTCTTTAGTGTATTCGTTAAAAGTCACAGAATCCAATTTTTGTGACATGTGGTACACTACATTAGGTCCCCAGCTACTGACATCGACCCCCATGTTCGAGAGTCCATTTAGGCTTTCAGTAATAACATCGTGCATTCTTTTTAAGTTGTAGCTTGTTGCATACTGGATTCCTGGGAGTTGTTGCATTGCGTTCATGAAAGATGTAAATTGGAGCCGACGGTTGTCATACCGGTGCTTCCAAATTTCCCAGCACGAATCGTAGTTTTCTGCACTTACCGTAAGATGTTGTAACAAGCGCTCAGCTTCTCCTTTTAGTTTGTTCTTCAAATGCTGCATTTTTTGACATTTAGATATAGCAGGGTTGTTGTGAATAGTTTCTATAAATAAATCTTTAAATGACAGCCATTGTATGTAATTACCGGAAAATTCTGGGATTTCAATTTGTGGAGCTGATCGTTGATAGTGAATATTAGACCATATTTTATTATTTAACAATTTTCTCAAACGATCGTACTTTTGTTCCATACTTTCGAAGTTTCGCGTGTATTCTTCCTTCAAACTGGATCCTTTTAGCGCAACTTCCAATTTCCAATGTAGTTTATCGACGGTATCCCATTTAGATTTCAAGATAGACAAATGATCTTCAAATTCCCACTTTTCACTTAACAATTCGATGTTAACTTTAGACATTGCCCTATCTAAGGCTCTAAAATATCTTTCTTGGCAGTTCAGCAGCTCTTTTAATTTATCGTCAGTGTCTTCTTCTAGCATATCAGTAAGGTCAAATTCTAGTTTCTGTTGCCGTTGCTGGCGATGGGCAACCAATATGTCCATCATGTTCCTTTTCGTAGCTTCATACATCTGGTTAGTTTTCCCATAAATGTCATTTGTAAAGTAGTTAACATTCGTTTTGTCTAAAATTGCTTCTACAAGTGCTTCGTGACGTTCGTGAAAATCCACCCACTCCTTCTCCAGTTTCGCAAGGCCATTTTCCAAATAGTCGACCGTTTTCCTGGTGACACTGTCCTTCTTGTAATTAAAACACAAAGTCTTGATGTTTTCAAAGCTCATCACTTGTTCGTTAAGTAGTTCCATGATTAGTTATAATAATTAGTTAAATTTTATTCAGTTACAGGTAGTTTTCCAGTTAATCCAAGTTGCCGAATGTAGTAGTTCTCAAATAAACAATGAGTTCGGTAGTATAGTTCAGGACACGATGACCGCAATAGTCTGCAATCCTTTTTTCAGGTCCAATCCAAATTTCCAGTTGTTTTGTAGCCCGCCTCAGTTTAAGACGTAGTGGCGCTGTATCTTCAGGTTCTGGTCGCTTAGTATTTAGTGCATTCATACACTACTTATGATATGAGCGCCTTCTCAATTTAACTGGGGAGGTCCGCTTGTGGAAGGCCAGCCAAACCGATTCGCTATCATAAATAGAGTTTTAAAATACCCCAAATACCTGGTTACTTTCTCGAAGAACCACTAAATGTAGAGTTTGGTTTGTTCTCTACACTTGAGAGTGTTAGTTTTGTCGAGTTGTACTTAAACGCCTGATGATCTTGTAAAATAGTTTATTATCCAGTCCACAATTCACAGTTAAACAGTTAAGGTAAGTTAAGTAAAGTAAACAAAAAACGTTGAGTGTTGACACGAGTTGGGAAAAGAGCAATTTATTATCCTGCACTAAGGATAATTCAAATAAATTTTGTGCGTACAGCACAAAGCCGTTTCCTCGTGGCGGGTTAGTCTGTATCTCATCTCACAAATCTTATCCCACTTGGGTCAGTTGGTTAAACTTCAAATTATTAAATTTATTTTTTCCTCAACTGGACCCGCTGAGGTATTTTTGTAAAAACCTAAGCGGGTCGAGATGGTGAAATTTTCTCTCTTATACGCTTATCTATCTATCTATATCATCATGCCAGATCCAGAGGTATAGATATATATATTTCGCTGAAATGCTCCCTGGTTCGCCTAAGCCGCTTTTCGATCGGGTGGTAAATGTACAAAATGTGTCAAGTTTGACGCTTTTAAGCCGACACCAATAAATAAATTTGACTTTATCTTCACAACTAAATATATTGAACAAAATCAACGTCATCCGAATTTTGTACACTTGTGTTGGTTAATAATTCTCTAGCTTCTCTCCGCTCCACTCTTCTCTATTCCAAAAGACAGCCAGTCTTACAAACCATTTTCACCTCCTCTACTCTCACAGTTTCTCTTTAAAATTCCAAGGTATCAAATGTAGGTATTCTAAGTTATAAATCAAATCGAACAGTGGACAAGAATAATGTTATATTTGCCGAGAACAAAAATATAGGAACGTGTTCAACTTATTCAATATCACACGAAGCTCGGATCGCCACTTCACTTGAATAATGTCGCTGGCACTCGAGATCAGACCTGCAATCCTAGTCTAGACAAACCTCTGCAGTTTTTACTGTAACTTAATAAAGAGTCGTGGGAAAATGGAGATGAAATATTTCATTGAAAACTGTTTGTAGTTGGAAAATTATACTATCACTGCGTATGTGTGTGCTGTGTGTACTTTGAGATTTCCCATTAATACAATCTTGATCCAATGACTTAAGTACATTTAAGAAATACAGGCATAAAATAAAAAATCGACAATATGTTTTTGACATAAATTAATTAGAACGTCATCATAGGGAAGAAAATGCAAACGTTAAGAAGAATAATGTCTAAATATTTTAACTACTATTAAACCCGCGATTAGACGATTTGCAAACATCCTTTCTTAGTACCTACATTATTATAAGAAAGTGGACTCACCGGTTTATTTAAAGTGGGTGTTATCTGTCAGTACTGTTACTATTTGCCTCTACTGGCCAACTGCTTGACGTGCCTTCTCTTACAAAATGAGGTGAGAGAGATTACTCTCTTTTTGATGCCATGTAATAAATGACTCGATAGTCTCATTATGTCATATGAATAACTTAATATTCATACTTTTCTACACAAACCCAGTGTGAATTAGTTGAGGCAAGTTATGGCTACCTGCTGTTGGACCCTTAGATGATGAACTTCAAGCCGTGCATACATCCAACTCAATCAAACGACTACCTACCATATTAAGTGTCAGGCAGTCAGTGTCAATGGCTTAGCATGCCTTCCGAAGCACGGAGACACTTGAAATGAAATACTTGCAACAGACCCACAAGTTTACGAGCTCCAAAAGCGCCTTAATAGTACTTACAACTGATAAAATATATTCTAAGGTAAAATATGTTCTTATAAACGTGAACACGAAAAAATCCGGATCATCGGATCATGTGCGAATGTCACAGATCGTGATAGCTTCGCGCGTTGATCCGCGCGGAATTGCGTTGATCCGCGCGGATCGGATGTAGTACGCGGAGCAAATGTTTGAACGTCCACGTTATGAATGTTTGAATTGGTAAATATTGCCTTTAAAATGATAACTTTATGACACACAAAAACGTTAGATATTATTTTTATCCGAAATCAACCCCAGCATGCAAACCCCAGCAGTAAGCAGGAAAGTGGACATAAGAGTAGAATTATGCTAATGGATTTTTTTGCACAAACAACATTATTTTTTTTATTTTTAAAACGGGAAAGATGGCGCTACCATCGCCATAGAAATTTTGACTCCGAGTAAATCAAATATTATAAATTGTTTTAACACCAGTGATCAGTCTCTAAATTCACAAAGTGATAAATATAAGGCTGAATTTTAAGTGATAACGTTTGCAACAATAACTGTAGCTATGTGATAAAAGTAAACTGTGATATTGTGATGTCGGTGTATTTTGTGTTTACAATATATTTATTCTAACTTAGGGAGCATTTCAATACCAAAAATACACTTACCTGAACTAACACAGTGCTAAAGGTGAATTAAGATAAACTTTAAATCCAAAAATAAATATCTATCTGCTAAACTCTTGTATCTAAAAACTCGTTAATAAAATTAATTTCAAAACATTATGACATTGTCCTGCAAACTAGCGACATCTACCGTACAGCAAGACAATCTGTCGATAAAGCAGTATACCTAGCACTGTGGAAACCATTACAAATTTTCGATATTAACGATTAAGTCACCACAGCGCATTATATAGTGGACCCGGGCTGGCACGAAGAGTGTTCTGGATCGAACCTCGACAACTGAGTTTCTTTTTGAGATATTTATCGAATTATTTAAGGACAAGTAATAAAATTATTTTTATTATTTAATAAAATTAACCGATTGTTTGACAATATTTGCACAAAATAAAATATGGAATCCGAAAACATAACATTTCGTCAACCACAACGATCCACTTCATTATGTGATATACATTCTGATGGTTCAAGTATCTTTGAAGAAACTATGATGAGTCTCCCAAACACGTCTTTAAATGGTAGTCAGACTCTAATTGAATTAAATGAAAAATTGGAACGATTGACGAATGAACTAAAAAGTGCTCATGCAGAAATTGAAAATTTGAACAGTGAGAATACCGAATTAAAATTAGAATTACACAAATGTCATAAAACAATAGAAACCTTTAAAAAAATAACTGTAACTGACATACAACACAACATTACAACTACACCTTGTTCCGAACGTAAACGGAGAAATAAGAAAATAAATGCCACAAGACAAAAACAATTAGATCAGAATATCAATGATAAAACGTCGCCTTCTACTAATATAATAAATCATTGTGAAGCAAACGAAAATGAATATCCTATAGAGTATGGATTAAAAGAAACGAATAAGTACAATAATTTTCTTCCAGAGAAAACACAGGAAACAAGCTTAAAAAAAGAAATAATTAAAAAGAAGATAATAATAATTGCTGATCAACAGGGACGTCGAATTCAAAAAACTCTACAGGAACTAGTCGGTCAGGATTTCATAGTAACCTGCTTCTGGAAGCCTGGAGCTACGATGTGTGAAGTACTGTTATCAGAAAAAACGGAAATAATGAAACTTAATAAAAATGATTTTGTGCTTGTATTAGGAGGTATAAACGACTCAGATCCAATTGAACTATTATTTCGAGTTAAAACTTTTATAAATTCTACTAGACATACAAATATAATCATTTCTGACGTACCCTATAATAGACATCTTAATGAGTTGAAATTAAATAATGAACTGAAGTTTACTTGTTCTAGATATAACAACACTACTTTCCTACAATTGAATCATTCTGTATATTCCTTCCGTGGTATTTCTGCCTTACACAAATGTCAACTATTACTCAAAGATATTTTACGTATAGATTATAAAACGAAATATGATACTTATAACGAAAGTAAGCAATATCTTCTCACTTATTTGAATAAAAGTACACAAACTGATACATCAAACCTACCAGAAACGCAAAAATATTTTTTTCGTGAATAAAAAATTAATAATATTGCATCAGAATATAGTTGGTCTTATAAATAAATCAAACTTACTGACACTATCCTTGGAAAGGCTTGAAAGTGAGAACAATCCAATTGACATTTTATGTATATCTGAGCATAACATGCTAGTAAATGATTGTAAATTACTCAACATAAGCAACTTTACACTGGGATCTATTTTTGCTCGCAAATCACGCCATGGTGGTTCTTGTGTGCTAATTCGTAATGTACATAAATTTAAATTAATTCGTGAATTAAAAACTTACTGTATAGAAGGTATTATCGAGTGCTCAGGAATAGAGCTTGTGGACCATAAAATAATGGTGTTTTGTATATATAGACCACCTAAAGTAGCTCAAGAGGACTTAAACATATTTTTTTAAAAACTAGAGTCCCTGTTAACTACATATTGTCAAGGTAAGAAAAAAGTTATAATATGTGGGGATTTCAACATTAACATTATAAACAAGACAAAAACATCTGCTACATTTCTACAATTACTGTCATGTCATAATCTGAGATGGGCGTTTGAGGAGCCTACACGTCGGATCAGCGGCATATGTATAGATAATTTTCTATATAATTTTGGTGGGTGTAAAAGCGGGCTTTTAGAATTAGCTTTATCTGATCACACAGCTCAGATGCTTACATGTCCAATACTAAAGAGCTCTGTTTACAAGTACTGGTTCACTAAAAAACGAAATTTAAGCCAAGAAAATATAGACAAATTTAAAAAATGTATAAACTCTTTGACTTTTTGTGAGGTGCTGGAATCCGAGAAGCCAACTGAGGCTTTTAACAGCTTTTATGAAACATTTGTTCTGTTCTACAACTTATGATTTCCTGCTACTTACGTAAAAAATAATTCAAATAAAAGACCTAGATGGATCACAAAAGGTATAAGGACGTGCTGCAGACGAAAACGTCAACTTCTGTGGTTATATCGATCTAACCCAACAGTAAAAAATAAAAAAGCGTTTAAATCTCTCTCTTCTAGGTTAAACCACATTATAAAACTTACACAAAAACGTCAAAACAACTACTTTATTGAATCAGCCCCTAATAAATGTAAGGCTACTTGGAAAATAATTAATAATTCAAAATATAATTTACCGAAAGATGAAATTCACGACATCAGTATTGACATCGATAATATTAAAACAACGGACGACCCTCTGACTATAGCTAATTCATTTAATAATTTTTTCATAGACCAAATTTAACAATTAAACTCCGACGCAAATGTAATCCAATCTGTAAATGTTCCAAACTCTTTGTTTATGAGCCCTACTACTTCCGTCGAAATACATAAAATAATTTCAGACTTAAAAAGTACGAATAGTACTGGGTACGATAATATATCTACGATTATTTTAAAGACTATTTCATCAAAAATATCCCCAGTGTTATGTCATGTAATAAACCTATGCATAATGCATGGTGTGTTTCCTGACAGACTAAAACGAACTATAATAAAACCACTATTCAAGAAAAACGACAAACACTCTATGAATTGTTACAGACCTATTGCACTGATTCCAGTAATTTCCAAAATTTTTGAAAGAGTAATTTATGATAGAATCTATACTTTCTTTGAAATTAAGAACCTGTTTGCCAAGGAACAAATCGGATTCCGAAAGAATAAATCTATAAACATGGCAATCTATAAGTTTTTGAAAATAGTTATGGAAAACATTGACAAAAAAATACCAGTATGTGGGTTATACATGGATCTCACCAAAGCCTTTGATCATGTGGATCACCGTAAACTGTTACAGAAATTACATATGTATGGAATAAGAGGAAACGTCTTAAATTTAATACAGTCGTATCTCTCTAATAGAAAACAGTGTACACAAATAACTAGAATATGTCCTAAGACGAAAAAAGAAATACAGTATTTATCTGCCTACAGAGATGTAAAATTTGGCGTTCCACAAGGGAGCGTACTTGGACCACTTTTATTCAATATTTATATTAATGAACTTCCAAATATAACTCGTCACCCCACAATCTTATTTGCAGATGACAGTACTGTAGTTATGAGAGGTAAAGATAAGGAAGGTCTGGAAAATGAAATAAATCGGACTTTATTAAGTATAATAGAATGGTTGACATCAATGAATTTGAGGATTAATTTAGAAAAAACATATATTATGACTTTTAAAAATAGAATCTCACAAATATCAGATCTTAATGTTACCTACAGGGGAAATTTGATTCAAGAGGTACAAACGACAAAGTTCTTAGGATTACATATTGACAATACACTGAATTGGAAGTTGCATGTTGAGAATTTATGTCTAAAATTAAGCCAACAATCCTATGCACTCTTTATGCTTTCCAAGGTTGTGGACCAGTCTGCAGTATTAACTGCTTATAATGGCTATGTTGCATCTCTGTTAAGATATGGCATAATATTTTGGGGTCATTCCACTAACAGCGAACAAGTATTTATAGCTCAAAAAAGATGCATACGAGCTATTTGTAAACTCAAGCAAACAGATAGCTGTAAACCTTACTTCAGAAACTTAAAAATATTAACAATGCCTTGTCTATATATGTATGAGTTAATAATATTTATAAAAAGAAATAGAAGCATGTTTGACAATTATAAAAGTAAACGGCATACTTTCAAAATATGTTGTCCGTCACATAAAACAGCTATGTATACCAACAGCGTTTTTTGTATGGGACCACGTGTGTATAACCATTTACCTAAGTCTGTCTTAGAAATAGGAGATTCAAATATCTTTAAGTGTAAGGTTAAGAGACTTTTACAGGATACAGCCTACTACAGTGTGACTGAATACCTCTGTGATAAAATGTTGGATCACTAGTCTAATATTAATTTATATATAAATGACTATAACTAATTTTATATCACTTGACATACATAATCTATATATAATATCTGACATAAAATTTTATATAATTGGAAAAGTTAGTAATTAGTATTCGTAATTTTATTAGACATAATGTATAACAAAAAATTATGATTGATGTAGATAATTATAAATATATATTTTAACCTGAATAATGAATATGACTGAATGGCTTAAATTATACTTACAATTTTATATTTTGCATGTCTAAAGGCAGATTATGGCGTCACATAATAATAAAATGTAACATCCTGTACTTGTACCCATTTTCGCAAATAAATGATTTGATTTGATTTGATTTGATTTTTTTTTAAACGTAGCCCCACACTATAATTTATTCCTGTGTCGTGGGTGCGTTTACAAACATGAAAATTCACATAAACAAATACCCAGACCGGAACAAATAATTGTGGATCACACAAAGATTTGTCCCGTGCGGGACTCGAACCCGCGACTATTAGACGCAGTGGGCATAGCGGCTTAAGCTCTTAACCACTGCGCTAAATCGTCCGTCAAATATATATAATATTACGAGGTACACCCAGGTGGAGACTGTAGGATGAAATGAAAAATAATGTTGGTAATGAATTACCTTTTTAAGAGACTGACCTGACGCAGCAAGTAACAGAGGAGAGTGGAAACGTGGTGCAAGGCCTTTCCCACCAGTTGGACAGCAATGGCTCTGAAAAATAATAATAGCATCAGTATTATAAATTTTAAATCTGCACTTGACTGCCTTGTCGGTCTGGTGGCAAAGCACATCGCTTTGTGTTCACGAGGTCCAGGGTTCAAATCCTAGGTCGGACAAATGTAGTTTTTCTAACGAAAAATTCCCAGTATGAGTCTGGAGTTTAGAATTGTGCCCGGTATGTACTCAGTACACCTCTGCCATCCCTGCTTGGGGAATATAGGCGAGACGGTGTTTTTTTATATCTGTACCTTCAGTGAAGGTGAAACAACTAGTAAGTCATAGTTTTGAGGAAATAGAGTTTGAAGTATAAAAATATTTCCGTCTACATGATTAGGGTTGTTAATCTATATGCATATAATACACTGTAAGGACGTCGTGCCTGTACATGGAATATTTTTAAGAAATAATAACTCAGGGGTATCATACTATCGACGTAGAAGCCAATTCTATAATTTTTGGCTTTCGTGTCTGTTTGTCTGTCTTCCGAAACGTATGAACCATCATCACGCAAAAACTACTAAGCGGATTTTGATGAAACTTTACATACGGATACCTTAAAATATTAGCAAGCATACTGTATAGTATTTATCTCGGAAAATTGAAATTTTCTCCGGAAAAATAAGCGAAATATTGAATATCTAAAAATACGCTTAACTCCAAACCTGTTTGATGGACTTAAATAAAAGGTTGTGTAATTTTAGCCTGCACTAAAGATCACAACTCTGTATTCTCAATTTTGTACTTATATTTTCGAAAAATCTAACAGATTCTGAGGAAAGAAAAAAATGACAATAATTCATGGCTCCAAAACAAATTAGCTACTAGATTGTCGTGGGATAAACTTCAGCCTATAGACTAGGATGTTGCCTACACATGAATTCATCCATGAATTGATATTGGACTCAGGTTCGTCTCCTCACGATATACTTTTCAGTGGTAAAAAGCACTTACTCGATATTGTTCATACACGTTTGATTCAAACACTCAAATATGGTTTCGTGCAGGAACCGATGATGCTTTCAGGATTGTTTCTTCTGGAGAGAACTCTAACGATGAAGGAGTCTGATACAAAACTTTAACGACGATTAATATCTTATGAGAGGCTAACATAAAATGTCTGACAAAACTTTGCTAAATATTTAACTGGCAATGTACCGTTTTTAGATATTATTACGCTAGATTATATCTTTATCTTTGACAGGGTAGATAGAGAAGTTTAAATCAGACATATTTTACTTATAATTTTAAAATAAATAGCTAAACTGATAATATAATATTAAAAGAATTCATGAAAAGGAAGGTATTGAACTGTGCGGACTAAGCGGGTCTGAGGCTGAACCCGGTGATAGAGATAGTTGATAGAGAAATAAGTCTGGTGGAAGTTGAGAAAATATACAATATATTCACTACACGGTTCTCCCGGGATATCTAGCTGTTATTTCTTCATACTAAAATAACAGAATGGATCTTACTAACACTTTCAAGGTGTTTTATGTCTCGAAATAATATTCGAGATACTTTTTATCCCGGAAAGAATCATGGTTCTTGCGACATAGCTGGTATTTACTCATATTAAAATGGTTAAAGGGATTATAAAGAAACTTAATAAAAAAGCTGCTCCGTTGGTTCGGGCATATAGAAAGAATGCCAGAAGAAAGAATGACAAAACAGATATACAATGCGAAAGTGGAAGGATGTAGGTGCCGGGGAATACCTAGACTATCTTACCATGACCAAATAGACCGTGTCTTAGCTGAAGGGCAAGTCAAGAGTCTCCGTAACCGGCGAGTGTGTATGAGACGAACTATGAGAGTGGAGGAAGCCAGAGAGGTATGTAAGGAAAGAACCTGTTGGAACTCTGTACTCTCTGCCTACCCCGCGTGGGAGCTGGCGTGATCATATAGATAGATAGATTAATAAAAAAGAAACTACACAGATATACAATGCGAAAGTGGAAGGACGTAAACAATAACTATTTATAGTTTCACAAATTATATACAATATTTACAATTATATAAAAAACAGCAAAGAATTATTAATTACCGGTAGTAAAACAAAGAAATACACATATTTACACAGGGTCAAATGGTTCCACGCCGCTGTCAGTTGGTAGTGTACCTAGAAAAGGACGTAGATATCGGGGAAGACCTAGACTATCTTACCATGAAGAAATAGACCATGTCTTATCCGAAGGGAAATTCAAGAGTCTCCGTAAACAGCGAGCGTATATAAGACAAACTATGAGAGTAGAAAAAGCCAGAAAAGTCTGTAAGGAAAGAACCTGTGGGAACTCTGTACTCTCTGCCTACCCCGCAAGGGAACTGGCGTCATGATATAGCTAGAAATAAAGAAGATATTTTATGAACACAATAAAAAAAAAATGTTTGTCCGTGTTAATATCCAGAACGGCGGAACCGATTTTAAATACACTATCACCGGAAATGAAAAAAATGGAGGATTTTTCAGAGAATATTTAAGACTACTTTTAAGCTCGGAAAATGCAAGATTCCCTGGGGGATAGTTATTTTTATTTCTTCATATTAACACGGCTGAATGGATTTTAAAGAAACTTATTATGGAGGTGTCTCTTAAGTCTTGAAATAATGCAAACCCAAAAAGTCCTACCTACCTATGTCAAATTACAAAATAAACGCGTGCGAAGCCGCGGGTAACAGCTAGTGGATAGTAAGTCCTTTATTACATGAAATAAAAGTATTTTTCGGATTTTTTCACGGTTTATTTTTGATTTTTAAGACCTCAAGACACCGTAAGCTCATTCTGCGTTGATCGGACCAACAAAAATAATTAAGAAGTTTGGGGTACCCCGAAACAACTATGCCTTTTGGACGTCTTACACCTCAGTCCCTCCCGTGAGTATGGGTGCTGCAAAGCACTAGAAACGTCGGGAACTTAAAAATCCAAAATAAACCGGGAAATAATCCGAAAAATAGTATTATTTCATGTGCAATATTCGCGTAAATCTAAGAACTCAGTAAGTCCTTTATTAGTTTTTGTGGTAAATATCAGGAGCTCACGTGGCAGTCTTCTTTTAGCCAGGAGCTATCCCACCATATAGCCACCTTATTTTATACGGGGGGTTGATTTACTCGACGTGAATTGTGTTTGTCGACCCATGTCGACCCGTACGACCCATGTCAAATTTATAGCTGAAGTATGAGCGCTCAATTCCTCAATACTACCCTAAAACGAACGTTTTCATCTAGAAATTCGTACCTAGTTTTGTTATTCAAGGATTTTTTGCCTACATTTTTACTCCAATAAAAGTAGATAATAATATTACGAATGTAAACGTGGGCGTGAGAAATAGAGAAACGAAATTGGTTAATCTGAAAAAATGTTTATTTGGGATTCGTTGTATTGTTACTGCTAAAGTGGATCGGATATTTCAAAAATACCGACGATATATAATTTGGCGACGGCTTGGTCTACTGGTTAGGAGCTAAAGTCGCCGGGCTCAGGGATGAGCAGTCGGGAATTCGATCCCCGCACGGGAAAATTGTTTGCTTCGGTCTGGGTGTGCGTGTATTGAAAATTTATCTTTATAAATGAACCACGTCGCAGAAATAATTCTTAGTGTGGGCCACTTTAAAAAAATATCACATGGATAATGTAAAACAAGATTTAAAGCATCTATCTTTAGCCGAAAGTCGTTTACTGCTGGACAAAAGCCTCCCTTAAAGACCGCCACAACGACCGGCTTTGTGTTGTATGCATCCAACTTCTGCCCGCGACCTTCACAAGGTCATCGGTTTATCATTGAACGGTCTTGTGTTATTTTAACATGTGTATCACTAATCCTTGTTTAATTGGCAGATACGTAAAGACTTTTTGGCAAGTATGCTGTAGCAGGATTTGTCAAAGGGAAGATCTTCCTGCCAGACGGGTGTAGTGTCTGGCGGGGCCTGCCACTCCCTCAATAGTTGTCGAGGTTTTGTATATATGTAACGCATCGTACAAACTCTCATATCGCGTTATCAACATCGTTGTCGATTTTATATTCGCCGTCATCTGTGGGTAGGTAGTCACATAGCTGTGCGATACATAGGGGTCGTTACAACTTAATGCTTTGAATCAGGTTGAAGAATTCTTTCATCATCATCATCATCATCTCAGCCTATACTTGTCCACTGCTGAACATAGGCCTCCCCAATCGCTTTCCAGCGTAACCGGTCCGATGCCACCTGCATCCAACGACTTCCTGCGATTTTCACAAGATCGTCGGTCCATCTGGCAGGTGGTCGTCCCACGCTGCGCTTGCCAATACGTGGTCTCCACTCTAGAATCTTTCTGCCCCAACGCCCGTCCGATCTTCGCGCTATGTGGCCAGCCCATTGCCACTTCAGCATGCTAATCCTGAGGGCTATGTCGGTGACCTTGGTTCTTCTACGAATCTCCTCATTCCTGATTCGATCACGTAGAGAAACGCCGAGCATAGCTCTCTCCATAGCTCGCTGAGCAACTCTGAGCTTTTTTATGAGACCTATAGTAAGAGACCACGTCTCTGATCCATATATCATCACTGGTAACACACATTGACTAAAAACTTTAGTCTTTAGGCACTGAGGTATTTTGGATGAGAAGATGTTGCGCAGTTTCCCGAACGCTGCCCAGCCGAGTTGGATTCGTCGATTGACCTCTCTCTCAAAGTTGGACCTACCTAACCGGACTACCTGTCCCAGGTAAATGTATTCGTCGACAACTTCAAGAGTAGAGTTCCCAACGGTGAGTGCGGTGGGTACGACATGGACGTTACACATTATTTTCGTTTTGTCCATGTTCATTTTAAGACCCACTTGTTGAGATACTCTGTTGAGGTCGCCGAGCATTCGTCCTAGATCTTCCAGCGACTCCGCCATGACCACAATGTCGTCGGCAAATCGAAGGTGAGTGATGTATTCGCCATTGATGTTGATGCCAAATCCTCGCCATTCCAAGAGTTTGAAGGCGTCCTCTATGGTGGTCGTAAACAGTTTCGGAGAAATGACGTCTCCCTGTCTTACTCCTCTTTTTATGGAGATCGCCTTCGTGCACTGCCCTTGTACTCGGACTGACATGGTGGCGTTATTATACAAGCACTTCAACACTTCGATGTACCGATAGTCAATGCGGCATCGCTGAAGAGATCTAAGAACCGCCCAAGTCTCGATCGAATCGAAGGCTTTCTCATAGTCCACAAACGCCAAGCATAGTGGCCGATTATACTCCTCGGTCTTCTGTATAATCTGCCGCAGCGTATGTATGTGGTCTATGGTACTAAAGCCTTTCCGGAAACCGGCTTGTTCGGGAGGCTGGAAATCATCAAGCCTGCGTTCGAGACGATTCGTGATGACTCTCGAAAACAACTTGTAAACATGGCTCAGCAGTGTGATGGGCCTATAGTTCTTTAATAAAGTGTTATTACCTTTCTTGAAAAAGAGTACCACCACACCCCTGTTCCATGCTTCCGGCGTTTTTCCTTCGAGCAAGATGGAATTAAACAGCCTCTGAAGGACTTTAAGTACCGGCGATCCGCCCGCTTTCAGAAGCTCTGCGGTAATTCCGTCTTCACCCGGCGCTTTGTTGTTTTTAAGTTGTTTGAGAGCCATCCTAATCTCGTACAGGCTGATGTCCGGGATATCTTCAGAGTAGTGTCGGGTTAGCTTGGCTCTTGGGTCTTTTACCAAGTCAACAACAGGTTCAGCTACTGAGGTATACAACTGCCTATAGAACCTCTCTATCTCCCTGAGCACCTCTGACCTATTCGACGTTACGTTTCCGTCCTCCGTCTTCAGCTTCGTCAACTGGCTTTGCCCAATAGACGCGTCTCTTGCGAACACTTTGGAGCCCTTGTTCTGTTCTATGGTCTCCTCAATACGTCTTGTATTGAAGGACCGTAAATCGTGTCGCAAGGACTTCAATATCTGTCCATTGAGCTGCCTATAGGACTTAGCATCATCGGAGGTTTGGAGTGTCATGGTACGTCGCTCAGCCATAAGGTTTCGGGTGTAGTCAGATAGTTTTTGAGGTCTATTTTTACGGTGGGGCTTATAATACTTGGACCCGACCGTATGGACAGTCTCTACCAGCCTGTTGTTGATTTCGTCCACTGATGCGCTGCTGTCTAGCAATTCGAAGCGGTTTGACAATTCGAGTTGAAAGTTCTCGGGGTTTTGGATATGTGTATTAGAAGGTCGGAGCGTAGACTTCATCAGACGCGATCTTTCCATTTTGACATTAATATTTAATGTGCCTCTGACCATTCGGTGATCACTGCCGGTTTTTACCCTGTGAATCACGGAGACATCATTAAATATTTGTCGCTTGGTGCTCATGATGAAGTCTATCTCATTTTTAGTGAAACCATCAGGGCTCATCCAGGTCCATTTCCTATGAGAGGGCTTCTGGAAGAAAGAGTTCATCATAAAGAGTCCCTCCTTCTCCAGAAATTCGGCCAGCCTCTGACCCCTGGGGTTGCGCTGCCCATATCCAAATTGCCCCACTCTCAACTCATCATCGCCCCGTTTGCCCAGTCGCGCATTGAAGTCACCCATAACTACTGTAAAGTGTGCTTTGGAAGTATGTATGGCTCTACTAATGTCCTCATACATAACTTCGACCTCATCATCTGAGTATGCCGAGGTCGGTGCGTAGACCTGTATGACCTTCAGCGAATATCTTTTGGATATTCTGAGTATCAGGTACGCTACCCTGCTCGACACACTAGTGATGGACACAACGTTGTTTATGAGTGACTTGTGGACGATAAATCCGACACCACCTTGGGACTGCTGTTCGCCCTCCCGGTAGTAAAACAAGTTGCCGGATTTTAAGGTTATCGTGTCCTCGCCCTCTCTTCGGACCTCCGATAAACCAACAATACTCCACCGCAACTTGTTTAACTCTTCTTCCAGCTCAACTAGCTTCTCATCTGTCCTCAATGTGCGTGCGTTGTATGTCACCAGGGCCAATTTTCGGTTTTGGTGGTAGCCGAATCTCTGCCGGAGATTCTTAGCACCCCTTGTCCTGTCGTTACCATGGCTTCTTTGGTAGTATCCAAAGAATACTACTAAATTTTGACATATTTCTCTCCTTACCACCTATTGCACTGAGTAATGTGGTTTTCTTTTGTCAGGTATACAAGAAGAACACAAAGATGCAAAACATCGTGTTTAAGAAAATAATATGTTGATTTTGAGTAATCCGCTAGAATTTATTTATTCATTTACACCTACAGTGCACATTATTTTAATAACAATTAAAAAAGTTAAGATATATTGCAGCTGATATGTACCCCTTTGATAGGTATGTACGACATTTAGCAAATAGTGCCTTAAAAATTAATAAAAAAATTAAACCTCAAAGGAAATCTTCTATGCAAATGGTTCCAGTACCTCTTTTTTGAACGCTCGAAGTAACATTTTGAATATCAACATCGTGCTAACTGTTGTAAATAAATTGTACTCATTACACATTTTGACTATGGGCGAGTCTAGGCCAAGATTAGTTTTAACATAGTTGCCTTGCATCTGCCTAGGGGTAGATGGAAGGTAACTACGAAGTGTACGAAGAACTGTCATAGAAACGCCGTTTACAATGTCAGTTCAGCTTATGACATTTCATACAGACCAACGAATCCATCTTTACATGGTACCATTTATATACAGCCGGTTGATTACTAACTGGAACTATCTATGCGTAACATTAACACTTAATCATAATAAATCTACGTCTTCCTTTTAACAGATACCATTCTTGGTAAGTACACCCTCGCCGGCTCACTCGCAAAACAATCTACATAAATGTCCCTCAACACGTTAAAACGTCACGGAGATGGGAACAAAACTGCTACAAGTGCCGGCATCCATCATAAGTATTGGACTGCTCGAACGGTAAATTGTGGGAGAACGCTTTTGGTTAGCGGTTCAAGGGAAAAAGGAAACACTTCTGGTCGTTTTAACTTTCATCGTCGCATATCCTTTTGATAAGTCTTTGTTATAGGGGTAACCGAGGATATTGCGTTATATTTTTACAAGCTTTTATCTAGAATTGCCGTGTTCATATGCCTTCTTCTTCTTCTTCTTCTTCTGTTTCGCCTCCAATTAAGCTGAAGTTTGGCAAAGGTATGTATATAAACTTTAGTGACATTGCAATAGTATGGTACCGTGGGGAAATGTACCCATAGGGTGGCCATAGGATTTGACCTAAACAAGATAGTGCTGTCGTGTTTCGTTAGATTTGTCTTGACAAGTGCTGTTTTCTTATGGTACGACCAAACCAACGCGTTCAGCCGCGGCCGCGGTGGCGTACACGGTGGTGATCAGCTCCTGCAGTAAAATGTTCACATCGACGTGTCCTGCGTCTGCACGCGCAATCATAGGGAAATACTGCCACCGTGATCAATGCCGGGGACGCCACCGCGGCCGCGGCATTGATATGGGGCTGAACGCTTTGATTTGGCCGTACCTTTAGTGATGTCTGTGAATATATGTACTTTATTATTGACTTTGCTAAATGATATATGAATCTTATGTACTAAATAGGATATTTGCATTGTAGTATATATACTTACAGAGTTCAGACAAGTTCTTTCCTTACAGGTTTCTCTAGATTCCTCCATTCTAATTGTTCGCTTCATACACGCTCGCCTGTTGCAACTTGGTATTCTCTGCATCCCTGTAAGGAACCTGGCGAAATAATATACTTACAAAACGTAAGGGACAGTGCGCAAAATCTGCAACAGATGGTAGCACTTTTTTTAATGGCCGGTGACACTCGTTATAGTAATGGTTGTCCTATTTGTAGCTACTATCATCTATACGTTTACTGGCCCAGTGTTGGACAAAAAACTTATCCTTTCAAAGTGTGTAAGTCTTATTTATTGGCATATATAAATAAATGGTTCTTTTTTAAATTTCACTTTAAATATCTGTTTTATTTTTCTTTCGTATATTCCAAATAAGTCATCAGTTTTCAATTATATTTACACTTGATTTAAGGCTTTCAGGGTTGTCGTGTCCTACTACTAGCTGTAAAATGTTTTATTACGGCATTAAACTTGAAAGTACCAAGGCTCGTTAAATCCAACGTAGAAAGCCTGTTTACTGTCGTATTTATAGCCGTTTTCTGATTTGAAAATTTCAAGATAAGTATCACGTAAGTAGGTATAAGTGTCGCTTAAGTATTGTAGTATTCATAAAATTTTAACTGACTGCTACGTTGGTCTATTGGCAAATAATGCGGGTTGCGATTACGTGATCCTGGATTCAATTTCTAGGTCGGACAAATGTAGTTTTTCTGTCGAAAAATACTTAGTATGATTCTGGAGTCTGGTATGTGCACGGTATATGGCAATCGGTTCGCCCCCCATAATGTGGGGTCCACCATCGTCGGCAAAAAGTGAGTGTACACAGTACTCCTCTGTCACCCCCGCTTGGGAAACATAGTCGTGATGATGTAAAATTTTTAGATGCCTGGGTCAATCTTTACCTACTGAATAATAATAATATCAGCCTATGCAGTCCCAGAGATGGCCAAATGCCTTCTCTCACAAATCGAGATAAGAGAGAGAGGTACACCACTCAAATGGTGCAGATTGGTAGAGACAGGTTCGTGGCCACATGCTGTTGGAACTTATCAAGCCGCATACAAGGCTTCAAACTTGACGTCGTGTGTGTGTGTGAATGATCTACCCTGTTGGCCACGGGGCCTTTGCTTCACCGGACAAGTCCAACTTGGCTGAACGGCTACTACATTAAGTGCCTTCCGAACTACGGAGACGCTTGAATATTTAAATGCCACAAACGGTCACCCATGTCAGGCCGACCAAGCCGAACGTTGCTTAACCCTGGTGATCGCTAAACACTACGAGCGACTCCGTACCTACTTACTCCTTAAATAAATGTATACTTAGGAAACCAGTTCCGAAAGAACTTGATTTTATTTGGGAGACATATTGTTATGAAACCAGAAATACCTCGTGTTCGCTATCACTACTACAAGGTCCTGGATTCAAGGCCTAGGTTGGACAACGTGTAGTTTTCTATCGTCAAATTCGCATGTCTGTGTATGAGTGTGCGTGCGTGCGCGTGCGCGATCCTGTGCCTGTGCCTGTGTCTGCCTGTGTCTGCGTCTGTCTGTGTCTGCGCCTGCGCCTGCGTCTGCGTCTTCGTCTGCGTCTGCGTCTGCGTCTGCGTCTGCGTCTGCGTCTTCGTCTGCGTAGGTATACACGAAGAATACAAAGATGCAACACATCGTGTTTTAAAAAAGAATATGTTGATACTCAATAATCCGCTTGTAAGGTTCGGTGTTTGTATGCAATGAAAGATGTTGCCTGTTCAAAGTATAGGTTTATTCTAAGACCAATTACATGGGTTACAAGAGTATATATAGTTGCTAAAGCTACTACACCACACCTACCGCCTTAAAATAAAAAAAAACAAAAACAAAAGAGCTTTTTTTTCAATTACAAACGAACAAATACGATGCTTCAAATATGTATGGCGTTAACAGTAAGGGTTACCTGATTTTTTTCTATTACATGTTAATTACCAGTTAATATAAATTTTCTTTCTTTTAATAACAGTACAATTTTTGTCAGGAAGAATATTTAAACATTATTTAATCATCAATCATCATCAATCAGCCTATCGTAGTCCACTGCTGGACATAGGCCTCTCCTAACACGCGCCATTGCACACGGTCCTCCGCCTTCCGCATCCAGTCTGTCCCAGCAACCTTTTTGAGGTCGTCGGTCCATCTAGCTGGGGGCTGTCCTACCTTACGCTTACCAAGTCGCGGTCTCCACTCTAGGACACGTTTGCTCCATCGGTCGTCGGTCCTTCTGCAGATGTGACCAGCCCATTGCCACTTTAGCTTACTGAGTCTGCGAGCTATGTCGGTAAATTTGGTTCTTTGTCGGATTACCTCGTTACGAATTTTATCCTTCAAAGAGACGCCGAGCATAGCTCGCTCCATAGCCCGCTGTGCGACTTTGAATTTGTGGTCTAGTCTCACTGTGAGTGTCCACGTCTCGGCCCCGTAAGTCATAACAGGTAGAACGCATTGGTTAAAGGCTTTAGTCTTCAGGCATTGCGGTATAGGCGAAGCGAAAACGTGACGTAGTTTGCCAAATACTGCCCAACCCAATTGGATCCTGCGGTTGATTTCTTTCTCGAAGTTGTTCCTACCAAATTGGACAACTTGTCCAAGGTAGACATACTCCCGAACAACTTCGAACCCAACAATATTATTTAATATCTATTTTTATTTTTTACATAAACTAATCGTGTTAATTTTTTTTTTAACAATTGGTATCTTTTTTTATTAATAGATAATATAAATATATACGTATTTTTCCAATCTTCTTTTTGCAAAATCCTTTTAATAATAATACCTTAACGATAGAAACAAAACTACTTATAATTAAGGTGATACATGTCTAAACAATATAAAAATAAACTTAAGTTTTAACGAATAAGCTTAATAATTACTTAAGCTTATATACAAGGTGTAGTAACTACTGAGTATATTGGTCATAACCGTAATTATTTTAATCAATTATTTTATTGAAAAGAATCCTTACATAGAGGGCCGTTATATCTATAAAACTTTATTGATATCGATCTTGGTGTTAAACATGCATTATTTTATATCCTAGATATATCCTTTATAGGCTCAGAATTTACGATTTCTGGCTCTTCTCACATTAAGAAACTAAATTCAATAATGTTCGTGACGTCACATTTCATCCTTATGAAAATATTCTTTTTGCAATTAAACTTCTGCAATGTCGTTTTACTTTCTATACACGGTTTTACACCTTTTTAAGTACAACACTGTACTAGTTTCTTCAAGGTACACTTTTTATTTTATTTTCTTGGTAGGCCTACCTTTTATTTATCTTTATTCATTTAACTTTTCAGGATACAAGGAAATATTTATTACATTATTGTGCGCACATTCCTTATAAAACAAACAATTATTTTTACTAATTCAGGCAGTTCATTTAACACTTTTTAAATCATACCATGTGTCCAAGTTAACTTCACAAGTGGTAGCTCGACCGAATAATGATCAGATTAACAAGAATTCCGTGCCTGCCTTGTATCCTGGTGAACCTTGTTATTATTGGGGCTAGCTCGCTCAACAGTGGATCTCGGGCTACTGTTGATAGCGATTGCTATTTCTCTACTCCTCATATATTATTATTATCAAATTCCATCAACATATAATATACCTACCAGTTCCTTATAATAATTTCAACCCTATTGAATTCTATGGCGCTTATAAGGATATCAAAAAATGACTTAGGTAATCAGGCTAAGCTTTCGCTGAAACCTTATAAGCATATTATCCATAAGAATCCCCATCAAAATAAATATGCATTCTGAAATCTATCTTTGCCACCTCTTAAGATAACCTTTTCACTATTCCATATCTCCTAACTCTTATCCTTTCCAGTCACATTTTTATTTAAACTATTCCAGACATTCCAACTCAAACTACCCATTTCTAACCAAACTACCTAAACCAGCCAATCCAACATTATTCCAAAACCTTACCTACTATACCAAATCCTATCAACTATCTACTCATATAGACTAACATTCTGGTTACATATTAGTAAAATTACTCATTACGTCATTGTCATCTTAAACGGTTATAAATCGACTCAAATCGGGAAAAACTCACGTATAATTATTATTATCAAAGCCTTTTCTTACAACCCTATGGTCTTTATTTGTATTCAAGTATATTGTAGGCTATGCCTAGTGTGGGGACCAATAGTACTAGATTAATGTATCTAGATTTGTATTCTCAAACATACCTACACATTTATTAACTATTGTAATATTAGTCATAAGAGCATGTTTGTATTTTTGAGAAAGAAATAAAGTTATTATTATTAAGTTATTATATTATTGAGAGAGCACTTTTCTCTCATAAAAACACATATCAAACAGCATGAATAAAAAAAATATCTATGTTTAATATTTCGTCATAACCTACAACTAGTTTACTCTTATTAAGTGAATGTTTCTTTTAATTTCTTCACCTTTCTACTTATTAATGCAGTACTTGTTTAAGGGATGTGTGTGCCTGGTTACCAGTAACACAGGTTTACCTAGTGCAGGACCCAGCCTCTCACAAAGGAGTTCAGTTTGAGCATGCTGTTATGTACTAACTTTTAAGACCTGATAACCTTTGTGAAGAAACAAATAAATATTATTATTATTATTATCTCGCTGAAATTCACGGGCTTTACCCGGACCTTTGAAAGGCTTGCATGGGAACATGGGTCCAACATGTAGAGGCCCTTTGCGAGAAATTAATGTTATGTAAGCCACCTGCTGAGATCACTTGCTAAAAATGAAGAAACATAACCAGCGAACTGACCCTGGCAGTATTTTTAAAGGGGACGGACACGGGCCATAAATAGTGATACCTAATTACCCGTGGCCGGCGGTGACTCGCCGCTTACTAGATGGGCCCTCAAACGGTCGTCCTAGGACAACTGAGGGCAACACCGGTGTGAGCAGCTCAGGGGTGTAGAGAGGTGTGCTGCGCTTTCTCCGAAGTTACTCGCGGCGTTATGCCCTTTAACACTTCCAGCCCTGGAGTACATCGATGTAGGAACGCATTATCTTCCTACGTCGATATAGCTCTCACGGCTCCTCTCTGGACGGCCAATTAAGGCTAGCCAGAGCTGAGAGTCCTGCGGGCACCCTTCGGTTTCCACTCGACCGACGAAGACACGCCGAGTTGGGGGCCCTGACCGACTCTCTGAAGCACTCGGGTCCGTGGTGTCGTTACTCACCAACAGCTCGCCACAAGCTGCCCTGCGGGCTTATTATTATTATAGTTTTAAAAAACATTAAGCTTGTGTATGCATTCCATTCGTATTATGGTTATCTTCCAATAAACAAACCTACCTAATAAAATTGACCACACACGATTATTGTAACGTGCCTTAAATGGAATGGAATGTTTGAAACTCAATTTCTTATACTTCACGCTAAGTGAGACACCCGTATCAACTAACGAATGACCTAAGTAATTATTTACGAATAACTTTGTATAGTAGAATTACATTGTTTAATAAAATAATCAACATAAAAATGGTTATTGCTCTATTTATTAATTAAACTTGACTTAAATTTTAAATTTTCGATCACAATGACAATGATTAATTTGAAAATGGATGAATGGTTAGGCATAAATATTTTTCCTCGAAAAGTATGTTAATATATTAAATACATCACAATTATCATAAACGCATCTAGTAATACGACTTTAAAGACTGGATTTAATTTCGTGGTTGAGTAACGTTCTCAAAATGGAACTTGTAAGCTAAACACCAAATACTTAAGTTAATAACATTTAAAACGTTTCTATGTAAAAAAAAAATATCTACTCTGTGCCAAACACTAAATCGTTTCATGGTGCAATTTTAATAATATTCCCTGGATCGTGCACTGATGATATCCATTATACTAAAATAGTACTCTATATAGTAGTAGTAGCGACTATTATACAATTTTTTCATATGAGATTAGCTATATAAAAAGCCCATAAGCTCACTTGCCAAAAAAAACAAATAACTGTAATTTGACACGTATGGTAAAATACATTAAGCGAGAAAGTGGCGTGGAATGAAAATATTATAATGAATAGGATGCAAAACTACTTTTCTTGGCAACAATAACTGTTAATGGACATTCCTAACAAAAGAAACATATATTTTTTCTTAAAAAAACTGTAATAAACTAAATACTACCTAATAACTACTACTACTATCTATCTCTATCTATCTATAACCTCACGCCAGATCCCTTGCGGGGTAGGCAGAGAGTACAGAGTTCCAACAGGTTCTTTCCTTACATACCTCTCTGGCTTCCTCGACTCTCATAGTTCGTCTCATACACGCTCGCCGGTTACGGAGACTCTTGACTTTTCCATCAGATAAGACTCGGTTTATTTGGTCGTGGTAAGATAGTCTAGGTCTTCCCCGGTACCTGCATCCTTCCACTTTCACATTGTATATCTGTTTTGTCATTCTTTCCTCTGGCATTCTTTCTATATGCCCGAACCAACGGAGCATGCCCTTTCTCATCTTTACACCGATACTATCTTTCATACCTACTCGCTGTCTTACTATGCTGTTGCTAATGCGGTCGGTCAGCTTCACTCCGCACATCTTCCGCAGAGCTCGCATTTCTACCGCATTTATCCTACTTTCATTCTCCTTCTTACATACCCAGCTCTCGCTACCATATAACAGCGTTGGGACAAGAACTCCGTTATGTATGGCCATCTGCGCCTTATGGCTTAAGTGCCGGCTTCCGAGTAGCTTTCCCATCGCACCATTCACTCTGTTCCCTGCACTCACTCTTCTCTCTATGTCAGCGGTGTATTTCCCATCCTTACTGAAGGCGCATCCAAGATATACAAACTCATTTACTTGCTCCAGCACATCGTTACCAACCACAATCCTTACATTCGTTCTGGTTTCTTCCCTTTCAAAAACCATAATCTTGGTTTTCTTCACATTCAAGTGTAAGCCATTGATCATGCAGTCGTCTTTCATAACTGTGACTAGTGTTTGCAGATCAGTGGCTGTTGGCGCTATTAAAACCGCGTCATCTGCATAAAGTAGATGGTTTACCACTAAGTCACCCATTTGTACACCTTCATTTATCGCTTTCAGTCTTTGAAGACTTTTGTCCAGATATATTATAAACAGTCTAGCGGACAACACGCAACCCTGCTTGACGCCGATTTTAACGTCAAACCAGCGTGACCTGTTACCACCCACCCGTACGCATGCCTTGCAGTCCACATAAGTGGACTGGACGGCTCGCAACAGAGTGCCATCTATACCATACTCTGGCAAAATGTCCCAAAGTCTCTTTCGCACAACTCTGTCAAATGCTACTACTAACTACTACTAATACTATATTTATGTCACGCCGCGCGAATAGAATAACGCCTAATAGAAATAACAACCAAAAAGATCGTGCTCTTTGCATATCACATCAAGGTTGCATCTGTATACTAAATGTTTATGTTTCTGTATACTAAACATAATTGCCTCTTAGAAATTTTGCCGAATCATCTTGAAGAACATAAGATTTCAAAATTCGCCCATGTGTAGACCTAAATCTTTTGAAATATTTTATTTTTAATCAAAGCTAGTAAATAACTAAAACAATACTCGCATATTTATTGTACCTATAGTTCCAAAAACTTACGAAATAAAACTGTATATCATGGCATTACCAAATTAGATAAAATCAATATTTTCAACTGAAGAAATGATTTAGTATTCGTAATATATTTTATTGACGTGAATTCAATACACGATATTATGTGTATCTACTGAAGTTAAAATGAGGAACAATAATTAAGTATAATTATATGAAAATGAGTATGACTATTATTTAAGTAATTTACAGTTAAGAGTAATCGGTACCTTGAGCTTTTAATTTTATTTGCATGACGTTTTGAATTTATAATAACTAAATGTGCTATAATGATTCGAGGACATTGTTGTTTTTATTGAAGTACAACACATAATCAATAGCAAAAATAACAGAAATTTTTGTCGATTGCGAATAACATGCTATATACAACCATATGCTTCATAGGTATAATTTCCTGCAATAAATTATTTTTACAAATAAAGTACCTAATAAGGATAATTTCATGATTTCTTTGCTATTTATATTAAGGATAATACCATCAAAGAGTAATTATTGTAAGTAAGGAAAAAAAATGGACAAAGTATTACTAAAACGACACATAAGAAAAGACTTTAAATTTCGGACTTTCTGTGAGTAATCAAAGTATAATTATCCTTTCACATAGAGTCATACATTCTGTGTTTACAAAAGTCAACTACTTTCTTATCTCCTCAAAACGGGAAACATGAAATATATTGTTTTTCTTTAGATTCTATCGGTTAGGAGGGATAGGAATTTCTAAATGTAATGCAACACAAGCAATATGATTTTTAAATGTCATCCATATTTTTCAAATGTCATTTTATGAAATTCATGACACACTTATAAAATAGATCGGCAAAGTCAATTAATATTGTAAAACAATTATGACATACATAAGTAAAGAATATGTTCCGCTTAAATACAAGCGCGTTTAAAAAGCCTAAAATATGATATAACATAATAATATAAACGACATGTTATAACATAATACCCACTTAATATAACTCCCACACGACACGTAGTCATTATACTGGGCACTACATTTCCAGTTTTTACTCTACACTGCACTTAGCACTCACCACTGCCAATGCTGGTAAAGATCATAAGAACTAGTCCGAGCTTTCGCTCCTAGTGCCGGAAGAAACTTCCTTATGCTGGCACCACATCGCTTGCTCTTCCTGATTTTTCATAAAATCGCCTACTTTTCTTGATAAGAAAAATCCTCTGCTAGTAACAGGGTCATAAGAGTTCCATGTCGCATAACTCATATCATCTGCCTGCATGTCTTCTGTTCCATATTTTATTGTTTTCTTACTATTATTCACTACATAAGGTCAAATGTAACCAATAGTCCTTCTAGGGCAATGGAATTTACACTCCACGGTCGCTACCCGACACCTTAAGACGCCCGCGTCGGCGGCGTCTGCCTGGCATGGTCGCCATGTAAGGTACGGTGTTTGTATGCAATGAAAGATGTTGCCTGTTCAAAGTATACGTTTATTCTAAGACCAATTACATGGGTTACAATGGTATATATAGGTGCTAAAGCTACTACACTACACGCTACAATTTAATAATATATTAAAACACACCGGCAGTGTGTAATAATAATAATAATTATAAGCCCGCAGGGCAGCTTGTGGCGAGCTGTTGGTGAGTAACGACACCACGGACCCGAGTGCTTCAGAGAGTCGGTCAGGGCCCCCAACTCGCCGCGTCTTCGTCGGTCGAGTGGAAACCGAAGGGTCGATATGAAGGGGAGCAGGACTCTCGGCTCTGGCTAGCCTTAATGGGCCGTCCAGAGAGGAGCCGTGAGAGCTATATCAACGTAGGAAGATAATGTGTTCCTACGTCGATGTACTCCAGGGGTGGAAATGTTAAAGGGCATAACGCCGCGAGTAACTTCAGAGAAAGCGTAGCAGACCCCTCTACACCCCTGAGCCGCTCACACCGGTGTTCTAGTAAGCGGCGAGTCACCGCCGGCCACGGGTAATTAGGTATCACTATTTATGGCCGGTGTCCGTCACCTTTGAAATAGTCCAGTTTTTGTACATCAAACCTCATTTTACAGAGCCCTTGTTTTTCTTTCCATAATTTACAATAGTCCTTGCAAGGGCCTCTACGTGTTGGACCCATGTCCCTATGCAAGCCTTTCAAAGGTCCGGGTAAAGCCCGTGAATCTCAGCGAGATACATATAATAATAATAAAAAAATTAAATTGATTACAACTGATGTGTACACCTATGATAGGTGTGTACAACATTTACCATAAAGACTTAAAAATTAAAACAAATAATAAGTAATCAAACGAACTTAC
Organism: Phalera bucephala; assembly: GCA_905147815.2. Taxonomy (NCBI): domain Eukaryota; kingdom Metazoa; phylum Arthropoda; class Insecta; order Lepidoptera; family Notodontidae; genus Phalera; species Phalera bucephala. The sequence goes on along the minus strand of LR990615.1, from coordinate 36,878,474 downwards.
CTGAAGTGAAGTTCGATCATTATTATACGAAGTCCATCGTTCAAAGATATATAATCAACCATTACTAATCAGATATCAGTGCAACCTCCGTCTGTTATGTTAGATTCTTATAGCTAATTCGTCTATTAAAACGAGAGTTTTAATAGACGAATTAGATAATTTCTCTGAACTCGATGCAGATGTTGGAACTTCAGTCAACACAGAGTGGAATCACATCAAAATGATCTATACAGAGACCAGCTCCATCATTCTAGGATTTAAAACACGTAGACGCGAAGACTGGATGTCACGAAAGACCTGGAACCTCATCGAAAAAAAAGAGCGCTTTACCTGACCATTCTGATGACCAAGGATACGGTAGTGCTGGACGACCTGACGCTGGAATACCGTCATATCAGAAGAGGCATCTACCGTAGTACTCGGCATGACAGAAGAGTATGGACGGACGGTATCGCTGATAACGCCCAACGTGCTGCCGACTCCGGTAACCTCAGGGAGTTGTACAAGGCAACGAAGACCTTAGCTGGAAATCAGAACCGGAAGAAGAAGCCCCTAAAAGACAAGGAGGGCCAACTGATTGTGACATCTGAGGAACAGCTTCAACGCTGGCAGGAGTATTTTTGAGGAGATCTTTCGGGTCCGTAATAACCCTTGGACTACCACAGAATGGCAGAGGGAAATTTATTTAAGCATTGTAGACTTTGAAAAAGCCTTTGATACGGTGACGCGGATATTTATCTGGGACCGACTGCGTGATATTGGTGTGCCTGAGAAACAATGGCCTCGTCTCGGACAACATACCGCTACATGCGGGTGTGCGACGAGAAGACACCCTTCTCTCACCTCACACGACCTCCAATACGTACCGCGGCATAGAGTGTGGACTATCTAGCATCATAGAGGATCTAGATTATGCCGACACCTATGCCTTTTGAGTCACACACGCGCCGATATGCAAGCCAAGCTAGACGACCTACATCGGGATCGGGGCAATGAAGGTGGGACTTAAAATGAACAACCGGAAGACCCAGGAGATGAGGTGCGGGGTGACAAGCTCATTGCCGTTGCTCATTGGCACAGAGGCTGTGGAGCGAGTCCACAAATTCACTTATATCGGAAGTATCGTGGCGGAAACTGGAGGGACTGAAGAAGACATCGCTTCGAGAATCGCCAAAGCAAGAGCAACCTTTGCACGGGTCCGTCCTATATGGCAATCACGTAAATTGACACGAACAGTCAAGCTGAAAATATTTCGGTCCAACATCAAAACCGTATTGCTGTATGGATGTGAGACGTGGAAGGTTACTAGGTATATCTCGTGTTGACTCCAAACTTACGTCAACCGATGCCTACGCCGGATTCTTGGCATATACTGGCTTGAGAAAATCTCCTACGCACATCTACGGGAGCGCTGCAATGAGACTTGGATCGAACAGCAGATAAAACGCCGAAAATGGATCTGGATTGGCCACACGCTCCGAAGGGGCCCTGAACACATACCGAGGCAAGCCCTAGACTGGAACCCCCAAGGAAAGCGTAAATGTGGCCGTCCTAAGCAGACCTGGCGGCGGAAAATCATTCCAGAAGCGGAGGCTATAGGAAAAAGCTGGAGCGAGCTGAAGCGCGAAGCTCAAGATTGTCCGGGATGGAGGCGCACTGTTGACGCCCTCTGCCCCATCTAGGGGACTTAGGATCTTAAGTAAGTAAAATAGTAAAACGAGAGTTGAGAAATTACCAATCTAGGCTAATTATATTAAACAGAATTTAATCATAACAATATAAGACAGGAAAACCTTTTCCCCCTAGTGTCTTCCAACTGGTATTTAAAGAAGAATTTCTTCTGTAAGCGTTTTTTTTAGTCAAACGATCTCTTTTTGAGTACAGTACTATACGAAGGCTACTAATTAATTTGGCGATTATAGAAATGTTTGTGCTATTATTACTTATTTAATTTATGATTAAATATTTTCCTTAATGTCAAGGTTTGGTTAATTTTTTAATCAATGTTTTAATAATAAAATTTTGCCTGAGTATGGTATAAATGGCACTCTGCTGCGGGCCGTCCAGTCCACCTATGTGGACTGCAAGGCATGCGTACGGATGGGTGGTAACATGTCACCCTGGTTTGACGTTGAAATCGGCGTCAAGCAGGGTTGCGTGTTGTCCGCTAGACTGCTTATAATATATTTGGATAAAAGTCTTCAAAGACTGAATATGATGAATGAAGGGGTAAAAATGGGTGATCTAGTGGTAAATCATCTACTATATCCAGATGATTTAGTGCAGTGGTTAAGAGCTTAAGCCGCTCCACCCACTGCGTCTAATAGTCGCGGGTTCGATTCCCGCACGGGACAAATCTTTGTGTGATCCACAGTTATTTGTTCCGGTCTGGGTATTTGTGTATGTGAATTTTCATGTTTGTAAACGCACCCACGACACAGGAATAAATCCTAGTGTGGGGCTACGTTTTTAAAAATGAGAATGAGAATAGAGGAAGCTAGAGAGATCTGTAAGAAAGAACCTGTTGTAGGTCTGTATTGCCCGCCTACATATGATAAATTGCTCGTTGATACTTTTATGTTAAAACCTTAACTTGATGTATCTGTATATCTAATTATCATAATGTGCCGTGAAAAAGAGGCGGAAGTATAAACTGTGTATATGTACATCTCTAAACTAATACTGTTAATGAGACCGGGGTAAGCTTCCGTGTTATAAAATCAGCAAACTATTTTAATCGCCGTTAGTAGCAATTACTGCAATACTAATCCGACATATCATGCCAAACCCAAAATCTATTGTTCTACTATTGTGTTTGCATTCTCATCACTTCAAGCATTAACCGATTAACCAATCAAGCAACGATCTTCACAACATTCAGTGAGTTTAGTTTCTCCATTAGTTAGTTATTATGCACTAAAACCATCCCAATTATCTAGAACCTAACCCACAATCCTTTGTAAGAGATCTCGTGACCCACTTGCATGTATATTGTACTGCATGCATGTTGTATCTCACGGGATCACGAACTCACAGTTATCCCGCACTTCGCCATAATGGGAGTTTGGAAGCGATACATGGCAGCTCGAGAATGCACTTCAAATACAAATAGTGGGTATAACGAGCGATGTTATGTTGCAATCAGATGTTATTGTCTGTTTGTAACTCTCTTTTGCTTTTACATAATATTCACAAAGGTTTGAGGTTTGTGGACCTGAGCTGAGCTGATGTGGGTACATTAGTATAATTATGTTTAGCATTTCTCGGATATGTAGATCGAGCTAAGGGTTAACAAGCGCTTGTTGTTTCTATATAATCTTTATATTTTTCATCAGTTTCTTATATTTTGCCTCTTGCTTATGACCCAAGTACATAATAAAAGGCAGAAAAAAAGAAAGCGCATAGAAGTAACTGTAAAGGGCAACGAGCGAGGGAACGTATATTTGTAAGTCACACAAATATTTGTTTTGTACGGGAATTAAACCAGCGACTACTCAATCCGGTGGGCGGAGCGACTCAAGCTCTTAACAACTGAACCAAGCCAGATGGCAAATTACACAGATGTGAATTTTCCCTAACCATCCTGGACAAATTACTTAAAAGTCGAACTGTTGAGATGCTTGCTGTATTTATTTGTGTTTCGTTAGTTATGGCGGTCGACCTCATATTCATAGACACTAATAATATGTATGTACTCGAACCAACCAATATATATTTTCTACGGCTTTATAATAGAACCTCCCTACTTATGCAACTTAACTATGCATAAATTACGATGACAAACTCTGAGAGACTACCCTTAGCGACGTGAAAAAAAATGTTTTTAATAAAATTTTCGTTGTTGTTTATGAGATATTACAATGAAATGCTATATTAAAAGCGTAAACAGAGGGCTTAGCACGAACAGATTGACGTTAGCGTAACGCTATCAAGTTGATATGCCATGCATTATTTTTTAAGAACCCAATGTACGTAACCGTAACCCCACACTAGGAGTTATTCCTGTGTCATGTTTGCGTTTACAGACATGATATTCACAAATACGAATGTCCAGGCCGAATGCAATATTTGTGTGTCACACAAAGATTTGCCCCAAGTGGAAATCGAACCCGCGACTACTAGCTAGATGAAATAAAAGATGACAATGATAGCACGCTTCCTCTACGTTACGATAATGTCAAACGGTTTACGCTTACCCCACTGTACGCATTCCGCGTGGAAGCCGCGTTGGAAGCGCGTTGTTTTTCCGCGCCGGCGGCGACGAGGCACCGGCAAGGCAGCGACGAAAACCAGCGCCGAGCGGGTTCCGGCCGCGTGGCCGCCGCGCCGTGCCGTTTCCGCGCCGCGGTTCCGTCGCTATTGTGTCGCGTCGCCCACTGCACTCGACTTTATCATTTTCCCATTTCAATAAAACAATATTGAATGGAGAAAAGCAAAAGTTTTTATGTCGTTAGTAATGAAAATTGACTTTTGATTTCATTTACTCATTTTTATTAATAGGTTTGTCGTCCCGTGGGCTGTCTTTTTATTTTATAATTACTTATAACAGTTGTATCTTGAAAATATTTTTAAAAGTACTGCATTATATACCTTAATGGATTTAGGAATGATTTAGTCTTAGGACAGAATATCTAACTAAGCTGGGCCCTCATTTGCTATGACCAATTAAACGCGTAATGCAGCGCGTAACGATAACTTCGTGAAATGAACGTTTAATGGTATTCCAGTGGCACATGGAACACCATTACACGTTGTTCATGTTCATGAAATTAACGTTAGGCGCCGCGTTTGGTCATAACAAATAAGGACCCTCAATAGTATGGCTATATTCTTTTAATTTATTTGCAATTAGTCACTTCTTAATTTCTCGCTATGTAGTCACCCTCTCATTTACATCCACTTTTGCCCTTTATTCACTGTGGAGTCGACATTCTTCAGCGATAATCGTTAACCTCATCCAAAATGATTTACACCTTTTCCAAGAGCGTTTGAACATTTCAAAACAATTTGGCAGTGCCGCCAAGTCGGCACTTCCAACTGTGTGTAAATAACGCGTAACGTGGAGTAGGTGCTCAGAAGTTGGGTAATTAGCTGAGCAACTTGACAGCAGAATAAGCTGGAGCATGCCAGCGCGGTAACCGGGTCAAAGTTGCCGCCAGTGTTCTGAGCGCCTGCTACACAACCCTTGTTTTTTGTTCTTATTAACTTTATTGGAGTGTATAACTGTTCTCATTAGAGACTACATTAGCTTGAGGAGTTACTTTTAGTTTATGTGTAGCTCTTTGTAACATGGTGGGTAGAGAAGAGATATGTTCAAGTCAGGTAACTGGTCTAGTAGTCTAGTATATGAAACTGTATCTAAGTATGTAATAAAACTATTTTTCGGATTTTATGGGTAGGATGGGTGCTTCCATTGACTTGGGATCCGGTAATTAATATAATCAAATCCAAAACAAACCATAACACTGCAAGGCCTCAAGACACCGTGAGCTCATTCCGCGTAGATCGGACCAACAAAAATAATTAAGAAGTTTGAGGTTACCCCGGAACAACTATGCATTTTGGAAGTCTGACACCTTAGTCCTTCTTAACTAAAAATCTAACTAATCTAACTTAAAAATCAAAATAAACCGCGATAAAATCCGAATAGTATTTCTTTTTCATGTGTCATATTTGCGTAAATCTAAGAACTATGTATCTAAATATTCGAACCGTCCAATTTTATGTCCGTCCAATTTTATTTCCCGTACACAGCGCGCGTAGACACAATAATATTGGCCAAATAGATAACAGTTTATTAAAAGCCATGTTTTAATTTGAGTGAGCCATTTTGCAGAAGGCTATGCAGAGGACCGCAAGAAGACCGCGAAAGTTGGTAATTGGTGCATAGCTTATGCCCCCAATGCCTGCAAGACGAAATCGTGGTAGGTTTCAAAGCAGTACAGATGCCTCAATAGGAAATAAACATTAAATTAATAAAAACGGATGAATGCAAACTAACCGGACAAAAGCATTTAAGTAAAACTAAATGAACACAAAACACAGTGTTACTAACTGAGATCCAATGTACTGTAAACTAACATTATCGTCGCTGTCGTCGACACGCCTCTTCATTAACAATGTACATTGTAGAAAGTAATTATTTCCCGGTCCTTTACAAAGTAGAGCTGGAACAAAGCTTATTTAACAAGTAGTGTGTCGGACAGCTGGTCTATGTCCAAGAGACTCAGCACGGTCACATTAATGTTAGCATAACGCTATCGCGTTGATATGCCATCCTTTTGGCACTACAAATTTATCAAATAAGGACCAAGGTGACAGCACGCTTTCTCGACAACGTTACTATAATGTCAAATGCCTTCAGTTCCGGTGCACGGTCTGCGTGAACTTATGTTTAGTTTTGCAGTTCCGCGTTCTGAATATTTAGAGTTTGCAGTTAGAGAATTCTGTGGTATAGATTTGTGATGTTTTGTATTTAATTTTAAAATATGATTACTGCCCCTGTAAAATTCTGGCTTCCATTGGTAGGTGGAGCAAAGTCTGCTTTATCTATCGACAAATAATTTTAACAAAATATCGACAAATAAATGTGATTCTGGTTTAGTTAATTAGTAGCTTTATGATGTAAGCAGCAGTACAGTAAAATGCGATATGGAGTACGTGGTTCCATTCCGGTACGAGTTTATGGAAATTAAAATTGATGTCTTTTTTAATCTGAAGAGTACGTGTTTCCATTGTATCAGGGACCCTTAGAGATTTATGGATTTCAAAATCAATGTCTCTTGAAAATTGGTTTGATTTCTTAGATATGTTAATTTACTTCCAATTTCTTCATTTGTCGTAAAGAACTTGCAAATGTGTAGTTTATAATTTCGACGCACTTATGGTTTTAAAATAAATTGAGGTACAAACTGTAGCTCCATGGTGTTCATGATATAAGGAATCGGTAATTCTTCAAGTAGGTCTCAGTCTGAGCGGTTTGGAATAGAACTCTGTACTTTCCGCCTACCCCGCAAGGGACCTGGCGTGATGATATATATGATATGTTCTCAGTATTTGAATGAGAAAATGAGGATCAAAACTTGAGTATTCCGAAGTTTAATCTATATCATTATGCCAGATCATTTGCGGGGTACGCTGAGAAAACAGATATTCAACAGATTTGAGGAAGGCTTCTAAAGTTTAATATTGGGTTATATTAGTATAATTATTTGGGTATCCTGACACTTAGTTATACTGCGTCCAATAAAATTTAAGAATATTGACGTTGTATCTCGTCGAGCCTCTCCGAATGATCGTCGATTAGTTGTTTTCCTAGTACATTATTCTAGCTATAATTTGACGCCTGTACCTGAAAAGAAGATATTATAATAACAATAATAGAGGGAACAAAGCTAAAAGTACCCCGGGTGGGTGTAAGCGGAGTCACCTGCGCGATATTGTGCGCGATCTGGCGCTTGTTATGTACCTGTTGTAGCAGTTTCTGTACGAACAGTAAAACGATCTCGGGAATCAGGGCATGTACGAATATTATGGCTACTCATGAAGCATTTAATCAAAACTTATGAAACTTTTATGAAAATTTTCAACGGAAAAATAAACGAGGCCAGTTTACATGTCTAGTGTCCTTAGCGAAAAAGGATTTTCATTGTTTTTTTATCGAAATTATGTTAGAAGCATCTTGGGATTGTGTCTGATTGAGTCGTCCAGTTACATCGGGACCTAACACAGTCGGCGATATGTGAGTGAACATAGGAAGTTTCTGTCATCTGAATAGATGTGTAGAAGTGATGATATTCAAGTTTTTTTTTATAAAATCTCTTACAAATACCTATTTACAAAGAAAACCTCTGAAATAATAATTCATCGATTATATTTATCTTGTTATAAATTTGCTTGAAAACAAAAACACGGCAACATTTTTGTCATATATGCAGACTATACTGGCTATAAAAAAAACCTCCTCAGATCCAAAAGTTCCGGGCCCGCTGTTGATCACGTCGCTGTATAAAATATGCAGAAGAGCCCCAACAAATGGCTATAATAAGGTAAGACCCTCTTGCCCCGATTATGGGAGCTACATTTTATTATGTCATTTTCATGGCTCTGTTTGATGGGATTAAAAGAGAGCTCCATATGTTACGTCGCAATCGATTTATGTGATGAATTATAATAAGGTTCTCCACTCTCATAGTTCTGGGTGCCTCCACTCTCATAGTTCGTCTCATACACGCTTGCCAGTTACGGAGACTTTTGACTTGTCCTTCAGATAAGACTCGGCCTATTTGGTCATGGTAAGATAGTCTAGGTTTTCCCCGGTACCTACATCCTTCCACTTACACCAAAATATTGCTTTACCTAAATACTTTCATGTCTAAATTCATGTTCATATACCTACGTATAACGAGTGAACTAGTAGCCGTGAAACGTTTGATAGATATCCATTAAATCCACACACTTGGATAGCTTTAAAACAAATTGTTACCTCAGTAATAAAGATTACTCATCCTCGCACAGGATCTCAATCAATCAATGCTTCAATTACCGACACGCCCCAAATATGTGTTAATTACCCGAGTTACATCAGAAAGACTTACATACTCGTATATTGTGATTAAGCTGAAAACACTTTGACACAATTCGGCGAGCTGGCATGATGCGGCACGTTCCACCGAGTGGAGCTAATTACCAACTTCTGACCGCGTAGTGTTACGTAAACATTTTACAGGTATGAGTCGATGCGATAATGAACTTTATATTTAAAAGAACTGAGTGAAACGTTGTAGCTTGATTTATGCGGTTGCGGAAGAAATTGGAACATTACAGGTGGATTACAAAAAAGGGTTTTTCATATTTATTTATTTTCAATTGAAATACGTTGATATTATTTATTACAAATAAGACCATGTGTAAACATAATCGTTGAGGTAATGTGTTAAAAATACTGTATTTTTCTTTTACCTGACTCATTAGAGCTGACGACTGTCAATCACTTAGTCATAATCTTAATGATTTTTGGTCTATTTTGAAGAACGTAATCACCATAACCACAGGAAGACCCTAAAAGTTCAATACACAAATGACAAATTTCGGCCATTTCAGCTAAATGTTTAAGAAAATAGCATTTTTTAGAAATATATTTATTAACCACCCAATATATGACTTATGTCTCAAACAGAAAATTTGCAACTCTGAAAGGTAATCTACTCGATTATTGTTCGACTATAAATCATTATTCTTATCCCGAGACGAAAAAGCGCTAGAAAAAGTAAATTTATTAGGTCTATACTCAGCAACTCCTCACGCTCGTATTAGACTGGTCCCAAATTGTTAGGCAATCATTCCTCTCACAAATCACGTTGTAACGCGAGGAAATAAAAGCGGGCGCTGCGTATTGATATTTCTGATTACATTAGTAGTTCCCCGGGAATCACGCGATGCCCTCCGGTCTGGAAATACGAGGCGAGTGAGCTAGGAATACACGTGATATGGAAGGCTTGTTTTAGGTTATTGGTCGCATTAAAGCATTGTAATCGAATTATTGACATGATTGAGACAGGTTTATGGGATTATGCTTTTTTGATTATCTCTCTTTAAAGCTTTACGATGGTTTGTATTTTTTTGATACCTTAACAGTATTTGATATTCTTTATTAAATGATGTGATATAAAAAAGGTTTATTGGTCTAAAATAAAGACTGTATTTTCCGAAGTTTCTATAATTGCATCCTAATATTAAACTTAGGTATTCTGGATAGAAACTTAATCGCGTACGGTTTTTGACCCAATGTTTTCGCATGACCTGCACACAAGCTATAAGTCGCAGGTAAAATCTGGACGCGTACAGCACGAAATAGGTCGTCGTGGCGCCTTTGTCCTGCAATGAACTTGTCTTTCGGCTGATGATTGACCCCTGCTCCAGCATGTAGTGAGAGAAAGTCTTTGCTGAGCAGGGATAATATAAACTGATTTATCGTTCTTTAAATATGCTACTTGTGTAACACCATCATGTGTATGCATGTAATACCAGACTAAGAGCAACTCCAGTTTACTCGGACCATTGACTTCATCAAGAAAAGTTTTGTAGTGTACTGCAATAATGTCCCCCGTCCCAATGCGTAAGATTTTTTCTCTCATGCCGATGGGCCGAAAAGAGTAACAGTTTATTAGCTGCTTGACTTCTTCACGGGCTTTGAGCGCTGATTGGGGAAAATAACTTAGTACTGGTCGTAACTTTCACCTACTATCACATTGTGTACGTAACTGCTCTCAGTTATATATTTGGTGATAACAAGTAATCTTGTGAGAGTGAAACTTTATGTGTTTGAATGATTTGATGATTGTTTTGGGAAATGTTGGGATTTGCTTAGGTTTACGAGGTATACATGGCAAACGCTAGTTAATAGAAAATGCTCGCCTCGTTAACACTTAAATTATTTAGCAGGGCAGCCATACCTAAAATGTGATTGGACAGCAGTGATAGTGCAGTTGGTATTTAATCGTCTAGTCTACAAAACGACTACGGTTCCCAACTCAAACTTCCAGGTATGTCAGAATATGTGCGATTTTTACTCGCTAACGGTCAAGGAAATCATCGTGAGGAATGGCGATAGACATTTACAAACCTTATTACATTTGGTCCTTAAATTAGGTCCTAGATATCTGAACGACATATCAATAGCTTAATAAAAAGAAAAAATATCACGAGGAAACTTCTTCAACCGAGAAAATCATATGAAATACGTCGGCGAAATGTAGGTGTACTATTACCTAACTTTAAAACGTTCCTAGATATATTTATATATTGCGTTTAATAAATAACGTAAACTTTAATTAGGAGGAAGCCTTATTTAAAATTCAAGTAACCCAGCGGCTGACGGGATTATCAGACATCTTGACATAGCTTTTAGAAGTTCGCAAGCGCCTGTTACGTTGTTTGTGAAGCAACGTTTTGCTTCTCTAGTTTATTTGCGAGGGTGTCATATGAAATAACTGGCTGCAACAAAACAGGAAGAAAATACCTGTTTCTCTGGCTTCTTTAGAAATTATTGCAGTATTATCCATCTGCTTACAGGTCTCTCGGATTTGGTAAGTAGGTGTGTTACGGAACCCAATTATGACCATGTAAAGTTAATATCGTAATCTCACGTAATCATTACCAGCCTAGGCATTACTAACTAAAAATATATATAAGTAACACTAAAATGCAACCCCTAATACGACTAATTTTACTAAAAATAAAACACACTGAAAACGAACCCAATACGAGTAAAACTGAAAGAAATCTGAACACAATAAACATCTATATTTAGTCCCGAACAAGTTGACATGTCGTACGACTACACGCGATGACCCGTCGCCGTTCCCCGACGATTCTTGGCCAACGGCGGATACGCCCGATTCGAATCGCACCCGATCGTGTACCTACGCATGATAGCGCACCTATCGCGCCATTACAACGCGGTATATGGCCTAAACCCTCATTTTAGCGCAATCACATTGACGATAGCGTAACGCTAAAGAGATGATATGCCATCTTTTCACCTTACAAATGTACTAAATAAAGATGAAAGTGAAAACACGCTTTCTTGCCACCGTCAAGATAACGTCAATCTGTTTGTGCTAAGATTCCTGAGAGTTAAGCACGAACCTTCTAAAATTATAGTAACGTTGCCAAGAAAGCGTCTTTTTATGTTTACCTTTATTTTGTAAATTTGTAGCGTGAAAAGGATGGCATATCAACACGATAGCATCACACTGACATGAATTTGTTCGTGCTAAGCCCTTAGATTTTTTTACTACCTCTAGTCGAGTAGTTTTTGATACGTTTCCGCAGCAATCCGGAGCCATTTACTATTAATATTTCGTGTTTTCAGTCGAAAGTAGGCTAATAGACGCCGGCCGGGGCAAAACATCCGTTCTGAAATAGCCAATAGTAAAAGTTTGTGTTGGACTTATTCCTAAAACATATTTCGGATCTTTAAACGCTTGTTGAGTTTTTATTTTGCAGATGCTTCCTTCGCTATATGGTGCCTCAAAGAATACGTGGATTTCATTGAGGCACCATATAGCTTCCAAATGTTTACATGTTACAGAATTCTATACCATAGAATTCCATATGGGCTCTCAAAATACTTCTCTTAAAAACATTCTTCACTCAATCCAAAAATAGTGCAACTAAAATTTATTACATGAAGCGAGGAGTTCCCAAATCAGAACAAACATTGGAAATTAATGTTGTCTTAAAATTTATTTCGAACGCCGTCTGTAGAACGAATGCCCTAATAAAAGGAGCGGAGTGCGTTGATTTGAATGATTTACCGGGTGTCAGGTTACGCTTGTTGTTGTGGCCTGCGTTCTGGGTGCAGATGGGGGAGCGAGCCAGTACTGCTATGAACATCGCTTGGGTACAAGGCGGATGTGGGCAACCGCGGACTATTCGGTGTGGTAATTACACGGATAACTTTTAGTGAAGGTAAATAGTTATCGGTTTTCCGGCTTACATTGTGTGCTAGCATGGGATGTGGTCGAAAACTATGTTCGTGTGGCTTCCGGATAATAGAATAGGACTCCATACTTATTCTGATGATGTTGTAAGAATACTTATCGGTATTAAGGTAAAGCTACCTCAGAATTTTTCTTTGGGTCAAAATAAACGTGTAGGTAAAAATAATACCGCGTCCCCGTACAGCGAAAACTAACTGACACTTTTAGGTTTTTCTTTCTGGTCACCGATTTTTTCTCTATTTTTCTATATAATGGCCATAGTAGTAGTAGAAATTAACATGACAACGTTAAGACAGAAATCACCAGATGCTATGATGTGCTATAAGTTTAGTTTAACTATGTGTTTCTAAAGTAATACCTAAGTAGACATAATCAATTTTTATTCTGACAACATTGGATAAAATCGGTGAAATCGGTAAACATAAAATAATACTGTTATTAAGCAACAATTCAGTCAGAATGTGGTTTTAGTTATTCATATTGGTTAAGCATCTAGCAACTGTTGTATAACAAATTTGAAACTGTCCAACAGCGCCGGTATTTTTATAACTTCCACGTAATTCTATCCACCTGAAAAATCCTCGAAAGGTGATATTCAAAGTTTTCACAAACTTTTATCCTTCCGTTTGTCTAAGCAAACGCTACGTCGCGTTCAGAGTTCTGCGCGGAATAAAGAAAGATTTTCTAAATTGCAAGTGTGTAGCTCCCCTGCAGCCGGTGTTATCTACCAAATGCCACTACTGCGCTCTGCGTGACACTTTTCTATGAATATAAAAGTCGGTGGAGTCGATAATCTGTTATTATTCAGAGGTGAGAAAACTTTATTTTAGATCTTACCAATCTTTACAGGCTACGTTTTTTGAGCTGAATTTAACTAAAAGTTAAAGGGATCACCAGATTGTTTGCTCAATTGAAAATATAGCTCCAAACAAGGTTCTAAGAATTCCAATTCACACTTTACTAAAAGAATCTTAAGCAGAGCAAGTTCTAGTGCATGAGGGTGTTACCATGGCAATAAGTTGCTTGATCTTTGTTTAGGGCTCCCTAATCACGCAAGGAAACTATTTGTTTATATTTCATTATTACTAACTGCATGACTACCTCGTTGGGTTAGTGGCAAAGCGCATCTATTTGTGATCCTGGATTGAAATCCTAGGTCGGACAAAAGTAGTTTTTCTAACAAAAACTTCCCAGTATGAGTCCGGAGTCTGGAATTATGCCCGGTATATGGCAATAGCCTCGCCCCCTATTACATGGGATCTAGCAGCAGCGGCAAAAAGTGGATGAACTCAGTACACATCTGCCACCCCCGCTTGGGAAATATAGGCGTGACGATATTTATTTATTTTACTAATTGCATCTTACTGAAATACTATCGTATACACTCTTGACAATCATGATTATACTTCCGAAGAGTCTAATATGAATTAAAATTAAATAAACCCATTCCACTAACGTACCATAATAAGTACCGAGTCTACCGTCACTATCACAATGCGTTTCAACGTACATACCAACGAAGCGAAAACTCCATACTCGGCTGTTAAAGACTAGCTCTCAACCCCGACTGCTATTATGCCCGTATCTCCAGAAGTTGCAGTCATCCATCCTGCATTAGCGGCAGTTCCCCGTGATTTATCAGCGAGCGGCTCCCCGAGAGCAACGCAAAAATATGCGACGTATATACTACTCCGTTGTAAGTAAAACGCTATTTACATACAGCCTCAGTTAGGGACTCTAGTCGTCACAGTGCAGGAATTAGAGATATGAGAACTTTTGTGTGTGATATAAAGTCGTTTGGCTTTTAAAATTGGTTGTCGATGCAAAAAAATGCGAGTATTATGGTTTCATAATTTGCATCAATTTTTGTAATTTCAGAAGATTTCAGACAAAGAAGTTCAAGTACTTATGCCTGGTATTGCAGTTGATATCTTTTTGACCTAGCCATAAGAAACAATTTCTTTTATAGCTTGGCCGGGGGTGTCAACTTAATTTTTGTACCCTTTTAAAATTTTCTGAAAAATGTATTTATTTTCCATATCTTGTGCTTCTTTGATGCTCATTTATATTGTCGTTTGAGCATAACGTTTCTTCTTTCTAATAAATAATAATAATAATAATAAAAGTTTATTAGGTCCAATAAGTTACATCATATGACAAGGTAGGTGTATCTAAGCATAATATGTTAACAAAATAAATGCACGGTGATACCTGTACTAATGAAGATTCATTGTATCACAGGTATCAGCGCCTTCGATAGGTTTTACTAGTTGAGAGATTATGTAAGGATACAATTTGATCAAGAAATAAAATTACATACTAATTAAGATAAGGCAAAAATTACATCTATTGTATGTGTGTGTGTGTGTGTGTGTGTGTGTGTGTGTGTGTGTGTGTGTGTGTGTGTGTGTGTGTGTGTGTGTGTGTGTGTGTACGTGTGCGTGTGCGTGTGTGTGTGTGTATATGTACACGGGTGTTGGGTAGGTACAAGCTAGCATGGTATTTTTATAAAACTTTCTGTCTCCGAGTAAGTCTGCTTTAGCAACCAGCTTTGAAGTTTCATTTTACATTTTTTTGTCGATAAGTGATGCAGAAACATGATTTTGTTGATGCGATTATATATACGAGAGCTGGCTATATGAAGCTTCTGCTAGCTAGGCTTGTTCTATGAGGCTTGATATCACATATCATATCTTTTCTTCGCTTATCGCGTTTCTGATAAGGTGTTAATTTATGTGTGCGTAATGTGGTATGCAGTATATAAAGTTGTCTGATTGTTAGAACGGAAGCTTCCTTATAGAGGGAAATTGTAGGATATTCCCGGGGCCTTTTCAGGAGTACCTTTAGCACTACTCTTTGCGCTCTCTCCAACCGTAACATATAAGTAGCATAGGTATTCCCCCACACTGGTATACAGTACGTTAGGATAGATTGTACTAGGGAGGTGTAGACCATTTTTAATGTTCCTAAGTCCGCAGAAGATCTCAGTTTTCTAAAAATGTAGATAAGTTTCCTTGTGCGGGAGACCAAAATTTCTATATGTTTATTCCAGCTTAAGAAGGAATCTAAGTGGACTCCAAGGTATTTAGTATTTGAGTTGCGTGTAAGGGATAGACAACTGCACCTGGAGTTGGTTTGGTTACAGGTGTGAGCAATTAATCGTGCTTGTTTATGGGGTAGCTGGGAGGAGTTGGTCGAAAAAGCAACGTAGTTTGTTTTTTTGGAAGTTTAGTGTGAGAAGATTAGATTCGAGCCAAGCATGAATCGTGGTGAGCGCTTTCTCTGCAAGATTGAAAACGAGTGTCCAGTTTTTAGCGCTAAGAACAAGGGCTGTGTCATCAGCGTAAGTGAAGATTTTGCAGTTTTGGATGGGGAGTGTGCACAGTTTGTTAATGTAGACTAAGAATAGGGTTGGGGCTAGCACACTTCCCTGTGGAATCCCGTAGCAGATTGATTCTTCTGTGCTGATATATTTCCCTATCTTAACGCACTGAACCCTTTCACTTAAATAACTCCGAAAGATAGCCAAGGCAGGACCCCTTATTCCTATGTTTTCCATTTTATCCAGAAGTTTGGGGACAGAAACGGTATCGAAGGCCTTCGAGAGATCTAAGAATATCGCTAAAACCTTATTTTTTTTGTCAATCGATTCAATTATAGAGTTGGTCAAGTCAATTACCGCATCTTCCGTAGATTTTCCTTTAATAAAATCATATTGATTATTAGCTATTATTTTAAACTTTGTGAGATAGTTTATGAGTTTATTGTTTAAAAGCTTTTCGAAGATTTTTGATATCGTAGATAGCACCGATATGGGTCTGTAATTTGTAACGAGGTTTCTGTCCCCATTCTTGTGGATCGGATGTATGAGAGCTTTTTTGAAGACTTTGGGAAAAGTGCCGGTAGCTAAGCAGAGGTTAAATAAATATTTTAGGACTGGGACTAAAACCTCCCGAGATGATTTGATGAGTGATGCAGGGATCCCGTCCCAGCCAACCGCGCATCTACCCCTGAGCTCGTCGATGCCGATGTTTATTTCAGTCTCTGTGATGTCAAAGATCGCCATTGAGTTACCCGGACGCGGATCATCATCATCATCTCAGCCTATACTTGTCCACTGCTGAACATAGGCCTCCCCAATCGCTTTCCAGCGTAACCGGTCCGATGCCACCTGCATCCAACGACTTCCTGCGATTTTCACAAGATCGTCGGTCCATCTGGCAGGCGGTCGTCCCACACTGCGCTTGCCAATACGTGGTCTCCACTCTAGAATCTTTCTGCCCCAACGCCCGTCCGATCTACGCGCTATGTGGCCCGCCCATTGCCACTTCAGCTTGCTAATCTTAACGGCTATGTCGGTGACCTTGGTTCTTCTACGAATCTCCTCATTCCTGATTCGATCGCGTAGAGAAACGCCGAGCATAGCTCTCTCCATAGCTCGCTGAGCAACTCTGAGCTTTTTTATGAGACCTATAGTAAGAGACCACGTCTCTGATCCATATATCATCACTGGTAACACACACTGACTAAAAACTTTAGTCTTAAGGCACTGAGGTATTTTGGATGAGAAGATGTTGCGCAGTTTCCCGAACGCTGCCCAGCCGAGTTGGATTCGTCGATTGACCTCTCTCTCAAAGTTGGACCTACCTAACCGGACTACCTGTCCCAGGTAAATGTATTCGTCGACAACTTCAAGAGTAGAGTTCCCAAAGGTGAGTGCGGTGGGTACGACATGGACGTTACACATTATTTTCGTTTTGTCCATGTTCATTTTAAGACCCACTTGTTGAGATACTCTGTTGAGGTCACCGAGCATTCGTCGTAGATCTTCCAGCGACTCCGCCACGACCACAATGTCGTCGGCAAATCGAAGGTGAGTGATGTATTCGCCATTGATGTTGATGCCAAGTCCTTGCCATTCCAAGAGCTTGAAGGCGTCCTCTAAGGTGGCCGTAAACAGTTTCGGAGAAATGACGTCTCCCTGCCTTACTCCTCTTTTTATGGGGATTGCCTTCGTGCAATGCCCCTGTACTCGGACTGACATGGTGGCGTTATTATACAAGCACTTCAACACTTCAATGTACCGATAGTCAATGCGGCATCGCTGGAGAGATCTAAGAACCGCCCAAGTCTCGATCGAATCGAAGGCTTTCTCATAGTCCACAAACGCCAAGCATAGTGGCCGATTATACTCCTCGGTCTTCTGTATAATCTGCCGCAGCGTATGTATGTGGTCTATGGTACTAAAGCCTTTCCGGAAACCGGCTTGTTCGGGAGGCTGGAAGTCATCAAGCCTGCGTTTGAGACGATTCGTGATGACTCTCGAAAACAACTTATAAACATGGCTCAGCAGTGCGATGGGCCTATAATTCTTCAGTAAAGTGTTATCACCTTTCTTGAAAAACAGTACCACCACTCCCCTGTTCCATGCTTCCGGCGTTTTCTCTTCGAGCAAGACGGAATTAAACAGCCTCTGAAGGACTTTAAGTACCGGCGTTCCGCCCGCTTTCAGAAGCTCTGCGGTAATTCCGTCTTCGCCTGGTGCTTTGTTATTTTTGAGTTGTTTGAGAGCCATCGTGATCTCGTACAGGCTGATGTCCGGGATATCTTCAGTGTAGTGTCGGGTTAGCTTGGCTCTTGGGTCTTTTACCAAGTCAACAACAGGTTCAGCTACTGAGGTGTACAACTGCCCATAGAACCTCTCTATCTCCCTGAGCACCTCTGACCTATTCGACGTTACGTTTCCGTCCTCCGTCTTCAGCTTCGTCAACTGGCTTTGCCCAATAGACGCGTCTCTTGCGAACACTTTGGAGCCCTTGTTCTGTGCTATGGTCTCCTCAATACGCCTTGTATTGAAGGACCGTAAATCGTGACGCAAGGACTTCAGTATCTGTCCATTGAGCTGCCTATAGGACTTAGCATCATCGAGCATCATCGACTTAGCAGCATAGAGGTTTGGAGCGTCATGGAACGTCGCTCAGCCATGAGATTTCGGGTGGAGTTAGATAGTTTTTGAGGTCTATTTTTACGGTGGGGCTTATAATACTTGGACCCGACCGTATGGACAGTCTCTACCAGCCTGTTGTTGATTTCGTCCACTGATGCGCTGCTGTCTAGCAATTCGAAGCGGTTTGCCAATTCGAGTTGAAAGTTCTCGGGGTTTGGATGTGTGCATAAGAAGGTCGGAGCGTAGACTTCATCAGACGCGATCTTTCCATTTTGACATTAATATTTAATGTGCCTCTGACCATTCGGTGATCACTGCCGGTTTTTACCCTGTGAATCACGGAGACATCATTAAATATTTGTCGCTTGGTGCTCATGATGAAGTCTATCTCATTTTTTGTGGAACCATCAGGGCTCATCCAGGTCCATTTTCTATGAGGCGGCTTCCGGAAGAAAGAGTTCATCATAAAGAGTCCCTCCTTCTCCAGATATTCGGCCAGCCTCTGACCCCTGGGGTTGCGCTGCCCATATCCAAATTGCCCCACTCTCAACTCATCATCGCCCCGTTTGCCCAGCCGCGCATTGAAGTATATGCGGACGCGGATATGCGGCCTTTACTATTTTTGAGGTGTTTATGAGGCCTGGCTTTTGTTTTAATATTTTGTTAGCTAAGGTTGGTCCTATATTGGCGAAATATTGATTTACTATATTTACCGACATGTCTCGGTCGTTATGCAAATTTAATAAATCGTTTGGGGGCTTGAATTGTGGGCATGTTTCGGTAATAGTTCTAATTGCATCCCAAGTTGCTTTCATATTGCCCTTAGCATCTCGTAGTGTTTTTTGCTCATATTCATTTTTAAGTTTTTTTAGTAGATTGTTATGAAAGTTCCTGTAGCGTTTGTAGGTAGTTAGTAAAACAATATTGCCGGTTCCTTTTTTTGATTTTTGATGGAGTTTATCTCGGATTGTGATAACCCTTAAAAGTCCTAGAGTAACCCATGGTTTAATGGTTCTTGTTCTATGTGCTATCTTAATATCCTTGGAGTGCTTTTTGATGGTGCTTGAGAGTTTATCCACTAAATATTGTGCTGTCTTGTTAGCATCGTTTATCTTGAATAGATATGAGAAGTCTGTATTATTCAGCTCGATCGTAACCGCTGGGAAGTCAGTGCAATTGACATGATGTTTAGGACTAACAGAGTTATGTTTGGATTCGATACACAGCATAGTAGGCATATGATCTGTTATATGGCTCTCTAATACGAGGGTGGTAGCACGTTTGTGGGATTTTAGCATGATGTGGTCCAGACAGGCGGCACCACGAGTGGGAAACGTGTGGGCTGGAAGAAGGCCGTGCGCCGAGATTAAATTCAGGTATTCATTAGATTTTTCATTATACTCTGAGATGATATCAATGTTGATGTCTCCTATAATAGCTACAGTTTTATGAATTTGAAGGTGTGTTAACGTGTTATTTAAACTGTTCAGGAAATTATCTACATTATGAACCGATGGGGAGCGATATATTGCGATTATGGCTAGATCCGCACTATTGTAGATCAGGCAGTTGGCGTCTATAAATTCGGGTTGGGTTATCGAGCATTTCAAATGTGATTTTACGTACAGAATGACTCCTTCATTTTGATTAAGATACGAAGATTTATAACTGATAAAACCATCTATAGGAGGCACATTTGGCACTTTACTGAGTCAACATTCGGATAGAATAATAATATCGTAATTTGTATCGAGTGTGTCTAAAAGGATGGTGAGTTCATCATAATGGCAATTTAGGCTGCGGATATTCATATGGAAGATGTTTATTGTTTTGCTATTTGTATTCAAGTGCAGGGAGCATTGATTGGGTAAGCATGTAGCAGATTTCGACACGGTAATTGCTTCTTCTAGATCGTCTGATATTTTATTTAAATGATCCACTGTGTTAATTGTATGATAGTGTGGCGCATGTTGTAGAGGTGCTGAAGAGATAGCGAAGCATTAGCAACATGTGTAGGATCGATTTGCTAGGAGTAGTAAAAGTGCTGTACCATGTGAGCGTAGTATATCCATGCAAGCAAGTATAGGTGGTGAGCGTGTGGGCTTTGTGTGCGTATAATATGTGTAAAAGATTTAAAAAAGTGTGTCTATGTGTGTATAGGTGTGTGATAAAGAGAATTAAAGTATATAAAATGTACAAAAAATAACGAAAACTGTATATCCACATATAATAAGTGAATAAACGTGTGATAAAGAAAATTAAAATATATAAACATGCAAAAGATGACAAATACTGAATTTCCACATATAAGAAGTGGATAAATATTTAAAGAGTAATATTTTGATGTATATCAGTCAGATTTTGGATTTCATGTGCAGTAGGTCGCCTTCTGATTCGATGCGTATACACGGAGCTCCCTCTTTTTTACGAAGGTAAATTTTCCCCTGTGCGCTCCAGCAGTAAGCGTAGTCATTAGATTTAGCGAAGTCTCGTGCAAGATAAAACAACCGTTTTGTTTTATATGTAAGATTTTCTGATATATAAATCGTGTTTGGCGACCCTACAAGCCCCAAATGCGTAGTATTGAGTCTATTATTATTGTGAGATTTATTGAAAGTTTTGAAAGCACTGAGAAACTTTTCTTTCATCAGCACACTGCCGAAATCAACCACTATAGGTTTGACGTTTGGAGATTTTGAGCTTATGCTGTATACATCACGGATGTCACCCTCCTTGACAGGAACATTCAGCGCTGTACCGGTTTTGCATATTGTTTCAACAAGAACAGTTTTCGTTTCCTCTTTCCTTGCATGAATATTCCTCACCTCGATGCTACTGCTTCTTTTAGACCTGTCAAGGTTTTCCAACTTTTCTTCCAATTGCTTAATATAGGATAAGTCGTCTTTTCTTTTCGCCTCTAAGTTATCCAGCTTAATTTTAACGTCATCGTACAGTTTTGAGATGGTTTCGACTGTATGACTAAACTCCTTGTTTTGTTGAATTAAATCATTTATAGAACGCTGTAAGGAATCGAGCTTTTTGTCCTGCTGTGCAGTAAACTTTGTGAACAGTTTTTTCATCTCGTCCATTACCTCAGATTCTTCATGCTTTCGTTTGTGTCGAAAAGTGGTCGTATTTTTGAAGCATTTAGGTTCGGATCACTGTCAAAGCGGATACGAGTTTGCGATGACGAAGGCGAACGAATCAAAGACATGACTTATTCTTGAAAATGGTAAAATCACAAACAGCTGATAACAATGGTATGCACTTTCTTCTAATCTTAATGAGGGGGCGGGGCTTAAGTACCAGGATAGCAGCGGGCTTAAGCGGCGACCTTGTTACGTACCTCCCACTTAGGATGACTGCAAAATGGTGGTGTGTGCGTATGCGCAGTTATTGGTGGTGCGTTGACTCCACCCCTGTTGACGGACAATGGGCAGTTGTGGGCGTCGCTGGAAACAATATGGATTCCGCGATGGCCGCTGTTTAGGTTGCACTATGTAGAAATGACTCCTTGTGATTTATGCACTCCTATTTTTTATTACGGTTTTTATTGTAATTATTAAAATTCAAATTAAAGGATAAAAATTAAAATAAATTGCGCGGATATACAGTAAATACGTCTGTACAGCACGGTGATCCGGGGGGAAGGGGCAAGAATTCTGTTTCTAAGATCATCCCAAGTCCACCAAAATCTTGTTTGTATCTGTACATATTTACCTATGCTCTTATACTATTGTCCGGTGGAGCTATAACAGCGTATCTTACAATCACATAATCAGATAGAAACTATATGATTGGGAAAAAATATTTTCATTTAGATCTAAGTACCTAATTGCAAAGTATTTCCATCTGCAGCGTCCTCTGTAAACGTATCCGATTCGAGCGCTTCGCCGGAAAATGTATCTCTGATCGGAAATAGAGCAAGTCTCTGAACTGGCGCACCTTCATATATTTGAGCTCTACAGATAGTTTCTATAAAGTGCTCGACCTGACTGCTGCTACATTACTGGCTCACAAAAGAGTGGTCAATTACATGTATAAATTTACAGCGGAAGTTGAAAGTATTGTATTTCCAGGTATCCTTGAATGTATTAGTTTCAAAAAATACTTTGGTTTACATGTAGGTACAATATTGGCTACTCCTTAGTTGCTACTTTTAAATAATATATGTTCCGAATAGAATGTAGCGAATGAAATACAAGAACTTATTGTCGAGAATGTTACTATCATTTCTCATGATCAAAAAGTGTGGGATTATTCATAAGCTCACTTTTTAGTGTGAGCAATAATTTGAATATCTTTTTCTTTCGGAATTTTACGTAACATTATACCTTTTTTATTTAAACACATATATAATGCGAAAATGGAAGGATGTAGGTACCGGGGAAGACCTAGACTATCTTAACATGACCAAATAGACTGAGTTTTATCTGAAAAACAAGTCAGGAGTCTCCGTAACCGGTGAGCGTGTATGGGACGAACTATGAGATTGGTGGAGGCCAGAGAGGTATGTAAGGAAAGAACCTATTGGAACTCTGTACTCTCTGCCTACCCCGCAAGGGATCTGAGGTGATGATATAGATAGATCTTGTTATAAAAGTACCTAATGTATTCAGTTCTCTGCTTGCCTCTCAGTCGCTCGGTCGTAGCGACAGCTATTTTGATTGAAGCAGAACAGAATATTGCGCATACATAAATGTAAAATTGTATGCCCTCTTTCGGATGGAAATTATTTAAATGTGATCGGTTCGCAATAAGCTGGCACGGACTGATTTGTTTCACAAAAATATCTTTTGCAAACACGATGCATATGAACAGCACTTTATTTTGTATATTATGATATCGGATGGGGCAGAAATGCATGCTCTATTTTAAATGCGATTTTGTTAATGTGATAAGGTATATATTTTTTTATTAAGGCCATTTTATTGATAGCTATCAAAGGGTGATTTTATGAACATTTACAATAAAACGATGATTTTTAAGGACTAGCTCCGCATCTAGTAAATTTAAGCTTGTTTGTAGCCCAATCTTTTGACTTTTCGTGTCATACGGGTAAATAACATCGCTCACTAAAATTAAAATAGTTTAGAAGCCAAGCCTAGAAAGTTTTCGAAAATGACCAGAAAGAATGTACATTAGGGAACCAACATATTATTAGTCATAATATTATATTTTTAACATGCGACCACTTGATGGGCATATCTTTCACAACAATCAGTCCATTAATACCACGCGAGCGAACCGAATACTAAATGAATATGTGAAGTGTCGCTCTGTCGTGAGTCGTGACGAATATCATTAATAATAGTTTCAGGAGCTCAGCGAGGCTGATGAACACACACGACAATTTTGTATTTTAACAAGCCGAAACACTACGCATTATTAACCTTCCCTTTATCGTAATTAATTTCAATTCAGAACAGATCATTATTATAAAGTTTTAGGTGAACATGATAAAATTAAATTTAAACTTTGTGCTTGGTAATGATTAGGTTTAATTTTACTTTTGTATTGTGTGATGGGTTCATTGATAGATATTACACAGTGATATCACACACAGACAATAGTGAACAATTTAATGGGGCACGCTCCAGTATTAAGCAGAATTAAGCCGTGTATAGATAATAATATTTCGGAGGAGCTGGTAATTTCGACAGTAAGCTCTTATAATAATGTTCTCTGTTATAGAGAAAGTGTAGGTACTGAAGCTTGAAATTAGTATTTTGATATCGTACAGTTTTATTTTTTGCTATAAATGTTCCAATATTTATGTTAAGTCTTTGAGGTTCTGGACTAGAACGTAGTTTAATTTATATCCCTAAAAAGTTAATTCGATTTCCATGCAAAAAAATAATTTCAGAAATAGTCTTCTAATGTCATTTATAAAATGAAATGACTCCATTTTCCAGTAACGAAACAATTAAAATACCTCATCCACTGTATCTTGCTTTAATTAAAAAACATACATTTTCTAAATATTGAACCAAAGTCCAAAAGCTGAACATAATTTAATATCATTCTAAGCTCTTTTAACCGTTTGATTCTCTCTGCTATTTAAATAAAGCAATCAAATATTTTTCATTTCAAATTATTTGAACGATTTAAATGAGACTTTTGATCCATACTATTGATAGTATTGCTTCAAAATAATTGAACTTTGTGGCAGAAACATCAAATGATTTAACAACAACTATATCTATTTAAACTTTATAATCAAAGGTAATTGTTGAAAATACAGAATCAAATAGATTCAGTCAAACGATCTTGATTAATTAATGTAACGTAACGTAAAGGAAAAACCATAGCGTGTTCACGATTTAGATAATGACAAATGTGAAGTAATTGAAGGGTTTTACGTGGAATATGTAATCGATCGCGGCACAGCTCCATTGACGTTGATATGAAATGTAATCAAACAACATTAAAACGTACTAGAAACTGTTATTTCTTACTAATATATTGTTAATATTAACGTAGATATAAAATTAATAAAGGAATTAGCGTCAGTTTATATTCAGTAAAGTGTAGTAGTATTCCCATAGATATTGACGAAAGTATTAATTGAGGAAAGAACCTGTTGGAACTCTGTACTCTCTGGATATCTCGCAAGGGATCTGTCGTGACGATATAGAATTTTATTCATTCTGCAAATTGGTTGATAACTTGCATCTGTATCTAACTTCAGCCGAAAGACGTCCACTGCAGGACAAAAGTCTCCCCTAAAGCCCGCCACAATTACCGGCTTTGTTCTGTAGGCATCCAACTTCTACCCGCGACCTTAAGAAAATCATCGGTCCATGTTATAGGTGGCCTACCAAAATCGATGTCAATAACAGCAAATAATGCAAAAATAGTGTTTTATAAAACTAATTACTAATCTGTTATTATTAATTTTATTGAGAAAATAACAGAAAAGAGAAACTAAAAAGTTTAGGCAAAAAAAATTTGCGCAGAAAAGCTTCACAATGGTATACTTTGTAGTAACTTCAAATATTTTTTTCAAAAGGGACTACTACAAAAACATTCATATAGGTCACAAACTGAACTTCCCAATGAACTTATTTTAAAAAAACCTCACTAAAACAACATTTAAAATGAATATTAAGTCGATCTATATCACGATTTGTTTACAAACCAGTAACTAGCTTTATATTCACCGCAAACCGTTACAGTATCGACAGCAACAGCACTAGACATATCGACAGAGCCCCCGGACCGAAAATTTTTTTTTCTTTAATTCAGCAGATTACTGTACCATGTACAAGCTAAATTTCGTACTACATTTTTGTTGTAGACAGCAGAGATATATAAAAAGTCTGGATTGGTTGACAAAGTCGGTGTCGCCCACAAACTTCTCAACCTTGGCCTGAGCTGTCGTGAAATTTAGTTTGCTATACAGGCAAACTAAAATTAGAAAGAATTATTTGGATGTATTTTAAATATTGACCATCTAAAGAATCTTGAAATTCACTATATAAAAATTTTAATTTAAAAATATATTTTTAAAAACAAGCGCTTATAGCAAAAACACAACGGAGACCGACAAGTGCTAACTATAGCACTACAAGTACTATACTTGTCAAGACAAATGAAACGAACCTCAACACGTCAGGGTTATGTTGAGTAGTAGGGTAGTTCTGTTGGTCCCCTCTCGCCTCGAACATGAGACCCTGGACACCATCCGAGTCTACAGAATTCATCAAGACAAATCCAATGAGTCCAAACATGGCAGGGTTATATTGAGTACTTGTATGCTTCCATTGGCCACCTTTTGGCTTCATCAGACCCTGTATACTATCTGGTTATATAGTACTTCTCAATAGCAATTTAACCAGCCTAAACATGCCCCCATGTTTAGGCTACGTTGTATAGTTTACATGTTCCCATACCCACCTTCCGACTCTATCACCAGACCAGCTCTATGGTACCATATTATTGCAATGTCATCGGATTTACATACGTATACCAAATTTTAGCTCAATCGGATACACGCACGTGCTTGAAAAATGGATCACAAGATTTGAAACGGAAAGATAGACAGATAGACATACGAATATTGTAAGTTAAATAATGAACCTTTCATAACGCTTGTATTTAACATAAAATATATTATTAATTTAAAATAGAACAAATTGAAGTTAATTTTACATTGAAACTGCTACTGGTTGTAATCTTCGCTATTTGAGTCCAACATCGCAGCACTCTTTTGCAAAATGTTTTAAAAAGATGCAACTTAATGATTCCAGTGCCCTAATGTAAGCTGCTTAGGGAGATCTTGAAGGATATTAAATGACATGCGTGGACTGAATATTAATGATGTACTTATAATCCAATAGCGTATAACTAATAATGTAAGGAAAGACGACTTGTACGCGGGGCTGTTCGTTGCGGTCTGTCCCGTCGTTAGCTGATCGGCGCGGCGCGGGAGGCGGCTACATGCGTCCCCCCCCCCCACCTCAGTCGCGCGCGCCGGTATTGGCGCTTAAGCTATGATTACACTTTGTGACCGCGACTCCGACCTGACAGCCTTGAGACGGTCAGGTCGGAGTCGCGTCGGCGGTTGGATCCAACTCTGACTCCGACGTGACCGTTTCAAGGCTGTCAGGTCGGAGTCGTGGTCGCAAAGTATATTCACGGCTTAACACAACTATACTGAGTTTTAATATGCTTTAAGTATTGCATAAAAACACTATTCATTTAGGCTGCAATATCTGTAGGCATATTAAAACAAAAAATCATGGGTTAACAATTGTATAATTACCAATTTTCGAAAATGCTATCGATATCGATGTAAATTCTCTCATCATTATGACTAATCTCTTTGGGAATACGATTATTAAGATTCTATCTAAATCTAATTATTTATGCTCAAGGAAAACAGTCAATCTGGCGTAGTTAGTATGCATTTTCAAACTAGTTACATTTTTTTTAGAAAATACATTTTATCTCCATCAAAACCTCGCCAGCCATAATTTAGCTTCATCTGCGTTTCTAGACCAATAAGATTTGCAGTCCAATATGAGGCAAGGTATTCTAGTTGTATGGCACCATGTTTTCACAAACATTTTAATTATATATCTTTATATT
Organism: Phalera bucephala; assembly: GCA_905147815.2. NCBI lineage: Eukaryota > Metazoa > Arthropoda > Insecta > Lepidoptera > Notodontidae > Phalera > Phalera bucephala. Next base: position 36,850,928 of record LR990615.1, on the reverse strand, counting down.
TGTTGAAAACGAATTAAAAGACTCCGAGAACACAGTCACTAGACAAACAAATATTAACCGATAAATTTTCGTGGTGCCTACGTCAAAATGACAAGTCATAAATTTTGAATAAAATAAAAGTTCAAACCATGTAGAAATAAAGATTTTTAAATTTTTATCCTACCTCTATGGTTTAGACACTTTTATAATATGAAGGGTATCAAGTTGGTACGTGTTCATTTTTATTAGCCACGACCTGAATGTGAAATGAACCTTCGCTACCACAACTAAGGCCATGAAACTGCTTGCCTGGAGACGCACTGGAAAATCCTCTGTAAATTCAGAATATAGCAGACTGCCGGAGCGAAAACCGTAATTGTTCATTTGAGGAAATTGTTTTTTGAGCATAATTAGAGTTTCTGTCGAGAGGTCATGACATTCAGATCTTTAGCCTGTATTTCTTTAAGACTTCAATGCTATTTTCAATTTTAATGTTATAAGGACAGACAGAGCTTCGTAAATAATATCAAATTTACAATTGTACATACAAATTACCAAATAAAAATAAAGCAATACCTTCATAAATAAAAAATAATTTAAATGCAAAATTTTTGCTTACTTATAAAATATCTGAAGTTCTGCAAAACTCACCTTCGATTGTCCGCCCATAACGAGGTGACTTCATATCGTTACGGCAGAAAACTTCAAACAAATCGTACTTATGAAAATAAATATGATAACCCAAAATACCAAAAGTGATTTACAATTTGAGCTCCTTTAATAGAAAAAATAAAAAAAAAATGGAATAAATTGTGAAGCTAGACGTGCAGAGAACATCCGAACAATCATCATCATCATCATCTCAGCCTATACTTGTCCACTGCTGAACATAGGCCTCCCCAATCGCTTTCCAGCGTAACCGGTCCGATGCCACCTGCATCCAACGACTTCCTGCGATTTTCACAAGATCGTCGGTCCATCTGGCAGGCGGTCTTCCCACACTGCGCTTGCCAATACGTGGTCTCCACTCTAGAATCTTTCTGCCCCAACGCCCGTCCGATCTACGCGCTATGTGGCCCGCCCATTGCCACTTCAGCTTGCTAATCTTAACGGCTATGTCGGTGACCTTGGTTCTTCTACGAATCTCCTCATTCCTGATTCGATCGCGTAGAGAAACGCCGAGCATAGCTCTCTCCATAGCTCGCTGAGCAACTCTGAGCTTTTTTATGAGACCTATAGTAAGAGACCACGTCTCTGATCCATATATCATCACTGGTAACACACACTGACTAAAAACTTTAGTCTTAAGGCACTGAGGTATTTTGGATCAGAAGATGTTGCGCAGTTTCCCGAACGCTGCCCAGCCGAGTTGGATTCGTCATTTGACCTCTCTCTCAAAGTTGGACCTACCTAACCGGACTACCTGTCCCAGGTAAATGTATTCGTCGACAACTTCAAGAGTAGAGTTCCCAACGGTGAGTGCGGTGGGTACGACATGGACGTTACACATTATTTTCGTTTTGTCCATGTTCATTTTAAGACCCACTTGTTGAGATACTCTGTTGAGGTCACCGAGCATTCGTCCTAGATCTTCCAGCGACTCCGCCACGACCACAATGTCGTCGGCAAATCGAAGGTGAGTGATGTATTCGCCATTGATGTTGATGCCAAGTCCTTGCCATTCCAAGAGCTTGAAGGCGTCCTCTAAGGTGGCCGTAAACAGTTTCGGAGAAATGACGTCTCCCTGCCTTACTCCTCTTTTTATGGGGATCGCCTTCGTGCAATGCCCCTGTACTCGGACTGACATGGTGGCGTTATTATACAAGCACTTCAACACTTCAATGTACCGATAGTCAATGCGGCATCGCTGGAGAGATCTAAGAACCGCCCAAGTCTCGATCGAATCGAAGGCTTTCTCATAGTCCACAAACGCCAAGCATAGTGGCCGATTATACTCCTCGGTCTTCTGTATAATCTGCCGCAGCGTATGTATGTGGTCTATGGTACTAAAGCCTTTCCGGAAACCGGCTTGTTCGGGAGGCTGGAAGTCATCAAGCCTGCGTTCGAGACGATTCGTGATGACTCTCGAAAACAACTTATAAACATGGCTCAGCAGTGCGATGGGCCTATAATTCTTCAGTAAAGTGTTATCACCTTTCTTGAAAAACAGTACCACCACTCCCCTGTTCCATGCTTCCGGCGTTTTCTCTTCGAGCAAGACGGAATTAAACAGCCTCTGAAGGACTTTAAGTACCGGCGTTCCGCCCGCTTTCAGAAGCTCTGCGGTAATTCCGTCTTCGCCTGGTGCTTTGTTATTTTTGAGTTGTTTGAGAGCCATCGTGATCTCGTACAGGCTGATGTCCGGGATATCTTCAGTGTAGTGTCGGGTTAGCTTGGCTCTTGGGTCTTTTACCAAGTCAACAACAGGTTCAGCTACTGAGGTGTACAACTGCCCATAGAACCTCTCTATCTCCCTGAGCACCTCTGACCTATTCGACGTTACGTTTCCGTCCTCCGTCTTCAGCTTCGTCAACTGGCTTTGCCCAATAGACGCGTCTCTTGCGAACACTTTGGAGCCCTTGTTCTGTGCTATGGTCTCCTCAATACGCCTTGTATTGAAGGACCGTAAATCGTGACGCAAGGACTTCAGTATCTGTCCATTGAGCTGCCTATAGGACTTAGCATCATCGGAGGTTTGGAGCGTCATGGAACGTCGCTCAGCCATGAGATTTCGGGTGGAGTTAGATAGTTTTTGAGGTCTATTTTTACGGTGGGGCTTATAATACTTGGACCCGACCGTATGGACAGTCTCTACCAGCCTGTTGTTGATTTCGTCCACTGATGCGCTGCTGTCTAGCAATTCGAAGCGGTTTGCCAATTCGAGTTGAAAGTTCTCGGGGTTTTGGATGTGTGCATAAGAAGGTCGGAGCGTAGACTTCATCAGACGCGATCTTTCCATTTTGACATTAATATTTAATGTGCCTCTGACCATTCGGTGATCACTGCCGGTTTTTACCCTGTGAATCACGGAGACATCATTAAATATTTGTCGCTTGGTGCTCATGATGAAGTCTATCTCATTTTTTGTGGAACCATCAGGGCTCATCCAGGTCCATTTTCTATGAGGCGGCTTCCGGAAGAAAGAGTTCATCATAAAGAGTCCCTCCTTCTCCAGATATTCGGCCAGCCTCTGACCCCTGGGGTTGCGCTGCCCATATCCAAATTGCCCCACTCTCAATTCATCATCGCCCCGTTTGCCCAGCCGCGCATTGAAGTCACCCATAACCACTGTAAAGTGTGCTTTGGAAGTATGTATGGCTCTACTAATGTCCTCATACATTACTTCGACGTCATCATCTGAGTATGCCGAGGTCGGTGCGTAGACCTGTATGACCTTCAGCGAATATCTTTTGGATATTCTGAGTATGAGGTACGCTATTCTGCTCGACACACTAGTGATGGACAGAATGTTGTCTATGAGTGACTTGTGGACGATAAATCCGACACCACCTTGGGACCGCTGTTCACCCTCCCGGTAGTAAAACAAGTTGCCGGATTTTAAGGTTATCGTGTCCTCGCCCTTTCTTCGGATCTCCGATAAACCAACAATATTCCACCGCAACTTGTTTATCTCTTCTTCCAGCTCAACAAGCTTCTCATCTGTCCTTAACGTGCGTGCATTGTATGTCACCAGGGCCAATTTTCGATGTTGGTGGTAGCCGAATCTCTGCCGGAGATTCTTAGCACCCCTTGTCCTGTCGTTACCATAGCTGCTACCGTGGCCAGGACGAACAGGACCGCCGGGGACTAGGGGCCTGGTTTTATTCTTATCTTCCATTTTAATAAATTGGGGGTGTTTGCCATACTCGCCACGCTTGGCAGGCGGGTTGGCGAGCGCAGTTTTTGATGGTAGAAGTGTTAAGGGAACGCTGCTGCCCATTCCTTAGTTTTCCCTTAGTCGCCTTGTACGACACCCGATGGGATGAGATGGGTTGGTCCTATTCTAAGCCGGGAACCACGCGGCAAGACGAACAATAAAATCATCCAATTGATATTGACAAGTTATCAATATAGTCTTGAGGAGAATCAAAATGGTAAATAAGTACCATCTTCATTATATCCTGATACATGCTGATCGCAACAAACTTACGAGAACGATAAAGAAATGTCCGGAATTGGGACGGATTAATGTTTGGAGCACGTCTTGTACATTGCTCAAGTAACGGATAAGGACGAGGATCTAATATTGGATATTAAGATACTAGTTGTGCCCGAAACAGTTTCCATTAATAATAATTTTATGTTCAGTGGGTTTTCAAGAACATTTTGGTTCAACTTGGGTATTTAAAGTAAAATAAAGGTATCAACCCTCAATACAAAATAGCACATACATATTCTTATAAGAATATAAAAACCATATACTGACGCGTAAGTGTTTCGACATTGTCGTATTGTATAAGATTCCCAGAGGTATATTCCTATTTACGCGTTAAATAGTAGCTTTAAAACTAAAGTAAAAAATCTTGGAAAATTTTGAGACTTGAGAATGATATTTACAGATCTGAATGGTCTTAAAATCTTATTTATTTTTTCTAATATTACTGAGTATTTTGCCTCCAAAGAAAAACATGTGAAATATCGGCCATCGCCAGTATTGAATTTCGGTTCTGTATCGACGAAAGTCGTTTACTTCGGCCCACGTTTGCATAGGATTGGAATGGAATTACAAGAAATAATCATTATAAAGCAAACATTACCTACTTTTTAAGATCGATTGGATATCAACTGAAGATTATTAACCAGTATAAAAACGAGGCCATGATGAAGGTTTTCAAGTATAATCAGCCATAACTTTGCAATTCAATTTTCTGTTTGTAGAAATAATTATACTACAGCAAATTATAGTTTTAGAGAAAGTTTCAAGTGATACTTTTATTTCACTTAGTTTTTGATGCATTGATTAGCAGACGTTTTTTTTGCTTTACTTTTAACCAACATAATAAGAGTGCTTTTAAACTAATTACTGAAAGTGTAGAAAAAATAACTCAGTAATCAAAAATATCTTAACTTTAAATCTAGCAAGTATTTCTATCAATAGCTGAGCAAATCGATACTATTTCAACAATCCTAAATTTAATTCATTAAATGAGCAGCGGAGTCTACTTCATCTAAAAATATCCCAACAATCACAAAAAAAAATCCAATTTTAACTGTCCCAACATTTTCACAAAGGTCAAACAAATTCTCCATTAAAAAATATATAAGAAATTGATCTCAGCTCCACTCGAAATTATTGGAGCGTCAGAATCAGATATATTTGTGGAGGCCTCGTTACTCAGAGCCCACAATTATAACGATTACCCACTGTGAGTTTTACATACAAAACCGGGTAACTAACACAATCCTTATTAGTATAGTACGGAGTACTTTATGCTGTATGGAATAGAATTATTTTTAGCTTGATCGGGGTGTACTCAAAAGGTTAGTCACTATGTGTTTTCGCAGGGCAAGCCGCGAACAAAGGTCCGCGCTAATGAACAGGTCGCCGCGACGCCAGCCCCCAGCTATTTACAACGACCTCAATAGCCGCCTATTCACTGTTGTCCACGGCCTAAGTGTAGCTTTTAAAGTGAACAGAGGCTGAGTCCACTTACATTAATCAAAGCCACTGTCGAATCGGGCCGGGGAAAATTAGCTGGATTTAACGTTGGTTTATTTTTCATAGCGGAGATACGAGAGAACTGAGACCATTCATTTACTCTTATAGTCTGCTATAATGGAAGACAATTTAGGTACAATCATATATTTTTCATAAGAAAAATAGCGCGATATCGGCTTCTTGAATGTTTTTAAAGGCTGCTTAATGAGTAAGGTCACTTAACACCGGTCAAACTTCCAGTTACTAGTATCACAACAGTATTGCTGTGATACTCGTAATACGCGTGGGTGGAACAGGGGATAAAACTATTTTTATCGCATGCTCATCTACAAAATTGGAGAGCACCTAGTAATTACGGTAATGTAATTACTAGGTTGGGTTAATCGATAAAGTAAAAGCGTCGCGAAAGTAGTACCGTCGGCTATTTTAGAATAAATCTTAATTTCTGCGAAAGGAATTCCAATCAGAACTAATATGAAAAGTTTGCGATGCTTCAATTGCGTTCTTAGGAATATTTGTGATACTAAAAGTTATGGGTTTGGCCTCTCGCTTGTTCAATTGTAGACTTTAATTTATTTGTACTTCATTTTGAATTTGGTCAGGAATATAATTTTCGAAAGTTTCATATTAATGGTGACATATTCTCTATTTTCCTTAGTAAAACGTAGAATATAAGTTCCTTTCAAGTCTAAAACACAATTTTCCCGTTAATTATATAAAAATATACGTTTACGTGTATAATAGAAATGTATTGACAGCAACCTTATAGAAAATTCTAAAGCGACATCTAATAAAGAGATGTTTTTAACATTTGAAAGGATCATAAATAGCTCCATTTAAATGAGTTATTTCCATTTGGACATGACGCTGTTCTTTCCCTCTCGGTCCTAAGTAGTGATTCATAAGGTAAAAAGCATTCACGTCAAGAATTCATCACTCAAAGCGTCGGCAGTGAAAAAGGCCACCCACCTTTAAAGATGGCGACCATGTGTGAGTGTTGAACGTTGAATGCTAAAAGCTCTATTTGTGTAAATTTCCCATGCTTAAAGAAATCTTGAAGTATTATAACGCTGTTCTCAAGTGAACTGCTGAAGCAACAGTCCTCTATAAGAGATGACCTGTGAAGTTAAAGACATGCTAAACGTAGATTTTCGAAGGTAAATATTTTTTGTGAAACTTTAGATGGTTCATATCCGGAAATGTAATATGCTTCACGTTGAATATTACGTACGTACGTTGAACTTTTGCGAGTTAATGTAAAAGTTACTTGTGATACCACTATTAAAGGTTCCGAAGTTTCGATCAAGTGTATTGAAACTGCCAGGGTCACAAAGTTGGTCTTGTTTTTCACTTAAAAGTACTAATAATTATGAAAAACTGCAACTAGTAGCAAACCCTAATCTCAAATGCAGAAAAGAGGCATCAAAACTTAATCTACCTCGATTCATAAAAGCATTAAAAATAGCAATCCGTTCAAAAGTTTAAATAGAGGCACGTGCCAATTTTGAATCAGTCATGGATTCTGTATCGGTGCGGACTCATGCTGGCCAGCCGGGCCGAGCTGGTTAATTGAAGATGTAACGGCCGCGCCGGTATGAATAATTCACGGCACAGCGCCACTGGCGCGCCGCCAGCGCCTCCTGCAAGTGCTTCCACATCAAAACGTAGATATACGCTATGTCATAGAAATCGTGGATTTTAGACAACGCTTAAAATTCAATGAAGATGTATGATTTATAGATGATCTTAGTAAATCAATACGAACGCTGGAATGGCAAATCGTGGGTACTTATGCAGTGTTCTATTTCATTTTATACACTTCTGTAAGGATATGAGTAAAAGACAGCATAATATTGAACCGAAATTTTACCGTAAATTAATGTATACTAGATCTACATAACATTGACTTGTGAATAATCCTTTCAATTTGTTTCGGATATTTTAAAGTACATTCATTTAAATAATAGTACATTTCTGACACTTTCCTTATTAACTAAGATATACTAACCAATACGATTTTCAAAAATCTGCTAATGCTTTATTTGGAGATCTAATCTTAGTAGACTTAATAAGAAGATACAAATCTAACGTCTCATTCATCATAACACCGCACATCTGGTGATCACAAAGCCAATTCATTTCAAAACTCTTAAGTCTTCTAAAGACAGCCATCAATCAAACGAGCCAGGCGTTGGATCTAAATGGCAAGTTCCTAGTCGCTGGCTGGAAACTACTATAATTGGATTAATGACCACTCCAGCCTCGCGACAAGTTTCTACGGTTCAACTTATATTATCATGAAGTTTCTAATTGCTTTTGCGTTGTTACGGTTCAGATTGGAGATTAGAATTGATGAAGGTTTTATTCAGTGTATTATCTCAAGTGTTACATTTTGATCACTTGCGCGGTGTCTAGAGAAGTTTTAATGAAACTGGGTTTGCGAATGTTGACACTGTCTTCTAGGTTGAAACTAATTTTCATTTATCGCACTTGCTAATTTTTTCGGCAAAGTCTGCTAAAATCACCCTCGATATGAAATCGAATATTGTTCAGATGTTATTTTATAATAGATCGATCACAATTATTTGTTTACTTTAGCGACAAACAGAAATAAGTACCATATGCTAGGTACTTAATAATGACTTTAAGAAAATTATCATTTCCTGTGAAAATACTATAAAATACAATTATATTTTGTTATATAAAATGACACGAAACCGGAATAATTTCTAGTGTGGGTAGGATTTATATCTGAATCGTGGATCCGTTCACTGATATAAAATTTGCATACGCACACAGCTTTATCCCGTGCGGGGATCGAACCCGCGACTACTCGATCCGGAGGATAGACTTAAGCTCTTAACCACTGGAAGCCTTCCATCAATTTCAACAACTGAATATGAATTGGGTATATTTCCATGCCTACTTTTGTGTATTTGTTTTACTTGTTCACTTGTAATGTTTCACAATAAACATGTTTAAATTAGCGCGCCCAGTTACATGTTAAGTTCTTCACTAACTTCCAGTGAGTACTAACTAACAGCGAGTGAGTTAAATGTAAGGAAGCTAGGGGCTAAATGACTAGCTAAAATATTCAAAACGTTTGGTTGTAGCAAATTATATTTGCATCTTTGCTTCAATTATTTCTCTGCTGGTTACAGTATTATGGCATTTCAATTTAATTTTAATTTCTATTGGCTAACGTAGGTAACCAAGTTTGCAAATCAGTTATGTACCTATTCTAGATTAGCGGTCAAAAGTGCTATCTAGATAGGTAGCACTTGTTAGGTTAGAAACCTATTTTTTTTTATTCGCAGCCCTACTCTACTAATTATTTCTGTGTTGTGCGCGTGGGGTGCGTTTACAAATACGAAATTCATATACATGAACACCTAGAGCGAAAAAAATATTTGTGGGTACAGACTAAGATTTGTACCGTGCGGGTATCGAACCCGCAACTACTCGATCTAGGGGGGGAGCGGCTTAAGCTATTAACCACTGAACCAAGCCGTCCGTCAACAATATGCTAATAATATCACTTTCTGGTTACATTTTGAGTCATAGATTTAACATCTGAAAATAATTATAAACTACAATGCTAAACATAAAGTCCAGAAAATTCCTAATCCCTTTTACGAGAAAAGTTGAAAAGCGTCCACTTTGATACCACCAGCCGCTACACGCCAACACGTTTATCGTTTGTATCGAAGAGCATAGCATGAACAGATTGACTTCAACATAACGCTATCGAGTTGATATGTCATCCTTTTTATACTACTATCGAGTTGATATACTATCCTTTTTATACTAAAAGCTTGTTAAATAAAGTTGAACGTGACAGGACGTTTTCTTGACTACATCCCTGCGTGCTAAGGCCTCAGATTGATGTTATCGAAACGATGTTGAGAAACCGTTATCTTCACTTAGTCAGTAGTGTAAAAAGGATGGCATATCATACTCGATAGCGTTACGCTAACGTGAATCTGTTCGTGCTCTGAATTGAGCGGGTCAATTGCGGCGGTCCCGCATTGACCGGGCGCGCCGTAACTTCGTTCAAACACGCATTAATATTAATTTTAGAGACCATAGCTACGCCGGAGTATAATATTTGCCGTCAGAGTAACTGTCCGTGAGAGGTTTCCTTAAACCAAGGCAAAGTAGGACATTTTATTTTGCCGACGATTTTGAACGTGGTTGTGTTAAACTAATTTAATGTTTCAGTATCTTTATCTCGTAATCAAGCCGACAGGTACATTGAAGTGTTGAAGTGCTTGTATAATAACGCCACCATGTCAGTCCGAGTACAGGGGCAGTGCACGAAGGCGATCCCCATAAAAAGAGGAGTAAGGCAGGGAGACGTCATTTCTCCGAAACTGTTTACGGCCACCTTAGAGGACGCCTTCAAGCTCTTGGAATGGCAAGGAATTGGCATCAACATCAATGGCGAATACATCACTCACCTTCGATTTGCCGACGACATTGTGGTCGTGGCAGAGTCGCTGAAAGATCTAGGACGAATGCTCGGTGACCTCAACAGAGTATCTCAACAAGTGGGTCTTAAAATGAACATGGACAAAACGAAAATAATGTCTAACGTCCATGTCGTACCCACCGCACTCACCGTTGGGAACTCTACTCTTGAAGTTGTTGACGAATACATTTACCTGGGACAGGTAGTCCGGTTAGGTAGGTCCAACTTTGAGAGAGAGGTCAATCGACGAATCCAACTCGGCTGGGCAGCGTTCGGGAAACTGCGCAACATCTTCTCATCCAAAATACCTCAGTGCCTAAAGACTAAAGTTTTTAGTCAATGTGTGTTACCAGTGATGATATATGGATCAGAGACGTGGTCTCTTACAATAGGTCTCATAAAAAAGCTCAGAGCTGCTCAGCGAGCTATGGAGAGAGCTATGCTCGGCGTTTCTCTACGCGATCGAATCAGGAATGAGGAGATTCGTAGAAGAACCAAGGTCACCGACATAGCCGTTAAGATTAGCAAGCTGAAGTGGCAATGGGCGGGCCACATAGCGCGTAGATCGGACGGGCGTTGGGGCAGAAAGATTCTAGAGTGGAGACCACGTATTGGCAAGCGCAGCGTGGGACGACCGCCTGCCAGATGGACCGACGATCTTGTGAAAATCGCAGGAAGTCGTTGGATGCAGGTGGCATCGGACCGGTTACGCTGGAAAGCGATTGGGGAGGCCTATGTTCAGCAGTGGACAAGTATAGGCTGAGATGATGATGATGAAGCCGACAGTAAGTAACAAAAAAAAAATGGTAATCTTCATCAGATATGGGTTGTATCCGATTTGTAATAAATAAAAACGACGCAACGGGAATTCTGAGGCAGAAAATTACAGTATCGCAAAAGTAGGTAGTTATATGTTACACCTATATAAAACAACATTTCTCGATATCTTAGCATTTTAACATTAAGTCCCTTAAACTCTCAGTAAGAGTAGCAGATAGTAATTTCCCGATGAAACGCAGCAGTAGGTAAATAACCACAACGTTTAAAGAACTGTATTCAGACTAATAGTGACCGTTTAAAAAACTATTCTGTTATCTAATTTTATAATAACTCAAGCTACTCCAGTTAATAAAGGTAGGTTAAAAGGTATCTAATTAAAGATTATTTACTTTTTGTTGAACTTGGAAACATATCTTGTGGGCAGGCTTGTCAGCTTTTAATGCATGTAACAGAGATTGTTGTTAATTCACTCCAGCTAATGGCGTAGACGCATCTCCTGTTATATGCGAGATTATACTAACCCTGAGCCATATACAAAAGTGAGGTACTTATACCTACTGCGCAGAGATGTGAAAGAATTTTTTTTTTTTTTTAAACGTAGGATACGCTAGGATTTATTTCTGTGTCGTGGGTGCGTTTACAAACATGACAATTCACAAACACAAATAATAATAATAATAATAAAGATTTATTGCTTGCAAACATTTTCAACCTACATTAATACATTTGTAATGAAGTACAATAAAATGAACATAGGCTAAAGCAAATAACAGTGAGTACCCTGCCCCCTAAACTAGGTTTATATAGCTGTGTCTGAGGGAGCAGTGTTCATTCGTAACAATGTGCCTATTATTATAAATTGATCCAATGATACATAGTGTCAGTTGCAATGGGTAGGTAGATATATAAATTATAAAGTGGGTGATATTTACTTACAATATGAAAAGTAGATCGAAACAAAAACAAAAGCAAATCCAAAAAGTGTGTGTGCATGTGTGTGTCTGTGTGTGAGTGTGTCTGTGTGTGAGTGTGTCTGTGTGTGAGTGTGTGTGTGTGTATGTGTGAGTGTGCGTGCGTGCGTTTCTTAGTGTCGGAAAATGGGCATGGAAAAGTATAAGAGTTGTTTAGGTGGTGTTATAATTTACAACCCCTAGCATGAGCTTTTCCGTCATCTCGTAGGTAAGTAGTTTTAGGTGGGCTTTGAGTTTACCTTTACAGTTATATTTATTTAGTATTTTTAAAGAAACCTGTTTATTATCGGTGTTGTACAATTTCGCACTAGAAATAAAGAAATGACGTTCAGCAAATTTAGTACGGTGAGACTCTATGTTAAAAACTCTGTGTTTAATTCTAATATTTGGTTGGGAGCGTGGACGAGACGAGTGCTTTCGGAGTACTGGCAGGTATATGTTAAGTTGTCTAACTGTGAGGAAATCGCAATCGGCATATAGTTGTCTAGTAGGATATCTCATGGGCTTACGATATATAACCTTTAGAACCGCTCTCTGAGGTCGTTCAAGACGGAGGAAATCGCATTTATTAGCTCCACCCCAGACTGGAAGGCAGTATGACAGCAGGGACTGGCACAGTGAGGAATATACTAGTTCCAGGGTTTTTTGATCCGCCGATTTCCGTAATTTCCTAATAATATAAATGATCTTGCGAATACGGCTGGATAGTAAATAAATGTGCACATGCCAGTTCAGATTTTGATCGATATTGATACCCAGATATTTGGCACAGGGGGTTCTTTTAATCGACTGACAATTGCATTGTCCCGTGGAAGGACATGTATGGGCCTTTAAGATGAGCGTATCTGGAGGAGTTTGGTTGGCTCTAAGACTAAAAGGAGCAGAAACGGATTTTGCTATATTTAGCGTAAGGAGGTTATGGGCAAGCCATTTACTCACTTCAGTCAGTGCTAAATTAGCAGTTTAATATGTTTCAATCCAGGTCCCTCCGTGAATTAATAGCGCTGTGTCATCGGCGTAAGTATAAATGTTACAATGTGGAATATATAGATTGCAGAGATCATTTATATAAATAAGAAATAATGTTGGCCCAAGAATACTTCCTTGGGGCACTCCGTACGTAATGGGCAGATCGTCACTTACAATGTTATCTACTATAACGGCTTGGCTGCGATCTTTGAAATAGACGGAGAAAATCTGGAAAGGTAGACCTCTTATTCCGATGCGATCCATTTTGGCCATTAAGATCGGCACAGAGACAGTGTCAAAAGCTTTAGATAGATCGAGGAAGATTCCTAAGCATTTCTGTTTCGCGTTGAGTGTTTTGGCGACATGTTCGGTTAAAGCTAAGACAGCGTCTTCAGTACCAATCCCGGCCCTAAAACCAAATTGATTGTTTGAGATAATGTTACTATAGTTTAGGAAGCTAATAAGGTTTTTATTTAGAACACGTTCAAGGATCTTAGACGTGGTAGTTAGGACGGAGATGGGTATATAATTATTGACGTCACCTTTGGACCCCGCCTTATGAATAGGGTGTATTAAGGCTTTTTTAAAAGCCAGAGGAAAAACACCAGTTGTAATTGAGATGTTGCAAATAAATGATGTTAAAATACCCAGACCGGAACAAATAATTGTGGATCACACAAAGATTTGTCCCGTGCAGGAATCGAACCCCCGACTATTAGACACAGTGGGCGGAGCAGCTCAAGCTCTTAACTACTGCGCTAAATCATCGTCAACAAACACATCGTCTGATCTTAACATGCACATTTGAACGTATTTTATTAAACTAAATAAATAATTATAAAGTAGTAACTTTATTTTCTACTAATCCCTTTTCATACATTATTCGTACCCAAATTCAAAATGTCATTGTAAAGTACAATGACATTTGACATCATCATGTATCGCCGATGATGTCACATCCCAATATATATATCCTTATAATAGGGGGCGCTCGTATTGTCATTATACTAGGCACAATAACAAACTTCGGACTGCAGCTGAGAAAAGCACATCTTGTGCGAATTCAAATTCAAATAGGCCAGTGAAAAAACACTTGGAAACGTCGAAACTATTACATTTTTACACCTGCTACCCTTCCGACCTGGATACAATCTACTCAAAGTAACAAGTGAAAAACAACTTCATAAAACAATTTTTCAGTACATCGTCTATCCTCGTGCGAGTACTAAAACCGTAGTGTAACAATTACCGCCGCGAATATTTCATGCTCGGTTCTAAGCAGATTACACTTCACTCATTATTAAATTAATCTCTGTTCGCCCTACTGTGTCGTGGGATGTTTAGTTTTTGCATCGGAAAGTGTTTATGACTGAAAGTTATTCGATCTAACTTCCTCGCTGCCTATGTGTTTGTTGATCGTCAACTGCTAGGATTTATAGCTTTGAATACTGGTCAGTAGATTCTGTGCAAACGTGCTTTATAATAGCATTTTTATTTACTTGTGCAGGTACTTCGAACATACACTGATAAACATCAAAATTGTTACATTATTAACATGTACCACCGGATCGGAGCATACGATTTTCGGCAATGAACTCAGTGGTTCTGTCTTTTAAATTTTAATGGTTTTACTTGAACGGATTTTATTTTTAAATTGATTTAATAACGAAAATGCGCTTTACAGTATACATTTAGAATTTGTTGATTAACCTTTGAAATACTTTGATACGGGGCGATTTGGCAAAATTTCTCGTGTTTTCGCAAGCGCTAAGGGATAGAAGTCGATTTAGTACAAAATCTAGGTTTAAAATCCCCCTATAGGGAGATCCCCCTATATCCGCTTAATTGTAGTAGTAGAAATTATCCAAATTTAAGATAATTTATGCCATACGAGTGCCTACTGCTATAATTAAAGATTGCTAGATCAATGCCAAATTATTTTTACGCCTTTAGTTACCTTTTACCACATCCATAAAAAATCCGGCTATTCTAATACCATAAAGCTACAAGTCCTAGTATCACAGCGGTATATTAAATATATTATATCAAAACTGAAAACACAACCACCCACTTGAAAAAAATTTGCCTGTTCACATTTCTTCGATAAATCCTTTTCGAATTACATAAGCTAATTATATTCGGATCCATTAATAAAGTTTCCCGAATTATTTATCCCAAGTTCGAACTGGAAACAAAACAGCCATTAATATTTCGCGAGCGCTGAGTTATTGTCAGTTTGGTAACGAGCAGCTGTACCGCGGGGCCCGGGTCCAGCGGGGCCAGATCAAACGCAGCGCGTTGCGATTACTTAAAAATATACGAAGCCTTAGGAATTATTTCCCGTATAGTGAATGCGTTTACTAACATTTCATAGACAAACGCCCAGACTGAAACAAATATTTGTGGGTCACACACAGATTTGTCTCATGCGGGGATGAAACTCGCGACTCCTCGATCCAGTAGGCGAAGCAGCTTAAGCTTAATCGCTGGACTAAGTCGTCCGTTCGTCTTGATATCTACGTGATATAATCGTCTAATGGTATTCTGAGTACCACTGGAGTACCATTAAACAAACATTTCAAGAAGCTATCGTAACGCGGCACGTTGTTTGATTGGTGATAGCGAGTAGGGCCCTGATGAGTAGAGCAAGTTTCTTAATAATTTACATTTTGTACTGCAACAGCTTGTATTCGGTGTCTTACTTTTGACCTTCTTTGGAGGAAGTTCTATTTATGATATAAAGATTATTAAATTTGTTTAATCAGTAAATGTAGGGAAAGCGGTGAACTAGTATGAGCAAGAGGGAGGTGGAAAAGGGGATGAATGGAATGTTCCATGAAAGATAAAGAGCGAATAAGTGTGGATATATTAAATATATCTCTCTCTATATTATTACACCAGATCCCTTGCGGGATAGGCAGAGAGTACAGAGTTCCAACAGTTCCTTACATACCTCTCCAGCTTCTTCCACTCTCATAGATCATTAAATATATCCTTGGAAATATTTTTAATTGCTTTAATTTTAAATTGCATAAATTATATTAAATGAATTAATATAATTTATGAAAATCTGTTTCAGTTGCTTCAGCTGTAACTGCTACCTCTATGTTTATATAAAATGAACGCGTGCGAAGTCGTGGGAAAGTACTAGTACATACTTATAAATCTAGACCGAAACATGTTTGCGAGTTACACAAATACTTTTCCTGTGCAATTGAACCTGCAACCACTTGACCCAATGAGCGGAGCAAGGATAGAGGACCGATTGCGGCGACCTGAGATAATGGGAATAGATAAGAACTTATAGATGATGGACGGGAAACATAAACACCGTCACGCCTCATGTTTATTCTTCAATCAGGGGTGGAGGAACATACACATTTAGGTATGGTGTGGCTGGTTATCCCGAGATCCTAGGTTCGAATCCTAAATTTGGTAAAGTGTTGAGGTCTTAGGGAGCAGTCTGGGTTTTGGAATCGTGCCCGGTATGACGGCTATAGGTTCTCCTCTTATTACATAAGGACCTAACATTGACAGCAAAATTTGAATGTATATGTCGGCGCGACGCCAGGAGATGCGGGACCAGGGTCCATTATCAGTGGTAAAGTCGACGTGGTATCGAATAAATTCACTTTGGTTTTGCACACACGTACTTTAATTTACTTTTTTAAAAATATAGATGAAGGTAAACACTTTTATTGTTACAAGTTTACTTGTCGGTAGCTATCGGAGAAGTAACCTAATATCCCAAACCGGTGGGTTTAAATACTAAAATGAAGTTGACATCACAAACAATATTTCATCGATATTTGCTTGACACTTTTTTTATAAAATCATTTTACTATTTTACAGAACCATAAAACATGAAATTAATGCATTTAACATAATCAAACATAATAACAACAGAATATAAAATTAACGAACAAATCAAATGTAGTCAAATCAATCTATGTCATGATACAAAATTAAACAACGATTATTAAAATTACATAATTAAAGAGACAAATCAAATAATCTTAAACTAGTAATTATTTTATCAATAAGATCGACTCAGCGCCCATATATACTTAAAGAGTCAAATTAAATAATCTTAAAATACTAATTATTTTATAAATAAAATCGACTCAGCGCCCATATGTACATAACTCTACCATTGTTGCTTGCGGAATAAATAAACTTGTGTCCTATTACGACAGCGATATTAAACCAGGGAAAAATCTTTATTTTTAACCATTCACCCATCGCTTTTTAGGAATCGCCATCCGTCATCGATAAACAAATGGCCCATATATCTGCCAGGTGAGTGTTTCCGATTTCTAGGTTCAATAAGTAAAAAACGTGCCGCAGTTCAGTTAGCCGCATGTTGAAGTCCTACCGCCGGGCTATTCATCAAGCAGCTGCGAATGCCAGCCGGATTGTTTAACTGGTCGCCCGGAATTATAAGCTGTAATTAATGACCAGATAAGCCGAGATTTGGATTTCCGTCGGCGGGGAACAGAAAAACAGAAATTTTATTAATTTAGAGTTTAGTAAATAACGTTTTTGTAAAGATCTGGTGTCGGGACTTTGTCAGTCATTTAGTCGAATCACGTTGTTCTATTGCAAGCAAGAGTGACGAAAGCCATATACCATGTAAAAATAGAAGGAGCTAGGTACTGCAAAAGACCTAGATCATCTAAGCATGACCAAAATTGACGGACGGCTTGATTCAGTGCTTAAGAGCTTGATTTATTCTACTTTAATCAGCTGGTTGATATCACCTGGAGGATCACAGGTGACTTATTAGCTTAAGCCGTTCCGCCCACTGGATCGAGTATTCACTGGTTCGATCCCTGCGCGGGTCCCACAAATATTTGTTACGGTCTGGATGTTTGTGTGTAAGTGTGTGTGTGAATTTCATGTTTGTAAACGCACCCACGATACAGGAATAATTCCTAGTGTACATTTTAAAAAAAGACCGTGTATCATCTAATGGGCGAGTTCAAGAGTCTCCCTAACCGGTGAGCGTGCATGAGACGAAATATTAGGGTGTAAGTAATGCGAGAGGTCTGTAAGGGAAAAACCTGTTGGAACTTTGTACTCTACCTACCCTGTAAGGGATCTGGAGATTGATATACTGTAGGTATAATATTTTCACGTTTGATACGTTTTTTTTACATTTAAAAGAACTAAAAATTAAGGTTTGTTCAAAGATAATAATAGGAATGTTGATCATCTGTAAGAATTATATCTATTATTCTATATAATTATAGAATGCGTTAGTTAAATATCTACTGTAAGATCGGTATCTTCAAAAGGAGTTTCCTATTGATTACTTCGCAGTGGAAGGAAATGAGACGATTACAGAGATAAAAATTCTGGAGTAGGTCTGTGCGAAAGTAGAAACTATTAGGTGGAACATTTCTTGTTATCCGTCTGTGTTACCGCAAGGAATCTGGCGTGATGATATAGATGGATACATCTATATCATCACGCCAGATTCCTTGCGGGGTAGGCAGAGGGTACAGAGTTCCAACAGGTGTGTTACATTAGCTTTTATTCTTGCCAATGAAGATGATATTGTTATCAATATTTAGAGTTATAATAGGAACTTACCAACCCACTTTATTGTTATGTTAATAATTTAATTCTATCTTTGGCTACCTGGCTGAGGTAGTATCTGACTTTTTTCAAGTAATCTCCGTCGGCCTCCATCGAACTTAGTTCTGGATAAAACTAAATTGTCTAATAATTTCACAAACAGCAAAAGTTTTACATGGCAAAAGAAAGTAAATATTCTCGCCACATGGCTTTAAGAATCGCGACAACTTCATTTCAATCCAAGATATTAAAAATTATTACTACTTTTTTATAACAAAAGGATCGCATTTTGTACAACTTTATCAATCTTATCGTTATTTTAAATATATACACATCGTACACACGTACAATATAATATCCTAAAGTGTCATACTTTGAGCGCTTAGTAAGTTCGTCAGTAGTGACCCATTCCATAGATTTTTTTTAAGTCGACGCACCCATAGTATATGGAACAGTCCGATTTATTGATATAATATGGCCTAATACCACACTTCAATATCAACAAGTGAAAGGCATGATGTACACAGCAGACATTTTAATCAATACCCAGTCGCGTTCACAGGCTAGCCTTAGATCTTAATTCAGATTAACGAGCTCCTGTTTTTAATGGCGGGCGATGCGGCCACCGGCCCGGG
Source organism: Phalera bucephala (assembly GCA_905147815.2). Classification (NCBI taxonomy): domain Eukaryota; kingdom Metazoa; phylum Arthropoda; class Insecta; order Lepidoptera; family Notodontidae; genus Phalera; species Phalera bucephala. The sequence continues at coordinate 36,831,884 of LR990615.1, read as the reverse complement.
CGCACATCAATTACACGAGCCTCGGAGCATACCCACAGGATGGTAACAGCAGAGCCTCTTGTGGAGAAACGCGATCTTGCTTTTTATCGCCATGACGGAACATCCTACAGGTTAACATCGGTGATTAGTGTTGTAAAAATGAGCGGTGAAGTCAAGCGTTTCGCGCTAAGTTGACGCTCACAAGCGTTTAAACATGTAGAAGACGCGAGCGTTTTAAGCTCCAACCCGAGCGTTTTTACAACACTATCGGTGATAAAATCGCAGGGGTGGCGACCTTACACTATATTATCAGCGACGCGAGAACGGTATTAAACGCACACCTAATCTATTGCCCAGTAAAGTTGTAAAGGCCTTTCGGTCAACAACGTAGATCATTCACATACAGAAAATAACACGCACCTCTAATAGACGACCTTTCAGTTTAGTGGAGTGAGCATAAGTCAATTGACTTTCTGAATAAAATAGTTGTATATTCTATTTATATCATCAGATCACTTGCGGGGTAGGCAGAGAGTACAGAGGTTCCAACAGGTTTCCTTGCTTACCTCTCTGGCTTCCTCCACTCTTATAATTCGTCTCATACACGCTCGCCGGTTACAGAGACTCTTGACTTGTCTTTTAGATAAGACTCGGTCTATTTGGTCATGGTAAGTAGTGTCTTCGAATGAAAAAAATCTCGTGACCCACTATTGTTTGTTTCGATCCGGGTATTCACGAATTATGATATTTGTGTCTACAAATTGCACCAATGATACAGGAATAACACCTAATATAAGACAAAACGAAAACATAATAGCGATATTTATGAATTTACTGATTGTAAAGGCACATCGGAGAGTGTGTCAGCTGTTCTTTGAGCTGTCCCTAACCTGGGGATCCATCATCGAGTCTATCCCACCATCTTAATAGTTCAGTGACAAATACACTTCGCCAAACATTGTTTCCTGGTTGAAACTAATTGTTTTTGGTTCTTAATTGTTTAAGTTTGTCTAAATTGCTAGCGTTTATCAACGGATAACAAATTTTTGTTAGTTTATGTGAAGAGAACTTGTATATTAAAGAAATTTTAGTAACTAAAATTCAAGGGGACTTTTGAAATAAATCATAATATGTATTCATGGAAGGTATACTGCAATATAGGACAAGTTGTTGTTTTAACTTATTAGCAACGACTTTGGGTTGGTCACTAACATATCATTCGCCAACTTGCTGCTAATGTTGATCTATCTTTGCTCTTGAAAAGACTGGAGGTTCTAGGCACGACCTTGACGACCGGTACCAATGTGTTAAAATAGATAATTTTTCAAGCGATTGCCAAAGAAACACAAGTTTTGGTGTCCCTCAAGGTAGTATTTTGCCTCTACCTTGTTCCTGATTTACATCAATGACCTATGTAATCTGAACATTTGACACGGCAAAATAATTTTCTACGCCGATGACACGGCATTGATTTTTAGTGCTAAAACCATCAACAAGCTTTACGAATATGCACAACTTGGATTAAATTTAGTAAATAATTGGCTTTACCATAACTTACTAACATTAAATGCTGACAAAACAAAATGTGTTCACATCGTCATGCGCAAGTCACACCATAATCTAGTTACATTTAACCCTCATTTATATGCGCACCAATGTAATAACCCTACAATGAACACCTGTAACTGATCCACTATCCACAACACCATCCATATAAAATACCTCGGAGTTATAATCGACGATAGACTCTCCTTTAACCAACACATTGAATGTTTGGTCAGAAGAGTCCGTAAACTAATATATGTATTCAAAATCCTCAGACAAATCGCTGACTTAAAACTAGTCAGACAAGTATACTTAACCTTATGTCAATCCATAATCCAATATTGTATCACCTCATGGGGAGGAGCCCTAAAAACTGTTTTACTGCCCCTCGGACGTGCCCAAAGAGCAGTTCTAGAAGTTGCCAATTTCCATCCTTTTCGCTTCTCTACTACCCTGTTATACAAGTCCTGCAAGGTGTTAACAGTCCGCCAACTTTTCATAATGCACATATTACTAAAACAGCACAAAACACTCGCTTATGCTGCTGACATTACCATTAATAAAAGACGGAAAGATATAGTCTGCCTTTCAAACTCAACTAAATAATTTTAGCTGTAAACAAACGCTTTTTAATTATTTACAAAGTATGTCTTACGAACAGAAGGAACAATTATAATTGTTCCATTGTACAAATAATTATTTGCAATTTGTAGATAACACATTATGTTATAGCATATCATAATTTTAATTTTAATATAAAAGTAGATTAAAACAATATATGTTTTTAGTTAAGTCATTTATCTATATTTTTATTATATATATGTAATTATTATTATACGTATATATTTATTATTAGTTAAGTCACTTATCAATCAAATAAGTTATGTTATTGTAAATAAAACCTTTGATTGATTTTTACAATGTTGCAGCACTAATTGGTTTGAATATTGGTGGAATATACAAACCAGGAGATACGGATGTAAAGAAGTTTTTAGATGTCTATACCCCCCAATTGGAGAGAAGAAAAAGGGCCATTGTTTTCGGTGACTTTAATATTGATCTACTCAACTCAGAAAATAATATCATGCGAAATTACGTAGACACAATAAAGGAGTCGGGATATAACATACTAAATAAAATACATGAAGAATACTGTACCCGCGAAACAGATAAAACGAAGACTATCCTTGACCATGTGTGTTCTAATCTTAGCAATGACACATTCAGTATTTCTGTAATTGAGTCCTCACTTTCAGACCATAAACAAATACTCGTAGAACTTCTGAAATCTGTACCGCAACCAAATAAAAAAGTAGTGTACGAAGCGCTCGACTATGATGGACTAAGGAAAAGTATAACTGAAGCAGAGTATAAGAACGTTGACCACCAGTATCATCACTTGGAAAGATATCTCCAATACCACATCTCAAGAAATAAGATAACTAAAACAAAGATTTTAAACCTACCAAGAGGAGATTGGATAAATAAAACTATTATTGATTCGATCAACAAAAGAAATATTTTATGGCAGCAAAGAAAGGCAGATATACAAAATATGGATATAAACAGACAATTTCAGGACGAGCAAGGAAAGGTTAATACAATGATTAAAGTTGCTAAAAGAAAATACTATTACGAAGCATTTCATAAAAATTTGAATAAACCTAAGAGAATGTGGGACTTAATAAATACATTAGCCAGGAACAAGACGAAGGATAGTTGTGCTCCCCCCAAGCTTGTTGTTCACTCCAATATTATAACTGAAGGTAAAGAAGTTTGCAATACATTTAATCGCTTTTTCTCTACCATAGGCGCTAACCTTGCAAATGAAATACCATACAGATATCATGCCAATACACTTAACACTCTTATGTACAAAGTCGATCATATACATGATAAAACACTTTCTGAATTCTTACCGTGCTCTGTAGAAGAAGTTACAAAGATAATAGACAATTTGGATAGCAATAGTAGTGTCGGTATTGACGGGATTAGTACCAAAGCAATTAAATCAGTTAAAAATTTTGTAGCACACAATTTTACAGACTGTATAAATAAATGTATATATGAAGGTACTTCTCCTGACCCTCTTAAAGTGGCGAAGGTCAAACCTATTTACAAGTCTGGTGTGAAAACAGATCCCGGTAACTATAGGCCAGTATCGGTGCTCCCAGTCATGTCCAAAATATTTGAAAGAATTTTATATACTCGCTTAGATGAACAACAATATGGATTTCGTTCAAAATCAAGTACACTCTCGGCGGCTGTAGATTTGGTTACAAAAATAAAAACAAGTATTGATCAAAAACAAATTGTGTTAGGTGTTTTTATAGATTTAAAAAAGGCATTTGACACTGTAAGTCATGTAAATTTAATTCAAAAATTAAATAATATAGGTATTACTGGTCAAGCCTTGAATGTACTAACTTCATACCTCCAAAATAGATACCAAACTGTGAAGATTGGGGATAAATTTCAAAGTCACCCCGAATGCATAAATTGTGGAATTCCACAGGGATCTGTACTAGGAACTTTACTTTTTTTGATCTATATTAATAACATTAAAAATACGGAAATGACTGGTCACCTGACTGTCTATGCTGACGACACCTGTTTGTTTTATTTTGGGAACTCCAACCACGCTATCATATCAGAAGCTCAAAAGGATCTTGACAAAATTAATGATTGGTATCTATATAATTTATTGACAGTTAACATTTCGAAAACTTACTACATGATTTTTACTTCTAAGAATAAGAAGATCCCCAGTTACACACCACTAACGATTAACCATAAGATAATAAAGAGATCAAATCATCAAAAATATTTAGGACTATATCTAGACGACCAGCTTACGTGGAAGACGCACATTGAGCACATCAGATCTAAACTGAGTTCAGTTCTGGGTGCACTGAGGAAGGTGGCAAATTGTATACCACGGCAAGTGCACACCCTGATATATAATTCATTAATAAATACACACCTAGAATATTTGATCGAAATATGGGGAGCAGCGTCTAAGACAAACCTTATCCGGCTACAAACATTACAAAACAAAATTATTAAAATACTTTTCCATTATAACTATTTTACACCCACAAAAGAGCTAAATACTAAAACAAAATTATTTAATCTAACCCAGCTGTATAAATTTAAAACATGCATTTTAGTTAAAAAAATTATCACAGGCAACATACATTCGAACATAACATTTACCACAAAAAAACAAAAGCACTACTTAAGGAATAGGAACAAAATACAACTCACTCAACCACGTACAATATCTTACGGGAAAAGAACCATACGGTTTGAGGGAGCGCAACTATACAATAACTTACCAAATGAATTAAAGGAGGGCAGCAGGATTAATGTATTTAAAACTAAACTTAAGAAATATATATACGAGAAATATTAATAAAACAGGAAATAATGACATACAAGGACTTGGATATGACTGGATAAATACGAAATTTGTGTAGTGTCTGAGACTCGATAACGACGTCAAAGTGATAATTATAGTCTTAAGTTTTCACATTATAATCTCATTTAAGTGAACTATGTATGTTCTTATGAGAAATAAAGTTCTTTAAACCTAATCCTTTTTTTTTTTTATCGACGTGAATACCTAACGCCTACCCCCGGGCCGATGGCAGGGCCCGGGTGGTTATGTGGGGCTTGCACCCACTAAAACCCCTCGGCGTCCCACTGCCCTTTTGCCGGGCCACAGGAATCGTCACCAGCATGACCTCTGTGGCACCGGCGGGCTCGGTCCGTGTGCGGACCTCGACACATGTTAGGGGAGTTCGGTCTCCTCCCTACCGCCTTTCGGAGGCTGCGCGGACGCAGCGCTTTTACGGCGCGGGTCTGCGTGTGCTAGGGCGCCGGGGTGCCCTCCCCGACGCCTGCAAGCCGCGATCACGGTGGGCGAAGGTCGTTTCGGGCGTAGTCCCTACGCCTTCGCCCAACGCGCCGTCTATGAGCGGGATTCGAGGACGTCTCCTCCCTCACCCGCTCTGCCTCCTCCTTAGCGAACATGAAGGCCTCGCAAAAGGCCGTCATTGCCACCCAGGCGCTCTCGCTCCCAACCATGGATGATATCACGGTCGGGAGCGACAGCGCCTGTCCCCCTGCACCGAGCGCTCCGGCGAGCCGGCGCCGCTCATCAGCCCATGCCGGGCACACCAGCAACGTGTGCGCCGCTGTGTCTTCTGGGGCCGCACAATGATGGCAGCGCTCCGCCTCCTCACGACCGATCCATCCGAAGCAACCATGCCCGGACAGTACCTGCGTCAGACGGTACGTGAGGACGCCGTGTCGCCGCCCCAGCCACTCCAAGAAGACTGGCAGCAGCGCAGCGATGACGGCGTGACCGGCAGTGGGGTGGGCGACTTTGCTCCGCCAGCCCTCCAGCGCAGCTCGGTGAAGCTCAGTCCGCCTCGCTCTCGGGGCGCAGGGATCCAAGGTATTGGTAGGATCCCTACGCCAGGCATATAGCTCGGAGAGCGCCTGTGCCTCCAGCTCCCACGGAGGCGTTCCGGCGAGGATCGTCGCCGCCTCAAATCCGATGGTGCGGTACCCTCGGATGACCCTGACGGCCTTGACTCGCTGCGCGCGGTGCAGCAGCACCACGTTTCGGGCCGTCAAAGCACCCGCCCAGATTGGGGACCCATACAAGGCCTGGGACCGCACCACCCCCGCATACAGCCTCCTCGCCGAGGCCTCTGGCCCGCCCAAGTTCGGCAGGAGTCTCGACAGCGCTCCAGCCGTCGCCATCAACTTGGGCACTAGGGCGACAAGATGGGGCCTAAAAGTCAAGCGCCCGTCCAGAATGAGGCCCAGGTAGCGTATTTGGGTCTGGACGTTGATGCGCTGTCCCCCGACAATGATGTGAGCGTCAGGGGGAGGCCGGTTTCTGGGGCCGTGAAAAAACATGGCCTCGGTCTTATTGAGGGCCACGTCTAGGCCGAGCCGCCGTGTGCGCCCCAACACCTGTGCCACCCCAGCGGTGGCCACCAACGCCGCCTCCCTGTGGCTCCGGGCCCTTGCAGTGACAAGTGTATCGTCCGCGTAGCACGTTACCGCCAGACCTGGTAGCAACGCGCCACGCAGGACCCAATCGTAGGCGATGTTCCACAGGAGCGGTCCGAGGACAGACCCCTGTGGAACCCCGCGCCCGACGTTACGCTCCTGCCACCGCGACGGCCCGGGGTAAACTACCCGCCTGTTCTCGAGGTAGTCCCGTATGGTCAAGTGGAGGTAATTAGGGACGCCATGGTATCCCAGTGCCGCCATTATGGAGGAGTAGAGCACTGAGTTGAAAGCATTGGCGATGTCCAAAGACACCGCCAACACGACCTCCTTCCGCTCGACAGCTTCCCCCGCCATCAGTTGGACGTGCCTTATCGCGTTTACCGTGGATCTGCCCCGCCTGAAGCCGAACTGGCAGTCCTGCAGGTCCGGCCCCGTCTGCGAAAGGTGCTCGACGAGTCTGTCCACAATCACTCTTTCGAAGAGCTTGCAGACTTCGTCGAGCAACACAATGGGGCGGTAGGCGGACGGCGAGTCTGCCGGGCGCCCCTCCTTCCTGATCAGGACCAGTTTCCCCAACTTCCAAAGCTGAGGAAACCAGCCCTGCCTGAAGCACTCGGTCAAGAGAGCCTTAAGACGGCGGCTGAGCGGACCGTGGGACAGAACCCACACTCGGCCGGGGACTCCATCTGGCCCGGGTGCCACCTTCTTCACCCGCAGTCTGCGGATGACAGCGTCCAGCTCCTGTTCCGTAACTTCAGGAACGGCTTCGCTCGACGGCATATTGGGTCCGGGTGTTCGGGACATTGCCGGAGCACTGTGCGCCGTTCCTTCCGGGAAAAGAGCCGACAGCACGCCATCCGCAAACGTCGGCGGCATGGTCTGCGTAAGGGGGGGCGTCCAGGGGCGGAGCTTATTCCGCACCAGGCGGTAGGGGCGTCCCCATGGGTTGGCATCAATGGACGCCAGGAGCTCTTCGCGGGCCCGCGTCTTGGCTTCCGCGATGGCCACCTGCAGGGCAGCCTTTGCTGTGCGGTAGGCGGCATACAGCACCTCCTCCATAGGTGTCGGGCCCGGCAAAAGCGGTGGGTTTTGACGCCTTCTTCTCCGCTGTCGAGTGTACTGGCGGCGTGCAGCGACGCAGGCGCGTCGCAGTTGCACAATTTCACGTGACCACCAGTACACCTGTCGCCTGCGAGGTACTGCATGCCGTATGCGCGCCATGGCGGCATCGCAGATTGCCCTAGTTGTGGCTTGAAACCACTCGGCCTCCCTCTGGATGTCAAATGGGGAAACCGGTGCCGTCGTCCAGGCCTGGACCTCGGCTGCCTCTGTTGCGGCCTCTGCGTCTAGGCGCGCCAACGCCCATCTCGGCCCGCCCCCAGCCACGTTAGCCGGCACGGCGGCACGAGACTCGGCTGAGACCACAAATCTGATGTAGACGTGATCAGATAGGGTCTCCACCGAGTCGACGACTGTCCATCCTCGCACCCGACCTGCCAACGCCGAGGTGGAGAAGGACACATCGACCACCGAGCCGCCACCCCGCCTGACACAGGTGAAGGCTGTGCCCCTGTTGACGACTAACAATCCGTGGACATGCGCCCATTCCTCGAGGGCCTCGCCCCTAACATCGTCGATGGAGGAACCCCAGGCCGAGGACTTGGCGTTAAAGTCCCCCACGACGAGAGTGGGACGGGGCCGACACCGAATAACAAAGTCGCCGAGTCGCGACAAGAGGGCCTCGGTAGCGGTCGGTTTGGCAAGAAGTACAGCCCGACCACCACCATGGCCCCCAAACGAGCGGCGACAAAGCCCCTCTGCCTCTCAACGCCTTCGAGAGACACGGAGCCCCCATACCTCGGCAGCAGGATCGCCACCGTTCCCTCAACATCGCCGGCCCAGTTGCTGGCGGGCAGCACAAAATACGGTTCGGCGGCCACCGCCACGTCGATTGACCACTCTGCCATGCTCTGGAGTAGGAGGTCCTGAGCCCTGGCACAGTCGTTGAGGTTTGTCTGCAGGAAAGTAATGACGGGGGGACGACTATCCATTGGTGGTTTCCATTGTTTCTACCGCCTGGGTCTCTCGCGGCCTGGGCGGCGCTGGTCGCTCGGAGGTACGCGTCGGGGCCTTCTTGCCTGTGGGATGCGACCCACAGGGTTTAGAGCCTGCCTGATGATCGGCGGGCTTGCCAGGCTTGCTGCAAACAAGGCAGCGTGCGGCCTCGGCGCAATGCCGCGCCTGGTGCCCCGGCAGTTATAGCAGCGCTCTCTGTGGTCCGTGATGCCCGCTGGACAGAGAGCGCCGACATGCCCCTCCACCTGGCAGCGGAAGCACCGCAGTGCCCTCGCCCGCAGAAGGGCCACGTCCGCGGACACCCAGCCAACCAGAAAACGCCCGGCATCGGCCAGCTTTTTGGCGGCCTCCACGGGGCAGGTCACAACGGCCAAAAACAGGCCTCTGTAACCCGCCTGTATGACACCGCACTTCACCCGCTGCAGGTCGCAGCCTCCCACCTTGGCCACCGCGGCGGTGAGCTCGTCTGGGTCAACTGATTCGTCGAGCTTACTAATGCGGAGGCTCGCCGACTTGTAGGGCCGCGAAATAAAGACGTCTTCCGGAGACAGCCCTTCGCGGAGCCTCTCCGCCAGTGCGTCCGCCTTCGGGGAGCTGGTCGCGCCCGGGACTTCGAGGAGGCGCGCACCTGTTATAGTGCGCTTGGCTCTAAGCCCCTCGATTCCGAGCTCCCCGATGTCTACTGTTGACCTGGCGAGATGGAGTATCGCCGAGTAGGTAATGCCGCGCTTCTCCGCTCCGGGGGCCAGTGTCAACACAACCGCCGACGTGTCCGGAGCCCGGAGCCTCCGACGTTTGCGCGCTCTTCCCTTCTTGGCCTTTTTAGCCGCGTTTTTCCGTCTCTTTTTAGCCCCGGCGACCTCCCATTGGCCCCCGGCTCCGGCTTTAAGTGGCGGCGGCTGCTGCTGCTGCGCCTTCTATTTCTGCCCCTTGGCCGTCCCCTTATTTCCCTTGGCTTTTTGGGCCGCGGGAACCCTGGAAGCGGCGGGTGCAACTGGGATCGACTACGGTAACGGTGCGGGCGTTTGCGCCGACGTCGACGGCACGACGTCCTGCCCCGAGGGACGAATCAGGGCTCTTCGCAGCGCCTTCTGCGCGGCCTTCTGCGCGTACGTCGTCGCAGGGGAGGGCGTCGCAGACGTCTTGCCGGCTTCGGAGGGTAAGGGAGGGCGCAGGACTTTGCCCTCCAGAAAAGAGAGCCTCTGAAGGACTCTGCCCATCTCCTCCCAGATCACGGTCGCCAGGTCCGTGTCTGGTGCCTTGGGAGCCACTTTGGGAGCCGGCTCTTGTGGCCTGTCCTCAGCGGTGAGGACCATCGCCTTGAGCACGTCCAGCTCCTTTTTTAGATCCGCCATTTGTCTGTGGACGCGGGTATTCTCCACCTGCAATCGGCGGACCTCGTCCGAGGCGGTGCGGGAAAACGCCTCCTCCACCACTTCGGCGATGGCATTGGCCGCCAGCTTTAGGGCCTTCTGGGACGTGCCCTTAAGTCCCTTGGATATGCGGGCCATGTCGCGTATGCTCTCGAGGGACGCAGCCACCCTGCCCTTGAGTCCTTCGAGCAGTAGCTCGTCCGCGTCTAGGTTTGACGAGGCTATAGACGCCGCACGGGAACTCCCGGCGGCCACTTCGGCTGCAGCGCTCGTTTGGTAGGTCTTCTCCCTACGGTCGAGCCTCTTCTTCGCCTCCCAGTACCCCGAATACTGCCCAGTGGTGGGGGGTCGTCCCCTCCCGCGTTTTGACTGGGGTTTCAGCGGGCTGTCAGCGCCCGAGCCCTCGCCTGAGCCCGAACGACTGCCTTCCGGCTTTCTGGGGCGCTTTTTGCGCCTCATTGTGGTGCTTCGGGCGAAGCTGGAGTCCGAGGTGGACATATAACTAGCTTCCAGCTCCTCCTTTTCTACCTTTCCCTTATCTGTGGCAGAAGCGACCCGCTCCAACCGCTCCAAGACCACAACCGGCTTGCTGGGCCTCATCACCTGCAAATCGATGTCCGTTGTTGGTTTGAGAACCTTCTCATTCTCCTTCTTCTCGTCATTTTTATTTTTATAAATGTTTTTCATAATTGGTCCCACGAGTATGGGGGAAATAAAACGTCAACCCGGGCGGAGCCCCCTGCACCCGGGCAAGCCTATATACACCGAGGGGTCGGCCGGTACCTCGGGTTGCCGCACCTGCAGCTGGTAATTTTTTAAAGTGGTTTTCTTCCACGTGGCCCAGCCGGCGAAGGCAAGGCCCCCGTCCCAGCGTAGAGCCGAAGCTCATCGTTGCCGGTTACGGGTTCGCCATCGGTGGTCCAAGACCGTGTCTGGAGGCGGGGTGAGCGCACACCAGACCCGACGACTAGGAGGGGAAGGAAGATAGGGATGGGGATAGAGATGGGGAAGGGAAGGTTTATGTTAGGGCTCAGCGCCCTCTCCCGACTGTCGTTACCGCGGGGTCTCACTGGTCCTCTCTGAAGCACAGAGAGGTACCTAGAACCCCCGGGCAACGCTTCTCCAATTTGCCCGCTGCGCCCCACCCTCTCCGAAAGCCAGAGATTGTGAAGGGCAGCATAGCGACTCCCGCCACACGCGCCGGACTATTCACCGCCGCCGGTGGTTCCTCCGGGAAACGAAGGGGACCGCCGACGGCGCCCAGGGTGCACCACGAGGAGGTTGTCTGACCCAGCACCCCTGCAGCACTAATCCTGCCTCAACCTAGTTCAGGCAAGCCGTTAATTATACCTACTTAAATAAGTTCCAATAAGATTGGTACGCGTACTGATTTTAAATGAATAAATGATTTATTATTATTTATTATTATGTATCTCGCTGAGATTCACGGGCTTTACCCGGACCTTTGAAAGGCTTGCATGGGGAAGTTGGTCTAACACGTAGAGGCACTTTGAGAGAAGTTAATGTTATGTAAGTCACCTGCTGAGATCACTTGCTGAAAATAAAGAAACATAACCAGCGAACTGACCCCGACAGGTGCAAGGACTATTGTAAACAATGGAAAACAAGGGCTATATAAATGAAGTTTGATGGACAAAAACTGGACTATTTCATAGGGGACGGACACTGGCCATAATTAATAATACCTAATTACCCGGGGGCGGCGGTGACTCGCCGCTTACTAGATGGGCCCTCAACCGATCGTCATAGGATAACTGAGGGTAACACCGGTGTGAGCGGCTCAGGGGTGTAGAGAGGTGTGCTGCGCTTTCTCCGAAGTTACTCGCGGCGTTATGCCCTTTAACACTTCCACCCCTGGAGTACATCGACGTAGGACCGCATTATCTTCCTACGTCGATAATGCTCTCACGGCTCCTCTCTGGACGGCCAATTAAGGCTAGCCAGAGCCGAGAGACTTCACTCGACCGACGAAGACACGCCGAGTTGGGGGCCATGACCGACTCTCTGAAGCAATCGGGTCCGTGGTGTCGTTACTCACCAACAGCTCGCCACAAGCTGCCCTGCGGGCTTATTATTATTATTATTATCTATCTTCAGCCAAAAGACGTCCACTGCAGGACAAAGACCTCCCCTAAAGACCGCCACAGCGACCGGCTTTGTGCTGTATGCATACTAGGTACTAATTTAAATTATTACAACCAATAAATAACACCATATCAACAGGATAAAATAAGTTACGCACTTGATTTTAGTTTGTCCGTGTATTTAAATGCATCCGACTGTAGCGTTCCTCCATAATATGACATAGTCTACTAGTAGCTTAAACTCATGGGGGTTAATACATGAGATGGACTCCAGAGCTGAATATGAGTGTCATGCGGGCCTACTATGGTGCTACGGAGGGAGAAACCATCCTCACCGCGTACCGTCCGAAATTGCTATCTCTGTTTCAGGAGCTTCACCCAACTGTCGCCGTGACTGCACAACGTCTATCGGATCAAGTGCGGTCCATCTAGCGATGCAAGTTGTTGGATGACACAGTACTTGAGCGACTACGCAGCGAAACTTGCCCTGCCTGCACTGAATCCGACCTGCGAAGTTTCGAAGAACCTATCTCTTTCGATAACTTCGCACGATCGAAGGGAGGTAAATAGCGGGCAGGTAAGTGTTGGTGACCAGTTACAGGAGCAGGTGAGGAGAGCTTTGAAGGATGCCTTTGCGAAGTATCGGTCTGCACCGATTTCTCTAAGACCATGCCTACCCCGTTTGCCCATGCATAGACTCATGTTTTAAAGTCACACTGGGAAACCAGTGTGGACTTATGTGATACCCACTCTATTTTGTACTGTGGAGCGGTGGCGGTGTGTCGGGTGGCAGGTGTAAGATTACCTAATCTACATCGAGCCGCCCGAATCGTAAATGCTAAGCCGCTCTGGCTGTTCAGAATAGAGCGGCGTATAAATATGGCTAGGACACTCATAGCGAAATTGTTGTGCTTCCAGGCCGGAAACAACTGCCCGTGAGTTGTGCGTTTTGTGCCCCAAGCCTTTGCAGGCACAGGAGTCGCTCCTGTGGACTATATGGTACGGGTCACTTAACGCATAGACTACTGGAAGCAGAAAGTTTATGCATGGGCGAAGAGGATTCGCAAGTATAGGGAAAGAGCAGACCGATACCACGTGAATCGTACCTTTGAAGTGAATCAAAAGAGTGTATACCAGGCTTGGGAGCGCCCCCAAGAGAGAGTGACTGACATGCACATTCCAGATGCGGCCACGATGGCTGCGTTTTGGCGTAAAAATTGGTCAGTGCCCGTCATTCACTCCGAGGGCGAATGGTTTGATGTTGTTGGACGATCAAGTGAGCCCATTCAGAAAATGGAGCCCGCAGTCATCACCCGTGACGATGTAGCCTGTGCGGTCCGTGCGGCGCCGAACTGGAAAAGGACCGGATGAACTGCACGCATTCTGGCTAAAGAGGCTCCAGGGTTCACATGCTCGTCTAGCAACTCAATTCCAAGAAGCTCTTGAATTGGGATCGCTACCTAGCCTTTCGACAACGGGTGTCACTCATTTGATTCACAAATCTGGCATTACTTTGGAACCTAAAAATTATAGACCGATTACATGTTTACCTACGGTCTATAAACTCCTTACATCCATTCTGAGAAAAAAAATCAATAATCACCTTAAGGCACAGCACATTCTATCGCCTACTCAGAATGGGTGTAAGGGGGGGTCCCGGGGTACAAAAGATTTGCTCCTCATTGATATGGTCATTTGCCAACAGGTGCGACGATCTAGAAAGAATGTCTCTATGGCCTGGATCGACTATAAGAAGGCCTATGATTCGGTGCCTCATACATGGCTAAGGAGGGTGCTAGAGCTATACAAAGTACACCCGGCGCTTTGCTCTTTCCTCGGTTTGTGTATGGGGCAGTGGACCACAGTTCTTCGTCATCCAGGATATGGAGGCCTTTCCGGCTCGCCGGACTTGATAAAGATAAGTAGGGGTATCTTACAGGGCGACAGTTTGAGTCCATTGTGGTTCTGCCTGGCTTTAAATGCATTAAGTGCTATACTTAAGGATTCAAAGCTAGGTTACCATTTGCGGAGGGAGAGTGAGCCTATATGTCATCTACTTTACATGGATGACCTTAAGTTGTACGCTTCGAAGAAAACAGACCTGATGGAGTTGCTTAAAATAACCGGCAATTTTAGCAACGACATCGAAATGGAGTTTGGAGTAGACGAGTGTGCGGTCATCCATGTACAAAAAAGGGGCAGTTGAAGATTCTTTTAATCTACAGCTCCCTGAAGATATATCCCTCAGTTCTCTCTCTGAAATGGATTCCTACAAGTATCTCGGTATGTCACAAGCCTTAAGTATACCTGGACAGGATATGAAACAATCATTGAAAGATCGGTTCTTTGGCCGCCTGATAAAAGTGTTAAAAAGCCTTCTATCAGGTGGAAATAAGGTCCGAGCTTTCAATGGTTGGGTCATGCCTGTTCTTACATACTCTTTTGGCATACTAAGGTGGACTCAGTCTGAACTGGATGCCCTAGATAGAATCGTCCGTCGATTGCTGACAGCGTATTGTATGCATCACCCGCGGTCGTCTGTTATGAGGTTGTACATCCCGCGGAAGTGCGGTGGTCGTGGGTTTTTAAACGCTTATACGTAGTGTCTTAGCGTTTAAATTGCGAGGTGTGCAATCTCAGACAGTACTTTTTGAGTGTGTCCGTGGTGATGTATCGAGATGTTGCCGCAATCGATAGAGGCTTAATTCGGCTTTCCTTGGCAAACGAGAACTGGCGAAGGCCCCAGGTATTAAGTATTTCGGACCGCACAGCCATATGGAAGGGCAAGGAGCTACACGGACGTTTCTATCGGGCTCTTATAGGGCCTGATGTGGACTAGCTCGCTTCCGTGACTTGGCTACGCTTCAGCAACCTTTTTGGGGAAACTAAAGGGTTTGTATTTGCAATTATGGACGAAGTTATCATGACAAACAACTACCGGAAGCACATCCTAAAGGACAGCACGGTTGACATTTATTAGGCATGCCACCGTCCCGGTGAGTCTATTAGACATGTAGTTTCCGGTTGTTCTCGTCTTGCTAACGGAGAGTACTTGCATAGACACAACCAAGTGGCTAAGATTATCCATCAGCAACTTGCTCTTAAATATGGCCTTGTGGACTCTGAAGCACCGTACTACCAGTACCAACCTCTTCCAGTTCTCGAAAGTGGTCTTATCACGCTCTACTGGGATCGATCTATTATCACGGACGGGACTATTGTAGCCAATAAGCCTGATATCGTTATAATAGATCGATCGATGCGTCGTGTAATGCTCGTTGATGTCACCATTCCGCATGATGAGAACCTTGTGAAGGCCGGAAAAATATCTTAATATTTGGACCTGGCTCATGAGGTTACTGCCATGTGGAATGTTGATTCAACTATCATTATTCCGATAGTCGTATCAGTCAACGGCCTAATAGCGAAGAGCTTCGATAAACACCTCGAGAAGCTCTCGCTAGGTAGTTGGATGAAGGGCCTGATACAGAAGGCGGTAGTATTGGACACGGCGCGCATCGTGAGGAGATTTCTCTCTTTGAGCCCTGACCACCGGTAGCTTGGGTCGTAGACCTCGCTGTCAGTGAAGCAAATTTTTTACATAATATATATAAGAATATTTGTATTTTTATATATTTTTTATAAGAAATTGTATTTCAATAAATGCATACATAATAATAATAATACTTTATTCCACCAAAAATAGTGTACAATAAAACACTTACAGATTACATCATACAAGTAATAAAATCATGTTATGCCAATCAAGTTTTCTGTTTCATAAAGAATCATAATTTTAATTTAATGTAAATTGGTTGAGTCAAAAAACCAAACATTGCGGCTATAAATTTTGCAGGTTCAATACCGAGCCAGCCCAGTACCACTCGGTATCACTGGTTTCCACAGTCTGCAGTTATGATGCGCCAAACTATTCTCTCCACCAGGGTTGTCGCACACTGAATTGATTATAACTGCGTCTACTCGCGCGTCGGCGGTTATAGCCGCCGGCCTTGTATCGCGCGGTTTTGCTGGCTTGTCAAATTAATGGCGTCACATGCACTTATAGGGTGGGCGTACAGCCATTATCAGGTTGTGGTCAAATTGAGACTTATTAACTATCTATCACCTTCTAATAAGTAGCTTAGTAATGACTATAAATGCCATTTTCTGATAGCTTTTAAGGACACTATCCACCAGTAATTACTGAATGCATCGTCGGTTCATGCACGAAGTCATGTTTGAGTGTTAGAATAACTTAATATAACTTAACATTGCAGCTCGAGACTAACAATAAAGTTTGATTTATCCCGCGATTATCCAGGATTGGTTCTTGTTTCTGTCAAACTCATATACTCTTTATTATTAGGTAGGGTTAAGTTATTACCATACCAAATTCATTGAAATCCATTCGGTAGTTTTTGCGCGATGGAAACACAAAGAAGCAGACAGACAGACAATAATTCCAAAAAAATATTGTTTAGGCCTCTATAACGATAAAAAAGTGAACCCCAATCCAAATTTTCAAAAAATTTGGATTGGGGTTTTCAATGTACAGTTTTCGATCGGTTACAGTTTTATTATATGTATAGATATTCTTTCAAAACACTGTCGTCTCATTATTATGCCTTAAAAAGACACTTAACAAGTTAGCTTTATTTTTCTGCTAGATACCCATTAATAAAAATAAATATCTTGATAGATTTTCGACTTCAAATAATTGTAATGTAGAGATATAGAAAATATTGTGTATCATGTGATACACAATATTTTCTATATCTCTACATTAAATATCTTCTTAGAAGTTAGAAAATTTTACTAAATGTTAAACATAATTTCACCTCAGCGCTTGCCTGTGAATGTTATTTTTGGGCCAAAAATCCTTGTCGCAATCGATGTCGTATTGTTCTGATCACGTGACTTTTCCTTGCAAAATGAACTAACACAGATCATTCAAACGAAAATACTACATCTTTTTACATTTTAAGACCAACAAGCAGAATTTTGTCAAGTGCCGTAATAAATTTGCATTAAATAGCCACTTAATTAAGTTGAGCTCCTATTCAAATAGTTAAATGCCGGTTTAATTTAAATAAGCCTCGCGAGCCGCGGTATCTTCACCCCGACTCACGCTGGGTGTCAGTGTTTACTGCGCCATTTCGTTAACAATAAAAAGCGCGTCGCCGTGAAAAATCTCGACTCAACAGGAAATTATGCAAATCTTTATGATTTTTAGTAGATGTAGTAAGGGTGTAAAATGAAGCAATGCTGACAATATTACAGTGGGATTACTATTATTATTTTGCTCGTTATTTTACTTATTAGTTTTAGTCACGTAAATTGGGATCATATTCTAAGCAATGTTTCATTGAACAAATCCTAAATAATTTAAAAGTTTTAGAAGAATTAATTTAAATTATATAAACGTAAATAATTTAAAATATACATGAACAGGCACGTATGTGAAGGATCTTCTCCTGAGAGATACTTAAACACGAAACTTAAACACTTTAGGATTCGTGCCCTGTCTAAACATTTCCAAGGTTTCTTCGATTTTTGGGACAATAATAACAGCGCATTAGGGTATAACAAGTGAGGATTTGATGTAGAGCATAAGCTTGTAAAGGGCATAAGATATGATTTAACATGATTAGAAATAGGGCGACTGACCTCTATTAAATATTAATGGTTCCCTGTGCGGCGATTCGGTTAATGAAACAGTTTCACTTCACACTTTATCTACACTAATATAATAAAAAGGAAAGATTAGTATTTATGTATATTTTTAATGAATAAACTCAAAACTACTGGACCGATTTTAATTATTCTTTCACCACTAGAAAGCTATATTATCTAGAAGTGCCATAGGCTATAAAACATAGACCCAGTAGGTGCGCTGTTGTCGACCGGGTAGTAACTCCTGGTACCCTAAAAAGATGTAGTCAGTGTCGCTATCTAAACGATGTCACTCGTGACTTTCACCGCTATGTTCCCAAAATAACCACGTGACGCGCTGCTTCCGACATATTGTATCGCTAATTAGTCGCTAACAATGAACGCTGATTAGCGGTATTACATAAATTTCCATATACTTGGCAAAAGCTAGTCAAGATAATGTATATGTTTCTTATAGCCGGCAATTGCAGCTTAATGACATTCGTTTTCATAAAACAATATATAATAAATCAGCGTACACTTTTTGCAGGGAACAAGGCTTCTCTTACAAATTAAAGTGAGAGGAATTACGGCATACACCCACACCTGCTGTTGGAACTTATCAAGCCGCATATAAGGCTTCTATTTCACCTTAATGAAGAACATCAACTAATTCACTTACCTACTTTCTAAAGCACGCAGACGCTCAAAAATAGAATTGCCTCAGATGGTCTTCCATCTTAGACTGACTTAGTCGAACGCTACTACCATAGCGCTACAAGTACCCTTTCATCCGTTTTTATAAGGACAAACTTAGATTGACAACATATACCTTTTGGTGATTAAAATATCTATCTATATCATCATTAAAAAATGATTATTATTTTTCTAATTATTTTCTCTATCTATATCATCAAATCAGATCCCTTGCGAGGTAGGCAAAGTGTACAGAGTTCCAACAGGTTTGCTCTTTACAGACTTCTCTGGCTTTCTTCTCTCTCATAGTTTGTCTCATACACGCTCGCCGGTTGCGGAAACTCTTCACTTAAGACACGGCCTACTTGGTCATAGTAAAACAGTCTAGGTCTTCTCCGGTAACTACATCTTTCTACTTTCGCATTTTATATCTGTTTCCTCATTATTTATATGTGCCCAAACCAACGGAGCATACCCTTTCTCATCTTACAACCGGTACAATCTTTCATGCCTACACTCTTACTTACTATGCCGTTGCGAATACGGTCGTTTAGCTTGAATCCGCATATCTTCTACAGAGTTCGCATTTTGACAGGATTTATCCTGCTTTCATTCTCCTGCTTACATATCCAACTTTCATTGCTATATACTTTTGACTTAAGTGCCAGCTTCCAAGTAGCTTTTCTATCCCACTATTTACTCTACTCCCTGCATTCTTCATCATAATTCTTCTCTCTATGTCAGCGGTGTATTTCCTATCCTTGCTGAAGGCGCATCCACGATATACAAACTCATTCACTTGTAGTATAGTATATCGTTACTAGTCACAAATTTTCTCTAATTTGATCTTTTTAAAACCTGCTCGTTTGAAACTGCCACCCAGAATCTTAAAATAGACATTGAAACAGGAACGCTAATCAAATCACATAAAACGACATACCAAAATGACAATTTAATCAACATTTTTTAGACTTTACACGATTTATTTATATCCTGAGACCGCGAGTTGGAAACATCTTTGAGGCAGATTATAAATGGGTTACTAAAGATAACTACTGGGAGATATATTTACTTGAGGCTATAATTATTTGCGTATTGAATAATAATGGAATTTATAAATACTAATTTGTGTTTAGATCATTTAGGTCATGAATGGACTACCTCACGGCATTTCTGATGTTTAGAGCTGATTTTTCTTAAAACCTTTTTAAGGTGGAGTTTTCTGAAGTGCCGTTTTATTTTATAGAACACACAATTCTGAACTAATTTGATCATTTAGTATTTATGAAAAATCATTGGTTGGAATCTTACTGATCAAAAAACACGTAACGTCTATACTCTCGAAGGGGAGAAAGCAAAGGTAGCCTGTGCAGTTTTCGTCAACAATGTTGGGTCCCAATATAATTAGTTGCAAGTTTATTTCTATTACACAGAGTTCTGAAATGTTACTTCGAATTTTTACTTAGCTAAAAAGCGAACCCCAAAATATTATGTCCGACCTAGAACAGTCAAGTGCATGTGCAAGTGCTCGTGATAGACAAGTGCACCGCGCCACTAGACCAATCAGGCAGTTAACAACTATAGTACCTTATAAACAAGTTTTAAAGTAAAATACAAAATTTAACCAAAAAATAAAGGTATATTAAAGAATTGTGAAGAATTGTCCTTCGTTTTGAAGTCAATTAAAAATGTAATTAACATCTGTCGTTCTGACCAACTTACGTTTGCATCAATATGCTTATCGACCCCACCTAATGAAATAAATAATAAGGTTTACATTATCCGAGTGATGTTTACTCGGAAAATTATGTTGGAAATATTTTTGGGGGAGCCATTAGACTTAAGTGTACTCATTATTCGCAAGTAGGTGCCGTAAACAAGGAAGGGGTCGCGTCTATTATGCGAACTTGAGGTATCTTCAAATCAACTGTACGGGTTCTGTTTTTGAAGACTGACTTGCCTTTGTCTTTTGGATACCTTGGTTTTAATTTGAGTATTACGAGGCATGCCTTTTAAGTTTTGTCGTTTGAAGAAAAAAACACAACTTATAGTACTTTTTATTGTTTTTTGAAAGTATTCACCACGTAGCTTAATACACTTTTTCATTCGCTCAAACCAGTTATTATAAAATTTATTCCACTCTAAAGTGGGGGTGTTTAAAATGGCTGACTTGAAAGCGTCGACTGCTTCTTCACCGGACTGGAACCTTTGGCCACGAAGACTTTTCTTAATTTTAAGAAATGTAAAGAAATCGTTAGGGCTTAGGTCAGGACTGTACGGAGGATGGTCAAGAATTTCTACTTTTTCCTGCTTCAAATACTCAATCGTTTGACGAGCGCTGTGTGAGCTTGCGTTGTCGTGGTGCAGGATGATGCGTCGCTTTGAGCTAGGTTTTCGAAGTTCGGCGATGACTTGTGGTAAACAAACTGTGGTATACAACGATCTTCAAGTGCAGTAGTCGCAACATGGCCGGTTTTTCCAACGAACGTGGTCACCATCTTCTTTGAAGTGCTTCGAGAACGAACAACTTTAGTCGGCTTTGGCTCGTCTTGAAAGACCCAGATTGTAGATTGTTGTTTGGAATCAGGATCGTAGGCATAGATCCAAGATTCGTCACCACTGATGATGTCGTAGACGTGATTTGACTCTCCTCGGTTGAACCTTTGCAGAGTTTTCTTACACCATCTGACGCGGGCCGCCTTGTGATCGTCGGAAAGCAGATGCGGTATCCAACGGCAAACTAGCTTTCTCACATCAAGCGCTTCATGCAAGATGTTCTGAATGGTTGTCCCTGAGATGCCTTATAGAGCCTCTATCTCTCAATACGTCACATGACGATCTTCGAGAATTAGTTGTCTCACAGCAATGATGTTATCTTCAGTGAAGGCGGATTTTGGGCGTCCTCCGTGAGATTTGTCACTAAGACTAGTATGTCTAGGCTGGAATTCTAAATACCAGCGTTCGACAGCTCGCAGACATGGGGCTTCATCACTGAACACAGATGTTGCTCTTCAAAACACTGAAGCCGAGTCAGGCCTCTTCTAAAGTTGTAGAAAATTATTGCATGAACATTTTCCTTAGAAAGATTCATTTTCGTACGTAACCTGACAGATTCCAATCAACGCTGTGACTAAACAATAGCATTAATCCTAATACTTTCAACTGTTTTGAGATTCTAAATTTACAAACATTCGAATACAGAACAGTTCCAAATTCAAAATTGCCGGGAAATATGGAAACGACAGAACTTAAAAGGCATGCCTAGTAAAAGTATGATTTTTTGAGGATGCAAAACTAAATACTTTAAGTTCCACTATCTGTACAACCGCAAATATATTAAGGTCTCGTCTTTTTTCTGTTCTTTTACAAAATAGTATTTTTAGTTCTTCTATCTTTTATATATAAGCCAAGATTCTTCTTTGACTTGAGTGAGGCTTAAGCTTAATAATCTTTGTATTCTACTTTACCAGCGTGGTTGTTTTGTCCATTGTGAAGGCTAATCGAATATTTTTGTTTACCATTAACGTCGTTAGCAGTGTTGCTTCACTTGGGGAGACTTATATAAAATTGACACTCTTAATATTAACAATAATGTGTCAAGTATTGTAAAATTCCATAGAAATTTGAATTTTGTCAGGATTCAAATAAATTTCAAATTCGAATATAGTTGAAACGTTTTTGCCAATCATGTCAAAGTTATAGATGATTCACTCTTACTACTTCTGCTGTTCTAGTTCCACAAACATTATAAATGTATTGCCTACAAGAAAATGGGTTTAGGTTTAAAGGAAAGAACCTTTTGGAACTCTGTACTCTCTGCCTACCCCGTAAGGGATCTGGCGTGATGATATATAGAAAATGGGTTTGTTCCAAACGATTGACAACGTTTTCGAAGTTAATTGTTATTGGTAAAATTTTATATTGTTTGATTTAATGTCGTTTATTGCAATTGATTCAGATACCACGAAATGTGTCATTGCATTAGTGGTTGCAGTTAAAAAAAAAGGAAATTAGTATAACGATAGTCGTTGACTGCCTCGTTGGTCTAGTGGCAAATCGCATCGCTTTGTGATCACGAGGTCCAGGGTTCAAATCCTAGGTCGGGCAAGTGTAGTTTTTCTAGCGAAAACTTCCCAGTACGAGTCCGGAGTCTGGAATTGTACCCGGTATATGGCAATAGGCTCGCCCTCTATAACGTTGGCCCTAACATCGTCGGCGAAACGTGGGTGTACTCAGTACACCTCTGCCACCCCTGCTTGGGGAATATAGGCGTGACGGTGTGTGTGTTTTGATAGTCGTAGTGAGTATAATGTCCCCAAATATATAACTTCAAAACATTATATTTTTAATAGTTATTGTAATAAACATTACTTATCATTATTATCTTTCTTGTAGTTGAGTACTTAAATAAATATATGGGTTCCAAGAAATCAATGTTTAAATAATCTCAAAAAATCTAGTTAAAAGGAAAATCTACAACCGTGACAAGTTAGTTGATTGACCTTTGAATGTGTTATCACTCCTGTTACTTTTTGTAAAATCAACAAAACAACAGTATAATGTTGCTTTATGAAGAAGTAATATAAAAAATAAGAGTCCTTCCAATTACCTAGGAATAAATGTTTTAAGTGGTTCGTTATCCTTGAACTAATCATATTGTTACAGACATCTTATACAATAATATTATGTCTGCAAAACACCCCAAGCCTTTAAACCGTTCGCATTAATTAAATATGAAGGCTACAATATTAGGTAACTGACGATATCGCCGCAATATTAGGCGAGCTGTAATCGATACGGCAGACCAGAGGGCATAGCACGAAAAGATTGACGTTAGCGTGGACGCTGTCGTTGATATTCCATTCTTGTTATACTACAAATTTACTAAATAAACATGAACGAGACGGCATGATTACTCACTAGAGTCACGCTACCGTCAAAGTTTTCGTGCTAAGCACTCGGGTACATACTGGAAGTAAGTTATATTAAAAGCGAAATCTTTGCTGAAGTTAAGCGAGGTAGGTATTCAAATGGTTTTTTTTAGAGAAAATATAATCTATATTTCTTCATATTCAGGGATCTTGCCTGTTTGGATTACTATACAAAAATAAATATACAATACGAAAGTGGAAGACACCGGGCAAGATCTAAACGATCTTATCATGACCAAATAGACAGTTTTATCTGAAGTGCAAGTCAAGAATCTTCGTAACCGGCGAGCGTGTATGAGACAAGGGATCTGAAGTGATGATATAAATCGAGATAGATAGGTTCCGTTACTGAAACGATCCACCAAAAATCAATTCGGCTTATTAAATTGTCAGTATTAACTTTTGTGGAAGTCATGTCCAATTAACGAAACAGTTTTCTGATATATCTACGATCAAATTAGATATTCTCCAGATTTTTCTGTCAAGTGTCCTTATCAAAAACCCTTTAGACATAACAAGGGCAAGCGTCTTCTATGAACTTCATAACCTCTTTGATACGCAACATAATTTTATTTAAAACTTTGACGTGCGGAATTTAATAACAGGCACCATGAATTAATTATATTTCGTATTTCATAGTTAACATCGGAGTTTGTTAGGCATATAGAAATAATAACACCATGGTGTAAATAATATGTGTAACGTTTACTGTGATAATATTCCAGAGACTACGGCTACAGCTTATTATAACAGGGAGCTCACTTCTTGACAGCGGCGTCAAAATCAGTCCGTCCGCACGTAGTGATGCGTGCATTATCTATATATTAATATGTAAAGCAAAAACTTTGTACCCCTATTTACGAAAATTGCGCGGACGGAGGAGTATGGAATTTACCACACTTATAGTTTATATAGAGAAGGAGTGCAGCATGCTAATTTTTTTTTGCATGCTAAAAATACATTAAATCAATAAAGAAACCATTACACACACTACCATGTATTTGACACAATGCACTTCAAATTGAGAATAGATTAATATTGTTTGTCTTTAATATTATTTGTCTATAGTCTTACTGAATGTCAAACGATGAAAGAGTTTTTACAAAAAACATCGTTTACAGAGAAGTTTTGTATCATTAATTAAATTATCGAAATATTTATGTCAAGCTCAATGGACAGCAATTTGTTTTTGTTTCAATAAAAAAGAGGTGTTCTTTATTTTATTAATTTTTTGTTTTTTATTTAAATTTCATATAATGTGTTTGAAAAAAATTATATGCGAATTAACAATGTAGCCTCGCCGAAATCTGTGATTATAGAAGTATCATCATCATCATCTCAGCCCATACTTGTCCACTGTTGAACATAGGCCTCCCTAATCGCTTTCCAGCGTAACCGGTCCGATGCCACCTGCATCCAACGACTTCCTGCGATTTTCACAAGATCGTCGGTCCATCTGGCAGGCGGTCGTCCCACGCTGCGCTTGCCATGAAGTATAGTCTTTGACAATAGAACCTTAATAATGTTCAAACTTATAATTTAAATTATTTATGGTCGAATTTCGGCCAATGGGCGACCACTAGTATTTATTATTTCACGCGCATTTTTCACTACGTAAGCAAAAATCATATTGATATTAGATTATAATTTATAACTAAGCCGGTTTGCATCGTAATTGTGTATCATATCGTATATGTATCATTGAGTCACATAGTCATAGAAAAATGTACGGCATAGGTTTCTCTTCCAAAGCTACTTTTTCAAAATTCGTTTAATGTGAAACATTGAATATTGAGAGTCACTTAACGGTGATAGCTGCGATAACAACAGGGTTATATATGTATTGAACCCAGTTGTGTATCGCAGTTAAGTGGACCAGCTGATAGTGGGCTGGGTCCGAGCTATGTGTCTGTGTCACTGTACTGGAAAAAGGCAAAAAACTAAAGCCAAGGGACAATATTTGCGAATGAAAAATCGCGTTGTATCACAATATATGACGGGGTTTGTGAGAATGGGGGCGGGCGCTCTCACGTGGAAATGACGCATTGGACTGTATTTGTATTATCATTTCTTTTTTGTAGAATAAAGTTAGACTTTTAGGTTATGTGGGTGTCGTAAAAGCGTCTGAGGGAGGTAAATTGTTTTATAAAATCTTGTTTGAGATTCAGAATGTTTCGCTTCTGAATATATCTGAGCACCCCTTATGCATATTGCTTATAACCACCTACTTTGTTTGGATTGACTCCGAATTATATAATATTATTTTAGGACATTCTAAAGAACAGTCCCCGTAATCGGTAAGTGCGTATGAGAAGAATTATGAGAATGGAGAAAACCAGAGAGGTCTTTACGGAAACAACCTATTGAAACTATGTACCCTCGGCCTACTTCTCAAGAGATAAGACATGCTCATTTACATAGATAGACATTCTAGCACAGTTTCATCAACCAATTTAATGAGTAATTACGAGAAAACCTCACCCGGCATATCGATAATTTGATTCGAACATAAATGGACAACGCATCAATATTATTCTCATTACATAAACAATGCACAATAAAGTTTACAGCCAATATGTCTAGTACAATTGTTGTAATAAACGCTGGTTGGTATGAAATTAACTATAATCGTTATCGCAACGGCACACGGGCATAAAACTTTCTTTGACAACACCATAAAAATACTAACATTTATAGATGTAACGTGACTTACAGTAAAAACATAAAAATCGTCTGCAATCGAGTCAGGTTCGGTCGACTAGTGATGGCTGTTACTCGATTCGGTTTATTGGTTGTCGATATTATTAAACTTTTTGCGTACTTACATTACGAATTAAAATTGACTATCACAGTTTCGATTCCCACACAAGACAAATCCTTGCGTGGACCACAAATATTTGGTGCGGTCTGGATCTTTGTGCATCTGAATGTCGTGTTCGTAAACGCACCCACGACACAGGAATAATTCTTAGTGCGAGGTTAAGTCTTTTTTAATCATTTTATATATTGGTATTGAATAATTGAATGGATTTTATCGTGGTATATCACAACAAACTTAATTTCTAATTTAGCAATATCATGGACGCGCTGTCGTGATTGTTGTGAATTAACTTTTCTCAGCCGCTCATAGGCTACTCGCACCGCATCCAATACAATCCATTCGCCCCTCATCACCACAATTTCTGGCCCTTCTACCCTCAACTCAACTCTTCATCATAACTTCCAGACTTGCCTCTTCACTAAACACTTAGAAATTTTACTGATGTTTCGAGTGCTTTACAAAGTTATTAAGAAGTAGCAAATAACTAAGAAGGTACCCCGAAATAACAACGACATAATATGGACATCAAATACCTCAGTCGTTTCCGTAATCATCGGTGCTGTAAAGTACTTAAAATATATAAATTAAAATAAGCCACGATAAAATCCAAAAAAATAGTTTATTTAACCTTGTACTTTTGAAATCATAATAGTCAGCGAAGTTAAATTTGACTAACTAATCTAAGAGTCTCTAAGACGAGCAAATGACTCTTAAATTCAGTAGCCAATAGTTACTGCAAAGCATGGAGTAATACATATGACACGACGATGATTTCAATTTCTTCCATTTTATATCTGTGTCCAATAGTAGAATGGCCGACTATCAAAATGGCTTTAAATACAATGTTGCCGAACCGAGTCACATCACTACTCCGGGAAAATCTCCAGTATGCAGTAAATGTTCAATGACTGGCATATTAATACTTTATGATGCGGCGGATGCGAGCTTTCGGAACGAATACGATATGGGGCCGGAACGAGTAGGACACAGGGCCGGGACCAGCACGACACTGGCTCGACGCCGGCGACGCGACAAACTTATAGACTTCCAAATCATTCATGCAATGAAATTTATGTCTTTCAATTCAACTAAACTTATTCGTTTCTTTGACAAATTTTCGCTTCTGTATTCTTGAAACTACGACCTATTCAGACTTTATTCGTGATGTATTATGATTTTTAAGTTGGACATAGTACGATTATGATGATTATGTAACTCCGCCAGCTATTTTCGAGTTGACATTTTAAATAGCAGTTAAAAATATGAAGAAATGGCGGCTTTGACAGTTATGGAGCACTTATAATTTAGATGTGACATTTCAACTAACGATATAATGTGGCCAATTCGGCTGCCTAGCCAAAGTTCACCAAACATATCTGTTAAATAAGTACCTAGTGTTCGTCGTTAACCTACTTTGCCGGCCTGTGTAGAATCTCCTCAATCAATCTGCTCGATAGGTATTCCTGTTTGCCTTAACTTTCATATACACCGACACGCGTATATTCCCCAAGCGGGGGTGGAAGAGGTGTGCTATGTACACACACTTTTCACCGGCAATGCTAGGTCTCACGTAATAGGGGGTGAACCTTTTGCTTTATACCAGGCACAATTCCAGATACCGGAATGATACTGGGAATTTTTCTATAGAAAAACTACATTTTTCCGACCTAGGATTTGAACCCAGAACCTTGTTCACAAAGCGTCACTAGTGATCTAGATCATATACGTAAAAATAAAATAGAAATAAACAGCATCACGCCTATATTCCTCCGGCTGGTTTGGCAGAGGTGTAATGCGTTCGTACGCCCACTTTTTCAGATTTAAAGATTCTTTACCGTTTTTACAAGCACTTTTATACCTCAATTATCAATTATCCTCGCAAGGGATCTGGCGTGATGATATAGATAGATAGAATTATCAATGAAATGTGTATGTGTATGTGTGCGTATTAAGAAATACATTTGAAATCTCCATATTGCTTTGAATCAATAATAAATTTAGTTTTCATAGCGCACTAAAGGGGTAACAGCATTTTTAGCAAATTTAAGAAAAATGTAAAATTCATAATCATAATCATAATCATAATCATTTATTCTGCAAGTAATTTATTCATCAAAAAAATTTGGACCATCGTCAGTTACCGATTAAAACAACCTACTTTCGGGTCTTGCGTTAATTATGTGTACACAAGGTGTGACATAATTGAATGAGAGATATACATACAAACATACTTTGACCGAACTCAGGATCCCATGAACATGATCCGCATTATGCGCTACCAACAAGGTTTACCTTGTAAATTGGTAAAATTTAAGTATTTAAATTCCCCAAGCGGAAGTGACAGAGGTGTACTGTGTACACCCACTTTTCAGCGACGATGTCAAGTCCCATGTAATAGTGGGTGAGCCTTTAACCTAATACCGGACACAATTCCAGACTCGATAGAAAAACTACATTTGTTTAATCTAGAATTTGAATCCATGACCTCGTTATCGCAACGCGCATTATTCGCCACCAGACCAACGAGGCAGAGGTGTAAATATTTATAAATATTTCAATTATACCGTATTCCCTGTTTCACGCAGGCGAGCTCAGCGGAACGTGAAGGGTGGGCGAGATTAAACCGTGTCCAACTCTCCCTTTTGAACGCACGCAACGGTTTATAAAATTATATTATTTCATTAAAAAACGCAGCCAAAATTATTTCGACTTTTGCTAAACATGATGTTGGAAATAGTCGAATGATTTCAGCATGAAATGTTTCACCTGAGTGGTTTGTACATGTCGGGGTATTTATAATGAGATAAGGTAGTAAAAATAATGTATATTTGTATGGTAGACAATTATTGTGTGTAATGTAAGTATTATGTTGCAAATACCAAATTTCATGAATTGTGTTAATACGAGGGTGTAACACAAACAGATTAACGTTGGCGTTATGAGTATTGAGAAGGCGTGCTGTCACGTTCATTTGTATTACGTAAATTTGTTGTAAGAAAAGGATGTCATAAAACCTCAAGAGCGTCACTCTACTAAAGTTAATGTCATCATACTAAGTACTCTGCAGACTATCACTATTTAATTGTACTTTCTAATATGCCTTCCAAGTTCCAAGCTAGGAACGACATAAGCTATGAACTGCAGCTAATTTTGATGACGGTCTAGACTTTTTCTTTTTTCCTTCTATGAATCCTACCTGTCCCTTTTGTAACTCTAACAAGAGGACATATATTAAGGTGACGTGATCTCTCATTTAGTAACCAATAATTATTTCCATTGCCCCAATTTGAACTTTGTACCTCGTTTGTGCCTAGTTCGGTATGTGACGTAAGTCGATTAACTCAGTTGCAAATCGCTTACACACTACTATTACTTTTCATCCACTCCATTTTTTTTGTAAGTAGACAGAGATGTATAAGTATGGCAATAGGCTCACCCCCTATTACATGGGACCTAACATCGTCGGCAAAAAGTGGGTGTACTAAATACCCCTCTGCCACCCCCGCTTGGGGAATATAGGCGTGACGCTGCTTATTCTTTTTAGATAGAGATACAAAAAAGTCGAAGTTAGAGGTACATGGGGTTGGAGTTGCCTGGGTTTTAAGAATAATCAGCGATTTACGTCAGTTAGGTTACGTATTTTTAGCAAATTGTAGGTTGCAAAATTGGATATTTATTTTGACTTGTACCTATGTTACCTGGAGTCCCATTTTTCGGTGTCTATCGTCAGCCAGGCGCCCCGAGTAAATATCAGTGATTAGGGTACCCCGGCTGCCGACCCAAATTAAATGAGAAAAATACGATAGGAAGAAGGAAAAAAGGAACCATAGGGATACTAATAAATTACACATTATTCACACTTGTTATCCCTGAAAAGAGGTGTACACAGGACATCCATATTGACAGCTTGATATGTTATAAATCTGGCCCTGTTATATTACTTTAAATAAATAAAGAAAACCCATGTGTTTCGGAAATTTCTGAAGTTTACTCCGACATAAGGTTTCTTTATAACAATTTCCATTGTCATGAGCAAGTGACAAACAATTATTATGTACCTACACACAGAGCGATTCGCAGTAAGACGTTAGAAATTACAAAGGTGCGACCCAGAATCTACACCTTGGACCTCTAAACATAATGCGTCCCATATTTGACAAGGAATAGGAAAATATTTTGCCACGCAGATGTAGGTCTTTACATTGCGAAACACATTTAATCCATTACAAGATTCTCAAGGGAAAATTGTTTCATAACCGTAAAACCAGCAGGTTTAGTTCTACAAAGCGTTATAAAAACGAAGCACTACAATGGACGGCGAGAAATAAAATTTTAATATAATTACAAAGAGCTCGCCGTCGCGGCGTTCATGTGGACTACGATTTTAATTAGCAGGAACAACACGCAGATATTATTATATGTTTGTTTTGATGTTAGTTCATAAACAGAATAAAAAACATAAGCACCGTCAAGCCTTAGGTCACCAAATGAGAGATCACAATATCTTATTTTCTGTGCAAATTAAATGACATGGGAGTATTACATTATAGGAAGTATTAGATAGATAGATAACACTTTATTGTTCCACCAAAGATACACAATATGGAAATACAATTTATAAATTACTAAGATAGTGTAACAATGGGCGGCCTTATCACTAATAGTGATCTCTTCCAGGCAACCTTTGGATGGAGAGAATTTAAAGGAATCGCAAGATTAGGGGTGTGCTAAATAAACAAATTAACATAAATCACAAATGAATCTATCATACACTACTTAAACATTTAACTTTAACATATATAAATGGTGTAAATAATAACATTAATACTGGAAATGGATGTACAGCATACAATGACAAGCAAATAGAAACTAAATAATTCAGGTTATTCAGTCATGTAAAATTGTTTAACCCGATTCCTGAAAACATGAATGGACGGAGCACGTCTTATTGAGGCAGGTAATGAGTTCCACAAACGAACGGCTTTAACTGTAAAAGAATTATCATAAAAGGTGCTCAAGTGCGGAGGCATTACGAGAGCTAAGTTTTCGGACGACCTTAAGGAATATGAGTTGGAATCGTGAAGGAAATCGAACCGTACCTTAAGATAATGTGGAGAAGACGGATTGAACAATATATTGTATAGAAGGCAGAGGATATCAGTATTCCGGCAAAGACGTATAGGGAGCCACGTGAGCTTAGTACGAAACTGAGATACATGATCATATTTGCGTAAACCAAATATAAATCTTATACAGAAGTTTTGGAGACGCTCAAGTTTATTTAGCTGATCTTCTGTGAGGTCTAGATAGCAGATGTCAGCGTAGTCGAGGATAGGAAGTAACAGGGACTGTGCTAGAGCAATTTTAGTAATAATCGGCAGGAAGTTTCGCAGTCTTTTAAGTGAACCTGCTGCGGCATACAGTTTACTACTACTGGTGACTACTGGTGACTTGCAGTTGACTAGCCCAACTCAGACAACGATCCATGGTCAAGCCCAAATTTGTCACAGTTTCACTGAACGGTATCGAGACCCCATTGAAATTAACTCGAGGAATTAGATTCCAGTCCACTTTAGATAGCAGACGTGAGCTGCCGATAATAATCACTTGAGTCTTAGTAGGATTCACTTTTAGGCCAAAATGTTTGCTCCACTCAGTTATATGAAGTAGATCACTATTAACAACATTGATACAGTCGTTTAACTTGTTCAGCGGAGAGTGAGAATAAATTTGAAGGTCATCTGCATATAAGTGGTATGAAGAAGAAATATTATGGGAAATAGAGTTAATAAAAATTGCGAAGAGGAGTGGAGATAGGACCCCGCCTTGTGGTACACCGGCCGACGTATCACACCATGATGAGAAATTCTCTTCAAGGCGGACCCGCTGCCGGCGTCCATACAGATAGCTGTGAAACCAAGCGACGACCGTTGGAGATATGTTAATAGAGCGAAGTATAGCTAAGAGAATGTCAAAATCGACCGTGTTAAAAGCATTGCTAAAATCCAACAACGTGAGCACAGTAAGGTTACCATTTTCTATATAAAAGCGGATGTCATCAGTGATTTTAACAAGCGTACTTACTGTGCTATGTCCAGAACGGAAACCAGATTGGAAAGGATTAAGGAGATTATGACAGCAAAGGAAATTGGCGATCTGATTATGAATAAGGCGCTCAAAGACTTTAGAAAGAAAAGGAAGGATGGATATCGGACGGTAGTCAGAAAAAGATTTGGGATTTGGTTTCTTAGGTAAAGGAATAATTTGAGCATCTTTCCAACTAGAAGGGAAAATGCCTTTTACGATAGAATTGTTAAAAAGGGTACAGAGGATGGGAAGGATGATGTCGATTATTGGCACTATCATATTGCGGCTTATACCATCGCCACCAACAGCATTGGAGGAGATTGAAAGTATGCTCTTTTTAACATCACAATCGGTAAGACGACTAAAAACAAAAGGAGAGTAGTCAGGAGTTGGTATGTTTGAAAGATAGCTTAGAGTATTTGCTCTTGTTGAATCATCGATATTGGACGAAGAAGAAAAATGAAGATTGAGCGAATTAATGTTTAAATCAGTTGAAACAGAATTTTGATGTGATTTGCCAACTCCAATAGACTTAAGAAATTTCCAGACTTTAGCTGAATCATTATTATCGACAGAGTCATGGATATGGCGGCGCAAGGCGTCCCTACATACCACATTGCAGCGATTTCGCGATTTAATATATTTGGATTTATTCTCATCACTAGGACAGCACTTAAACTTATGTTTAGCTTTGTTTTTTTGTGCATCAGCAGTTTTATTTCTTCGGTAATCCAAGGAGCTGGAAGGTGTTTAAGTTTAATGGATCGCAAGGGTGCATGTCTGTCGTACAGTTGGGTGATTAATGTGTTGAAGATCATTATTTGGTCATCCACTAATTCTGCATCAGTAACCGGTGTCCAATCAATTTTTTTCGCATCGCTAAGAAATTCTTCCTGGTTCATACGACCAAAATTGCGCTGAAGAATAATTTTAGGCTTAGCTTTAGGGGGACGGATTTTGTAAGATAGAAAAATAAGATCGTGATACGAGAAAGCATCAGCCGAATATTGACCGTATTTTGCAACATGCAGTGGAGAAGATATTATGAAGTGATGAGTAGCACTAAGAGGAAGAATATGTAAGTTGTTGGAATTGATGATGGCTCCTAGTGAAGTACTACGGTAATCATGCTTGAGAAGACAGGTGTTGAAGTCACCCTTAATAATAGAGTGATTGTATAAGGGAATGAGATCCCTCTAAGACCTTTTCAAAAGATGAAAAATAATTCATACGAAGAGAAGGGCTATAATAGACTCCGAGCAAAATCTTGGCGTGAGATAGATTTATTTCTAGAAACAAATGTTCGCCAGCATTTGGAGGCGGTGGTTGTGGTGAGGAAGAAATTACAGCGTAGGGGATATGTGATCTAAGGTAAATAGCCACCCCACCACCTCTACCGCCAGTACGATCGTTACGAATCAGTCGAAACCCAGGCAAACAATATAAAGAACTAGGTAGTCAGGGCTTCAGCCAAGACTCAGAGACTAGTAAAGCGTGAATATTTTTAAGATTGAAGGACACCTGCATATCGGAAAAATGAGCTGGAATACTTTGTGCATTAATATAAATAACGTTAAAGTTTTTTGGTACATCAGAAAACTGGCCCTCAAGATTATCAATTAGTAAAGGAGTGCTAACAAAGGTCTCATCACTGCTACTACATAGATCAGAAGATAAAGAGAAGTAATCATCACTGTGACTGCTTGCTTTGTCGTTAAATAAGCTGTTCATCATTTAAATATAATAAAAATAATTATTAAATATAATTAAAAAGGGTGGTTATGTATAAATAATTATTCCTCTAATCAATATTATACAACTATGAACACTCCACCTGCCGGTTGTATGTAAGGATGAGAAAAAAAAAAAACTAATTCTACAAAGCATATTTACAACATATTACTGCATATTTTCATTAGTAGTAGCACTATATAAAAATATGGTAGGTAATAAACCTTAAAAAGAGACAAAAAATAAAACAAAATTAAAGATAAAAAAAAGAAAATATGCGATAAAAAAATGTATAACTAGTGTCTATGAAATTACTTTCTAGTAAGTCCTTACTTTTTACTACTCTATGGTATTAACTTGTCTGTGGTAACACAACAAAGAACAGTTGTCAAATTAATATTATAATTTGTGTCAAATGTCAGTACAAGTAGAAGTTGACAATTATAAAAATGCAAGATTGCAGAAATGATAGTGATACAAGGCAAAATTGTGAATAATATACCTTACAACTTGCAGTTTATTATGCGTGAAATGAAGGTTAATGAGGGTACACTGTACTAGTCAACTAATACAGAGAAATTTTACTAACTACATAAGGCGATAAAAGCGAATACCACGACAAAGCAAATTGAGCACGTTACATTAAAATGAGTACTAAAACTATAAGGTATAAAGGCTACTTACACAAAAGAATGAAAATTAATATAAAAAAAATTACTTTTTGCTGCGTTTACTCTTCGGTGCGGTCGCCGGAACTTTAGTGACTGGTGCCGAAGATCTTGGGACGCCCGCCATGGCAACTGCCTCCAGCTCAGCTAAGTTGCTGATGCGATGATGCGCACCATCGTCTCCCGCAACGTAGACAGAGCCGTCACGCGTCCAACATTTGGTGACACCGAATTTCTGACGAGCCGCCATAAAAGTGTCATGTCGAGCTTTAGTCAAGAACTCGGACAACGTTAGGCCTGATCCCTTAAAATTCTTCTTGGCATACCAGATTTTATTCCTAAGTGAAACATCACGCACTTTAAACAAGATCGGCCTGGGTTTGTTGGTCGATGATGAGCGGCCCATCCGATGACAACGTACGATGTCCCCAGCTTTAAATTCGGGCACCTTCAAATTGCCTGTCACAACTTTCGCAATGGTTCCTGGTGTGTCCTCGTCACTTGTCTCAGGCAGACCATGAAGAAGGAGTATCTTGCGACGACTTCTCATCTCCAGCTTATCGCACTGATGAAATAGCAGGCCCACTTGGTCTTGTAGGCATCGAAGTGCAGTCATAATAAAAGTGCGAAAGGCAGTAAAGTCAGCTGTCAGATTACTAATGTTATTTGATGGCATTGCGGCCTCAAGCTCACCCTGATAGATATCCATCTTCTGAACAAACATGTTTTGCAACTCAGTAATTGATTCCTGAATGGCATCCATATTGAAAGTGTGTGCACAAAATCGAAATCACTTGATTATACTGGTAAATATGGATGTATAATGAAGAAAACACTCCGGCAGGTACTGTGTAATTTAGGTACTAAGTTTTCATATCAATAAATAATTTAAAGTTTGATTAACTATATTTAAACAAATAAATTTTAAGAATGTACAATTTAATTGTCTTTATTTCCTGACTACCCCCAAGTGTAGTATTTTTCTTTTTTAAAACAAAACATAAAAAAGGACAGAAAGATAGAAAACATGTGGCATGCTTATAACTCCCAAACGGCATCATATGCTAGGTGGTTACACGCGTATAATAAAGATTTTCTTATCTCTAAACTCAGCGACATTTACTCTGAATCATATTTTTTCTGTCTTTTTTCGGTTTAGAGGTATTTCCGTTTTTATGTTACCCCCTTTATCGCAGCTTCCCTAAACGGGAATAGCAGATGTGTACTGTTTTACACCCATATTTTGCTTACAATGTGACGTCCCAATATAATTAGTCACAGATCAATTTGTCTGTGCGATTTCAAATCCACAACTGTTCCATCCAGCATCTGAGCAGCCTTAACCACCAGACCGTCGTTATTACCTTAGGGAGTTGCAACACCTTTAGGGGATAAATTTCCAAAAATCCTTTCTTCAACCCAGTAATTACGGAGGTCCTTCTATCGTGGTAACTAAAAACGCTAGCAAACAGCCTTAAAGAATAAAACGTTTACTTTAAACTATATCGAGAGGACAATTTGCATTGAAAAGACTGAAGACATTTAAAACAAATTTCACAAAGCAAAAATGCGCCATAATCATAACTTTAACTAAACCAATTTCCTCGAGACTTGTTCTCAACGAAGTACAATTTTCAGATTTCCCATTAAAAAGCAGGTACGTGATAAATCTAATGAGGAAGTTTCTTTCCAACTCGCGCAATTAAAACAACATCCATTCAGTTTCAAAGTAAAATGTACTGTTTTAGTTGCATTTAAGAACTTGGCAAGTTGGCGAACCTATTTACGAGGTAATAATAAAGTATGCCTTCTTGCATTTTCATAGGCCAGCGATATAACATATCGATATTAAATTCATTCTTTCATTTGAATACTTGGCAGCTATGTTTTTGGTGATTAACAAAGGAAGTTTTGCTTCATCTTTGTAGTAGCAAGGTTGATTTTGCAGTAGCTCACTGTGGCTGCATTCGTGCAGTATCGTCCTAATGAGGTGCTTACGTTACTGGCGCAGGAGTGCTCTCGCAGCTTTATGCTCTGTAATTCGCTTTTTGTTGGAACTCTAGTTTCAGTTACGAGGACTTTAATTTTCAACACGTAGATTTATTTGCAAGCTGATTTAGATTTATGGAAATTTGCTTGAATGTATTCTTTTGTTACTAAGAGCTGGCTCTTTAGTGTAACAAGAACGGTTATGTTTATGATATTTGTGATTGATTTGGTCTTATATTGATGTTAATTGGTACCTCTTTCAAACGGTTGTGTTTTAGTATACATAGGAATAAGGGGTACGCGTACGGGGACCACGCGTTTTCGCGGAAAATCTTGAGAATTGTTGTCTTTTCAGAATGTGTGCTAAAACTTTGTTTTAGTGATTGTTACGAAGATGTATTCCCTGAGTGGGGATGGCAGAGGCGTACTGTCTATACCCACATATTTCTGACAATGTTAAGTCATATTGAAAATATGCAATATTCTAGACTGCTTACGAACTGCTATTAAGAATAAAAAAAAAAAATTGACTTATTTGTAAGCGCCCCCGCGGGGCTTTTAACAAAATAAATTATTTAAGTTTGAGTTTGAATCATTTGATGGAAAAATCACATCTTGTCAAATATAGATTCGAACTCCGAGCCTTATGATCTCCAGCCACACTTAATGCCCCAAAATCGACGAGGCAAGTAAGTAAGTATAGTATTTTGTCCTATACTAATATCAAGTGTTTCAACATCCACTTACAATTCAGCGTATCCCCAAGAAACTCGCAAGCGACATCAAAACTTAAAAAATCTCTCCAGAGCCTAGTTACATTTGCATAAGACGCCGGATCGGAAGCTTTTAGCCGAGACTGTTGGCTCATGCACTCCAAAACAACGTAATGATATTCAAATATACACTGCACATGGAGATAACATATTTATGACAAAACAACATAGGTTAGTCCTATATAAGTCCAAACATTTAATATACCCGATACAGAAATTATCCTAATCTATCTATCTATCTATAACCTCACGCCAGATCCCTTGCGGGGTAGGCAGAGAGTACAGAGTTCCAACAGGTTCTTTCCTTACATACCTCTCTGGCTTCCTCGACTCTCATAGTTCGTCTCATACACGCTCGCCGGTTACGGAGACTCTTGACTTTTCCATCAGATAAGACTCGGTTTATTTGGTCGTGGTAAGATAGTCTAGGTCTTCCCCGGTACCTGCATCCTTCCACTTTCACATTGTATATCTGTTTTGTCATTCTTTCCTCTGGCATTCTTTCTATATGCCCGAACCAACGGAGCATGCCCTTTCTCATCTTTACACCGATACTATCTTTCATGCATTATCCTAATGAAGATGGAAAAAATGATATGATAAAGAACTGAGTGTTGGTAATATTTAAAAATACTCATTAGATAGCGTACATCTGTATATCAGATAATAAATAATACACAGTATTATTTCGCTTTCTATCCAGCCAGATCCCCTGTCCTTCTGGATTGAAAGAAAACAAAGCTAATAAGGTTAATGGCTTAACTCCAATATAGTTAGTGTATTTTCCAATACAAAATGGATGTTGATTTTCTCTTCAACACCCTTGGTTGTTTCGACAACAAAAATCGTAATTCAAATAAGTCACCTTGTGGTTCCACCGGTCTCTCTTGGTTGACCGAAAAAATATTGAGTTGTTGGACAATCCGGCTGACGCCCGGCGCCATTTGGTACCCGGGCCGAATGGTGTGAAATCTGTTACCGAAGCTTCTGAAGAGGCGAGCCACCAGGCCTCCGTAGGAAGAGATGCTACTGATGGCGCAACAAAATTCCCAATACGATCACATCAACGTATTGGTACCTGGAACATTAACGGTTTACTCCAGACAGGTAAATTGAGCATCGTGGACAAAGAAAGAACTAACCACAACATTTCTATCCTGGGTATTAGTGAAACACATCTCCGTGGTCAGAACCATTTTACCACCATGTCAGGAAGCACACTATATTTCTCGGGGCTCGAGGACTCTAGCAGAGGCGGTGTAGCTATACTTTTGCCATCGAACATGAATAAGTTCGTACTTGGATACAACCCAGTGTCGCACAGAATTATTACAATGAAACTTAACACCAAACCTTGTCTCCTCAACATCGTGCAAGTTTACGCCCCTACGGCACAGTCCACGGGAGAAGAGATCAATGAATTTTACGGTAGACTTGAGAACACTTTAGATGACATTCCAAGCCGACAAATCACAATAATACTTGGAGATTGGAATGCCAAGATAGGCAACACAGAACCTGTACATGAACTTAAAGACATCATAGGCAAATATGGCCTGGGAACTAGAAACGAATGGGGACAACGGCTTGCTGAGTTCTGTACAGGAAGAGATCTAACCGTTACTAACACTATCTTTCAACATCACAAGAGACGACTCTACACATGAAAATCTCCTGGCGACCGTTTTGGTGGACTGGTCATTGAAAATACTGAGGGACGAACCCTTGCACGAACTTGACAAAATTGCAGAACGTTGGCGTGGTTACTGTCAGCAACTATATGGAAAACCCTTCTCTGCGTTGTCCAACACCCGATTGGACTGGAAGTTCTTGGAGCTAGAGCCTGACATACTAAGATCGGAGATAGTTGCAGCGATTGACCGTCTTAAAATAAAAAAGGCTCCAGGACCTGACAACATCACCTCTGAAATCCTGAAGGCCTTGGGTGACAAGGGCGTTAATACGCTGCACAAGATCTGTAACGACGTATGGCAAAACGGAGAGTGGCCGAAAACATGGACACAATCTGTCATTATCCCATTGCACAAGAAAGGATCAACAAAAAATTGCGATAACTACAGCACCCTTGCCCTCATCTCTCATGCCAGCAAAATTCTTCTTTACGTGATAAACAGCAGGATTCGTTATTATCTCGATTGGCAAATCCCTCAAGAACAAGCGGGTTTTGTGAGGGGCAAAGGCACCAGGGAGCAAATACTAAACGTCAGGCAAATTGAGGAGAAATGTTACGAGTTCGACACACCAGTCATCATGTGTTTCGTTGACTATAGTAAGGCTTTTGACTGTGTCGACTGGAACTGCTTGTGGGATATTTTAGCGGAATTGGGGGTACCTCAACATCTCACTGCACTGCTACAATCCCTATATTACAACAGCCAGGGATTTATGAGAGTTGATAGGACTGCATCCGATCTGTTCAGTTTCCAGAAGGGTGTCCGACAAGGGTGTATTCTGTCACCCAACCTGTTCAACATATACGGCGAATACATCGTGAGGAAAACATACGACGGCTGTAATGGTGGCATCACTATTGGAGGACGCAAGATTTCGAATCTGCGATACGCTGACGACACCACCCTTCTTGCAGCAAGCGAAGCCGAGATAAGCCTTTTGTTGGACAGGATGGAGCGCACTGGTAGGAAACTCGGACTCGCAATTAACAGAGCTAAGACAAAGCTTATGATCGTTGATCGCTCAGGCAAGCTGGAGCTCAGTGGGACACTCAATTTGGAGTTTACAAACAACTTTGTATACCTGGGCTCAAACATAAGCAACAATGGCTCTTGTGAGATAGAGATTCGCAGAAGGATCGGGATGGCAAAAGGCACCATGTCACAGCTGGATAAGATATGGAAAGACAGAAACATCTCTACCAACACCAAGAGCAACTTAGTCCGAGCATTGGTGTTCTCCATATTTATGTACGGTGCCGAGACATGGACTCTCAAGAAGGCTGACCGCGACCGCATTGATGCCTTTGAGATGTGGTACTGGAGAAGGATGCTAGGTATACCATGGACAGCACACCGCACTAATGTGTCAATCCTAGCTGAACTCATGATCCAAACTCGACTGTCCACTACTTGCCTGCGCAGGGTTCTAGAGTATTTTGGTCACATTGCTAGAAAAGACAGTGACAACCTCGAAAAACTGATGGTCACCGGTAAAATTGAAGGCAATCGACCACCAGGAAGGAGCCCAACACGCTGGACGGATCAGATTCGCACAGCTGTTGATACCACGTTTCACGATGCTCTGCAGTCGGCTGCAGATAGGAGTGGATGGCGACTCATCATCCGCAGAAAACTGCTCTCTAACAAATGACCACGACCCTCAGTAATGAGGAAACCGACGCAAGGAGGAGGAGGTTGTTTTGACCACAAAAATCGTAATTCAAATAAGTCACCTTGTGGCTCCACCGGTCGCTCTTGGTTTAACGAAAAAATATTAACAATATTTAAAAAACAGTTAAAAACTTTGAGTGTTTCTATAAAGCTTTTATTTGTTTTAAATGTAACAATTTACTGTTTCTTTTTAGTTTGTACTCGTTGAGGCTCAAACACGAATAATTTGAGATGCGTTTTATCACGTTATGGACGAAACTTGCTGTCTTAGTATAATATACTAACAAAAGTGTCAAGAAATGAGAATGCGTCAAATTAGTCGCGTCTAAAAGTAAAACTAGAATGTAGCTCCATCAATCAGAATTATCACCATCAGCGGTAAGACGTTCACTGCAAAAGCTTCTCCCAAACATCGCTACGTCGACCGCTTATGTGCTCTAAGCATCCAGCTTTTATCTTGTAGGGGTCTGTTCACTTTACGCCTTCCGACCCTTGGCCATTACTTAAGAACTACAACGACTATTTGTATGTCGCCGACTTGATTATTTCTGGGCTGCCCCTCTCCTTCCGTTCTCCGAGGGCCTGCAGCAGTTGGGGCGAGTGCTCGTTCAAGTTTAAAACCCACCAACAGGTGTCCTTCGCAAACTCCCTTTACCGCTTCTACAAAAGTATAATTTTAAACTAGCGGTAAAGGGCGATGATAGGCTTTTGTCTATCACAGACTACCATGAAAAACTAAATTATTTCAAATCTGCGTCGCGTCGTACTAGGCAGGATCTTTGAAACACGAGGCGTGGAGAGCATATCGTAATTAAAAGGAGCTCGTCGTTTCGTCACGCGTCCGCGGCTCCGTATGGACCGCCGCGTGACGTCACCCGCCACGAAGTACGGCGGATAAATTGTTGTACTCATTTATATGCACGATGTCTTCGTTAGGGTTCTGGCTTCTTTGAAAATACGGCAATACGGTTAAGTAAGTTTACAATCGGCGTGGGTTGGAGGATATATATAGGAATGGACTCCTAGGTGTTCATAGTTCTTGAAGAGATTATTAATTAAAGACACACAAAAGAAAAAAAAATCTTCCAAAGAGATGTACAACTTGCTTACTCTTTTTTAAAGTTTACAAATACAAATTTATTTAGGGATTCAAACCCATGACTACAACATTAAGTAAGCCGAGTGGTTTACGATCAGACCATATAATCAAGCCGTCGTTATAATAGATGAAACTATTGCTATAACTATGGGGAGTTACAAATAGGTACTGTCATTTAAAATAATTTTTACAAGCTGTTTAACTTGCAATGTTCGTATGTCTGTCTGTTTTTTCGGTTCAAATTTCGTGATTCATTTTTCAAGCAATACACTGGATACTGAGTTCTTAGATTTACGCGAATATTACACATGAAATAAAACTATTTTTTCGGATTTTATCGCGGTTTATTTTTTGTTTTTTAAGTTCGACTTCTTTGAGCGACGGTGGCGGAGAAGTCTGCAGTCTGTGAACATGTCCTTGACCGCACCCGCCATAACATCAGATTTGATAGACCACAAATCCTCGTGAAAGAACACCGATTCCTACCAAGGATGGTTCGCGAGGCTATTGAAATTAAAAAACATCCTAATTTCAATAGAGAAGATGGCTGAGTGCTTCCATCGACTTGGGATCCAGTAATTAATATAATCAAATCCAAAACCAAGCATAACACTGCAAGACCTCAAGACACCGTGAGCTCATTCTGCGTTGATCGGACCAACAAAAATAATTAAGAAGTTTGAGGGTACCCCGGAACAACTATACCTTTTGGACGTCTACCACCTCAGTCCTTCCCGTGACCATGGGTGCTGCAAAGCACTCGAAACGTCGGGAACTTAAAAAACAAAAAATAAACTGCGATAAAATCCGAAAAAATAGTTTTATTTCAAATACACTGGATACCCGCAGGTATCCGATTGAGCTGAAATTTGGCATACCTATGTAAATTCGATGACAATGCAAATATGGTACCATGGAACTGGTCTGATGATGGACTTGGAAGGTGGCCATAGGAACATGTGAACTAAACGAAGTAATCCCTTATGCTTAGGCTTGTTAGATTGGTATTGATGAGTACTTTACAACCAAATAGTGCTTAGGGTCTGATGATGACCGAAAGGTGGCCAAAGGAACCACCTGACTACTCAATATAACCTCACTGTATTTGGGCTCGTTGGACTTGGCTTCACGATTATTTTAGACCCGTATGGTGTCCAAGGTCTGATGATAGAGCAGGAAGAGAGCCATAGGAACTCCTTAACTAAGCAATATATTTTCTTTGTGTTTAGTTATAAAAGCTTGTTTAAAAATAGTTTTTAAATTATTTATCACACAATTAGTTATTGTACCCACTTAAATACAGTCCAAATCACTATTCTACAAACACAGTAACTTTTGTAAGAATATAAGTGTCTAACAATAGCGGCTTATTTCATTAACAATGGATGACTTGCCACACTGAACTGGAACTATTTTTAGTGATGTCACATCAAAATTGCACGCCAAAATGATATCTACCTACAAATAGCAAATAAAATACTAACCCAGCAAGCTATAAAATCAAAGCCAAAGTATCTAGGTCAGTCCCGTCCTCCTGTACTTACCATAATTTACCATATAGCATGCTTCTAAACAATATTTTTCTCCGAAATTCTTGCGGCGTGGCTACTATAGCCATATTACAGAGGTAGAGTTGGATTAAGCGTCAGTAGAGGAAAAAATTTGTAGCATTATATCACGGAATTGCCGGCGAAGGGGCGGCTGAGAGGCGGGCGGCGCCGTACATCACTGCAACTCGTAGTGCTAAACTGGACTAGCCATAAAATTAGAGCGCCTGTGTGGACTATGACAAGGTTAGGTACGGGTTGTTGTTTCAGGTTTTTTAGGGGCATAATCTCACTTACGTAAATTATAACGATTTATAGAGCGTATTTAATTATAAATGCTATAACTTATATCTACAGTCCTGAGTCTACTGTGGCAGTACCAGGCATAATTTTTCTTTCAAAAATCAAAGTTAGCGAGAACTGATCATATTGCACTGCACGGAATCCGTGCGGATTATTGGAAAACTTAAAGTCATGTCTTTTTGCCATCTTTTGCATGAGTGCAAATCTGTTTTATTTGAAGAAATCTATATAAACTGTTCACAAGGAAAATAGAAAGGAAATAAATCTTACGTCGACCCCAGAAGCAAGTAGTTAGATAAGCTC
The DNA here is from genome assembly GCA_905147815.2 of Phalera bucephala. NCBI lineage: Eukaryota > Metazoa > Arthropoda > Insecta > Lepidoptera > Notodontidae > Phalera > Phalera bucephala. The sequence continues at coordinate 36,787,810 of LR990615.1, read as the reverse complement.
ACGTATAGATAAGCTCACGCTTGCAAACGAAATTCGAATTAAAAGAAACGATTTAACGTTTATTTCTTAATATTCCACTTAGAACTTATTAGTTAGACTCAACAATCTGGTCAGCGGAAGGATTTGCGGGAACATCTCTGCTTTCTCGAGCCGAGGCGATCCGGTGGCGCCGAACTTGTCGAAACAGTGGCCGTTTAATTAGACACAAGAACAAGTATAGGTTGCTTTCTTTTGAATTTTAATTCAGGAAGTTCGTGTTGTAGTGAAGTGAAAAAAACGCTTTGCAAGAACATATTGTTTAAAAAGTTTAGTTACTTATGTTGGCTGTATACAAAAGTCATGGTTGCTTGACATACAAAGGTAGACAGACATACATTTTGAGTGTCGTTGATCTATTCTGCATCGAAAAAGACAATAAATAATTTTAATTTAAAAATACCTGAAATAAAACTATTTTACGGATTTTATCGCGGTAAAATCCGTAAAATAGTTTTATTTCATGTGTAATATTCGCGTAAATCTAAGAACTCAATATATTAAAAATACCTTTTAATAATATTTATTTAAAAATACCCTTAAAAACAAGCTTTTATAACAAAAACACAACGAAGATGTCTTGCTTAGTTGAGGAGTACCCATGTCTTCCTTCCGGCTCCATCATCAGACCTGGGTCACCATTTGGGTCTAAAGTAGTCGTCAAGACAAATCCAACGAGCCGAAACACGGCAGGGTTATATTGAGTAGTTGGGTGGTTCCATTGGCCACCCTCCGGCTCCATCATCAGACCTGGGTCACCATTTGGGTCTAAAGTAGTCGTCAAGACAAATCCAACGAGCCCAAACACGGCAGGGTTATATTGAGTAGTTGGGTGGTTCCATTGGCCACCTTCTGGCTTCATCATCAGACCCTGAATACTATTTGGTTGTATAGTACTTGTAAATACTAGATTGGTTCATTCATCATTCATTATTAATCAAAATAAAACAACGACACCTTGGAAGACTAAAATCATGGTAGTACTTTCCAAAAAGTTCATATTAAGCAAAATTATGCTCCTGTGTCATTTATAATAACCGTGCTCCATTTGACTTGATCAAACCTTGATTACACCAAACGCTAAAGTTCCGTAGCTGGCGAGCGAGTATGAGACGAACTATGTGAGTGGAGGAAGCCAGAGAGGTTTGTAACGAAAGAACCTGTTGAAACTCTGTACTCTCTGCCTTCCCCGCAAGGGATCTAGCGTGATGATATAGATGAATAGATAGATCAAACGTTATTAACATCCTACACAAAACTCTAGCAAACTAAATGCTTCGTTATACAATCCTTAACGCCTTCCAAATTAGGTCTTTTTTAAAAGCCTAGCAATAATTGTATGTGCGATGAAGTATTATGTTACGACCGTACCGTTGACATGTCTCTTCTAATTGGATCGTAAAACCTACAGTGTAAAACCAAGAATGGGAATTGAATGACAATGAAGATGGTTCTGAACGAGGCAGTCATGCCAATCCGTTCGAACTAACACAATCTCATATGCCAAAGAGGTATTATATAATATTAGATTTTAAACATAACTTTATTCAACCCTCTTGAATCGGCGCAAAATTCAGCTGACTTCGTGTGATTTTGTAAATGAACCTCAAGGATAGTTGGACACCATAAGAACTGAGCAAACTCCACCAGAACCTATTCCAATAATCACTCAGATAAAAATCTTTTAACTGGGGAAAGACTTTCTCCGGGGCCGTATCTTCCCTTAATGATGCGCTTCCCAGTGGTTTACTGGCAATCCTGCAGAGTACTATCGCACTAAGCTTCTGTCGGTTTTTGTCCAATCGGCGTATAAACTACTCACAATGGCGTCGTTTGGGCCCATTTGTCGATGCGAACGGCTCTGTCAACACGTTTCCCGATGATGCTCCAACAATCCCGGACGAATCCGAATTCACTTTTAGTACCAACCCGTAACTTTTGGATGCGTGTATAGTCCGGGGTTTTAGTGTATTTGCCTGCGGAATCTGGATTTTCTAAACTTCACGTGATTTTTAACTTGGCAACTTTTAAATCCGCGAGTGTATATTTGTGAGCGAAAGTGCGTATAAACATACAAGTAGCATGTATCGTTTATGTTGCTATCTTGTTTTTTTGTTACAAGCGCGCACACGTAATACAAATAAAATAAAATAAAATAAACACTTGGGTACCTATATTTTCCTATTTCAAGAACGATTTAGTTATAAATTCAGTTTAGTACGAGACTTTTCTGCAATTACTACCATTAAAAATATGGAAAATTATAACAACTATGTCCATTGCAGTTTAAACAGTCCGTATATTTTCAAGAACGCGTTATTGCATACACATATTACCCACCCAAAATGAATATGCAGAAACCAATATGATATAAAATTTATTAACAAATTAAATATATAAGTTTTGCAAAACCCAAATTATATACACAAACACACTGCTATGATAATTCAAAACACACTGGGCCGGATTCTTTCGGTCCCTGCTGAAATACTCAGATAAAGAGATCCTTAAATATCCAATCTGCGTTCAGAAACTGAGGCCTCGTTTGTTTAGGTTCCAATTGTTGACGATTTTCTAGTTGAACATCTATTTATAATCATTTTGAAAGGGTGGGTTGGCTTTGAATAACATGTGCATACATTCTGTGTTAAAGTTATTGGAGATACGTAGGTTTTATGAAGGGAATGTGTACTTAACATCGTACAGTTTTGAATGTAAAATGTTTGTAACTAAACGACGACTTTTATAGTTGTTTGAACGCACGCTAACTAAAAGACGACCATTTTAAATAATTCTTTAACTATTGACACGGGTTTGATAATTCGAAATCTAACGTAAATAGCTCAGTACGTATACTAATAATTAGTGTACTTGTTTTAATAAACAAGAGACACATTTTTGTAATGGACAAAGTTAAAATAATTTTCCCAGCTATAAAATGTAAGCAGGTAGTCGGGTCGCAGTGCGGTAAAATGCTCTATTGGGGGTAAATCGTGGCCACAATTATCCACCGCGGTGGGCGTGGGCATCGCGTGTCGCTCAAACACAAACAGTATATTATGGAAATGGCGTCTTTTCAATTTGAATGCAAATCTCGGACGCCACCGCGATGTAAGAACAGTGAATTTGTATTTTATAACTTTGAAGTGCTTTTATACATCTGTACAAACACAATCTTCAAGTTGTTGTACAACTGGAGATGGTTCAAAAATAAATATACACCATCACATCTATTATACCCAAGCGGGGGTGGCAGAGGTGTACTGTGTACACCCACTTTTTGCCGACAATGTTAGGTCGCATGTAAAAGGGGGCGAGTTTATTGGGAGGCACGATGCCAGCCTCCGGACTGTTACTGGAAAATTTTGTATGGAAAAATTACATTTGATTAACAAAGGATTGAATTCTCCACTAGACTAGTGGCGGTCAGTATATAAAATAAATAAGTAAATAAATGACTTCTAGCTGATAATTACTGTAGTAATGCTGCTATAGGAAGTCCGAGAGAGGATCTAAAGTTTACAGAATTAATAACGTAGATGTGGATAATTAGTGGTATTCACCTTGTCTTGTCTTTTTATTAAATGTATTGTTTGCTTTGGTCTTCTATAACAGGGATAGCAAATGTCTTCGGCTGTGAACCGCCAGCGTCTAGTTTACGGAAGATTCCGTTGGAGTCGCGGGTGTCGAAAAAGCAATTCTTCAGGATATGCTCAATCATGCGAGGCGTAAGAAAAGGCATTCCATCCATTATGGAGAATCTTTTGATAAGCTTTCCCCTGCGAAAGAGGATATAGACACTAAAATGGCAATGATTTTATAACTCTAGTAACCAGTACGTAGATCTTTCGATATGCGCGAGTTTAACATAACACAAATCTCATATCAAAAGCACCTCTCAGTTGTTAATAAATGAGTGTCCTAAGTGCACCTATTATAGTTAAAGTAACACACTTCACCCTACTTTTAGTGCTAGCAGCCGGCGGTACCTAATGGTATGTGATTATCGCGCCTATGATCGCTTGCGCACCTTGTGTTTGGAGCTATGCTAAACGATCTCATTTATTTAATATACTTATATACTAAGATTGAATTCTTGAGTAACATACGTATGTGATTACCTTGAGTGATTTAACATTGTATCATCAGTCACAAAGTTTTGTAATAAAATTCTAGCAAGTCGTTTTCAAATTAGATTAACTTGGACTAATTATACCAACAATAAAAAAACAAATGTTGATAGATACAGTAGATACTTCAGCGACACATGGCATAGCGGCTTGCGTGTAGGTATCTTAAATTATTAGATCCCCTAGTAGCGAATTCTATCCCCGTACGGAACCACACTTTGTAACATAAATTTCAAGTTTTTAAGGGTACATACGATACTGAATTATTTTAGTAGGTGAGGCATTGTTGTTTATTAAACAAAGCTAAACAAATCGTTTTGCTCTACACAAATAAGCTCACAACGTAGCAAAAGTCAAAATATTCAAACAGAAATAAACCTAACGATAGGGAACATCCATTTCATTTCAGAAATCCCAGTTAGCATTAAGTAAGAGGTCGTTACTGTAACTATTTCAGTTTACCTGTAGAAAGGAATTGTCAATTCCAGCCGGGGCCCGCGCGGCGAAATGTCCCAACTTCACAACACGATTCTTTCAGCGCTCCATTTATTTCGTTAATTTGAATACGAATGCTGGCTTCTACCGACTCCTTTGTTACGTGGAAATCTGTTTTGTAATTTGTTATTTAGCTGCCGTACAGTAACGGACCTGTTGTTTGTTGGAGAATGATAAACAATTATTTCGGAATGTTTGTTTGGGGAAGCCACTGGATCATACTCGCGTACATACTTTAGTAAGTAGGTTACAACTACTGCAACATTGCCAGTTAATTTAATAATTAAAAAAGCGGTAATGGCGGTAAATATTACCTTGTTAACTTTTGTCTACATCAACTTACGCTTTAAAAATCCTAAAAGCTATGACTTACTTTGGCTATTATCAAACTTGTTTATCATCATTATCATCGCATAGCGATGTACTGTCAGTAATTCGGCCCCACAATTTAAAATTTGATTAAATTTGTTCATATATATAGTGTATACAAGATCCAATAAGCAGAGGTAATAAATCTTAATAGGAGTCTATCCGCAGACATTTGAAAGAAAAGTCTACCTAAGCAAATCTAACGAATAGCCGCCTCTCCCTACACATACCAAAAAACTGACACGTTTCACCAACAGGATTATTTACCTTCAAAGAAACGATCATAGGAAACAAATAAAAAAGGTTAATCAATAACACTGACTTGGCGTGGGGCCCAGAGACCTGGAATAAAGGAACGAATAGTGCACAAAGGAACCCTCGCAGTCACAAAGGGCCGCCCTAAAAGGAATTTATGTACACAAGTTAAAACAAGCGACTGTTCCGAATACATGTTTACGCCTGAAAAGCCACTTTCGTGGAATATAGAGAATTTGATAAGAAGTTAATGTATTAGTAATTATTCTAGAGGATTACGATTGTTACGAACGATAAAATTATTTATAACGAATGGAATCAAAATAAATCTTTTAACGAAAAAAAACATACGATTATATTATAATAAAAGCAGAATTAGATAGAAGCTAAGGATATTTTTTAAACGTCTGGATTTGTATAACTATTTGGTAGCTAATGATTGACTGCAGTATAGTAGGTCAAGGAAAGACAATATCAGCAAATTGGAGTCAAATAATCCCTTCATCAGTGACGCGGGTTCATGAGGTAACCTAGACTTACCATAGTTATATCGATCGTGATTCATCTAATGCATAAGAAAAAAGATGTTAAAAACTGCGACGGTTTAAGAGATGAAGTATGGGAGCGAAGTAGGCAAGATAGTATATTAGGGTCTAATTTGACAGGATTCTGTAACTTTTGCTGGACATAAAATAAAGAAATATAGCTCAAAGAAAATGCATTTCAAAACTTATTTTATTCTAATGAACACCTTCCAGTTTTCTACAATACAGTTTGCCATAATACAGTATCGTTAATGTCGGTCTACAGATAAACATACTCCTGTTCCGCCAACAGTTTTTTGTACTTCAGATATTGGCTTTACTTCATAAAACTAATCTGTTTGCGGAATTACATTTGTGTTAGCAGTTATTTCCGTGTAGGAAGTAACTATTATCGTAAAATATTTTGGAACTGCTTAATATGTATGTATTATGTTGCTTCTGTTTAAAATTGGTGAATACAACGAGTAATTCTTTAGATTTTGCTACAGAATGTTTTTAGGGCTGAGATTATGAAACTTTTAAGTTATGATAAGAAATATCATTTGTCATATCTCCAAATCGTATTCATAAAAAAATTATAATAGAGCTCCTATAGTCCCCAAGTGGGAGAAGCAGAGGTGTGATATGTACACTCACTTTTTGCCGATGATTTGAGGACCCTTGAGTAAATTATTTGTCCAAAAATTACATTTTGGCCATTCGAATCCAGGATCTCGTGATCGATACGCTCGATATTATTCGCCGCTAGAACAACAAAGCAGTCCTAAATTTAGTCATTTTAACAGCTTTTTCAGAGGCAGAAGAACTAAACATAGAATGAAAACATCAATGAAATAAGACGATGTTACAATCATACCTACCAAAAAAACTTTATACATCTTTAAACTTTTTTGAAGTTAAAAATAGCTGATAGATAGCTAATATCAAAAAACAAATTTTAAAAATGAATAACACGTGAAAGAAAGAACCTTTTGGAACTGTGTACTCTCTGCCTACCCCTCAAGGGATCTGGCGTGATGATATAGTAGTAGTAGTAGTAGCAGAATAAGAAGTGTTTCTCGCAAGTTTGTTTTGTGATATGGGATCGATACGGTCGGGCTTTAATTAAAAACCATAAGTTGGCCCCTAGCGAGGGACAAAAAGATGATAGCTTTCGGAAATTCTACAAATATTTATTGAAATTATGCAATGAGTGATAATGACGGCGTTTGATTACTCTGAAATAAAAACTAAGTTTAAAACGCTTTCTATCTACTTATGCAAGTAATAAAAATTAGAAAATGTATTTACTAGCTACATTCTTATTGTTTTTTTTTCTATATGTTTTAATCCAGGTAATAAACTATCTGTGTGCCAAAGGACACTGTCGAAAATTGCCCCAGAACCAACAATCATTTGACCCATTCCATCATTATTTATCTAATTTAATAAAATAATTGCAAATATCCGTATCTAACAGACAATTTGCAATCTAAAACGAATATTTCAAAATATTGTAAGTACTTATATCGAATTGACTCTGTAATAAAAATGTTTTTTAAAAAAGGTTTATTTAAAAAAAATTTAAGTGATACGTTAATTAATTTATTTATATAATACCTATATTATGTTATTCTACTTAGTTCTACAGTAAGGTACCTAAAGGATTGATATAATACTCATAATAACTGAATTGACACATTCGTGCTGTTTGCGTCAAGGAGTCCCCTGGTGTATCTCCAAAATCCAAGGTCCGATACTGATAAAATTAAAATTGGACTACCTCAGAGCTATATTATACCCAATTCAAAAAGAATCATCGAAATCAGTTTATAAGCAAAAAAGTTATTAAAAAAAAACACAGACGAATTATGAACCTCTTCCTTTTTCGAAGTCGGTTAATATTCTGCTTAGTTCTATAGTAGGGTACCTATAGGATTAACGTGATACTCATAATATCTCAATTTACACATTCCTATTGATTGTCGTTAAGGAGTACCCTGGTGTATCGTCTAAGCCTAAGGTCTAATACTAATGAAATTAAAACGGAACCACCTTGAAGCTATACTGAACCCAATGAAAAAAGAATAATCAAAATCGGTCTACAATTGACGGAAATATCGCTGAACATACATAAAAAAAAAGAAAAAAAAGCGTACGAACATAGAACCTTCTCCTTTTGGAAGTCGGTTAAAAAGTAGTAGGCGTACCTATTAGCTATCTACATTGCTTGTGTTGTTAGACTAGATACTTATATAGATAGTTCCTTAGTGTCGATAGGTATCTATAAAAATATAATTAATCTTTAAATCCACTCAATATATTTTTGACTATCCAATATAAACCAAATATAACCCCATATGTATTAATAGCTACTATATTATGACCTCAAAATCTAATACTTGTTGTGCAATATTGCGATTTCCTCGCTTGTTCGTTTAATAACAAATAAGTTACGAGAATTTATGAGGGATTTGAAATCATAAAAGTATGTTTTGTTTGCTGTTGGTTCTGGTGCAAATCATGTATGGGCGCAGAACAATGTCCTTTCATCCAAAACCATTCTGCCGTTTTTGCGTGATTAAGAAACATCCAAACACACAAACTTTCACGTTAATAATATTAGTAAAAAGTAGGATAAGATAAACTAATTTTATCTATCTCTATCTATCTATATCATCACGCCAGCTCCCTCGCGGGGTAGGCAGAGAGTACAGAGTTCCAACAGGTTCTTTCCTTACATACCTCTCTGGCTTCCTCCACTCTCATAGTTCGTCTCATACACACTCGCCGGTTACGGAGACTCTTGACTTGCCCTTCAGCTAAGACACGGTCTATTTGGTCATGGTAAGATAGTCTAGGTCTTCCCCGGCACCTACATCCTTCCACTTTCGCATTGTATATCTGTTTTGTCATTCTTTCTTCTGGCATCCTTTCTATATGCCCGAACCAACGGAGCATACCCTTTCTCATCTTTACACCGATACTATCTTTCATACCCACTCGCTTTCTTACTACGCTGTTGCGAATACGGTCGGTCAGCGTGACTCCGCACATCTTCCGCAGAGAACTAATTTTAAACATATTTATTATGTTTACTCAGTTGAAATTTGGTACTAAACAAAATAATAGTCCATAGCACAAATTCTATGATGCTAAAGTTTTTTGTGAAATCCTAATAGAACTCATATATTGCTCCCTTGAAGATTTTTGTAGTATTACAAAATGTTGTTTAATTTCAAAGCAGAAAGACATCCATCAAATAATCTACTTGTCCTCATTGTGTTGTTGTAATTGTAATTTAAAGCGGTCCATTATATATAGTCAAAATAAATAAATTCTCCACCTAAATGGCTATACAAATATCCGTGAGGTAAATTCGAAAAGTTTAATGTTTATGGGCAAAATTGAGAAATAATTTCGGAATGTCTTGGGGAAATAATTTCGAAATGCCTTCTCAGCTTCATTATTCGCTAATAGACTTCTCACAAATCGGATTTAGCGAATAATTGGGCCAATAAATATAGACTATTTAGATGACTTATCTTTTTCCGCAATCTTTCTTCTTACTTTCCTCGTTCTAGGTTAGATTATAATAAAAAAATAGCTGTATCGAATGTGTTTTGAGTATCGTATTTCTTATTCCTGTATAATTTATTTGCATCAGAATTTCTTTGCTAATATTTTTTTCTCCTCTGCGACAAATCGCATTATGAATTCATGAGTTGCCTTATTAAAGATTCCAACACACGTTCTCACATAAATTTGAAATTCATAACCGCTCGTCGAAAGTAAAAGCAAAAACCTATCCTATCAAAAACCTCAACAGAAAATTCTTCAACCACATTTAATCCTAAGGATTGTAAGACTATACCAATATATTCCGAGATTGTTAATCAAACAATGGCAGGTGACGATATCCGGCCGACACAACAGCTGTGAAGTTTGTGTGGGCAAATAATCCGGGGTGAGCGTGAGTTACAGGTGTTGTTGTAAATTTTGCCCCCGGCGGGGTCTCGATAAGTTAATTCAGAAGTAATTTTGTCCTGGATATTTAGGGATTATAAGAATAAACTGCTAATACCTATTCAGAATTACTAATAACTATAACAGTATTTAATAAGGTAGGACAGTACATTCAATTTCGAAGAAATAAGTATGGGAAAATTGACGTCATAAAGGATCATTTCTTGACAAGTTGTAAATTATTTCAAATTAGGAAATAGATTAATAAACATATATCATTATATGATCTTTATGAAATGTGTAAGTAGAAATATACTGATTGACTGATTGTACTGTATCAAGTTCACCGAGGTATATTATTGTCTCTAAAACTAGGGTTGCGAGGATCCTATAAGTGTTTTCATTACATGTACAAGATGAATGTTTAATAACTCTTAACATGAAGATTACTAACAGTTACGAAGACAATAGTTAGCATTCATATTTAAAAAAAAAGAAGTTAGGCCCCTTAAATTTTGATTGATCAGTTATTGTCAAAATTATGGAAGACTTTACTATTAGGTTCCTTAAAAATTCACTTTGTGTAATTTACGTTTGTATCTGCCTCACAAAAAAAGATAAACAACAAGATAGAACTAGAACTCTTATTTTTCTGTTTTATCTCTCAACACTCAAAGGTTCGCTGGTAGAGAACTCATATTTTGAGTTAAGCTCGCCTTTGTATATGACTTGTGAAAATTACAATTACCTCTGTACTGTATACAATAAAGAATAAATAAATAAAATAGATTTTATTTTAACAACATTTTATTTTACAGACCCGTGTCAAGTTTTGAAGTCTCTTTACATTTTCTTTCACAGTACCCATAGCGTACTCTTACTCTGTTATTTCAGCACGTGGACTGCCAAGGGCTGGGGTTATGCGGGAAGGGGGCAGCTCTAAGAAGCTCATCAAGTCGAGTCATCGCCCTAACGCCAGTAATGGGGACACGCGAAACACTACTCAAAGTGCTTTCTTCGCTTTGGGATCTGTTTCAAATTATCTCATTACACGTTATTAAGCGTGTATTTGTTACGTTTTTATAACATGTCTTTAATAAGTTTTCATGGGAATGGAATATCTAATGTGGCTTGTCATAAACAATTTGTTGATGGTGTTTTGTATGAAAGAAAAAGGTAAAATGGGATTCTCAAAAACATTTGGAACGCAATTTCACCCTGCAAGGCGGAGGCAAGATAAAATTTTAGTGTGGTCGTTGCAAAAACACCAAAGATTTCTTGTTCCTATGTCTTCTTTCCGGCTCCATCATAAGACCATGTACACCATCTGGGTCTAAAGCACTCGTTGAGACAAATCCAATGAGCCCAAACACGGCGGGGTTATATTAAGTAGTTGGGTGGTTCCATTACTACCTTTCAGCTACCTTTCAGCTTCATTATCAGACCCTGAACATCATCTGATTGTATAGAACTTTTTAAAACGAATATAATAACCTACACGCGAGGGGATCACGTTGTATAGTTTACATGTTCCTATATACCTTCAGACTCCATCATCAGACCAGCTTCATGGTACCATATTATTGCATTGTCACCGAAATTAACAGCAAGCACAGAAAATTTCAGCTCAATCGCATATCTGCAAGTGCTTGAAAAATAGATTACTAGATTTGAACCGGAAAGACAGACAAACAGGCATACGAGCATTGTAAGTTAAAAGCTTGTAAAAAGGATGGTACATGAACTTGATAGCGTTATGCTAACGTCAGCTTGTTCATGTTTAGTCCTCTGAGCTCCGACTTCCTATATAATTTTGGTAGATAGATTGAGGACGTCTGGATAATCTTTAGTATAATATTGTAAGTTTTTATTCGGCAATAAAATTTGAACTTTAAAAGCTACGTAGTAAAGTACAATTTACAACTTAACATAGTTGGGTGGAACATTAGAAATGTAACAAGTGTACTGGTTAGATGACTTGGATTTAAGAAAAATATTTTTTTTAATAATATTATGTAGATTTTTGTGGCTGTGCTCGTTAAAAGAAAGAAGCCCTCATGCGAAGTAAAATTTTGTATAACATTTAACCTAGTTTAGAAAATCCTTATATTCTTACGTTTTTGGTTCGGCAAGAGACTGCCAGTAACGACATTTGCGGATTGAAATAATAGATTTTAAAAACATCAAACCTTAAGTCTCTTAACATCTTAGCAATACCTTTTGCTACTAGAGCAAGTTGCTAATAGTGGATTTGCTAGTAGGCAATTTGATAAACAGTTGTTTTGCTAAGGTGCCCTTTTGGTACGAAAGCTTTGTGTCATACACTGGATCATGTGTAAAACACTTGTGTTTATAGTTTTAAAGGAAATTTTAATACATATTATTAAGCTATTAAAACCTTTATTCCCATGTGGTGGTACACGTGTGGTTAGACTGAGAATACAGTAATGGCAACTAGTAATAAGCTATTACGTTATTTGATTATATTCATTAAATGTTTAAGTAAAATTCAACTTTAGTGTCAAAGCTTTGTGATCACGAGGTCCTGGGTTCAAATCCTAGATCGGACAAGGGTATTTTTTCTAACGAAAACTTCCCAGTACGAGTCCGGAGTCTGGAATTAAGCCCGGTATATGGCAATAGGCTCGCCCCTATTACATAGAACCTAACATCGTGCGCGAAACGTGGGTGTACTCAGTACATCTCTGCCACCCCCACTTGGGGAATGTAGGCGCGACGGGTTTTTTTTTATAAATTCAATATGGACTTACAAAAGTGATATATAACACATTACAAAAACTATAGTAGCGTGTATATTAAATTAAAGCATACAGTCATATATTGTGCACAACTTATACGTGGGTGTAATCACAGCGTGTCCAAAAAACAAACAAAGCCGCGGGGCGAATTATCTAATCCAAGAAGTTAATCGCAATTTTTAAAAAAGATATAAGCATACGGAACCAAATAACGAACATGGACACGTGAGATGCAATGATGGCTTAAAATGCTTACGCAATAAACATAATTTATAAGAAAGTCCTTAAAGTAATGCTTTTACAGAGCCTGTAAGCATATCTGAAACTAATGTGAACACTAGAACACAGAGTACCGTTATAGGTCCCTGTATTCCCTAATTTCAAACTCCGGACTCTTACAAGAATTTTTGACAAAAAATCCTCAATGACATTTGATCCTACCTGGAAGTTCAACCTTCTACCACTAGACAGTTACTCCTGTAACTACTACTTAAAATATTATGAAAAAAATGTACTTAGGCGATAATATATGGCATGTTTTGTACAAACACATCATTATTTAGACAATATATCCGACATATTCTTCCATACAGATAGACAATGCGAAAGTAAAAGGGTAATAGTACCGGGGAAGACCTAGACTATCTTACCATGACCAAATAGACTATGTCTTATCTGAAGAACAAGTCAAGAGTCTCCGTAACCGCAGAGCGTGTATAAGACGAAACATGAGAGTGGAGGAAGCCAGAGAGGTATGTAACGAAAGAATCTGTTGGAACTCTGTACTCTCTGCCTACCCCGCAAGGAATCTGGCGTGATAACATAGATCAATCAAATCAGCCTATTGCAGTCCACTGCTGGACATAGGCCTCTCCCAATTTGCGCCACAATACACGGTCCTTTGCCTTCCGCATCCAGTCCCACCCTGCGACCTTCTTCAGGTCGTCAGTCCACCTAGCTGGGGGGCGCCCCACCCTACGTCTGCCGAGTCGTGGTCTCCACTCTTAAACTCGTCTGCTCCATCGGCCATCGGTTCTTCGACAGACATGGCCAGCCCACTGCCACTTTAGCGAGCTCACTCTGCGGGCTATGTCAACTACTTTGGTTCTTTGACGGATAACTTCATTTCGGAGTTTATCCCTCAAAGAGACTCCGAGCATAGCCCGCTCCATAGCTCGCTGCGCGACTTTGAGCCTATGGACTAGCCCTACTGTAAGTGTCCACGTCTCGGCACCGTATGTCATGACTGGTAGATAACATAGATAGGGAGATATTATTCTACTTCGAATTCATTTTCTAAAAATACTGGTTATGGCGGATGAACTAACATGGCATTCACATTAACCGATTTATACATTATCCGATTTCAATGCTTTCTTCTTTAAGTTCGAAACTAAAAAGTCCTAATTTCAAATTTTCCATGTGTTCTAAAACGTGAAGTTATTAAAACGGTTTAACGGCGGCTAATTTTAATGGCTACCACAATTTTCTTCCTCACCAGTCCGGAAGCACAGTAAATGGCGTGAATCACCGACTGCTCCGCGGCTGGCCAACAAATAAAACACTATACACTAACTGTTGAATCAGAGGATTTATTGTTTTCATTGTATTATTTGTGCGGAAACAACGTCTATTTGTTATTTTCAAGGAAACGTTTCTACGAGTGTTGTGTAAGACAAGTAATATTGCTGGATTTTGTACACTTTCGTAACATTATTTCAGCATTATTGTCATATGTTTTCCTTGTTGGCGTAGTGGCAGATACGACCATCACGAGCTGGCGAAAGCGAGGCCCTGGGTTTGAATCCTAGGTCGGTGTGAACAATGTACTGTTTTATCGAAAAGTAATCAATATCATAGAGCTTAGCACGAAAAGCATCGGAAGGAGTGAAGTTAACGTAATACGATGACATATGATCGCAAATAGAAAAGCGAGTAACAAAACAGCTAATTTCGCTCCTCTATACACTTGTGCCACCTTGGCTTTCGAAATATAGGCAAGACGGAATTTATTTTTTAATTATATTAAACTACAAAGAATCATGCCAATTAAAATTAGTATAAATCTATCTATATCATCACGTCAGATTCCTTATCGCCAGCATAAAATTATTTTAAATTTTAGGGTTGTTTTAACAATCGTAAATACTATACTTATTTGAGTAGACTCAGAAAATAGTGGAGCATATATCAAAGAATTCAAGCATTCAAAATTATAGTAGGGTAGATATGGCAGGTGAAATAATTCTCAACTTCTCTCTACCCTTATTATTCCATATTTCTACGCCTCATCGTTTATTAGAAAAAAAACGACTGTGCGGACCATGGTATAATTTTAATTTAAAAAGTTCTTTTAAAATACCTTTTATAGCAAATAAGCGTGTTAAAACACAACGAAGATATTATCTTGCTTAGTTGAGGACTTCCTATGGCTTCTTTCCTACTCCACCATTAGATCCTGGACACTATCCGGGTCTGAAGTACTCGTCAAGACATATCCCAAGCACCCAAACACGGCGGGGTTATATTGAGTAGTTGGGTAGTAACCGAAATGTAGTTAATGGAACCAACTACATTTCGGTTTCATCATCAGACCCTGAACACTATTTGGTTGTATAGTACTTGTCAATATCAATCTAACACGCTCAAACGCCAGGGAATTATGTTGTATATTTCACATGTTCGTATTGTCACCTTGCGCCTCTATCGTTAGTACCATGGTCCTTGGTACAATTTTATTGCATTTTCACCATACATACGTATGCCAAATTTCAGATCAATCAGATATCCGGAATTGCTTAAGAAATTGATCACAAAAATGGAACAGACAGACAGACATACGAACATTGCAAGCTAATTAAAAAAATAATCTATGGATTCAACACACATGGGACTCAACAAAAATGCCACAAACCGTCACCCATCTCAGATCCACTGAGCTGAACACTGCTTAACCACAAGATTGTACAGTGCTATAAGAGCCTCTACTAGTTATGTATTCAGTATGAGTAAGAAACGCTTTGAATAAATCAGCATTAATATCATTTTCACGAAACTGGGACACAGAAAATAAACATGTCACCAAGGCATAAATTTGAAACCAAAACTTTCTGTATACTTTGCACTTAGCGATACACGCTACCCCTCTGGTATCGGGAACAAACCTCACATTCCCGCCTCTACCGAGCACATTATAGGCTCTACATAAAACTAGAATTACCTAATGTCTTATCTAAACTTACTGTATTTTCCACTTGCTCGTAAATATTTTATGTACTTCCATTTCGTGTGTAGTGACACATTATCTTTGATTCGGATATTGAACAGCGGTGTAGCTATAAAAAAGTTAAAATACATAACTTATCTTTAAATCTAACATTAAAATGATTTAGAAGGATACGTATCTTACGATGGGCTTTATCTCTCAAAGTTACCCACAAGGCTATAGAGAGAGTAATGCTTTAAGTTCCTCTAAGAGATCTGCAAGAGCACCAAAGTCACATAGCTCTTAGAATTGCTAAACTTAAATAGCAGTGTGCCTGCACACTTGCCCTGGCATATAACTCGCAGAAATGATAATCGTTATGGCAGAAAGGTTCTCCATACATAGCCAGTGGTTGTAAACACTTAGACACTTCTATCGATATTAAAATGATCTGCGCGGAGTGTAATGAAACATTCAATGATGGTGTGCAGTGTAGCCATTGCGAGAAGAATTATGATTTTGGATGTGCTGGAATCACAGAAACTGGATACCGCAGGCTGGGATCTGAAAGAAGAGCTGCCTGGAAGTGCCCGTCCTGCAGGATGCCGTCCCCTAACCCCGTTGCATCAAGTCGAGATCAGATGGACACAGTACTAAATAAGCTTAACGACGTGGCGTTCAAACTGGAATGTATTCCTTCTTTAATGGATGATGTAAAAGTTATTAAAAATAACATCGCTAAACTTCAAACTTCCAACGATGAAGCATTGAAGAAGATTGAAGAGTTTTCTGCTAGGGTGGATACCGTGGAATTGCGTATATCCTCTATAGAATCTCTATAGAATCTCTATAGAAAATTTATTTGATGTAATTAAGAAGCTTGGGACTGCTATCAAATACAAAGTGGGAAAGGGACAAATTAACTACATTAGCAGAGTTCCTACATACAACGCCAAGGACAAGTCAATCGTTGTCAGTTTCCTAAACAGGTACGTAAAGGAAGATTTTGTTGCGGCAGCACGTTTGGAAAAAACACTGTGTATCAGTGACTTGGGATTTACTGAAGGAAGACAAAGAGTCTACGTCAATGATCACTTGTCCCCAGAATACAAAAAACTACTGACAAAAACTAAAGAAGTAGCCAAAGATAAGGGGTTTCGATACGTCTGGGTGAAATTTTCGAAGATTCACGTTCGCAAAGACGATACATCTCATATTATTGTAATAAATTCACCGTTGGATTTAAAAAAAGTAAAATAGTTATGTTTATAATATGTTTGGTAAACATTCTATTAGATATTTTACTATCTATATTTTTTATTTTTTACATATTTTATATAGCTTCTTACCTAGAATTCAAAAACTTGCACAAAATGTTGTCAATTTCTGAGCTCATTAGCGAACCTATTGTTCATAAATATTACTTGCTCAAAGGGTCAACTCAGGTAGTAGATTCCGTTCTAATTGACGTCAACTCGTTAATAATTATGTATATCCTGCTTACTCCTGCCTATAACATAAATTCTTATTATTGCTATCCTTTATTAATATCTTTTATCCAAACTATAACCGCGTACTTTATTCTTTTAAACTACCTGGCTTACCTCGTAGATATAAAATTAACTACCTTGTTGAATGTAAAAATCTGTTTTATGCACTCGGCACGTACCTTTAACCAAAACACTTATCTATATAGGTGTATCACAGTTTCTATTGTACTATTGTTTAGGCCGTACTCATGACGAATATAGTACTTTACTACCAAAACGTTCGGGGCCTGCGAACTAAGACGGGTACGTTTAGGCGGAATGTTCATCAAAGTAATTATGATATAATACTGTTAACCGAGACGTGGTTACTTGACGGTATACTCGATGGTGAACTTTTCGACGAAAGATACGCTGTATGGCGGCGTGATCGTTGTTACGACCTTACTGGGCAAGCTTTGGGCGGCGGAGTACTAATTGCGGCGCGCAAAGGCTTCCATGTGCTGGATCGCTCAGAATGGTTATCTACCGCTGAGGACCAATGGGTATCGATGAAACTTGAAGGTACCAATCAATATTTACATATTTGTGTCATTTATTTGTGTAACCAAAATAAAGGCCTCAACTTTTCACAACAATTGCTCAACTTTCTAAACATTTTGCGCGATATAGTCAATACTCATCCTACTGACAAGTTTGTTGTAGCGGGGGATTTCAATATGAGTACTATTCAATGGGTCCAGATCGACAATGTACGTTTTTTAGAAGCTCAAAATATCCTTGGCAGCAACGAAGTCCATTTTATTGACGAGCTTGCTGTAGTCGATTTGTGCCAATATAACCACGTAACGAATACCTACAGCAGATTACTTGATTTGGTGCTTTCAAATGATGAGATCGATGTAGCTAAATGTATTGATCCCCTTGTCCCGCTCGATCCTCATCATAACGCATTAAGTATTTCCTTGCGACTTAAATCTATAGCAATGCTAAAGCCTGCCCCTCGAATTAAGTATAGTTTTGGCCAAGCAAATTATGACCACATAAATACTAACTTGTTTAATATTGATTGGGTAGATAGCTTCCAGGACAAATCACTTGATGACTGTATTGAATTCTTTTATCAAGTTCTTAATACGTTACGAGTGTTCCTAAGAGGATTATTAAACATAATTATTTTCCCCCATGGTATACACCTGCTCTTAAAAAAGTCCTCAAAGAGAAGTTTAAGTATCATAAAAAATTTAAGCGCTACGGTATGCTATGTGATGCAAGTACACTAAATTTTCTTCGTAGAAGAGCAAAGTTGCTGGAAGAAAATTGTTATCGTACATATTTGGCTAAGTTAGAAGTTTCTATTAAAGATAATCCCAAATTATTTTGGTCCCACTTAAAGTCACTATCTAGATCTACCACTATTCCTAGCAATATGTATTATGAAGGCGTCCTGGCAACTTCTGGGAATAAAATCTGCACACTCTTTGCCAATTACTTTCACTCTTCATTTTCTCAGTCCCAAAACGCCTGTAACCGTAATGATTTGACGTTTGATTTAAACCTTGATGCAAATATGGCAACAGTTCATATAACACCAGCACTTGTTCGGTCCAAGTTGAAAAAACTAGATCCTTGTAAATCAGCTGGCCCAGATAACTTCCCCCCTCTATTCTTTATTAAATGTGCTAATACACTATCTTTTCCTCTTACCTACCTTATGTGCAAGTCCATTCAGACTGGTAATATGCCAACGATTTGGAAAAGTGCCTTTATAACACCAGTACATAAAAAAGGATCCAAACATCAGGTATCTAACTACCGCCCAATTTCTAAACTGTGTATTATAGCCAAGGTATTTGAGAAAATTATTTATGAGCAACTGTACGACGCCTTAAAAAATTATTTCCCAAATTCGCAACATGGTTTCTTAAAAGGTAAATCAACTACCAGCAATCTTATACTTTTTAATGAATTTATTACCGACTCAATGAATGATGGTCATCAAGCTGACGTAATATATACGGATTATAGTAAAGCATTCGATCGTATAGATCACAAAATTTTAATTTGTAAACTCGAATGCGCTGGTATAAGGGGTGATCTTTTGAGATGGTTTAGTTCTTATATTGATAATAGGAGTCAAACAGTCGTTCTAGGAAATTATATGTCTGGGTGGATGCGTATTCCAAGTGGTGTGCCACAGGGTTCACTTTTAGGCCCACTCTTATTTCTCATTTCCATTTCGGATATTGATAGCTGCTTCCGTAACTCACTTATTCTAAATTTTGCTGATGATATGAAAATATTTAAGTCAATAACATGTGTCGAAGATGCTGAAGCCTTGCAAACTGATCTAGCGCGTTTAGACTCTTTCTGTATGAAAAACAAACTAGATCTTAATGTCAGCAAGTGCATAAGTATTACTTTTACAAGAAAACAAAATCCCATAGCATTTAAATATTCGCTCAAAAATAATGAACTTTTACATGTGGAGAAAGTTAAGGATCTAGGAGTTGTACATGACTCGAAATTAATATTTGAAAACCATATTACTGCTATTGTCAATAAAGCTTCTAGAGCTCTTGGTTTCATTATGCGTTCATCCAAAGATTTTCAGCAAGCCAAAACCCTCAAAATATTGTATTCTACTTATGTGCGCTGCCATTTGGAGTACGCATCACAAATTTGGAACCCTAGATATGACATTTATATCTCTCGCTTAGAAAATGTTCAGATGAAGTTTATGAGATATTTAAACTATCGTACCAACATTAAGCACCATCATTTTCTACCACTTCATGCGCGTCGGGATATCGCTGATTTATTATTTCTTGCACGTATTGTTGGGTCCGCTATAGACTGTCCAGAGCTACTCAGTAAAATTGACTTCTATGTGTCCAAGCATACTTTACGTCGTAGTCCATTTTTTGCTCTTCCATTCGCAGCCACTAATTATCGCCAAAACAGTTTTCTGTACCGTGCTTGTGCGGCGTATAACAGAATTTCTAACATAAGTGATCTTGATATTACTGGTATCAATATTCAGGAGTAAGCTTGTATCGGTATTTTTTGACGAGAAGATTAACACCAAACTGAAGTAGTTCGACTAGTTGAGCAGTTAATATTCATTGAATGATTTTCTTTTTCTTTATATTTTGTTTTGTAACTATATATAGGTATATTTTTTTTTGTTACACTGGTATTTCTGTCGGATCGATTAATTTTACTCTATTTCTATTAGTGGAGACTTGTAAATGGCTGTCTATCTCTATTTTATATCATATTCATACCATAATAGCTGATAGTCTTCCAAAAATTGTAAAAATAAAATAAAAAAAAATAAAGCTCGCAGGAAAGATTCGGATGCAGAGAACGTAAAATCGTTGTAGCGGTCATTGGGAGGGTTTATGTATAGGATTTGGCAAACTACGTCACGTTTTCGCTTCGCCTATACCGCAATGCCTGAAGACTAAAGTCCTTAACCAATGCATCCTACCTGTTATGACTTACGGGGCCGAGACGTGAACACTCTCAGTGGGACTAGTCCACAAATTCAAAGTCGCACAGCGGGCTATGGAGCGAGCTATGCTCGGCGTCTCTTTGAAGGATAAAATTCGTAACGATCTAATCCGACAAAGAACCAAAGTTACCGACATAGCTCGCAGACTCAGTAAGCTGAAGTGGCAATGGGCTGGTCACATCTGCAGAAGGACTGACGGCCGACGGAACAAGCGTGTCCTAGAGTAGAGACCGCGACTTGGTAAGCGTAAGGTAGGACGGCCCCCAGCTATCTAGCTGTCCATCTGAACTGACGACCTCAAAAAGGTCGCTGGGACAGACTGGATGCGGAAGGCAGAGGACCGTGTGCAATGGCGCGTGTTAGGAGAGGCCTATGTCCAGCAGTGGACTACGATATGCTGATTGATTGATTGATTGATGTATAGGATGTCTGCATTGGACGTCTTTTGATAATACGAGGCATGCCTTTTAAGTTCTGTCGTTTCCATATTTCCAGGCAATTTTGAATTTGGAACTGTTCTTTATTCGAATGTGTTTAAATTTGAATCTCAAAACAGTTGAAAGTATTACGATTAATGCTATTGTTTAGTCACAGCGTCGATTGGAATCTGTCAGGTTACGTACGAAAATGAATCTGTCTAAGGAAAATGTTCGTGCAATAATTTTCTACAACTTTAGAAGAGGCCTGACGCGGCTTCAGTGTTTTGAAGAGCTAACATCTGTGTTCAGTGATGAAGCCCCATGTCTACGGACTTCCGAACGCTGGTATTTAGAATTCCAGCGTGGACATACTAGTGTAAGTGACAAATCTCGCGAAGGACGCCCAAAATCCGCCTTCACTGAAGATAACATCATTGCTGTGAGACAACTAATTCTCAAAGATCGTCATGTGACGTATCGAGAGATAGAGGCACTATTAGGCATCTCAGGGACAACCATTCAGAAGATCTTGCATGAAGCGCTTGGTGTGAGAAAGCTAGTTTGCCGTTGGATACCGCATCTGCTTTCCTACGATCACAAGGCGGCCCGCGTCAGATGGTGTAAGAAAACTCTGCAAGGGTTCAACCGAGGAGAGTCAAATCACGTCTACGACATCATCAGTGGTGACGAATCTTGGATCTATGCCAACGATCCTGATTCCAAACAACAATCTACAATCTGGGTCTTTCAAGACGAGCCAAAGCCGACTAAAGTTGTTCGTTCTCGAAGCACTTCAAAGAAGATAGTGGCCACGTTCGTTGGAAAAACCGGCCATGTTGCGACTATTGCACTTGAAGATCGTAGAACGGTTAACGAAGAGTGGTATACCACAGTTTGTTTACCACAAGTCATCGCCGAACTTCGAAAATCTAACTCAAAGCGACGCATCATCCTGCACCACGACAACGCAAACGATTGAGTATTTGAAGTAGGAAAAAGTAGAAATTCTTGACCTCCTCCATACAGTCCTACCTAAGCCCTAACGATTTCTTTACATACTGAGTTCTGTTTATTTCATGATTTCTTTACATTTCCAAAAATTAAGAAAAGTCTTCGTGGTCAAAGGTTCCAGTCCGGTGAAGAAGCAGTCGACGCTTTCAAGTCAGCCATTTTGAACACCCCCACTTTAGAGTGGAATAAATGTTATAATAACTGGTTTGAGCGAATGTAAAAGTGTATTAAGCTACGTGGTGAATACTTTGAAAAACAATAAAAAGTACTATAAGGTTCTAGTTGTTTTTTTCTTCAAACGACAAAACTTAAAAGGCATGCCTCGTATAGTAGATATTATATAGTTATTATGTACGTTTCGTGCGGTACTCTATATAACTAGGTCTAACGGAGTATATTTGTTAAAAGCTTCGAATGTAGTTGCTTGATTTAATTGCTTTTGTACAAGATCCAAGCAGTAGCGTGAGCTAATTGCATCGAGTAAATGATACAATTAGTTATTTTTCTTGTTCTATATTAAGTTCAAAATCAACAAAATGTTACGTTACTAGAGCATATTCCTGATTAGTACCCAAGCTCAGAGAAAAAAAATATCTATCATGTTCTTCGGAAAAAATAAAATAAGAAATAGGTATATCATAATTATTGTGATAATATGCCACACAGCGGTGGCGTGCATTTAGAGGAAATATGGCGGACGGGTAGTGCGGACATGTAAGCTTCACCGGATATGTATCGGTAGAATATGACCTCATAATAGAAAGATAACAATACTATAACATTGTTATCTCGACACAAAACCTAACGGAAGCAGCAATTTCACCAATTATTCGACTCTCGCTCATTTTCATTATTGTTTTGCAAGATAAAATAATTGAAAATATTATATAAATTACAAAAGCAATATATTTTTGGACCAATATAAACTCATCTACCCTTTAAATGTATCTCGAAAATACTCAATCTTTTCTCTTCTCACTAAAAATATTAAAAATTCCACGTTATACGAGAGAAGTTTTATGTGCAGCTTGATACGGTCCAAAAGCAGATGGCCACTAGTCTCTATATACTACAATTCACCGGGCTTTGCGTGGTCGAATGTGACCTATTATTTTTGACAAATAGAGGAGAGCTTCTATTTGTAAAAAATACAGAAATTGATTTCTTTATCGAAGTTCATTCGTTTAACCGTATGGGTTTTACACTGTCACGCCTATAGTCACCACCACAAGAATTACTCTCAAGAAAAATCTTTATGAATGAATGAGTACTTATGATGCAAGGAAGTTGGACGACCCGACTAACACTCGGCGTCACTTGGTGACCGGGACAGGTGGTATGAAATATGCTACCAAAGCTTCCCATAAGGTTCCACGCCAGGCCTTCCGCGGAAGATATACTACTGGCAATACAAATACAAATACGGCAAATAAATTACCCATTAAGAACGAACACCTCATTGGTACATGGAATGTTAGAGGACTACTTCAACCAGGCAAAATAACCATTGTTGACAACGAAGCAAATACCCATCACATTTAAATACTCGGGCTCAGTGAAACTCACATGCGTGGCAACGGACAGAATCAGAATCAGAATATTTTTTATTCATGTAAACCATTACAGTATTTATGAATCGTCAGATAAGTAACAAAGACTCTAAGACATTTTACAGTACCCTTAGGAAATACTTTATACTTCTCTGTCTGAGAAGATAAGAGTGCTAATGGCGTAGGAATACCTACACATCAACTATGCCTAAACATCAACAAACATGTCTAAGGTTATAACCCCGTTTCCGATAGGATTATCAGCTTGCATTTAAATGCAAAGCCTAGCATTATTAACATTGTGCAAATAGCATATATTCATCATCATCATCATCATCATCTCAGCCTATACTTGTCCACTGCTGAACATAGGCCTCCCCAATCGCTTTCCAGCGTAACCGATCCAATGCCACCTGCATCCAACGGCAGGCGGTCGTCCCACGCTGCGCTTGCCAATACGTGGTCTCCACTCTAGAATCTTTCTGCCCCAACGCCCGTCCGATCTTCGCGCTATGTGGCCCGCCCATTGCCACTTCAGCTTGCTAATCTTAAGGGCTATGTCGGTGACCTTGGTTCTTCTACGAATCTCCTCATTCCTGATTCGATCACGTAGAGAAACGCCGAGCATAGCTCTCTCCATAGCTCGCTGAGCAACTTTGAGCTTTTTTATGAGACCTATAGTAAGAGACCACGTCTCTGATCCATATATCATCACTGGTAACACACATTGACTAAAAACTTTAGTCTTTAGGCACTGAGGTATTTTGGATGAGAAGATGTTGCGCAGTTTCCCGAACGCTGCCCAGCCGAGTTAGATTCGTCGATTGCCCTCTCTCTCAAAGTTGGACCTACCTAACCGGACTACCTGTCCCAGGTAAATGTATTCGTCGACAACTTCAAGAGTAGAGTTCCCAACGGTGAGTGCGGTGGGTACGACATGGACGTTACACATTATTTTCGTTTTGTCCATGTTCATTTTAAGACCCACTTGTTGAGATACTCTGTTGAGGTCACCGAGCATTTGTCCTAGATCTTCCAGCGACTCCGCCATGACCACAATGTCGTCGGCAAATCGAAGGTGAGTGATGTATTCGCCATTGATGTTGATGCCAAATCCTCGCCATTCCAAGAGTTTGAAGGCGTCCTCTATGGTGGTCGTAAACAGTTTCGGAGAAATGACGTCTCCCTGTCTTACTCCTCTTTTTATGGAGATTGCCTTCGTGCACTGCCCTTGTACTCGGACTGACATGGTGGCGTTATTATACAAGCACTTCAACACTTCGATGTACCGATAGTCAATGCGACATCGCTGGAGAGATCTAAGAACCGCCCAAGTCTCGATCGAATCGAAGGCTTTCTCATAGTCCATAAACGCCAAGCATAGTAGCCGATTATACTCCTCGGTCTTCTGTATAATCTGCCGCAGCGTATGTATGTGGTCTATGGTACTAAAGCCTTTCCGGAAACCGGCTTGTTCGGGAGGCTGGAAATCATCAAGCCTGCGTTCGAGACGATTCGTGATGACTCTCGAAAACAACTTGTAAACATGGCTCAGCAGTGTGATGGGCCTATAGTTCTTTAATAAAGTGTTATCACCTTTCTTGAAAAAGAGTACCACCACACCCCTGTTCCATGCTTCCGGCGTTTTTCCTTCGAGCAAGATGGAATTAAACAGCCTCTGAAGGACTTTAAGTACCGGCGATCCGCCCGCTTTCAGAAGTAATTCCGTCTTCACCCGGCGCTTTGTTGTTTTTAAGTTGTTTGAGAGCCATCCTAATCTCGTACAGGCTGATGTCCGGGATATCTTCAGTGTAGTATCGGGTTAGCTTGGCTCTTGGGTCTTTTACCAAGTCAACAACAGGTTCAGCTACTGAGGTATACAACTGCCCATAGAACCTCTCTATCTCCCTGAGCACCTCTGACCTATTCGATGTTACGTTTCCGTCCTCCATCTTCAGCTTCGTCAACTGGCTTTGCCTAATAGACGCGTCTCTTGCGAACACTTTGGAGCCCTTGTTCTGCTCTATGGTCTCCTCAATACGTCTTGTATTGAAGAACCGTAAATCGTGTCGCAAGGACTTCAATATCTGTCCATTGAGCTGCCTATAGGACTTAGCATCATCGGAAGTTTGGAGTGTCATGGTACGTCGCTCAGCCATAAGGTTTCGGGTGTAGTCAGATAGCTTTTGAGGCCTATTTTTACGGTGGGGCTTAAAATACTTAGACCCGACCGTATGGACAGTCTCTACCAACCTATTGTTGATTTCGTCCACTGATGCGCTGCTGTCTAGCAATTCGAAGCGGTTTGACAATTCGAGTTGAAAGTTCTCGGCGTTTTGGATATTTGCACAATGTTAATTATTGCCCAATGAGAGGGCAAAAGAGGAAGAAATCGATGCTTTCTATTAGTTACTTGAGGTCACACTAAATGCCATATCCAATCGCGAAACCACGTTTATCTTAGGAGACTGGAACGCAAAAATCGGCAACACCATATATGACGATGATATTAGGCCTTTTGTGGGCAAATTCGGTCTAGGAGTTAGAAATGAACGTGGTCAAAGAATTTTGCATAGAGAAAAATCTCTGTATCACCAACACTTGCTTCCAAGACCATCCTAGGCGACTATATACATGGACCTCTACCGCGCACGATACCGCAACCGAATAGATTTTATTCTGATTAATAACCGATGGAAGTCCTCAGTAAGGAATGTAAAAACCTTTCCCGGGGCGGAATGCGGAACTGATCATAACTAACTGGTTGCAAAATTTGCTCTTCGCCTAAAAAGCACCAAAAAGCATAGCCATACTGGAATCAGAGCCCTAGATCAGAATGAAAGAGCATACCTACATGATTCTTTAGAAGCTAAACTGACTTCAAATGCTCCCACAGGTGATGCGGAAACACAATGGCATAAGACTAAAAACCTCATATGTGAAACCCTTGAAGATATAGCTAAAAATCGGAAGAAAGCAAGGTTAAGTAAATCAAGGATCTGGATCTTGGACCAAACCTGGGAAGTAATATAGAAAAGGAAAGAGATCAAGGTTGGTGGATTGCAAGATAAGCAGATCAGGAAAAAGTATAACAACCTCTGCAGCTTTATCAATAAGAAATGCCGTCGAGACAAAAACTGCTTTTTGGAGAAGATATGTGTTGACATTGAGTCCCATGCGCTCACTTGTCAAACATCTTTTTAGAAGGTAAGCATTCTTTCACGCAAATTTAAAACCAAATCATGGATAATTGAAGATCCAGATGGCACTCCGATCCCTGATCTAGAGGCCATTACAAAAAGATGGCGAGAGTATTGTGAAGAATTATACAACCAAACACACACAGATTCTGCACAGATACCGATCTGGCATGACCTTGAAATGGAATCTTCAATTCTTCGATCGGAAATAACAGCAGCCATCACACGCCTCAAAGACAAAAAGGCCCTAGGCCCTGATCAAATCACATCAGAAATCATAAAGGCCTTAGGAGTTGATACACTTCACAATATTTGCAACCACATATGGCAAAACGGAGATTGGCATAAAAAAGGCTCAACTAGAAAATATGACAATTATCGCACACTTGCCCTGATCTCACATTGCAGTAAAATCCTATTACACGTACTTAACAGACGCATACGTCATTAGCTGGACTGGCAAATCCCCCAGGAGCAGGCAGGCTTCGTAAAAGGAAAAGGCACAAGAGAACAAATACTTAACATCCGGCAGCTTATCGAAAAATCTTACGAGTTTGACATTCCGGTAATAATGTGCTTTATTGATTATAGCAAAGCCTTCGACTGCGTCAGGTGGTGCCACTTGTAAAAGGTTCTCTCGGAGTTAGGAGTACCACAGCATCTAGCTCTATAGCACTGATAAATAACTTGTACAACCAAAATCAGGCAGTTGTTAGAGTGGACAAGGCGCTATCGGCAGCATTCAAATTTAAAAAAGGAGTATTCTATTACCAATCTTATTCAACATATATGGTGAATATATAATGAGAAAAACCTGCGCCAATTGGGTTAGTGGAGTCACCATAGAAGGAACTAAAATAACGAATCTACGATACGCCGATGACACCACCCTATTCGCAGCGAACGAAGCAGAGATGTGCACCTTTTTGGATAGACTAGAAAGCGCCAGTAATAAACTTGGACTCTCCATCAACCGGGCTAAGACGAAAATTATGGTGATCGATCGCACAGGCAAGCTGGAGCTCACAGGAGCATTAAAACTAGAAATAGTGGACAATTTCGTCTACCTGGGCTCCTTTATTGCAAATAATAGCTCATGCGAAACAGATAGACGAAGGCGCATTGCCATGGCAAACAACCCTATGTCACAGCTTTACCGAATGTGGAACGACAGGAACATATCCCTAAGAACCAAATGCAAGCTTGTGACTAGTTTTGTTTTCTCAATTTTCCTCTACAGCTCAGAAACATGGACGCTTAAAAAGGCGGATCGCAATCGCATCGATGCCTTCGAGATGTGGTGCTGGAGGAAAATGCTTCGAATCCCATGGACAGCACATTGGACCAACGCATCGATCTTAAAAGAATTCGGAATAACAACCTCTCCACAATATGCCTATGCAAAATCCTGGATTTTTTCGGCCACATTGCCAGGAAAACAAGCTATACCTTAGAAAAACTTTTGATCTCTGGCTTCCTCCACCCTCTTAGTTCGTCTCATACACGCTCGCCGGTTACGGAGACTCTTGACTTTTCCTTCAGATAAGACTCGGTCTATTCGGTCATGGTGAGTATAATAATTAATAATACTACATTATAGATAGATATGCCTTTTACAAACTTTAATTTCACTTGCAATGTTCGTATGTCAGTCTGTCTTTCCGATTCAAATTTTCTGATTCATTTTTCAAGTACAAGTTTCAAAGTACTTGCGGGTATAGGATTGAGCTGAAATTTGGCATACGTGTGTAAGTTTGGTGGCAATATAATTATATGGTACCATAGAGCTTGTCTGATGATGCAGTCGGAAGGTGGCCGTAGGAACATGTGAACTACATAATATAACCCCCTTATGTTAAAACTCTTAGCACTATACAACCTGATGATGTTGAGAGTTTGATGATGAAGCCGAAAGGTGGTCATTGGAACCATCCAATTAATCAACATAACCCCGTCGTGTTTGGGCTCGTTGGAGTTGTCTTGAAGAGTAACTACTGTAGATCCAGATGGTGAGCAGGATCTGATGATAGAACCGGAAGAAGGTCATAGGAACTCTTCAACTAAGCAAAATATCTCCGTTGTGTTTGTGGTATAAAAGCTTGTTTTTAAAATATTTTTAAATTAAAATTATATCAAACAGAACATCAAACTAATATTAGTATATTATACTAAACAAAGGAAAATTGGGGTATAAATATTTATTAAAGTTATTTGTCGGGCCCGCCTCTGACGCAACAGGTAACGGCGACCTCGATACTAGCCGCCGTCTATTAATTATAGACTATTGCCTATCTATTATATTATGATGGTTATTTCAAAGAAAACATAGATTCTCGCTAGGAATTATTCATGTGTCGCGAGTGCGTTTACAAATATGATATTCTCATACACAAACCTCCAGACCGAGACAAACATTTGTGGGTCATTGTGTGACCCGTGCGGGGATCGAACCCGCGACTACTCGATCCAGTGGTTGGAGTTTACGCTCTTAACCACTGGACTACCGTTCGTCGTATTAATTTCCTTGCATATTTTATGGACGGTTTGACGTTAGAGTGAGGATAATGAGTTGAAATGCCATCGTTTTTAACCGACTTCTAAAAAGGAGGAGGTTCTCCATTCGACTGTATGTTTTTTTTGTATGTGTGTTACCCGATCATTCCGCCAATTATGAATCAATTTTGATGATTCTTTTTGCATTGGATTTAGTACAGCTCCAAGGTGGTCCCATTTTAATTACATCGGTATTGGACCTTCGACTTGGAAGATACGCCACGGAGCTCCTTAACGACAAACAATACGAATGCGTAGATTGAGAAATTATAGGTATTACGTCAATCCTATAGGTACACTGCCATAGAACTAATCAGAATATTAACCGACTTCAAAAAAGAGGAGGTCTGCAATTCGTCTGTGTTTCTTTATAACGTGTTTATTTATGAACTGATTTTGATGATTCTTTTTGCGTTTAGTATAGTTCCGAGGTGGTCCTATTTTAATTGTATTGAACTTTGGACTTTGAAGATACATCAGGGGACTCCTTCACGGCGAACAGCACGAATATATAGATTCCGTTATTATGGTTATTATATCAATACTCTAGGTACCTTGCTGTACAACTCAGCAAAATAATATAATATAGGTAAAGAGTAGTAAATAATTCACTTGTCACTTAAAATTGTAAAATAAAAATCTTCAATAAGCGAAAAATAAATATTTGAAGTCGGTGCCAAGTAACCGACTGCACTAACCGGTACCGACTTCAAATATTTGTTTTTTTTTTTGCTTTTTGAAGTGTATTTATTTTATTTTTTAAACATTTTTTACACTACGCATTTACTAAATAAAAATTAACATGACAGCACACTTTTTAGACAACGTTACTATAACATCACATGGTGTATGCTAAGCCCACAGAAGACTTAGCAGAAATAAATTCCCGTTAACGTAAAATTTTCGAGAAAGCGACTTGTGGAATATTTCAAGATCCAACGTAATCCCTTCTTCGGCCTTCCTTTTATTAACCACATTTATATTTATAATTGAGATACACATAAAATTACATATACCTACCCCGGAAGGGATCTGGTGTGATGATATAGATAGAATTAAATATTCATCCACTAAATTAACAAACAGATATACATTGCGAACGTGGAAGGATGTAGGTACCGGGGAAGACTATCTTACCACAACCAAACAGACCGTGTCTTATCTGAAAGACAAGTCAAGAGTCTCCGTAACCGGCGAGCGTGTATGAGACGAACTATGAGATTTGAGGAAGCCAGAGAGGTATGTAAGGAAAGAACCTGTTGGAACTCTGTACTCTGTGCCTACCCCGCAAGGGATCTGGCGTGAAATCTACTCTGAAACTGAACCAAGGATTTGCCTAGTATCATTAATCACTAAACAATAAATTCACTAATCAATCCATCAATTAGGAACAATTCCGACATGATCCGAAATTTTGCAAATCCTGATTAATCCGAGATAAAATAGAAATAACTTACCTACATACATAAATAATAATTCATGGCACTCACGCAATCCATGATGAAGTGAATCAAATCATTTCCCTAACTAAATAAACGGACAGAAACAAATTGAATTCTGATATAAAGAAATAGAATAGAATATTGATTCAATTCAAATATCACAGCAAATCAACAGTTCATCCTAATTAAATTTATTTAAAAATATGTACATTTTTGTAAACTGCAGGTCCCCCACAAAGTGGATCGGTGACCTGGTAAAAGTCGCGGGTAAATGCTAGATGAATGCATAACTGGTTGTCCTGACGATGTTTGGAGAAGCTTTTGTTATGCAGTGGACGTCTTTTGGTTGATGATGACAGGCATGTTACTAAAATCCTCCTATTGTAATCACTGCATTCAAATTCCTACTTCTTCTTTTAAGCGTTTTGACGGCAAACATGATGAGAATTATATGACCCAGAAGATGACCACACTAAAAGCATTGTCGGAAGCAGACATCATATCTTTTGCGTGCAGGTGCTGGGGCTCGCAGAGCATATCGTTTGGGTAGAACAAATAGATTAGAATTCTCTGTGAATACCCACTTGATCATGTTTTCGTTGCTTCGGCTGACCTAGGTATTTAAAGACTTCCAGACTGGCCATTCCTACTAGTACATACTTATGCAGATAGTAAGTAAGATCAATGTTCAGTAACAATTGAATATATCCAGATCCAAATACTAAGATAAATATCTCGCCGTTTAGCTATCATACATAATAAAATATGAATCAGATAAACCTCTTAAGTCCACAAAACTAAATATTCCAAGAATATCGTTTTTCAATTGAGTTTTTTGGCTTACTTACTTGAAATGATCGGATATTTTTTCTTGAAAAATCTTCATTTCCCCGAATTCTTATTAAGTAGGATCTGAACTTTAATCACAAATCTATTTTAGTGGAATAGTATTAAATATATTTTATTTCAGTAATTACACCTATCATTATGTAAAATTGTTTACCATCATTTTGATTATCATTCTCTAGGGGTTGCACAATAAGTCTTATCCTTTGTGAAACATATTAGTGATTTGGCATTGCTTTTACACCGACCTTTTTTGACCTTTTTCCTTATGAGGCATGTAAGTGCCATAGGTACCGTTATCCGAAATATTGTTGAACTACTTTTGATAATATGCACCCCAAAAGTTGAGGCATCAGAGTGCTGCCTCGCTTGATCTTTTGCTATTTGCGGTATTTATTACTGAATTCAGTATTTCCGAACCGCTGTTAGTACAGCTTGTGATGGGGAAACTATATTCTTACTCTGAACCCTCACAAATTAGATTTAAAAAAAAACGTAGCCACACATTAGGATTTATTCCTGTGTCTCGTGTTCACAAACAGGAAAATTCACATACACAAACACCAAATCGAAACAAATAATTGTGGATCACACAAAAATTTGTCTCGTGCGGGAATCGAACCCGAGACTATTAGGCATAGTATGTGGAGCGGCTTAAGCTCTTTAATCACTGCGCTTAATTGTCCGATTAAACTATTATTAAAAAGATAATGTATTGTATATAAACAAAGTAACAGCAACTGCAACTTATCTAAGAATAAGAAACTAAGTTGCGGATATTTGCATGATGACAACTTCAACCCGTTTGCTTAAGTTGTAATGGAGGTACCTACTAAGTTTACGGTTCTTTTGTTCCCAATCGCTTAATCTTTACAAAGTATAAAATTATTTACAGTCTGTAGGAGTTAATAAGTCACCTGTTCTTTTATGTTAATAAAGTTAAGAGTTTGCTTAAATTTTATCGGTACAAGTTTATTGTCGTCAACTTTAAATTATAGCATTGTCATTATTCTATTTCAGAGAAATTGGTAAAGGGACCAAAATTGTAAGTTTTTAAACAGATATTTAATTAATTTGGTACTGTGAATTGCCTTGTCGGTCTAGTAGCGTATCGTGTGGCTGAATTTGAATCCTAGGTCGAACAGTGTCAATCGAGATTTTCTTTTGAAAAATTCTTAATAACCGTTACGAGTCTAGAGTTTTTGACTTGCCTCCTATAAATTTGAAACCTAAAATCGCCGGCGATACCTGTGTACACAATATATATCTCCCACCTTCACAAGGGAATGTAAGTTATTTTCTGCATTTCTATAGTTCCAATCATATACTATGAAGATCGATATTTTTTTGTACATTGATTACTGCTCTTTGTTACAAAATACACTTTACAGCTTTATTAGAGGCCGACGTTCGATAACAAAGACCTTGAGACATTCGTCACAGACATTGTATACAATGCGAGAATTCAACACCTAAATCCCAAAAGTTTTAGATGTCTGCAGCAACTACGTATTTGCTACTTCATTTTGAAAGTATCAAGACCTAAAGTCTTTCCAACCAATTTCGTGTCGATGGAAAAAAGTATTATGGGTGGCGGAGAGTTACTGTACATCGACTTGTCGCGGTTAGGTTCTGTGTAATAGGGGGCGAGTCTATTTCCATTATAACAGGCTCAATGCAAGCTCCTGGACTGATACTGGAAATTTTTGGATGGAAAAATTACATTTAGTCCGATCTAGGATTCCGTAGGACCTCGAACTCAAACTCAAATAATTTATTTTGTATAAGCCCTGCGGGGGCGCTTACAAATAGTCAATTTAACTACAAATCTAACACCGGATCGGCACGCGGCCTCCACTGAACCGGCGAGGAGACTCTGCGGGCTTGTCTTTTATTGAATTCTAATTTTCTTTTTTCCTCTCCATTTTTTTATCATGTTGTGTGGATACTATGTTAAGGTTACAATTAAATAGTTTACGATCTAGCTTCAGTGTGATGCCGTACGACCGCGATATGAGATTAATGAAGTTATTTATAAAGAATGTCTAAAGGATTCCAGATAGACCTTGTGGGGACAAGCAGCACCAGTTTACGAGTATGACTACTGGAACAGCCATCACTCCCCTCGACCACATTGGAGGGAAGGGAGTGGCCCGCGCCAAATAGCCACCGCAAGCAAAAACATTACAGTGAGCATGACCAAACCAGAACCCCAGAGACGGTGGTCAGATAGGGTCTACAAAGCAGCAATACCTCAAGCTCGTCAGGCACAACACGCTACGCTTTAACATTAATGTAATTTCAAAATAAAAATAAATAGCAATACTAAATAATATGGTACTTCAATCCCAAGCGGTCTTATTTTCTATGAAATTCGAGATTTTGTAATATGCTTTCTTACATAATTTAGCCTAATTTTTAAAACTTCATTAGTTGGCAAATCTCGAATATCGTGGGGAAGTTTGTTATAAAAACGTATACACTGGCCCATGAATAATTATTCACCACTAAATCCATCCAATGTTTAGTGTTTGATTAGACGAAAAATTGGACAAAGGTTTTTTTAGATGCTCCTTTTCATGGAAAGCTGGGCGTGATGGGTGTGATGGGTTGTTAGATAAAGATATCAGCCAACCTTTCACTTCGGTACTTATAAAAATCCTTTCCTCCGAAAACCTGCAGGTTCCCAAACGCCGGCTAAACAACACAAATTGTAACGTCTGCGATAAACCCTCAGACGTGATCTATAGTCGACTAAGAGCCGAGATCCGGCGATCCGTTACTCGGATTTACACCGGAACATCTAGTTGATGAAATGGAATATTTATTTTTAGAGAGAGGATTTTACGAGAGATTTTATTGTGCCTTTTAAAACAAGTAGTCATTAATCATTAGCATGTGTCATGAGTTACATATAATATCAGAAATTATTTGTTGTATTATGAGTACTTTCCGATGGACTCGATGTTAACCTTTACACACACTCAGTTATTTTGTTAATGGTCTCTTACTACCAATACAATCTCTATCATAGTCCGCTAGTTATCTGAAACTACGATTTAAAGAAGAATAAATATCATTACACCCAAATTCTCGAATACGATCACTTTTTCCTCAGGATTGTAGTTACCAACAGATGTAGGTAAATCTGGTGCCATTTTATCGATCACATTTTTCCATAAAAAAGCCCCAATTAAATTTAGACCCGCTTAGAATCTGAGGCTAGGATGGAAGGACATCGTAATCACATACCGCGCTAGACTTAATATACTTTATCTTTATAATTTACTTCTGAACACAATATAAGATCAAAACTGTTTGAAACTAAACAGTTTTAAAACAAACCGACCAAACTACAACAAAAAAACATCCTTTTGTTTTCAAAGTTACAAAGGAGAAACTTGAAAGTTATAATTCAATATTAGTATTCAGAACAATAATGCAAAAGCAATTCAAAATGGGAGGTAATACAATAATTGATTCGATTACACAAAGAGCTACAGACCAATTATTATGGCAAAGCAAACTGTGCGCAAAGAAATCAAACAGGGCCCTTATTCGCTATGACCAAACACGGCGCTTCACGATAACTTTCCTGAAAATATCGTGTAATAGTATTCTGTTTGCCACTGGAGTACCATTAAACGTTCATTGCACGAAGTTATCGCAACATGCAGCGTTATGTGTTTGATCGGTCCTAGGGAATAAGGGCCCAGAGTAAATATATACCGAGAAAATCTTTTGAATCGCAGCTCGCGATTGGCACGGTGGCTTCCGATTGAATAATTCTTGATAAATAAGTAGCATTCACAAAGTGTCTAGTGCAATATGTCGGTTTATCTATAAACTAAAAGTTTAGAAAGTTTTTGTTAGGTCCTCTTATCAAAATCACTTAATTTTTTTAAAGTCAAGTAAACAATTACTGTGGAAACAGGATTATAAATTGTTGTTTATCTGTAATCACAAGTTACGTACTGATACGAGGCATGCCTTTTAAGTTTTGTCGTTTGAAGAAAAAAACATAACTAGAACCTTATTACTTTTTATTGTTTTTCAAAGTATTCACCACGTAGCTTAATACACTTTTCCATTCGCTCAAACCAGTTATTATAAATTTTAGGAAATGTAAAGAAATCATTAGGGCTTAGGTCAGGACTGTATGGAGGAGGTCAAGAATTTCTACTTTTTACTGCTTCAAATACTCAATCGTTTGACGAGCGCTGTATGAGCTTGCGTTGTCGTGGTACAAGATGATGCGTCGCTTTGAGTTAGATTTTCGAAGTTCGGCGATGACTTGTGGTAAACAAACTGTGGTATACCACTCTGCGTTAACCGTTCTATGATCTTCAAGTGCAATAATCGCAACATGGCCGGTTTTTCCAACGAACGTGGCCACCATCTTCTTTGAAGTGCTTCGAGGACGAACAACTTTAGTCGGCTTTGGCTCGTCTTGAAAGACCCAGATTGTAGATTGTTGTTTGGAATCGGGATCGTAGGCATAGATCCAAGATTCGTGACCACTGATGATGTCGTAGACGTGATTTGACTCTCCTCGGTTGAACCTTTGCAGAGTTTTCTTACACCATCTGACGCGGGCCGCCTTGTGATCGTCGGAAAGCAGATGCGGTATCCAAACTAGTTTTCTCACACCAAGCGCTTCATGCAAGATCTTCTGAATGATTGTCCCTGAGATGCCTAATAGAGCCTCTATCTCTTGATACGTTACATGACGATCTTCGAGAATTAGTTGTCTCACAGCAATGATGTTATCTTCAGTGAAGATGGATTTTGGGCGTCCTTCGCGAGATTTGTCACTAACACTAGTATGTCCACGCTGGAATTCTAAATACCAACGTTCGACAGTCCGCAGACATGGGGCTTCATCACTGAACATAGATGTTAGCTCTTTAAAACACTGAAGCCGTGTCAGGCCTCTTCTAAAGTTGTAGATAATTATTACACGAACATTTTCCTTAGAAAGATTCATTTTCGTACGTAACCTGACAGATTCCAATCGACGCTGTGACTAAACAATAGCATTAATCCTAATACTTTCAACTGTTTTGAGATTCAAAATTTTAACACATTCGAATATAGAACAGTTCCAAATTCAAAATTGCCGGGAAATATGTAAACGATAGAACTTAAAAGGCATGCCTAGTATATACGTATTGGTCTATTAAACTACGTGCAAAAATTGAGTTTCTTTAAACTTTTGTGCTGCCATTGTTATAGTTATCATATTGTGTTTATTTATGTAGGGATCTATCATCAAGATATAGATAGTCTATCTAATTGTATATAGCATGGAGAAGTGATTCGTAATATAAAACACTATCGCAACGATATAACTTATTTTATAGATATGTCATTATTCCTTTTTTATGAGACGATATATATTCTTATAAGGTTTTTATTCCCACTATTTTCGTCAGATCTATTGTAGGTTTTAAACAAGTGAGCCAACAATTTCCAATATTATGTGCGTCTAATACTTGAAAGTCGAAACTTACAGCCAATAAATATCCATCAAAACGAAAACCAATCGCTTACAAATAGTAAATATTTGTATGAAATCCCTTCTTCACATTACGGCCGAGGACATTCTGTATCTAGGATAACGTTTGAGGTTAAGCTGGGCATCACTCACTCGTCACATTTTTCGACCCTTCTATATAGAATGTTGTTAAAAAATTCCCGAACGGGGGTGGTAGGAGCATATTATATACTCCAAAATATTGCCAACGATGTAAAGTTGAAACGTAATAGGGTGCGACCCTGTTGCCATTATATAGGGCAAATTCCAGATTGCGGACTGTCATAAGAATTTTTCTGTAGAAAAAGCACACCTTTACCGACTTAGTATTCAAGCCAAGGATCTCGTGATCACCTTCTGAATAATGCACTGCTTGATCAATGAGGTTGTCAACATAGTGAAGTTGGGCAAAATATTCCTTAAATGATTTATTTTGTATAAATTCTGCGGGGGTATTTAAATATCGTCTTTTAAGTTGCTAATCTACCATCGGATCGGAACCCGGCCTCCACTGAGAAGATCCGGCGAGAAACTCAGCGGGCTTGTCTTTTTTGTCTAATTTTCCATTCATTTTTTTTTCATCATTTTCTGTATACATATATTTTCATATTATACAAAATCAATTATGCGGTCCAGCTCCAGTGTGATGCCTTACTACTGAGATATAAGACTAATAATAATATTTTTAAAGAATGATAAGGATTCTGGGTCTAAAGGATTCTGGGTGGACCAATCTCCACAAGCAGCACCCGTCCACGAGTGTGACTACTTGAGCAGCCGTCACCTCCCTCGATCATATTAGAGGGAAGGAAGGATATTTTATTAGTAGTAAGTTTCAACCTGGATTATGCAATGCATTTTCACTTGATCATCGGATGAGATGATGATAAAAACCGATTTTTCGGTTAGGTGGTTAGGCGACGAATTCGCATATCCTCATATTTTCATAGAGTCTCCTTTTAAATTAGTGATACATTAAAATTACAAGCAACCAAAAACAACTCAACTTTATAAATTAATAAAGAGTACATTTCAATGTTAATTGGTTTGTTTTGAGTTTCTTCCCGTAACAATAATCGTAAAGAGACTCGTAAAGAGAGTGCTTAACTTCAATTTTCACATACTAAAGTTGCGCCTTAAAGAACTTAATAATGTTCGACGGTTGAGAAATAATTTCAAATTTTGAATACAGTTTTACTAACGACTAAATTTTGGTAACAAATAATTTTCTGTTTGAATTTATCTCTGTTCTTACAATAAATAAAATTTTGAAATACTTTTTGCGATCGTATGTATTTTTTTTTTGTAATAAATTATGTTTCGATTGAATGCCTCAATAATAAGCAAATTGTTAGCGAAGTTTATCTTTAAAACATACTTTATTAATTTCATATAAGAAAATGCGGACTCATTATTTCTATCCAAATAAGTACGTGATCCAAATATTGACAGTGATTAATTTGATCAATAAGCGCTACTTTTTTTGTTTATCATAAAGAAACAAAAACATCAATACTCCTCGCCTTAAAAAAATGGTATTATCTGATATAACTTCCAACTTTCGTTATTCTCTACTAGACCAACGTCTTATTTTAATATAACACATGAAATTAATTAATTTCGGGATGTTTACTTATGTGATGGGATGTATACTATGACTTACCTTCAAAAATAAAAAAAAACAATAATGTACTTATTTGTTTACTGAAACAGGTATAGAAAACTGATAGGATATTAGTAGTCTAACATTTTTAATCAAAACTAAAATATAACATATGTTGTAAACTCAAATTTTGGTAATAAAGATTCGCAATTTGAATTGTAGTTCAGTTGGTTGATCTAACTATTTATTCTACCTTCATCCTCATACTCATCTTGCGGGGCAGCAGAGGGCACAGAATTTTAACAATCATAACAGTTCTTCATCTATGGTAGGTTTTTAACATAATGAACAAAGTTAAAATATAGCATCTGACTGTACAGCCATGTTTTGGGAATAAAGGGACGCAAGTAAAATTGTAGCTATGTAGCCATCCAACACGGTGTTGCTTATAGACACAAGTCTTATTTACGGATGTGCTACTATTGGACCGTAGTATTATTATCAAACTTTATTCTTAAAAAAGCGTATGCAATTTTGATTTGAGTGTTTCACTTATGACTAATACCGTAAAAATAACAGGCTAAAGTCTCTACCTGCCATAATTAAGAAGATCAAATTCACCGTCTTAAAACAGTATTAGAGTTGAAAACTCATAAGTGAGTAAATCACAACGTCATCAACACGGGGTGTACCACAGGCGTAGTTCTCGCAAACTTCCCTGCTTTGTCGCGCACTCGGCAAGTTTTCTTATCTCGCGGCCGCCCGCCTACCACTGCGCGATTTTGCGGTGTCGCTCGCGAGTTTGTACACTTTATTAACTTTCCGAGGTTCACCCCCTTCTTGGAATGTGATAAAGTGTGTAGCGGTTGAGATGTGGAGCCTGTAAGTAGGGACTAAACTTATTGTTTTCTGTTTGTTAAAAGGTTTACGGAGCGAGCGTGAGTTTTGTAATTAAAATTCGTGTACCTGTAGTTATGTTATTAGTTTTGTCGGAATTGGATTATGGTAGAATGAAAGTTTTGTAATTAAAATAGTACGCTGTGCGATCACGAGGTCCAGTGTTTGAATCCTAGGTCGGACAAATGTAGTAATTTCTATTGAAAATTCTTAGTAATAGTCCGGAGTCTGCAATTTTGCCCGGTATATGGCAGTAGGCATACCCCCTTGTTAATTGTTTATTTATTTATTTTTATGTGTAATATTTGCGTAAATCAAAGAACTCAAAAAGTCACAGTTCACAGTAAATATTCAAATCGTGTAGGTATTAATTATTGCGTTGGTTTGCAACCAGTGTGTACTTTATTATTGTTTTCGAAAAAAACGTAGCCCCACACTAGTATCTATTCTAGTATCGTGAGTGCGTTTATAAACATGAAAATTCACATACAGAAATACCTAGGCCGGAACGAATAATTATGGGTCACAGTGGGCGGAGCAGCTTAAGCTCTGAACCACTGCGCTAAATCACCCGTCTTGTAATTGTTAGTTATAGGCGCTGTAGCGGAACCAAGTATCTTTACTCTGGGTACTTATGTATAGTATAACGACATTTATATGTTGGTTGCTTGTCTCGTTGGTCTAGTGGTGAATGATTACCTTTGCGATAACGAGGTCCTGGGTTCAAATCCTAGGCGCATAAATGTAGTTTTTCTATCGAGAAATTCCCAGTATAAGTTCGGACTTATGAACACGAGGTCTGGAATTGTATCCGGTATATGGCAATAGGCCTCCTACTACATGGGACTTATTATCGTCGGTAACAAGTGGGTGGACCCTGTACACCATGTGCCACCCCCGCTTGGGGAATATAGGCGTGTTTATTTATTATTTATTTATATATTATATACTACTATGGTTATGAAATTCATAAGAGTAAGTATGGAATTCCAAATAGTTTAAAAGATTTCGATAAGTAGTTAGAAAAATAATGAATATTAAATTGGTGATAAAGAAATAAATAATCCCCTCACACCTATTTTTAATCGATCGAATTATTAGATCTGTTTATAGAGGACCCACATTTCGCAAGTGTACATTTTTGAAGTATTTTAGCCCCAATTTTTAATGTGACGAGCCTGTTACCGTATTTTAGACATATCATTACTCATGTCTGTTGAAAATATTTGTATTTTTTTGAAAGTAATGGTTTCTTCAAGGTACTGTCCGTCACATCTAACAAATGGCGTACTAGCGCATGGCTTAGCACCAACAGATTGACGTTAGTGAAACGTTGTCGATAAAGCGTGATGTCACGCGCATCCATATTTAGTAAATGTGTAGTATGAAAAAGATGGAATATCAACCTCGATAAAGTCACGATAACGCCAGTCTATTTGAGCTAAAGCCCTCCGATGTATAAAATAACATCTGTATCTGTCCTAAAAAGTGTTAATGAATACCTTTCATGTTTTTATTCATTGGCGCGTCGGGCAACTGCGGAAAATTAATTAGTATTACACCCCAACCCTACATATAAAGCTCGAACTACCGAACATATCGATTTGGCTGACCTTGTTACGAACGAGTTAGATTTGATTTTTTGTTTCGCTTTGAGACTGACAATTAATTTATCTAATACTTTCTGTATGACCATCGATTGAGTTGGAATGTGTAATATTAATCTATATCGTCATGCCAGATTTCTTGCAGGGGAGGTGGAGATTACAGAGTTCTCACAGATTCTTTCCTTACAGATAAAATTCAGGGATACTTAATGTGTTTGACATTCTTTTCAAGATAATAAGAATGTATGTTAGTATTTATTAAATATAAAAAGGCGAGTTAATAAAAAAATAAGTTAAGAGACTAGCCCGCTGAATTTATCGACGGATTTTCTCAGCGGAGGCCGCGTTTTAATCCAGTGGTAAATGTAAAAAATGTAATAATTTTGACGTTTTGTAAGTGTTTTTTTATTGGCTTACACAAATAAATTATTTTTGAATTCCACATACTACTAGATAAACCTACATTCATGGGCAATTATTATTACTATTAA
Organism: Phalera bucephala; assembly: GCA_905147815.2. Lineage (NCBI taxonomy): Eukaryota > Metazoa > Arthropoda > Insecta > Lepidoptera > Notodontidae > Phalera > Phalera bucephala. The sequence continues at coordinate 36,745,912 of LR990615.1, read as the reverse complement.
CGTGTAAATTCATATATTATAAATGGTTAAGAACTTGACTCTTAGGATATTTGCTAAAGAGATGATCTTTAGCAACACCGTCACGCCTATATTTCCCAAGCTGGGTGTACGCAGTACACCCACCTTTCGCTGACCGTGATAGGTCCCATGTAATAGGGGGCGAACCTATTGCCATATACCGGGCACAACTCTAGACTCCGGACTCATACTGGGAGTTTTTCGATAGAAAAGCTACATTTGTCCGACCTAGGATTTGAACCCAGGACCTCATGATCACAAAGCGCACCATTCGCCACTAGCCCAACGAGGCAGTATTTTTCTTTTCGTTTTTATCTTTAGCAAGTATAATCAAATCCTTACACCTTATTATCCACTTCATAAATTTACAACTTTTTTCCATTAGATTCTCTTTCCTTTTCTGAACATTGTAATTCTGGTCTCAACATCCTGTAACGCGATTATTTCGTTAATATACTTCAGATAAGATTTTTGAAGGTTTGGTGACAGCCCACAAAATTAATTCTCTAAAATAAAACCCGAAAGTACGTAATCCCTAGTATTACGTCTAAAATAATAAAACACGAAAGATAAATGGAAAGCTCTCGTTACACGGGTCTTACTTTATGTGCCAACAAGGGCCCTTATTCATTATGATTAAACGCGGCGCGTTACGACATCTTCGTGAAATGATCGAATAATGGTATTTGTGTGTCATTGGTACATTATTAACGGTCATGTTACGAAGTTATAGTAACGTGTTGCGTTACGTGTCTAATAGGTCATAGCGAATAAGAGCGAAGGCGTCTTTTATTCAAAACTAAGAATGAAATTAAACTTTAAAATAGTATGTACAATGTTCAAATTCCAATGACATATTTTGTACTAGAATAGATTTCGTTTAATCTGTATCTCGTAGCATCGTAGCCTAGTACCATAGTCAATGTAACGTAGCGTCGTAGCGCCGTAGCATCGTAGTCTTCCAAACTGTTAGTGAAAAAACATAAAAAAGAAAGGAAGAATGATATTATGTACTGTAAATTCCCCGTTGGTCTAGTGGCGTACAGTACGGTTCTGAGATTGAATCCTAGGTTAAAAAAAGTATGGTTTTTCTATCGAAAGATTCTTGGTCTATATTTTAGTCTATATTTCAGAAAGAGTCCATATTTTGTGACCGGTATAAAGGCAATAGGCTTGCCTCCCATTAAATTAGCACCAAATCCGTAATGTTTGTGTGAATAATTCTAAAGCTTCAGCTTGGGGAATAAAGACATAGCAATGTTTATTATTAGAATTAAATGCAGCCGGATCAAAACCGAAACATTAAATATCCCGCAACTTTCACTTCGCCCACAGCTGGGCAAAGTTAGTTGTGTAGTGTTTGTCTTTGAAGTTTCTAAAATTAATATTCTCTAAATTTAGATTCGAACCGACCTCAAGTGACATTTTTTATTCACACTAATTAACTTTGTCGCGAATACCCCTCCTTCGTGAATTTTTTACTTCGAAAATAATAAAGAGAGCAATGTTATTGGGTTATTACATCCCTGACCTTTTGGGTTATGAAAGAATTTCATTTAAATGTAAGGTACATTGAGGTAAATAAAAACAATACAAAATAAAAACCGTCACAAGCAGTTAAGTCGTTAATATCGCTGATGATGTTGTCTTAATAGTAATAATACGGGGAGAGGATATTGCCATTATTTATTATCATGGTGCCAGATTCCTGGCAGGGTAGGCATACAAGTGCCAATAAGATCTTTCCTTACGGGACCTCTCTTGATACGGTAACTCTCATAGATCGTCATAATACTGGATATAGGTCCTGGGTCATATCTTGGTCGTAAGACATCATACTGGAGCTAGATCGTAAACTATTTGATTGGAAACTAAAAATTATACCAGCACGATATGATAAATATAGAATGAAAAAAAAAGGACAGACCCGCTGAGTTTCTAGCCGGATCTTCTTAGTGGAGGTCGCGTTTGGATCCGCTAGTAGATCAGTAGTTAGATTAGATTAAACAAATGTGAGTTTAACAATTTATAAGTGCATTTTCAGGGCTCTAAGTTTAAGTATGAGACTGGGCCTTTCTAACTCAAAAAAAATTAAAAAATGTACGGGAATAATGAAAAGTTACATGGTCAAAACAATGCGCTATTGCGCGCGGCAAGCGAATAAGAACAAAAACGCTTGCCACTTGAGGCCTTGGGAACCGATTAGCCGTACAGAATAACTAATCCTACTAAATTTATACATCTGATAGTTTGTATGTTTAGACGTTTGGATGTCTGTTACTCAATCAAGCTACAGTGGCTCTACGGATTTGGGTCAATTTGGCACACAGATAGCTTGATATTACCTGGATTAAGACTACTTTTATCCCGGAAAAATGTCTTCGCGGTTCTGTGCCGATCAACCCCATGTTCTTCTTCCAACTCTCGATATGCCAGCTACACACTTAATTATTAATCTTGCAGGGTGCGATGTTCGAGAGATGAGTGAAATCAATCAATATCGAGTATACACTGATTTATTATATCATAAAACACCGAGTTATATAGACTTGCACACTAACATGCTTACTACTACACTACAATCGACTTACTCTTCTTTTCCCAGTTCTAGGCCATATTCCGTTAATATTTTACTCCATTTCCAAGTTTAAGATACGAATATTCATATTTATCAATGTTGTTTTGACTTCTACAAAATACGTGCTTGAAAGTCACGTGAACGAAGTCGCGAGTACAATTAGGAATTTAATTAGTTATTTTGAATTTAACGACATTCCACGACGTAGACGTTAATTTATGACGCTTACAAAGCTAAGCTGCTGAGCTTAAGAGCTGTCTTTAAATAGCGTCGTGGAAATAATGACCAGCTAACTCACTGGCGCCAGCGATGTAGGATGAGATGTAGTATCAGACCATTATTTAATATTTATTGGCATTGCTATATGTGAGCATTACTGGAGGTATGTTCAAAACAGAATACCTTAATCTGAATGATCATGGTGCGGTAAATCGATCATTATGAAGCCATATAGGCTATTTAATTTCGAGACGAGACTTGGTACTAAAATAGCATACTGCCCAATCGTTGTTAAATCCTTTTTCTTAAAAAAACATTACCGACACTAGAAATTCCTATTGTATTGTAGCGGCATTTAAAAACACAATAATCATATGCAAAAATAGCGACACTGAAACAAATATCTTTGGATCACATAAAGATTTGGCGGTAGTCCATTTCACCAGAACCTTTGCAAGGTAGGCAGAGATAGGTAGATAGATAACTCTTTATTGTGCACCAATAAGATACATCTTAAAATACCAAAAAGAACTAAAAGTAGCAAATAGGGCGGCCTTATCGCTAAAAAGCAATGTCTTCCAGGCAACCTTGGGATGGAGAAATAGATTTGTAAGTAGTATTGACGGGGGTGCACTTGCTAGAGATCATACTTATATGTATATATATATATTCTTATACCTACATTAGCCGTATAAATTTGAAATATTATATAAAAAGAAAACAAAACGCTACCACATATTAGAAAATACACATACGTGGCATATAAATGATACAAAAATAAAAATAAATAAATAAACACACAACAAACACATAATTACCTAGCTATTTAGGTTTCACAGCAGAATCCGATGAGTAAGTAGAGAAATAGTACGTGCAGAGTGTACAGTTATAATAGGAGTAAAAAGATTACTCAGTTCTCTCTCACCCAACTACCATTACCTTCAAATGAGTGACGATCTATTTAATTATAATAAAGTGTCAAGGAAGTACCTAGACTAGTCTTTCCATACACCTCTCCATACACATTTCTTTTCTCTACAATCCTATGTAGCATTGTAAATGTCTCGCAATTGTGTCCATAGATTCGGTCTTCCCGAGATGAATATGTGAGCATAATTTATTCTAACGAGTATTCTCGCCATTCACAAATATCTAGTAATTTGTGGTGATGTTCTCCCGCCTAACTAAATTGTGTACCGTCTTGTTGAGAAAATGAATGTGACAATTTAGCGCGGTCGGGGGCTCAAATAAATCTAGCCAAAACGATAGCGGTCCAGGTACAAGATAAAAATAAATTACACGGACTAATATCGCCCTTATTCTTAGAGACAAGGCTTATTTCGTGTTATTTTTCACAGAAAGTATAATTTTTTGATCAAAGTTACGGTGTCAACAATGTTTTATCAGTGTTGTTTATCAAATTAGGTTTGTAGACTAAATTCTTAGGATAATATTTTCTTTGAATTTATTGCTGTTAGTTGTAAATAATACAAAATAATATCTTCAGAAATTACGTTGAATTTTCAATAAGGAAAGATGGATAGAAAACCTGTTAGCATATTTAATGTCCGCATTCCCCTATTTATATATATATTTTTTTAAATATTGAATGCACCTGATATGGAACAATTATTAAAATTTTTGTCTTTTTAATTTTCAAACTTTATCAACGGAAAGAAGAGGCAGATCATTTCTTAACAATTATATTATAACAATATTAGCCCTGTTAAGAAACTGTCCCACCGTTGGGCACGGGCCTCCTCTCAAACTGAGAGGGTTTAGGCCATAGTCCACCACGCTGGCCCAGTGCGGGTTGGCGAACTTCACACACCTTCGAGAAACTCTTAGACATGCAAGTTTCCTCACGATGGTTTCCTTCACCATTAAAGCAAGTGATAATTAATTTCTAATACACACATGCTTTCGAAAAGACAGAGGTGCCTGGGATTGAACCCAAGACCTCTGACTTTGCAGTCCAACGCGGTCTAACCGCTAGGCTATTACTGCAATATAACAATTGTATTAATGTGTAGAAATCCCACCAACTATACAGCAAACAGGTTTGTCAACCGTACTGTTGGAAAAATTTCAAAGGAAAACTAGTCACGTTGCATACATAGGATAAGTATTAAGTAAAAAGTCCCAGAAACGACTGCATAGAAACTGAACCCACTGGAGCTCCACTGATACAATAATCTGATGTAATTATACTAAAAAGAACAGAAAAGAAATAGTATTGCTTACAAACTTATGTATAGTCTCTGCCTTATGTTCTATGAAAGAAACTAGCATTTTAGTACCTACTGGAAGTGGAGCCACCCCATACCAGCTTCTAACCTCAATGCAAGCAATAACCGCCGCTCATACGTGGAGCCAATGTAAATCGCGAGGCGACGGCGCGGCTGCTTAATTAAACGTAAGTCGCAATAACCTGTCACGCGCCACGCTCATGGAACTATAACTCCACATCATAGCGTTTGCTATGCTAATTAGCAAGGGGACAATGGATCATAAATTTACCAGAACTCTGCTGGATAAAGACTTGCATATGAGATGGTGAGGTCATATTTCACCATGCGGACCAAGTGTGGATTGGAGGCAGGTTTGTGGCCCCTTGCTGGTAGACTTTATCAAGCCGTCCAGGTTTTCAAAGTGGCTTAACGACTATCATGAATAGTGGTAAAAGCTCGCTCCTTATTACAACGGAACCACAGGCTTGGCAAAATGGGGGTGTATACATTGCAGTTTGTTTTTATTTGTATAGTTTAAAAAGGAATTGATAATATTTTCATTCTATTTTATGTACATTTGGAAAAATCCCGAAAGAAAAAGAAATATGAATAAACAACAAAAATTATCTCTTAGCACTAAAATGCTATTTATTTAGTTAAAGAACTGCTGATTTTCCATATCTGTAGCATCCTCAGCAGAAAAACGTCCACTGCAGCACAAAAACCTCCTGCAAAGATCGCCACGATGAACGAATTGGTGCTGTATGTGTCTAGCTATTATCTGTGACCTTCACTAGCTCAATATTTACACAACCGTGAGCCGTGTGGTGCCGGCAGAGCAGAATAGCACCACCCCATATCTTCCCGTGGGTATCGTAAAAGGCGATTAAGGGAGTGTGAGAAAATACTGACTCCTTGTATCTTTCTCACCGTGATACTGCTCCGTCTGTCTGAGTCCTTCTCCGGTCGTAACGGTCTCCGTTCCACTGGGCCCAGAAGGATAAGGATGAGTATGTGCACCTGTGTCTCGCGCGTATACTTGTGCACCTAAATATTTCCTGCGCATCTGACCGCTTCCGTTACTGGACTCCGAGTACGCAAAAGTCCTGTGGCGATGGGTAAAAGTAGAGAGGTCTAGCCTGATGCAAACTAGGCTTTGTCTGATATCTGCACGCAGGCGGTCCCGGGGGCGTGAGAACACGCCGTGGTCGTTTCCGCGCTGCACATTTGGGACGACAGCACGGGCTCGGCAGCACTTGGGATGTCAAAGCAGCCCTGTTTAGGGAGGCACTGCTTTCCCCGCTCAGCTGGGGAGGGGGCTAGAAAAGGTGCCCTAAAAAATGCTCGTCCCGACATGGCAGATGGTAGTAACCGCGGCTATCATCGCATCATTCAAATCGTGGTCGACGCCGCAAAGGAAATTTAAAAAGAACACCTGTTATGACATTCCGCGCGTGGAACGTGAGAACGCTTCTTGATCGAGATGTCAACGCCTGCCCCGAACGTAAGACCGCCATAGTACCTCGGGAACTTCATCGCTATAACGTGGATGTGGCTGCTCTCAGCGAAACACATCTCCCCGATGAAGGAGAGCTGGTGGAAGCAGGTGGCGGCTACACTTTCTTCTGGAAAGGTACCGCTGCCTCCGAAACTCGACGATCAGGGGTAGGTTTTGCCATCAAGAATCACTTAGCAAAGCATTTAGAGGAGTACCCTGTACATATCTCAGACCGCGTAACCACACTGCGCCTTCACCTGGACAAAGACAACTACCTTAATGTCATCAGTGTCTATGCTCCAACGTTAGACAAGTCTGATGACATCAAGGAACAGTTCTATGAGGAAGTGACACATTGCCTCGATAGCTTCAACGCCAGGGAGCAGGTTTTATTGCTGGGCGATTTCAATGCCAGGGTTGGACGGGACTATGAGGCTTGGCCTGGAGTTCTGGGTAGACATGGAGTTGGCAACATGAACAGCAATGGTCAGTTGCTGCTCAGTCTTTGTGCTCAATACGGTCTGGCAATTACGAACACTATGTTCAGACTTGCCGCCAAGTACAAGACAACATGGATGCACCCAAGATCTAAGCATTGGCATTTGATTGACTATGCTATCGTGAGACAAAAAGATTTTAGCCAAGTACAGGTCACCCGCGTCATGCGTGGTGCGCACTGCTGGTCTGACCACCGACTTATTGTCACTAAGCTACGAATCCGCCTCCGTCGCCCGCGTAGATCTCTTATAAAAAAGCTTGCTTCTTTGAACTTGGATAAGCTAGAAGATATCGCGGTCAGGGAGAAATACGCTGAAGCCCTGTCTGATAAGCTGATGCCAACTAATGAGGTAGGTGATGTTGATGCTGCCTGGGGAACTATGTCATCTCATATCATGGATACCGCTTCAACTGTACTGGGTAAAAAAATCCGTCGCAACGAAGACTGGTTTGATGGAAATGATGAAACCCTGCGGGCAGCATTCGACAAACACCGAGATCTCCTGCGACAGCACAAAAGGCAGGGAGGAAGCGTTGCGGTTGTTAAAGCTAGTGACCTCGAATTGCGCAAGCTGTCTCGACGTATGAAAGACAAGTGGTGGCAGGACAAAGCTAGTCACATGCAATGGCTCACTGACACAAACCAGCTGGGTGAGTTCTACAGTGAGGTACGTAAGCTGATTGGTTCATCCTACCAAGCTCGGGTGCCTTTAAGGTCTCTAGACGGTAGTCAAATGTTGACAAGCAAGGAGGATATACTAAACCGCTGGGCGGAGCACTTCAACATTCTGCTAAATGTGGATCGATCAGCTGATCTGCAAAGTATCGGTTTAATGCCTCAGCTCCCTCTCGCCTTTGAGCTGGACGAGACTCTATTGCGTGACGAGGTTGTTACTGCCATCAGACAGCAACAAAACAAACGGGCGGCTGGCATTGACCTTATACCGGGAGAGCTGATAAGATACGGCGGAGAGGAGTTGCACACGTTAGTGTGGGAACTATTTGTTCGCATGTGGGAGGAGGAGCGCGTTCCGGATACCTTTAAAGTATCGCGCATAAGTGCTCTTTACAAGCACAAGGGTGACCGATCTGACTGCAACTCCTACCGCGGTATTTCGCTCCTTTCAGCCCCCGGAAAGGTCTTTGCTAGAGTTCTCTTAAACCGCCTAAAGAACTTGTCTGAAAAGATTCTGCCTGAAACCCAGTTTGGCTTCCGACCGGACCGAGGGACATGCGAAGCTATATTCTCTGTGCGTCAACTGCAAGAAAAGAGCAGGGAACAGGGCTGTCAGCTGTACCTTTGCTTTGTTGACCTGGAGAAGGCTTTCGACAGTGTGCCTCGGGAAGCTCTATGGTTGGTGCTAGGTAAGCTCGGGTGCACGGAAAAGTTTGTGAGACTTCTTAGACTCCTGCATGACGACATGCAATGCTGCGTTGCCGTAGACGGTGAACAGACAGACTTCTTCCCCGTTACCTGTGGGGTGAAGCAAGGATGTGTCTTAGCGCCTACTCTGTTCGCCTTATACTTTGCGGTGGTAGTTAGAGAGGTCTTACACACTGTTTCTCAGGGAGTCCGCATCCGTTTCCGCACAGACGGCAGCCTTTTCAACTTGGCTAGACTTAAGGCTCGCACTAAAGTCTCTTACGCACTGATCTCTGAGATCATGTATGCTGATGACTTGTGCTTCCTATCAGAATCCCTAGACGGCCTGCAACAGCTGATGTCCGCATTCCACCAAGCCTGCCGTAAGTTTGGCTTAAAGATCAGTGTCAATAAGACGGAGGTGATGTCCCTGGACATACACGGTCACGAGACACTGACCATAAAACTTGGTGAGGATGTGCTAAAGCAGGTGGATAGATTTCGCTATCTGGGGAACACTGTAACATCCAACTGTGACCTTGATGCTGAGATCAATAGCAGGGTGGGTACCGCAGCTGCGGCATTCGGCAAGCTATGTACCAAGGTCTTCTGTTCGCATAACCTTAAGTTGCCCACTAAGATATCGGTGTATATGGCAATCGTGCTGCCAAACCTCCTATACTCCTCTGAGACGTGGTGTGTATACCGCCGCCACATTCGCACTCTGGATCGCTTCCACCTTAAATGCCTCCGTACCCTCATGAGGATCAGATGGTCCGATAGAGTGCGAAATACCGAAGTTCTGCGACGAGCCAATGTTGGTGGCATTGAGGCCTATTTAATGCGTCGACAGCTTCGGTGGTGCGGTCACGTATCTCGTATGGCGGAGGAAAGAGTGGCGAAGCGCATCTTCTACTCTGAACTGGAGAAGGGCAAGCGGAATCATGGCGGTCCCCTCCTCCGGTACAAGGATGTCCAAAAGCGACATATGAAGAGATGCAACATAGAGCCCTCTCGTTGGGAACGTTTGGCAGCACAGCGGCCAGAATGGCGCAGGATGGTGAACAGCCAAGTACACGAGTTCGAGGCTCAGCGTAAAGCTGACCTTGACGCCAAACGCAATCAGTTAAAGGCCCGCCCACCTGCTGCCATATCATACAGCTATGAGAACGGCGTACTCACGTGCCCTCAGTGTGCATGGAGTTTCGCCGCGAAGATAGGCTACATAAGCCATCTTCGAGCGCATCAGCGGCATTACTCTGACTAGGGGTCAAAGTGGTCGCCGTGGCCGAAATCGGTCGGATCAATCATCATTTACACAACAAAATTGATTCAATAAAATATGGAGTATCACCTCTCAACAAAACGGTTTATTATTAGAATAGGTCCCATCGGCGGTCTCAATAATGCTCAGATTGCTCGGAGATGACAAAAGCGCGCGGATAATAATCTTAGAAGCCTCCATTCGTTATAAGTACGCAGGGAATTATATTAAGTTTACAGTATTCATTTCCTTAGATCAAATTAGGTTATTCTGGAGTAGCTCTCATATAGTTGAAACGGTAAGAAGTAGATGCAACAATAGCATTCTGGAATAAGTTATCTCTACCGAAATTTTTGTAATGTAATAAAAGCAACAAGATACTTGTTTTTTTTCGGTCAGGCATCGAACTCACGATGAAACCCGTGGCTACTCGAACTAATTATCAGAGTGCTCTATGCTCTGCCTTCTAGATTTAGTCAATATTGAATTTTTATCATCCGTATAACTTCCAGAAAAATCTAGTATATCCACTGCATCGCAGTACATCCTGATATTAGTGCTAATAATTGCTGCTTATTTCAAAGAACCCCATGTTAAATATAAATAGAAATCAAACATCAGTTCTATTGACATTTTATAAATCATTTATGGTTTAAACCGAAAATCCTAAAGTTCGTTCTAAGTAAACCTAAAGTTCTTACGTTAGGTTGCGGTATAAAATGCCCTCTCAACCTTTCGAACTGTGAACCCAGACTCTCTAACGAGCGGAGCATAAAATTGAAGCTTCGACTGAAGCCGGTTCAGTCAGTGGACCGGCGCGAAATGTAATTGCAACGAGGTCCGCCGCGCGACCGCGAACCCAAGTGAAGAGCACGCAGTAGGTCAAGCCAGCTCTTTTCAGATTTAGGAAATTATAATACTTCGTGCGAAAATACTAAGAAACAATGGAAATGAGGTGCAAGAAAATTATCATACTCTTAGAAGTACAGGAAGTGGTTCTTGAGGCGCTTATATTTTTACTAATTTGTGTGATGTGATTCTTAGGTTGTAGATACATACATACACTCACACCTTTATCCTACTGGGGAAGGCAGAGACTACAGTTTGCCACATACTACGATTCTGACACACCTCTTTCGCTTCATCCACGTTCATACATCATAGGTTGTAGAATCTCAGAAAATATATACAATGTGAAAAAAGGACTCAAGTTAGATACGAAAGACGGGTGTATTATTAGGGTTGGGATCTGAATGGATTCCAAAATGTTTAGGAACTATGTAAAACTATCTTAAGATGTAACTTAGTTGACATGAATCACGTACTTCGTAATAAAACTGACAATTTGATGGGTTCTACGTAGAAAAATATTGACATATCCTGTTGTCTAGATTTTTCAAACGTACTGACGATGGTGATAAGGAATCACGCTGTAATATACCTTATGAGAGTAATGGGAGTAAACATTGACAGATTTTCTCATACTTATAAATCTTGCCTAGCTCTTTTTTAATAAAAAAGGTTACCTTACAAATGAAGTAAGTATTTACAAATAAATGACACCTATCGAACGAATTATCGTAGCCCCCATTTCTATATACTCCAGGTATCCTTTCATTAGGTTGTATTTTATATCTATTCGTAATTTTCTCACTGTTTACCCAGTTGCTACGGCTGTGCTCCTCGCGACGTCTTTGTGTCGCAAACAATGCACCCCTCCTTAATCCGTTGCGAGTGGTTTCTCAATGAATCCACACGTCGCGACGTTGATCCGTTTCCTGCACTCCTATCCCCGGCTCTAATCCTCAGGGGAGTGATACAAATGACGCAAAATGATATTAAAATTGTATATGGAAAGTTTTATCTTGATAACTACAGTCGCTAAGATAATTCTTGTAGAGGTCATAACGCTCATACATGCTAAAAGTTTAAACAAAGCTTTGTAGCATAAAACTCTGACCTTTATATTCCCTAAGCTGTTGTGTTATTGGAATGTATACTCACATTTCACCGGTGACCTTAAGTACTATGTAATAGAAGGCGAGCGTACTTAAAGCTAATCTCCGAAGCATATTTTAGACTCAAGACACTTATAGGAAACCTCCAATAACACGTTTGACTTAGAATTTGAACCCAAGGTCTCGTGACTTATGCATAGCAATACTGTATGTATACGAAACGTGATGATTTTCAAACAAATGTTCTGTAGACAAATGTTTCATCCTCAACGTATCCCAGTAACTTCGATGACACTAAAGTACTTAAGGATAATTTTGAAATATGACCGGCACAGGAAGCCAGTAAACATCCGATACAATGGCCTGACTACAAACCACTAGTATTCATCACGAATATCAAATAACATGCAACGACGAATAACGAACGAACGAATGCAAGGATTGTGGTTGGGAACGATGTGCTGGAGCAAGTGAATGAGTTTGTATATCTTAGATGCGCATTCAGTAAGGATGGAAAATACACCGCTGACATAGAGAGAAGAGTGAGTGCCTGGCCACAGAGTGAATGGCGCGATGGAAAAGCTACTTGGGAGCCGGCACTTAAGCCGAAAGGCGCAGCTGGGCATACATAACGGAGTTCTTGTCCCAACGCTGTTACATGGTAGCGAGAGCTGGGCATGTAAGAAGGAGAATGAAAGTAGGATAAATGCGGTAGAAATGCGAGCTCTGCGGAAGATGTGCGGAGTGAAGCTGACCGACCGCATTAGCAAAAGCGTAGTAAGAAAGCGAGTAGGTATGAAAGATGGTATCGGTGTAAAGATGGTATCGGTGTAAAGATGAGAAAGGGCATGCTCCGTTGGTTCGGGCATATAGAAAGAATGCCAGAGGAAAGAATAACAAAACAGATATACAATGTGAAAGTGGAAGGATGCAGGTACCGGGGAAGACCTAGACTATCTTACCACGACCAAATAAACCTAGTCTTATCTGAAGGAAAAGTCAAGAGTCTCCGTAACCGGCGAGCGTGTATGAGACGAACTATGAGAGTCGAGCAAGCCAAAGAGGTATGTAAGGAAAGAACCTGTTGGAACTCTGTACTCTCTGCCTAACCCGCAAGGGGTATGGCGTGAGGTTATAGATAGGTAGATAGATAGATCCAGACCCAGAACATATTTGTGAGTCACAAAAGATTTGTTTAGTGCAGGGATTGAGCCTGCGTATATTCGATCCAATGAGCGTAGCGGTTCAAGCGCTGAACCATTGGACCAAGCCCTCTCTTTAACTTCTCGTTTACAGGTCGAGGTTGACCGTTATCTGGTATTAGCTTAAGTGGTTCCTAATGTCTTTGACTACCTCAGAGAATGGGTCTCAAAAGTAGGTACCAACTTATGATTTTAATATGACGTTATTAATGCCCCCTCGAAATGGGATGGTAATTGTGGCCTCTAGAGAGTGAAATGAGTCCGGGAAGGAGGAGGCTTTTGGCTTTTAGTGACTAAAATGAGTTGGAAGTGATAATAAAAAGTCCAGCATATAAATATTTACACCTAAGGCCTTAACATTATATTATTGAAATGCTCATTGCGGGATAAAATAAAGTAGGTAAGTATCACAATACCGAAAGGGTCTTCTTCTGGTACAAATATTAGCGGGCCATGGCCGCCTGTTGACGTGACTGCAACACTCCACTTATCTATTATTCTGGGGCTATATAATATGAGTCTTCAATCGGTGTAGAAAAACAGGAAGATATTAGACCCTGGATTCGGAAATATACAGAAGAATATAAGTAAATTATATAATTTCTTGTGATGTCTTCTCAAGAATAATTATTTAACAATTTTCTTGTATTTTGCAAGATCTGTGTATACCGATTCAGTAATGTTATAGCGTCAATCTTCTCTTTTATCACATCTCACATTGGCATTTTATATTGACGGCAAAATGTGAATATACTTAGTATACCTCTGCTATACCCGCTTGAGATGGTGATTTATGTTCATTTCACAAAGAAATGTTTCATACTCAAACTCACGAAGATCCGGCGAAAAACTTATTGGCTTGTCTTTTTTGTCCAATGCTCCATTCATTTTTTTCATCATTTCTTGTATATATACTCGTACATACATTTTTATATTATACAAAATCATTAATGCGGTCCAGCTCCAGTGTGATGCCTTACGACTGAGATATAAGACTCTATCTCTCTCTCTCTCTCTCTCTCTCTCTCTCTCTCTCTATCATCACGCTAGCTCCCTCGCGCCAGATGATATAGAAAGATAAGACTATTTTTAAATATATGTTATAATGAAAAGCTAGAGTATTGTGGATGGACCAGTCTCCACAAGCAAGACTCGTTCATGAGTACGACTACTTGAGCAGCTATCACCTCCCTTGACTATATTAGAGGGAAGAAAGTGATCCGCTTTCAATTTCAATCTCAATAGCGTTAGAGCAAAATATTTTATGTAATAAAATCGTGCATTAAAAGCAATTCGATGAGCGCTACCCTCCCCACTTCTTGCAAACTATTTTTCTAAGTTTTCTGTACGTCGTTTCGTTGGTTTCTCCGGGTTATTCCAACTCTTGTGCAGGATCTGCTTACTTCCCGGAACAAACTGTTTTTTCTTCCAGTTAAGAACCTCATTTATGTAATGTATATCTATAGGTTTTTAGAGCCTATTTATTCGAAATAGCGCGAAATTGTTTATACCTACAACACGAACACACCGCAAAACATTACTTTCATACCACTTCCATTAACAATAAAGCACCGGATTCAAAATTAATATTTACCAACAATAAAGTAATTTAGGTTAATAGGGACTTGATGACTTTTGTATAGCGCGCTTAAAAATTTTATTGCGCCACGAAATGGCGGGACTTTAAAATAAATCAAGACGGGCTTACTCTACAAATTACATTACATATACGAGATTTTGCCCCGACATTATCCCATTGGGGCGCGCACGTACAAAAATGAGATTAAATGAACGCCCCTACAAATCGAGTTAATGGGAAAAAAACTGGGCAAGTGCGTGATTTTACGCGAGGTAGCTACGGTTCCGTGGTATCAAAACGTGAAAATCCAAATAGAGACAGACATAAAAAAGCAAGCAAGAGAGAGAGAGAGAGAGAAACAGAAAAACTCTTAAAATCTTTTATATTATTTACATCTTTCCACCAAGTCTAAACGCGGCCTCCACTTAGAAGATACCTGTGAATCTGAGACACTCAACCGGTGACTTTTTTAATATAAAATTAATATTTCCAGCATGTTTTGACATTGCTCATTTAGGAGCTATTCAAACCCAGTCACTTTTATTGTTTATCAAGTTTTCAAAGATTTTTAAAACTTTTTGATAGGCGTGTTTCGGATATATTTAGATATTAATTTATATTAGCCCTGGTAAGAAACGGTCCCATCGTTGGGCACGGGCCTCCTCGCAAACTGATAGGGATAAGGCCATAGTTCACCACGCTGGCCCAGTGCGGGTTGGCGAACTTCACACACCTTCGAGAAACTACTAGCCACTAACGTCTAACCACTAGGCTATCATTGCTGTATTTAGATTTTAATCATCATCATTTCAGCCTATATTTGTCCATTGATGAACATAGGCCTCCTTAATCACTTTCCAGTGTAACCGGTCCGAATCCACCTGCTTCCAACAACTTCCTGCGCTCTTCACAAGATCGTCGGTCCATCTAGTAGGCGGCCGTCCCACACTGTTCTTGCCAATGCGTGGTCTTCACTGTAGAATCTTTCTGCCCCATCGCCCATCTGATCATCGCGCTATGTAGCCCACCCATTGTTACTTCAGCTTGCTAATCCTATGGGTTATGTCGGTGACCTAGGTTCTTCTACAAATCTCCTTATTCTTGATTCGAACACGTAAAAAACGCCGAACGTAGCTCTTTCCATAGCTCGGTCAGTAACTCTGAGCTGTTTTATGAGACCTATTGTAAGAGACCACCTCCCTGATTTGTACGTCATCACTGGCAATACACTTTGACCAAAAACTTTAGTCTTAAGGCACTGAGGTATTTTGGATGAGTTGCGTAGTGTCCCGAACGCTGCCCACCCGCTATATTTAGATAATTTGTAAAGGCGTATACTGCCTGCACTTGGGAGTGTAGGTATGAAATGCTTATTATAATAAGAAATTATATCTTTTGTCAAAGGTCATTCCAAACTGCAGGACTCTAATGCACGCGGAGCCCCAAAAAGGAAGCAATAATCGTAATAAAACTCAAATACGCACGAAATAAAAGCGAATGATACTGTAGCATTTTCAGAAGGCGATTTTACTTATAAGCCTTTTAAAGGGAATAAAACGGCTTTTCTTTTGATTGAATTTTAGAGAAATGTGTACCTGACGCAGGCCAGAGGGGCTCCGGAGGAAAGCCGGAGGGAACCAGCGTTTTATTTCCCTCTTTCCTGTAATGATCGTCTCTGTGACGTTTTTATACTTAGATGTTTATTCCCGTTGCTTCACTCCCTGGAGAGGAGTGTTGTAGTGTCCCAGGGATTTTGTTCCTTAATCTCGTTTGAGTAGTAGTTATTAAAATCGTTTTTATAGTGTTATATATTTTCGAAAAGTCCAAGTAAGTACTCTATTATTGTATATTTATTTTATGAGCCGTGCCGTTATCTGAATCAATAATACATTTAAAATAAAACTATATTTCGGATCTATAATGCATTTTTCGTGCCAGTAAGGGCGATTCTACAGCTACGCTACATACGCCTACATACGCCTGATCTTTTGAATGATTTTGATAAAATGATTTTATATAAAAATATTACTGGAGTTACTAAAAAAACACGTTTTTTTATTAGACTACTTATAGGTATCCTGTGGGGCCTGAAGACGTGTGGTTTATCAGGTCAGTTGTAACGTGTTATAGTATTGTGACGTTTGTCTATATTGCGTTGTTATTATGACAGAGTATCTTTTATTTCTCTTGAGTTTTATTGTCGAATACAAAAAGAAAAAACATTTTTACTTTCGGTTCCCAAAATATTGTCACTGTAATTTTATCGATACTTAAATCCGATACAATAGGAGCAATCTGTCTTTCCCCTCAATATCAAACACTCGAAAACATTTTGAAAGAATTTATACAAAGACAGACTTTACGACTTCGGCCTGAGGTGGAGATACAATGTTAATTGCATCTTTTGTTCGTCTCCTGAGCCCTCGTAAAAATTTGTGGGCGTTCTTTGTACAGCCGCTATTGAGGGGTACATTAAGTTTCATGTTCAGCTGTTGATTCCTGTGTAAAGCTAATGGGCCCGAGAATCCTTTGAAGCATAGCATGTTCGGTTTAATAGCGGCCATTTCTACCTTCCTGGCTCTGGAGAGCTAGCTGGCTTGACATTTATTTAGTATCGTAGAAAGTTCTGATTACTAGTAAAAACTTATAATTGTCTATGTTGCACCTGCAGATCAGCATGTGGAACTCGTAAAAACTTATTTGTCTGTAAATCAGTGTATACTTTCTCACTGCCGGGTATTTGCCCAGTACTTGCGTATACAGAGGGCATTCTCTCTCAAAGTTCAAGCTGAGAGTTATTATCATACTATAACACGCGGGTCCAAATGATTGAAGATCTGAACCGTTGTGTGAGTTTTTTCAATAGTAGTTGGTACTGTCTGGCAGAAACTGGATGCGAGTAGCCGAGGATCGTACCCAGTGGGGTGCACTTGGAGAGGCCTATGTCCAGCAGTGGACTGCTATAGGCTGATGATGATGGTACTGTCACTCCATATTCATTATATTCATATATTTTTTATTTAAATATACATTTTATTAGGCCTTTACCCAGCAATAAGACATACAGTTTAGAAGACAAAAACGTTATTTAATAAAAAACGTAGAAATAATGAAATCAAGTTTCATCAAAATACCTAACAACAAAAGGGACCATAAAACATGCCTCAAACTCTCAAATCTTTCGTGACCTTTTAGCCTAACAAAGGCCGATAGACGAGCACATTTCACTCTGATCGCGACCCTCTGTGAGCAGGATAGGCAGACATGGAATTATTTAGACAGACACCTTCACAAAGCAGCTCCGATATATATACAAAGGTTCAACGCAACAAAGCGATCGCGACTGCTGATTGCTTCAACAAGATGGAATCTAAAGAATAGAAGGACTAGCACGAACAGGTTGACGAACC
This sequence comes from Phalera bucephala, assembly GCA_905147815.2. NCBI lineage: Eukaryota > Metazoa > Arthropoda > Insecta > Lepidoptera > Notodontidae > Phalera > Phalera bucephala. The sequence continues at coordinate 36,728,094 of LR990615.1, read as the reverse complement.
TAACGGCATCGAGTTGATAAGCCATCCTTTTTATTTTACAAACTTATTGAACAAAGATGAAAGTGATCACGCTGTCATGATGACGTTACGATAGCGTCTAATTCTTGCTTAGACCTGAGGACGATAGGACAGTGGTTTTAGATTTTGAAAGCAATCACATGTTAATCTCATTCAATCATCTAGCGCATAATAAGCTTGCTTGCTAAGCGTACGTTTAATACAAGTTTTGAATTTATTGTCACTAAGTTTACTGAGGTCAAGAAGAATTTTATTATAAAATCTAACACAGTACCCCATGAACGAAGTGTGAATTTTTGACGGAAGAAATTGCGGTTGATCTAATTTATTTCTATGTCGCGTATTATAGCAATGCCTATCGCCTAGCTGATTAAACAGAGCTGTATTTTTTATGTATACATTATGTTGTCATAAATATACTGACACGCTAAGTATACTAACACAATCTTTATTTACCATCTCGGATCCCAGGAGTAATCATTTCTTTACAATTCCGCTTACTCGGATCTGCGCGTAGGAAGTCCACACCCTATCCACAGTTAATATATTTACACAGTTGAACATCTTAGCACAAGCGGTCCGAATAAGAATCCCGCACACAGACGCGCTTTATGCAGCTTTTCAGCAGCTCTTAGTGGGTGCCCGCTGAACACTTCCGAGAAGCCGCATTGAGCGCGTGTCTGCGTGCTCAACTATTTACAACATGTTAACTGTCCACTGTCCCGGGCCGAAACTAGTTACTTATAAATTTTGAAAATTTACTTAAGAACTGACGAGATAAGGCTATCGGTTTAATCGTTTAAAGCAACATACTACATACATTCATAAAGTAACTTCTCTATACAATGTCTTAATAACTTTTATTATATCCTTAGTTCCACTTTTCCCTAGAAACGAAGTATGTGCCTACTTCCAACTAACTTTCAGCCCGTGGTCCTCTTAGTTCTCAACAAGCCTCTATTTAGAAGTGGAGATTGAATGAGAACTGCTGTAACAAGTTATTATTGGTAACACTGAGTTGTTGGCGAGCTTTTTATTGAAAGGCTGAGGTCTGGCGATGCCTGCGCTTGAAACCGTTTCTTTGTGGAAACTTCGATGGAAAATAGCCGAGTTTGTATTAAAACTCGTCTAGTTTTGCTTGGTACGGCTTAAATCTTGAAATAAACAAAAGATTGTATTTTGTGTTCGTTCTATTTCTTGATTATTTATAAGTGAGTGATTTTATGTAGTTATTGAGATCAGAGGGCTAAGCTTAACGATTTGACGTTAATGTAACGGTGTCTAGAAAGCCCGCTCTCACCTTCATCTGTATTTAGTAAGTTTTCAGTATAAAAAAGATGGCATAAATCAACTCGATGGCATTAGGTTAACGTCAATCTGTTTATGCAAAGCCCTTAAGGATACGGAAAAGTCTTTTGGAAAAGGGTCAAGTGCGTAGCACTCTTAATCGACGGAAATATATGAAGAGATGTATGAACGTAGATAAAGCGAAATAGGTGTGTCAGAATCGAAATATGTGGCAAAATGTAGTCTCTGCCTACCTCAGTGGGATAAAGGCGTATGTGTATGTGTGTATATATGTGCGTATTAAAAATTAACTATTACTTGCTCTAACGGTGAAAGAAAACATCGCGAGAAAACCTGCATGCCTCAGAGTATCTCGAGGTGTGTGAAGTTCGCCAACCCGCACTGGTCCAGCGTCGTGGACTATGCCCTCTCAGTTTGAGAGGAAGCCCGTGCCTGACGGTGGGACAGTTTCTTAACAGGGCTAATATTATATAATAATATTAGGTTGTAGTCTTGGGTTGTAGTATAATAAACTGATATAAACCATATGCTGTACAGTACACCCACATTTTGCGGACGATGTTAAGTCCCAGTAAAGAAGCGAACCTGAATTTTAAAGACACCAACAACGATGATTATAATGGAAGACCTCATAATCACCAGGTATCCTATGAGTCACTTGACTAAATAATATAGAATATAATATTATTAATATTAGCCCTGTTAAGAAACTGTCCCACCGTTAGGCACGGGCCTCCTCTCAAACTGAGAGGGTTTAGGCCATTGTCCACCATGCTGGCCAAGTGCGGGAACTTCAAACAGCTTCAAGAACCCTTAGGCATGCAGGTTTCCTCACGATGATTTCCTTCATCGTTAAAACAAGTGATAGATATTTTTTTTTAATACGTACATATTTTCGAAATGACAGAGGTGCGTGCCTGGGTTTGAACCCGAGACCTCTGTCTTTGCAGTCCAACGGTCTAACCACTAGGCTATCACTGCCTAAATAATATAGAATATTCTAATATAATTACATTAATCAGGTCGTCAAGAACCAGGTTATAGATTATCGGTACAGGTACAATAATGAAATGATTACAATACGCCGAAAGCAAAACCCTAATATTCATCCCTTGTATCTACTATAATCGGCTATTTGAGGGATTACCTCCCGCTGCCCTTATGATGAAAAAAAGTATCAGAAAATGGTCTTGATATATCGTAATATAATATCAGACTGAATAAGAAGATTTAATCAAATTTCTTAAAACTATCCTATTATTGGATTCTAACTTCTGAATAAAGATTACGTCGTCATGGCAATAGCCGTCTACCTATTGAAAGCTTATCTCCGTGCTAATTTTAAAAATAAAGATTTAGAAGGCTTAACGTAAAAAGGAACATGGAAATGAAAAATGTGATAACGTTGTTCTAATTTTAATGAAGAATAATATAAAAAAAATAATGAAACGAAAAGCGTTGGCGATTCAACGACTTATCTTTGGCCTAGTAATAGCACACACTGACATTAAACGATGCAGACTTGAAGAGACTTTAGAATTTTTATCTATATAATCACAATCCCTTGCAGTATAGGCAGAGAATACACGGTAACAACAGGTTCTTTCCTTACAGACCTCTCTGGCTTTCTGCACTCTTATACTTGCTCGCCGTTTACGGAAATTCTTGACTAACATAAACCCGCTAAATTTGTTCATCGAAGTGATGTTGAACAAACCCTGGAAAGTTTTAATTGATATTTATTTACCACCAGCAAGTATACGTCTTGGAAACAGGCGCAGCTTAAAATTTCATAAGTGCTGAAGTTCCGTTTTCACGAACTTGAAACAGTCGTTATATCAGTTCAAGTTTAAATTACTTAAACCCTTATAAATTCGATACTCAGACTTAGGGGAGAGTTATTTTTTGAGATTTTTGTCGAAATTTGACGATAAGTGTTTTTGTGGGCATGGTAGAAATAAAAATGAACGTAGACTGGCCAAAATTAAGACATAAAAAGCTGCAAGACAAAGGCCTCCCCTAAAGATCGCCATCACGACCGGCTCCATGCTTTAAGATTACGATTACCCGCTGCTTATTTGTTGATTGTGTACAGGTTTGCACAAGCTTATCATAACGCATCCTCGCTTTCTTCTAGTTCTGTACTCGTAAATGATTACCCCAGGTGACGCCACGCCAATATCCTGCAAATTTACGCTACAATATCCGCCGCTGCAGTCGGTTGTCGGATATCGCTGGTATTACCAGCGAAGCACGCTAATATTCAATTTATATGCTTGTTTATTTCCTTATAAAAGATAAGAGGAGGTTAGCCTTTAGGGCTTAGAAACGGTGGTAAATTTTACCAGAAGTCTAAAAGTTATTGAAGAATTTGTTTTATTTGCTAGTTGATTTCCTCGGGAGATGAGAATAGGTGTGGCTTTAGGATCTGGAAGAGGTGGCCACTTTTATATGATATCTGAAGGTTGTGTTATCTTCTATATCATTTGTTAACGGTAGAGTACTTGAATGGCCTGGTTGACCTAGTGCCAAAAATACGAGGAGAGATCCTGGGCTCAATTCAGATAAGTCAGATTAGGTGTGCTTTTTCTATGGAGAACTTCTCAGTCAGAGTTCGGAGTCTGGAATTGTGTCCGGTAGAGTAACACCTTTATTAATTTTATACCTAACAATTTCGGTCATATGTGGGCTTACACAGTGCACGTCCAGCGCTCCCGCTTAGGGAATATAGGTGAGACGGTTTTTTTTTCCTAACCCAAAAAAATTACAACTTGGGATTTTTAGTTAAGTAAAATAAATGGTTTAGAGCAGTGATGCGTTCTCTTTAAATCATCTCATTTGAGAATATAATCACTACATTCAATACATACTGATTAATTCCGAACTGAAGGATGAAACAAAAAAACTAGTTGATTGAAGCTTCTAACACCTTTTTACTCCGAATTTTGGATTGATGTTTCCATACATGTAAAATATATTCAAAATAATCATCGAAGAGCCCGGGGTGTTAATCTCTCACAAAGGCCTCGTTAAAGCGCGACATAAGTCCATCGTGTTGGTCCCCGTTAAATTAGGATCCATTGAAGCCGGTCTTTAGCCTTTTGTGCAATTAATGCTTGAAATTTGTTAATGCTTCACATGGATTTGTCAGAAATAAATGGAAGGGAAATTTCTAAGAGGAACGTGTCTCATATATGTACAAAAGTAAACACCGTCATGCTTAAATTTTCTAAGGGTGGTAGAGGTGCACTGTACACACTCAGATATCAACGATATTAGGTAGGCGCTAATGTAATAGAGCCAAATGGCATTACTGGTCACAATGCGAACTCCAGTCTGCTATTAAGAGATTTTCATTAGAATACTTTATTAGCCAACAGAGGATCTAGTGACAAAGCGCAATCCTTGGTGATCACGAGGTTCAAATCATAGGTCGGACAAATGAAGTTTTTCTAACGAAATTTCCCAGTACAAGTCCGGAGTCTGGAATTGTGCCCGATTTGTGGCAATAGGCTCGCCCCCTATTACATGGGGCCTAACATCGTCGGCGAAAAGTGGGTGTACTCAGTACACCCCTGCCACCCCCGCTTGGGGAACATAGGCGTGACGGTGTAGGATTCCAACCCAGCACGTCAACATCGATACGACACAAAAATGATTCTGATTCTAACAGCCGCATTATGCACTACTTAGTTTGTATCCTAAGTTAAACCAAGCGTTTTCCCTCCATTTTTATTTCTATATAAATTTTCGGTGTACCAGTTGAGAGTCGGAAATTATGCCGCGTATAGTAGCCATAGGCTCGACTTTTATTATATTCTTACACTAACATAGTCGGCAAAATATAGGAGTACACAGTACACTTCTGCCACTCATGCTGGTGAAATATGGGCATCACGGTATTTATTTCTTTAAGAATGGTCCTTAAGTCACCTCAACGTGACTTTTTCTAAACCCCGTGAACTCCCCATGCATTCAGTAGAAATATAAAGTGGTTAGGAAGTTTGGACAGTTTAACGAGCATCTAAGTTGCGTGAATGTCGGGTAGAGGGCAGCGCTCGCCCGACAACTGCGCAATGAAGTCAGCGGAGATGTTAAACTGTGAATTTGACACGGTGTTACTTTGTCCGGAAATATATCCATACGTGAAATAATTGGGTGGGTGTTTTCCGGTATTGAATAATAAATATATATTTGTTACTTAAGAGTTAACATAATAACTTGTTTTGTTTTTATTGTAAATTAATTTATTAAGATATTTAAATGCGTTTTTTATCGCTTTTTAAATGCAACTTTTATCGCACTTTTATAAATTTCTTTTTATTTGACAAAAGATTTCACGCAAATGAAATGGCATGTTTTTTGGATGTAAAAACGTTTGTTTGATGTTTTCTATCGCAACGATATTCCTATAGATTTTGTTCTTTATCTTATCGTTCTTATCTAGGTTGTTTTTATCACAATATTTGCACTCGAAATGTTGATATTATTATATCATTAGCATATACTGTCCCACTACAAAGCAAATACCTAACCTCCCTTTTTCCAGTCATCCCGGTCTAGTGCAAGCTATGACTAGTCTTTATCATAGGAATCCAGCTCATCCCTCTACCTGTTTCTGAGGCTGCCGCGCTGTCGTTTCCCTCCAGGTAGGAGCCACTGTGTGCTAGTTTTTGCCCAAAGTGCAACCGGCATGTGACAAATATGTCCAGCCCAGCTCCATTTCACCTTAAATATTAATGTAATTAAAAAAGTCTTCCATTTGTATCCTACAGTAAGTTAAATCTTTATTCATATAGCAGGTACCAAACTCGATGCAGTTGTAAGCTTGCAAATCAATAACGCCGTCATTTTAAATGAAATGATTCCACGAAATGTTTAAATGAAACTTCGGACCAGCTTGATGGCTGCCGTATTATTTATTGAAAATATCAGTGGATGAGATTAAAAAACCATATTCTGTGAATGTGGGTGGTATACAAAAACGTAATTGTATTAAAACTTAAATATTGTTTTTTTTTTCATTACGTATTTTACGGGCTCTTCAAATAATCGTAATGATAATACTTTTAAGTATGTATGATCTGAGCTTAGTGTGTAGTGCCAAACGAACTCGGGCCTATGTCATACTCACTAAAAAGCTTTTAATATTCTCATTCCTTAAAAATATTATTATTAGTTTTTTATCTCAGTTATAAGGTGTCGCACTGGAACTGTATCGTATGCTAAATTTTGTATAATATAACATTGAATCTATACAAAATATCTTACAATAGGTCTCATAAAAAAGCTCAGAGTTGCTCAGCGAAATAGCTTTGCTCGGCGTTTTTCTACTTGACCGAATCAGGAATGAGAAGATTCGTAGAAGAACTAAGGTTACCGAAATAGCCCTCAGGATTAGCAAGCTAAAGTGGCAATGGGCGGGCCACTTAGCGCGAAGATCGGGCGTTGGTGAAGATAGATTCTAGAGTGGAGACCACGTATTGGCAAGCGCAGCGTAGGACGACCGCCTGCCAGATGGACTGACGATCTTGTGAAAATCGCAGAAAGTCGTTGGATGCAGTTGGCATCGGACGGGCTACGCTGGAAAGCGATTGGGGAGGCCCATGTTCAGCAGTGGACGAGTATAGGCTGAGATGATGATGATACAAAAAATTATGGAAGAAAACAACAATAGAAAATTAGCTAAAATAGACAAGTCCGCTGAGTTTCTCCCCGGATCTTCTCAGTGGAGGACGCGTAACGATCCAACGGTAGATTATTAAGCTGAAAAAGGAATGTAAACATGACAATAAGCACTCCTACAAGATTTATACAAAATAAATAATTTGAGTTTGAGTTTAAGAATGTAGTATAAAAAGCCTTTAGAATATAATATAGGTAAGTTTGATTTATATTATGCAACTATTTTGATTGACAATGACCATGCATTTTGGTAACGCCTAAAGGATCCATTTTATCTAAGTACATAATATATACAAAACAAGATTATTTATCCCAAAATAATAGCAAAAGTTCCCAATAGAGTAGTGTAAGACAGGTCAATTGCGAGTGAGGACAGGAGACGCAGTTGCTCATAACGGGTCATGAGACCCGGTATGAAAGGGAGATCTACATTTGGAGTTTCTCTGCAAGATCAAATAAGAAACGAGGAGGCATATCTCCTCCTCCTCCTAGAAGAATCAAAGATTTAGTTCACTGGAATTTCTTCAGAAGATCCTAGACGCGCCCCCGCTACACAATATTTAAAGTCACACGAATCCCTGATGCTCTCCAATTTGAAAGATATCACGGTCTGGTTTTATAGCGAAACAATAATGTTCTTTTTGTTACTTTCAAATTATAGAATATTTTTCATGTGCTACTAGTTTAAAAAAATATGATTGATAATTCCAGCTGTACTCTAAAAAAATATTGATTATTTTTGCTAACTTATAGTGTTAATGGTTTTTTAAAAATTACAAATTTTATGAAAAAGAATATTGCCTAACATGTCGCTCAGCAAAAGAGAAGGTGGTAAATGCGAATTTACTTACTACAACGAGAAAGAAGAATTGATGTTCTAAGTGATCTCCGCATGAGGAATCATTTGTGTTACTCGAATGCTTACATCTATATTTAAAACTTTATTACAAATGGTCAGACCTTCCATAGCCAAACAAGATATAATACTACAGAACGCTGTTGGTCCTCATATCAGACTTGCGATTGCATTGAGATACTTGTCGACTTGAGATTCTTAAGCTTCCTTTTCGTGCTCTTATGGCAGCACTTGTGGCAATTATCCCACAACAAATCGTGACTCTAGTTAAGCTCTAGTTAACAGAAAGCTTTCGTTTACCCACACTAGGGACATGTCGAAGGGCATGTTGCGCACACGAATACACTCTGCAATAAATTTCGCGACACTGACGCGCGACACTTGCTCCCGCTCTCGCAGCGGGAGCTAGTAATATGTCCCGCGTCACGTAAATGTGTCGCAAAATGTTGGGTGACATATTGCGGGAAACTGGGCAATGTTGCAGCGTCACGTAGATTGAGCGTTGCGCGTCATATTGGGGGACAAAATGTCTCCCAGTGTATAAGATACAAAATCACTCGACAAAAGACAAACCGGATGGAATCACTTTTCCAAATATACGGGGTTAGCACCATGCTTGAAGCACCTCAAATTCCTAAACTTATCTTCATTTATATTATTTTCCTGAAAATAATATAAACCAATAATAAATGTAGCATAACAAATTAAAAGAACTTTCTCATAACAATAAAGGCGTTAATCTGTTTCAAAGATGATCATATAAAATGATCACTCTACTCCCCATATAGAAATCACTGAGCTCTGAAGTCGGTTCGTTTGCCATATTAAATGAGCAGTGTTCGTCGACAAAGCCGGATTGATTTAATATGCGAGGGATGACTAAACCGGAGTGTTATATTGCGTGTGGTACAGACGTCTAAATTTGTCATTCATGAGCGCCTGCAGATTGACAGGTGGTAATTACTTGATTTAAATGTTGCAGACGTCTCTGCCACCCTCACTTGGGGAATATAGGCGTGACGAGGTTTATGATGTAAGTAATTATGGTGCGACAAGGATCTTTTAGTACTCTAAGTGCTTTGAGTAACATTGCATTGTTAGGGGAGCGTAGATGGGAAATTAGAGTAACCATTTAGTAAAATAATCTTACTCCTACAGAAATATTTCAACAGGTGGATCCGCACGATGTAACTAACTCGAGAGAGTTGACGCACTTGCTCAGTGAACTTAGTCAGGCTGCACCATGTGGACGCAGTAAACCAAATTAAAATATAGAAGAAAATGAAAATAAAATGTCATTTAAAATATTCCTAGTAATTATTGTAACTTGAATTTATTAATTATTTTTGTTCAATATTTATGCTTTTATAAAAGGTTTAGCATCCCTGTCTTGCTCGAAACGTCGATCCCTCGCTATTGTCTTAACCGATGCGCCTATTGTTTTGCTTATCGTATTGTTCTATTCACAATGTCATTCGAAAATATATTCATTTTGCTCGCACCAATAAGTAAATTAGTATATTGCTTGCTTTTTCATACACTCACCTGTGGACCGGTCACTAAGTACCTGTATTTTATGTTGTCAATTTGCATACACTTCGCTTATAATTTATTTTTAACACTCATTTATGTAGGATTGATTTTATTATTACCCTTTTATCTAAGCGGTTGTTATAGTATATGTTGTTGAAATTATTGTATCAATGTTTACAATGGAGTTACGTATCCAGTGCATAATGGATAATAATAAAATATCTATTTATTACCAAAATGTACGTGGATTGCTTACTAAAACTGAATCTTTTTATAGACAGCTTTGTCTCAGTGCGTTTGATTTAATTATTTTAACGGAAACATGGTTAGTCGAGGGAATCTCTGACTCGGAGATGTTTGGTGATCAATATTTTATCTGGCGTCGTGACCGGGATTATCACCTTACCGGTCAAACTCGCGGAGGTGACGTCTTAATAGCTGTCCGGAAGTCAATCTCTGTAGTTCCACAACCCATTTTTAATTCCTCAGCCGAGGACCTGTGGATATCCTTAAGATTTCGTCAGCCAAACCGTAGAAACCATCTAAACCTCAACATTTGTGCCATTTATCTTTGTAAGCAAAACCGTGGTCACTCGTTTTCTGAACAACTAGCCAACTTTCTTAACAGCTTAAATAACATAGTTCTAAATAATCCATCGGACAACTTCTTAATTATTGGAGATTTTAATATGAGCGGTATAACACGGCACCCAAACAATAACACACTATTGCCTTCAAATATTAATAGTACTGACGAATACATGCTGACGGACGAATTACAAGTTTTAGGCCTCCACCAATTTATGGTGTACTGAATAAATGCGGTTCTATCTTAGACTTAGTGTTATGCATTGAGATGATATCTGTATCTGAATGCCTAGATCCACTAGTACCTGTTGATGTTGTTCCGGGTGATAGCCATCACCCGGAACTGTCCATTATCACGAGTTTTTCCAGTACCACCTGTCTGACTCCTGCACCGTACGATCGCAGGCAGGTCAACTGTAACAAATCTTACTCTGTTAAACGAATTCATTACTTTAAGTATGGATAATGGGGCACAAGTGTATGTCGTTTACACAGATTATAGTAAGGTCTTTGACCGCATCGATCATAACATTTTTAAACTGAAGCTTCCAACATTGGCATACACGGAGACTTATTTCGATGGTTTTCGTCGTACCTTGATAATCGGTCACAGGATGTTGTTATAAATAACTACATTTCTAGTTGGGTCCCGATCCCTAGTGGTGTTCCTCAGGGTTCCTTGATGGGTCCGTTGCTTTTTATTATCTATGTAAATGACATCGACTCTTGCTTCCATACCTCCCATCTGCTCTGTTTTGCTGATGATATGAAGGTATTCTCTTCTATATCATCAACCGATGATATGGATGCTCTTCAATCTGATTTGTTGCATCTAGATAATTATTGCCAACAAAACAAGTTAGATCTTAATCAGTCGAAATGCTCCGTTGTGACATTTAGCCGTAAGCGTTCAATACATCCTACATCATACATGCTTAAAGATCAGTTGCTATCAAGGTGTAATGTCATACGCGACCTAGGTGTTCATCACGACTCTAAGCTTCTTTTTGATGTACATGTTGATGAAGTTATAGCAAAAGCCTCTAAAGCACTTGGATTTATTATGAGGCTATCCGGGTGCTTTAAACAAGCTAAAACATTTAAAATACTGTATTGCACGTTTGTGAGGAGTCACTTGGAGTATGCGTCACAAATTTGGAGCCCTCGCTATGACAAATATATAAAAATTGAATAAATCTTTTTTGTATGCCTTCAATAAAGGCATACAAAAAAGATTTATTCAATTTTTATGCTACCGACTATAGATCTCTTTCCATTCCGATAATTACTTAACCCTATGTAAGAAGTTTCACATTCAACCACTAGTTAATCGCCGACGTATGACTGACTGCACATTCTTGCTAAGAATTATCTCGAGTGAAATTGACTGCCCCACTCTTCTCCAAAAATTATGTTTTAATGTTCCTCAAAGGTCCACAAGGTTTAACCTACCACTTTCTGTTCCGTTAGTCTCTTCAAATTACAGACAAAATTCTTATATGGTGCGAGCAAATAATGATTTCAATAAATTGTGCAAGGAGTTCTGTCTTGATCCATATACTATTAAGAGCAATAAGACAAGAGAGCTGCTGAACCTCAAGTTTTTTCAAATGTAACTAATTACTTAAGTAACATTAATTTGTTTATTAGTATTGTTTGCTAAAGTTTCTGTCACAAATTTAGAGCTATTCGTGAAAACCTGTAATTGGCTTTATATTGCTTACATTACTTTTATTCTCATAAGTGTAGCTGTTGGTTTTCCTTACAAAATAAATAAATAAAAAAATTAAAAAAGAACTTGTGTATATTTCATAGTAATTCATTCGAATGGTAATATAGTAAATACTCTAAGTAGCGAACTATCATGAAGTGGCATTTCTTTTGATGACGGCATTAGTTCTGATTTTGGACACATGTCAAACGATCCTTGTCGCACCCTATCATTAATATGCGGGTATTGCAACTATACCTTCTAGATTTTGGAAAATTAGGTTTATGAGACAAGTTATTCTGTCACACTGTTCGTCAAAGGCCTCCGTCTACAAAATCAAGGCAAGAAATAATAAGTCACACTGCATCATGCGAACTTGTTAACCGGAAGAATAGAATTCCAAAAGTTGTATCCTTACACGCCTGTGAGTTTCCTAACATAAATTGTCGAGATTTATACACACGTTGAAGGCTCATAAACTTCTATCTATATCATCACAACAGATTCCTTGCGGGGTAGGCAGAGAGTACAAAATTTTTACAGCTCATAAACTTAACTAATAATGTACTATTTAATTTTATAACTTTGACTTCTCTTAACAAAATAAAACTATTCTTAGGAATATATAGCGGCTTATTTTTGATTTTTAAGTCACCGACCGACGTTAAGAGTGCTTTGCAGCACTCATGGTCACGGATGGGACTGAGATATTTGACATTCAAAAGTCATTATACACATACATAATATAAACCGTTATGAAATCCGAAAATAGTTTTGTTTCATGTGTAAAAATTGCGCAAATCTAAGAACTAAATAAATCTATCTATCTATATCATCACGCCAGATCCCTTACGGGGTAGGCAGAGAGTACAGAGTTCCAACAGGCTCTTTCCTTACATACCTCTCTGGCTTCCTCTACTCTCATAGTTCGTCTCATACACGCTCGCCGGTTACGGAGACTCCTGACTTGTCCTTCAGATAAGACCTGGTCTATTTGGTCATGGTAAGATAGTCTAGGTCTTCCCCGGTACCTACATCCCTCCACTTTCGCATTGTATATCAGTTTTGTCATTCTTTCTTCGGACATTCTTTCTATATGCCCAAACCAACGGAGCATACCATTTCTCAACTTTACACCGATACTCTCTTTCATACCTATTTGCTATCTTACTACGCTGTTGCGAATACGGTCGGTCAGCTTCACTCCGCACATCTTCCGCAGAGCTCGCATTTCCACCGTATTTATCCTACTTTCATTCTCCTTCTTACATACCCAGCTCTCGCTGCCATACGCGTGCGTTGGGACAAGCACTCCATTATGTATGGCCAGCTAAATAAAATGCTATGTGAATGAGTTCTGATCTAGTTTTGGCTGTATATACATTGTGAAAGCCGCGCAATCTATCAGACAAGGTCTACACAACTTTGGAAGTTCTAAGGCTGCTCAAATTGGGCTGTAGTTAAGTAACTTGTTGCTCATAACACACTGCTCAACAGACCGAGCAGTCACTGGAGAGGCCACTTTATCTCTTTTGCGTACAAACTTGTTCGTAAGTTCACGTTCTGATAAACTTTGCGTACGCACTCGTGTGAAGAATGTAGTTTCAGTATGTTTATGTATAGTTGAATGAAGTGAAGTTTATTCTCTTTCTTTGTTTGGGTAGCTAGTGTTTTGTTTAGTTTGCATATTTACTAAGAATTACTTGCGCATGATTTTATTAATCTACGTCGTATAAGTTATATTTATGCAAAATAGATCATGAGTGACATTGAATTTCTATTGTAAAGATTAAGGCAAGGCCTACAAATGTTTGATATTAATTAATTAGTAGTATTTTCAAAGAGTAGGTGGCCACAAACCTTCCACCACCAATTGTACCGGGTCTGCGTGTAAGAGTACGACCTATTTACTCTGTCTCATCCCAACCTTTGAGAAAAAGCCTTCGGTCAGCAGTGGGGCAAAATATCATCATCATTTCAGCCTATACCTGCCCACTGCTGAACATAGGCCTCCCCAATCGCTTTCCAGCGTAACCGGTCCGATGCCACCTGCATCCAACGACTTCCTGCGATTTTCACAAGATCGTCGGTCCATCTGGCAGGCGGTCGTCCCACGCTGCGCTTGCCAATACGTGGTCTCCACTCTAGAATCTTTCTGCCCCAACGCCCGTCCGATCCTCGCGCTATGTGGCCAGCCCATTGCCACTTCAGCATGCCAATCCTGAGGGCTATGTCGGTGACCTTGGTTCTTCTACGAATCTCCTCATTCCTGATTCGATCACGTAGAGAAACGCCGAGCACAGCTCTTTCCATAGCTCGCTGAGCAACTTTGAGCTTTTTTATGAGACCTATTGTAAGAGACCACGTCTCTGATCCATATGTCATCACTGGTAACACACATTGACTAAAAACTTTAGTCTTTAGGCACTGAGGTATTTTGGATGAGAAGATGTTGCGCAGTTTCCCGAACGCTGCCCAGCCGAGTTGGATTCGTCGATTGACCTCTCTCTCAAAGTTGGACCTACCTAACCGGACTGCCTGTCCCAGGTAAATGTATTCGTCGACAACTTCAAGAGTAGAGTTCCCAACGGTGAGTGCGGTGGGTACGACATGGACATTAAACATTATTTTTGTTTTGTCCATATTCATTTTAAGACCCACTTGTTGGGATACTCTATTGAGGTCACCGAGCATTCGTCCTAGATCTTCCAGCGACTCCGCCATGACCACAATGTCGTCGACAAATCGAAGGTGAGTGATGTATTCGCCATTGATGTTGATGCCAAGTCCTTGCCATTCCAAGAGCTTGAAGGCGTCCTCTAAGGTGGCCGTAAACAGTTTCGGAGAAATGACGTCTCCCTGTCTTACTCCTCTTTTTATGGGGATCACCTTCGTGCACTGCCCCTGTACTCGGACTGACATGGTGGCGTTATTATACAAGCACTTCAACACTTCGATGTACCTATAGTCAATGCGGCATCGCTGGAGAGATCTAAGAACCGCCCAAGTCTCGATCGAATCAAAGGCTTTCTCATAGTCCACAAACGCCAAGCATAGTGGCCGATTATACTCCTCAGTCTTCTGTATAACCTGCCGCAGCGTATGTATGTGGTCTATGGTACTAAAACCTTTCCGGAAACCGGCTTGTTCGGGAGGCTGGAAGTCATCAAGCCTTCGTTCGAGACGATTCGTAATGACTCTCGAAAACAACTTATAAACATGGCTCAGCAGTGTGATGGGCCTATAGTTCTTCAATAAGGTGTTATCACCTTTCTTGAAAAACAGCACCACCACACCCCTGTTCCATGCTTCCGGCGTTTTCCCTTCAAGCAAGACGGAATTAAATAGCCTCTGAAGGACTTTAAGTACCGGCGATCCGCCCGCCTTCAGAAGTTCTGCAGTAATTCCGTCTTCACCCGGCGCTTTGTTGTTTTTAAGTTGTTTGAGAGCCATCCTAATTTCGCACAGGCTGATGTCCGGGATATCTTCAGTGCAGTGTCGGGTTAGCTTGGCTCTTGGGTCTTTTACCAAGTCAACAACAGGTTTAGCTACTGAGGTATATAACTGTCCATAGAACCTCTCTATCTCCCTGAGCACCTCTGACCTATTTGACGCAAAATATACTGATTTATAATTTATTTTCATCACCTACTTGATTACTACCTAACCTGGTGTAATCTGATTTACATACATACATACGCTCACGCCTTTATTACACGGGGGTAGACAGAGACTACAGTTTTTTTTTTTTTTAGGCCCACACTAGAATTTATTCCTGTGTCGTGGGTGCGTTTACAAACATGAAAATTCACATACACAAATACCCACACTGAAACGAATAATTGTGGATCACACAAAGATTTGTTCCGTGCGGGAATCGAACCCGCGACTTTTAGACACAGTGGGCGGAGCGACTTAAGCTCTTAACCACTGCGCTAAATCGTCCGTCAAGTTCGCTACATACTGCGATTTTGACATATATACCTCTTTCGTTTATTTACATTCATGCATTAACGGTTATTTAAACCCATCCCAAGTAAATCCTTGCCAATATAAAAAGGGTGTTGACTGTTCCCACCATGTTTGTTTTCAAGAAAAAGTTAACAAACAGCTGTGATGAAAGAATAACGTTTTTCCGCGGGTCCTGTGTCAATATTTGAGGACATTATATAGGACAGAGGGTCTTACGGCACTGACGCATTGCCAAGGGATCTGAGAAGGTTGTGGTATAATGGACATTTCTTTTACTTACCTTTTTACATATTAAAAAACATATGTTTATCCAAAGGTTGTTTGGACTTCCCTCCCGACGTGAGTTAAAATTTGCGTAGGTTGTGTTGAATGTAAGCCGGTTCGTCAACTGGATTAAGTTGCCTCTCAAGTTCATGTGTTGAGATTGACCTTGCTATTCCTTAAATTTCATTTATGCATTTTACATCACGCCAGATCCCTTGCGGGGTAGGCAGAGAGTATAGAGTCTCAACAGGATCTCTCCTCACAGACGTCTCTGGTTTCCTCCACTCCCTGTCTGTTCGAATATTCCCCTAAATCTTTGCACGCCCATTTTACTCTTGATCAATTATTTTGAAGAAACGTGGCCTCACATAAGAAATTATTTCTATGTTGTGGGTGAGTTTGGGTGGGTGGCTCACGTGATATTTACATGTACAAACACCCAAACTGAAACAAATATGTATTAACGTTCCCCTTATTTCCCTTTTGCAGGAAATATCGAAAAATTGTACATTTTGAATTAAAGATATTTTTAAAATTGAAAAATCGAAAGGCAACTAGATGCGATGCAAGATTTTTCTTTTTTTTAATTGGTTCGGAAATTCACTTACTGTGATGGCCGAAGAAGAAGCGCATTGTATAAGAATGTTTTGCATCAAAAATCTTTATATCTGAATAACAAGCGCCAAATATAACTTCTTCTTCAGCCGAAAGACGTCCACTGCAGGACAAAGGCCTCCCCTAAAGACCGCCACAATGACCGGCTTTGTGCTGTACGCATCCAACTTCTACCCGCGACCTTCACCAGGTCATCGGTCCATCTTGTAGGGGGCCTACCCACTCCACGTCTTCCGGTACGTGGTCGCCATTCGAGAACCTTTCTGCCCCAACGGCCGTCAGTTCTACGAGCGATGTGCCCCGCCCACTGCCACTTAAGTTTAGCAATTCTGAGTGCTATGTCAGTGACTTTTGTCCTCCTGCGGATCTCCTCGTTTCTGATTCGATCCCGCAGGGTAACCCCGAGCATAGTTTTCTCCATCGCCCTTTGGGTGACCTTGAGCCTTCTTATGAGGCCCATCGTAAGCGACCATGTCTCAGTGCCGTAAGTCATCACTGGCAGCACACACTGGTCAAAGACTTTTGTTTTGAGACACTGCGGAATTTTGGACGAGAAGATGTTACGTAGCTTCCCGAACGTCGCCCAACCGAGCTGGATACGACGATTGACCTCTTTCTTGAAGTTGGACCTACCTAATTGGATTCTTTGTCCCAGGTATATATAATCGTCAACAACTTCGAGCGTAGAGTCTCCAACCTTTATAGAAGTTGGTACTACATGGACGTTTGACATTATCTTCGTCTTGTCCATGTTCATTTTAAGACCTACTTGTTGAGAGACTCTACTGAGATCGTCAAGCATGGTACTGAGGTCTTCCAGGGTATCCGCCATGAGCACGATATCATCGGCAAATCGGAGGTGAGAGATGTACTCGCCGTTGATGTTGATACCTAGTCCTCTCCAGTCCAGAAGCTTGAAGACATCTTCCAGCGCGGCGGAGAACAGTTTCGGGGATATAACGTCTCCCTGTCTCACACCACGCTGCAGTTGAATAGGTTTCGAGCTCCGGTCCTGAAGGCGGACTGACATAGTAGCGTTTTCGTACAAACTCTTCAGCACCTCGATATACCGGTAGTCAACTTGGCACCGCTGGAGAAACTGTGGTACAGCCCAAGTCTCGATCGAATCAAAGGCCTTCTCATAATCCACAAACGCTAAGCATAGTGGCAGGTTATACTCTTCAGTCTTCTGTATGACCTGTCGCAGCGTATGAATGTGGTCTATGGTGCTGAAGCCTTTTCGGAAACCGGCTTGTTCGGGAGGCTGGAAGTCATCTAGTCTGCGCGCGAGACGATTCGTGATGACTCTCGAAAACAGTTTATAGACGTGGCTCAGAAATGAGATGGGTCTATAATTCTTCAAGAGGGTTTTATCACCTTTTTTGAAGAAGAGAACCACCACACTTCCGCGCCATGACTGTGGCGTTTTGCCCTCGAGGATGACGGTGTTGAATAGTTTCTGGAAAGCCCTCAATATCGGCTTTCCACTAGCCTTGAGAAGCTCGGCTGTTATACCGTCATCGCCTGGCGCCTTGTTGTTCTTGAGCTGTTTGAGAGCCATACTAATCTCGCACAGACTGATGTTCGGGACGTCTTCGGTATAGTGTCGGGTCAATTTGGCTCTTGGGTCTATGGCCGGATTGCAGACAGGTGGTTGTACTTATGTATATAGCTGGCCGTAGAACTTCTCAACTTCCCTCAAGAGTTCCGGTGTAGAGGATACAATCCTGCCGTCTCCGGTCTTCAGCTTACTCAACCGGCTCTGGGCGATAGACAGATCCCTTGCAAACACTTTAGGGCCTTTGTTGCGCTCGATAGCCTCTCTTATTTTTTCAGTATTATACTCGCGTACATCGCGAGTCAGAGACTTATAGATCTGCCTATTGAGTCGCTGGCATTCGGAAACTTCTTCTGGAGACTGCAAGATCATCCTGCGTCTTTCCTCCATAAGCTTGAGGGTAACGCCTAAAAGCTTTTTGGTTCTTTTTGTACGGTGGGTTTTAAAGAACTTGAGCCCGACCGTATGGACAGTTTCCACTACCCCGCTGTTATAATGGTCCACGTTTATGCACTCACCTAGACCTTCGAAGCGGTTCTGCAGTTCGAGCTGAAAGCTATCGGGCTCCTGAATCTGGACAGGTGCTGGACGAAGTGTAGACTTCATCTAGACCTTTCAAGCTTGAAGTTGATATTCAATGTGTCTCTTACTAGTCGGTGATCACTTCCAGTTTTAACTGCGTTGATCACAGAGACATCATTGAATATGTGCCGCCTCGTCGACATTATGAAGTCTATCTCGTTTCTTGTAACACCATCGGGGCTGACCCAGGTCCATTTACGGTGTTCCCGCTTCTGAAAGAAGGAGTTCATCATAAAGAGTCCCTCCTTCTCCATGAAGTCAGCCAGCATTTGGTCCCGGGGATTCCGTTGTCCAGTACCAAAGGTTCCCACTGTCAGCTTATCGTCGCCTCGTCTGCCCAGTTTCGCGTTACAATCCCCCATGACAACGGTGTAGTGAGTTTTAGAGGTATGTATGGCTCTAGATATATCCTCATACATAGCCTCTACCTCATCGTCGGGGTGTGTTGAAGTCGGTGCGTATACCTGTATAATTTTTAGTGAATACATTTCAGTCATTTTGAATATCAGGTACGCTACCCTGGTCGACACACTCTCGATCTTGACAACGTTGTTCACGAGAGACCTGTGGACTATAAACCCGACACCACCCTGGGACTGCTGGTCGCCCTCCCGGAAATAGAGCAAGTTACCGGATTTAAGTGTTATCGAGTCCTCACCCTCTCTTTGGACTTCAGATAATCCTGTAACTTGCTCAATTCTTCCTCTAACTCGTCGATCTTTTCGTCAGTTCGCAGTGTGCGCGTGTTAAAAGTTGCCAGGGCCAATGGTCTTCGTTGTCTTGGATTCTTAGCACCCCCTGCCCCGCCGTTACCGTGGCTGCTACCGTGGCCAGGACTAGCGGGGCCGCCGGGGACTGGGGGCCGTTTAATATTTGTGGATCTCATTAGGGGGATGATGCCATAATCGCCACGCTTGGCAGGCGGGTTGGCGATCGCAGTATAGCGTTAGTAGGTATTAAGAGGACGCTGCTGCCCATCCTCTCGTCTTACAAGCCTCATAGGCACCACTTACGGCACCTGTGGGCTATGATCTCCTAGCAGTTACCCAACTAACTAGGGCTTTGGGTGCTATGTGTATCGCCATTCCAGAGAGTGGTGCCCTGCTTCCGGCAACACTCAGCCCAAGCGAGCCCTCTTTCGGTGTGGCACCAGAGTTCTGCCTCGCTTGAACTACCGCTTGCGGTATTTGTTGCTGGATTTGGTCGCCTCTTACGACCCGCTGTTAGGCCAGCATGCGGTGGGGAGACTGTATTCTTGATCCGTCCCCACACGGAATAAATATAACTTAGCATGAACCTATTGACGATAGAGGTGTCTGTGTTATATCCAAATTTTGTCAAGGTGCTTTTGCTCCTAATATGACTGGGACTAAGCCTGAGCGTTAGCGTAACGCTATTCAATAATATCATATATTTTAAACTACAATTTTATTAAATTAAATTAACTTAAATAAAGATAAAAGTGACACATTCACACTCAGCCCTAATTTGGATATATTTTGTGTCCATGTCGCTACAAAAAACAGACCCTTAGTCGAATAACTACTAGATAATAGGTTTCAATTTGACCTTAATTTCTTACATTCGTTACACTGTTAATAAAATACTCGCGGAATAGTGTTTTTGGCAATTCGTTTCCCAATATGCAGTAAGTACTCGATATTAAATAACGTCGCCAGTGTTATTTAGTTTTCAATCCATCGATAACATTTGCTTCAATATGTGTTGTTGTCACGGTTGTTAAATTATTAATAAGTATTTTTAGATTTATAGGTACGTGAATTTGTGAAAGTAATCAACTATACTAGAGGAGGAATTGAAGCTCCGAAACATGATAGTGTATTAAAATTAGTACTATTATACTTAAGAACAAAAATTTCTCAACTGAATCCTCTTTCTCTCCTTGCCTCTCTATTCAAAATCAAAATCGAGAGTTTTTATTCATGTAGACCAAAATAATATTTATGAATATTTAAGAGAGAAAGCTAGTAATTACTTAAGACTACCATCCGGTCGGAATATTATTCCTGTGGAGAAGAATTCAAGAAACTTCACGGTTTCTCTTTGTAAAAAATTAGTTGTACAATTCGTTTATGTACATTCCATATATGGGGTACGGGAGAACAATGCCGAACCAGCTAGATAGGTTTACATATTAATTAATTATTATAAATTATTATTATTAATATATAATACTATATTATATATTATTAAACTTATTATTAGTATTAAGTAATGAGAAGATTTCTATTAAATTGAAATTCATTTTAAGATTCTCAGTCTATTTAATACATTGAATAACTTAAGAAATTGAATCCTCAACTCCACAGAACCTAGATGAATTCCTTTGCCCAATCCATTTTCACTTAATACCTTCATAATGCCTTCATCTATTTATCTATATGTAACATCACGTCAGATCTCTTGCGGGGTAGTTAGAAAGAATAGAGTTCCAACATGTACAGACTTACTAGCTTCCTCCACTCTCATACTTAGTCTCATACAGGGTCGCCGGGTACAGAGACTTTTAACATGCCTTAGTACCTTCATTAAGACCTCTGAATATTTTCCAAGAATTTCAAAGGCCAACACTGGCCAAATATGCTCCTAATAATGCGGTGCGACCTCTTATGATTCTAAATTGCTGTCCTCATTACGTAATATATCATTGTGGGGAAATATCACTGCCCTGGAAACTAACGACCTACTAAATGACTGTGCACTCTCGCTCTACTCTATGTTTTAAAAAATAAGGTTAGTTTTCCTATATTTAGGATGTTCAGCTAATTTTGTACTCGCACAAACCTTATTGTCGCCGAAGTATAGCGGCTAGTAATTTAGTTCTAGATTCTGTTATGCTTTGGATTAAGGTCACAAATATGCGCGAATATTCACTGAATGTTTACGATTTGTTTTGTGATGTTCCGTTTATCTGAGATGACAAATTCTAATCCGGGTTTACGGCAGGTTTAGTGTAGGTCGTGTGAGATTTTGAGGCAAACTGAATTTGCTATAAATACTCCTGTTCTTCCCTAGAGGGGATGTAGAGGTGTCTACATTATTTCCAAATCAAGCCAAGATATTTTTGGCTATAATATGTCTGGGAATTCTGTAGTCTTTGAGTATATTGAGTATGTTTATGGTATGTACAAAAAAAATGTTTGAAAGATACGTTCAAACATTTTTTTTGTATTAATTATAATGGAAGTGGTTTTTTATTAAGAGACTCGTAGACTTGTAGAACTGTGATTTTTTAAGCGATTTAAGCAGCGTTCGGTTCGGTCAGTTTGAAATATGTGACCGTTTGTAGCAATTCTATTTTCGAGTGTCTCCTTGCTTTGATAAGCTCGCTTGGTTCCGGAGGCCATTCAATGTCTGTTGACGTTACGTCGATTTAAAAGTCTTAAGGCAGCTTGATAAATTCCAACAGCAAGTGGCTACAAACGAGCCTCTACCTCTGAACTGGGTTTGCGTGGAGTATGACCTATTTTCTCTCATCTGGATTTGTAAGAGAAAGCGGTTGTTTACAAGTGTGAAGTATAGGTTGAATTATATAATTCGGTCACGCCTATATTCTCCAAGCGGGGGTGGCAGTGGTGTACTGTGTAGACCCACTTTTCGCCAACGATCTTAAGTCCCATATAATATTATACCCCGGTATCGGTTCGGTGCCCGCATAATATCAGACACCGAACTGATACAGGATTTTTTTCTATCGAAAAATTACATTGTTTTTGACCCAGGATTTGAACTTAGAACCTCGTGATCGCTACGCGCATTATTGGGCTCTTTTTTTTACGTGTGTAAATCCTCATGGACTTCTGCAAGCCTCGAGAGAAGCTAGCGGGGCATGTCGGACTCTTACCGACTAAAACTCCACGGTGGCCGGCATCGACACTTCGGGGAGGGGCACGTGAAGGACGCTTAGGGCCCCCGCCCTAGCACCCCATGACCTCCAGGGCCCCTCTGCGGATATTGGTACAGGGCCCCCGCCAGATGTTACGGCGGATGATACAAGTTAACCCGTATTATAAAGCCCCGGGCTATTGGGCTCGGGGGCCTGGGCGGGCTGTGCCTCCGCCACGGCATCGTCGCCTTCGCCGGTCGCTCGGTCTCCTCCTTCTGAGAGATTACTGTCTCGCAGAAGGAGGATACGGTCCCCTACGCCGATTCCCCTGCCAGCATAATCGCTACTACTGCCGGCAGGAAGAGGTCTGCTCCAATCCAGTCGACCAGGATCCACCGCTCGGAGGCCCACGCTGGGCACTCAACGGGCGTGTGTTCTGCGGAATCCCGGTCCCCACCACAATGGTGATAGGTGGTGGTCCGCTTTGGCCGACGACGCGAATCCGGTCATAGACCCTCGCGTCCATGTCCGCCAGGATATCGAGCGGCGGAAAGCGTGCCAGGAGGGTTGCTGCTTCGAAGGATATGGTCCGGTATCCTCGGGCGATGCGGATGGTGATCTTGCGCTGCAGGCTATAGATCTTGATCCTGCAGCGCCCGACGCCCGACAGTCAGTGTGACCATACGGGCGCCCCATACAGGGCCACCGATCGCACGACCCCCCCCCCCCCCCCCGTAGAGGCGGCATACCTCCTCTGACGGTCCCCCGAGGTTGGGTAGCAGTCGATGCATGGCACCCACTACCCTCTTGAGTCGAGGCACTGTTCAGGGTGAGGCCCAAGTACTTAAGGTACCGCACCACCCGGACTCGCGAATCTCCGACACCAACCCACGAGTCAGGCGGTTCCCTGCTACTAGGCAGTTTATGGAACCATAGCGCCTCGTTCTTATGAGGTGCTATCTGCAGGCCCAACTCGCGAATTTTGGCGACCTCTGCCCCAAGCTCGGCGAGCCCAATGGTCCTCTCGAAAGTGTTCCTCTCAGCGACTATTAGAGTGTCGTCGGCGTAACAGACGAAACTGACGCCAGGGGGGAGATCGACACGCAAGACTGCAGTCTTGCGTGTCGATCTCCCCCCTGCGGTCGATACATCGTAGGCGACGTTCCATAAGTGGGGGCCCAACACAGAACCCTGTGGAACCCCGCAAGACACCTCCCTCCGGTGCAGTGTACCATCCTGTCCGATGTACTGAATGTACCTGTCGCGCAAGTAGTCCTCGACCACGGCTTGCAGGTACGGAGCGATGCGGTGATGTTCTAGCGCCCCCCGGTTCGCGTCCCAGGGCAGGGAGTTGAAGGTGTTGACGATGTCGAGACTTATCGCCAACGCCAATCCACCCTGGGATAAGGCCTGCGCCGACAGGGAGCGGAAGCAAAGAATCGCGTACACTGTCGAGCGCCCCTGTCGGAGGCCGGACTGGCTGTCAGCTAGGTTGGGACCGACGCGCGACGGATGTCTGCTGAGACGGGCGGCAAGAATTCTCTCGAACAACTTGCCACCCTCGTCTAGCAGGCATATCGGATGGTACGCAGAGGGAGAGTCTGCAGTGCTGCCTTCCTTCTTCAAGAGGACCAGGCGAGCCTCCTTCCAGGCCGTGGGGAACTTGGCATGTCGGAGGCAGCTGTTGAACAGTCGCCTCAGCCTGTCCCCCAGGGTGGCCAGAGCGATCACCCATGCCCGCCCTGGTATACCATCGGGGCCGGACGCGGTGCGAGTACGCAAGCGGCTGACGGCTCGGTCCAGCTCCTGTTCGAACACCCCCAACTCGTCGGTGTCAATGGCCGACGACACCGTTGGGGGGACTGAGGGACTGCCCCGGACTGTCGGAAATAGTGCGTCGATGATCCGACGCATCAGTTCGGGGTCTAGGGTCTCCGTCAGGGGGGCACCCAGGGGCGAAGCTTGTCCAACACCACCCTGTAGGGGCGCCCCCATGGATCCCTATCGAGTCCCCCTAGGAGCTCCCTCCAGGACCGAGACCTGGCATTCGCAATGGCGATGTCGGAGCGCCTTTGTAGCCGTTAGATAACGCTCGTATGCTCCGGCCTTCTCCACCTCGGTGGCTCGCCTTTTTCTTCGGGCTCTAGTGTACTGGCGACGCGCGCGCAAGCAGACTTCGCGCTATCTGCTGCGACCAAGAATACACTGCCGTTCGCTTGGGGCAGCTGGTCCGGGGCATGGCGGCATCACATATCGCCGTCATCGTGCCCTGGAACCAGGTCGCCTCCCTTTCCGGATCGGACCACCCCTCACCGGTGTTTTCTGGCCATGTCACGATGCTAGCTGCAGCTTCGAGAAGATCTCGATTAAGCCGCTTGAAAGACCAGCGTTGCGGGGGGCTGCCTGCACGGTGGCTGGGGCGGTCCGGTGGACGGAAGGCCACAACGAAGACGATGTGGCGGTGGTCGGATAGTGTGACCACCTCTTCCGCAACGCGCCACCCCGACAGCGTGCTCATGGCAGAGGGAGTTGCCGACGTTAGGTCAACGACCGACTCCCCCTGCCATCGCACGCAAGTGCTGACGGACCCTCGGTTCACGAGCCGGAGGTCCAGCCCAGCCGCCCCAAGTTAGTTTTCACATTTTTATATAGCCGAAGGCATAGTCAGAGATATTTTGAATATATTCGGTGATCATTATTCAAATATGCACACTTCATTAATGCAATTTTGTCTGGAGCAACGTACCAGATAAAAAAATATACAGATGGAGTAGTTAACCACCGTCAATTTTAATTACAAACTTTTCAGTGTTTGTTTGTTCACTTTTATCCATAACGTTGGTGATTTTCACAAATTCCCGGTAATTTCAGTGAAAATTTTTATTACTTTTTTGTAGTTATATAGATTTTTTTATGGAATCAGCATAATACAATTTTTGTACACTTTTATGAACAATCAGAGTAGAATGAAAGCAATGAAGGAAAACCTTTGACCAGTAGTGAGACCTAAAAGGAGTAACAGCAGTCTGGAGTCGGTTCGCCTTCACTAACATTGTGGCCTGGAGTATTGCTGCTTTGTAGACACATTCTGACCACCGTATTTGGGGTTCTGATTTGGTCATGCTCACTTAAAGGTCTTTTCTTGCGGTAGCTGTCTGCCACAGGTCACTTCCTTCTCTCCAATATGGTCGAGGGGAGTGATGGTTGTTCCAGTAGTCATACTCGTGAACGGGTACTGCTTATTGGTACTGATCTAACCGGAATCCTTTAGACACTTGCTCTTTAGAAATAAAATCATTAATAAAATATAATAAGAGACGACACACAAAGCCAATTCGATAAAGATATCGAATTTCATAAGAATCCCCCGTCAGTACCGAAATATTTCTTGTTCTTTTTAAGATACTTTTAACTAAACGCACACATTCTATACTTTACCGCCAAATTAGTTTGTTTTCGTATACAATGAAATTATGAAATTGTCGGACAGCAGGCCGCCGTCACCGACAGAGTGGCAGGATGACGGATGCACGCTCGGTGACGATTTATGTATATCACGCGGATATGACGGAGCGCGGGAGATCCGTCACATCCGCGTGATACGGTTTAGATGTTTAAAGGTTGATCAATATGAACCTTTTGTAGACGATACAAATAATATTACCTAATGTAGCAATGTAGGTCTATATAATATTGTTGTGATAATGAATTTAAAAGTTTGAATTGATCTAAATGTTTAAGTCTGCGGTAATCAATGCCCTGGGAACTTATTACAATCTCTCACTGTATTATTATAATAATACTTTGCCGTATGAAGGAAGTAAATAAATAATTAATTATGACAAATTAAGACTACAATGATACTTCTAATAATCAAGCTAACATAACCTATGTTAGTTTGATCCTACCAATAATTTACCTGACTTTTTATCACATTTTTCTTGAGTGAACTCTTTCCGCAAATTCTAAACCATAGTCCGCTATAACCCAATTATATCCGTTTCCTATACAATAAAATTGTCAGGCAGCTGGTTGCCCTCGCCGACAGAAGGACCGGATGAGGGATACACGCCCGGCGACGATTTATGTTGCATGTATGTGGCGGCGCGCGAAAGATCTGTCATGGGTAGGTTTAGACGTTTAAAGGTTGATTGGGATATCTGTTTGATATTGTTGTGATTGTAAATATAAGTTTTGTTTAGTTCATTAAGTACTCTCTAATTGTTGTAATGCACATGAATTCAAAAGATTTAATTTGTCTAAAAGAGTAGCAAACGGAGTGATATAATCTATAAAATAGTAGAAGAATTATTTTTCATGTGTAGTTGTAGGGATGTATTTAAAAGCGACGAAAAAAACAAAATACTGTAATATGAACGACGGACAGTTCAGAATAAGTATACCTACGTATGTTCATAGTATTCTGGATGACTCTTGTTGTTTCGATAAAGTAGAATGAAATGATCATATGAGTATATTTTACAATATATAAAAAACAGTATGATTGGTAGAATTACTTGGTAGTAATAAGGTATGCTAAGTATGGCAGCCGGCTTGCATCTTATATCAGTATATCATATATATCATCATCATATCATAATATGAACATCTGTTTACCTCTTAGAAGAAAACAAGCGAAAGAGGTATTAAAAAACATATTACTACCAATTGAATTAAACCTAGAATCTAAAAGTTCTTCAACCAACCCTCAATTCTACGTCCTTATAAAGTGACGTCATCAATATTTAATAGCCAGCTTCATTACCCCCGCTGTAGTCACGTCTAGAATTTCTCATTTCCTCTCCATTCTGGCGTAATTATAGTTACCGAGCGCTCCAGCCTTCACCCAATAAACGACGATATAAAAAGTCTTTAAGGCATCAAATACATGACCTACATTATCGTACGAAGTGAAAATAGTAAAAAGACCGATAAAATTAACAAAACTCATTTATTTGTATAGGCCGATACAATAGCTCTTACAGATGATGTAAGTGATTTTAGTAATGGTTGGGTTTTTTATACTAACAATGTGTGAAGAATAGGATTTATAGATCAATTTTACTAATTTTAATTTTACTTCCTCCTGTGGGTCAGATGATGCTTACCATGAAAATACAAATCCTACAGAAATGAATGACATGTTTGGTCAGTTTCGATACCAAAGTATTTTAATGGTATATTGTCAGCTGAATTGGAACCACTTCCTCTAGAATTGTAAAACATAATGCAAGTAACTATCATATTAGACCTAGCTCTCAGCAAATCTGCACAAACTAATATTGAAACTACTGTAATCTTAGTTTTAGTAAAAAAGCAAGGGCTAATTAATATTTCTGAATCAAAAATGTTCTAACAACGTGCCTACCAACAGGTGAAGGATATCAGTTTACTGGATAAAAAAGCGGCTTCGACCGTCATCGGACATAGTTTCTCGTCACGGTACCGATGAAAATCCTTCGTATGCCTCGGGCTTAGAACTAAGGCTCCCAAGAATACCTATAAATCACAAGTTAAGAACTAGATTCAGGGGTTGTTTGGAATTCAGGTCGGGTGTTGGGATCCATGCTTCTTTTTTGAATTGGCATTTTCCTTTTACTATTGTTTTGTATTAATTTTAGTAAACAGAAATTGACTCAATCCAAGTGTTTTGATGAGATTATTGGAAAAGTTTCCTCTATAAAAGACCTGGGGTCTTTCAAAGAGTTTTCACTTCCAAGAAGAAATAAATAAAACGCTGTAACAACTGAAATTCAAATATAATAAGATTCAAAACTGTACATATTATGCTCATACGTACGTAATAAAATTCTTCATGCTCTTGAAAATGCTTCAAAAAGGTGGTTAGAGGCGTCACGTATAAGAACACTCCATTATATTTCAAACTAATACATAATAGATAATTTCTAAGGGAAACATTTTTTGAATAAAATAGTTTCTTTAAAAAAAACATTTCTAATAGTAACAATGTTCACAAAAAGAAGATTTCTTCATTAGATATCATTATACAATAATTATCTATTGCAATACAAAAATCCAATATTTAATTTGTAGTTCCAACCAAATGATACGATCTACGGGCTTATGCAGGACAGTGTTCTGGCGTGAGCGACGTAAAATATCAGCTATAAAGTTGACTATTACCTTGGACTAGTACAAACAGCAACAAAGAACGCTAAACTATATTGTTCCCTTTTTACATTATAAATTTTTAAAGAAGATTATTTCTGTTGTTTCTACATTCGTACACAACTCAAAAAAATATTAGTCTTACCGATGTAAAAACTTTGGTGTTCAGAATTATGCGACTTGAGCCATGTTTTCACTCGAGTGACTTGAGTGAATTAGTTTAACTCGGTACTCGTATAAAAATAAACCTTACCCGAGTCCGCTTGCACTTGAGTTACCGAGTCAACTCGGCGCACCAAGTAGATTCGGTGAGCTCTAAATAGACGTCACTTTACTAGTTCACTATGTCACCAGATTATAAACACGTTCAAATTTGCATATTGGTAAGTAAACAAATATGAACTTAGTTTGATTTGTGAAGTGGTTGTGCTAAAATTGTTTGTTCATATTATTTAATAAAGTCTCCTATTTAAAAATGTTTTAACTCCAGTAGCGAAACTCACAACTCGAGTGATAACTTTCACTCGAGTTTCCGGGACTGTAAATAGTGAACCCGAATTACTCGGAAACTCGAGTATAACTCGAGTGACGTAATAAATAACACGAGTAACTGGAGTCACAAAATCCTACTCGAGTCGCATCACTAGTGTTAAAAGCGCAAATTTAATACTTCTTTTTACACATTTCTTATTTAACATTGAAATTAAGAAAAGTTTAAAATTTTAAACTCCCAGTATGAATGACATGTTCACTTCCATACTTCTATATTAATATGAATTCGAAACTGAATTTGTTTGTTTGTCTGTTACGCCTAAACCGCCGAACAGATTTTGATAAAATTCGGCAACGACATAGATTTTATCCAGAGGAAAGACCTACTTTTTGTCTCAGAAAAAAATTAAAGGTGTGAAATACATAATAATAGCTAGTTTATTATAGTTACCATTTTCATTTGGTATATTCAAAGAACGTTTATGGTAACTACACACTCGTATCGTGTTGTCAAGTTATTAGTTTCACGATGTTATCAGCGATGATTATTGGGCTTTTGGTTTTATGGAAGTGCTCCAACATATCAGATACAAATAAAATATTTTTGGTTATCTTTATAATGACTCTACCTACCTATTAATATTATTAGCCTATATTCTTCCACTGCAAAGCGAAGATTTCATATCTATTCTTGTATTTTTTAAATATTTTGTAAGTTGCTACCAGTTATTTTGGTAGGTAAGAGTCAAGCAGCTACCACAGCTCTCACTACCACTCTTTATGGGCCTGCCTTGCTGTCTTATTTTATCCCTTCTCTACTCCTGTACAGTCTATCAACTTACATGTTAAAATTGTTCGTAATTATATTCATCTCATATACTATTTACTACAAAACGCAGTTTTTATCATGCAGTCCATTTTAAATAAAAACATTATGATGAGATAGTGTGGTGGCTAAATATTAATAGTTCCTAGAATCATTAATTTCTATTGTCTAGGCTTATTGTCCTGAACATGTAGATTATAATAAAAAAAAGTTTACCAACTATCACGTAAAGTCCAAATAAATTACTCGGTCGGCGGGCATAATCGTAAATAGCGACTACAAACACGGAACAAATTATCTCGCAAACTATGTGAAAGAACTTAGCTCGTCGGGCGAGAAAAATAATCATCATCATCATCATCATCTCAGCCTATACTTGTCCACTGCTGAACATAGGCCTCCCCAATCGCTTTCCAGCGTAACCGGTCCGATGCCACCTGCATCCAACGACTTCCTGCGATTTTCACAAGATCGCCGGTCCATCTGGCAGGCGGTCGTCCCACACTGCGCTTGCCAATACGTGGTCTCCACTCTAGAATCTTTCTGCCCCAACGCCCGTCCGATCTACGCGCTATGTGGCCCGCCCATTGCCACTTCAGCTTGCTAATCTTAACGGCTATGTCGGTGACCTTGGTTCTTCTACGAATCTAAATTCATTCCTGATTCGATCGCGTAGAGAAACGCCGAGCATAGCTCTCTCCATAGCTCGCTGAGCAACTCTGAGCTTTTTTATGAGACCTATAGTAAGAGACCACGTCTCTGATCCATATATCATCACTGGTAACACACACTGACTAAAAACTTTAGTCTTAAGGCACTGAGGTATTTTGGATGAGAAGATGTTGCGCAGTTTCCCGAACGCTGCCCAGCCGAGTTGGATTCGTCGATTGACCTCTCTCTCAAAGTTGGACCTACCTAACCGGACTACCTGTCCCAGGTAAATGTATTCGTCGACAACTTCAAGAGTAGAGTTCCCAACGGTGAGTGCGGTGGGTACGACATGGACGTTACACATTATTTTCGTTTTGTCCATGTTCATTTTAAGACCCACTTGTTGAGATACTCTGTTGAGGTCACCGAGCATTCGTCCTAGATCTTCCAGCGACTCCGCCACGACCACAATGTCGTCGGCAAATCGAAGGTGAGTGATGTATTCGCCATTGATGTTGATGCCAAGTCCTTGCCATTCCAAGAGCTTGAAGGCGTCCTCTAAGGTGGCCGTAAACAGTTTCGGAGAAATGACGTCTCCCTGCCTTACTCCTCTTTTTATGGGGATCGCCTTCGTGCAATGCCCCTGTACTCGGACTGACATGGTGGCGTTATTATACAAGCACTTCAACACTTCAATGTACCGATAGTCAATGCGGCATCGCTGGAGAGATCTAAGAACCGCCCAAGTCTCGATCGAATCGAAGGCTTTCTCATAGTCCACAAACGCCAAGCATAGTGGCCGATTATACTCCTCGGTCTTCTGTATAATCTGCCGCAGCGTATGTATGTGGTCTATGGTACTAAAGCCTTTCCGGAAACCGGCTTGTTCGGGAGGCTGGAAGTCATCAAGCCTGCGTTCGAGACGATTCGTGATGACTCTCGAAAACAACTTATAAACATGGCTCAGCAGATTCTTCAGTAAAGTGTTATCACCTTTCTTGAAAAACAGTACCACCACTCCCCTGTTCCATGCTTCCGGCGTTTTCTCTTCGAGCAAGACGGAATTAAACAGCCTCTGAAGGACTTTAAGTACCGGCGTTCCGCCCGCTTTCAGAAGCTCTGCGGTAATTCCGTCTTCGCCTGGTGCTTTGTTATTTTTGAGTTGTTTGAGAGCCATCGTAATCTCGTACAGGCTGATGTCCGGGATATCTTCAGTGTAGTGTCGGGTTAGCTTGGCTCTTGGGTCTTTTACCAAGTCAACAACAGGTTCAGCTACTGAGGTGTACAACTGCCCATAGAACCTCTCTATCTCCCTGAGCACCTCTGACCTATTCGACGTTACGTTTCCGTCCTCCGTCTTCAGCTTCGTCAACTGGCTTTGCCCAATAGACGCGTCTCTTGCGAACACTTTGGAGCCCTTGTTCTGTGCTATGGTCTCCTCAATACGCCTTGTATTGAAGGACCGTAAATCGTGACGCAAGGACTTCAGTATCTGTCCATTGAGCTGCCTATAGGACTTAGCATCATCGGAGGTTTGGAGCGTCATGGAACGTCGCTCAGCCATGAGATTTCGGGTGGAGTTAGATAGTTTTTGAGGTCTATTTTTACGGTGGGGCTTATAATACTTGGACCCGACCGTATGGACAGTCTCTACCAGCCTGTTGTTGATTTCGTCCACTGATGCGCTGCTGTCTAGCAATTCGAAGCGGTTTGCCAATTCGAGTTGAAAGTTCTCGGGGTTTTGGATGTGTGCATAAGAAGGTTGGAGCGTAGACTTCATCAGACGCGATCTTTCCATTTTGACATTAATATTTAATGTGCCTCTGACCATTCGGTGATCACTGCCGGTTTTTACCCTGTGAATCACGGAGACATCATTAAATATTTGTCGCTTGGTGCTCATGATGAAGTCTATCTCATTTTTTGTGGAACCATCAGGGCTCATCCAGGTCCATTTTCTATGAGGCGGCTTCCGGAAGAAAGAGTTCATCATAAAGAGTCCCTCCTTCTCCAGATATTCGGCCAGCCTCTGACCCCTGGGGTTGCGCTGCCCATATCCAAATTGCCCCACTCTCAACTCATCATCGCCCCGTTTGCCCAGCCGCGCATTGAAGTCACCCATAACCACTGTAAAGTGTGCTTTGGAAGTATGTATGGCTCTACTAATGTCCTCATACATTACTTCGACGTCATCATCTGAGTATGCCGAGGTCGGTGCGTAGACCTGTATGACCTTCAGCGAATATCTTTTGGATATTCTGAGTATCAGGTACGCTACCCTGCTCGACACACTAGTGATGGACACAATGTTGTCTATGAGTGACTTGTGGACGATAAATCCGACACCACCTTGGGACTGCTGTTCACCCTCCCGGTAGTAAAACAAGTTGCCGGATTTTAAGGTTATCGTGTCCTCGCCCTTTCTTCGGACCTCCGATAAACCAACAATATTCCACCGCAACTTATTTATCTCTTCTTCCAGCTCAACAAGCTTCTCATCTGTCCTTAACGTGCGTGCATTGTATGTCACCAGGGCCAATTTTCGATGTTGGTGGTAGCCGAATCTCTGCCGGAGATTCTTAGCACCCCTTGTCCTGTCGTTACCATAGCTGCTACCGTGGCCAGGACGAACAGGACCGCCGGGGACTAGGGGCCTGGTTTTATTCTTATCTTCCATTTTAATAAATTGGGGGTGTTTGCCATACTCGCCACGCTTGGCAGGCGGGTTGGCGAGCGCAGTTTTTGATGGTAGAAGTGTTAAGGGAACGCTGCTGCCCATTCCCTAGTTTTCCCTTAGTCGCCTTGTACGACACCCGATGGGATGAGATGGGTTGGTCCTATTCTAAGCCGGGAACCACGCGGAGAAAAATAATGCAATATAACATTCACTATTCCACCAAAGAAAAACTAACCTTAAGACAAGATCGCAAAGCAAATATTTCCATGGTAAATTTCTCTCCGTAAGTTGTTTCTGCGTAGACAGTAGCTAGCGCGTCATAATAGTGCCATTAGAAGCAAAATGTCGTTTTTGTTCTCGTTTTGTCTCGAAGTCACCGACACTTTTTTCTGAGACATTTTTATTGTAACTTGTTAGAATAAAGATTGCGTTAATTTATCTGGAATACCTTAGGGTGGATACATGTTCTCTTGTCGTGAAAAGTTATCATAAATTGACCGTGTTGATGCATGCATACTTGTGTGTTATATCTGCCACGACGTGGTACCAAGCCGTAAAGGCTAAGATGGGTTGATAATTTCCAACAGCAGATGGCTTCAAACTTGCCTCCTCCGCACCGCACTGAGTCCGCGTGGTGGAATATGGCCTATTCACTCTTAACTTTATTCGTGAGGAATGATTTTCACCAACAGCAGGTGACTACAAACCTGCCTTTACTAATCTGCACTGGCCCGTTGTTGTGGAGTATGACATATTCTCTTTCACCTCTCTCTGTGAGATAATAATAATATACTACACTGCCCACTACTGGGCAAAGGCCTTCTCTCACAAATCGAGGTGAGAGAGATTAGGTCATACTCCACCACGCAGACCCAATGCGGATTGGCGGAAGCAGGTTTGCGGCCACCTGCTGTTGGAACTTATCAAGTTGCCTAAAAGGCTTCCAGCTTGGCTTATCGACTACCATATTAAGTGGTAACCGGGACCAACGGCACAACGTGCCTTCCGAAGCACGGAGACGCTCGAATATGAAAATACCACAAATGGTCACCCATCTCAGGCTGACCAAGATGAACGGTGCTTAACCTTGGTGATTGGTAAGAACACCGTGGTCGCACAGCGCAACGAGCGCCTCACCTGTAAAATAAGGCCTTTGTCTAACAGTAGGACATTATAGGCTGATTCATGTGACATTCTATTTGTTAATAATTTTCTAGTTCTGCCCTGCTTTCTTCCTACCGCTCAAGTTTAAAACTGGTAACTTAGATGTAATTAATATGCATCATTGGAGTAAACAGTGCATTAGTAATCATTTTGCCCTAGCATAAAATAAGAAAACAAGAATGAGGGCTGATCAATGATACCATAGCGGTATCCGAAGGGTGTCTGAAGGGTGGCAGTTAATCAAATGAAATAATGGTCATTGAGGCGAGAGGTTTTGCTCACAATCCAATGAGCATGGATTCTATGCACCTTTACCTTTTTAGAACAGGCAGTGTAATTAGGTAATTGCCTTGATAGGTTGCTTGGAAAATAATTTTATTCCTCAGGGTGAGATAGGGTTGGCAGAAGTTCAATGTCCAAGCCTAATTGCTGTTGCTTAGTTAAATCTATCACTAAGTTGCAGAAAACTTATTATTAACACTTAATTACCTAAAGCGGCTAACAGACTTATTAATTCAATGTAATATTTGTAATAAATTGGTTAATGCAATGTAATATTTTTTTTTAAAAACCTAGGTCCACACTCGGATATATTCCTGTGTCGTGGGTGCGTTTACAAACATGAAAATTCACATACACTAATACCCAAACCGAAACAAATAATTGTGGGTCACACAAAGATTTGTCCCGCGCCAGACTCGAACCCGCGACTATTAGACGCAGTGGGCAGAACGGCTTAAGCTCTTCACCACTGCGCTAAATCGTCATCGCATTATTTAATAAATTAGCGATTACATTTGATAATAGATTAGCGATTAATGTCAACTTTAAAATTGAAATAACGTCCCTGCAACTGGGTATTTGTCCAATTAAAATAAAGTCTTTAATAGTATGAAAGAGTGATTTGCTAAAACTGATAGTGTAATCTGGCTATAGACTATAATAATACTAATTTGGGAGCATCTCCTTTTCGTGACGTTGATCTAGTGGCGAACGATGCGCTTTGTGATCACGAGGACCTTGGTTCATATCGTAAGTGGGACAAATGTAGGTTTCTACCCTCCCAGTATCAGTCCGGAGTCTAGAATTGTGCCCGGTTTATGTCAATAGCCCATGGTTCTCTTTAATAATCATAAATAATAATATTAAATTAAAAGAACGCAAGGACATAGTGAGCCTATCTGTTGAAAGAGTTATAGAAGTTGCATGTATTGAGTCTAAGCAGTTCATTGTTGTGTGCGTATACATACCTCCTTCTTCACCTTATGATGATTTCGAGCGATTAATGGAGGACATTTTATATAAAACCTCCACTTCAAATAAAGCAGTAGCTATCTGTGGAGACTTTATCGATTTATTAGAAAAGAATATTCTTACTAGGAAGTTCATAACCCTTTTGAGATCTTATAATATGTACAATGTTTTCTTGGAACCTACTAGAGTAACTGCTACTAATGCAACATGTATTGATAATAGTTTCACTAATGTTAGACCTAGGTATTTTATTCTGTAATAAATAAACTAGAATCTGATCCTAGTGGTTAGTTGGTTGTGTTCCCTAGGACTAGTAAGGTTCAAAGGAAAAAGGTTAGCTTTGTCCCAATAAATGTAGGCCGCTTAGAGCGTTTTAAATGCAATTTAATTGCGAGAGTACCCAAGTTGTCCTGTCAGGATGACCCACTGTTCCAATTTAATAACATTTTTAAACCCAAACATGTCATAGTTGGCGATCGTACAGGCTTTAGTGACTGGGCAACCTGTGGTATTTATAAAAGTAGATTGAGGTTATATGAACTTTATGGTGAAAAATCTTATAACCATAAACCAGAATTTATAGAATATGTAAAAAAATATTCTAAAATTTTTAAAAGAGCCTGTTACTGTGCTAAGTCTATTTACTTAAGAAATAAAATTAAACAATCCGGTAATGTAATTATAATGACTTAAAACGTTATTTATAGTGAAACTAGTAGGACAACAGTGAGAAATAGAGACATTAATTTGATATTTGGTGATAAAAATGTGAGAGCAGATCAGGAAGTGGCGAATGAATTTGATTTTTTTTTACTAATATGCCTTTGCTGACTACTAAAACTCTAACGTCGTCTTGTACTTCGGCTGAGTCGCCTCTTAAACAAAATATTTCTGAATGCGGCGCATCATTTGAATTTTACTATAAATACTTTTAATAATCTAAATATTAAAAACACGGTGGACATAAGGGGGCTGTCTGTGAAGACTATTAGTTCTGTAATTCATATTATTGCCCCCCACTTGGCATCTGTGTTCAACGGTTGTGTTGCTCGTGGTGTATTTCCTGATCTTATGAAACTTAGTAGAGTGATTCCTTTGTTCAAATCGGGTAGCACATCAGATCCAAATAACTTTCGGCCTATTTCTGTGTTGCCCACGTTAAGTGAAGTATTTGAAAAAAATATGTTAAATCAGATGTTAAGCTACTTTAGTAGTCGTAAAATATTTCACCAAAACCAGTTTGGCTTCACTAAGAATCGCTCAACTACTGATGCAGGCGTTGAATGGCACCGGGCTAAAATCGGGAGTGACACGAACTTTTCGAGATTAACCGAGCTTTGTCTAACTTCCAGTGTTAATGTCCGTCGCCTGACCTGAATAATAACGAGCCTTGGTGGGATAAACAGCACTTTTATAAATCATGTCGAGCTATTATCGGGCTCTGTGTTATGGGAATGAAGCTTTTAAGCCTGGTAGTTCTGGGTGGTCAAAACAGAATAATTGGATTACTGTACTGTCTTTGTTTTTTTGATATTAAAAAATATGTAATTTTAGGTATATATGTGCGATACGGAAATTAAATAGAAAATGTCCTGCCATTGTTTTACCCTAAATCATAAAAATTAAAATATTGAACTAGTACAAAACTAAATTTAGAATACACATAATTGTTAGAATTCAAAAACACCTTTGGATATAATTTAAGAAGTCCAATCTATTCAATAAATAACGCGTTTTATCGATAAATGTACAAATGATATTCATAAAAGTATATTTAGCATATAATTATTCTAATCAGAGACATTGCGTCCACATACTACTCTGTTAACAGTGATCTTTCTTTCCACTTCACAATCGCTTTCAATGCACGTTTGATAAACATATTACTTCCTAGTCCTTAGTTTATCTTTAACTTATTTTTTAAGACTTAATTCTAAGAAGATGGCCCGATAACTTCAATATCCTATAATACCTCAATCAAAAAACGAGACGAGTTAAACGTGAAGCATCCTTAGTGAGCTTTACATCAAAATTAGCTTATATCTAAAATTAATATCGTTGAAAAGCGACCCTAAAGTACACCAACAAACAAATGCTAAACAAGAAGCGACAGCCATTTTGCTATCGTAAATCCAATTAATCAGTGAACAATCTTTTACCACAGCTTATTTACAGCTGGATAGATGCCTTATCTCGCCATTCGAGGTGAGATAAAATAAGCCACACTACACAAAGAAGATACTATTGGTAAAGGCAGGTATGGTAATCCTTTTAAATTGCAATTAGGCTTAACGACTACTATATTAAGTAGTAACCAAAGGTTCAATATGCCTTTAGAAGACTTATCAGAAAAAAGTTGATGTTAACGTAATGGTGTCCAGTTGATATACCATCCTTTTTATAATAGAAATTTGCTAAATAAAGATAAACATAACAACGTTATTAAAAGGTCAAATTATTCATGCTTAGGTCTCTAAAGCACAAAAATGCTCAAATATGAAAATGCTGCAAACGGTCATCCATCAAATTAACTGAAAAAAACGCGGTTTAGCCTTGGTAATCATTTAGAACACTGCGACCCGCCAAACACATAAAGATGAAAAGCCTAATCACATATGTTGCCTTTGGTACATTTAGCGATCGTCAATTTTATAGCTTTTCAGAATCCAAACACTCCGACTGTACATTTCACTTCGTATATTTTTAAACGCCAAAACGCAATGCTGTCGCTAAGTTGCAGATACACACGTTGGTTAACATCGCGATTGGATCTATTGTGTATCTATCTAGTGAGCCAGCTGTTTTAATGAGCTGTATTTTCACCTAATCATACTTAAGGTACTTAAAAACTCAATATTCGCTTTGAAGAAGAGAAGTGAGCCTCGACATTGTCGAAATGCGGGGATTATTAGATATTTCAGCCGAGTGCGGTGAGGAGGCTCCAGGCGGGAGACTTGTTTGCCCAAAGTTTAGATAGGTCCTCGTTTTGGCAACAAAGAGCGTTTAGATGTTTCTTTCTTTAAAAGGAATGGGAAATCAAGTAGGCTTATATTGTTAATGGCCACTTTACCTTTGGAGTTTATACGCTTCGTGATTGTATGCTTGAAAAGATGGTCAGCCATCTGATGTAATGATTTTATTAAAATCATTCTCATTAGCCTAAGATGTTAAGTGAATAAGCGAAATCTAGCTGTTAATCAAAATTCAAATTATAGGTATATGTGAAATAAAACTATTTTACGGATTTTATCGCGGTTTATTTATTTTTAGTTCCCGACGTTTCGAGTGCTTTGCAGCACCCATGGTCACGGGAGGGACTGAGGTGTTAGACGTCCAATAGGCATAGTTGTTCCGGGGTACCCTCAAACTTCTTAATTATTTTTGTTGTTGTTGGTCCGATCTACGCAGAATGAGCTCACGGTGTCTTGAGGTCTTGCAGTGTTATGCTTGGTTTTGGATTTGATTATATTAATTACCGGATCCCAAGACGATGGAAGCACCCAGCCATCTTCTCTATTAAAATTAGGATGTTTTTTAATTTCAATAGCCTCACGAACCATCCTTGGTAGGAATCGGTGTTCTTTCACGAGGATTTGTGGTCTATCAAATCTGATGTTATGGCGGGTGCGGTCAAGGACATGTTCACAGACTGCAGACTTCTTTGAGCGACGGTGTTTTAGGTCAGCTATGTGTTCTTTAACCCGAGTTTTGACCGGTCTTTTTGTTTGTCCTATATAAGAGAGACCACATTCACAATCAAGCTTGTATACTCCTGCATCTTGTAGAGGGATCTGACACTTGACAGATGGTAAAAATTGACTGATCTTCTTCGGCGGCTTAAAAAATGTTTTAATCGAAGCACGCTTCAAGATGTAGCCAATCTTGTCCGTGACTCCTCTCATGTAAGGTAGTACAGCAGGGAGACGCTCAACTGTGGCTGGTTTCACTCGGTCACTGTGACGTTGGCGTGGGACTCGAAGCTTATTGTCGTGCAGGACTTGCTTGACATGTTGAAGCTCGGCAGCCAGATGTTTCTTGTCACAGATCCCTTGTGCTCTCTGAAACAAAGATTTACCCACGGTAGCTAACTGTGTTGGATGGTGGTGAGATTCACCGTTTAAGTACCTATCAGTATGGGTCTTTTTACGATAAACCGTATGGCTTAAGGTGTTGTTGGGGTTACGGATTACTAACACATCTAGGAAAGCTAGGGAATTATTTGCCTCCAACTCCATTGTAAACTGAATTTTAGGGTTAATGGAGTTAAGATGATTTAGGAATACATGAATTTTGTCAGATGGTAATATTGTGAAAGTATCATCTACGTACCGCTTGTAGAAACTTGGCTTTACAGGTGAGGTACGAAGGGCTGTCTCCTCAAAGTCTTCCATGAATATATCGGCAACAATGGGAGATACAGGGGAGCCCATCGCCACGCCATCTACTTGCTTGTAGAACTGCTCCTTCCACAATAAGTAGCCAGATGTAAGGCAGTGTCCCAATAGTTCTAAGTATTCCGCTGGCATGTTGTTCTCCGCTAGTTTCCTTTCTACAATTTCGACACAGTCTTGTACAGGTAGGCATGTGAATAGTGACTGGACATCGAAACTGACCATAGTTTCATTGTCAGTAAGATGTAGATTTTTGATCTCACCAACAAAATGGTAATCCGTAACCCCAACAACACCTTAAGCCATACGGTTTATCGTAAAAAGACCCATACTGATAGGTACTTAAACGGTGAATCTCACCACCATCCAACACAGTTAGCTACCGTGGGTAAATCTTTGTTTCAGAGAGCACAAGGGATCTGTGACAAGAAACATCTGGCTGCCGAGCTTCAACATGTCAAGCAAGTCCTGCACGACAATAAGCTTCGAGTCCCACGCCAACGTCACAGTGACCGAGTGAAACCAGCCACAGTTGAGCGTCTCCCTGCTGTACTACCTTACATGAGAGGAGTCACGGACAAGATTGGCTACATCTTGAAGCGTGCTTCGATTAAAACATTTTTTAAGCCGCCGAAGAAGATCAGTCAATTTTTACCATCTGTCAAGTGTCAGATCCCTCTACAAGATGCAGGAGTTTACAAGCTTGATTGTGAATGTGGTCTCTCTTATATAGGACAAACAAAAAGACCGGTCAAAACTCGGGTTAAAGAACACATAGCTGACCTAAAACACCGTCGCTCAAAGAAGTCTGCAGTCTGTGAACATGTCCTTGACCGCACCCGCCATAACATCAGATTTGATAGACCACAAATCCTCGTGAAAGAACACCGATTCCTACCAAGGATGGTTCGTGAGGCTATTGAAATTAAAAAACATCCTAATTTTAATAGAGAAGATGGCTGGGTGCTTCCATCGTCTTGGGATCCGGTAATTAATATAATCAAATCCAAAACCAAGCATAACACTGCAAGACCTCAAGACACCGTGAGCTCATTCTGCGTAGATCGGACCAACAACAACAAAAATAATTAAGAAGTTTGAGGGTACCCCGGAACAACTATGCCTATTGGACGTCTAACACCTCAGTCCCTCCCGTGACCATGGGTGCTGCAAAGCACTCGAAACGTCGGGAACTAAAAATAAATAAACCGCGATAAAATCCGTAAAATAGTTTTATTTCATGTGTAATATTCGCGTAAATCTAAGAACTCAATATAGGTATATGTTTTAAATATGTGCTTAACGGCACTGAACTACCAGTTAACCATATGACTTATATATATAACTCATCCTTAAAAAGCGTATATAGTACGCTTGGTGTTGGGTATGTGGTTATTCTTTTAGTATAATTACTTCACATATTTTTAAAAGATTTTCCGTGCATAGGTTTCATGAAATTTGGATCTCGTAATTCCAAATCAAAAATCTTCTTCAGTTCTATTGCTTAATATCAATAGATAAATACAAACAGGAAACATACACTTCAATACACCAAATGTTAAAATCCTGTCCTTGATTTTGAATCTAGTTCCGGTCGGAATCGAAATTCCGTCAATGTATTGTTTGTTAGCAATCAATCACCGGCAGATCTATCTGTCTTGTTTTGTTTCCCCGACATGTGAGCGGATGAGACAATTTATACGAGTTTTATGTTGCGACGAATGATAACAAAGTAAACAGCTATTTATCTTGCAAATTTGTTCTCTTTTTTTATCGTTTTGATTAGCCTTTTATTGCTTTTTGCTGATATTTTCTTGTTTTTGGTAGAGGAATAGGAAATTGGTCGCTGTTCGGAAAGCGTCTATTTCTCAGAGTATTTGTATGGATTGCCAACCCCCTTTGAAGTAAAATTCCGGATGCTACAATGCCTCAACCGTTTGAACTAAGGAGCCTTTAGTATTTTAACCCACCTACAGCTAATTTACAGCTGGCTTATCACCCCAGGCTGCTGCCTCAACATATTGCTGTACCATAAAAAAAAATATCGTGCTGCGCTGGTATTCTGGCGGCACCTATGAAAAGCCTAGTGGTTGGAACCAACTAATTTAAAGTATGACCATAGCCATACTTGTGCTCCTTGTCTTCAACGTTGCAATTCAAAGGTGCAAATACATATAGGTTTTAAAACAGAGAGTATGAGATGGCATTCGGCCTCTTAAATAACAGGCATTCTATAGGGCTATCAATGCTAACATAGGTACTTTGCGCTCATTGAACTAGTACGCAATGAATTTAATGTTCCCAGAGAAGTTGAATCGTAAAAAGTTTAATAGGGGTCGGTGTGTCGGGGTTCCGAGCAAAATTGAGTATTGGCCTCGTTTAATTTACGGTTAAAGCGCCACGTGCTTGCTCCTGAGCGCCCAATATCAGAGCTTATATTGGAAGGCATGATTAATGGTCGGTGCCCTGATTACCTATAGCGAATTCAATAGTTATCGCTAGGAAGATTTATTGGGTATTTGGGCCGTGATTTTCTTAGGGTAAGAAGTTTAGTGTGGTATTTTACAATGTTGCCTGATAGATAGGGTATTTAAAACTGAGTGAAATTATGAGTGTTTTAAGATAATTTAGACTCTGTACGCTTACAAGCCAGAACAAATGCTGTGCAAAAATACTTAAGTTTCTATAAAATATTAGCCCTGTTAAGAAACTGTCCCACTATTGGGCACGGGCCTCCTTTCCGACTGAGAGGGTTTAGGCCATAGTCCACCACGCTGGCCCAGTGCAGGTTGGCGAACTTCATGCACCTTCGAGATACTCTTAGGCATGTAGGTTTCCTCACGATGTTTTCCTTCACCGTTAAAGCAAATGATAGTTAATTTTTAATAAGCACATGTTTTCGAAAAGACAGAGGTGCGCGCCTGGATTTGAACCCGAGACCTCTGACTTTGCAGTCCAACGGTCTAACCACTAGGCTATCCCTGCTTATTGAGTTTCTATGTTGCGCTCAAATCGTCATATTTAATGTAGTCAGAACAGAAATAAAATAAGCTTGCTTATGTTTACCAGTAAGTACAAAATACGGTACCATACCAAAATTGTTCCTTACAAATCTATCCAAAAAATAACGAGAATAAATGAATGAGAAAAAATACAATATTAAATGCATTTTATTCGAGAATCTTTGCTGTTTTTGAAATCAGTTCGACTACGGCTGAAAGACAAATCTTTTCATTACCCACAATTATCTATTTGATTCGGTTTGAGTGTTGGTTCATATGAAATTCTTGTTACAAATTCATTTGCGTGACAACGTTCTTCAAAACAAAAGTTACAAAATAACCTTTTCAATCATTTGCTGAATGCATATCAGGATGGTAACTACTATGTAATCCAATTCAAGTATCGTTTCTATATCTCGGAAACTAGTACCTCGTATCGTGACCAGTAATGGATCGGTGTGGTACTGACACTTAATCACGGCCACATTATACCCTACCAACTCGTATTGCGAGAGCGAGAGCTGTAAGGTGGAGTGTCGTTGGAGTTGAACGGTTTGCTTGTGAAGGCAAGATGTCGACGTTTTGTTGGAGCAGTCTGTGGTCGATGGATGCAATTGCAATAGAAGTGATCCTTGTTGAATTTGATAGGTGCTTCTATTATTTAGTTTCTGTACTATTCTGAAAAAGTAAAACACAGGCAGATATGCACTGTGTACACCCACATTCCACCTTTGATGCTAGGTCCCAATATAATAGGGGCGCACATTTTGCTGACAATGTTAAAAGTAGGTCCCAATTTAATAAAAGGTAAACCTATAGCTATTATTTCAGACCCT
Organism: Phalera bucephala; assembly: GCA_905147815.2. Lineage (NCBI taxonomy): Eukaryota > Metazoa > Arthropoda > Insecta > Lepidoptera > Notodontidae > Phalera > Phalera bucephala. The sequence goes on along the minus strand of LR990615.1, from coordinate 36,684,135 downwards.
GGACTGCAACTTAACTCAATAGAAAAACCCCAGTAACACTATCCGACCTAGAATTTGAACTGGAGACCTTGTTATTGCCAGCACCACGTGTTAGCTATTCTGAATAGGGGGACTTGTACAATAGGTATAGGCACCGAAAAAGCATAAAATTCTAGGCCTTCTTTTTCACAGAAACTTAAGTATCTATCGCTATTATTGTTTTCAGTCTCTGAAGATTCATCTTTTCATAAAATTAGAACAATTTTCATATCATAAATGTTCATTAAGGTACCTAAGTACTTTTTTCTTTAAATAAATATCATCATTATATTAATACGTGAAGCAAAAATTTGTACCCCTTTTTACGTAAATTGCGCAGACGGAGGAGTATGAAACTTCCCACACTTATAGTTTATATAGACAAGGAGTGCAGAATCAAAAATACATTAAATCAATAAAAAAAACATTACACACACTACCATGTATTTGACATACATTTGACTTTTGTTTATTGTTAAAGTCTGTGGTCAAATTCGGAATAGATTAATATTGTTTGTCTATAGTTTTACTGAATGTCAAACATAATCAGCAAACGATGAAAGAGTAGGTCGAATTTCGACCTATGGGCGACCACTAGTAGGTGTATTTTGCTATTCTCTCTATGGGTACGAGTTTTTCCTACTAGCCCGTGACGGCGGCTTTTGACGCGCGACAAATATACATTTATACGACGTTTATTACGTGACGCTGATTTATTGAGTGTGCCTACAGCTTTATTTATTACTGGAGGGGGAAATAAGATAGTTTGCTTTCTGTTTGGACCCTTTGAATGATATTTCACTCAATTTGTTAGCGTGATCTCAATTTATTATTTACTGTGTTGTTGGGCTAGTGGAGTATGGCGAGGCTGGTGATCATGAGATGCCTGGGGTTGAATCCTAGTTTGCGCAAATAGTTATTGAGGTTTTGCATTGAAAAATATCTCAGGAGCAGTCTTTTTATTTTTCAATTATTATAAGAAAGCATCTGGTAAACTTGCGGTAAAGATCGCGGTCTGGATTTCTTTTAATCTAAATAATATTTAAATTAAACTAATTTTTGGTATCGTCAATTGATAAACATATATGCAAAATAAAAAGTAAGTAATACTGTCACGCCTATATTTTCCAAGCAGATGCGGCAGAGGTGCATTTTCTTCATTTATAGCTGACGATGTTAGGTCGTAACGTAGTGAGAAGTAAGCCTATTTAAAAAAAAAATCGTAGCCTTACTCTATGACTTATTCCTATGTCGTGGGTGCGTTTACAAACATGAAAATTTAGATACACAAATACCCAAACCGAAAAAAAATATTGTGGGCCCAACGATTTGTGCTGTGCATGAATCAAACCCGCGACTATTGGATCCAGGGGGCGGTGCGGCTATTACCATTTTACCGGGCACTTATCAGACTCCAGACTGATACTGGAAATTTTTCCAAGGAAAAATTACACTGTTTTCGACATAGCATTCGGACTTGAACTTGATAAGTTCAAGTTCGAATGCTATGCACAGCAGGTGGCACCAAACCTGCCTCCACCAATCTACACTGGGTACGCGTGGTGGAGTATGACCTAATCTCTCTCACCTCTATTTGTGTCTTTGCTATGCAGTAGTGTAACATAGAGAAGAATAGCATTATTCCACGGTTCCTCAATTTACTCAGATGCCAGTAACTTTAGAGAATCCCTTGAAAAAGTAAGGCAATATATCATTCCCGGTCCATTGCCTGCAATTTACTGCGTCTAGTTCAACTCTTGTTCGGTGAGTTGTCGCCGAAATAAATATCACAGGTCGGCGCTTCTGAGAACTTGCGGTGTTGTGTACCTGTCTGTGTACAGGAGGAAAACTTACACACGAAGTACAGAATACTTACTAAATAACTGGTAGTGAACTGTCACCGCAATTTGGGGGATAAAAACTTGAATGAAGCCATTGTTTTACTATTATATTTACTCCATGAATGAGGTTTTTCTATCCAAAAGTTCTAAGTAGGAAACTTATGTCTGCAATTTTGTCTGGAATATACAATGTAAAAGTGAAAGGATGTAGGTACCGAGGAAGTTCTAGACTATCTTATCATGATCAAATAGACCGTATCTTGTCTGGGCGTTATCAATCGTATCTTAAGCGTTTTATAGGGCAAGTTAAGAGTCTCTGTAAACAGCGAGCATGTATAAGACGAACTATGACTGTAGAGGAATCCAGAGAGATCTATAAGGAAAGAACCTGTTGGAACTCTGTACTTTCTGCCTACCCCTTAAAGGATCTGGCGTGATATGTAGATGGATTATTTTGACTACTTTCAATTTAACTTACTTGCAACCTAACGATTCCGTGTCAGCGAATTAGCTAACTTAACTAAATGTTAATATTAACTAAATTCCAAACAGCAAAGTTGAGCTCCTAACGAATCGCCTTCAACCGGAAGTATCTCAGTCGGGCAGCAAATACGAACTTAGTTCCGCTTCCGGTGATTTAGTTGTAAAGTCCACACATGAAGTTAGGACCCAGTGTTAGACGCGGGATTTGTGCTAACTTTCCCTGGGCATTTACACTCAAGTTTTATTTAGAGAAGACAAACTAATGTGGGATGTTCTCTCGGAAATGAATATTTGTGTACGCTACGAGAACGTAACTTTGCGATGTAAGCTTGGAATATTCATAATAGATAAACAGTTAGGTGTGTTTGCCTCGTTAGTCTAGTCAATCATGAGGTTCTGCGTTTAAATTCTTGGTCGGATAAATGTAATTTTTCCGTCGAAAATTTCCAGTATTAATACAGAGTCTGGAAATGTGCCCGGTACAGGCTCGCCCCCTATTACATGAGACCTAACATCGTCGTCGAAAAGTGGGTGTATATAGTACACCTTTGCCACCCCCACTTGGGGAATATAGGCGTGTGTGTTAATATTTTTTGCCAGTGAATGAAAATCATAAGCAGCTATTTTAAAGTTTAGACACAGACTGTATAAAAAAGGATTTTCTAAGACCCTGTAAAGATTAGTGGAGTCTATCTTAAATAATATTTTAAGAAACTTAAGTCCGCAGCATAAGTATAAAGTCAGCAACATAATATGTAAGTAGCTTATTGCTCTTAATTTTACAAATCACTTCCACACTTTTAGTTACTACAAATCCAGTATTTTTGTTGATCTAAATATGTTTGAATATGTTGCTATTACTCGTATAACTTTTTTTTAAATATCTTAGTCGCACACAAGGAATTATTCCTGTATCGCGGGTGTGTCTACAAACATGAAATTCACATCCTTAAACACCCAGATCGAACAAATATTTGTGGGTCACACAACGATTTGTCCGGTTCGGGAATTGATCCCGTGACTACTCGACCCAGTGAGCGAAGCGGCTAAACCTCTTACTGGACCAAGCCGTCCGTCAGTAAAATATTCTTTTATAAAATATTAACCAACATTTGTAAAATAAAGATCAATATGTTAGAATGAAAACCTGAGAATAAGTGACTTCTGTTGGTGTGCAGCCAACATATTCACCCAGTGTTAATGAATGTGTTTATGTGTTATTTTCATACAGTAGAATTTTCAAAGATTCTCCACAAAACGTTTCACTGAGGCGTGTGTGGCGGCGTAATGGACACCGCAGGGCGCCGCACAAAAAACGTCCGATGAATCGCCTCACACCCACCACATACAGCCTCTCTCACTTAGTTCCCATGTAGAAGAGTTCTAACGGAGGAGCTAAAGCGGGGTAAAATATATATTATCACCCTATACTGTCTTACTTCTGTGCAAAGGCAATTTCTCCCAAATCGAAGTGAAATAGATTAGGTCATACTCCACCATGCTGGCCTGCAGTTAGAACTTACGAAGCCGCCTATGAGGCTTCGAACTTGGCTTAACGACTACCACATTACATGGTAACCAGGACCAACGGCTTAACATGCTTTCCGAAGCACGGAGACGCTTAAATATGAATATGCTACAAACGGTCACTCATCGCAGGCCGACGGAGCCAAAAGTTGCTTAACCTTGGTGATCGTTCAGAACACCGCGGTCACACACCACTACGAGAACCTTATGTATAATATGGCCCATATAAAAAAAATGCTATTAATGACAGCTCGTTGTTGAGGAGGGCTTTACTGCCCTGTCTATAGATTTTGATCGTTTCAAAAATTGTTTTCTCGGTCAATCTTCCGAGTTGAATAACTTCCAACACTGATGAAAATTGATATTTTAAAATACCTGTTTTTTCTTCATCTTCTCTTTATTTCATTTTACAGTTTAGTAATTGGGTTTATGATATTGGGGTGGGATGGGTTTATAAGCTACTTAATATGACAGATGCTCAAGACTGTGGTTGTCCCGGTCGTGAAGAATAGGACTGGCGATATTAGTGATAGGAGCAATTATAGACCCATCTCCCTGGCCACTATTATCTCAAAAGTACTTGTCGGTTTGCTTAACACTCAGCTTGAAAAACACCTACATATACACGACAACCAATTTGGTTTTAAGTCAGGTCTCTCCACAGAAATGGCGATATTGTGTTTAAAGCAAACTGTCAAATACTATACCGATAGGAGTACCCCTATTTTTGCTTGCTTCCTCGACTTATCGAAGGCGTTTGACCTGGTTTCTTATGACATCTTGTGGCAAAAACTACAACAAACATCAATGGCAGCGGATTTAATTCGTCTTTTTAAATATTGGTACATGAATCAGGTCAACGTTGTTCGGTGGGCGGGGGCCTATTCGACTATTCTATAGGTTGGAGTGCGGAGTGAGGCAAGGGGGGCTAACCTCACCTAAACTTTTCAACCTCTGTGTAAATGCGCTGATTGAGAGGCTGAGCAGTACGCATGTCGGTAGTCATATTGGAGGAGCATGCCTTAATAATATTAATTATGCTGTTGACATGGTGCTGCTGAGCGCCTCAGTGAGTGGATTATCGAAGCGAAAAGTACGCTGACGATCACGGCTTGTGCGCGTGTTGGCAAAAAGCGAGTGTATGGTCTTTCAGGCCCGAGGCAGATGTCTGGGTAATTTAATAAAATAATAATAATAATACTTAAAAGACGATGTCGACATAGAAAAGGAAAGTAGGGCGTTGTCTGTTCGTGCGAATATGATAGCCCGCAGATTCACTCGCTGTTCGAGAGGATTTAAAATAACCTTATTCAGGGCATATTGCACTTCTTTCTACGCGAGCAGTCTGTGGGTCGCTTATTCGCGGGGACAGTACAGCGTGTTACGTGTCCAATATAACAATGCGTTCCGGGTGCTTTTGGGGCTGCCTCGCTTTTGTAGTGCTTCGGGAATGTTCGTTGAGGCGCGCGTAGACTGCTTTTTTGCAAACATGCGCAAGCGGTGCGCGTTCTTGCTGCGCAGGGTGCGGGCCAGCCGCAACAGTATCCTTAACGCATTGGCGGAGAGGTTTGACTGTCAGTACTTGAACCACTGCAACATGGGTCATTTACTGACTAATGCATTCTATTAATATTGTGTAATGGATCTTGACATCTGAAATAAATAAATAATAATAATATTACAACCATAAAAAAATGCGCGAGCAACGTTTATATTAAAACGTCAAACTCATCCTCTTTGAGTTTGGTCAGGATTATCATTTTCTATCACTGACAAGATGTGACCTATTCAGTCAATTTTGTATTTATATACAATTTTGATCATTCCAAGCTACCTGTAGCCACAAAAGTTTTATCACACCACAAAAATACTAGATAAAGTAGATCTTATATTTATTCCCAAAAGCCCTCATCCCAGCACGAAAATACAAGACAAAAGTTGAACTTTTACATCGCTTATCACTTGCGCACTGGACAGACCGCCTTCGTCTAGTGGTGGCGCAAACATTTGCAGAGCGAAGCTCTTTGCGCGCTTGACATCCTAATAATATGCTCGTCTCCATATTCATCTTGCACGGCATCAGAGATAAGTGCTGTCACGTTTTTTAGTAAATTTGTATTTGGACAAGGATGGCATATCAACTCGTTACGCTTACGTCAATTTGTTCGTGCTAAGCCATCAGCATATTCCAATTAAACTTTAAAGCAAACTTTTTCACTCAACATAATATTGTCGATTTCTTGCTAACAGCATTTTCGATGTCTTCGAAAATATTGCCGTCTTCTAATATGAAGATTGCAATCACAACTAAAACATCTAAAAATGTTGAGGGTATGTTCACAAAGTTCAAAGTTTGATTGGAATAGACTATATAGTAGCTAGGTATCAGTTTTGAAGCTCCATTTCCTTATTCAGGCTATAAGTTTATAATTATCGGATGTTTCTAATTTAAAATTACAAAATATGCAAATCAACTTCCTAAAAGTGATTATTTCACCGTTATATGGCTATCGTCCTTCCGAGATTCCTTTCGGGATATGCGGAAAGTAGATACAGAGTAGATAAAGGTTATTTTCCTACAAACCTCGCTTTTTCTTGTATTGTATAAATTTATTCTAATGCCAGAATCTAACCGGATAGCACCGGAATTTGTGAAATTAGACGAAGGTAATTAAGCTGCTTTAAATATTAGGATAATTATATTTTTTTTTTAAATTCTGGATTAGTTAATGGAAACCGATGCCCCAATCAAGAACGATACTATTCTATATCCATATTATTTCCTTTTTCAATAAATACCTTTATTAAAATTATACTTGTAGTTTAATAAAGCAAGCCGGATCAAAGCAATTTATAATTTCTGTGCTATTAATAAAGGCGCTATCAGCGACAATGGCGCTAGTGTCGCGGTGAAATATCGACGCAATCTTACAATATAATCTCTAGCCGTAATCTGAGGCCAGTATAAGTAAATAGACTGACAATGATTTTCACCACGTCATATGTTGATAAATACATAAAACTTGTAATTTATTTATCTATATCATCATGTATATGTATCAACATCAAATAAAATCAATGAATCTAATTTTATATTTTCACAAGCATTAATATATTAAAAAAAGATGACTTAGTAGATTTACTGAAAGACTCATGTAGTGTATGACCCCCTACCTCACGGTAGCCCATATATAAAGGGCTACACATAACGTAATAGGAGGACGGTTAACCAAATACACGTTAAGCAACAAGACGTTATCCCAACGATACCCCAACAGCCACAATGCACTCATTTAAATTTCTACACACACACAAACATACACAATTTGTATTGTCAATTGTATCAGACAGAACTTGAAATTTAAATTATTCTGTGCTAAAATAAATGTCGCCGCGGCTGTATGTCATGGCTGCCGGACTATCCGCCTTCGCTTGCGCACTGAGATGGAGTTTTTGTGTTCAATAAATTCGTGAGAGAGCTTCCTGAAAAGTTTCGAATAACTGCCGAACCCGTTGAGAGTGCAGATGGAGAGTTTTCTCTTTTTATAAACTTTTATCTAACTCGCACTGCTCGTATGTATGTCTGTCTTTCCAGTTAAAATATTGTGATCAATTTTTCAAGCACTTTAGGATTACCAAACCATCATTTCGCATACGTATGTATGGAAGTTCATTTTGAATGCAATATTATAGATAGAGATAGAGAAAAGTTCCGCAAGGGATCTGGCGTGATGATATAGATAGATAGATAGATACACATAACCATGGAGCTGGTTTGATGATGGAGGCGGATAGTGTCCATCAATACGTTGCAGGTACACAAGAGAACTCCCTCCTGTTTAGGCTCGCTTAATTGTTCTTGACAAGTATCGTCTATCCAGATGGTATCCAGGTTCTGATGATGAAGTCGGAACGTATACAGATATAGGAGCTCCTAAATTAAACAATATAGCCTGGTCGTTAAATAATGACTTGACAATTCCTCAACTCTCCGTCGTGGTACCGCTATAAATCAATCAATCAATCAATCAGCCTATCGCAGTCCACTGCTGGACATAGGCCTCTCCTAACACGCGCCATTGCACACGGTCCTCCGCCTTCCGCATCCAGTCTGTCCCAGCGACCTTTTTGAGGTCGTCGGTCCATCTAGCTGGGGGCCGTCCTACCTTACGCTTACCAAGTCGCGGTCTCCACTCTAGGACACGCTTGCTCCATCGGCCGTCGGTCCTTCTGCAGATGTGACCAGCCCATTGCCACTTTAGCTTACTGAGTCTGCGAGCTATGTCGGTAACTTTGGTTCTTTGTCGGATTACCTCGTTACGAATTTTATCCTTCAAAGAGACGCCGAGCATAGCTCGCTCCATAGCCTGCTGTACGACTTTGAATTTGTGGACTAGTCCCACTGTGAGTGTCCACGTCTCAGTCCCGTAAGTCATAACAGGTAGGACGCATTGGTTATAGACTTTAGTCTTCAGGCATTGCGGTATAGGCGAAGAGAAAACGTGACGTAGTTTGCCAAATGCTGCCCAACCTAATTGGATCCTGCGGTTGATTTCTTTCTCGAAGATGTTTCTACCAAATTGGACAACTTGTCCAAGGTAGGCATATTCCCGAACAACTTCGAGCATCGAACCATCGACGTAGATCGGTCCCGGCGTGACATGTTCATTAAGCATGATCTTGGTTTTATCCAAGTTCATGCCGAGACCGACGCCTCGAGAGGCTCCATTTAGGCTATGCAGCATTTCGCTTACCTGTTCCAGTGACTCTGCCACGATGACGATATCATCGGAAAACCGAAGGTGTGAGATGTATTCGCCGTTGATGTTAATGCCCCGCCCAGTCCAGTCCAGCGTCTTGAAGACGTCTTCGAGTGCATTGGTGAAGAGCTTGGGGGATATTACATCCCCCTGTCTTACCCCTCGACGCAGCTCGATCGGGTTGGTCTTTTGGTCCTGGAGCTGGACGGTCATTGTGGCGGTATCATACAGACATCTCAACACCTCGATATAGCGCCGATCGATGCCACATCGCTGCAGAGCATCCAAAACCGCCCAGGTTTCGATGGAGTCGAAGGCTTTCTCGTAGTCCACGAAAGCCATACACAGCGGCTGATTGTACTCTTCGGTCTTCTGTACAATCTGCCGAACAGTATGGATGTGGTCTACGGTGCTGTAACCTTTTCGAAACTCTGCTTGTTCCGGTGGCTCGAACTCGTCAAGTCTTCTGGCGAGGCAGTTTGTGAGTACTCTCGAGAACAACTTGTAGACGTGGCTCAGGAGTGAGATGGGTATGTAGTTCTTCAGCAAGGTTTTGTCACCTTTTTTGAAGAACAGAACCACCGCACTCCCGCTCCACGCTTGAGGTGTTAAGCCCTGGTGGATGACGGAATTAAAAAGGCTCGCTAGCTTTTTCAGGATTGGAGTCCCGCCTGCTTTTAGGAGCTCAGTGGTGATTCCGTCATCGCCTGGCGACTTGTTGTTTTTGAGCTGCTCGAGAGCCACTCTGACCTCGTCCTGGTTGACATCAGGGATGTCTTCCGTGTGGTGGCGTGTGAGTGGGGCTCTGTGGTCGTCAGCGCTGGGTCTCGTGGGTTTAGTCATCCGTGATGCGTACAGGTCTTCGTAGAAACTCTCAATTTCCTTGAGTATCTCGAACTTGGAGGTTACGGTTTTGCCACCCGCAGTTTTAAGTTTCGTCAGATGGGATCTACCTAGCGGGCGAGCGAAGACTTTGGTGCCTCTGTTCTGTTCAATCGCAACCACGATGGCGCGGGTGTTGGAACATCGGAGGTCACGTCGCACCCACTTCCGGATCTTCCGGTTGAGGTTCCTCCCATCCGGCGAAGACGCCTGCGTGGATGACATTTCCCGTCTCTGCCTCATAAGTTCAAGAGTCTCGAGCGAGAGTTTAGACTCTCTGTTACCGCTTTTGCCGGGAAACGACCTTCGAGACACATCCTGTAGCGTTTTGACCACTGTGTCGATTTTCTCGTCAACATTGCCTTCGGTTTCCAGCAGGTCGAAACGATTTTGAAGCTCCAGTTGGAACTTTTCGAACCCTAAAGCTATTTGAGGCGCAGTAGGTCTGAGAGTAGACCTCATCATACGACGCCTTTCGGCCCTGAAGTTTATATTTAGAGCGCCTCGGACAAGTCGGTGATCGCTGCCGGTATTAAACCTGTTGATCACGGAGACGTCTCTAAACATAGACTTCCTGTCAGTCATGATGAAGTCTATCTCGTTCCTCGTCACAGTGTCGGGGCTTCGCCATGTCCACTTTCTATGAGGCTTCTTCTTAAAGAACGAATTCATCAAGAAGAGCCCCTGCGACTCCTGAAAGTTGACCAGCATCTGCCCCCTGTGGTTTCGGCGCCCCACGCCGTGGGGTCCGATTATCGTTTCGCCGCGTTCTTGTACTCCCACTTTGGCATTGAAGTCCCCCATAACAACGTTGTAGTGAGCCTTGGTGGTGCCATGTAATGCCTTGGCGATGTCTTCATACATGGCTTCGGCTATGTCGTCGCAGTATGTCGAAGTCGGTGCATATACCTGTACCACCTTCAGGGTGTACCTGTTAGTGATTTTAATTATGAGGTACGCTACCCGTGTCGACACACTGCTGACTTCCACAACGTTGTTAGTGAGAGCTTTGTTGACCAGGAAACCGACACCGCCCTGAGAGGGCCGATCACCTTCCCGAAAGTAGAACAGGTGGCCTGACTCAAGGGTTATCGTGTCCTCGCCTTGTCTTCGGACTTCGGATAACCCCAATATGTGCCAGTTTATGCGACCTAGTTCTACCTCGAGTTCAGTGAGGTGTTGGTCCAGCCGTAGAGAGCGTCCATTGTACGTAGCCAGGGTCAGGTGTTTTTGGTAGCCTTGTGTCGTAACCCGGAGATTCTTCGCACCCCCTGCCCCGCTGTTACCGCGACCGCTACCGTGGCAGCGGGCAGCGGGACTACCGGGAACTGGGGGCCTTTGGTTTAGGTGCCTTATCATGTTAGGAGGTTTTTTGGCCTACTATACCACGCTGGCCAGACGGGTTGGTATAGGGTTTACTCCGAATTTTCCTTTTCTGGTCCTTGATCGGACGACGTTACTGCCTTTGGTGGACTCTTACCACCATCCTAGCAAAAGTAAGGCTACTGGGGCATTCTAAGTTTTTCTTTCGCTTCCAGCCCAGTAAGGAAGCCCGCTATAAATACTCGTTTTCAAAAATATATTTTATTATGGAATTAAGCCCTCACACATATGCACCACTATAACTCTTGAAAGATACCGCCAGGTATCCGTTTTGTGCGTGCAGGCATTTGTTCCCGTGACGTTAATAAACGATGCTAAATAAAGAAATACGTCGGTATCATTACAAAACGCCGATAAATTTCGCTAATTAATTGTTACAAGACACCGCCGGCTTATAAATCGTCCAGTGCGAGTACGATTGCTTCGGGTGGAAGGAATATTCTGTATCTCGGCGAAGAAATTAATTTAATTTATATTTTTAGTGCAGTAGGCTATTAAAGTCGTATATCTAGTCTATGTTGGTGTAGTGGCATATAATGCTTGGTCAGTAAAAGTGTTATTGGGATTTTTCTATCAAAAAATTCTTAGCCCGGTGTCTGGGATTGTGCCCAGTATAATGGCAATAAACTGACCCCCTTGTAATGTAGTGTAACGTAGGTTTTCTTAAAAAAACGTGGCATAAGGTAAGTATGTTTAAGGTTTAGAATTATTTAGTGTAAGCAATTTAATGCAATAAGTAAAATTTAAGTAAAAAGAAAAAAAATGGATATACAAACTGACTGACGCGTTTTAATAATATAACACCGGCCACTTTACCCTATTAAAATGAATCTTGTTATCGTCGACAAAATGCTTTAATGTGGGTGTACACCTCTGTCACCCGCACTGTACAGGTGTGACGGTGTTTCTTATGGTAGTGCACCTCGTTGGCTAATTACTCAAACTGAAATATTTTATTTTATATAAATCCTGCGGTAATATAAAATTGTAGCCTAAATATTAATTTACCACTGGAGCGGAACGCGTTCTCTAGTGAGAAGATCCGGCGAGGATCTCAGCCGGATTGTTTTTTTTTATTTAATTCTAATTGTCTCTTCTACTACTACTTACTGGAAATAGTACTGTATAAACAACCAATATTCTATTTATCCATTAGATCATAATCACTATGGGCTGTCGAGCGTACAAATCAGTGTTCTGATGACTTTGTCAATCATGGAGTTACCAGCGCCCGTATTTGCTCACTCAACACCCTCCCCTTCCGTGCCCCTCGCTCCCGCTGCCGGGATAATCTACTGGTTGTAATTGTGTACAGACAAACATACTATCCACTGATGTGGTGGAGACGAACCTGGTGGGTTTGTGATGACATTAATTAATTTGAGGATAGACTGACTGATGGGAGAGGTAAGTGGTACATTCTGAAGTACTTGTTACGTCTACAAAGTAACTTTCTGTGTCACTTAATCGTATTTTATGGTAAAACGTTTCATTAAAGTATAGAAGTGATGAGAAAATCTTTTCAATTTACAACCATTAGGGATTTATTTTTAAACAAATTACTCTTTATTCTTCCTTCTTTTGTCGATTTATTTTTAATATTTGCTCATATGAGCCAATTTCTCTTTGAGACAGGTTACAAAGAAATACAAAAAAATGAATTCCAATATTTCATCTTGTAAATAAGTACGTTACCTATCGTAGAAATAAAGCCAATTTATTCTTTCTGTACGCATGGCTATGTCGGGACAGCGAGCAATCAGGCCGAGCGCGAATCTTTTTATGGTCAATTTCGCAAGGTTCGCGCTCCATCGCACGCGGCGCATTGCGATCTCGTTTGATGATGTGTGGCGGGACAGTGTATCATTTACCTATTTCGCTGCTTGTTACACTTTCAATATATTTTGGAGTAGTAAAAATGACCAAAGATGGATGCAACTTAGAGTAACCGAGTACATTGCCGAGTTATGTCCATTACGTTTTTAAACGCCGATCGTAAAACGGCAGCGCGCTTTGTGTTTTTATATTTATAAAATCTTTCTACATTAGATTCCTTTTTTTTAAATATTAAAAATCGATAAAAAAAGGCCACCATTAGAAAATATTCAAATGCCGTGGGTGCGTTTAGAAACATGAAATTCATATGCACAAACATCCAGACCGAAAAAAATATTTGGGGATCATACAAAGATTTGTCCCATACGGGTATCGAGCCCGCGACTACTAGCTACAATGGGCGGAGGGGCTTAAACTGTTAACCACTGAATCAAGCCGTCCGTTTTCCGCAAAAATAATATTTTTCTATCTATCTATCTATCTATAACCTCACGCCAGATCCCTTGCGGGGTAGGCAGAGAGTACAGAGTTCCAACAGGTTCTTTCCTTACATACCTCTCTGGCTTCCTCGACTCTCATAGTTCGTCTCATACACGCTCGCCGGTTACGGAGACTCTTGACTTTTCCATCAGATACGACTCGGTTTATTTGGTCGTGGTAAGATAGTCTAGGTCTTCCCCGGTACCTGCATCCTTCCACTTAATATTTTTCTCATACTATTTAAAATCAATTAATTATTTCGTAACTTCCAAACTTCCCTTTGAAGATGACGGAAGGTCAGGTCCAGGTTAAGAACTTAAACCGCTCCGCTCACTGGATCAAGTAATCGCGGGTTCGATCCCCGCACGGGACAACTCTTTGTGTGTCTCACAAATTATTGTTTCGGTCTGAGTGTTTGTGTATTTAAATTTCGTGTTCATAAATTCACCCACAACACAGGAATTATTCATAGGGGCTACGTTTATTTTAAAAAGTAAAAAAATGTAAAATTTGTACTCAAAAAAAAAACATATATGTTACTATATGTATGTATTTTTTGGGATATTGAAATTCCTCGGAGCCCTGTAAGGGCCGTTGCGTGACAAGGGTCCCGCAGGTGCAATGTTTCAGGGTTCCATGGCTAGACACGTACCGCCTAAATTTATAACCACCGCAAGATAACCTTCACAGCTGATGCATTCGCTGTGATAAAAATGTTTTTGAGGAAATGAAAATATTCATAAAGTAGTGATCTTGTTGGATACCCTAATGTAAGTACCACGTTTTAACAACTTCGGAAAGTGTGTTGCCACGTTCATCTTTATTTAGTAAATTTCCAGAACAAAAGTGACGGCATAATAACTGATAGCATTACCTTAGCGTCAATGTGTTCATGCTAAGGATTCTAAAGTCACTTTTACCAAAATTGCATCTACCACATACGGTCATCTATCTCAGACAGACCGAACGGAACGCTGCTTTACTTTGATGATCGCTAAGAACTCCGCGGTCCCACAGGGCTGCAATGGCTAGATTTGAAAAATATTCAAAAATATATTACCAAAATATACTAAATATAATACAATCTCCGACTTACACTAAGTAACATTGATTCAATAAAAATGATAAGAATTCTCATAACTTTTACGTGAGGACTGGGGCATAAAGATACGCCACCAATAAAATAAAGCTGAACGAATACATTGATGTGAATCAACGACATAAACTTTAAGCTTACTATTAACTTGTTCTATTTTACTACGAAATTTATATGTACTAAATAGACCGAGTCTTATCTGAAGGGCAACTCAAGAGTCTCCGTAATCGGTGAGCGCGTATGGGACGAGCTATGGGCGTGGGGGAAGCCAGAGAGGTCTGTATGGAAAAACCTGTTGGAACTTTGGTCTTTACTTTTTGCCTTCCCCGCAAGAGATTTTGAGTGATGATATAGATATATAGATAGAAACTGTATTGCATTGGAAGTACTAGAGGTCTGTAAGAAAAGAACCTTCATTCTGCTCGTCCCGCAAGAGATCTATGATGTGATGATATAGGTAAACAGTATTAAGTTATTACCTACAAACGTACGATAAAACTTGTGAGCACCATTCGCTTCGGGCAAATCATTCAAATTACCTACTTTTAATCATCGACGATCTAATTCTTTCGGGGTAAACATTTTAACTTTTGGGGACAGATGGCTTGGTCTAGTGGTGTCTTAGTCGCCCGCCCATTGAATCGAGTAGTTGCGGGTTCGATTCCTGCACGGGAAAATTCTTTGTGTGACGCACAAATATTTGTTTCGGTCTGTACATGTAAATTTCATGTTCAAACTCAAATAGTTTATTTTGTAGAAGCCCTGCGGAGCGCTTACAAGTAGTCAATTTACATTTTTTAAATCTAATTTAACTACTTATCTACTAACGGATCGGAACGCGGCTTCCACTGAGAAGATCCGGAGATCTTTTTATTTACTTCTCTTTCTCTTTTTCTCTTTCTCTTCTATTCTTTTTTTCAATCATATTGTGTAGATACAATGTTTCGGTTACAATTAAATACTTTACGATCTAGCTCCAGTGCAGTGCCTTACAATTGGGATATGAATCTAATGATGTTATTTGTAAAAAGTGTTTAAAGTATACCAGATCAACCAATCCCCACAAGCAGCACCCGTTCATAAGTATGACTACTGGAACAGCCATCACTCCCCTCGACCATATAGGAAGGAAGGGAGTGACCCGCGCCAGACAGCCACCGCAAGCAAAGACATTATAATGAGCATGACCAAACTATAACCCCAAAGCCGGCAGTCAGATTGTATCTACAAAGCAGCAATACCCCAAGCTCGTCAGGCACAACACGTGTTCGTAAACACACCCACGTCTATCGGCGATCAAATTAAAAAAAAACAGAGATCCAGGTAGACTCAGATTTCGCTAAAATATTGAGTCGCGAGCCTATTACCGTTCTCCACTCATATACACAAGGATTTCATATTTGTTTTACAAAACTTAATTAGCGTTTCATATAAGCACAATAAACATTCTACATAACCACAAAGCTATTTGACTTTCAGCATTAATTTCCATTTAAAGTAGTCCTTAGAGCGAGTTAAAGCATTAGCAACCGCAGTGCAATTGCCTTAAACAGAGACCGTAATCACGCTACGTGTGCTACGCCGTAGCTACGCGGTGCTACGAATTGCTAGAAATGTTCTGCAAGCCTGTAGTGAGATTGTAAGCTCAATTAAGAAATCAAATATACGGCTTGTGAGAGAAGGGTTACATCACAGTATAGATATGTAAGCAGAAGAGCATCTTAGACCTAACGTTCCAAATAAGAATCACGCATAGACACACCCACTTAAACCTGTTAAATAGGGGCATCTTGTTCTAGCGGTTAGGAGCTTAAGCCGCTCGGACCACTGGATCGAGGAGTCACGGGCTCGATTCCCGCACGGCACCAACTATTCGACCCAGTCAGCGAAGCGGCTTAAGCTTTTAACCACTGCGCCAAATCGTCCGCCAAAGTTCCAACGGGTTCTTTCCTTACATACCTCTCTGGCTTCCTCCACTCTCATAGTTCGTCTCATACACGCTCGCCGATTACGGAGACTCTTCACTGAGTGATGAAAATTGTGTGTTTGTGAACGCACCCACGATGTGTCATTTATTACAATAAGAAACTCTAAACGACTTAACTTTTTTATTTCAATTCAACATCACTGTTAAGTACTACTACATACTGTTGAGAGATTTGCACAAACAAATTGTGGCTTATGCAAATAAACATTGCTTTTATTTAATAGTTGCCTCTCCCACGCAATCATGTTGAGCTAATATAACCCCTTGTTTTCAGTACTGCAGAGTGCAGATACTGGAATTATTCCTTCCGCACAGGAATAATGGTTGGTTCACTAGGTACAAGCCACTGATACAGTACAAGGCATTCTTTATTCACTTTAATTATCTACATAAATTAAATAACTACTGAGGTAGATAGAATGCTTTAATAGATACGCAAGTGTCATCGGTTGGACTGATTACTATTACAGTATTCATGAATTTACAAAAATGTAACTAATCATTATCACTTCTAGCTTAATCCACCAACTCGACGATAAGCCTCCCGTCTTTTAAGCCACATATTTTTATCCTGCGCCGATATTGGCCAATAATATGTTACTACACCTCTAATCCGGAATGTCATTCTACAGTAAAGAAGCATAGCGTCCATACTATCTACTATCTACTACTACTATCTTTTACAAGCTTTTATTTAACTTACAATGTTCGTATGTCTGTCTGTCTTACCGTTTTAAATATTGTGATTCATTTTTCGAGCACTAGCGGGTATTCGATTAAATTGAAATGGAATATTATGGAGGTAGTCTGATGAGGGAGTCGGAAGGTAGCCATAGAAAAATTTAAACTATATAACGTAACCCCTACGTGTTTAGGCTTGTCAGATTGGAATTTACAAGTACTATACAACAAGATAGTAGTCAGGGTCGGATGATGAAGCGGAAAGGTGGCCAATGGAACCACCCTACTACTCAATATAACCCTGCCGTATTTGTGCTCCTTGGATTTGTCTTGACGTGTCCAAGGTCTCATGATGGAGCCGGAGGGAATAGGAACTCCTCAACTAAGCAAGATATCTTTGTTGCGTTTTTGCTTATAAAAGTTTTTAGAAAGATTTTTTTTAATAATATTTTTATATTGACGCTTTTTCAGATTACGAGTAACTGGTACAAGTTGAAATACCTGTGTATGTTAATCGTGTAAATTAGTCGTAATTGAGGCGGAGTTTACAGAGTCCTCCCTGGCCCCCCTAACCTCGTCTGAGTGGAGAAACCACTCAAATAAAATAAGAAATCTACGTTATCTCTACACATGCTTTAAGCAAAAACCCTACCTCTGTTGCTAACCAACACACAGTCTACCCCATTATTAACCATTCCACTTGATCACCATCTAACCCTGTATAAACCAGACACAATCAGCTTCGTAGAAGGCTATACCCTTAACCAATTCCCCGCGAGTGCGCGCTGTTATGCAAATGTTAGAGCCCTGGTTAGACCCTCCCGCTATCGTGTACATAATCTCTATCATATAAATACACGAGTATGTTGCTGACCTAAATTTGGGAGGATATTCTGGTAAGAATTACGATTCGATATCGTTGGAACCGTTTGGAAAAATGCTAGTGGTTGAAAGCGTAGCTGCGAGAGTGGAATTTCTATTTCAGTTAGCGTAAAGTTTAATATAAAGTAAAACAAGATCCCTAGCGTACTGAAGCTATAAGTTTTTTGAAAAATAAACGTCAACCCTTTGAAGAGCAAAAACCATCTCTCTCAACTTATGGTGAGAAAAATAAGTTTATATCTACTAAACTGCGTGAAGTCATTAAGACGCTTTTTAGGTAACTAACTCGGCTTAACGACTACTACATTAAGCTGCAGCCGTTTTCAGCATCACATTAGTGCCATAGTACGAAGATGGTTGGTAACAGAATTGCATGAACGGTCACCTATCTCAGACGGATCGAGCCGGATGCTATTTGGCTACCTTGGAGATCGTTATGAAAACCGCGATTCCACAGTGCATCAAGTGCCTTGTATTAAGTACTAGGACTTATTTATTTGTATAGTGTTTGTATTAATATTAATTATACTGCTGCCTGCAAATGAAACCATGGTAAATTTAATAACCATGGTAATATTCTTGATATATTTCAAGCAAATTACTTAAATTACAATAAACCTGGCCAACCGCAGCGCGTGACCTACTACCGCAGCTGGTTCACTATCCCGGTGTGATTAATTTTACTGCGTGGGCGCTCTGATACTTATCAAACAATTAACAAATAAATATTACTTGCCATTATTTTGCATGAGAGTACAAATAGTAATTATCTACTACACTACAATAACAATAGGTTCATGAAGTATAATCCGTTGTAACATATTTCATATCATGTTGGCTCAACCGAGGAGGTACTATCGTCTCTTAAAACATCGGTGTGAAGTTGAACACTCACCAGTGAAACACAGTAACAACTTCACACAGAAAGATCCGAAAGACCTCTGAAAGACCACTAAAGGCCGACAACGCATCGGTAACTTATGAAACTGACGTATGTATCGATAAAATGAAGGAATTATTTTTTTTAACCCTCGTACAACCTTACATAATAAATATCGTAATTTTAATTACTTAGTTGTTTCCTGCATATTTACATAACAGTTTTTCATTCTTCCTTCTTTCTATCAAGAAATCAAGACCAAAAACTATTGTATAATAACGATTAACTTGAAAAACCTCGTGCCTCGTTGGTCTGGTGGCAAAGCGCATCGCTTTGTGATCACGAGGTCCTGGGTTCAAATCCTAGGTCGGACAATTGTAGTTTTTCTAACGAAAAATTCCCAGTATGAGTCCGGAGTCTGGAATTGTGCCCGGTATATGGCAATAGGCTCGCCCCCTATTACATGGGACCTAACATCGTCGGCGAAACGTGGGTGTACTCAGTACACCTCTGCCACCCCCTCTGGGGAATATAGGCGTGATAATGTTTTTTTTTTTAAATTAATAAACGATTAATTAAAAAGCCATTGGACATCGAATGTAATTAAACCGTCCCTGCAAGCGAGGAGGGAAATAAATTGAACAAAAACGAATTGCAGTAATTCCTTTAAGCCCACAGCGTTTTAGTGCCGTTGTACCTTTTTTGCTTTAATTTTAATTAAATCTACCATTTTTACGAAACACGGGTGAAAAAGATAAACTTCTGCTACAACGCTTTGGGAAATGTAAGCTTGACCGAATTTATTTTAACCTTAAAGCTTGCAGTAGAAGGTATATTTTGTATGAATGATGAAATGTGATATTAAACTATGTTTTGACCACCCCTTTAGGGATGATTGCCTGTAGAAACTTTCAAATTCAAAATCTTTTTTATTTTATAAGCGTATATACAAACCGACGTAAAAATATTTAAATTACACTTTTACTTTACACTAAAACTGAGACTTCTTCAAACCCATTAGGAACTGGGTAACACAGAATTAACCTCATGAATCGTCTTATTTATAAGACCCGAAGCTATCCCTCAATTTATTCAGAAATCAGTTGATCGCATGCACCATTATCTTATTTTCCTCAATTTAACAGATCAAGACACCCCTCTCTTCGCGCCCCGCACCCCAACCGCAGTCACCGTGCGTGAAGGCGAAAATGCTAATGAGATCAATGTTGACGTATATAATATTACATACATATATAATATGTATGGTATACATAAATAATGTTGTTGATCTGTAGGTTACTGAGAAATGAAAGCTTTCACCGAAAAATGCCGCCAAGGATGTGGGTTTAGCCCGATCGTACCGATTCAGTCCAACTTCTGTCTCCTCAGCCTATTTCAGAGTGAACAGGTGATTACAGTGAGCCACATCTTCGTCCCATCGTCACCTTCATCAAGTAATATAGGAGTGAAAGACTACCACACACACACCGTCACGCCTATATTCCCCAGAGGGGGTGGCAGAGGTGTACAGAGTACACCCACGTTTCGCTAACGATGTTAGGTCCCATGTAATAGACTACCCAGTCCTTAATAAAAACGCACTTTATTACTCATCCATTGGTTTGTGTTTATGATTGGGTCTCATCAACTAGTGCACAAAAAAGTAAAAGTGTGAGTAAAACCTGCGTACGTACCGCACACAATCGGTCGTTATGGCCATATTTGAGGGAGGCATTAATCTTCAAATGGAAGGTTTTGACTGGTGGTGCAACCAGTGCTATCTTCAAATTTTCCTTAGGAACTATAAAACTAGCCCAAGTTACCTATTTATTTTGTCAATATTCACTTTGTAGTCATCAAGATTGAGAACCTCCGTGAATTTACTTCTTTTTTCGTTCCATCAACATTGATTCAATAAATTTTTTAACCGTCATAATCCTTACATAATTACAGTCTTTATTGTTGTATTCTGCCAACCCAACCTTAATTATCACAGCGTCCTACCAATTATATTATTGCTACAACTGTAATAAACAAAACATTATACATTGTTTCCACATTTAAACCCGCATGGTACTATAATAAGATGCAGAACTCAAAAAGCAGAAGTACTACTTTTGAATTTCCACTTTTGAGATTGCGACGTGATTGGATCTTTTGGTGGCGTGTTTCCGTAGCACTGGAGCCTCTGGAGCGCTGCAAACAAATCTTTTAAATGTATTTCGACTCACCACAGTCTCAGATCTTGTAAAAAATAATGCATTTGTGAGATACAAAGGGAGTTTTTGGTCTATTTACTGTCGCCTATACTGTGATATCTACATTTCGTAATGAATTTTTAATTACGGCTTGATCTGAGTAAGAGCGTGGGCCGCTCCGCATTCAGAATTGTGTAACCGCGGGATCGAGGATCGCAAAACAACTATCCCTGACGAATCTGTGTATGAACCATAAATATTTGTGTTAGTCTGGGTATTTTTTGTGTATGAATTTTATGTTTGTAAACGCGTCCCCAGCACAGGAAAAATCTCTAGAAGCAATATTTAAAAAAAATGTTAACACCCTTTTTCGTGCCATTTTATGGAATTTCATGGATTCGGTGACCAACATGTCAGGATGTACAAGAGGCTGAATTTCATTATTATTAAAACTAACGAGTGTTACATGTATGATTGGTCTTATTACGTTTCAATAAGGTTGCATAAAAATCATTTGTTCAGTACGTAGCAATAACGATTTATAAATCCATGGGCTTTTGAATAAGGTACTAATAATCTTAATAAGGTACTAAAATAATAAATAATATTAGCCCTGTTAAGAAACTGTCCCACTGTTGGGCACGGGCTCCTCTCAAACTGAGAGGGTTCCACCACGCTAGCCCAGTGCGAGTTGGCGAACTTCACACACCTTCGAGAAACTCTTAGGCATGCAGGTTTCCTCACGATGTTTTCCTTCACCGTTAAAGCAAGTGATAATTAATTTTTAATATGCACATGCTTTCAAAAAGACAGAGGTGCGTGCCTGGGTTTGAACCAGAGACCTTTGACTTTGCAGTCCAACGGTCTAACCACTAGGCTATCACTGCTTATAATAAGGTACTCCTTAAATGAAATTTAAGAGTTTTTATTATATAATCTATTAATTTAGTTCAAGATTATTTATTTATTATTAGTCTCTAAACCTTTAATAATCCTCAACACAGTTTTTATCGATGTACCAACAAAAATCGTTACAATTTTATGCAAATCATAACCTAACTTTGCTTAACTTTAAACAAGTTTAAATATAAGATAGCTTTGTAATATAAATGTAAATTTTTGACAAAATGTGTACCAGGATCGGACAGGGCTGAGTAAGTGCCATTTTTATGAACTCACCCTAAGCCAAGTTTTAATAAAATAACTCAAGATGGCCGCTATAAAAACCAAGTTTGCATTTAAAAAACACTTTAAAAGCTTATGCTTGGCAAATTTAAAAAGCTGACAAAATAAATCTTTTTCAGTGAGGTCACGGATTTATGTAAACAAGTTTGAAGATTTGTTACCTAAGTGACATATTTAGCGCGGATATTGCTGGGCTCTTCAGTTTCCGTCTCTTTCCTTATAGGTACGTAAAACATTTTATACGATTTTTTTTTAATTTGTTTCTTTTTTAGTAAGAAGCAGCATTGGGTTAGAGTTGTTTTTTAAATCGAAGCCCTACACTAATAATCATTACTATATCGTAGGTGCGTTAACAAACATGAAATTCGCATGCACGAATATCCAGGCCCAAACAAATATTTGTGAGTCACACAGGGATTTTTCCTGTATGGTTATCGAAACCGCGACTTCTCGATTCAGTGGGCAGAGTGGCTCGCTTATAACCACTGAGCCAAGCCCTTCGTCAAAGTTAATGTTAGATATTCCTAATACTGGACCCTCTTTAGTAAACTGACAATGCGTATTTGTCAAAAAACGACAATACCAAGTTGTCACGCAAGCCGTTGTTTAACAATGATTAAATATGTAATGTATAATATTTTAATATGTAATGTTTTGTATGGATTATTATTGACATTTTTTTTAATTGTCTGTCAACCTGGCATTGCCACTTATTAAATAGAGCCCTGGTGTTGCTTAGTCTGAAACTATGTTTTAACCGTCAAGAATATTTATTATCAGTCTATTTCATAATATCCATAAACTATAGCAGTAAATATAATTCACTAAATAAATACAAAGAAACCACCTACCTTTGCTTAAACAAAAGTATACCATTATTATTTAACAGTGAAAAGAACTGCATTATTCTCAGCGTCGGGGGTCGTGAAATATCACGCTCCCGTATTCACTTTTACTAAAAACTGTGTGATACATTGCATGTTTTCATTAAGTTTTAAACCTAGAATAAGTGAAACTCGAGGGAATTTTACCTGCGTCTGTTTTTACAGAATATCACGTTCGCAGAACTTTTGGTTTATAAATATTATCTTATTTGTAGTATGTATGTATATAATGCAATTTTCTTTGTTTTAGTAACTGATAGTTAAGTATAATATTAGACTGATTATAGACTTTAAAACGAAACTAACTAACTAAAGGCAATTTTGTATCACGAGACTCGCATAACTAGGTTAAAAATTGGATGATTCGTTCAATATTGTTAAGTCTTGTGTAACACAACATAATGTTTTACACTGCCATAAATTTACTTAAAACTGTCAGTAAGCCACTATCTTAATAAAATTTTATCCGTTAAATAAATCGTCAAAGTCCAGAAATTGCGAGCTAGAAAACATAAGCACATCTAGTTTTTTAATCGACCAGGCTTTACATAGCCATCATTCCTAAACCTGCAATAAATCTAACTATTGGTAATACATACCCTTCTCAGCAAAACCACCAAAATATTGTCACACATTCCTTGTAACACTTATCGCAAATAACGAAGAAAGCCCAGTACCAAATACTATGCTCGGTGTAAAGTATTCGCTTTAACGACGCGTGACTTCTAAAAGTTAACATGTGCTTAAAATTCTCTAGTGGTGTACAGACAATTTACGGCAAAAAAATGTGAAACTTGCTATGAAAAATAAGTGGCGAAAAGAATTTAAAAAAGTATCATTTCAAAATATTTTTACGAAGCATGGAGAGAACTTCATTCAATTTTTAATACTCGCATGGTAATGGGAAATTCATTGGCGTTTCAAAAATACAATACTTTTTTTTTTAAACGTAGCCCACTCTATGATTTATTCCTGTGTCGTGGGTCCGTTTACAAACATGAAAATTCACATACACAAATACCCAGACCGGAACAAATAATTGTGGATCACACAAAGATTTGTCCCGTGCGGGAATCGAACCCGCCACTATTAGATACAGTGGGTGGAACGGCTTAAGCTTTGAACCACTGCGCTAAATCGTCCGTCAACTTTCTAAAGTTAATTCACATTTCCCCATTTGAATATCGAAATATTAAAGGTAAAATAACGTTATTTTTCTGAGGCAAATCTCTGTAAACATCCCATTGGTGTCACTACGGATAAATTTGCGGTCGCGCAGTTGTCAAGTGCACGTATCCATACTAATATAAATTGATAAAACTAGTGAATACGGTGCCTATCAGGAGTGATATTTACACAGTTCCCTTCCATATACGGCAAAGTTCCTTAAATACTGTTATCGACGAGATACACAACTTAATTCGTACGTAAACTTCAAATGCAATCAAATCAAAACAATTCAATACGTGTTTTTACTGAATGGTTGAAATCGACGCATAAGCGACGCCTATTATACACGGCGCTTACGACGTTTTGGTCGCCGAGTTTACCACAACAGCAAGGTATTTGTAGCCGTACTTACGAGTTTATGCAAATTCACCTACCGTCAATAAAGACGGTATATAAATATATCTATCTATTTATCTATATCATCACGCCAGCTCCCTCGCGGAGTAGGCAGAGAGTACAGAGTTCAAACAGGTTCTTTCCTTACATACCTCTCTGGCTTCCTCCACTCTCATAGTTCATCTCATACACACTCGCCGGTTACGGAGACTCTTGACTTGCCCTCCGAAGTAATATTATAACAAAAAAAAGTAATTATCATTATGGATAGTAAATATTGTTCGGAACCGATGAATGTTGATGAACTTATAAAATGTGTGGCTTGTCAGAGGGCTCATCATTATGGTTGCGTAGGAATGTCGGAAACCGATTTAAAAAAAATGTTACCTATGAATAAATGTAAATGGAAATGTTCCGACTGCAAACAAGTTAAAAAAACGAGTACAAAAAGTTCAAAGGCGACAGAAAACATTTTTTCGGATGTAAGTTAAATTCCATCGGATTTTAAGCTTATAATGACCCAATTTGATGAGCGCTTTAATAAACTGAATTCAACGATCGAATCGTTCAAGACCTTTATCACTCAAGAATTTAAACGATTATCTGATACTGTTAATACCTAGACATCAAAAATCTTGTTAATGGAAACCTCTGTTGGCTGCATTGTTGAGCGTATGAATGAAATAGACAGGATTTGAATAAAATGAAAAGTTTGGAATCCGATCTCACTGATTTAAAAAACAGTTTTAAAGAGTTGATACACAATAACAACAAAAATGAACAGTGGGTACGTCGCTCAAATATCCAAATTAATGGTATCCTTTACAGGAACGGTGAAAACTTGATAAATATTATAAAGTCTTTGGCTTAACAGAGTGGGTTTGATCTTGATCCTCGCACTGATATCGACTTTGTGACAAGGGTTGCGATGAAGAATGACGAAAACAAAGGCAAGCCAAAGCTTATTATACTAAAGATGCAGGCCAGATATCGGAAAGACGACCTTTTATCATCTCTTCGTAAGATTAAGACATTAAAAGCATTCAACAAATTTATATATCGCTTGCACAGTCTATTATAACGTACTGCCTACCTGTCTGGGGGGGTGCCACCAAAGTAAAGTTTTTGGAATTGGAGAGGGCACAGCGTTTGCTACTTAAGGTCATAACTTTTAAACCGTACAGATTCTCAACAGAAAACCTTTACTTAAATACCGGTCTGCTTACTGTTAGAAAGCTATATATTTTACATATAGTTTTAAGGAAACACAAAAGCCTTCCTTTTGAAAAAAATATCCTTCAAAAAAGAACTAATTATCGGGTGGTTCCAGAAATCACAGTAAACTCAAATTTTGCAGAAAGACAATACACTAGACAGTCATCCCGCCTATATAATTATTTGAACAAACAATTGAACATATATCCTCTGACATTCTCCGATTGCAAAAAGACCCTAACGACCTGGCTTAATACTAAAAGCTATGATGACATTGAGGCTATGCTTAAGTCCTTATATTGACTTTAGTTAAATTTATATGTTTCTACTTTAACAGGCAAACTCGTATACGAATTTATTTACTTGAGTGCATCGTTATTTCTCTCTCTCTCACACACACACACACATACACACACACACACTCACACACACACACACACACACATACTTAAAACACACTTAATGATAAACAAACACTTCTTTTTTTTTTAACGTCAAACATATAACATAAACACGCATTATTGGCGCTTAACTATTGTTTAAATTTTTGTTACCTACTTATTTTTATTTTTAGTTTGTTATATAAACTTATATGCTTATTTTATTAAGAAACTCTTCATTGTAAACTACAAGGTAATATTGTATTGGTTCTCAAGGGAAGAGCGGAGTCCTCAAACACAAGCAATATTATGCTTAAATGGGGACTCCGACTAACTGTAAAACTTTGTACCATAAGTTAAAGAAAATAAACATTTTTCATTTTCATTTTCATTCGATATAAGATTTCCCGGCGTCTATACCTTGCTGAATGGAAGCCAAGCGTAGAGCTGAGGCAAAGGGTTATCGTTATTGTTGGGTCCGCAACTGCACTATCATGGTACGTCAGGCTGATGATTCGCCTGTTCTACATATAACATCAGAAGAATGTTTAAAAAAGATTTCATAAGTGCTACTACTTTAGTATATTATTTTCTCAAATACTTTCGCAGGATTTATTTTGTTATTAAAATGTGTTTCTCAGATATTTTTTGTAATTCTCAGCTAGTAAATACAATGAATATAAAATATTGTAATGGTTGTGATGAACTGGTGTCTTCCAGAAGTATAATACAGTATTTCTATTTTTATATATATCGCTATTTTTACAGACATTCTTGCTTGTTTAATTATTTTAAATACGTATTTTCGGAACCGCTATCATATATATTAGACACTATATTGAATAATTTGATACACATGATTGCAATTTTATTACTTTGGTATATAAATGGCTATTAACATTTTTTATCAAAACGTTCGAGGCCTACGCACCAAATGTACTCAATTTCATCTATCTATCTATCTATCTATAACCTCACGCCAGATCCCTTGCGGGGTAGGCAGAGAGTACAGAGTTCCAACAGGTTCTTTCCTTACATACCTCTCTGGCTTCCTCGACTCTCATAGTTCGTCTCATACACGCTCGCCGGTTACGGAGACTCTTGACTTTTTCATCAGATAATCAGATAATCATTTCATGCTGCTGTTTTAAATACAAGGGTGGGTGGTGGTATACCTTATCACTGACCTTAATGGTTTAACTGTCGATATTCACCAACTTAGACCACTACCAATATTTCCAGATGCCAATATAACTTATATTACTGTTATTATAAATTACAACGCAATTCGGAAAAAATTGGAATATTTTTTGTTGTTACTTTCCCCAAAACTGTCATCAAATTCATTCAGAGTTAAAAAAAAACACCGTCACGCCTTTATTCCCCAGAAGGGGTGGCAGACGTGTACTGAGTACACCCACGTTTCGCCGACGATGTTAGGTCCCCTGTAATAGGGGGCGAGCCTATTGCCATATACCGGGCACAATTCCAGACTCCGGACTGGAAACTACATTTGTCCGACCTAGGATTTGAACCCAGGACCTCGTGATCACAAAGCGATGCGCTTTGCCACTAGACCAACGAGGCAGTCAGAGTTAAAATTTTATGATTATTTATCTGACCTCTATTTAGATCATCCCGATGATCATTTTATAATTGTAGGCGATTTTAATATTCGGGATGCTCATTGGGTTCCTAACGCGGGCTTGAACTCATCACATGCTACTTTAGAAAATCCCAGTATAAATATCATGGTATCACAACTTTCGATTTTTTTGAACTATACTAATTGGAATCAGTACAACAGCATGTACATTATCAATCTACGGATGTTAGACCTTGTTATTTCTGAGCTAACCTGCGCTGTTACACGTATCTACCCTCTGTCGGAACCTCTCACCATCCAGCCATATGTATTAGTGCTGACCTGTGTTCTGCTGAGCAGGTTTTAAATTCTACGTCACACATTGTTCATCAATATCACTTAGCTAACTACGACGTAATAAATGCAGAGCTATCAGTAGTTGATTGGGAACCGTTATTATCTAACAATAACATTGAGAAACCTGTTGATAATTTCTACTCGGTAGTAAATAATATTATTGAACATCACGTTCCACCGAAAGTAGTTCGTAAATGTCGAAAACACCCTTCATGGTACTCGCACGCTCTGATTAAAATGATTAAAAAAAAGTTAAAATTACATAATAAATGGAAAATGTACGGTAGACAGAGTGATTACGATCAATATTCCGAAAATAGGCACATAACTAAACAGATGCAAGAAACCTGTTTTAGCTGAGGAAAGGATACATAGCTGTTCCAAAAACTTCTGGTCATTCATTAAATCCAAAAAAGGTGGTAAAAATTTACCTGATACTATGTATCTAAATAATCAGTTGGGATCTGATAGACAAACTATAGCAAGTATGTTTAATTAGTTTTTTCAGTCAGTATTTGAAGTTCATCCCACAACACAAATAGATTCCAAAACTAGTGATAATCAAATCAATATTAACACAGTGGATTTTAATTGTTCCCAAGTTGAAAAGTATCTATCACAACTCGATACGAGAAAAGGCAGCAGTCCTGATGGATTGCGCCCATTGTTTTTAAAACGCTGTAGTAAAGTACTTTCGATTCCATTAACATTACTTTTTAAAATGTCGTTTTATCAAAGATCTTTGCCAAGTGTATGGAAAAAAAGCCTTATCACCCCAATTTTTAAAAGCGGTGACAAGCATGATGTCATAAATTATCTAGGAATATCGAAATTGTCGGTGACACCAAAGATGTTTGAAAAGATAGTGTATGATGTCTTGTTCCCAATGTTAAGGCCTGTTTTAATAAATCAGCAGCATGGATTTGTAAGTAGGCGCTCCGCTGAGTCGAATCTCATTGAATTTACAGATAAAGTGGTGAATGCTTTTGAACAAGGGTTTCAGGTAGATGTCGTGTATACCGATTACTCTAAAGCGTTTGACAAAATTCCACATAATTTGCTCATCAAAAAGCTTGAGAGGATCGGTATACACGGCGATCTGCTAAGATGGCTCGAGTCTTATCTACGTGATAGAACTCAAGTAGTCGCTGTTAAAGGTTACACTTCTAGTTTTGTACCCATTACATCTGGTGTACCAAAGAATTTCCATCTGGGTCCCTTGCTCTTTGATATCTTTATCAATGATGTTACTCAATACATACAAAACTCTGATATACTCTTATACGCTGATGTTTAAAAAATGTTCAAAGTGATCAGGACTATTGATGATTGTAACAGCTTACAAAATGATTTAACTAATTTAAGTAATTATTGTGACATCAACAGTTAAAATTTAAACGTTAATATATGCTGTATTATTACATTTTCACGAAAAAAGAAGTTAATTTCATACAACTACAAAATAAATAATAAAACTCTAAAAAGGGTAACCGATGTGAGGGACCTAGGCGTGAGACTCGATAGTAAACTCTTGTTTGACCGACATATTGAGAAAATTATAGATAAGGCTTATAAAATGCTTGGTTTCATCTTTCGTCAAGGTACTCACTTTATTTATTTTATTTTATTTATTTATTTTAGGAAAACTTACAGCTAATGTAGTAATAATAATGTTACATAGTAAAAGAAGGCCATTTAAAAGTTTCCACAGATAGCACAAGTAATAGATATAAAAAAGTAAGACAGTAGAAATGAAGACAGCATAGAAATCAAATAAAAATACGCAAAGTTACACAAACCAACACTTATCAAAGAGTAAATTAGAAAAAGAACTTTTTATTCAGCATGCGCTTAAGCTGAGGAACGCTGGTATGTAAAAGGTCTATGTCTGTTTGGTTTAAACCTATATTAAAAAGCCTAAATGACCTTATTAATAAGCTATTGTGCCTGTATTTTGTCCTTCCTGCTGGAACATAGAGAAGAGTAGTTTTGCGAAGATTCGTGCGGTGCGTACGTAGTCCGATCTTACTCAAAAGCTCGGGGCAATCAATCTCACTATTCGCAATTTTGAAGAGGTAAGTTAGGTCTGCTATATTTCTACGCTCATAAAGTGGAAGAATATGACATTTTTAGTGTACTTTCTTGTTTTAAATTAAAGAAAGCGAAGAAATCGTTTCTGAATACGTTTAATTCTATCCACGTATATGTTATATATCGGGTTCCAAATTTGCGAGGCATATTCCAAGTGGCTACGGACAAAAGCACAATAAAGAATCTTAAAAGTTTTTATGTTTTTGTAATCACTTATCACAATCACTTCTCGTGTTAAGACTTTTAATTTGCTATATAATTCCCTGGTCAGATCCCAACTCGAGTATGCTTCAAGAGTTTAGAATACTCAATACAATACTTATATTAATGCCGTCGAAAATATTCAAAACAAATATATTTGAAGATTATCACACAAATTTAAATCAGCTGTGATCAAGTGATGCTGTGTGTATTACTTATGTTGATTCTTCCATTGTATTGGTTGTCTGGAAGAAATAGCTTTTAGCTATAAGACCGCCAATTGTACATATTAGTCTGTAATTAGTTGTTTATTAATTGTAATTTCATTGGTGTACAATAAAGAGTACTCTATCTCTATCTATCTCTATCTATCAAATTCGCATCCTTTGAAAAACGCAGGCAACATAAAGACCAGATGTCCTTGTATAAAATAATAAATAATACGATAGACTCTCCTTATCTTATGAGCAGGATCTTTTTCAACTGTCCTCGTATCAATGCTCGTCATTACCACACATTTCATGTTCCAATATGTAGATCAAATTATTATAAAAACCGTTTTATCTCTAGGGCATAGCCATAACAGATCATATAAACTCAAACTCTCAAACTCAAATCGTTTACTTTGCATAGACCCTGCGGGAGTGCTTACAAAGTGTCATATTTAAATTTCTTTTTTTTTAACTTACTAATCTACCACCGGATCGGAAGGCGGCCTCCACTGAGACGATCCGGCGAGAAACTCAGCGGGCTTGTCTTTTTTGTTTAGTTCACCATTCATTTTTTTTTCATCATTTTTGTATAAATACATACATTTTTATAGTATAAAAATTCATTAATGCGATCTAGCTCCAGTTTAATAGAAGGAAGAGAACACGAAAACAACATTTAGCCAAGGTTGAACGAGTCTAACCATAAAGATATATTTAGTAAAAACCAAAACAACTATATTGCTTCCACAAAAAGGATAACCGGTTCAACCAACCTTAGCTCTCTGTCATAGATCGACAATTTCTCTTTTTTTTTTCTTAACCTTAGTTTTATTATGTTTCTCTTTTTCTTTTAATTTATGTTATGTTTAACATTGATTTGTAGA
This sequence comes from Phalera bucephala, assembly GCA_905147815.2. Taxonomy (NCBI): domain Eukaryota; kingdom Metazoa; phylum Arthropoda; class Insecta; order Lepidoptera; family Notodontidae; genus Phalera; species Phalera bucephala. Next base: position 36,652,641 of record LR990615.1, on the reverse strand, counting down.
TTCACTCCATGTAAACACATTAGTGGAAACTTTATTGGCTACATGTATTTCAGTTATGTACTTTTATATGTAATACTAATGCTGTATGTTTTCCTTAAGTTAAATAAATACATAAATAAATATATCCATTCTCTCTCACACCGGTGTAAGATCTCGGTGTGACTATTGGTAGGACATTGCTCATATAACTGATGGCCGTTGGGGTAGAAAAGTTCTCGAGTGGTGACCTCGTACTAGAGGACGTGGTGTGGGCAGTCCTTCCACAATGTGAATCAATGACCTGGTGAAGGTCGCAGGTAAAAGCTGGATGAGTACAGCAGGAAGCCGATCGTCGTGGTGATATTTGGGGAGGCTTTTGTCCTGCAGTGGACGTTTTTCGGCTGATGTTGATGATGGGTGGGTCGCAGTTTTCTTAACAACAGCATAAATAATTGGCAAAGGTGTTACTTTTAACTAAACAATTATAATAAATGAGTATTCGAATCAGAAGCCATTTCATTAGAGCTAATTCAAAGTATTTTCTCTTTTATCGGTGGCATGAAACTTTCAAAGGTGCAGCAGCATTTTAAATATCGCTTGTTGGAACTACAATGGGAAGCCTGTCACAATGTGCACAATAGTGACAGCGCCACCCTAACGCCAGCCAACAGCATTGTCGTCAGCAGACAATAAGCTGCGTGTAACCAGCTCTGCTTACAATTAGACAATGCTTGTAACTGACACTGCAACAAGGAAATAAAGCTTGAAGTTAGCCATGTACAGGAAGATTTCTGTCTCGTATTTTTAATGTTGTTTTCTTAGCATAAAAATTAATATAGATCGACATCTTGTATATGAACTATAAGAGTGGGGAAAGCCACAGAGGTTTGTAAAAAAAGAACCTGTTGGCAATCAATACTCTCCGCCTACACCTCAACAGATCCAGCGTGATCATATAGATAACTATATGATACTTTTCAGTAGGTATGACCAAAATTTTTCGCTACTGATTCGTTTTTGGTCGATATGAATTGTCATATCGACCAAAAACGTATTACGTACGTAGATTGCTACTTGAGGCGATAATTGGATCAAGTTGTCGTGGATCTGATTTCCGCACCGCAACAAATCTTTGTGTGAATTAATTGTTGTCTTGTTATTCGTGCAAGTTTTCACTCATGATACAAAGATAAATATTTAATTCATTTTCAGGAGCAACGGCTTGAGGAAATGGAGTTGCGTTTATTAAGGTTGATTATTTTATACGCTTTGAGTTTTCGTAGATTAACAATCGAATATCAAAGGTAAAGTGAACGTTTTACGTTTTACGCTTATAAATATAGTAATAACAACAAATAAAACAAGCGCAACAAAATACTACCATTCAACTAACGTAAACTCGAAAACGCACGTTTCAGTAACTACAATCTCCATGAGGCTACTTCTCTCGCTTTTTTTTCTCGATACCTTTCCAATAAGCTCCATCTGCCGCGTGACGTCGACAGCAAGAAGCTTCAGCGCCAGATGCTTAGCACGAATTTATTGGCGTTAGCCATCGAGTTCATATGCCATCCTTTTCACACCACAAATTTGCCTAAACAAAGATGAACGTGACAGCAAGCTTTCACAACAATGTTACATTAATGTCGAATGAGTTGTACCTACTTATCCTTCAAGTACTTAATAAAGACCACAAATAGTTTGACGTTAGAACACCTAACATTGCGAAAGAAGCATGCTGTCATGTTCATCTTTATTTAGTAAGTTTTTGGGGTAAACAAGATAACATATTAACTCGACAGCGTCACGGTAAAGTCAGACTGTTTATGCTAAGCCATCAGTTGACTTCGTAGTAGCTTCACTACGGCATTTGAATGCAATCGAGTGCACCGAGCTCCGTCGAACGATTTATATTTAAGCTGCAGGATTTTAAGTCCTTCGAGAAAATTTCACGATCGCTTAATCGCTTCAATATTGTATTTTTCGTAAGAAAGTAAAAAATATTATTCTGTAAAACATTTCCCGATAAAGTCTTTTGCGAGCCAGTTATTCGATTTACACAAAGAATATAAAAAAATATCACAAAACATGCAACCAAATGCTCGGTTCGTCTTCTCGGAACTATTGTAGTTAATGAGATGGTATTTTACAATTAATACGTGTCTATGTCTAAGGGTAACTAATGGAAGAACTAATATCAGCTATCAGTCAATACATATGGCACGTAGTAATGAGATGATTGATTTGATGTATTAAAATATTTATAGTGATTTAATCCAGTGAACATCCCTGATAAAATACCTTTTTTCCTGCAATAAACGTTTTTCGGTTGATGATGCTTATGAAATGTATCTTTACAAAATTCCAAATAATCTATTGTAATTTCGACAATACGTGTACGGTAGGTGACAATACAAAAAATTGTTATGCTTCTAAGGAGACTTTCTCAACATCAAATCACAAATTAAACATCTTTTACCACCTAACTGCCGATTGTAATTTGCTTAACTTGTTAGGAGACATTTTTAACAACAAATCACATATTATTTCTTTTAACATTTGGGCACCAGTAACTCTGAATATACCTTTCATTTTCCTAATATTTGTAGTCTACTTAAGTAAAATAATCATACGCCGGGTCCCCGGTCTCGGGCCGGCATTAATGCGGCGCTATCAGTGAGGTTAGTTTAACCGCTACTAAAGTTTTTATAGTTATGGCAACCGCCGTGCTGCGTTCGCACGCGAATGGTATTGGATGGGAGTTTTATGGTGCACTGAATAAAGTAAGCCGTGATGTATGAGCTGCTAAATCCAATGTACTTGACAGAGAATTAGTGAGTTTGGTGAGTTTAATTTGCTTTTTATTTTGTTCATAAAAAATGTTACTCAAAATTAGAAATTAAATCCTGACTCGTCGATGCGGTTACCACTCACCCAGCAGCACCCAAACCAAAACAAACGTTTGTAGATCACACAAAGATTTGTTAAGATTTAACCAGTGACTTCTCTATCCAGTAATTAAAGTAGCTGACGCCCTAACCACTAGATCAAGCTGTCATCAAAATTAAGCTGATAACAATTTCAGTTGCATCCAAAGGAAAAAACGAAATGATAGATACTAATACTAAGCTGTTGATGAAACAGTTGAACCAAAATTATATTAACTACTGAGTCTTTACTATCCAACTGCTGGGCAAAACCGTTTTCTTACAGATCGAGGGAAAAGAGAATAGGGCATATCCAATACGCGGACTCAGAGCGGCTTGGAGACTTAATTAATGAAATAAATACGTCATGCCTATATTTCCCAAGCGGGGGTGCCAGAGATGTACTGTATACATCCACTTTTCACGAACGATGTTAGATCCTCATGTAATGGAGGCGAGCCTGTTGCCATGATACCGGACACAATGACAGACTCCGGACTGGTACTGGGAACCACTTTTTCGGACCTAGGATTTGGATCCCGGACCCCGCGACCACTACGCACATTATTCGCCACTTGACCAACGAGGCAGTCTAGAATTATATTGTATTAAATATGTGAACTATAAATGAACCCAGAAAGAAGGCTGCTATTTCTGCAAAAATAATTTTTTTCTGGCTACCAATTGCAATTTTAGAAAAATACCGTAGCGTCTCAATATTCTTTATTTACACAACAAAACATAGCATAACTAGGTAAATATAGAGTACTTAAACAGAATTTGCAGTATCATTTAGTTCCAAATACAGTAAATTGGCTATTACACGCAGCTGGTGGCCGATAGCGAGCAAACAGAATGGCAAATATCGTTTGATTACCAATAATGTTTATCAACAATGTTTGTGTTACATGTTTAATTTACTGATTGGTAAAATGGCGAAAAAAATATTGTCGTATTTTACGATCGTTTTATGTAGATGTTTGAGTGGAGCTTATATTTTTATGATGTCTATGCTAACACCTATTACGATGGCTTGGTCTAGTATTTGAAGCGTAGCCCACTCGGATTACAGAAAAGAAATTATGTGACTCATGAGTATATTCTTCACATGTATTTTTTTTTAATTCTGAAACCAATTCATTTACTAGAAAGTAAGGGGCAATTTTCTTCAAAATAAAATAGCTTTGGAAAGTAAAGATTTTATCAAAAAACATTTAAATACCGACGAAAATTAGCCAATTGGTACATTAACAGATGTCTAATCAGACATCCGGCCCTGAAAAAAACTGTAAGACAGATTGCGGTTATTTACATATCATCAGACACGACAAACTAAATAGACAAGTATGAATGCGTGCTGTATTTCATTATTTATGGTGGCATCTGTCTACCTCCCCACTCAACTCAACTCAAATTGTTTATTTTGCATAAACCCTGCGGGGGTATTTACAAATTGTTATATTTAACGTAAGTTAAATATGACAATTTGTATTTAGTATTTAGTATTAGTAATAATCTACCACCGGATCGAAACGCGGCCTCCACTGAAACGATCCGGCGAATAACTCAGCGGGCTTGTCTTTTTTGTCTCCATTTATTCTTTTTTTCATTTTCTGTATAGATACATACATTTTTATATTATACAAAATCATGTATGCAATCCAGCTTCAGTGTGCTGCCTTACGACTGAGATATAAGACTAATACTGATTTTATAACATAGATAAATTTATAGACCACAATATAGTTCAGATCTACCATCTTTACAACACCTATCTAGTCCAAACGCCTAACTTTAGTTTTCCAAGTCTAAAACAAGTTCAAAGAGCCTTTAGTCGAGGTTCCGATTTGCCGTTAACTCAATTTTACAACAAGAATTTCCTCGTGTTTTCTACAAAATTGTTCCATCACGGAACTAAACATAAAGATAGACCTAACAACATTATACTAAACGGTTTTCTTCAAAGCAAGTGACCGTGTAATAGCTTTAAAGTAGACAAGTCTGAGGCCTGTTGCTCATAAAACACACTTAGTGGGGAGCCGGCCGAACTTTAAAAGCGAGGCTTAAAACTTTCGACCTTGGAACGTGAGACTCAATTTTCGGCATGTTATTATCTTTTTTTGCTTGAGAACAAAGTTGAATTTAAAATGCTTTTGGTTATTTGAGGTTTGAATAAGACAGCTAAATTTTAAGGTAGTCCATGGTTGGCTATTTCTGTACATGTTTGGCGTTATTAGTTGATTTTTGGAGTCGCCTTTAGGGGTTAATCCAAAACCATAATATAAAAAATCACTATAGCTCTTTTCGAACACACCTATTGATTATCTCTTAAACATAGAATATTAATGTTGTTGATACAAATTTTAATTAAATGCGAAAGAACATTTTTTCCTCTGCGACAGAAAAAAAGGAGTTTTCTTACAATGATGGAAAAATGGCAGTGATGTGACAAAAAAATTTTTGAATCTTGAAAAAGAGTTTTATTAAGCAGTTCGATAGTTTTTATATAGTATGCTTGACAATAAATACAATTTATACAAAAAAATAATAATCCGCAATCTACTCAAGTAGAAATTGTCTCCGTTATTTTTTTTCAAGAAAACTCAAGCCAGTCAGATGTTTGCAAGTTACATCGAACGCAGTAAATTTTTTTACGGCAACGAAAAAAAAACCCTTTGCCCGCCGCGCGCTATGTGTTTAACTCGCAATTTAAATGTAAATGGGACGATTGTTATTTTTTTTATTTATTTCTTATCGATTGACATTATGATTTGGACATTATTATTATTATATTTAGATATTTTTTTTGCTTATTATAATTGTACCAGTGTTTCGTTCTTTTTATTTTACATCTTGATCATTTTATAATTTAATAATTATTGGTAAGCGTAAGGTAGGACGGCCCCCAGCTAGATGGACCGACGACCTCAAAAAGGTCGCTGGGACAGACTGGATGCGGAAGGCAGAGGACCGTGTGCAATGGCGCGTGTTAGGAGAGGCCTATGTCCAGCAGTGGACTACGATAGGCTGATTGATTTGATTGATTGAATATTTTGTTTTGACATAATACTGTAATGTTAATATTATTGTAACCCCAACAGGGTATGCTACAGAGAATCAAGATGCAACGTAGACCTAAGCAAATCTATATACCTGTAACAACAATAAAATTGATTTGATTTGACGTTCGTTTTGCGGTTGGACCGCAGATCACGATGTCTGGGGCCAGACGATTTATTCAACCAGCGTGGTGCTATTGATGTTACTTACACTGAAGACTTATTTGAAACACTTCATTTAATTATGTTTAAGATCTTGAGACTGTTCTTTGCCATTCATCTATGCCATTTATATTTTTTTTTTTAAGTGTAAAAGAACGTTATATTTCATCAATTGTTATTTTGACTTGATACGAGAGGTGTCAAGCTTTTTTTGGACTTCTTATGCTTGAATACTGTTTTACATAGGCGAATTACTGCGGGTCGTAGTTTACAGTAAATTAAACTCTATTTTACATTAGAATTACATTATTAGATACACGAGCTTGATCATATATTTAAATTATCACTGGGTTTTTTACAATCATATATTTAATTATTTACAGTTTATCAATGAATAATTTTACGTAGTTTTGAGTACGATGCTAGAATATCACAATCAAATAATGTAAACAATTGTTATTAAATTATGTTGGGCATTCTAATCAAACGAATTTACATGAAATTATTCAATAACTTTTATACGCTAAAATTAATCTTTACTACTGTAACATTAGGTTAAAGTTTGAATGTAACATTGAATTTAGTTAACACGATATTGGTTATTTGTTTTTCATACTGCCCTGCAGTTTTTAAATGTTATTATTACCGTTAGTGACGCGGTAGTTGTACGGTCGGTGCATAAATGCCTGCGGCATTCGACGGGTTTAGATTTTAACGAAAACTCGTCGATTTTTATTGGATTTCAAAACTAATCCCAGTTAGCTGCTAGTGCTAGTGTTCGATTAAAATTTTTAGTGCACGTGTTTTGTTTAAAATGGATCGTGGATTTTTGAATTTTGCACATATATTTTTTTAGCTTGTACTGGTTACGAAGTCGATGAAGGAAGACGAAGCCTTCTTTTACAGATATACAATACAAGAGCCTATAAACTGCTTCATACCATGTCTTTGCAATTTTTTTACAACGTTCGTGTTTTATTTTTCCGAAACGGTTTTTTTTTAAGATTTTTAAGATAAGAATAATCACTACAAAGCCTATGTATATTATTATTTTTGCTTAAATTATATTTTATTTAAGGAACCTATATAAAAAACAATGTGATACCTTTGTTCACGTTTGTGATCAATCAGTTTTTAAATTATACTGACTGGTATGTGAAATTAATATGACATCTTGCAGCATTGTTTGTTTCGGTATGGGTATGTGAATGTGTATTTGTGTATGTGAATTTTTATGTTTGTGAACGCGCCCACGACGCAGGAATGAATCCTTGTGTGGGACTCGGTATTTATCTTACAAAAATTAACTTATTTCTTACTTATTTTATAAATCAATCAATACAAACTGTCTCCGCAGGGAATTCGCAATAAAGACAAAGTCCCAAAGTGCGGCAATTTCCGTGAAGTTTCTTATTCCCCTGCGAAAGCCCAAAACTGGGTAAGCGTTATTAATTTTATGCATAGAGGAGCTCCTGCGGGACGAAACTTACGATAGGTACCTATTAGACTTGACACGAATTACGCTCGCAGGGATCAGTGAAAAGCAAGTTTGGTGAATATTCGCATTTTAAGCAAAGAGTTCGTAAGAGTTTGAACCTCGATTTATACGCCTGTACCTTTAAATTACTCGAAATATATATACTACAGTTTAGTCCACAGGTTAAGAGTTATAAACGCACCCACGACACAGGAATAATTCCTAGTGTAGGGCTACAATTAAAAAAAACGATTACTGCTTGTTTGTTGTGAAGGTGAAAGAATGAAACTGCTTATCTGGGCCACATTATCACTAAAGATGGGATAAAATCGAATCCTAAATAATTGCAGCAATTAAGAAATTCCTAATTCCCAAAAATGCTACAGAGATCAGACAATTCCTAGGATTATTAGGCTATCATAGGTAATTTATCCCTGATTTAACACGGATTACGAAACCAATGACACATTGTTTGAAGAAAGGCTCTAACATTAATCCTCATGATACCGATTAAATAAACTGTTTTGAAAAATGTAAAACACTATTAACCAACGATCCAACCTTACAATACCCTGATTTTAATAAAGATTTCATACTAACAACTGACGCATCGAATGTAGCAATGGAAGCTGTACTTTCACAAGGACCAATAGGTTCTGATAAGCCAATAGCTTATATCTCAAGAACACTGAATTCAAGCGAAATGAATTATAGCACCAGAAAAAGAACTCTGGGCTATAGTTTGGGCAACTAAGCAGTTTAGGCCGTATCTTTTCGGACGCAAGTGTAAGATAATTAACGATCATAAACCGCCTCAATGGATTATGAGCTTAAAGGGGCCTAACTCCCTGTTAACACGTTGAAGACTTAACCTTAGAGAATATAACTTCACTGCAGTCTATAAGCCAGGCAAAAACAATACCAATGCCGAAGCTTTATCCCGCATTGAGATTAATAATGAGGAAGTAAGTTCCGTAATATTAAACATCTCTGAAAAACCGCCATCCATAGCTAATTCATCCACTCTTACAACTCACACAAGTGCTGAAATTCCTATTTTAGAAATACTAATATCGGATGAACCATTGAATAGGTTTAATAGACAAATATATTTTACAGTAGTAGGTGATATTAAGAAACGACCAATAGTTTTTAAGCCTTTCGAAACACATACTAGAACATCCATCCAATTATTAGACTCCAATCTTGAGGAAGATGTAATAAACGCCATTAAGGAATTTGCTAATCCAAAGGTAAAAACAGGCATAAAAATAGATCCACCGTTGGCAATGTATCAAATTATCCTCATTATACAAGATAAATTTAAAAGTTCTGCTATGAATCTCGTACTAACTAAGACTGAGGTAGAAAATGTCAAAGAATATTTACGCCAACAGGAAACCATTCAGAAATATCACGAAGTTAAAACTAACCATCGTGGTATTACTGAGTGCTACCTATCTTATAGATACTACTGGCCTAAAATGAGAGATCAAATCTCACATAAACAAATGTAATATATGCGGCCAAGAGAAATACGACAGGCATCCAATAAAACAAAGATTTTGCATAGTTCCGATACCCTCTAGTCCATTTGACGTAGTACTTATCATCTCAGAGATGGTACAGCAGTTAGCGTAGTTCAAGCCCTGCTTAAATATTGTACCTATCATGGTGTACCTATGTCTATAGTTACAGATCAAGGGCCAGAATTTACCAATCAGTTATTCTCAGAATTCACAAGGCTTCATAGAATCCAACATCATAAGACCTTGGCATATACCCCTAACGACAATGGAATGGTTAAGCGTTTACACTCTACCTTACTAGAACACCTTAGGATATTAAAATTAGAGAATCATAACGAGCCCTTTGTTAATCTAATGGCGTATGCAATACAAGCTTACAATATTACTATACATAGTTTTACTAAGTGTAGGCCTATTGAGGTTATCACAGGACACCCGCGCGATCCCTTGGATTTAGATTTATCCGTGCACTTGCTTCAACAATACGTGCAAGATCATAGGAATAGGATGACAAAGGTTTAAGAGGTAATTAACAAAACATCTTAACACGATCGTACGCAGTTAACTGAAAATAGGAATAAAGATCGGGAACCAGAGCAGGAATATGACTTGAACGAACGAGTATTTGTTAAAAACCCCATGGTAAATAGATAAAAGCTGGCACCACGTTACGATGTTTGTATTTACAAAGTGTCATATTTAACTTACTAATCTACCACCGAAACGCGGCCTCCACTGAAAACATCCGGCGAGAAACTAAGCGGGCTTGCCTTTTTTGTCTCCATTTATCCTTTTTTTCATTTTCTGTATAGATACATACATTTTTATATTATACAAAATCATGTATGCAATCTAGCTTCAGTGTGCTGCCTTACGACTGAGATATAAGACTAATACTGATTTTATAACATAGATAAATTTATAGACCACAATATAGTTCAGATCTACCATCTTTACAACACCTATCTAGTCCAAACGCCTAACTTTAGTTTTCCAAGTCTAAAACAAGTGCAAAGAACCTTTATTCGAGGTTCCGATTTGCCGTTAACTCAATTTAACAACAAGTATTTCCTCGTGTTTTCTACAAAATTGTTCCATCACGGAACTTAACATTAAGATAGACCTATCAACATTATACTAAACGATTTTCTTCAAAGCAATTGACCGTGTAATAGCTTTAAAGTAGACAAGTCTGAGGCCTGTTGCTCATAAAACACACTTAGTGGGGAGCCGGCCGAACTTTAAAAGCGAGGCTTAAAACTTTCGACCTTGGAACGTGAGACTCAATTTTCGGCATGTTATTATCTTTTTTTGCTTGAGAACAAAGTTGAATTTAAAATGCTTTTGGTTATTTGAGGTTTGAATAAGACAGCTAAATTTTAAAGTCCATGGTTGGCTATTTCTGTACATGTTTGGCGTTATTAGTTGATTTTTGGAGTCGCCTTTAGGGGTTAATCCAAAACCATAATATAAAAAATCACTATAGCTCTTTTCGAACACACCTATTGATTATCTCTTAAACATAGAATATTAATGTTGTTGATACAAATTTTAATTAAATGCGAAAGAACATTTTTTCCTCTGCGACAGAAAAAAAGGAGTTTTCTTACAATGATGGAAAAATGGCAGTGAATGTGACAAAAAAATTTTTAAATCTTGAATAAGAGTTTTATTAAGCAGTTCGATAGTTTTTATATAGTATGCTTGACAATAAATACAATTTATACAAAAAAATAATAATCCGCAATCTACTCAAGTAGAAATTGTCTCCGTTATTTTTTTTCAAGAAAACTCAAGCCATTCAGATGTTTGCATGTTACATCGAACGCAGTAAATTTTCACGGCAACAAAAAAAAAAAAACCCTTTGCCCGCCGCGCGCTATAAGTGTTTAACTCGCAATTTAAATGTAAATGGGACGATTGTTATTTTTTTATTTATTTCTTATTGATTGACATTATGATTTGGACATTATTATTATTATATTTAGATATTTTTTTTGCTTATTATAATTGTACCAGTGTTTCGATCTTTTTATTTTACATCTTGATCATTTTATAATTTAATAATTATTGGTAAGCGTAAGGTAGGACGGCCCCCAGCTAGATGGACCGACGACCTCAAAAAGGTCGCTGGGACAGACTGGATGCGGAAGGCGGAGGATCGTGTGCAATGGCGCGTGTTAGGAGAGGCCTATGTCCAGCAGTGGACTGCGATAGGCTGATTGATTTGATTGATTGAATATTTTGTTTTGATATAATCCTGTAATGTTAATATTATTGTAACCCCAACAGGGTATGCTACAGAGAATCAAGATGCAACGTAGACCTAAGCAAATCTATATATCTATACCTGTAACAACAATAAAATTGATTTGATTTGACGTTCGTTTTGCGGTTGGACCGCAGATCACGATGTCTGGGGCCAGACGATTTATTCAACCAGCGTGGTGCTATTGATGTTACTTACACTGAAGACTTATTTGAAACACTTCATTTAATTATGTTTAAGATCTTGAGACTGTTCTTTGCCATTCATCTATGCCATTTATATTTTTTTTTTAAGTGTAAAAGAACGTTATATTTCATCAATTGTTATTTTGACTTGATACGAGAGGTGTCAAGCTTTTTTTGGACTTCTTATGCTTGAATACTGTTTTACATAGGCGAATTACTGCGGGTCGTAGTTTACAGTAAATTAAACTCTATTTTACATTAGAATTACATTATTAGATACACGAGCTTGATCATATATTTAAATTATCACTGGGTTTTTTACAATCATATATTTAATTATTTACAGTTTATCAATGAATAATTTTACGTAGTTTTGAGTACGATGCTAGAATATCACAATCAAATAATGTAAACAATTGTTATTAAATTATGTTGGGCATTCTAATCAAACGAATTTACATGAAATTATTCAATAACTTTTATACGCTAAAATTAATCTTTACTACTGTAACATTAGGTTAAAGTTTGAATGTAACATTGAATTTAGTTAACACGATATTGGTTATTTGTTTTTCATACTGCCCTGCAGTTTTTAAATGTTATTATTACCGTTAGTGACGCGGTAGTTGTACGGTCGGTGCATAAATGCCTGCGGCATTCGACGGGTTTAGATTTTAACGAAAACTCGTCGATTTTTATTGGATTTCAAAACTAATCCCAGTTAGCTGCTAGTGCTAGTGTTCGATTAAAATTTTTAGTGCACGTGTTTTGTTTAAAATGGATCGTGGATTTTTGAATTTTGCACATATATTTTTTTAGCTTGTACTGGTTACGAAGTCGATGAAGGAAGACGAAGCCTTCTTTTACAGATATACAATACAAGAGCCTATAAACTGCTTCATACCATGTCTTTGCAATTTTTTTACAACGTTCGTGTTTTATTTTTCCGAAACGGTTTTTTTTTAAGATTTTTAAGATAAGAATAATCACTACAAAGCCTATGTATATTATTATTTTTGCTTAAATTATATTTTATTTAAGGAACCTATATAAGAAACAATGTGATACCTTTGTTCACGTTTGTGATCAATCAGTTTTTAAATTATACTGACTGGTATGTGAAATTAATATGACATCTTGCAGCATTGTTTGTTTCGGTATGGGTATGTGAATGTGTATTTGTGTATGTGAATTTTTATGTTTGTGAACGCGCCCACGACGCAGGAATGAATCCTTGTGTGGGACTCGGTATTTATCTTACAAAAATTAACTTATTTCTTACTTATTTTATAAATCAATCAATACAAACTGTCTCCGCAGGGAATTCGCAATAAAGACAAAGTCCCAAAGTGCGGCAATTTCCGTGAAGTTTCTTATTCCCCTGCGAAAGCCCAAAACTGGGTAAGCGTTATTAATTTTATGCATAGAGGAGCTCCTGCGGGACGAAACTTACGATAGGTACCTATTAGACTTGACACGAATTTCGCTCGCAGGGATCAGTGAAAAGCAAGTTTGGTGAATATTCGCATTTTAAGCAAAGAGTTCGTAAGAGTTTGAACCTCGATTTATACGCCTGTACCTTTAAATTACTCGAAATATATATACTACAGTTTAGTCCACAGGTTAAGAGTTATAAACGCACCCACGACACAGGAATAATTCCTAGTGTAGGGCTACAATTAAAAAAAACGATTACTGCTTGTTTGTTGTGAAGGTGAAAGAATGAAACTGCTTATCTGGGCCACATTATCACTAAAGATGGGATAAAATCGAATCCTAAATAATTGCAGCAATTAAGAAATTCCTAATTCCCAAAAATGCTACAGAGATCAGACAATTCCTAGGATTATTAGGCTATCATAGGTAATTTATCCCTGATTTAACACGGATTACGAAACCAATGACACATTGTTTGAAGAAAGGCTCTAACATTAATCCTCATGATACCGATTAAATAAACTGTTTTGAAAAATGTAAAACACTATTAACCAACGATCCAACCTTACAATACCCTGATTTTAATAAAGATTTCATACTAACAACTGACGCATCGAATGTAGCAATGGAAGCTGTACTTTCACAAGGACCAATAGGTTCTGATAAGCCAATAGCTTATATCTCAAGAACACTGAATTCAAGCGAAATGAATTATAGCACCAGAAAAAGAACTCTGGGCTATAGTTTGGGCAACTAAGCAGTTTAGGCCGTATCTTTTCGGACGCAAGTGTAAGATAATTAACGATCATAAACCGCCTCAATGGATTATGAGCTTAAAGGGGCCTAACTCCCTGTTAACACGTTGAAGACTTAACCTTAGAGAATATAACTTCACTGCAGTCTATAAGCCAGGCAAAAACAATACCAATGCCGAAGCTTTATCCCGCATTGAGATTAATAATGAGGAAGTAAGTTCCGTAATATTAAACATCTCTGAAAAACCGCCATCCATAGCTAATTCATCCACTCTTACAACTCACACAAGTGCTGAAATTCCTATTTTAGAAATACTAATATCGGATGAACCATTGAATAGGTTTAATAGACAAATATATTTTACAGTAGTAGGTGATATTAAGAAACGACCAATAGTTTTTAAGCCTTTCGAAACACATACTAGAACATCCATCCAATTATTAGACTCCAATCTTGAGGAAGATGTAATAAACGCCATTAAGGAATTTGCTAATCCAAAGGTAAAAACAGGCATAAAAATAGATCCACCGTTGGCAATGTATCAAATTATCCTCATTATACAAGATAAATTTAAAAGTTCTGCTATGAATCTCGTACTAACTAAGACTGAGGTAGAAAATGTCAAAGAATATTTACGCCAACAGGAAACCATTCAGAAATATCACGAAGTTAAAACTAACCATCGTGGTATTACTGAGTGCTACCTATCTTATAGATACTACTGGCCTAAAATGAGAGATCAAATCTCACATAAACAAATGTAATATATGCGGCCAAGAGAAATACGACAGGCATCCAATAAAACAAAGATTTTGCATAGTTCCGATACCCTCTAGTCCATTTGACGTAGTACTTATCATCTCAGAGATGGTACAGCAGTTAGCGTAGTTCAAGCCCTGCTTAAATATTGTACCTATCATGGTGTACCTATGTCTATAGTTACAGATCAAGGGCCAGAATTTACCAATCAGTTATTCTCAGAATTCACAAGGCTTCATAGAATCCAACATCATAAGACCTTGGCATATACCCCTAACGACAATGGAATGGTTAAGCGTTTACACTCTACCTTACTAGAACACCTTAGGATATTAAAATTAGAGAATCATAACGAGCCCTTTGTTAATCTAATGGCGTATGCAATACAAGCTTACAATATTACTATACATAGTTTTACTAAGTGTAGGCCTATTGAGGTTATCACAGGACACCCGCGCGATCCCTTGGATTTAGATTTATCCGTGCACTTGCTTCAACAATACGTGCAAGATCATAGGAATAGGATGACAAAGGTTTAAGAGGTAATTAACAAAACATCTTAACACGATCGTACGCAGTTAACTGAAAATAGGAATAAAGATCGGGAACCAGAGCAGGAATATGACTTGAACGAACGAGTATTTGTTAAAAACCCCATGGTAAATAGATAAAAGCTGGCACCACGTTACACTTAAGATACCGTATTAGCTGATTTGTCAATACACATCTATACAAAATAGAAACGTGGCCCACCAATCCGCAATGGGTCCCCGCGGTAAAGTATGTCCTAATCTCTCTCACCTTAATTTGTGAAAAGTCTTTGCTCAGCACTGTGACAGTATAAGCTGATCATAATAAATGAAGTATCGTATGTGCTACGGCACTGCTATAATTATAATGAGCCGTCTTCTAAGCTGTGGTAATTTAAAGGTATTCGTTTAGCGGTTGACTCCGCAAAACAAAACTAAACAAATAAACAAAATGGTAAGTAATGGTACCAGCGCGGCCCATTAACGCGATTGAGTTGATTCAACGGATTTTGAAGCGTTTCTCTTAGAACTTATTGTCATGTTATAATTGAATCCTGGTTAGCCAATTTGGTGTTTGTTAATTTAAGAGTTTAGGAGGTTTAAAATCTTTGACTTAGTAGCTTTTACTCGATTTTACCTATAGTAGGAATATGAGGGTGTACCATAACCAAATAGATGGTATTTTATCTGAAAGGCAAGTCAGGTCACTGCTTGGAACTTATCGAGCCGCATATCAAGCTTCTTACTTGGCTTAACGACTACCACATTAAATGGTAACCGGGGCAACTTAACGTGCACGAAGCACGGAGACTCTTGCATATGAAAATGCTACAAGCGGTCACCCATCTCGAACCGACCGAGCCGAACGCTGCTTAACCTTGGTGATCGGTAAGAAAACCGCAGCCGCAGCGCTACGAGCGCTTAAGCAGAAAGCTGCGTGCAGCGCCTCGTTAAGCTTGTTTATAATTTATACGCGTTCGCCTCAGGTCTCGCTTAGTCGTGAACAAACAAACTAGGCGTCTTACATTGTAACTTCGGAGGTAAGAACAGGTAGGAGATGAAGCCTTATGATAACATTAGATTATATAATTGCAGGGATGTTTTGTTTCCGCTTGTGTAAATGGTTCAAATAAATAGGTTAATTTAATTGTATTAATCTCTGTCACTCTATGATCATGCTCTGGCATGATATTTACTCTCTGCCTACCTCGCAAGGGATCTGTCCCTTGCGAGTTAGGCAGAGAGTACGATTTTCAACAGGTTCTTTTATTAAGGACCTCTTTGGTTTTCCCCACTCTCATATTTCGTTTCATACACGCTCGCCGGTTACGGCGACTTTTGACTTTAATTGTATTGATGATACATACCCGTGGATACTGTTAACAGTATCCACGGGTATGTATCATCAATACAATTACAGTACAGTACAGTTAATCTTCTTCCAAGCTTAAGCTTGGAAGAAGATTAACTGTACAAAAAAACATTCAGCTGTAAAAAAATTACAGCTGACAAGCTGATAGCTGAAAATTACTATTTTATGTGGTTTTGCATTAAACAAATCATGTAACTACATATCCTTTTGCTAAAAGATGTAATTTTAAGAGAACCTTTATTTTTTAACCTACATTGTTCCGTTGCTGGGACTCTACTAAATACGTTTCCAAAAGAATCATTTTGGTCTGAAATGGCTTATTACCGATCTGCTTGAAAAGAAACTTAAATTAACCTCTCGGCCGCTGTGTTTTGTGACGATATTTTGGCTTATTTCGGTAACCTACAGGTAAATTAAAAAAAGTAACAGATATCAAATTTGATGCTTCTTTTATAACAGATTATATATAGGTAAGCTTACAGGATATTTAATTGTAGTATTTAATAAAGTATTTACTAATAGATGGATAGACGGTTGTCTTGGTTCAATTGTTAATAGCTTTAGACGATCCGCCTACTGGGTTGAGTAGTCTCAGGTTCGATTCCCGCACGAGACAAATCTTTTTGTGACTCACTAAAAATTGCTTCGGTCTAGCATTTTGTGTAGGTATGTAAATTTTATAATAGTAAATGCACCCATGGAATAATTACTAGTGTGAGTCTATGTTTCAATAAATAAGAAAACAACAAAAAAACTAAACACTATATTTGAAACAAAATACAGACATCGTTTTATTCCAAATTTGGCTTGTAAATCGGACGGATGGGAAACAATCCCTCAACATACATTAGATCCTTTTCAAAATCAAAAGAATTTTGTATTAATTCGGTGTCCCTCGTCAAACAGAGGAGAGACTTATTGGGAACATTGGCGGGATTCTTGGGTAAAAGTTTGATTATTACTGAAGTTACTATACGTGAAAGGGAATCATTGTGGTTTGATCCCCTGAGAGTCCCTACTCTAGTTAGACCTATGATGAATTGATTATAAAATTTTATGTTTCCAGGTATGTCCTACGGATTGAACTCGACCGTATCGTACCATAAAAAACCTGAAATTCATTACCAAGTTTTTTTTAAAAACAAAATAATTGTTTTCAGGTTTATAATATAATAGAAAACTACATCTTGCCTCATTAGTTAAGTGGCAAATTGTGCTGCACATGATCAGAAGGTACTGAATTCGAAGTCCATATAGGTCAGATAAAGTGGTATTGAAGTTTTTCTACCGAACATTCTCAATGGCAGGGTGAAGTGGGCTGGTGGTATTTCCACCTAATTATGTTAGGACGTTACATGATCTGTAAAAAGTTGAGAAATATAGAGACGATGGTGATACTAAATTAGTACTGGTAGTAATTTATCGCTTTAAACATAGCGAATCTTTTGTGGCATTTGGCATAAAGGATGAATGTCGCTGTTTCACGCCGACTCCTAAAAACCGTTTTTTTAAATAAATCCTTTTCCTATTTATTGCTTCCCAGGTTTACCAATTAGAAGATTAGTAATTAGAACTCTTTAAAAATATTTTTTTGTTCTTGCATATTTTCATTCTTCATTATTGTGTGAATTTTCATGTTTGTAAACGCACCCACGACACAGGAATAAATCCTAGTGTGGGGCTACGTTTTTAAAAAACTACTACAAGATAAGTAGAATCCCATTAACTTACTTATTATTTTAGACCATTAGCTCTATTTACATCTCTCAAGCAGCAGTTCTCAAGCAATAATGACGATTATTGCTTTAGGCTTTCTATTCCCCTCTATGTTATTCTAAATACGCAGTTCATTAGGTTACCGTCAAAGATAAAAAATTGCAGGTATTTTGATATTAAGAGATATTTGAAACTACTTCGATCAACCCATGTACCAATGGGGTGTAATTTTCCAGACTTACTATTAAACGACTTTATTAATGATTTTAATTGTTTTTCGACTTGCTTAATATATTGAGAGTTTAGCACAAACAGATCGATGTTAGCGTGACGCTAGAGAGTAAGCGTGTTGTAATGTTCATGTTTATTAAGTAAATGTGTAGTGTGACAAGGACGGCATATAAACTCGCTAGCGTTACGCTAACGTCAATCTCTTGTGCTCTTCTGAATAGTATTCAAAGTCAAAGTCAAAAATTATTTATTTGCATAGGCCAATACAATAGCACTCACAAACGTCAAAATTATTACATTTTTTACATCTACCACCGGATCGGAACGCGGCCTCCACTGAGAAGATCCGGCGAGAAACTCAGCGGGCTAGTCTTTTAATTTAATTTGTTTGGCCTTTCTGATGACCATTTTTTTTTGTTTTTCAAAATTGTATTATACATCATTGATTAATGTTACTGATTGAAGAGCTGCTTAAACCCAATCTGTTTTATCGTCAAGATAATCCGAAATTTTGTAATACCCTTTCTTACAGAGTCTAGTTTTAATTGCCATTTTAAACTTATAGATAGGCATGTTTCGGATATCTATGGGTAATTTGTTGTAGAAGCGTATACATTGCCCCATGAAAGAATGACTAATTCTGTGGAGACGAGTGGAATGTACAATAATATCAGCTTTGTTCCATGTATTTACATGATGAATGACGCTATATTTTTCAAAAATTTTTTTGACATATAGAAGATTTTCCTATATAATTATTGTAATGTATAAGAAGGTTTTAAGTTTATAAAGTTACCTGCATCTTATATTTATTCATGTAACCGCCACTTAGTGACACAATAAAACATTCCGCAATAGACCGTGTTTTATTGCATACACTACAATTACAATATCAGCCTATACTGCCCACTGCTGGACAAAGGCCTTCTCCCACAAATCGAGGTGAGAGAGATAAGGTCATATTCCACCACGTGGACCCAGTGCGGATTGATCGAGGCAGATTTGTGGCCATCTGCTGATGGAACTTATCAAGCCGCCTTTAAGGCTTCCAAGTCGGCTTAACGACTACCACATTAAGTGGTAGCCGGGACCAACGGCTTAACGTGCCTTCCGAAGCACGGAGACGCTCGAATATGTAAATGCCACAAACGGTCACCCATCTCGGGCCGACCGAGTCGAACGCTGCTTAACCTTGGTAATCGGTAAGAATACCGCTGTCGCACAGCGCTACGAGGGCCTCTATTTGTTTCAGAGGCAATAAAAATCACTTCTATCTATCTATCTATCTATATCATCACGCCAGCTCCCTCGCGGGGTAGGCAGAGAGTACAGAGTAAAAATCACTTGCCAACTTAAAAGAAAAGTTCGAGAGCGGGAACTTCCGAACTAGTTTCTGTTTTCAAGTGGACAGGGAAGGGCCCGCAATATCGGTTATTGAGCACCAACCCGGCTGTATTGGGTTCTATTGAATTTCTGGTTAGGGTAATATGTGAGAAAAGTATAGGAATCAAACTCAAATAATTTATCTTTCTATCTATACCATCACGCCAAATCCTTTGTGGGGTAGATAGAGAATACAGAGTTCCAACTAAACAAATAATTTGACAAAAAAAAGCAGTTAACGCCTATAAAGCTATTAGAGAAGTCACGTCTACATTTCCCAAGCTAGGGTAATAGAGGTGTACTTTGTACACCCAGTTTTTGGCGACGATATCCCAATGTAATGGGGAGTAAGCCTATTGCTGTTATAGCGGTTAGACTCTGGGCTGATACTACAAAAATGTCTATAGAAGGAGAAGAGGTCGATAAGGGGTCCTAGCTACGAATCCTATAGAAAGAAAATTTCTATAGCATTCGAAGCTAGGATCTCGTGATTGCTAGGAAATGGCTAGAACATCGAGGCAGTCAAATAATAATGCTTACGGATTTGCAATATTATTACGTATTAAATAAAATGTAAGGCCAATTCCGTAATGTAGCGCAATCTATTTATAGCTTATTTATTTTTCGCATAAACAATTTTCGTATGACTGATTCTTAAAGAACACCCAGAGGCTGTTACCAGAGCCGTGAGCAGGGTACGGTGTGATAATAAAATGGATCTATCTTTAAGTTCATACGCCTTCCTACTATAGAGATTATAGAGACCGTTTCAGCCAATTTTTACTCCAAAATCAAAAGTTTTTTATTCATGTAGACCAAAAGGCACTTATAAATAGTCAAAAGGAAAAAAATATTGATTACTTAAGACTCTAGCCCCCGTTCAGAAAGGTATAAGTACAGATGAATCATAAGTGTACTTAGATTCATGGTATCGGTCAGTGTCTACATAGTTCTCTCATTTACAAAATAGAGATTTTGTAAAGGTATATAATAAAAAGTATCATAAGAGAAAAAAAGGTTACTATCAAATATAAGGAGTGCGTACAAAATAATTGGTTATAGCTCCAGTGTGATGCCGAACGAGACAAAATTCAACAGTACTACAGTACATGTTTATACAGTCAAAGAATAGAGAACGGACCAGTCCCCACTAGCAGCACCCGTTCACGAGCATGACTTGAGAAGCAGCCATCACTCTCCTCAACCATATTGAAGAGAAAAGAGTGACCCGCTCCACAGAGCCGCCACTAGCAAAGACATTTTAGTGAGCATGACTAATCCACGACCCTGTCGACATCGTTCGAAAATAATATTTAAAAACAATGAACGCTTGCTAGGCAGGACACGCTACACTTAACATTATATTCTTCTGAACTTCAGGTAAGTTGTGTAAAGGCATTTTTATCATTTAAAAAATCATTAATAGTATAATATCCTTTACTCATTAGTGAAGATTTAATATACCTTTTAAATCTATAAAGTGGCAAATCTAATATGGGCTTCGGTATCTTATTGTAGCAGCGAATACCGACTCCCACGAAGGAACTGAATACTTTTTTAAGCCTAAAAATTGGTAATACAAGTTTATGTTTATTTCTCGTGTTTAGTTTATGAACGTCACTCACTTTATCAAATAAATGGATATTCTTACGTATGTACAGTATATTGGCTTATATATATATATAATTTACGATGCCTCCCAGGCACCGTAAATTTGCTGAACCTACTCCCGCGTCTGTGGTTGAACGTTCCTTAGTAAAACCATACTGATCACCGTGTAACAGCGTATTCTCATTAAAGTGGCTAAGCAATTGATTAAGTAGGATGTTTTCATAAATTTTACTCATGGCCGGTAAGATAGAAATCGGTCTTTAATTAGAAGGGTTGCTATTAACCCCTGATTTAAAAATCGGTACAACTTTACTAAGTTTCATTAAGTTGAAAAACGACGAATCGCATATCATTCGTTTTATCCCGTTTCTTTTACAGATTCCCTAATTCTGATTCCCGATACCGGCCCAAATGGGAGTCCTATTTGATCAACATCGGGTATACTACAAAGCACTCTATCATCGTATTGATTCGTCGTAAGTTTGTCGTTCACGAGTGTCCCGAGTGCCATCGAGATTTTCCTTCGAGCTTTATCCTTGTTTATAGAGCCGATACGTTTTATGAACAAAAAATGGAAAATGTTTTTATATTTCTTTTTCGCCTTTTGGGGATATATATGAGATAAGGAATGACGTTGAATTTATAAAAAAGGTGTCCTTTGAAGAGGCAATTTTAAAATTGTAGTACCTACTAAATTAATTATTGAATTAAATTCAAATTTTTACACTAAAATTAACACTAACAATTTTGTTTAGGATTTAGTCTAGGAATTATTCTTGACATAAAATTTACAACTCACATTCACAAAACGACAGAAATAAAGATACCGTGCGGGAATAAAACCCGCGTCTACTCGATCCAGTAGACGGAGCGGCCTTATATCTTATCCACTGCACCTAGGCGCAACTTATAAACTAGTAAAAAAAAAACTGATTTTATAACACAACACAATTATTAAAATTAATTTCAATTTTTGTATTCGCAATTCCAATTTCTATTTCACATTCATCGCTGTATAAACTTCACGTACTTCCACCGAAACTTTCGCAAATGAAATAACGTAAAAATAGAGCGTTCAAATTTACAAAGCGCAATTTAAAAAGTGAAAATCGTAAGGATTTTTAGTGCAGAAAAGAACTTCTAGCGCACCACCGCTACGACGACGTTAACTTGATTTAGCGCCGCGTTCTACAAGCGTAATAAGAACTTTCTGTGCTCACTGCAACAAAAGCTATTAAATACGCTGAAAGCGCATTAATTTATTCCCGCTGCGTTCAGAGGTTCTTTTCAACAAACTTTAATTTATATGCATGTTTATTAGTTTTTTTTATACGAGGATAGTTTTTCTATTTAACAAGGCTACGTAAAATGGAAACACAAACTCCGCTAAACCGATGCTTAACCACCATCGATTAACGAAGTTTAGTTGTTTTTGTAAACTATCAAAATATGTTTGAGTTTCTTCAATGGAATTGGTGCCCATCCCCACTTTTTACACTGTTTTAGTGTCCCATTTCGGCATTGATAAATTTACTTTACACATTACACACTGTTAATTTGTATCCTAGTAGTATTTAAGGAAGTTTAGTAGGTAAACTTTTGTGTAGGGTGTATTTCACCTAACCCGTAGATCGAAAAAAAAAACACGCAGAAGGTAAGGATCGTTCTGGCTTACTATGTTATGAGTAAATTAAAATATGAGCTAAAATAAATAAGGAATGTTTTAGGTAATATAGAATAATAAATTGGATAATAATCCTACTAATATTTTAACGCAAAAAAATTTCACGATGTATGTGTGTTTGTTACTTTTCACCCAAAATCTACAAAAGGAATTCTGGTGAAACTTAATAGTAATAAGCGTTTACATCAGAATAACACGTAGGCTATAATTTACAAGGATATAATAAAATAAACGCATGCATACGGCAACATCGAGTATTCCATAAAATTTGCGAGAGTAAAAATCAACGGCTGCTTAGTCTATTGGTGCAAAGAACTAACTTGTAACTCTCGAGGCTCTTTCACTAACGTTTAGAAGGCTATAATTACTGGTCATAATGACCGGCGATGGCTAAACAAACACATAAACACGTCACGTGGAGTAATGGACGTCAATAAACATCGGCGAGCGACCACCCGCGCAGTCGTACTTTATATTCCGTATAGAGCATATATACAAACGCAAGCTAAGCCAATTAGGTAATTGCTTTACAGATTCGCACTTAGCAGGAATGCATTTCAATTAAAAATATCCGGAGTAGTTTTAGAGACAGCTTGGTCCACTGGTTAAAAACGTAGGCCGGTCCGCTCACTGGCTTTAATAGTCCCAAGCTCGATTACCGCACGGGAAAATTCTTTGTGTGACCGACACGGTCTAAGTGTTTGTGTATGTGAATTTCATATTTATTTATAATTTCTAGTGCAATCACGAGAAGATATTTTTTTTAATAAATTTTGTTTCATGAAAATATTGCCATCTCCAACTCATAATTCTTCTTCCGTTACTTGATTAGCGTAATTGTTAATCAGCTTTTTGCACTAAGATTTTGAGTCCGATAGTATTAATTTCAGTGTACTAAGTATGTAACATCATTTGTATGTGCATTCACAACACATAATCTAATTTAAGTGTAGGGCCGACGATGTTAGGTAGCCTATTGCCATATACCGGGCACATTTCCAGACTCCGGCCTCATACAGGGAAGTTGTCGTTATAAAAAACTACATTTGTCCGTCCTAGGATTTAAACTCAGGGCCTCGTGATTACAAAGCGATGCGCTTTTCCACCAGATGAACGTGGCACCGGCTTTTTCTTCAAATTAAAATTATTAATGAAACAGTACATAGAGATTAATATAAAAAAGGAAAGTCCACTGATTTTCTTGCCAGATCTTACAAAGGAAGCCGCTTTTCGATGTTTGTTATATTAATAAGTTTTGTTAGTACCCCTGCAGAGTTTAAAATGATAGTTTGAATCATAATAACATTATTACGCATTATACACATTCCATCTTCCCTTACTAATTCACTCGCTGACATCTATCTACAATCGTGCCCGACAAGCTCCTTGTAACATGCCATTTACTCCCCCACACATCAAGAAACATATTACGATAACCGATTACTCTTCTTTCTACCACTGAACAAATACCGTATTTCTATCTCAAAAATAAACAAAGAAAAATTCGATACTTCATATTTATTACCGAGATAAAGTATCGACCCCAAGGAGTGAGATAAAAACATTATCGTGTTGAGAAAATTATCTAAGGGGCCTTCTACTTGCCAAGAAATAAAGTGCTTAATTAAGGACTTTATAGGGAAGATAAATAATGGGATGGAAATAGGTTACAGGTTAAGAAATTATGGTGTAAGGTGATTTGGGCGAAGATCCTTGATAACTTTCTGAAATAATTTCATTGTTATATCTTCCTATGGTTTCCTGGAACGTCAATGGTCGTTTGTACTTTTCTGCTATCCTGATAATATAACGGGACAAATTAATACTCTGTAGAAAATTATCTTAAAATCACGACTATAGAAAGAATTCATACATTTAATTCATCAAAACGACCATGATCTTAAGGTAGAGTAAGAGAAAATTGAAAATCAGAACAGGATTAAATAGATAAAAAAGCATGCTGCGCTAGCCCCAGGTATTCAAAATGCTAGCCCTTCTGCCCAGGGCTTAAATGAGCAGGTCAGCCTGTAGATCGCAGAAGTCTTAGTGTTTAAGGAGTACAATGTCCAGTACTGGATCCAGTCGCCATAAGCATCGTAAGGGTGTTGAGAAGCAAGTTTGTTTTCCAAGATAAAACAAGGCATTAGAGAGGGATACCAGTGCGTTACATTTAAATAAATTTCTTACTATGAAAGAAAGCAATCAGAAGACAAGAAGGGATTTTAAGTGTGGTAAAGGCCCATATATCTCAACCTTCCCCACAAAGCACTGAAAATCCTGATTTTTTTTCTTTGAGATAGAGACATAAAATACGAGTACAGTACGTGACGAGACTTTGATACGAGGCAAGACTTTAGTTCTTCTTATTCGCTTCACTCTTGACAGTATGGTCGTGGTCACAATGAGGTTTAGTCGCTGGAGGCTGATGTAGCTCGCCTTACGATATCTCTCCATCTACTTCGATCACTTGAACTCGATTAAAGGATCTACCACTGCGGATTTAATCTGATCACACGTGGTCTAGTTCCTTCCACTACGCTCTGCACAACCAGAGGCTCTATGGAGTCGCTGTTACGCCTCGAAACTATAGTACGTTTATACATTTCAAATTTTTCATATACGAGTATCCATAGAGAGAAGGAATATTTTAATTGTATTCTACTTGTAATAACATAAATTCTAGTGTACGAGTATCACAGGAACACACAGTTCTCCAAACCAACAAACCTAAATATCAAGAGAAACCAAAAGCTAAAAAAATCAATATAAGGGGATTCAAGTCAACAAGTTAGCGAGTTCAAACTTAATAAGGGGAGGCGCGACTGTAATCAAGATAGACTACTTCGGGAATTAAAGGGAAACTCGGGGGTACAGAAACACTTCAGTTTCAGTTTTTGTTTGCACTTCTTGCATTGGAAGTTTATTAGGTAGAACAGATCCTCGCTCTGATTAAATATAGGATAACGGCTAGAGATATATGTTTTAATAGGAGAACCTTAATAATTCTTAGTGCTACCTAAAAATCGAAACTAGGTTTCCGTGTTCGTGTACTTTCACCAGCATAAGTACGGCCAGCAACGTAAGTAGCTTAAGATTCTCATTTTTGAAATCAGTAATACTCTTTATTTTACAGACGTTGGTAAACATTGTCAAAACCAAATTATTATCAACACATTCAAATATATTTAGATCATGAAAAATAATGGATTTAACACAAAACAAAAGAGCGTGGTTTGAAAAACTGAGAATGTTAAGCTACTTAAGAGTATGTTGCTGGCTTTATCACTAAATATGTCTACGGTCGATATTTTTTTAGAACTGTTTGAGAGGAACAATTTCTTCTTCTTTTCGAGTCGAAAGACAAAGGCTTCCCCAAAGTTAGTCATGTCAGCCGGTCTTATGCTGTAAGTATTTTACCCACGAGTTTTACCAGGTCATCGGCCTATCTTGTCTGCTTGCCCACTCTACGTTTTTTGACGAGAACATAGATGAAAGCCGTGGAGGGGTTAGGGCGAAATAATTTCGCTATATTTTTTTTACCTTACCACATAACAAAAATACAAGCTAAGTGCTTAATGTAAGGGCTTAGAAAATAAATAATTCTTCCTCTGCAATTGCGTTACTGGTTAACTTATTTTTGTAACATTCTGAAAGTCTAGGTGTAAAACAATAAAATGAAAACTTAGTCTTTAAAGTTGATTTCAAGTTAGATTACTTTCTTCAGTCCAACACTGTTTCCCTTCAAATAAGAGCCTTTTTAAGTTTATAATTACTTTAAAAAAATATGATAGTTTTATAAAATTCTAGGGGCATTGCTTTGATCCTATATCATCACGCCAGATGCGTTCCCTTGCAACGCAGAGAAGATAGAGTTCCAACAGGTTTTAGGGGTCTCTCTGGATTTCTCCACTCTCATTGCTTTGATAATAATAATATTCTTTGTTATCATATCAATTATAACTCAAAAACAAGAAATAAAAAAATATGTTTAATACGTAATTTAGGTAACATTCCACCGTTTTAAAGAAAAAAGAAAATTATAATTTATCTTAGTACACGCATCAATACGTGTACGTATTGATGCGTGTTGTTTTTTCAAGGATCTGGTAATGTCATTTCATTACTTATATATTATAAAATATTCTTGTTTATCGAAATTTCAACAGACGTTGCCTCAACTAAAGCAAAAATAAATATTTGAAGTCGGTGCCAAGTAACCGACCACCACCGGCTCCAAATATTTATTTTTTGCTTTTTGAAGTCGGTTTACCTTTTTTTATAAAGAATTTTATTTTACAATTTTATGTGACGAGTGAATTTTATAGTAATATTTATATACCGATATTATATTATTTTGCTGAGTTGTACAGTAAGGTACCTACAGGATTAATATAATGACTATAATAACGGAATCTATACATTCGTGCTGTTTGCCGTTAAGGAGTTCCCTCATGTATCTTCAAAGTCCAAGGTGCAATACCAATTCAAAACTATACTGAACCAAATGCAAAAAGAATCATCGAAATCGGTTAAAGCAAAGGAGTTATAAAAAAAGGACGAATTATGAACCTCCTTTTTTGAAGTTGGCTAATATACTGCTTAGTTCTATAGTAGGGTATAGGATTGACGTAATACCCATAATATCTCAATTTACACATGCCTATTGTTTGTCGTTAAGGAGTTCCCTGGTGTATCTTCTAAGTCCAAGGTCCAATGCCAATGAAATTAAAATGGGACCACCTCGAAGTTATACTGAACCCAATGCAAAAAAAAAACATCAAAATCGGTCTACAATTGGCGAAAATATCGCTGAACATACATAAAAAAAGCATACATACAACCGAACATAGAACCTCCTCCTTTTTGAAGTCGGTTAAATAGACTAAAGCCTGCTGGCATTGCTAATCGTGGCACTGTCGGCCCATACAGGTGCACCGTAACACATGCGGCCTAATTATGTTGCTCCGTCGATGATTTAAAGAGTATTAAAACGAAGGCCCCAAGTTGACCTTGATATTCTGGTGAGTGCATAAAAGTTTCGTTTAGCTTTTTCGCCTACAGTTTTTATATGTTCAATAAATGATAAATTTCTCTCCAGATCTAAACCGAGATTTCAAACTGATTCTTTTCTTTTGACTGTTTGATTGTTGAATGTATATAATGTACGGTGCGCTGATTGTAAATTTCCTTTTAATAAGAGTGTTTTTTGAGGAGCGAATGTAAAGCGGTTTCTGTCACTCCATTTTAGAATAACATGTGTCCGCTAATTTCTCTAGCCCGTCTCTAGTGTTAGATTCTATGAGTAGAAGTCCGTCGTCAGCGTAACCGGTTAACGGGCAACCACGCGGCAGAGGTATCTGTAATAAATTATCGAACCCTAAATTCATGAGATACTTAAAACAGACCCCTGAGGACATCCCATCGGCAGCGATTTAGACACATCTAAATCTCCACCAAGTTTAAGTTTATTTGTGCCCTGTGAAAAGTACGACTGAATAAGTAGGTAGATGTTTCTATAACATCCACGAGCCTTTAGCTTAAGAAGTAGCATTGGCCACCATGCGTCGCCGAAAGCACCAAAGATATCGAGGAAAACGCCTAAAACGTATTTAAAATCTGTAGAGCTGAAAGTCGTTTTAACGGATAGGGCTGCGTCTACAGTCGATTTGCCCGATGTGAATCCAAATTGTTTCCGATTAAATGTTGGCCCACTGGGTAAGGCGAGGGACTATAAGACGCTCTGACACCTTTCCCAGTGACGGTAACAGGGTAATCGGTCGATATGACTTTAGTTCATCAGGTGGCTTATCACCAATCTTCGGAATAATACGTATGAATCTCTCTCATTTGTTCTGTCTCCCAAATCTGCAAGGGTTCTGGCGATAAGTCACCCTAAAATAAGGGATTGCAATCCGGTATAAATTTCAATCCAGGCGGATTCAACCGGATTTCCATTGATCCGGCCGGATCCAGAAAGATCCGGCTGGATTGGTAACATCAGGATGATAATTAAGTGTAATACAATTTTTATAAAAAAACGGTTACTTATTATTAAATCAACTTTCTTTACGGTGTTATAATTAATTAACCAATAGTTATCAATCAACTCAATATGGTTACATTATAAAATTATAGTAGTTAATGAAAAATAGCAATTAAGGACATGAAATATAACAAAGGAATAAAAATATAAAAATTACAAATCATACGGCTAACAAGGTTGGCTTAAAAAGGAGGTTAGTCTGAAACATAAAGGTGAGAAATCTAAACTATGAGAATTTTATTTATGAATCTAATTTTTTTAGGTCATATTTTTCGGTTTTGTACATTTTTGTATAAATAAATATAAGAGTAGAGGGGATTTAAATAGTAATACCCTGTTGGAACCCTTACTCTCTGTCTACTCCGCAAGGGATCTGGTGTGATGATATAGTAGAGAGGGAAAGAGATAGAGAGAGAGAGAGAGAAACAGATTAATATTCTCAACAATGGTATATTAAAACTTAAAATTATATTTACTTATATAAGTAAGTTTACACTAAGCTAAGATTACCTTTCTACCTAAAAGCCCCACTAATTAAATTGATGTCATAATTTATTTTTCAAATCAAATCAGTTTATTTGCAAAAATGAGTTACGGTGCCGACTGCCTCGTTGGTCTAATGGCAAAGCGCATCGCTTTGTGATCACGAGGTCCTGGGTTCAAATCCTAGTGTGTAGTTTTAAGTGTAGTTTTTCTAACGAAAACTTCCCAGTATAAGTCCGGAGTCTTGAATTGTGCCCGGTATATGGCAATAGGATCGCCCCCTATTACATGGGACCTAACATCGTCGGCGAAACGTGGGTGTACTCAGTACACCTCTGCCACCCCCGCTTGGGGAATATAGGCGTGACGGTGTACAGCGGATGTTAAATTACATTGGTCGTACGCCATATTCTGCCTTTAGGCATGCAAATATCATTAGGAATAATCCAAGAACTTAAAGTACCTAACAATTTAGAAAACACTAGCTGTTTCCTGCGGCTTCGCACGCGTTTATTTTGTAATTTGACATAGATAGGCAGGACTTTTAGAAATATTAATTTTCCAAGACTTAAGTAACACCTCCACATATTAAGTTTCTTTTCAATCCGTTCAGCCGTGTTAATGTGGAGCAATAAAAACAACTATCCCCTGAAATCTTGCATTTCCCAAGGTAAAAAGTAGTCAACAGACTCTGAGAAATCCTACATTTTCCAATGATAGTGTATTTAAAATCGGTTCTACCGTTCAGGATATTAACACGGACAAACTTTTTTTTTTAATTGTGCCTGTATGTGCATAAAATATCTTCTTTATTTCAAAATCACAAATCCCAAATCAATATTTCCGTGTGTTGTGCGGGGCTCGTACCTGCGACTATTTGACAAAGTAAGTAAGACTGTCTACGTTTTGTCGCTTCCAAACCAAGTCGTCTTTGTTTTCCAAAAGTATTTATAAAGTCGACTTAAATATGAGTAAATTTTCGCTGTGGAACAATTTCAGCAGGTCCCCAGGCTTCCAGTCGCCGATGAAGAGAAAGAGGGAAATTGACGGATTGCCAGGCTTTTCTTTAGACAAAATAAGATTAATATCTTTGGACCTTCATGCAGGCCGGTTAAAACCCACCAAATCCTTATAATGCGGGATAATATCGGCATGATCTAGTGTGTAAACAAAGTTACATATTATTATTTCTCGACTTAAGATACTTTAATACTATCTACCAATCTATATCAGAGTGTACAGAGTTCCAACAGGTAAGAACCTGTTGGAACTTGATTGGAAGAAAACCAGAAAGGTCTGTAAGGAAAGATCCTTACAGACCTTTCTGGTCTATTTGAGGCAAGATAGTCTAGGTCTTCCCCGATATCTGCGTCCTGTTCTAGGTACTCTACCTACTGACAGCGGCGTGGAACCATTTGACCTTTTGTAAATACGTATATTTCTTTTTTACGCCCGTTTTTATTTATATTTCTTTGCTGTTTTTTCTATGTAATCGTACATATTGTAATCGTACAGACTGCTTCGTTGGCCTGGTGGAAAAGCGCATCGCTTTGTGATACCGATCCTAGGTTCAAATCCTAGGTCGGACAAATGTAGTTTTTCTAACAAAAAATTCCCAGTATGAGTCCGGAGTCTGGAATTGTGCCCGGTATATGGCAATAGGCTCGCCCCCTATTACATGGGACCTAACATCGTCTGCCACCCCCGCTGGGGAATATAGGCGTGACGGTGTGTATAATTTGTGAAACTATAAATGGTTGTTGTTCTACGTCCTTTTACTTTTGAATTTGTATATCTGTGTGGTTTCTTTCATATTAAGTTTCTTTATAATCCGTTAGGTATGAAGAAATAATGGATATTCCACAGAAGTCGTGCTATTTTTCGAGATAAAAAGTGTTCTGTTTTATTTTACGATGTAACACATCTTTCAGTTAAATTCGTTTAGCCATTTTAATAATATGAATAAATACCAGCTATGTCACAAGAACCGGGATTCTTTCCGAGATATAAAGTATCTCGATTATTATTTCGAGACCTAAAACACCTTGAAAGTGTTAGTAAGATCCATTCTGTCATTTTAGTATGAAGTAATAACAGCTAGATATCCCGGGAGAACCTTGTAGTGGAATATATTGTATAAGGATTATTCCAAGATTGAAGAGACACCTCCATTTTCAGTTTCTTTTAAATTCGTTCAGCCGTGTTAATATGGAGAAATAAAATCAACTATCCCCCCAGAAATATTGCATTTCCCGAGCTAAAAAGTAGTCTTGAATAATCTCTGAAAATTCCTCCATTTGCCAGTAATAGTCTTTTTAAAATCGGTTCCCCTGTTCTGGATATTAACACAGACAAACAAAAATATTTTTTTATTGTGCCCATATGTACTTAAAATATCTCATTTATTTCAAAATCACAAATCCCAAATCAATATCTTTGTACGCTGTGAGGGCATCGTACCTGGGGAACTATTCGACAAAGTTAGTTAAGCAGTCTACGTTTTATCGGTTAAACCATTGGTCGTCACACTTTTCTGGCCAAGGGCCACACATGACAATGTGAGTACCAGGGCCGCATTAGCTGTGCCCGCGATGCATGCGACGTCGTTCGCGTGGGGGTTGATATCGAAAAAAGTACTCATACATATTGATCATTAGAATATTTATTAGAAGAAGATAATTTAATTTATAAACATAGGTGGGTAAGAAATTATTAAAAAAGTTCAACATCGTAATCAAAAATACGTATGTTTTATAATTAGGAATTATGGTGTTGAACTTTTTTAATTATTTCTTGTATATTGGCATCTTTTGGACTACATGCAATCCTCATGGTGTCTTCTAAATGAGTGGACAGACGATTACGGTATTAATTTTTAAGAAGCTCATTTTCGAAAATGAAGCTTTACAGAGATATGTTGAATAAAATATGGTTAAAACAAATTGTGCGCAGTCTTGTAAAGATTTATACTTGCTAGGAGCATTTTTCCAAAATTCATTGTACTCCTGCTTTTCACGGTGCTCAATGAAACTAGCTTTTAGCTGCGTGTCGTGCTTTAGTTCAATGATTTCATTCATTAACTGTGTTTTAGAAAATCCAAACTGGCAAAATAATTTCATATCTTCGTTTTCAACATGCCAAGGATTTTTCACAAGTATAAAGCAGTTCTTAATTTCTCGCACATCGTCAAATCAATGTTGTATTTCTCTCAGATATTCTTTAAAATAGGATATCAAACCTTGATTGATAGTACTGTCGTGAATAGAAACTTCGGATTTCAGAGCAGAAACAGTTGGAAAATTTGAAAAATCTCCTGCTTCGAGTTCGTTTATATATAATTGCAGTTTGTCTTCAAATACAAACACTTTATTTGTCATTTGCCCAATTAATTTGTTAGGTCCTTGCATCTCTAAATTAAGAATATTGAATTTCATATTGATATCGGTCAAAAAAGCCGCAAGTGTCAGTCATTTTGCTGTAGTTGGGGATTCCCCCAATGCAAAGGATTCTCTTTGCCACTTTGTTGCAATAAAAGTATTATTTAGTGTTTTAAATGAAAGAACCGTTCTAATACTCTTCCTCTGCTTAACCATCTGACGGCTGTATGTAAAATAACATCGGCATAATTAGCTTGTAATTCTTCAAGAAGGTCTCTGAATTTTCGATTATTAAGTTCGCGCGTGCGAATAAAATGTATAATGTTTACAATCGTATTCATCACGTCTTTTAATATGTTATTCGATGGGCAACAAATTAGGTAAATTCCATTCCTTCTTCATTAAAGCAATCAAACCATTATTTGCACCCACCATTGACGGACAACCATCAGTACACACTGATATCAACTTATTTACAGGTATTCTGTGTTTATCTACAAATTCTTTTAGAACTTCCATAAAATCATAACCTCTCGTATGACCCTTCATGGTAATCACCGCTAAGAAGTCTTCTTCTATGATTCCGTCCATTGTGCAGTACCGAACAAATAATGAGCATTGAGACATAGAAGTTATATCCGTACTGGAATCGCAAGCAAGACTGAAGCATTTGCATTTTTTCAGTTTGTCAATTACTGCCTCAAACAAATTTTTCAAAATATCTTCAATTCGGCGGCTACAGGAGGATTCAGAAAGTGTAAGCTTTTTTATTTGTGCCATTATTTGTTTACTATTCGAAAATTTTTGAAATAACGTTTAAGAAACAATTATCATACACTCTTTCATCAATTCATTTTCAGTAAACGGTTTCATGCGTTTTGCAAGAATGTTACACACTTGGTATGATGCTTTTGTAACAGCCTCATTTTGCCCGACCGCTGTCGTCATTATGTTTTGTTGACGATGAATTGACGATTTCAAATGAGTTATTTTATTATTTCTTTCAATCGTTTCTAAAGGGTAGGCTTCGGTAAATGAACTATGCTTACTTGTGTAGTGGCGAAATAAATTGTATCGCTTAATTCCGACGACAGTTTCCCGGCATATTAAACAAATAGCAGTACCATCCTTATGTCCACTTATAAAACAAAATTCTTCCTCACACTTTTCTTGAAAACTTCTATTTTCGTCAGTTATCATTCTTTTAGTAGCACATTCAGATGATACTCCCGCCATTATACATAAAATACCGCGCGCGCAATCGATGAAGCAGGAAACATCCAGTCTTGTACGTTAAAACAAATGAAATAACTCGAACTCGTCTCGCTCTCGACTCCAGTGTGGTGTATCAGCGCGGGCGGCGAGCGGCGAGCAGGGAGCGCGGGTCAACGGTACCCGCTCGCCGCCCGCGGTAGACTATCGTATCGTGAGTTCGTCACTCATCACTACTCGTCAATCACCGTCGCAGGATTCGAACACAAAGTCCGTTATTGATTTTGTTTATGATTAAGACATGTAATGTAGTTGACTATTGAAACAATTTACTTTGCCGCGGGCCGCACAAATAACGCCCACGGGCCGCAATTTGACGACCACGGGGTTAAACCATCTTTGTTTTGCAAAAGTATTTTAAAAGCAACTTAAATAAAAGTAAATTTTTGTTGTACAACAGTTTCAATAGATCCCCAGGCTTCTAGTCACCTGTGAAGAAGAAGAAGGAAATCGAAGGATTGCCAGGCTTTTTTAGCCTAAATATGATTAGTATCTTTGAGCCTTCATGCAGATCGACAAAAATTCACTAAATGCATATTGGAGTGATTTTATATACCACTTACATGGATAGTATCGGCATGATATAGTGTGTGAACAAAGTTACCTATTCAGCCTTAAGATACTTCAATACTGTCTATCAATCTATATCATCACGTCTGATCCCTTGCAGGGTAGATAGAGATTTCAGATTTCCAACAGGTTCTTTTCTTACAGACCTTTCTGGCTTTCTCCACTCTCATAGTACGTCTTATATACGCTCGCCGGTTACGGAGGCTCTTGACTTGCCCTTCTGATAATACTCGTACACGTTCTATTTGGTTATCGTAAGATAGTCTAGGTCTTCTCCTATATCAACGTTCTGCCACTTGCTCATTTTATATCTCTGGGTTTCTTTCATATTAAGTTTCTCTATAATCCGTTCAGCCATTTTAGTATGAAGAAGTAATAGATATTCCGCAGAAGTCATGCTATTGTATATTTTGCTATGTTATATATTTTTCATAATAAAAGGTGTTTTGTTTTATTTTACAGTGTAAGACACCTTCATATAACGTTTCAATTAAATTAATTTAGCTAGCTATGTCGCAAGAACCGTGATTCTTACCGGGATAAAAAGTATCTCAAATATTATTTCGAGACCTAAAACACCTAAAAAGTGTTAGTAAGATCCATTCTGCCATATTAGTATGAAGAAATAACGGCTATCCCGGAAGAACCGTGTGTAAATATATTGTATGTTTTGTCAACTTCCACCAGAATTATTTCTGTATCAACTATCTCTATCACCGAGTTCGGTCTTAGCCCCACTTAGCCCACACAGGTGGTCTTTGTAAAATATAAACTAAACTATAGCGCGATCTTATTCAACACACACCACTAACGCCGTCTCAAAAAGTGTTAGTCTTCTGCTAAGATATTAATCGTCCTTAAAGTTTCGTATCTGGCCCATTCATCGTTAGAGTTCTCTCCGGAAGAAACAATCCTGAATGCATCGTCGGTTTATGCACAAAATCATGTTTGAGTGTTTAAATCAAATGAACGTGTATGAACAATTTCTAATGAGTGCTCTTAACTACTGCATAGTTTTTCGTGAGGAGACGAACCTGAGTCCAATATCAATTCATGGAGGAATTCATGTGTAGGCAAAATCACATAGTTTACGTCGTAACATTGCAGTTCAGGACAAACAGTAATAAAGTTTTGCGGAATATCCCGCGATAATCTAGTAGCTTAAGTTGTTTTGGAACAATGAATGATTTATCAAAATCGACTCTTTTTTTCTTTCCTCAGTACTGGTAAATTTTCAAAAATATAAGTATACAGAGTTGTGATCCTTAGGCTACAACTATCCCAAATTTCATTGAAATTCATGAAACAGGTATGGAGTAAAATGTTTTTTTAGAAATTCAATGATCGCTTACTTTGGTATTTTCTAAAAAAAACCTTTTAATTTTCCGGTATAAAGACTATTCAATATGTTATCCAACATTTTAAGATATCCGCGTGCAAAGTTTCATCAAAATCCGCATGGTCGTTTTTGTGTTATGATAATTTGTACCCTTGGACAGATAGACAAACAGACACGAAAGCCAAAAAATGTAGAATTGGCTTCTACATCAATAGAAT
This sequence comes from Phalera bucephala, assembly GCA_905147815.2. Taxonomy (NCBI): domain Eukaryota; kingdom Metazoa; phylum Arthropoda; class Insecta; order Lepidoptera; family Notodontidae; genus Phalera; species Phalera bucephala. The sequence goes on along the minus strand of LR990615.1, from coordinate 36,616,273 downwards.
GATATCCGTGGGTTGTTATTTCCGAAAAATATACACAGACATGACTTCTTTACAGTTTTATTATATGTAGTATGTAGAGATATAGGTGCTTTACTTTTCCCTACCAACTGTTAGATTTCCTAAAAACGTAAATATTAACTATGTTGTTTGTCATATGAAATATCTCGATGCTAAGTTTCACTGACATCGGAAAAGTAGTTTTGGAACAATGAATGATAAATCAAAATCGACTTTTTTCTCTTTCCACAAAAACTGTTAAGTTTTTCGAAAATATAAGTACACAGTGTTGTGACCTTTTGTACAGGTTATAATTACACAAAATTTCATTGAAATCCATCAAACAGGTTTAGAGTAAAGTGTCTTTTTAGAAATACAATATTTCGCTTATTTTCGTCTTGTCTGGGAAAACCTTTCGATTTTCCGAGATAAATACTATACAATATATTAGCCAACATTTTAAGGTATCCGCATGAAGAGTTTTATCAAAATCCCTCCGACAGACCGACAGACAAACAGACACGAAATCCAAAAATTGTAGAATTGGCTTCTACGTCGATAGAAAGATACCCCTGGGTTGTTATTTCCTAAAAATATTCCATGTACAGACACGACTTCCTTACAGTTTTATGTTATGTATATATTATATGTATAGATAATAATTGTATCGGACATATATAATTTATTTAAATAAAAGTTTAATATATACTAAAATATGTAAAATTGAATTAATACCAAGTGTCCGTTTTAATGATAACAATTATACTAATGTTAATTATAGTAATTTTAATTATAATAGTGACAATTAAAATAATATCAGGACTCATGAATTCCATTGAGATAATTTGCTTAATTAATAACATCATATTATATTGTCAACAAGGTATTCGTGAACACTATAGTAAGCCCTTTCCACTAAAAGTCGTTTTAGTCTACATCTAAAACTACTCATATCAGTGACATCTAGTATATGGTTTGGCAGATGGTTGTAGATGCGAGGTCCCATACAAAACATGATTTTATTAAACATACATACATAAACAGCTTTGCTTTTACTATCAACACTTATACTTTTCTTTTAACACCTTCCAACTAACCACGTTAAAACACGGAATCCATTTAACATTCCCCTTTTTACTGTAAAAAGTTTTTACCTAATGTTTTTTATAACTTTATTTATCGTCGAGGGTGACTTAAACAAAGGAAGTTTATTCCCGAACAACAAAACCCTTGTGGTGGCTTCATTGCAGGCGCCATTTGTTCTGAACAACTAACACCTCCAACCGTGAAGTTATTATGTTAGCCTCCATTATTATGGGCCGGTTTATATCTTTATACCCTGCTAATGGTAATGGATGGTTATTAAGATAACAATTGTAACCCAGATAGTACAATGAAGCAAGATCCTGCGGAAGAAATTGGAATAAATTTACAGAGAACTGCAAAAAATGGTCCAAGAGATACAAAAGGGAGGAGGTTTATGTTCTGCAGTAATAAAATATATAACAACAGTTTGGTGGAGATTTACTAAATAGCGCATTGATGTTATATAATATATATTAAATAATAATAATCATTTATTGCCAGAAAAGTTTGTACATATTGTAATTGATAATTACTAAATTAATTTGCAAACATGTACATCATTTTATTACTAGCGATCTCTGCACTAAGCTCGCAGGCTTGTATCGCGAAGATCTATTAGGAGATACACACCTAAAATACTAAAGTAAAAGTAGGCAATTCAAAAAAAAATATTGTCATTAGAAGTTAAAAAGACAAATCATAGATAAAAAATAAATAAGACAATAAATAATAGAAAAGGCCATGAAATCTAATTATTGACATAGCATTCGTGTGCGTGTGTGTGTTTATGTGTGTGTGTTTGTGCGTGTGTGTGTGTGTGTGTGTGTGTGTGTCTTTGGCATACCTTTTAGGGTTTAGTAAAAATTTCTTCTGTTTGTTAATAATTTAGGCCCAATAACCATTTCTTTATTTTTAGCTTAGCAAGACCTGGCGTTGATTTTTTACATCACAAGAATGACTAACTTTATTATATATATTCGCATGTTGGTACAAATGTAATCGTTTTGTAAAACTTGTACGAACTGCAGCGACTGGTACTCCATATACTCTTTTTATAAGAATTTTCTCATAGTCGGGAGAATTTAGGGATTGTTTGTGCTTAAATAAGGCAGTTTTCCAGACATAAAATTGGCACACAGTCAGAACTTCTTTAGAATTATAAAGGTCTTCTGTAGGAAAACGGAATGGCTTACACAATATTACTTAATGTACTGCACGTTGGGCTCTTTCGAGCTCAATCTTGCTGATCTTGATTGCTCCTCCCCAGACAGTAATGCAATAAGATAGTATAGACTGGCAGAGGCCTGTATATACCTGCAGAAGAAGTTGTCTATCGGCAAGGTGGCGGAGATATTTCATTACGTAAATGATTTTTCGGGTGCGGCCAGCGAGGGAGTAGATGTGTTTTTTAAAACTTAAATTCTCAACTATAATAATTCTAAGATACCTAATGTCTTTTACTCGAGTGATCGTTTCGCAGGAACGAACTGACACTGGGAGAGTGTTATTGAGATTAGAGCAGTAAGACGCGTGTATTTTTATACTTTGAACATTTTGTAGGTCAGTTGCTTTTGTTTTGTGGAATGCTATAAATTTAGATTTGCTTATATTTAGCGACAATAAGTTTTTTAATCCAATCGTTTAAGTGCGATATGCCTGTTTCTGCCACATTTACTACCCTATTACAGCTGGTATCTGTAAAAAGAACAACAGTATCATCCGCGCAACAAATAGTGTGAGTTAACCATTTGAGGATTAAGTATATCATTGATATACATATATATATATAAATATATATAAAAACAATTTCGGCCCGAGAATGCTACCCTGGGGTACCCCAAAACAAATTGGAAGCACTTTACTCTGAGTAGTGCCAACTTTTACACGTTGATATCTTAGACTTAGGTAACTCTCAAACCATTTGTTAGGCATTCCCTGATTCCGAAGCGAAACAACTTTTTTAACAGCATTGGAATAGACACTGTGTCAAAAGCTTTAGCAAGATCAAAAAATACACCAAGGCAGTAGAGATTTTCATCAAGAGCGGCAGCAATAATATTGGAGAGTAGACTTACTGCTTCGTCTGTTGATACTCCTCTCCTAAACTCGAATTGTTTGTTAGATAGTAAATTATTCTTCTCTAGGTAAGTGACGAGCCTTTTGTTTATCGCTTTCTCTAGTAGTTTGGAAAATATGCTTAATAGTAATATGGGGCAATAGTTGCTGGACAAGGTTGACTTCACAAGCGGGTACTGTGATCGCTTCTAGGCCGGAAATCCTTTTGGAAGTCAGGAATTTCTATAGCCAGCTCTACGCCTCACACGCATCTCGACCCGAATCTCTTAGAAGAGATACCAGAGCCACCCTTACACGTCACTTCACAGAAGACTTGCCCGAGATCAACCTGGATGAGATCGAGTTGGCCCTTAAACAGCTTAAAAATGGAAAAGCCCCAGGTGAGGACGGCGTCACGACTGAGCTTCTGAGGGCAGGAGGTACCCCAGTACTTAAGGAGTTTCGGAAGTTATTTAACACTGTCCTCTACACTGGGAGAACTCCGCAGGCATGGAACAGAAGCGTGGTCGTCCTGTTTTTCAAAACGGGTGACAAAACCCTTTTGAAAAACTATCGACCCATATTGCTTCTGAGCCATGTATACAAGCTGTTTTCAAGGGTCATCACGAACCGTCTTACGCGAAGGCTCGACGAGTTTCAACCCCCGGAGCAGACCGGGTTTCGAAGTGGTTACGGCACCATAGACCACATCCACACAGTGCGGCAGATTATACAGAAGACTGCAGAGTATAATCTGCCCCTATGTCTAGCCTTCGTGGACTATGAGAAGGCCTTTGACACTGTCGAGACCTGGTCAGTTCTGGACTCCTTGCAACGATGCCAAGTTGATTGGCGATACATCGAGGTGATGAGATGCCTTTTTGAAGCTGCAACGATGACCGTCCAAGTACAGAACCAGCGGACTGAAGATATACACCTGCGCCGCGGAGTGCGCCAAGGTGATGTCATATCACCAAAACTGTTCACCAATGTACTGGAGGATATGTTCAAGATGCTGGACTGGAAAGGTCGCGGCATCAATATAAATGGCGCAAACATCTCTTACCTGCGATTTGCAGATGAAATCGTCATTATGGCTGAAACGATGCAAGACCTACAACAGATGCTGGACAGCCTTGCTAATTCGTCTCAGCGAATCGGTCTCCGGATGAACTTAGATAAAACTAAAGTTATGATCAACAAGCATGTTGACCCGGGACCGATCGCCGTAAACGGAGCCTCCCTCGAAGTTGTTTCTGAGTACGTATACCTAGGGCAGTTGCTCCAACTAGGTAAAAACAACTTCGACAAGGAAGTTAAGAGACGGATACAGCTGGGCTGGGCAGCATTTGGAAAACTCCGTCGAGTCTTCTTATCGCCCATACCCCAATGCCTAAAAACGAAAGTTTTTAATCAGTGCGTCCTTCCTGTAATGACATACGGAGCCAAAACGTGACCACTCACTGTGCAGCTTGCCTACCAGTTCAAGGTCGCTCAGCGAGCTATGGAAAGAGCTATGCTCGTAGTTTCTCTTAGGGATCGAATCCGAAACGAAGTTATTCGTCAGAGAACCAAGGTTACCGACATAGCTCAGCGAATTAGCAACCTGAAGTGGCAGTGGGCAGGTCACATATGCCGCAGAACCGATGGCCGTTGGGGCAGACTGGTTCTTGAGTGGAGACCGCGTGTCGGCAAACGTAGTGTAGGGCGCCCTGTAGCTAGGTAGGGCGACGATATTCGTAAGGCAGCGGGCAGGGATTGGAGAAGGACAGCTGAAGATCGAGCTCAATGGCGTACCATGGGAGAGGCCTACGTCCAGCAGTGGACTGATACGGGCTGATGATGAGTTGCTGGGCATGCCTTTATCATTTCCTTTATGAATGGCAGTGATCGTGGCCAGTTTCCAAATTTGTGAAAAGGTTCCAGTGCTAAGACTAAGGTTAGGATATATAGGATATATGAACAAGCGGTTTCAGTATCACACTCCTAATTGCCTTAATGAGAACTGTAGAGCAACCGTCAAAACCAGGAGCACTATCTATTTTTAGTTCTGAAATATACTTGTCAATTACCTGCTCCTGTGTAGGATACATATAGAAAGAGTTTTTAGGTGGCCTTAGCGCAGAGAATTTGATAGCAAAATCTACTTCTGTGACACCTAACTTTAAAAGTTTATTATCAGCTAGTTTTTTTCCAATATTAGTAAAATAAATAATTAACGCTGTCTAAAGATTCTATTGGGTTATTTTTTACAGTCATTAATTGTGATGCATCATTTATTGATTTGCAGATATCTGAAATAGTTTTAAATGTAGCTATATACCTTTCCGTATTTCTACTCCGATATCCTAAAAACTGCTTGTACAGCAGGTCTTTCACAGTGTATTTTGCGGAATCACTTTATATCCGCTGATGTGGGAATTACTATCGCATATCACCATTATCAACAGCAGTATCCATAGCCACGTCTACTTTTCTAAGTCTAGGCAGCTAACAACATCAGCAACAGAAATAATTTAATCTAAAGTGCTTATTAAAATACGTTCAATACACCGGAATGTTAAATCGAAAGCTACCAGGTCCAGCTTCCTGGGAAGGCACCTGTGCCGGAATTTATCGCCGACTTTACAGGGAGCTGGTAACTTGCCTTGACTGGCGATCATGTTACCTTGTAGCGGTCATTCATTCTTTTCAGATTCGTCAGCTTATATTCTTGTTGAGGATCGCTTATGGACGTTATTTATTATTTTATTTGTTAGTTTAACTCTTTTACTAGCTTTTATTTAACTTGCAATGTTTGTATGTCTATGTGTCTGTCTGTCTTTCCGGTTTAAATCTTGTGATGCATGTTTAAAGCAGTTTTAGGTATCCATTTGAACTAAAATTTGGCATACGTATGTAAAGTCGGTGACAATGCCATAATATGGTACAATGTAACCCCCTCAAGTTTAGGCTTGTTAGATTGGTATTTACAGAACTAAACAACCAGATAGCGTTCAGGGTCTGATGATGGAGCCGGAAGTAAGTCATAGGATTTCCTAAACTAAACAAGATCTTTGGTGTGTTTTTAAATACAAAATATTTTAAAAAGCCATTTTAATTTAAATTATTAAATTTAATTTATTCAAAAAAAATAAACCTAAGGTGCACCTGATTGGATAGCTTGTTCTACCACTAAGATCGTACTTCAGATCAAGACGAATAGTGAAAACTCTGACATTAGCATGATACTAGCCTGTGATCATGCTGTCACGTTCATGTTCATTTGTTAAATTTGTAGTGTGACAAGTAGGGTATCTCAACTCGCTAGCGTCACGCTAACCTCAAACTTTTCGTGCTAAACACAAAACTCAAATAATTTATTTTGTATAAACCCTGCGGGGTCCTTACACATACTCACTTTACAATTTTTTAATCTAATTTAACTACTAATTTACCACCGAATCGGAACGCGGCCTCCACTGAGAAGATCCGGTGAAAAAACTCAGCGGGCTTATCTTTTTTATTTAATTATCTTTTTTTCAATCGTATTGCGTGGATACAATGTTTAGGTTACAATTAAATAGTGTACGATAAGCTCTCTGTATCACTTTGACTTCAAATAATCAATAAGGTTAGCGTTTTGAATACAGTGCCATTGACATCAAAGCTGTAGCCATTTCCGATGAATACGTCAAGATTCTAGGAGGCGTTGTGAAGTAAAGATTGCAAATTTCGAAAACTATTTTAATACTGACCGCAATACATCGTATAAATGGCGAAAAAGGAAAGAGGCATAGAACCTACAGTGGGTGAGATGTGCTGTAAAAGATGATTATGATGATGAACTAAGCCACCGCAATTTCGTCTGTCTAAAATTCACACGTCTTTCATGGGGTACTGTGTTAGATTTTATAATAAAATTCCACTTGACGTCACTCAACTTAGTGAAAATAAATTCAAATCCTGTATTAAACGTACGCTCTGCAAGCGAGCTTACTATACTCTTGATGATTATTTAAAAGATAAAAATGCTTGGATAGGTGATGTTCCAGCTCCACCAGAATGTGGATAACATGTTCAGCTATTATTATTTATTATTCCCTATCTTCCTTCTAGTAGTTAAATATAATTTATCATTTTTCTTCCTTATTTCTTTATCTGTAAATGAGAGAACCATGTAGCCATTCACATGAATAGTTTAACTTGGTTAATTTAATTCAGACTCACCTGATACTACATTGTTCTCCCATACCCCACAACAAAATGTAGATGGAAAGATTGTAAAAATATTATTTTAAAAGAGTAACCGTGGAGTTTCTTGCCCTTCTTCTCCACAGGAATGACATTCCGAAGTGGTGGTAGAGTCTTTGTTACTACTTTGACGATTCATAAATACTGTAATGGTTTACATGAATAAAAAATATTCTGATTCTGATTCTGAACAACAAACCACAAGGCACCTATAGACTGATAAGTCTATAGACACTTGTATAGGATACCCTTCAAGTGTCATACATATTAATTATTTATTTTAATTCCATAAACATAAGATTAATTTAAAATATGATGTGTATCTTAATCATAAATGTCCTAAAACTAAATTACTTGAAGAAAATAAATTGTTACAAACTTTCATTGAATAGACTACTTCGAGTACTAGGAGCACAGAACACTTACGTAGGTATCACACCACCATATTCACAAAGCAAAGCTATTTAGTATGTAGCAACGGTCCTATTCCATTCACGCCTACCTATTCTGAGCTCACTCAAATCCAATCTAAGCTAATGAACGTACATAATTAGAAATCAAGCGGTAATTCGCAGCAGACAGACAAATTCGATTCGCATTTATAATGACAATACGCGACATTAGGTATCAAGGCTATACACACGAGTTTGGATTGAAAGCATCATTTATTTAGTAAACTGAGTATACAGAAATCAACCTTCGAGAATAAGACTATTAGACTTGAGTTTTAACTGCCATTTTGAAGGCTGACGATACACTAGGGTATAATTAATTTAAACCATTTAGTATTTTCGAATATATGTATATAACTATTGGTAACTATGTTTTTTCCTGTGCCTAATGTAGCTTGCTTCCGAAATTTTCATGGTTTTTTACATTAACGTGGTTTAAATTCCTACACTCGTCTTTTAAGATAACAGAAAAATATGACATTGTACTTCTAAGCAATTATCTTTGTAACTATATTAAAATTTTTTGTACAGATTAAAAAATATTATTCTGTCCAAAAAAGGAACTTTTCAACTTTCCAAACAGTGCGTAAATAAAATAAAGATAACCCAATATAATCCAAATTTCAAGAAAAACTATCTGAATATTTTAAAGGGAATAATAACATTTATTTCATTCGAATTTTAGTTTTTATTTCATTTTCAAGTTAGTGGCATTTGGAATAGATTGTTTGAATATTAATTCAAAAGTAACAATTTTTCTAATTTTTCATGGGTCTAAAATCTTTATTATATTTCTCACGTAAATTTAAAATTCCCAGTTTTTAAGTGCTATACGACTACGGCACATCAAGGTAACGAAAAAAACAAGAAAGGAACGGATAAGTTAATATTTCAAGTCTTTATTGTGGTCTCTGGGTACCAAAGGCATTGGAATGCCTTTATATTAACTTCAGTCCAAAAAATCTTAGAGAATAAAACTGAGACTTAAATATTTTACAGCGTTACGAAATTTCGTTACTTAACTACCTAAGGTAAAAAATTGACAACTTCGAGAAATATTACTTAGTTCACACCAAATATTCATGTCATCTTACTAAAAATGATATAAAATCAGAAAACTAGCATAAAGCAGGCGTGTGGTCACTAGCACAAGTTCACCCCAGTGGCTTCCTAATGCATAATGAAGCAGCGAACTTTGCAATATTGCTTTACATTGAAGAACTGTGGTTCTCAAAATTATTCTGCAAAGGTAAGGATTTTCAATTATTCTATTCATACATAAAAACACCGCCACGCTGATATTGCTCAGGCAGATGAGGTGTACCTACTGCGTTCACCCTTTTTTTGCCGGCGATGTAAGTTCCTAATATAATAGGAGACGAGCCTATTGCTATTGTACCGGGTACGATTCCAGATAAATCTGAATTATTTTTTTTAACTATACTTTGTCTGACCTAAAATACGAATCCAAGAAGATTATGTACATAACATTCATTTCATGCAGATTTTCACCATAGAGACAAGATTCGTTTTTTTATTAATGTTTTACAAATTGTAATAAAGTTTTAACATAATATAGTTATTGAAACGCATTCATTATTAATAATGTTCCAAACGTAGGCCGCTAAAGGGAATTATACATAACTAAAATTCTAGTCATTAGTATTCGATACGTATGCACTTTTTAAGATAAAGTATACTAAGTATAAAGCAGTGATAGCCTAGTGGTTAGACCGTTGGACTGCAAAGTCAAAGGTCTCTGGTTCAAACCCAGGCACGCACCTCTGTCTTTCCGAAAGCATGTGCGTATAAAAAATTAATTATCACTTGCTATAACGGTGAAGAAAAACATCGTGAGGAAACCTGCATGCCTAAGAGTTTCTCGAAGGTGTGTGAAGTTCGCCAACCCGCACTGGGCCAGCGTGGTGGACTACGGCCTAAGCCCTCTCAGTTTGAGAGGAGGCCCGTGCCCTACAGTGGGACAGTTTCTTAACAGGGCTAGTATTATTTTTTATACTAAGTATCTAATTTTAATGCAGAATGCGATAAAGGTATAATACAATATTTAACTTTAAATAGGTTGTGCGTAACCGTGGATAATAAGGGTAAATATCTTAATATCACTAAGTTCTTATAACTTATTTATTTTAGAGTAATGGCTTCAATAGAAGATTAGGTTTAAACACTTTTTAAAGCTGCATCGCATTAGATTTAAGTTAGATATCAATTTCTTTTTTAAAAACAGAATAGAATACAAAGATGCGTCAATAATATCGTTAAGTGCATAGGTAAAACCTGGCCCAGATTGGCCCACGATATGGATTTGTGGCGTAAGAAGTAGGAGGCTTATGCCCTGCAGTGGCTGGAAGTGATGATGATGATGATAAAATAATGGCAAAGGGGATAAAACAGACAAGGATGAAAACACAAGCCATAATATATAACAGAAATAAACAGTCCACTATCACCAGTCGAGAGCCATTCACTGCGAAAAAAAGGCTAAAAGGAACAACTTTTTATTTTTTTTATTTTTATGAATTCAGTTTTTATTTATCTTTCAGGGAGGCCTATGTTCTGCAGAAGACATCTTCGGCTGGAGAAGAAGAATTTAATAGCAGGCTCCTCCCAAAGCTTTGAGCATCGCTTCGCAGAGTTGTTCAGAGCTCGCCAATTTTCGGCCCGCGCCGCGATTAACTGCTAATAGAGTTATAAAGTAGAAGCATGCCACTGCCTACAGCCTAAGTGAGGACACCTTATTGTAGACGTTCTTAGAAGGCTATTTTATAATATAAGTCATTCTAACGTTTGTGTAAAAATATATTTTATCTACAAGTGAAAGAATCATAGGTAACCTTATGGGTATAAATTGATCTCTTTAAATTTATCTATGTCATAACACCAGACCCCTTGGGGAGAGGGACAGAGTACAGAGTTGCAACAGATTCTTTTTTAACAGATCCTCTGTCTTCCTCAATTCTCATAGTTCATGTCATACGCTACACGCTTGCTAGTTATGGAGGCTTTCTGCTAATACACTGTGTATTTTGTCATTAATTGATGATTTGAAAATATACTGTAAATTTAAAATCTTAAGTTAAATAAACTGTAAAGTTAAATTAATGTTAAAAGCAAGCCAGTCTAGTGTTTATTAGCAAGCCACATTATTTTTTGAAAACGTAGCCCAAACTAGGATTTATTCCTGTGTCGTGGGTGCGTTTACAAACATGAAATGCACATGCACGAATATCCAGACCGAAATAAATATTTGTCAGTCACGCAAAGATTTATTCCGTGCGGGAACTGAACCCCTGACAATTCGATCCAGTGGGTGGACCGGATTAAGCTCTTTGCCACTGCACCAGATCTTCAGCAAATGTGATCCATTGCATTTTTATAATGTTTTGTTCCTGCTTTGTGATAAACAGTAGGTATTATGTAAGGAAACATAGGTAGTGCGGTTTCTAGTCGGTAGGCATACATGCTAATTATGCGGTTTTTAATGTCTTTGTTATTATGTTATCCTAAAAAGCAATCTTTACCGCAAGACAATTTGTATTGGCTTCGTTTTTTTGGGGGCCAACGTATTCTGGGAAATTGTATGTTGACTCGCACAAATTGACAATAATGTTGATGTTAGGTGCTTTTTATTAATGAAACCATTTTATAATTTTATCTATATCTACACGCCAGATCCTTTGCGGAGTAGGTACACAGTACAGAGTTCCAAGAGGTTCTTTTTTTACAGATCTTTTGGATCTCTAATATTTAAATAATGAATCAATCAGTCATATCTTTGTCACTCCTTCTACATGTCCAAACCAAAGTATTTCTTAATAGTTCAAAAGCAAATTTGTAACTAACATAAGAAGTACTTTAATAAAAGCAACGAAACATCTTTATAAAGCACTTAATGACAAGCAAAAAACTTTACCGTTTCTTTTAATTACATTTCCAAAGTTGGAGTGGATTTTACAAAAGATGTTGTTTGCGAATCATTAGAACAAAATCTTTTTTAAAGAACTTTGCCCCATGTTGGGTATTATTCTTATGTCGTGGGTGCTACAATACCCAGACCGAAACAAATATTTGTAGGCCATCAAAGATTTGCCCTGTACGGGGATTAAATCCGCGACTCCTCGATTCAGTGGGCGGAGCTGCTTAAACGCTTCCCCATGTCGTTTTGTATAAAGAAAAATTTTTTTACGAAGAAAAATATAATAACAACACATTAAAACAACGCAGTTTCAGTGGAAAATTTATAATGGGAACACACATTTTGACGAAAATACTGAACACATTTATAAATGGCCGAGCCCAGCCGAAGAAACCCCGTGCGGCTGTGGCGGCAGGGGTATGTAATATAGTTAGTTGTCTTTTGACCCAACCCCTATACAGTTGGATTGGATATCAACAGTAAATTAAGACTCGGCTATAGAAACCATATAAAAATATAACATTAACTCTGAGGCTCGGGGAAGATACATATCTGTACCTCATATGTTATCTCCATTTAGCTCTGGGAAAGTACATTTTTGTACTTTGCGGTATCGATTTGTTTATCGATTTTTTGTGGCAAAAAGACTAAATAGTAGCCATAGATAATGTTTTAACAAAATGTAGAACATGATACTGTCGTTCTGTTGATGTATAATACTTTGCAATGTGTGTTTGTGCTATTGAGAATAGATAACGTAAACATCCGATAGGCGCGCGTATTCGCTAAGTGGATTACAAGTGCCGTGAGTGTAAACAAAAAAATAGTTTGTTATGAATCGTATAAGTGTTGTTATTATAATCGATTAACTAAACGTTTGTGTACATGATTGTTAACATGAATTGAAACGGGTGTGTGATAATAAGTGATTGTGAGGATTCTCAACGAAAAAGTAACCATACCTATGGTACGTAACCTTTTTGTATTTTTAGGTTATAATTTCGTAAAATAAACATGTATTTCGTATGTATAATGCTAAAAAATGTATTCTTCTTATTTTTGCCCAAAATATAGGTCGTGAACCTTTACATTAATGTAAAAACGGTATCGTTTGTCAAGGTCGCCATTGGGTCGAAATTAGGTTATTTTGTTTGGTCGGTTTTAGCTGTTTTATTATCTAGATGACATAAAATAGACAGGTTTAAAAACCGGTTATTTACGATTAGAAAACACAATAAATCATTTGTCAAAGTTTTCTGGACATCTATCTATCTATATCATCACGCCAGATCCCTTGCGGGGTAGGCAGAGAGTACAGAGTTCCAACAGGTTCTTTCCTTACATACCTCTCTGGCTTCCTCCATTGTCATAGTTCGTCTCATACACGCTCACCGGTTACGTAGACTCTTGACTTTTCCTTCAGATAAGACTCGGTTTATTTGATCGTGGTAAGATAGTCTAGGTCTTCCCCGGTACCTGCATCCTTCCACTTTCAAATTGTATATCTGTTTTGTCATTCTTGCATCTGGCATTCTGTCTATATGCCCTAATCAACGGAGCATGCCCTTTCTCATCTTTACACCGATACTATCTTTCATACCTACTCGCTTTCTTACTACGCTGTTGCTAATGCGGTCGGTCAGCTTTACTCCGCACATCTTCCGCAGAGCTCACATTTCTACCGCATTTATCCTACTTTTATTCTCCTTCTTACATACCTAGCTCTCGCTACCATATAACAGCGATGGGACAAGAACTCCGTTATGTATAGCCAGCTGCGCCTTATGGGTTAAGTGCCGGCTCCCTAGTAGCTTTCCCAACCCACCATTTACCCTGTTCCCTGCACATCGTTACCAACCACAATCCTTACATTCATTCTGGTTTCTTCCCCTTTCAAAACCCATAATCTTGGTTTTCTTTACATTTAAGCGTAAGCCATTGTTCATGCAGTCGTCTTTCATAACTGTGACTAGTTTTTGCAGATCAGTGGCTGTTGGCGTTATTAAAAGCGCGTCATCTGCATATAGTAGATCGTTTACCATTAGGTCACCCATTTGTACACCGTCATTCATCGCTTTCAGTCTTTCTAGACTTTTATCCAGATATATTATAAACAGTCTAGCGGACAACATGCAACCCTGCTTGACGCCGATTTCAACGTCAAACCAAGGTGATCTGTTACCACCCATCCGTACGCATGCCTTGCAGTCCACACAAGTGGAGTGGACGGCTCCCAACAGAGTGCCATCTATACCATACTCTGGCAAAATGTCCCAATGTCTCTTTCGCACAATCCTGTCAAACGCCTTCTCCAGATTTACAAAACCGCAGAAAGCCTTCCGCCCCACCCCCAGATGTTTCTCTACAATGTTGCGGAGGGAGAAAACTTGATCCAAACATCCTCTTTCTGACCTGAAACCCCCTTGTGCCTCGCACAAAATTCCATCGGACTTCTCGCGCATTCTCCGTTCAATAATTTTACCGTACACCTTGGCTGCCAAGCTGATTAAACTGATGGCTCTGTAATTGGCGCAGTCATATTGTGAACCCTTGCCTTAATACAAGGGTACTATGACTGCGCGGCGCCAATCTGTAGTGTTTTCTGAAAATATTCTTAAAAATATTTGTTTACGTAAAAATATGGGTAAACTTTTCGTTTTACGGGTGTGTATGTTTGAGGTAAGAATTTTAATGGTATTAAGTGATAACTTGTATTGATCGTTCGTTTCGTTTACTTTTTATTTCAAGTGAAAACTCGCTATAGTTTTTAAATTATTATTTTTTAATTTTTTTTTGCTAACGTCGGGGAGAGATGGATTCTCCCGAATATCATTTGAGACAATACTTTTCCCATACTCCGGCCTTAAAGTTAACCTATAATTTTAGCCTTATATACACGGACAAAATTAACATAATTAAAAATAATATTTTATACAATTCTAAATTAATAAATCAAACAATTATTAACTCAGCCTCTATACAGCTGTAGAAACTTGATTATATAGACAAAACCCCCCCAATATTTTCGGCTTCCAAACCACTGTCAAGCCACAGGAACTAAAGGGACATCAGACATCCCCTAAGCTGGCAGCACTGAAGCAGACCACCAGCGTCAGGCGGAGTATCGGAGAATGGGAGCAAGCAGTCGATGCGTCAGAGGAGACATCAGATACAGCCACACACCCGAGCAGAGCAGCCGGAACTAGGGCCTGTCTTAACCGCGCCAAACAACACCTAGGCAACACCAAAATTAAAACGACTGTGTTAGAGGAAAACATGCAAATTTGGCTCGACAAACTAGAGAAGCATGGTTGACTGCTGCAGGAATATGGAAAAAAAACTGAGAAGCTGAGTAAAAAGGTCGAAATAGCCACAAAGACAATAACGGAAGCGAGGGAAGCAAAACCAACGTATGCCAACATACTGACCGCCGCAAAACCATCCCTTTCGAAGCTTCATCTCTCCATCCTGGTTTTCTCCACCAAAGTGGAGGTAACCAGTGAAGACGTCATTTTGAAGCTGAGGACCAGCCTCCAAATCCAATCATTGAGGATGGTCAAGGACCAAAAGGTGGTCGTCAGCTGCAAAACTACAGAACAAGCAGTCAATCCTGTTGCGAGACTAAAGGCGAACCAGCTGTTCAAGGTAGAAGAAGCTAAAAATAAGAACCTACTAGTCATCCTGAAATACATGATGGCCTATAACACAGACGAGGAGGTGCAATCAGAATAAAAAGTTGACGCGGGACCTATCTGCCGAGGAAATAGCCGCCACCACAGTAAAATACAGAAGAAGAGTGAGGAACCACCTGAAGTGCCACATAGTACTGCAGGTGGCGACCCTTATGTGGCAGCGGATGACGACGGCGGGTAGGTTCCACGTAGACTTGCAATACTTGCAGGCAGAAGGCTGGTGGTCATTAATACAGTGTATGAAGTGCCTGGTCTGTAAGAAAAGAACCTTTTGAAACTCTGTACTCTCTGCTTACCTCGCAAGGGAGCTGGCGTGATGATATAGTTAGATATATTGACGAAGTACCTCGCGTTTGGCCACGGCCGTAGGGCATTCCAGGAAGATACGAATTCGTGCACCTACGAGTACTGCGGTGGCCAACATCAGAAGGCGGACTGCCCCAATTCGGCGACTGGTCAAAAACTAAGTGCAAAAATTGCGTAAACGAAAAACTGCAGTACATAGAACATCAGGAAAAAGTGGGACAACATAGCAAGGGCAAATATTGCTTATTGCTAAGGACAACCTCTTAAACAGAAAGAAGGCAGAAGTCGCGATGAGCGCGCGGGGGTCTGTGAGGAAGGGTAGACTGGAAATAAACCAAGATATAATTAAACTACTTACCACACGGAAGATGCTGAAGACCCGAAGCCACTAAGTCCGATGCGCCACTCCACACCATCACTGCCACGTGCTCACCGCGAACCTGGACACAAATTCAAAATACAAAGACGCACACAATATATCTCAAGCATTACCCTTCAAAAGCCCATATATACGAAAGAATATGGAAAGCACAAAGAAAAGTACCCACATAGTCTCTACGTCTGGGACGTGAAAAGAAAGTCAAATTGACCAGTTGGTGACGAACCACGTTCCGACGGAGAATTTTAGAAAGTCAGTCACGAGTCAGACAGAACATCATAATGAAGATGCTAGCAAAATAGAGACTCAAGGG
The DNA here is from genome assembly GCA_905147815.2 of Phalera bucephala. Taxonomy (NCBI): domain Eukaryota; kingdom Metazoa; phylum Arthropoda; class Insecta; order Lepidoptera; family Notodontidae; genus Phalera; species Phalera bucephala. The sequence goes on along the minus strand of LR990615.1, from coordinate 36,599,826 downwards.
CGTCCTTATTGGATGAAACGCTGAGAACCAAAAAGCCAGTGCACTTAAACAAACGAACCCTCAGTGCCTACCGGAATGTACAGAAAGGACACGGAACATTGAAAGGGAAATAGAAGAAGGATCAACATAGAATAAACTATAATACCATCAGAAAGTAAAAAAAACATCAGAAAAATTAAAATAACATTTAAAAAAAAGTCAAAACAGCATTAGAATAGTAAAAAAAAGAATCAGTTATTATTAAGATAGTAAGGGAACGTATTATAAGAAATGAAGACTATTGTTAAAATTAGGAACTAAAAACTTGCAAACATTTAAAAACATACAATGCTTTATACACATAGAATATAGAAAAGGGCTCTAACACGTATTGGGGAAACTCTGGCGATCATTTACCAAATAAATAAAAAAACTATTAGGGTGGCGGCAGCCAGAGCGGTATGTCCTTACATACCGCTCTGGCTGCCGCCACCCTCACAGAACTTGTTGGAACTTTGTACTCACTGCCTACCCCGCAAGGGATCTGGCGTGACGAAATAGATAGAGATAGATTATTAGCATGTCGTGAAATCACCATATTACATCAAGTGCTTAATATTTAGCTCATACATCTTAAATTATCCCATAAAATAAAAATCTGGCTGATATCTAAGATATGAAATTAAATTCATATCTGACTAGGCTCAGATAATTTATAATGGTAAAACAGGTGCGAATAAATTATAAAATAATATTATCTGTGAGTACCCAAATGATACAGCTAGATTAAAACGTTGTTTTATATTTGTGAGCCCCATCTGTTGGATTTATTATTCTTTTTTATTTATGGGCTTACATTAGAGAAAAATAAAACATATCTGCTGTAGTTTATTTTTTGTATGAATAATATTGAGTACTAAATCAAAAGCGTTTTCATATGATTTTTATTCTCATCATTTCTTATTCTAGCATAATTATACCTACCTACATTTTTATATATATGATATAAGTTGTAAATAGCATTACTTATAAGCAGTCGTAAAGCTCTTGGAAAAAGAAAAATATGTACGGGAATTATATTTTACAACGAAAAGTTACGTGGGCAGACTTACGTTAGCGTAACGTTATCTAAACTTATATTACCTATGAAGAGGAAAGTTTTTTTGTATGTTTGTTTGTAACGTATTGAATCAAAAACTACATAACCGATTTTAAAAATTCTTTTACCGATAGGAAGCTACATTTTAGCGAGTATTACAGGCTACATTTTATTTTAAGAAAATAGAGATCTCTACGAAAATTGCAATAATGAAACCCAAAGTATCAAAATTATGCCTATAAAAGTCATTATTTGGTGTGCGCTGCGAAAATTATTGATGATACATAAACTAAAATTCAATAGAGAAGATGGCTGGGTGCTTCCATCCACTTGGGATCCAGTTATTAATATAATCAAATCCAAAACCAAGCACAACACTGCAAGACCTCAAGACACTGTGAGCTCATTCTGCGTAAATCGGACCAACAAAAACAAAAATAATTAAGAAGTTTGAGGGTACCCCGGAACAACTATGCCTTTTGGACGTCTAACACCTCAGTCCTTCCCATGACCATGGGTGCTGCAAAGCACTCGAAACGTCGGGAACTTAAAAATCAAAATAAACCGCGATAAAATCCGAAAAAATAGTTTTATTTCATGTGTAATATTCGAGTAAATCTAAGAACTCAGTATATTATTAGTAAAGTCACAATAATTACTTTTTGTTCAAATTAGTCAATCAAAACACGGGTGGAATCGAAAGATGATGACATTCGTATTACGATATTAATCCTTATCCAACTTAATAGTTTCATAATTGATTCGGTTATGTACGTAATGTAAATTTCTTTTTAAGTTATTGAAATCGGACCTTTTGTTTAGAAGTTGTAAAAACAGCCCTACCCGTGTATTAGTGTATTAGTTACCTACATACTCATTTTACACTAAATAAAAATATTAAGGCGTAATGAAGTTCGCAAAAACAGCTAGTCGATTATATAAACCATCTTTTTTGTATTAGTAGTGTACTTAATTAAAAGGGCTGTGACAAGACGCTTTCTTGACAACATTTCTATTACGCCACATGGTGCTAAATCCATCGAACAAAGCCCTATTGATTGGGGAAGGAGAATAGAAACAAAACTCTTGCAACTTGTCTAAGCCCTTAAATTCTCAACATGCTATAAATGATTGCAAACTGTTTGTAGCACGTGTACAGGGATAACGGTTTCCGCACTAAAGTTTCCCAGTGAAGCAGAACAGGGCCAACAAATATGTAAAAGTTGTCGGCGACAATCGCGGGCGGCTGGCGGCTCAATAAGTTGTGTGTGTTCGTCATTGACGGCGCGCACAGTGACGGAAACGCCGTACCTGCGCTCAATAGGAGATGGTGGTAGGCATAAGCTTTTGCGAAAGACTGTTAAAACATAAATTATAAATAAATTTATGAAAAAGTATATGTAAGAAGGGTGAAAGAGGCAAAAGGGTTGTATCAGGATATGCTATCCGGTTTTACATTATTTGCACAATGCCTTATTTACCTACTCAGCCTGCAAGAAACTTGCATGATGATAAATATAATGGACTGAGCAAAGACTAATAATTAAAGAGCTGGGTAAAGCAGTAATTACTTGACTGGAATAAAGGTACCTTTAAATGACTTCAGATAGTAGAAGTTAATGATAAAATATTATAATCTGTCTATATATCTATATTTTAGATACAGATAGATTATAAATAATTGACAGTAGCTTGTTCTAATTTTAAAAATATGTCATAGAACTAAAATTGTATAAAGGTTACAGTAAAAGTTCAAACATTTACACAATTAACTTGTTCTTTTCACAGTCATTTTATCATTTCCAAAAAAATAATGGTAACATATTCTTTTAGCACTTGCTATGTATAATTTCGAGGTATTTCTTAAGACCATAGCTACTGCTAATAAGCAAGCGTTTGAAGAATGCGAAATGCTAATCCCAAAATGGTACTTTTTTTGCCTATCCTCCACTTGTACACACTAGCTTTCTTAAAGCAGTTTTGTCCGTAATTTCTTTTATTTTTCTTATGATATGAAAACACCTTTAATAAATACCATCAGTTCATCATTTAGACCACTGTATCAAGGGGCTAGTTAGAGACAGCGTCGTATCCTGCGCAGGAAAAGTGTAGCGTTTGTTCCGCGCTCATTGTTACACCCGCTTTGTTCTGCACGAAGTTAACGCGTTATTCCCGTGTTCCGCGCCGCTCATTATTTTGTATACCGTTACAGTTTTCAATTTGCTATGGAATCTAATTTGTACTCTTTCAGAGTTCAAAACTGCTGGTGTGATTGCAATCAAAATATATAATTAAATATATACTTATCTTTCTCCTCGTGTCCGGGACTTTTGGTCACGATTTTTAAAACTCGATTTTGTAAAATAAAAAAATAAATAAATCAGAAAACTCGGTTGAACAAAACAAAATAAATTTAAAGACTAGGCCAACGAGTTTCTCACCAGATGTTTTTAGTGGTGGCCGTCTTTATATCACTCATCATTTTAACTAAACAACCTTTTATCTTATGGGGGATAAGTTAAACCTCTATATCTTGAGATTGTGGGCTAGTGAGCAACCTTGAGATTGGATGCTATTTGAGATTTTTCTAGTATAAATCATCCTTTAAGGTCTTAATGTTGGCCAAAAAAATTTTCATACAAACCCAGGTGGGATTTATTATTAAGTGAATTTGGATATTCAAAATACATAAACTTAGGAGTCTTTCACCATCCATTCTGAAATAATATAATCGTGTTGATACTGAAGACTCCACGAAAAAATATATTACAATCTCAAAAAGTAAATAACGTCGAGAGCGAGGGTGGCAAAACTAATTATTCATCGGGAAGATTATTTTTTTTTGTTTGCCTTTTGTTTTGAGGGGCCATCTCCAAAAAAATTTGGAAACAAATTATTTTTTGCACAGCCGAGTATAACTACAGCAAGTGAAATAAAAAGCCTGGCCTAATGATTTTTAAGTGGACTAGTAGACCAAAATGCTATTTTTTAACTCCAATGGTTTGTGGTCACCTACGATAGATTGTATTCTCAAAGAAATAATTCTTTAATTCTAAATTCTTTATTGTACACACACAAATTGTTATAAAGTAAATTAATGTACAAAGGCGAGCTTAACTCAATGTCGAGTTTTCTACCAGCAAACCTTTAGGTGAAAGAGAAACAAATGATCGTAATGAATTCCTTAAAATGGGCTTAACTGTAACTTAAATATGGACTTGTTCATAAATTATGTTCGCACAGAATAATGGCAAAACCAGGCTAAAGAAATCTATCTATCTATCTACATCATCACGCCAGATCCCTTGCGGGGTAGGCAGATCAGGCGACGGCAGTTTTGTTTGCCAGGCGACTTCCCTGACATTATCCCAAAACTTCTCAAGGTCCTGGGGTGTCGACGAGCTCACGGGAGCATATGCTGCGACCAAAAATACTCTAGTGACACCCAGTTTTAAACGGACCCAGAGAAGTCTCGCATCGCACAGGCCATAATCTCTCACTCCAGAAGCCAGGCGACGGAACAGCAAGATACCCACCACCATGCTGGCACGACTGCTGTGCGGTACCCCAAACCACAGAGCCATCGCTCCATCAGGAAGATCACAGGTTTCACTCCCCTCCGCTTAGTCTCTGTTACACCCAGAGCATCCAGGCGTCTCTCTTTAATCACATCAATCACCTCATGCATCTTATCTTCCATACCACCCATTACATTCCAAGTGCCAATTCGGCACTCTGCACCCCACGACTCGCCAGTTTGGGCCCGGCGTGATGGGTGGCGGTCCCCATCGCCGCTTCCACCTATATTCGTACCGACGGGGGCGGGCCGGTACACGTCGCCTCGGGGGGACGCCCTAGCCGCACTGCGGTACGTCTTTGGTCCAAGATTGTAGCCATAATGACTGGCAGGGGTCGCGACGAGCACGCTCTTCGACAGACCCCCTATAAAGAAATCATATTGAAAATCCAGTTGGAAATCACGAACTTTTACAAAAAGAACTACTCGGCTCTCGAACGATTCGAATAGAGTCCAACTATGAGTTTAAGCTTTAAAATGACATTTAAGTTCAAGAAACTACAGTTACTTTGATTGACTTTGTTATTATTTTGATTTTACACAATGAATTGCGCTAATATGTATAAAGCTACAGAGCTTGCATGCAGATGGGTAATATTATATAGTTCTGTCTTCTCAATCTGCAGTTACAAAAGCTACGCACAGTTATTTATCAAAGAACATAATAATATATTACTTTTAGTGTTGTGACTTTAGATAGTCGAAGGTTGTAAAAATCTTAATATAATAGCATAAACTAAATATAATAAGATATTACTTGGCTGAAATTTACTCTTAAAAATATTGTGTGGGAAAAAGAAACCCATTTATTTTTTTATTTTTTTTAAAAACGTGGCCCCACACTATGGTTTATTCCTGTGTCGTGGGTGCGTTTACAAACATGAAAATTCACAAACAAATACCCAGACCTGAACAAATAATTGTGGATCACACAAAGATTTGTCCCGTGCGGGAATGGAACCCGCGACTATTCGACACAGTGGGCGGAGCCGCTCAAGCTCTTAACCACTGCGCTAAATCGTCCGTCAATTATTTAATCTTGATTTGCCGTCCTGGAGGATGGACAATTCTGGAGAGTTATAATACAAAGTTATAGGCCCTGTGGTAAATACAGATACATACTGAGATAATATTTTACCTATCACACCTGGGTAGTATAAATTATCAAGTTTTCTAACATGGGATTTACAAAAATCGAAAAAGAACCGAATACATGCAGCACATGTTAAAACGTATTATGTTTCTTTGCATGCAAAAAGTAAAAATGGCGCGATCTCGTGGAAGCACTATCGCTGTAGAATAAAGGGCTTAGCACGAACAGATTTACGTTAGCGTTTTACTACTATCGACTTGATATAACCGACCCTAAACTCTACTTTGAGATCAACTCAGAATCCGATTGGTTAAGAGCTTAAGCCGCTCTGCCCACTGCGTGTAATAGTCGCGGGTTCGATTCCCGCACGGTAAAAATCTTTGTGTGATCCACAATTATGTGTTCCGGTCTGGGTATTTGTGTATGTGAATTTTCATGTTTGTAAACGCACCCATGACACAGGAATAAATCCTAATGTGGGGCTATGTTCTTTAAAAATGAAAAGAAAAAGATTGTACATCGGTCCAGAATGATATTGAAGCTGTTTTTAGGTGGAGTTCTGAAAATAGAATGGAGTTTAACTGGTCCAAGTGTTATGTAATGAATCCGAATGCGCTTCGGCCGAATGCGCTATCCGATAATCTATGAATATAAAATAGATAATAGCATACTTGTTCGAAAAACAGCCATGAAAGATCTAGGAGACGCATTCGACCGAAAGTTTACATTTCACGACCATTCAAACTCTCGCTAAATGGTCATTTCAACGGTTGGGGTTCGTACTTAGAAGTACTCGAGAGTTTCAGAACGAATATGCGCTCAGAATGATATTTAATGCCTTAGTTCGAAGTAAACTCGAATCTAGTTCCTGTGTTTGAAACTCTTATAAAAGCAAATACGCACTTATGTTAGAAAAGTTCCAAAAGTATTTTCTAAGATATCTGTATAAACGGCGCTACATATATTATTCATACCTTTACCCTACTGAGTTTATATTTAGATGTCTCGGTTACAAATCGCTCGAAGTTCGTAGGAACAACGATCAGATCATCACTATCTGCAAGATTCTTCGCGGGCTATCTGATACGCCCGAAATGCACGATCGGCTCGGTTTTTCTTCTCGAACAATTACAGTCGCGCAAGCTGTTCGTGTTAAGCCCTCATTAGGCTAACCACAAACAAATTCAAGTTATCGTGACCTTATCAAAACAACGTGATGTCACGTTTATCTTAAGTCAGTCAATTTGTAGTGCGAAAAGGATAGCAAATTAACTTGAGAGCTTTTCGCTAATAGCAATCTGCTCGTGCTAAGTCCTTTGGTTCCATCGTCTATTATTTATTCAGCTCGTTCCATCGCAGCTGCCTCTGCAGGGTAGAAAAAATGTAGGAAACTCACACTACGCGTATTTATTTAGTTTTATAGCCACGTTATTCTGTGAATACTGAAAGAATATTATCTAGATTAAATATTTTTGCTTACAGACAGCAGTCTGTAAGCAAAAATATTTAATCTATTAGATATATATATATATATATATATATATATATATATAAACATATATATTAAATTCAGCGAATATTAGACGAGTAATAACGCGGTAGTAGTTGGTACAAGCTCCAACAAAAACACAGCTTACTTTGTAAACACCACTATCTTGTGCACAAAGACAGCTCTGTAAACGCACGCTAACGCCGGAGGAAAACCCGCCGGGGCTTTACAAAACTAAATTGAAATATTCGGAAAATAATAATAAAATGAAGTTTAGGCTGTGTTACTGCACGAGAAAATATTTTAGACGGTTGACTGTGTTTATTTATTAATTCATTTATGTTTGCTATATTTTAAAATACTTTACTTAATAAGTAGAGTTCGTATAGGTTCTTTCCTTACAGACCTCTCTGACTTCCTCCACTTCCTCCTATTGGAACTCTGTACTCTATGCCTTCCCCGCAAGGGATTTGGCGTGAAGATATAAATAGACTTAATGCTGGGCAATGGCCTCTTCTCACAAATCTAAGTGAGAATGATAAGATCACTACCACGCGGACTCAATGTGGATTGGTGGAGACAGGTTTGTGGCCATCTGCCGTTGGAATTTATCAAACCACCTATAAAACTTCCAACTTGGTTTAAAGACTACCACGTAAAATGGTAACCGAGCCCAACGGCTTGGCGAGCCTTCCGAAACTTGGCAATGGAAATGCCATGGTAATTACTAAGAACACGACTCGAAACGCTACAAGGGCCTCAACTTACTTATTTTCTTACAATAGTAAACATACAATGAAGTGTTGTGATGCAGGCGGACAAAAACCGCACTGTAAATGGACAAGAACTGGTCGTAAATCTAAGTGGGACATTAGGTGCCGCCGTAAAAGTGGGCTGCCGTACACTTGTCGATAAATTTCCTACATCGCACCTAGTCGTTACAAATGTGTGTACATGTATGTGCAGTTAGCAACATAAGTCCGTTAAAATTCTCAGTATTCCAGATCGCTTGCACACTTTTATTTTACACCAGATTCATTATTTTTGTTGGTGTGAATACATTTGAATATTGTTAATGATTTAGCTTTAAGAATGCTCATCAGCTTTTGTAACATAAAGAGTTTTACTTATTTAATAAACCGTAAATGTGAAGCTACTTTCGTTACTTAGTGTACATCCACATATTTTTACAACCTTGAAAGGAGTCAAACAACTCCATACTGGGAATTATTTCTACGCCGTGGGTGTGTTCGCAAACATTAAATTTACATACACAAACGCCCAGACCGAAATAAATGTGTGTTGGTCACGTAAAGATTTATCCCGGCGTGTGCGAGGATTGAGCCCGCGACTTTTTGATCTGGTGGGCAGTGCGGCTCAAGCTCATAACCATCATCAACCAATCAAGCCTTCAATCATTTGGCTTTAAACATTCATTAGGAGTGGCCATGGGGCGGCTTCGTTGATCTAGTAGCGCAAAGAGCGGCTAGCTGGTCTTGAATTCAATTCCTATGTCGGACAAACACGGTGTTTTACTATCGAGATATTCTCAGTAGCAGACCGGAGTTAACAACTATCTCGGAAATAGCAATAGGCACCTTAGGGCAACTGTTGACGAAATGTATATACCAACACAATTCACCCTGCTCAGCCCGCTTAAAGAATGTAGGCGTGACGGTGCTTATTGGATTCACTTTTTATATTCGACTAGTTACGCAAACAGTGCAGATTATGTATATTCTTTCTATAAACGATATTCCGAAGTAGTGGTAGTGTCTTGGTTCTGTAGGTACAAAATTTATTTACGATGAAAAATTAATATTAATTCACAACTTCGAGGATACATTATGTATGAATAAATAAACCAGTACGAACTATGACGCATGAAGTCATAAGGTTTCAATGAACAATGGCCAATAACAAAACGCCATAACCATTAACCATTGCGAATCTGCTCCTGGCAGGTGCTCCACAATGGAAACAGGTGGCTTTTTGTTCTTCGGTCAGTCAGTCATTAGTTCATTTATTAAAACAGGTTTAAACAAAAGCCAATAAATATTATCGAAAAACATCAACTATTGTACCCAAAACAAAAGCATAGACTTACCACTGCGAAGCAATGGGAAGAATAAATTTTGTTCTTAGAGTTTTGCCATGTTATAATTTTAAAGATGCGGCCCAGAACCTGGCCACATTAACTGCGTTGTCCGAAGTAGACATTAAGTCTTGCTGCGGGCAGGTATTAAGACACGCAGAGCATGGTGTTAGGTAGGACATCGTTTCGGTTGCTTCCACTATGCACCGCACAAACATCTCAGTTTGGTACTGTATGTCTGTGAGTCCCCATATAAGCATGCTTTCCTTACTCCGGTCAACCTGAGTCCAAAGTCTATTAAACTTCCAGATATTATATAATTCATGTCTAGGTGGGATTCTCTTCTGGAACAAAAGGATTTGGCTGCGAAACTCCTTTGGAGTAATAAAAAACTAACAAAATATATTCAGCCCAAAACCTCAAAATTTCCAGCATTTAGATGGTAACTTTCCAAAACCACTTCCCGTGTCCATTGTATTCCACTTGTACACACACTCCTCCACACAAAAATTGATCAGATTATGCCAAGAGACTTTCCAATTTGCACAGAAATTTCCACAAAGATTATTCTTTACGGAATAAAAACGTCCACAATGGATATTTCTTTTAAATTTTGATTTCCTTAACTTCAGATATGTTTATTTTTGCGTTTGACAGGGAATTTCCTGAGAATCTCTTTGTGAGATCTCTGAGGCGCTCGTAGCGCTGTGCGACCGCGGTGTTCTTACCGATCACCAAGGTTAAGCAGCGTTCGACTCGGTCGGCCAGGGACGGGTGACCGTTTGGGAAGGCACGCTAAGCCGTTGGTCCCGGTTACTACTTAATGTGGTAGTCGTTAAGCCGAGCTGGAAGCTTTATAGGCGGCTTGATAAGTTCAAACAGCAGGTGGCCACGAACCTGTCTCCACCGCACCGCACTGGGTCCGCGTGGTGGAGTATGAGCTAATCTCTCTCACCTCGATTTGTGAGAGAAAGCCTTTGCCCAGCAGTGGGACAGGATATAGGCTGACATTATATTTATTACATATAATTTTACTATATCGTCGATCTAGTGGCGCGTGATGCGGCTAAGCATCACGTGGTCATAGGTTCGAATCCCAGATTAGAAAGTGTTTTTGGGATTACTATCGAACGTTGCTCAATAGTGATTAAGAGTCTAAAATTGTACTTAGGACAATGGACTCACTCTGTATGAGATTTAGAGTTAACATCGAATTGAGGGTGTACTCAATTATACAACTCCCATTGTGGAGTATTAGGCGCAATAGTAAGATAGGGATAACTATTTATCTTTCTCTATTTTTCCCTCTCATTTCTCTGTCATCACCCTAGATTCCTTGTAGTGTAGGCAGAAAGCACAGAGAGCTAGCAGGTTCTTTTCTTAACATAAAAGTCGTACCTCATTATTTGACAAAACTACCTGCTGTTTCTTCTTGTGGATTTACAGGACAAACGTTACGAAGGGCATCCAGATGGAACGCTATTTTCGTCTGTGTAAAACCTTTTTTTCGTGAAACTAAATTAGTATTATCTGAATGAAAAATATTTTATACGACATCATTGAATTGAAAATTCACGAGTCACTTACAATCATATGCTTTCTTTTGATGTTTTATTTATAAAATTACTCGATAACAGATCTGACACACAGAACTAAACATTGCCGTACATTTGATATTTTGTACCAAGTTATGGGGTGTTACAAACACAACGCCAATTATTCTAGGTCTAGTGGCGAATAATGCGCGTAGCGATCACGAGGTCCTGGGCTCAAATTCTAGGTCGGAGAAAGTATAATTTTTCGATAGAAAATTCCCAATATCAGTCCCCCTATTTTACATTAGTACTAGCATTCACGGCGACAAGTGGGTGTACACAGTACACCTCTGCCACTCTCGCTTGGGGTATAAGTAAATTAAAAGTATATTGAAGTGAAATTTATCCAGTTACAGAAAATAGTGGCAACTAATCACTAAAGGGAAGAAACCAGAACGAATGTAAGGATTGTGGTTGGTAACGATGTGCTGGAGCAAGTAAAAGAGTTGTATATCTTGGATGCGCCTTCAGTAAGGATGGGAAATACACCGCTGACATAGAGAGAAGAGTGAGTGCAGGGAACAGAGTGAATGGTGCGATGGGAAAGCTACTTGGGAGCCGGCACTTAAGCCATAAGGCGCAGCTGGCCATACATAACGGAGTTCTTGTCCCAACGCTGTTATATGGTAGCGAGAGCTGGGTATGTAAGAAGGAGAATGAAAGTAGGACAAATGCGGTAGAAATGCGAGCTCTGCGGAAGATGTGCGGAGTGAAGCTGACCGACCGCATTAGCAACAGCGTAGTAAGAAAGCGAGTAGGTATGAAAGATAGTATCGGTGGAAAGATGAGAAAGGGCATGCTCCGTTGGTTCGGGCATATAGAAAGAATGCCAGAGGAAAGAATGACAAAACAGATATACAATGTGAAAGTGGAAGGATGCAGGTACCGGGGAAGACCCAGGCTATCTTACCACGACCAAATAAACCGAGTCTTATCTGAAGGAAAAGTCAAGAGTCTCCGTAACCGGCGAGAGTGTATGAGACGAACTATGAGAGTGGAGGAAGCCTGAGAGGTTTGTAAGGAAAGAACCTGTTGGAACTCTGTACTCTCTGCCTACTCCGCAAGGGATCTGGCGTGAGGTTATAGATAGATAGATAATCACGAAACTGTGACAATGTCATTCAGGTTATCTATCTTAACTCTTGCGGCCTTAATAATACACGAGGCATAGTGGGTGAATAAAAAAGAAATCAGTTAATAACACTGATTACTCTCTTTCTGTCATCTGTCGTTTGATATACGAAAGAAAACTAAGCATTGTATAACTATTCAATGTTTATTAGTTTGGAGATTTGTCTTTTGGATTCGATGAAGCCGTCACGAGTTTACAAGTGTTTTATAAGTGATCTCAATATTTTGTGCAGTGTGTATAAAGAGTCGTTATAAGTTATTACTTATCAAAGGATCATATAACTTGTTATAGATACATAATGATTGTGTATGTGCTTTCTTTGATGATCGCGAAACGTATTTAATATTGAGTTTATAGATTTATGCAAATATTACTCATGAAATAAATTCTATCATAGTTTATTTTTAATTTTATGTTCCCGATGTTTCAAGTGCTTTATAGCACCCATGGTTTCGAAAAGGACTAAGATGGTGGTCATGATTATTCCGGGGTGTCGTGAAACTTTCACATATTCTTTGCCAGTCTGATCTACGCAGAATTAGCTTATGGCGTCTAGAGGTCTTGCAGTGAAAAATCGGGGACATAAAATTGAAAATAAACCGCGATAAAATCTGATAAATATTTACAGATATTAAATTAGATAAAGAAAAAATACAAAATTAACTCTTTCTAAGTGCTTTAACAGAGTTCATCCTCGCCGATTCCGGTGTATGTTCGTAATTATTTAACGGACGGACGATTTAGCGCAGTGGTTAAGAGCTGAAGCCGCTCCGCCTACTATACCTTATAGTCATGGGTTCGATTCCCGCACGGACCAAATCTTTGTGGGACTCAAAATTATTTGTTTCGGTCTGGGTATTTGTGTTTGTGAATTTTCATGTTTGTAAACGCACCCACGACACAGAAATAAATCCATGAGTGAGGCAACGTCTTTTTAAAAAAAATCATATGTATCGTAATATTTTAAAATTTCGTCCACGAATGTGTAATATTTTTGTTTGATAAGGGCCTGGATCCGCTGTGACATCGATTCGACACAAATATTCCTAGATCTAGGCTCCGAGATTTCGAGCCGGAAATATAGGTCGACTAAACGTAATAAATATTTTTCAGTACCGCTTATTTACTTTGTGTTACAATATCAACTATCAAAGTACGAGATGAATTCATTATTTATCTCTCTATCTTTATCATTACACCAGATCCCTTGCGGGATCATTATTTATGATCGTTAAAATTACTTTCATTTCTGTATACCATTTACATTCTATAACTTGATTTAAGTAAGAAATACAGGAAGAAACTTACCCACTATTAGCAACTTTTTGTAAGAATTCATAGCAATTTGACACGCGCGCTCCCGCTTGACGAAAAGTATTTTCAATTCATTGAATTTTGCTAATTAATGTATAGATACTCTTGACTTACCCTTTAGATAAGACACGGTCTATTTGGTCATGGTACCTGAATCTTTCCACTTTCTTATTGTATATCTGTTTCGTCATTCTTAGAGATTAATTAATTCTAACAATGTACTGTCTATGCGAGAAACCAGTTAGCTAAAATTACAATCAACCTAATTTATACGGTAACGACATATAAATTACATAACCGTCAAACATTTACGAGTATTCTTACATGTGCAACATGGCGAAGTTTAAATAACATAATGCGGAAACATCAATTTTAACTAATTACCCACGAAAAATCGCGAAACGGTACCGAACCGGGAACAAACTTCGGAATTCCGCTGTACACTTATTCTCTTAGACCAATTAAACACGTAACGCAGTGCGTTATGATAACGTTGTGTAATGATCATTTGATGGTACTACAACGGCATGCAGAATATCAGTATACGGTCATTTCATAAAGGTTTCGTAACGCGCCGCGTTTGTTTATAGCGAATAAGGTCCCTAAGCGCGAACGCATTGTTTTAGAATTATATTTTAACGCTCTCCAGCGACTTTTAATTATCTTGTTTTGAGATAACAATATGAAAATGATATAAGCATACTTACTACTTTACTACTTATGTTCCCATTTTGCTCTTGGGACCGCACCGAATCCACAAAAAACATAAACATCATATTTAGGACTTCAGCTGAATACTCTTTATAAAGAAAAACGTGTCCTGAGCAAAAGCCTTCTCTCACAAATCGAGGTAAAAGAGATTAAGTCATACTCCACCTGGCGGTCCCAGGGCAGTGCGGTGGAGGCAGGTTTGTGGCCACCTGCTGTTGGAACTTATCAAGCTTCCAGCTTTGAAAAAAAAAACACACCGGTTCGCCTATAAACGGACAAACGGCTTACCGTACCTTCTGAAGCATGGAGATGCTCGAATATGAAAATGCCACAAACCGTCACCCATCCCAGACCAACCGAGTCGAAGGCTGCTTAACCTTGGTGATCGCTAATAACACCGCGGTAGCTCAGCGCTCCGAATGGCTCATTCGATTTACGCTTAGTTTTAAAAAATATCGCTTCGCAATTATCCAAAGTTACGTGACAAAGTCAAAAACAAAAAAAGTTCAATACATAAGAGGAGTTGTAGTACTTAAAAACATTTTTTAAGGGTGCAGGGCTTTTGTTTCTCCTGTAAACTTACCTCTTTTCGAAAAGTTTTCAATCAAAGCGATGATTTTGAGCAAAACTCGCTTTTGTAAATCACTTGCAAACATAATAACTTTTGTACTTCACACATAAAAATCATCATTATCACGTTTGTACTTCCTCAGCGAGGGTGACAGAGGTGTACACCCACTTTTTACCGACGATGTAAGGTCCCAATTTAATACGGGGGCGGGCCGAGTGTTATTATATCAGACTAGGCTCCGGATTGTTGCAGGAAAATTTTATATCAAAAAATTACCCTTTTTCCGACCTAGTGTTCGAACCCCTTATCTGGTCATGATCGCTTCGGATATTATTCGCCACTAGACCAACGAGGCAGTCTTACTCAGAGTCAGGGGAAGGAATTTTAAACGATGTATACTAATTCTTTTGCTGTGAAAAAGTGTGCTTTGTACACTTTTTATCCCGGAAAAGGGGTTAGGTTCCTGTGTAAAGCCAACGCGGGCAAAATCTCAGATCGAAGCTAGTAAATTAAAAATTGAAAATTAACTCAGTCTATCGGTTTGTTACATATTCAAAATATTTTCTGTAAAAATATCAAGGATTATTTATCTCAATTTTATTTTATTAAATTTTACTTCAAATCAAAAAAATTAATCTCATGGCTTTCACAAAGCTGAACATTTCTAGCAATCCATACAAGTCCCAAATGTATTCACCGAGGAAACGCGTAATGATATAATGAACCGTCTTATTTTTCAGGAACCGGAGCATTTCCTTCAATCGCTTAGACATCCGTCGATCGCATTTATGTTATTTTCCTCAATTGAGCAGATCTTGGGGTTTCAGACGGGGCGCGCGACCCAATCCCAGTTCACATTTTATTAAATGATGAAATGAAATCATAAATTATGATAACGTCTGAATATTTTTAGCTATGGAGCTCTTGGGATTGTAATTTTGAAAATATGCTTTACTTTATTTTGTACAAAATAATAATATTAAAAAGAAGACTTACTTCCTGAGTGAGAGGAATCATTATTGCATTAGTGGTAAATATTATTTCAATTGATATTACATTACACGTAGCAAGGCAAAATTAAAAACAAAGGAAAATGAATAACACTTTTGACTACCTCGTTGGTCTAGTGGCGAACAATGTGCTTTGGGTTCAAATCCTATGTCGGATAAATGTAGTTTTTCTATCGAAAAATTCCCAGTATCAGTTCGGACTTTGGAATTGTGCCCGGTCTATGGCAATAGGCTAGACATGGAACCTAATATCGTCAGCGAAAAGTGGGTGTACACAGTACACCTTTGCCACCTGCCACCCCCGCTTAGGAATAAAGGCCTGACGGTGCTTTGTTTGAAGGAAGCTTTTTGCGTCATGCGTCGTATGAATTTCTGTACGTGACTTTTTTTTTGTAGATGCGTCTACGATATAGTAACACTCAGCAACGATTTATAGTTTTTAATACTGAATTTAAATAAGAATGTTAAACAAGATAGATAACAGATTTAGAAAACGTTGTCAAATACTTGTCTCGTACGGAATTTGAGATTACCCAATCCTGTGATCCAAGTGGCTTGCGCCTAAACCAAGTCAATCGAACCTTTGTCATGGGTAAGTTAACATCCATATTACATTGTACAATGGATTACCATATGACAAAAGATACTCTCAATAAAGGGCCAATGTAACTCGAACGGAACGGTTTAACTTTTATCACTGCTGTAGTATAGAGAGCTATAGATAAAATTTATATCGCCGGGAATACGGCGCGGAAGCAAGCGGTTACTGCCGTGTAAATCGGCACGTGGCTGTGTATCGCAGGACGCATCGCATGAACACGCTTTCTGTGTCGATTAAATATCCTGTATTACAGTCTGTATGACCAGGGAAATGTAACGTTGTGTCAAATTATTTTACAAAGATAACGGAAATAATGAGAAAATAATTGTTAGAGGAAACTTTTGGAAAGGAAACTTATTTGTCGTGGACTTAATGTGAAATGATATCGAAGAAAAAAGATGCGAGCGACAATGGAAAAAAAACGGTGTCAGTAAGTTATAACTGTCGTGAGTCAATACTATCTATAAAAATAATATTTCATTAAACCATAAGCGTAAAAACAACAACCATACATAAACTATACAAACTAAACGTCAACGAAAAAATGGACAATACCAATAAAAACTCGGGTCACTAAAATCAACATCAATTTATCCATCTCGTCACTTCTACAGTAAATCAAAACTAGATCTTATGTTTTATTCAACACTGTCCACTTTATCATAACGCAAACGAAATGAAATATCCACTGAGGAATTTCTAGACTCACAATTATTATCAAATTCAATTCCTATATCAATTTAGTTTTGTATCGACAGCAGTCCCTAGAGTTTACTGCAACTTGACTTTGCGTGCAAAAGATTACTTCATTAACATTGTGTGATAGAGTACAAATTGGCTTGTATTAGCTGTAAAGACTTTATTGAAGGCTGTACGGTCGTCTCAGTTGCCAGTGAAGCGTAACCCTCGGAAAGAGGCGGAAATAGGATACTCAATACCCTTCATGCAGTTACCGGTTAGTTGGTAAACGATGACGATGTCCTTGCTGATATTCCTAATGCTATAAGAAAGGGTGCTAAGAGGATGTATGTTTTATAAAATGGAGTTTATGGCACATTTTGCAGCGTAGATTTCAATTATCAGTGAATTGGTGGAATTACCAAATAAATCTAATACTACTAGCTTCTTTGGATAAATATAAATGAGTCGGCTATTAGCCGAGGGGCCTTTAAAGATTCACTGGACAGAAGGGCAAGTGGACATACTCTAGCTTCACTCTTACTGGACGAGCAAGGACGCAACTTGCTTAAGGGCTGCCCAAAGAGGAACGTCATCAGCTTTGGGCAGTCGTTACGGGAAAACTATAAGCTAGGTGTTTCGCCGTGGTGCTCTACGCCGGCCGGCAAGTAAGGGATTCGTCTAATTCCATATGGACTATGTGTATTCAAAGAAAGATAAAAGGTTGATACGATCCCTCCAGTGCAAACGATACAAGTCTGTGGACACATAGTTACCTTTAAGCAGTACTTACCTTGAATTATTAAATCAGAAGGTGGCCTATTCCAAATATTTTCAAAACTAAAAAGGTTAAGCTGCGTAATGAAAAAAAAATATTTCAAAAAGATATTTTTAACATTCCATTGAGTAAGATAAAGACCTGAAATGAGTTTCTCGAGTACTTTCATGTAATTGTAATTATATTAAAAGCTTCTCCTTGGGCACCAAATCTGTACCTTTAAAATCAAAGTTGTATTATTCTTAATTCTGCTTCATTTAATAATTTCATATGCTAAATGTAGTGTAAGTAATCTAATTAAATAAAACTGAATTGTTTTTATTTAATTAGATTACTCTTAAATAGTACATAAATATTTTTAGTGTTGTACAATTATGCTTTTCATGTATGTTCACATCAGTCCGTGTTTATATTGTGGGTACAGTTAGTATCATGAATTTCAAATACACATATCTGTGTATTTGAACTCATGATTCTAAATGCCTCAACTAAAATTTGTCCCAAGTACGAATACAGAGAATAGATTCGACAGAGAACCAAAGTTATCGACATAGCCCACCGGATTAGTAAGCTGAAGTGGCAATGGGCCGGTCACATTAGCCGAACAACCGATAACCGCTGGGACAAACGAGTTCTTGAGTGGAGACCGCGGACCGGCAAACGTAATGCAGGACGCCCTCAGGCTAGGTGGAGCGATGACCTTCGTAGGGCGGCTGGCAGAAACTGGATGCGAGTAGCCGAGGATCGTACCCAGTGACGTGCACTTGGAGAGGCCTATATCCAGCAGTGGACTGCTATAGGCTGATGATGATGATGATGATGACGAATACAAATTTAGCGACGATTTAGCGCAGTGGTTAAGAGCTTGAGCTGTTCCGCCCACTGTGTCGAATAGTCGCGGGTTCGATTCCCGCACGGGACAAATCTTTGTGTGATCCACAATTATTTGTTCCGGTCTGGGTATTTGTTACTGAATTTTCATGTTTGTAAACGCACCCACGACTCAGTAATAAATCCTAGTGTGGGGCTACGTTTTAAAAAAATAAAAATAAAAAATCTTATTGCTTGAACAACTAGACCAAGTCGTCAATAAGTAAGATGTCGACAGAAAGACCAGTGTAAATTAATTGCATTAAATGCTTTCAAGGACTACCAAGGACAGAGACAGAATAAAATAAGTTATACAAAGTGATAGAATAAGGGTAAGGTACTTAGGTGAATTGATGTTGAATCCCTGGATCTCATGATCACAAGGCGAAATTTTAATTAACTTGTCCGTAATGCCCTGCCTGAGACAATGATTATAAATACCCTTACTTATAATCATTATTTCAAGCCGGTTATTACATTTAACATTGTATTCGCCAGCAAGCACCTTTTTGACAATAACACTGGCTAGTTTTCTAATAATACGTTTAATAAAGGGCACCCAATGATAATGTCGCGAATAGATTTGCCCATTCCTTTGGGTAAAAGTTGTTTAACAATCACGATTTTATTAACCGTCAATATTCGAACAAACTCGACATAAGTCGCTTGCAAAATCTATATAACGTTAATAGTACGGTAACGGCAACACTATTTCCGCAACCAGAAGAACTTAAAATGGAGCGATCCTACGTTCACATGCGGCTTGCTTCTTTTTTTTTAATATTTTTTATTCATGTAAACCATTACAGTATTTATGAATCGTCAAAATAGTAACAAAGACTCTACCACCACTTCGGAATGTCATTCCTGTGGAGAAGAAGGGCAAGACTCAACGGTTACTCTTTTAAAATAGTATTTTTACAATTTTTCCATCTACATTTTGTTGTGGGGTATGGGAGAACAATGTAGTATCAGGTGAGTCTAAATTAAATTAACCAAGTTAAACTATTCATGTGAATGGCTACATGGTTCTCTCATTTACAGATAAAGAAATGAGGAAGAAAAATGATAAATTTTATTTAACTACTAGAAGGAAGAGATGGAATAATAAATAATTATAGCTGAACATGTTATCCACTTCCATTCCTAAAGGGATCACCGCGAACTTTTAAATAGAAGTGTGAGAATTGACGAGAGAGTTATACGAGGTGTTCAAGCTTGTAGAATAGTGACACATATTATTCCTTTTAATATATGATGCTAAGAAGAGCAAAACATTATGGACTCACTAGATGGAGAATTTTATTGAAAACTAGCTGTATAATATCTTTATAATTTATTATTAATGAAAACAAATTTACACTAGAATACTATTTGTAATGGTGAAAGAATTATTAAAATCGATTCAGTGAGATTAATGAGACGAACTATGAGAGTCGAGGAAGCCAGAGAGGTATGTAAGGAAAGAACCTGTTGGAACTCTGTACTCTCTGCCTACCCCGCAAGGGATCTGGCGTGAGGTTATAGATAGATAGATAGATAGATAGATTCAGTAATATCACAGTTTATCGGTTACAAGCAAACAAGTAAAAAAATCCTCTTTATAATATTAGTACATATAATTTCATCATTGCGTCGGTGATTCTGGGTTTAAATTTGATGTCTTTATGTTTAATTTTTTTTTTCTAATCGAGACGAGCTGGGTTCCTGTGACAAGGACTGCACTAGCATACATTAGGCCGGGATAAATTGAAGAAAGGAAGGCAGGCCTTGCAGTGGAACAATATTGGCCTTATAATAACAATGTATTAGATTTCCTTAATTTTGTAAGTATATTTTTGTATAGAGCATGGAGGAGTAGTTTATTTCACTACAGTCTCTTTAAAAATCTACATAGGCAAAAATTATAGTTCCGACAGCTTCTTTTCTTGCAGATCTTTATCGCTTCTTCAATTCTCATAGCTCACGGGTTCGGAGACTCGAATTGTGGTGACTATCTTTCCCCCTGTCTTAATATATTTCTCTCTTTCTCTGTAAAAATGCCGTCCATAAATGCAACCACTTAATTGTATCTTGGGTTGGTCCGCTGAATGGCTTGTGGAGTTTGTCGCGGCTGAACATGCGACCTGACTTACCTGCTCCCTTATTCACTATTACCTAACGCGGCGCCTTACGACAACTTCGTGATATGATCGTGTAATGGTATTTATTGTGTTTGTGTGCTCTAGAGCTATTAAACAACCATTTAACGAAGTTTTCGTAACGCGTTATGTTTTTAATTGGTCATGGAGAATAGAAGCCCTGATTTGAGATACTTAAATACGTATATTACTGGTGCTCTTTAAAAATACGGTTAATATGATTACGGTTGCTTAAAAGTTTTACAGTTCTGTATGGTTTTTGAATTTATTTGGCAAAATATTCCTTAATTTAGATCCAATAACCTAAGGATCACCAGCCGTACCATATATACTAGACCCATGACGCGAGAGAGATCAGTTATACACTATTGGTTGATATTATTTTAAAAATACCGCAGTGTCCCAAGATAAAAGTCATCTTCGTCACTGATACGCTTCGCTTACGATAGGCCCCATTGGAAGGCTCAAGATTACCTAAAAGGGCAATGGAGAGAGCTATGCTAGTAGTTTTCTTGCCAGATCAAATCAGAAAAAGGGAATCTGCAGGAGTATCAACTTTGGTCCAATTGCAGAACTGCTATACCTATATGAGTCTTCCGCTTGAAGAAGATGTTTGTAATAAGGAATAGTGATTTTCAATAGTTAAAAAATATATTTGAAAAAGGCATACATTTTAAGAATAAAAATAATCCAGAAGCTGAGTGCATAAAATTAAATCAACAATTCCTACCTGCGAAGCAAGTAGTCAAACGTTCATGCGAATAGTCACTCTGTGTGGCAGTAGGGAATTCGGTATATTTAACATGTGTCAAATATGAGAGTACCGAGTTCCCTACCGAGTTAAATTGTATTATGCCGTTTTGTATCGTTTCTGCCAGAAACATGATGGTATCATATTTCACACCTAGTGCATTCAGGTGCGCTATGTCTGTAATTGTCATAGTAAAAGCCGCTTCCATTTTGTTAGTGTTGCTAGTATAACAATTTCATTTCGCCCTACTTTTATTTGCTGAGGACTTTATAAGTTTTAGTATTAAATGGTATTAGTATAGTTAACTACTACATCATGGTTTCAATATTTAGTTAATACGATGAAAATATATTTTCCCTACATTCAATTACTACAAACCTAATAATAGTTCAAGTACATCTATTTCTTGGGTTTAATATGCATTAAAATACGTTACCGTAACAATGATTTTATTATCATCTACTCTAACGTCATCAACATTTACCCCAAGAAGTTGTAATCTGTTGTAATCCTGCCAACGTTACGCGTGTGGAAAATGCGGTGATTGGGGGACGGTTGTTGAATTTTTGGCTTCGCGACGCGGCGTGCAATTACGCCTGAACGCGGTTTCTGGATTATATTTATTCTAAGCATACATTTATATTTTTTTAATAAGCAAATTGTTAATAAATATAAAAAAATAAAGTTTGCTTGCACCAAATTTTTCAGGTTGACTTAGTCAACTTAAAAATATTTCAAATGAATTATGAGTTGGATAATTCCTATTGGAACTTAGTACTCTCTGCCTATCCCGTAAAGGATCTGGCGTGATGACATAAATCATCTTCAGCTGGCTTCCCCGAAGATCGCCACGGCGATCGCCTTTGTGCTACAGGCATCTTTTACCCGTGGCCTTCACCAGGTCCATATTGTAGGGGGCCTGCCACACAGATATAAATAGAAGGAGATAATTATTGTTCTACTCATCAGTCAACATTGTCACATACTGAAACTATATAAAGACAATTACTATCCTCAACAAGCTATTACTATCTTCCTCTATGTATACTAACCTCCAGTATTTATAAAAGATTCTCCACAAAACGTTTCATTGAGGCGTGTGGGGTGGCGTAATGGACACCGCAGCGTGCCGCACAAAAAGCGTCCGATGACTTGCCTCACACCCGCCTACACGGCTCTCTCACTAAGTTTCCATGTTACAGGGTTTTGAAAGCAAGCTGAAGCGGAGTTAATTCAAAAATATACTCAAACTATTGACCTATAATGTTGGTTGCAAGAAAAGTGTATATAGTTTTTCATAATTGTATTTTCTGTCGATCCTGCGTGTAGGGCGGCGTAAAAGACAGCCGCAGGGTGTAGCACAAAGAGCGTCCGATGATTCGCCTTACACCCGCCTACACGGCAGTTTCACTTTGTTTTTATGTAAACATAAACGTAAACTATAAGCTTTAGCGAGACTTATTGATTTTTAATTGGGGACTCTAAGTTTATCAGTACGTAGTCGCCATTCGAAAATATTTAAGTTCATATGCCTTTTAAGCCCTACACGCTTTCTGATCTCACACATTTCTAAACGCTTTAAAAATGTACGTAACAAATAATTGGCGTAACTAATTGGAGCTACTTTTTCAACCTGGTGTCTATTCCTTGTGAGGTAGGCAAAGAGTTCAGAGTTCCAACAGGTTTTTTTCCTTATAGACTTTTCTGGCTTCATTGTCATTATTCAGTTACGGATACTCTTGTGCCCTTCAGATAAGTCACTGTCTATTTGATCATGATAAGATAATCTAAGCCTTGCGTGGTACCAACATCCTTTCACTATTGTACCAATCAACCGGATAAGTACATAAATACTAGGACCTTTTCCCCGCCCGTCGCCTGTCTCTCAAACCACAACTTAGCCCGGGGTCCAGTGGCCGCACAAATATTTGCCCAGCGCTGCTCTCAGAGCCCGACATCACTACGTTCCTCGCCTCGTGTTAGTCACTAACACCATGACAACAAGGCATAAAGTCCATTATACACGGCAGTATTAGAATGAAATTAGATTTAATCTCCAGATTCGTTAATTTTCACAGTTAGGTAAATGCTGGCAATTCTTTCATGTTAGAGGGCTATTAAACATATCCGAGAACATAATATTATGTTTAAAGTGCTGAGGCACGGTGGGTTTATTTACATCAATGGTTTATATCGTCTAACTTACTGTAGTTCGATGATCGAATTGGTTGGAAAAAATATTCCAATTCGTTATAGGTACTGATAATAGAGTCTTGTAGATGTAGATGATAGTAGTAATAGATCCTCTATTACTGATCTTATCTATACGACTCAATAAGCCCGCCTTCTTTTCACAAGCTTTTATTTAACTTGCAATGTTCGTATGTCTGTCTGTTTGTCTTTCCGGTTCAAATGTTATGATCCATTATTTAAGCACTCGCGGGTATCCGATTGAGCTAAAATTTAGCATACGTATGTAAATTTGGTGTTAATCCAGTAATATAGTACTACGGCGCTGGTCTGATTATGGAGTCGGAAGGTGGCCATAGAAACATGTGAACTATATAACGTAACCCCCTCGTGCTTGGGCTTGTTAGATTGGTATCAACAAGTACTATACAATCATATAGTCATCAGGGTCTGATGATGAAGCTGAAAGGTCGCCAATGGAACCATCTAACTACTTAATATAACCCTGCCGTGTTTGGGCTCGTTGGATTTGTCTTGACGAGTATTTAAGACCGGGATGGTCTGTTCCAGGGTCTGGTGACTGAACCGGACGGAAGCCATAGGAACTCTTCAACTAAGCAAGATAGCTTCGTTGTGTTCATATGAAATCTTGTTTTTGAAAAGGTCTTTTTAAATTAAATTATTTGAGCTATATTTAAAAGTATGAAAAAATAATTTATGTTGGTGTTTTGTGTAAAGTTAATGCAAAGATGACCCGAAGTTTCTGAATATCGACTATCCGAAGAAGTCGCAGAACCACAACCTAGACCTAGTTGGTCTATTGGCGTATAATTGGGATGTTGATCACGAGGTCCTGGATTCAAGGTCAGACAAAGTGATATCGAGGTTTTTCTAACAAAATTTACTAGCGGTTCTGTGTCTGGAATTGTATTCGGTTTAAAGGCATTAGGCTTGCCTCTAATTAAACAATACGTATAAATACGGTGTTTATTTACACTCACAAAAATTGTCAAATCTGCAACCATGTAAAATCCGCCGTTTCAACAAAATAGCGCCTATAACTTGTTTATAACCCATTCAGCCAACGTTGACAGATAAACCAAAAGGCCCAGAAATAGGCCGAAATTAATCTCGCTTTTGGAGCCAAATGTTGCGGACAGTTTTTTTTTTTTTTTTTTTTTTAAACGTAGCCCCACACTAGGAGTTATTCCTGTGTCGTGGGTGCGTTTACAAACATGAAAATTCACATACACAAATACCCAGACCGGAAAAAATAATTGTGGATCACACAAAGATTTGTCCCGTGCGGGACTCGAACCCGCGACTATTAGACGCAGTGGGCAGAGCGGCTTAAGCTCTTAACCACTGCGCTAAATTGTCCGTCGAGTTTTGCGATTAAATAACATAATGAACTACGGTACCCTGGGTTTGGACTATGGATGCCCGTACAATAGGATGGAAGGGATTTTAGTATTGAAAATAAGTCTTTGATAGAAAACTCTTGGAAATATATTTTAAGATCCAGTGGTTAGGATTGGGAGCCCACTGATCGAGTAATAAAATGCCGTAATATTGGCAATTTATATTTAGCTACGTCATAGACGTGAAAAAATTAAGAGTTTACCACGAAAACATTGACGTTGGCGTGACACTAGTGACTTGATATACCATCCTTGTCACACTACAAATTTACTAAATAAAGATGAAAGTGACAGCACGATTACGTCACGCTTGCAAAGTTTTCGTGCTATATCCTCAGAAATGAACAAACAAGAATATTTTCTATTTGTAGAAACTATTATAGAAATAAAGAAAAAATAAATAAAATATAGTATAATATTTGAGTCTACAGACCGTTTGAAATTTGATTATTGTGTAGAAGAAGGAAAAATAATTCAATTGCTACGCTTTTAAAATGAGAGTATTTATGTAAATCAAACAAAAAAATAATGTATCATTATCACCAGATACACGACCACAACAGGATAAAAACCTCCCAACCACCCATCAAATCTCCCCATGACAATCGGCTTTGTATTGTACGCATTTAAATTATACTCGTGACCTTCACTAGCTCATCCGTCCATCCTGTAGGAGGCCTGCCCACTTCACGAAACTAAAGAATAAACTAAATATTTTTGTTTTTTTTTGCTTTTTCTTTTTGCTTTTTTTTAAAAAAAAATAGTCCTACAGTAGTCCTGTGTCCTGAGTGCGTCTATAAACATAAAGTTCACATACACAGACACCCAGACCGAAATAAATATTTGTGAGTCACCGATATAGCTCTCAGAATTGCCAAACTTAAGTGGCAGTGGGCGGGGCCCATCGCTCGTAGAACTGACGGCCGTTGGAGCAGAAAGGCCTCGAACCGGAAGACGTAGAGTGGGCAAACTGACGATGACCTGGTGGCGGTCGCGGGTAGAAGCTGGATGCGGGCAGCACAAAGCCGGTTGTTGTGGCGATCTTCAATCCCAATTTTCGGGTTAGTGCCCTGCAGTAGACCATTTTCCTCTGATGATGATGATGACGTTAATGATTTTATGTTCATTATCCATTAGTCCCCCATTAACTTCCATCATAGGAAAAACGATTGTCGCAATTCTACTCCTCAGCAATAAGAAGGAATTACTTAAACCTAACCCAAAAACCCCATCCACTGTGCTGGATGCATGCAAGTCGACACGGCCATCTTTAGGGGATTTTTGTATTTCGTGGGAAAGCCTTTGTCTTATAGAGGACGATTTTTGAATGATGCTGATAAAACGAAAACAGCACGTAGCTTAGTGTTTTAACAGTCAAAAATCAACTTAAGAGATTTAACGGCAAGTGACCACAAAACGTCTAATTCATGATTGAAAGTTACAAGGTTTATTATGTTTTTTTTTTTAAACGTAGCCTCACTCTAGGAATTATTTTCGTCGTAGGTGCGTTTACAAATACGAAATTCACATACACAAACACCCAGACCGAAATAAATATTTGTGGGTCACACAAAGATTTGTCCTGTGCGGGGATCGAACCCGCGACTACTCGATCCAGTGGGCGGAGCGACTCAAGCCCTTAACCACTGAACCAATCCGTTCATCCAAGTTATAGTAGCCTTCCCTCAAAATCACGTCTCAGTTTGCATCTCCCGACTTACTATTACGCGTTTAGATCCCATCGAAAATGGACCTTATTCGTTATGACCAAACGCGACGCGTTACGTTAACTTCGTGAAATTATCGTGTAATGGGTCTCCAGTGGCATAGACCATTTAAAATAAAGTTTTTTTTATTTATGCACACAAAAAGTACTTATGAATAGTCAAAAAAAGAAAAGTTATTGATTACTTTAGACTACCACCCAAAGAAGTTTGAAACAATAGAA
This sequence comes from Phalera bucephala, assembly GCA_905147815.2. Classification (NCBI taxonomy): domain Eukaryota; kingdom Metazoa; phylum Arthropoda; class Insecta; order Lepidoptera; family Notodontidae; genus Phalera; species Phalera bucephala. The sequence goes on along the minus strand of LR990615.1, from coordinate 36,572,783 downwards.
ACCTGACAAGAAAATTGTCCCAAGCATCATAAGAGCCAGTGAGGTGTAGTATCTGTCTTAATATCGATAATGAACCAAACAAAAATTGTTTGTTGTTTGTACTAATATAACCTAAAAATTGTCTCGCTGGTATTGTGGGCGAATGTATGTGGGTATATGTGTTCTTAAAATGTTTTCATAAGTTTCTTTTGCTTTAAAATACTTTTAGAGATATGTTATTTTCGTTGTGTGTGTTGTGAGGAAAACATTGTGATACTGAGAAAATAAAACCACACATTTTAAGATTCAAGTTTTTATACATAAAGAAGTACAAAAAGTCTGAATCAAAATAATCAATTTATATAGAGGCCAATAAAATGCACTTACAAACGTCAAACATTACAACCTTTGAGAAAATCCGCCAAAAACTTTCTTTTATCATAAATTGTTTATTTATACCACCGGTTAACCATGTCATTTTTTAATAAAATCTATTTCACATCATATGTTTTGGAATCGTTGATTTAAGAGCTGTTCAAACCTAATCAGTTTTCCTGTTCAGGTTATCTGAAAGTTTGAAGTATCCTTTAATATAATTCAGTTTTGATATACTTTTTGAACTTATTAAAAGGCACTTTTACGAAATGTGTATACTCGTATAACAACTCGTATAACACCATCTTTGCCAGGGAATACAGTAACAATTCGTCCCAGCTTCCATTTCAATGGCGGCAAATTGTCTTCCTTCAGAAGAACCAGAGAACCCAGCTGAAGCGTTTGAGCATCCTTGGAACGCCACTTCACGCGTAATTGCAGCTCAGATATGTACTCTTTGCTCCATCGAGCCCAGAAATGCTGCCGCGCTTGCTCGATGCGTTGGAATCGAGTAGGTGCGTTGAAGGAGCGATCTTGAAGATCCGGTGATGGTAATGAGGTCAGCGGTCGGCCGATGAGGAAATGTCTGGAAATGGAAACGAGATAGACTTCATCATGACTGACAGGAAGTCTATATTTAGAGACGTCTCCGTGATCAACAGGTTTAACACCGGCAGCGATCACCGACTTGTCCGAGGCGCTCTAAATATAGACTTCAAGGCCGAAAGACGTCGCATGATGAGGTCTACTCTCAGACCAACTGCGCCTCAAATAGCTTTAGGGTCCGAAAAGTTCCAACTGGAGCTTCAAAATCGTTTCGACCTGCTGGAAACCGAAGGCAACGTTGACGAGAAAACCGACACAGTGGTCAAAACGCTACAGGATGTGTCTCAAAGGGTGTTTCCCGGCAAAAGCGGTAACAGAGAGTCTAAACTCTCGCTCGAGACTCTCGAACTTATGAGGCAGAGACGGGAAATGTCATCCACGCAGGCGTCTTCGCCGGATGGGAGGAACCTCAACCGTAAGATCCGGAAGCTGGTGCGACGTGACCTCCGATGTTCCAACACCCGCACCATCGCGGCTGCGATTGAACAGAACAGAGGCAGCAAAGTCTTCGCTCGCCAGCTAGGTAGATCCCATCTGACGAAACTTAATACAGCGGATGGCAAAACCGTGACCTCCAAGTTCGAGATACTCGAAGAAATTGAGAGTTTCTACAAAGACCTGTACGCATCACGGATGGCTAAACCCTCGAGACCCAGCGCTGACGACCACAGTGCCCCACTAGCACGCCACGATACGGAAGACATCCCTGATGTCAACCAGGGCGAGGTCAGAGTGGCTCTCGAGCAGCTCAAAAATAACAAGTCGCCAGGCGATGACGGAATCGCCACTGAGCTCCTAAAAGCAGGCGGGACTCCAATCCTGAAAAAGCTAGCGAGTCTCTTTAATTCCGTCATCCACCAGAGCTTAACACCTCAAGCGTGGAGCGGAAGTGCGGTGGTTCTGTCCTTAAAAAAAGGTGACAAAACCTTGCTGAAGAACTACAGACCCATCTCACTCCTGAGCCACGTCTACAAGTTGTTCTCGAGAGTACTCACAAACCGCCTCGCCAGAAGACTTGACGAGTTCCAGCCACCGGAACAAGCCGGGTTTCGAAAAGGCTACAGCACCGTAGACCACATCCATACTGTTCGGCAGATTGTACAGAAGACCGAAGAGTACAATCAGCCGCTGTGTATGGCTTTCGTGGACTACGAGAAAGCCTTCGACTCCATCGAAACCTGGGCGGTTTTGGATGCTCTGCAGCGATGTGGCATCGATTGGCGCTATATCGAGGTGTTGCGATGTCTGTATGATACCGCCACAATGACCGTCCAGCTCCAGGACCAAAAGACCAACCCGATCGAGCTGCATCGAGGGGTAAGACAGGGGGATGTAATATCCCCCAAGCCCTTCACCAATGCACTCGAAGACGTCTTCAAGACGCTGGACTGGACTGGGCGGGGCATTAACATCAACGGCGAATACATCTCACACCTTCGGTTTGCCGATGATATCGTCATCGTGGCAGAGTCACTGGAACAGTTAAGCGAAATGCTGCATAGCCTAAATGGAGCCTCTCGAGGTGTCGGTCTCGGCATGAACTTGGATAAAACTAAGATCATGTTTAATGAGCATGTCACGCCGGGACCGATCTACGTCGATGGTTCGATGCTCGAAGTTGTTCGGGAGTATGTCTACCTTGGACCAGTTGTCCAATTTGGTAGGAACAACTTCGAGAAAGAAATCAACCGCAGGATCCAATTGGGTTGGGCAGCATTTGGCAAACTACGTCACGTTTTCGCTTCGCCTATACCGCAATGCCTGAAGACTAAAGTCTATAACCAATGCGTTCTACCTGTTATGACTTACGGGGCCGAGACGTGGACACTCACAGTGGGACTAGTCCACAAATTCAAAGTCGCACAGCGGGCTATGGAGCGAGCTATGCTCGGCGTCTCTTTGAAGGATAAAATTCGTAACGAGGTAATCCGACAAAGAACCAAAGTTACCGACATAGCTCGCAGACTATCTATCTATCTATCTATAACCTCACGCCAGATCCCTTGCGGGGTAGGCAGAGAGTACAGAGTTCCAACAGGTTCTTTCCTTACATACCTCTCTGGCTTCCTCGACTCTCATAGTTCGTCTCATACACGCTCGCCGGTTGCGGAGACTCTTGACTTTTCCATAAGATAAGACTCGGTTTATTTGGTCGTGGTAAGATAGTCTAGGTCTTCCCCGGTACCTGCATCCTTCCACTTTCACATTGTATATCTGTTTTGTCATTCTTTCCTCTGGCATTCTTTCTATATGCCCGAACCAACGGAGCATGCCCTTTCTCATCTTTACACCGATACTATCTTTCATACCTACTCGCTGTCTTACTATGCTGTTGCTAATGCGGTCGGTCAGCTTCACTCCGCACATCTTCCGCAGAGCTCGCATTTCTACCGCATTTATCCTACTTTCATTCTCCTTCTTACATACCCAGCTCTCGCTACCATATAACAGCGTTGGGACAAGAACTCCGTTATGTATGGCCAGCTGCGCCTTATGGCTTAAGTACCGGCTCCCGAGTAGCTTTCCCATCGCACCATTCACTCTGTTCCCTGCACTCACTCTTCTCTCTATGTCAGCGGTGTATTTCCCATCCTTACTGAAGGCGCATCCAAGATATACAAACTCATTCACTTGCTCCAGCACATCGTTACCAACCACAATCCTTACATTCGTTCTGGTTTCTTCCCTTTCAAAAACCATAATCTTGGTTTTCTTCACATTCAAGTGTAAGCCATTGGTCATGCAGTCGTCTTTCATAACTGTGACTAGTGTTTGCAGATCAGTGGCTGTTGGCGCTATTAAAACCGCGTCATCTGCATAAAGTAGATGGTTTACCACTAAGTCACCCATTTGTACACCTTCATTCATCGCTTTCAGTCTTTGAAGACTTTTGTCCAGATATATTATAAACAGTCTAGCGGACAACACGCAACCCTGCTTGACGCCGATTTTAACGTCAAACCAGGGTGACCTGTTACCACCCACCCGTACGCATGCCTTGCAGTCCACATAAGTGGACTGGACGGCTCGCAACAGAGTGCCATCTATACCATACTCTGGCAAAATGTCCCAAAGTCTCTTTCGCACAACTCTGTCAAACGCCTTCTCCAGATCTACAAAACCGCAGAAAACCTTCCGGCCCACTGCCAAATGCTTCTCCGGTTGATGGACTCTACCGGTCCTCCAGCAAAGGTTTGCAAGGGCCCGGAAAGCGTCCCGGACGCAAGTTCCACCATATTTGATCATCTCGGAAGATATCATGTCTACTCCCGCAGCTTTACCGTTTTTCATACTTCCTATCGCCCATTCAACTTCTTCCATAGTGATATCCTCCGTTGATTCTGGTGCCGCAATCTCGCCTTTAGGCACGTCTGCGGCATCAGCATCCGGGTCATCTCCATACATTTCTCCAAAATATTCACTCCACCGGTTTAGCACAGCTTGTGTGTCTGCAAGAATGTCACCATCTTTAGATTTTATCCTTTCCATTCTGGAACCTGACGAATCACCTCGAGCCTTTCTCACCTTGCTCCAAAAGAGTTTGGTGTTGTTCTCGAAGTTCTTCGCCAGCCTCTCCTCCTCAATCATACTGGCTCTTTCACGCTTTTCTTTTACTAAAGTCTTAGTGGCATTCTTGCATTGCCGGTATATTTCTTTCCTCATCTCTGTCATACTGGCATTCAGGTTCAAAGAAGATACATAGTCCTGCCACGCTTTCTTCTTACTTTCTACGGAGCTTTGCAACTCCGCATCCCACCATGCATCACCTTTTGCTGTAATATGCTTCTTTGAGCAACCACATACTTCTTTCGCGGATTCCACCAAACTCTCTTTCAGGCTATTCCAGCATTCATCTACATTTGAGTCCGAAGAGCCTGCTGTCAAAAGCTTGTCCCGGACTCTGTCTTCATACATTCTCCTCACGCTCTCATCTTGGTCTTTTCAACCTTTAATCTTTCAAGGTCTCCGAAGGGGATACGCTCTCGCCAGTGCCTCCACTTCCTGAACAGACCACTAAACCGCGCAACTACGAGATAGTGGTCTGATTCCAGAGTGGGGCCTCTATACGCACGCGTATCTTGTAGTTTGCTTCGGAGACGGTTATCAACCAGGATCAGATCTATCATGCTTTTTTGTTCATTCCTTTTCCACGTATACATATGTATGTCCTTATGCTGGAATATCGTATTAGACACAAGGAGACCCCTTTCCAAACAAACATCTACAATGAGCTTACCTGCATCGTTCACTCTCTTATCACCATAAGGACCCAGAGCAGCGTCGCAAGTTTGCCGCCTGGTTCCTACCCATCCGTTCAGATCGCCACACAGAATCACTTTTTCGTTAGCCTCAGCCAAATCCAGAACTTCCCTGACATTATCCCAAAACTTCTCAAGGTCCTGGGGTGTCGATGAGCTTACGGGAGCATACGCTGCGACCAAAAATACTCTAGTGACACCCAGTTTTAAACGGACCCAGAGAAGTCTCGCATCGCACAGGCCATAATCTCTCACTCCAGAGGCCAGGCGACGGGACAGCAAGATACCCACACCCATGCTGGCACGACTGCTCTGCGGTACACCAGACCACAGAGCCATCGTTCCATCAGGCAGATCACAGGTTTCACTGCCCCTCCGCTTAGTCTCTGTTACACACAGAGCATCCAGGCGTCTCTCTTTCATTACATCAATCACCTCATGCATCTTATCTTCCATACCACCTCTTACATTCCAAGTACCTATTCGGCACTCTGCACCCCACGACTCGCCAGTTCGGGCCCGGCGTGATGGGTGGCGGCCCCCATCGCCGCTTCCACCTATATTCGTACCGACGGGGGCGGGCCGGTACGCGTCGCCTCGGGGGGACGCCCTAGCCCGCACTGCGATACGTCTTCGGTCCAAGATTGCAGCCATAATGACTGGCAGGGGTCGCGACGAGCACGCTCTTGGACAGACCCTCGAAGTTGTTCGGGAGTATGTCTACCTTGGACCAGTTGTCCAATTTGGTAGGAACAACTTCGAGAAAGAAATCAACCGCAGGATCCAATTGGGTTGGGCAGCATTTGGCAAACTACGTCACGTTTTCGCTTCGCCTATACCGCAATGCCTGAAGACTAAAGTCTATAACCAATGCGTTCTACCTATTATGACTTACGGGGCCGAGACGTGGATACTCACAGTGGGACTAGTCCACAAATTCAAAGTCGCACAGCGGGCTATGGAGCGAGCTATGCTCGGCGTCTCTTTGAAGGATAAAATTCGTAACGAGGTAATCCGACAAAGAACCAAAGTTACCGACATAGCTCGCAGACTCAGTAAGCTAAAGTGGCAATGGGCTGGTCACATCTGCAGAAGGACCGACGGCCGATGGAGCAAGCGTGTCCTAGAGTGGAGACCGCGACTTGGTAAGCGTAAGGTAGGACGGCCCCCAGCTAGATGGACCGACGACCTCAAAAAGGTCGCTGGGACAGACTGGATGCGGAAGGCGGAGGACCGTGTGCAATGGCGCGTGTTAGGAGAGGCCTATGTCCAGCAGTGGACTACGATAGGCTGATTGATTGATGATTGATTGTTGCCACCGGTAGGCAAGTCGCAGATTGGGAAACAAAGTTGATCAGATTGTGGCAACCAGCCAAGACCTAATGTTTTGCTAGGTTCTAAAGCTCCGATGTTAAGATCAAGTAAAGATTGAGGGCATTCAGATTCAGACAGTGCGCGAATGTCGTTGGACTTCCACTTCCGCAAATTCATCTGAGCAGAAGCAAGCGTGGAATTTACCTTCTGACGCAACTCAATAATATCCTTTAGCGTGTCTGCGCCAGCTGCTCTCCAGACCCAGCTGCTTTAAACACCTCGTCGCAAGATACGGAGCACTCGTTGTGCCGTATGTGACGGTGTTGAGCTGATACGCTTGAAGAGGACTTAAAGGGCTATCACGCCAGATAATATGTTGAAGATGACGATCATCTAGATGGACATTTTTTCGACGTCTGCCGCGATAACATGTTTATGCTGCCTAAATCGCAGCAAAATTGACAATAAGTCGTCCTGCACTACCGGACCAACCATGTGAAGTTGGTTAAAAGAAATACCTGAGGGAGTGGGACTGCTTGCGTTGAAAACCACTCGTAGTTTTGTGGTACTACTGCTTTCACGCAAGACTCCATGATGAGGTGTGTAATGTGTGTTTGGTTTAGTTGGCATTTAGTCGTGTGACCTAAAGTTTCATATTCTAGCATGAAATCCTTATACACGCTTAATAGGTTTGGTTTAACATTAAGTCTACGTTCCAGAGAAAGAAAACACTGCCTTGCACGTGGCAAAGACTCACCCAATAATTCAGGTGAATGTCTTAAAGGTATCCTAACGCAGAAACGACCATCGTCCAGACGTGTGGTGTTTTTACTAAAATGATCTTCACACAAACTTTCTTCTGGAGAATATTGGGAACTTATACGAGATTATTTTGGATTTCATCGTGCTCATCATTATTTTGATCGGGGTTAATATTAATAAAATGACACTTAATTGGAGACTGCGACACATAGCCTCTTTGAATAGGGCCTGCCACGATCCACCCTAGTTTCGTGTCACAGAGTGTCGGTAGTCCGTCTCCTAATTTGATCCTCTGCGATCCTACAACGTCCGAATAAATATCACAACCAATTATTAAATCGACTGGGGCGGGTGTATGACAATGTGGATCTGCAAGTTTTGGTGGAATATTGATATTATTTAAATTAATTTGTTTACATGAAATATAATTCGTAATTGTTGGCAAAATAAAACACTGAATAGTACTAAAATAACTCTCATCTAAAGATCTGATTTGCAGACGACATAATTTGTTTATGTGCGATGCAACATTGTTAATACCTAAGACAGAGTTATAAACTGTGGTAGTCGGCAATCCTAACCTTTTAAACAAGGACTCGCTCATTAAACAAGACGTGCAACCACTGTCCAATAACGCACGGGCAATCAATTGTTGATTATCTATACTTATAACTCTTATTAAAGCAGTGGACAATAACACATCCCGGTGTTGAGAATCATGCATCGCCGCTACACTTGCAGACAGCGATAGTGATAAATCTGCATTGGGAGCGGGAGGTTGTGTCGCGGATCGCTGTGCCTGCCTATCAAAAGTTGTCAGTATCAAAATCAAAATGTTGCTATTATCGGTTAGCGCTGGAGTGATCGCAGAAACCGGTTTGTTATATCCATCTGATATATGAACCAATGTATTGTGTTTACGACGACAGACCTTGAATCCTTGTTTTTTGCAGTTATTAGCGTAGTGACCGTAATTTAAACAATTATAACATATGAAATAAAACTATTTTACGGATTTTATCGCGGTTTATTTTTTTATTTTTATATTCGCGTAAATCTAAGAACTCAATTATAACATAGTTTATAATCGGGCAAAAGTTTGAGCCGTGTTTAATTTGTGAGCGCTAAAAACTGAGAACAATTAACCAGCTTGTGATTACTGTTGCATTTCGGACAATATTTTAACGTGAGACATGTTTTTTACTAGTGCCATCCGAAACTGAAACCATGGACCTTATTTTAGTATTATTGGACTTACTAGGATAACTAGAACCTTTAGTGCCAGCAACAGTAGTCATTTCTATGGTTTCCAGCAGATCAGCACGGTTTTTAATATAATTTATAAACATATCGAAGGTTATTTTTTCCTCATGGCTGCAATTACTTTTACACTCCTCGCATTCTCGATAGGTCTTGCTATCAAGTTTATGTTTAGTTGGTTCACCTAGAAGTCTCTAATGACCGTAAGTTTTTGTTTACGTCGTCCAAGATACGTTTTAGATTGGCAGATTCTCTAGTTACGGCTTGAAGATTAAATATGGCTGATATATGATTTTGTATCAGAAGCCGCTTGTTCTCGTAGCGATCGCAAAGTTATTGCCACGCAACAGAATAATTCGCTGACCAGAACTCAATAGACCTGATAACTACCGCAGCAGAGCCTTCCAACGAAGCTCTTAAATAATGAAAATTATTTATGTTGTCTATGTCGTCATTTTGGTGAATTAAACTACAAAAAGTGTCGTGGTACTCCAGCCAATTGTCGTACGAGCCACTAAACTTAGGTAACTGTATGATAGGTAATTTAACCGCGTTATGACGTTTTAAACTGAACTATGAATGTGTTGGCGTTGATCTCTACACATCTTGTTGCAGTGAATCCGAATGGCTACATAACTATTCCAATTAGATTCTGTGGACCTAGTTTTAAATTTGGATTTGATAGCCACTTTCTTGTTCATGATCAGCTTTATGTCATCAGTTAACCAAGGTGCCCGAAGATGTTTAACTTTGATAAGCCGAAAAGTTAATTCAGTTGTACATCGTACAACTGAATTAACGCCGAAGTAAAAATATTAACTTTCGCCAATGAGTCGGAAGATAACAAATTATCCCAGATAATACTAGCAGCATCCACCCGAAGCCTCTCAAGATTAATGCCACTAAAATTGCGCTGCAAAAGAATTTTAGCTTTGGCCTTTGGTGGCCGAGCTTTGTATGATAGGAGACTAAATCGTGATAGGAGAAAGCATCAGCAGAACACTGGCCATGTTTAGCGACATGTTGGGTAGATTTCTTCTACCCAACATGTCGCAAGGATAAGGTCAAGAAGAGACGGAGTTGAGTTGAGAAAATCTTGAGTAGCTTGAAGCGGAACAACGAACAGGTTACTGGATCCGACAAAATTGTGGAGATTGGTAGAGCGGGAGTCATTTTTAAGCAGACATGTGTTGAAATCCCCCATTATGATGCTATGGCTGTAAGAAGGGAACAAGTTTTCTAAGATGCATTTAAAAGAAGAAAAGAAATTTATGAATGATGAAGGGCAGTAATATACACCTAGAAGTAGTTTAGAATGATTAAGTTTGATTTCAATAAAAAGATGCTCACCAGCATTTGGCGGCGGCGGTTGCGGCGACAAATCGACAAAATAACAATGAATGTTTGATCGCAGATATATTGCAACACCACCGCCACCGCCACCGCCTACTAATTACTCACTCACATCGTCACTTCTTAATTACTCACTTGGATCTAGCTTCTTTCCCTCAGCCTGGAAGAAGGCTTATGTTCTACCGTTTCCTAAGGTTTCAAACCCCTCATCTGTGTCACAATTCCGTCCAATATCCATACTTCCTATCCTGTCTAAAGTTCTTGAAGGTATTGTCCAGAAACAACTGTCTTTCTTTCTCTCCTCTTATAGACTCCTTAGACCTTGCCAGTCTGGATTTCGTACTGGCCATAGTACAGTAACTACACTGGTCAAGATTACTGACGATTTACGATTGGCCCTGGAAAACAAACAACTTACAGTTCTGGTTCTACTGGACTTTAGCAGTGCCTTCAAATCTGTCGATTCCGACATTCTCCTGGGAATCCTTTCCTCACTTAACGTATCTTCCTCTGTAACTGCCTGGTTTACTTCATATCTTCGCGGTCGCTCGAAGTCGTTCCGCTCTAATGAGGCCTTCTCAGGATGGTGTGATCTTTCTGCGGGTGTACCGCATGGTGGCGTACTCTCTCCTTTTCTCTTCTTGGTATTTATCGACGCGATCACTAAAGTTATAGCATCACAGTATCATCTCTACGCAGATGACTTGGAGCTTTATCGTCACTTTAATATCGAAAAATTGTCAGTAGCAATTAGTGCCATCAATAATGATCTTGAAAATATTAATCATTGGGCTAAAAGTTTTGGACGTTTAGTCATTCCTATAAAATCGCTAGCTCTCATTATTGGTGGCAGGCATTTCTACAATCTCCTGGACCATCAGTCTCTCCCCCCAATTGTTTATGATTCTGTGCCTATACCTTATACCATCAGTGCGAAAAATTTAGGCGTGTATTTAGATTGCAATCTATACTGGAGCACTCATATTGCGGAAGTCAGCAGGAGAGTATATTTTTCGTTTCAATCTCTCAAACGTCTCCAAAAGTTCCTACCCTTTCAAATTAGAACAATTCTTGCTCAGTCCTTCCTTCTATCACTTTTAGATTATGCCGATGTTTGTTTTCTTGACGCTACAGAGGAATTTCTAAATAAACTCGAACGTCTGCTGAATTTGTGTAACCGCTTCAATTTTGGCCTGCGCAAATTTGATCATGTCTCCACGTACCGAATGAAAGTGATACCTCTGAAGTGGCTACCTATTCGGCGACGTCGGAATTAACACATTCTCATTCTTCTGTACTTCTTAACCTTAACTCCCATGAATATCTTCGTGAACGCTTCGAATTCCTTATTGCCAGGGGCAGAGCTTGTCGTACGGCTACCTCTCTTCTTCTCCGAACTCCTCGTCATGATGGCTCTTTTACTGTACGTACAGTGAAACTACGGAACGCCCTTCCACATTCCATACGCGAAAGCTGTTCTCTACATGTTTTTAGGGGAAAGTTAAAGAGCATTTCCTTTCCAGTTGAGACAAATTCTATTATATTCTTTATATTATGATTATTTATATTTATATAGGTATTTATATAGGCGTATTTATTTATACATTTTTGTTTTATATATGTAATATTAGTATTATTTATGCTGCATACATAGATTTCAATTTGTGTTTTCATACTCATCTTTACTTTTTTCCCTTTAGACTTATCGAATAGTTTGTTGTACGAATGCCTTAACTTACAATAAATATTCTCCATGCACTGTAAGGTTAACTGGTAGACAACTCAAATTGAGTTAAGTTCGCCTTTGGACATCATATATGTAAACGTACTTACAATTTTGTTTTTTTTTGTACAATAAAGAATAAATAATCTCCACGGTTACTCTTATAACATGGCAGTTTTAAAATTCTTTTTGTATACATTGCATTTAATAGATTACTTATTATTTATTTTTATTTATAATATTCAAATAGTAAAGCGTAAGTTATAATCCATAGCTATCCAGGTAAAGAAAACAGGTAAGGTCTAAATATATTACTTATTTTAAAGGCATTACTTATGTTTATAATTTTATAATAATCTATATAAATACTTAAGTTGTTTACTCCTTCAGAGTAACGCCCTTTATAATATAGAGTAACGTAATTTAATTTAATAATTTTATAATAAGCAGAGCTCCGCTCGCTTCGACGGTCGGACACAGAATGAATCCTGTCAGTCGATTACATTCCTTTTTGCTGTCAATAAACAATGCCGAGAGACCACGTGGTTAGACGTGCAACACTGACATAGCGGTGAAGGTACCAATTTAAAAGAGAATAATTTACTCTTAAAGTTGCCATGTTCGGTGAGAAATTGAGCCACACAGTAGTCAATCTCCAGCCATGTTCTCGCCAAACGCTCACGTATGGATGGAAAGAATAGGTAGAGGTGACGGCCCTTTGTTGTTGTATCCCATCCTGCCATTCGATCAGGAGATTTTCATAGGCGATTGATTGCGGTTCGAACAAGTAGAAACTCGGTGTTTAAGTTTTCTCGAGTGGAATAGTACATTGACTTGCGTCTTTGAACATCAAAATCGACTGGAAACGGCCCTACCGGTACCAAGTACCGGTAGGGCTTCTGTACTGGCCGTTCTGTATGCCTTACGCAAAAATATATGTGCCAAGGGTTGACTCTAAAGCAATTTACGCCATGCTGTGGCAGAGGTGTACAGTGTACGTCCACTTTTCGCCGACGATGTTAAGTACCATGTAATAGAAGGCGAGCCTACTGCCATATACTGGGCACTATTCCAGACTCCGAATTTATATTGGGAATTTTCGATAGAAAAACTACTTTTGTCCGACCCAGCATTTGAAGCCAAGACCTCGTGATCGCAAAGCACATCACTCGATTGTTTGATTGATTTTACCTACTGCTACATTTACATGAATGACAAAAATAAGAAAAAGCATACACACAGACGAACATAAAACCTCCTTTTTTGAAGTCGGTTAAAAACTACCGTTACGCCTATATTCCCCAAATGTCAGAGGTGTACTATATACTAGGTGTACTTATCGCCGACGATCTTCAAGCATCTTCTGAAGATTTACTCCTGTAAAAGTGAAAAATTCCAAATTTAATGGAGGGCAAGTTAGGCAAGGTTATTATTGCTAAGATGGGCAATTCCGACAAGACCGAATGTTTTTCGATACAAAAGAACAATTGATTTGATTCAAACCTAAGACCCTGTGTTTGCCACCTAATCAGAACGCGGCCTATCTCTATCTATATCATCACGCCAGCTCCCTCGCAGGGTAGGCAGAGAGTACAGAGTTCCAACAGGTTCTTTCCTGACATATCTCTCTGGCTTCCTCCACTCTCATAGTTCGTCTCATACACACACACACCATTTTTTTCTTTTTTAAAATTGTATTAACCAACATTGGATAGTGTAGCTGATTGAGGAGCTTCTCAAACCCAATTTGTTTTAGCGTATTTAAGATAAGTTAGTAAAAAATATAAGCTATTGAGAGTATTTTCAAGATATCATTGGTTTGTCATAGACAGTTACTGAATCGTTTGTGAGTTTCTAGGGGTGTGACATAAATGAATATCTTTTATTATTTGTTTTATGTGTGCACTTGTAGTTGCTAAATTCTTTACTCTTTCTATATTCTTTATTGTATACAGTGGTAACAAAAAATAGAAGTTTTCAATTAAGAAGTATACAAAAAGGCGAGCGTAACTCAAATATGAATTATCTTCCAGCGAACCTTTTAGTGTTGAGAGATGAAGAGATGAATAAGAGGGCAGTTATACAATCAGAAAATCCAGAGAGATGTTCTTTCATTCTTCCCCTGAAAACATCCCGAGAAGAGCTTACGCGAATCGAGTGTGGGAGCACGTACAGTGAAGGACCCATTGTAACGACTGGAAGAATGAAGAGGAATACGAAGAAAGACAGATGTGGATGTACGGCAGGGCTTGTCCCTTGGAATAAGGAAGTCAAAACGCTCTCGGAAGTAAAGAGGGGATTTGGGGTTATGTAGAATGGAGTACATTATACAGAGAATGTGCATTATTATCATTATTAATTACAGTGATATTAGAATAATACTGACGCCAACTATGAGAAGAAAACTAGAGAGGTCTGTAAGGAAAGAACCTGTCTGTCTTCTTCGCCAGAAATCTAGCATAAGGAATTATATCGATGGATTACTGTCCGTCTGCTGATATTAAGAATATTACCGTCACGCCTATATTCCCCAGAGGGGGTGGCAGAGGTGTACTAAGTACACCCACGTTTCGCCGACGATGTTTGGTCCCATGTAATAGGGGGCGAGCCTATTGCCATATACCGGGCACAATTCCAGACTCCGGACTCATACTGGGAATTTTTCGTTAGAAAAACTACATTTGTCCGACCTACGATTTGAACCCAGGACCTCGTGATCACAAAGCGATGCGCTTTGCCACCAGACCAACGAGGCAGAATATAAATCTATAATATTTCAAACCAATTATTGTCATTCACAAATAAAACAATTATCTAATTATCCGACTTAAGAACTTAAAATCCCCTCAAATCAAGCTTTTCATAGTCCGAAATCAATTCATCAATTTCTTTTTGACATCTTTGTCGATAACAAAATATATTTTCCAGAGGTGACAACCCTATAAGCACAGTAGGGATTCCGGATACTTCCGGAAGAGCGATTTATCGACTAGTGACGCCTTTGCAACTGTCCTTAACAGACCAATTTGATTATATTTTTCTATTTATATTTATGATACAATGAAGGACGTTAAAGACTTAACATGACGGGTTTAGGTGATAGAAGTGATGTTTTTAATTATTTATCCAAGCAGGACTAGTTTGCGAATAGGCAATAAAATAACATTTGTTTTTGGTAAAACGTAGTTCCACACATGAATTAATCCCGTGTCATTAGTGCGTTTACAAACATGAAATTCAATAACAGAAACGCCCAGACCGGAACAAATATTTGTAGGTTACCCGCGACTACTCGACCCAAACGGTCGAGCGGCACAAGCTCTCAGCCATTGAACCAAGCCATCCGTCGAATACTATAGAAATAAACACCGTCACGCTTATATTCGATAATCCGGGCCGACAGATGAGTACTGTAGGAGCTAGCTTAGTTCTAGTCTGGTTTTAGGTTTCGGGTCTCAAAACAAGGTCAGGTTTTCTTAGGTAGGTTGATTGCTTGAACAAATGTTCGTTTACCCTTAGTAAAATACAAACAGTCCAAGTTGTTCTATCATACCTCACAACTAACAATTTAAATCGAAAAATGTAATTAATTTAAATTTAAAATAGTAACCGTGGAGTTAACTATTCAGTAGTTACCTTACTCAGAACTATTATAGCTCTTTTGGAAAAGCATACTCGTGGGAAACATTATCTGGGTCTAATTTTTTGAACATGGGTGTTTAGTAACTTAAAACGTGATAAAGGAGAGAGAAAAGGTCAGGATATTTTCAAAAATTAAATATAACTTAGTTTCACAAATACCAGGAATAGAATTTGGCCAAAGTTCAATAAAAATTTAACAAGAGTTGAATACGAACTAAAAATTTACGACATGTTCCACAAGTCAGGAGACCAGAATTCGTCAAGAGTTGGAGATCAGATTTTGACAAAAGTTATTGCGTAGAAAAGTACCAAAAGAACAGAATTTAACAAAAGTTATCAAATTGAAAGCTATAATCCATTGCTTGGACAAACGGTTATGCATCGCATGCTTACTCAAAGGCATCATGGCACAGCCATGTTAGGTTTGCATCCAAGTACAAGCCACAAAGAATAAGGATTCTTATTTCGTGAACTACAAGAACTACAAAGTTTAAATTGATTTAAGAGGTCAGCCTCTTAAATCTTCCATTTTCCAATCTTAAATTTTCCATTCCGTGAACAAGTTTTTGAAAGTTTCTGGCAATGTTTCCGTTCTAGATTTCAGTGGTTGAACTCACAAATCCTCTTCTTTTTGAGGTCACTCTTCCAGAGTGTCTGTGTGTGTTCTGATATTATGTTAAAAAAGGATTGAGAGTTATTATGTGAAAACGCGGTACAAGCGGAAGCGGAATCTACATACATAATTATTATTTGTCAAATACATGTTAAATTTTTTTTTTTTTTTTTTGCGTAAGACCTGCGATCAGTCGCCTAGACTATAATCAGGTGTGTTACAAGAAGTAGGTATTTAGAGAGTTAGAGCCATCGCTCCTTCTCTCCTCAGTAAGTCAGCACATCAGCTCTCTTGAGTCGTCTATTTCGGTTAGGCTGTAAGAGCAAGCTTGATAGTGGGTTCGGGTGAGTTGTCAAGCGATTCCTGTAGTTGACCGAGTATCTTTTAACTTCATCCTGGATGAATGGAATCTCAAGGTACTCATGGATTTCCGAGTTGCGAGCATACCAAGGAGCCGATGAAAGAGTCCTTAGAATATTGTTTTGAGTTCTCTGCAGGTACATGATGTGAGATTTACTGGCCGAAGACCACAGTTGAAGACCATACGTCCAGATCGGTTTTATTATGGAGCAATAGACCCTTAGCTTGTTCGACAGGGATAGAGCAGATTGTCTACCGAGGAGCCAAAGTAGGCTTTTAAATCTGAGGTTTATCTCATTTCGCTTAGTTTTTATGTGGTCTTTCCATGTCATCCTTCGGTCCAGATGGAATCCGAGGTATTTAACACAGGTTGATTGAGGCAGTGTATCGGGACCTTTTTTTTTTTTTTTTTTGGTGGGGAAATCCTCATGGATACCCGTTCGCAGCGAGGACGCGAACGGGTCGCAGCGAGGACGCGAACGGGAGTGTATCGGGACCTAGTTGTACTGAAGGACAGGTATCGCGTCTCAGGGTAAATGTAATGTGGTGAGATTTCAGAGCGCTTGCTTTTATGCGCCACTTGGTCAGCCAGCCATTAGTAGCATTAAGTTGGGATTGCAACAGTTCGCTCGCTATATTAGGGTCTCGGTTACAACTGAGAAAGGCCGCATCATCAGCAAATGTTGCTACAGTTGTTTCAGGTGTCAAGGGTAGGTCACAAGTAAAAATATTGTATAGAACCGGACCAAGCACAGAACCCTGAGGCACTCCGGCTCGACAACTGAAGAGCGAAGATCTTGCATCGCGGAGTTTCACTTGAAACCCTCTGTCACCGAGATAAGAGTCAAACAGCAAGTAGTAGGAGTGTGGTAGGTGCGTTTTGATTTTATATAGTAAGCCCTTATGCCAAACACGATCAAAAGCTTGTTGTACATCCAGAAAAGCTGCCGAGCAGTATTCTTTCTTCTCCAGGCATTCTCTTATTGTACTGTAGACTCTGTGGACTTGCTCAATAGTTGAATGGTACTTTCGGAAACCAAATTGATGGTCAGGTATAACATGATCCAAATCAAGGCAGGGTGATAATCGTGCAAGGATGATCCTTTCCCACAACTTTGACAGCACCGGAGTAAGGCTAATAGGACGATATGATGATGCGTCGTTAGGCGGCTTACCAGGCTTATGAATCATAATAATTTGGGATGTTTTCCAGAGGGCAGGAAAATGTGAAGATCTTAGCGTAGCGTTAATAAGGATGGTCAGGAATACAACACACTTCTTGGGGAGCTCTTTCAGTATTCTGGGGGTGATTAGATCAAATCCAGGTGCTTTGTTAGTGTCCATTTTGGCTATTTCTCTAGCAATCTCTCTCGGTGAAGTAGGATTCAGTGGCAAACATAGTTGCAGGTCTTGTTTTAGGACTTCATCTATTCCTGGGTCTTCAGGACTGTCTGTGTTATTGGGTTTGAAAACACTGGCCAGGTATGTAGCAAAAGCCTCTGATTTTTCTTGATCAGTACGCGCCCATGTGGTGCCGGATCTTATAGGCGGAGAACATTGTTGTGGTTGAGGGAGGTATTTTGTTGCCTTCCAGAGGTTGTGGATCCCGTTTGCGTTAGGGGTCATATTCCTCAGTCTCATTTTGAGCGATTCATTTTTTACCTCAGCCAGGAGATCCTTCAGTTCTTTTATTGCCCTATTTAGTCTAGTTTTGTCCTCACTCCTGTGGGTCGTCTGCCAGATTCTACGAAGGCGACGTTTTTCAGCGATTTTTTCCCTGACTGCAAGAGGGACCGGTAGCCCGTGTGACGAACCCTTCAGCTCAGGGGTGCTGGACCAAGCCGCTACCTGGATCAGGTTAGTGATATAGAGACATGCGTCGTCTACGTCCTCCTTGGATTTGAGCGGAATATTAAGGTTGGTGTGGGAATCCAGGATTTCCCGAAAGCAGTGCCAGTCAGTTTTGTAGTTATAGAGGCAGTCGTTATGGGAGTCGTTGGGTAGAGCCATTGAGCTGACCAGCAGTAGGATAGGTGAGTGATCTGAGACACCATCAAGACTTGACTTTATGAGGGTGTTCTGTTCACTGATACCCTTAGTCACAAAGAAGTCTATGAGATCGGGTGTTTTGTTGCTATCAGTAGGCCAATGAGTAGGCTCACCAGATGACATAACTAATAGACGGTTGGCTGCAACACTCTTTTTTAGTTCTCTGCCTCTAGTGGAAGTTAGTCTTGAACCCCAATATGAATGTTTTGCATTCCAGTCGCCCCCGGCAATAAATCTGTTGTTGCCTAGCGACTTAAAAAAGTTTGTAAACATTTCCTCTTTTATAGTGTGACGCGGAGGACAGTATATTGCAGAGAGATTGAGGGGTCCCGATCAGTCTCCCACTCTGACCGTTGTGGCTTGAAGGTAGGGAGCGGTATTGGGTTCCAATACGCAATGCTTAATACTATTCTTGATGATTATAGCGGTGCCAGCGTGAGCACTACCATCGGGATGACAGGTTAGATACACGGAAAATCCTGGAATGATTATTCGACTTCTTAACGTGGTGTGAGATTCAGAAATGAGGCACACATCGAGCTTGTTGGTTTTAATAAACGTTACCAATTCGTTCTTGTTAGGGGCAAGACCGTTAATGTTCCAAGTGGCAATATGTAAAGGAGTCATTTTGGAAGCCTGGAGACTAGAGTAGCTATAAGACTCACTAGGGAGCCTATTTGTTGTATTAAGAGATCTATTTTCTCACTTTGTTTTAATAGAATTTCTTCAAGTTTATTTGAAAATTGTTGATTGGATTGGGCCTTCTTCCCATCTGTAACTTCAGCGTATGTACGTTGGTGTGAGGGTCTAACAGTTCCTTCAATTAGAGTGGAGGTGGAGCGGATTGGGTTGTTTGGCAGGGCTGAGATGGATTGGGTGAGATGATTATCTCTGGGGGTTACATTTTTGTTTCTTCTAGCAAGCATTTCTTTGTATATTTCACAGCCTTTGTAATTAGCCGGATGGTCGCATGAACAGAGAGCGCATTTAGCAGGTGTGGATCTATCTTTCTTTTTGCACTCCGAGGTTTTGTGGCCTTCGCCGCATTTGACACACCTATATGGTCTCAGGCAATTATTCTTCGAGTGACCGTAGCGCTGACAACGTTGGCATTGGACAATACTTTTTGACTTTCTAGGATCCTCTATCTTAACCTTTTGGTTAAATATATGAGTGATACTTTTTACAGCGGGATTGTTTATACTGGGCTCAATGTTCACAAAAAATGTTGATGTGGGCGTCTTGTCTGGTCCATATCGTGCGTTGATGATTTCGCCTTTAATTACATTGTTAGTTGCTTCAATGGCTTCCGATATCGCTTCATGGGGAGTACTGTGGTGGAGATTTTTTATGACAATGCGATAACATTTGCTGTCTTTAGGGGTAAATGTATGCCCTATAAGACCATTCGCCCTTATAACTGCTATAATTTTCTTGTAATCCTCAGCAGTGTTGACAAGAATGTGAAGTAGGTACTTGTTAATGAGCTTGAATTTGAACTCTTCTTTATTGATTACGGTTTCAAGTAGCTTCGATAGCTCAGAGACATCTTCGATGCCATTGAGAACGATAGGCGGAGGTTTGCTGGGCTTCGGAGAAACGGCAGTGGATGTGTCATCCTTTGGATCAAGAGGCAAGGTACTGAAGCGATTATTCGTGGTAGTACTCTCTGGTGGTGAGCTGCAGTATTTCCTTTTCTTACTGCTTCTGCTATTGGGTAATGGCACCCTTTGCCATGGTGGAGGAGCAGGGTGCTGGAGCGTGTCCTCCAATCGGTTTGGTTCTGGCGATTTACAAGTCCCAAGTACTTGCTCTGCTTCTACTGTTTGATTGCTTCCGGATGGCCTTCCCAAGTCGGAAAGGGATGACGATCGTTGTTTGTTGAAAAGACTTGGGAGGAGTGCTTGTTGCACCAGAGATTTTTGTTGTGGTAGGGGATCTTTTTGGGTATTTGGCTTCATTTTGTTCCCACGAGTAGGGACGAATAGTTGGTCACTCACGGGGTGACGCCCATTCCCATGAGAAGGCACTATACAACGATGTGGCCAGGTCCATCGAGGTTGGCGCTCGAGACTGAGTTCCTTCAGCCATACATTCTGTCGGCGCGTTTCCCACCTTAGAATTAGGGTTATTTTTTATAGAGATTGTCTTTGTCTTGGTCCGGGCGGTAAAGCCAGGGCCACCGTTCTCACGAGACGTGACCGCAAGGTTACGGTTTGTGAAAGTCATTTCCTACCTCCACGTGAGCTGACCGTTAAGTCAGCATAGTAGGTTAGTGACCGCCGCCTACGACTCGGCGTTTGTTGTTCTTTAGCACCACCCGGGGAATACGTGTAGGGTTGTGGTTAGGTATCTCCTACGGACGCGAACAACTTTATTCCCCATATTATGTTAAAAAAGGATTGAGAGTTATTATGTGAAAACGCGGTACAAGCGGAAGCGGAATCTACATACATAATTATTATTTGTCAAATACATGTTAAATAAACAACTTAAAAAAAAAAAAAAAAAAAGGTAACCGACTTCAAATATTATTTTTTTAGTTCTAGAAGTAAATAATCCTTTTTTTTTTTAAATATTTATTTTATAATTTTAAGTGTTGAGTGAATTAATTATTAATATACCTATATTATATTATTCTTCTTAATTCTCCAGTGAGGTACTTACATGATTGATATAATACCCTATATAACGGAATCTATACATTCGTGCTGTTTGCCGTTAAGGAGTACCCTGGTGTATCTTCAAAGTCCAAGGTTCAATCCCAATTTCATTAAAATGGGACCACCGCGAAGCTATACTAAATCCAACGTAAAAAGAATCATCAAAATCAGTTCATAAATAAAGACGTTATAAAAAACACAGACGAATTGTAAACTATGATACAGGAATAATTCTTAGTGTGGGCTATGTTTTTTTTTAAATAAAAGAATATCTTCGTAAGTCACAAAGGTTTATTTTTAGTTGGGTATTCGTCACATATGTTATAGGAATAATTCTCAGTGTAGCGCCAGGTTTCTTTTAAATAAAAAAAAAAAAAAAAAAAAAAAAAAAAACAACATAATAATATAAATATTGACATGGGTGCTTTTACGCGTGGGGCTGAAGCGCCGTCAAAGCTTTTCAAATGTAGGTACTGTTTGCCGTTCATTTGCCAGTGCTTGATTAACGCGCGCTGAAAAGCATTCGTGTGAATGTAGGGTTAGTCGACGTGTAAAATAACCCGTTATGACGCAGATTTTTTCATAGATAAAGCAAGCCGACCTAGAATTCGAACTCCACACGAACCAGTCAAACAGCATAGATTAACAATAAAATGTATAATTTCCGTGCTTTGAAATGGTTGATAAGTTTTTACAGAAGTTGGCCATAAACCTGCCTCCACCAATCTGCACTGGGTTCATTGAGTTATTATATACTACAAAAGTACTAGAAAAGCTATAATAATAATAACACCAGCCTATACTGTCTCACTGCTGAGCAAAGTCCTTCTCTCACTAATCAAGGTGTCAAGTCAACAAGGTGTGAGAGATTAGCTCATACTCCACCAAGCGGACCAGTGCGATGCGGTGGAGGCATGTTTGTGGCCTCCTGCTGTTGGAACTTATCAAGCCGCCTAAAAGGCTTCCAACTCGGCTTAAAGACCACATTAAGTGGAAGCTATATCAAATAAAAATGGGGATGTGTTTGTTTTTATATATATATATATATATATATATATATATATATATATATATATATATATATATATATATATATATATATATATATATATATAATTACTATATAATAAATTATTTTGTTTTTGAGGTTGTTTAAGCAGTATCCCAGTGCACAAGAATGCATAATTTTGAAATAAAACTTAACACCTAAAGGTGTCACGTAGCGGGAAGCACCTAGAATAATGAGAACTAGAGTGTATGCACCCAAGCCGAGGCCATTCTTCCTCGAGGCGCTCTTGAGTTAGTTGCCCCTTGACCTTCTGGCTCGAGCGTGGTATAACGCTCGCCCTCTTATCCGGTGAAGCTGTAAAGGCCCCGCGGCCAGCAGCATAGATTAGTCACAACACACAAAAAATGTAACTTTTGCTACAAAAATGTGACTTGAGGTGTCTTTTCTAGTACATAGTACATAATAACTCAATGACTGGGTCCGCGTGGTGAAATATGGACCCAGTGTCTTTCACATCGATCTGTGAGAGAAGACCTTTGCCCAGTAGTGGTATAGTATAGTCAGATTAAATATCATTTAGTATCTTATTTAAATTCTGAATATTTTCTTTCACACCTTTCTGTACAAGACTTACAAGAAAAATTTTGATTTAATAACACAGCTCCAACAAATTAATTTTAAGGATCACCTTGACTTTTCCAAAAGCTGAACAAGTTTATAATCAAGTGTTTGCCTAATTTTTCATTAATTTACTGTCATAAAACTTAATTAATTTTTCTTCATAGACTATATAAAATCATGATAAAAATGTAAGACATTTTATATTGATTGCTCATTTTCATTGACTTATTGGCGCAAGGTGCGATTAACAATTACGAGGTTCTAAATTTAAATCCTTAGTTGAACAAAGTGTTTTATTAGGGTTTTTATATCGAAGGATTGTTAGTCTAATGGCGAGTATTGCGCGTAGCAAATAGGGTTCGAAACCAAGGTCGAAAAATTGCCGGTATCAGTTCGGAGCCTAACATGGTGCCCGGCATAATGGCAGTAGGCTTTCCATCTATTACACTGAACCTATCATGGTTGTCAAAATGTGGGTGTACACACAATAAACCGGTTTAGAAACCTTAAGCCATTAACACACCGCTTACCGCACCTCAAGAAAACAGCAATACAATATCCCCCGCCCTATCGCCCAACGAAGCTCCACATCGTTCCACTCCCTCATCACATACAGTATAACAAACGGGCTACAACAAGATTACGTTTAATATGTGGTAATATCTCAATCGTGCGCCGCAATGTATGGAATCACTGTTTATTTCCTGCCGGCTCGTTGGTATTCGGGGCAGGCGCGGACATTAGCGGCTGAGCTTGGGGATTCTCGGGGAAGTTGTAGGGAACTGACGTCGCATAATGGTAAGCCGAATTTAATAGTTACTGTTGAGTAATGGAAAAGAAGCCAATGATATTCTAGTTCAGGAAACCGGTTTAGAAAGCTCAAGTCATTAACTTAAACACCGCTGACCGCACCGCAAGAAAACAGCAAAATAATTATCTCACAAAAAGCTCCACATAGCTATACTACCTCATCTCATACAGAATAACAAACGGGTTACATAAAGATTACGTTTAATATGTTGTAATATCTCAGGAACCAGTGCGTGAGCCCCAATTATGGAATCACTGTTTATTTCCCACCGGCTCGTTGATATTCGGGGCGAGCGCGGACATTAGCAACTGCGCTTGGGGATTCTGGGGGAAGTTGTGTGGACCTGAGGTCATGTAATGGGAAGCTGAATTTAGCTGTTGAGAAATGCAATAGAAGCTATGAGCCCTTGTTTGGGTTAAGGATTAAAATACTAGCTTGCACCGCGGGGTTATTAACCGACTACGGCAAAGCCAGAAGAAAGGGTGCTATTTTTAGCAGTAGACTGCTAAAATAGAATATGTATGTATGTTTATATTTGCGTAATTTCCACTGTAGCACTTTAAATACTCAGATCATTTATTTGCATACCGCGGGGGTACTTACAAATTTTAATGTTTACATTCTTTTTTATACTAATCTACCACCAGTTCGAAACGCGGCCACCACTGGGATCAGGCGAGAAACCTAACGGGCTTGTATTTTTTCTTACTTTTTTTAATCATCTTATGTAGGTAAAAAACATTAACCAGCTACCGCTGATCGCACGTCAAGAAAATGGAAATATACATAGTTCTCTCAACGAAGCTCCACATAGTTACACTCCCTCATTGCATATGTACAACAAGATTACGTTAAATATGTGGCAATATCTCAGACGCCGGCGCGTGCGCCGCAATGTATGGAATCACTGTTTATTTCCCGCCGGCTCGCTCGTATTTGGGGCAGGCGCGGACATTAGCGGCTGGGCTTGAGGATTCTCGGGGAAGTTGTGGAGAACTGACGTCATGTTATGGTAAGATGAAATTAGAAGTAACCTTTGAGTAATGAAGTAGAAGCCATGATATTCCAGTTCAGGTTAAGGAGTCAAATACTGACTTGCACTGCGAGATTTTTCACTCGACTACGGCAATGCCAAAAGGAACGATTATATTTTTAGCAGTATATGCATGTTTGTATTGAGAAAAAATAATTTAGTATATTCCAGCGTTTATGAATACTACTAACGCTATCTATTGGCAGTAATGGTGTAAGCGACACATATATTTGTCAGTCCAAGCTGATGACGAAAGTATCAATTGGCTTATTTTCAGTTTTCTCCAAAGGATAGGCTGATTTCTTAGAAAAGTTTTTATATGTACATTCAACGTGCATGCACAAGTTTTATGTATCTGCAATTCAACAGGGTGCAAACAGATGAAGCCATTGGCAATAGTCAGTTGAAATAATACAGACTCTAAGGAAAATACAAAACAATTTGACGAGATTGTTCTCGAGTTTAATATTGTTAGCGTCATTTTGGTGCCCGAGCGGAACAGAGATTAACAAGTTCTATAACTTGATAAAGGTCGTACAATATTTGTACAACAACAATGGCTTACATTTGAATGTGAAGAAAACCAAAATTATGAACGGGAAGAAACCAGAACGAATGCAAGGATTGTGGTTGGTAACGATGTGCTGGAGCAAGTGAATGAGTTTGTATATCTTGGATGCGCCTTCAGTAAGGATGGGAAATACACCGCTGATATAGAGAGAAGAGTGAATGCAGGTAATAGAGTGAATGGTGCGATGGGAAGGCTACTTGGGAGCCGGCACTTAAGCCAAAAGGCACAGCTGGCCATGCATCACGGAGTGCTTGTCCCAACGCTGTTATATGGCAGTGAGAGTTGGGTATGTAAGAAGGAGAACGAAAGCAGGATAAATGCGGTCGAAATGCGATCTCTGCGGAAGATGTGCGGAGTCACGCTGACCGACCGTATTCGCAACAGCGTAGTAAGAAAGCGAGTAGGTATGAAAGATAGTATCGGTGTAAAGATGAGAAAGGGTATGCTCCGTTGGTTCGGGCATATAGAAAGAATTCCAGAAGAAAGAATGACAAAACAGATATACAATGCGAAAGTGGAAAGATGTAGGTGCCGGGGAAGACCTAGACTATCTTACCATGACCAAATAGACCGTGTCTTAGCTGAAGGGCAAGTCAAGAGTCTCCGTAACCGGCGAGTGTGTATGAGACGAACTATGAGAGTGAAGGAAGCCAGAGAGGTATGTAAGGAAAGAACCTATTGGAACTCTGTACTCTCTGCCTACCCCGCGAGGGAGCTGGCGTGATGATATAGACAATATTTGTAAGCTAGAACAGCGGTCTATGTTTGGTTTTCGGGTTTGGTTTACGTCCGACACCCACGTAGGCAAAAATACACTAGGTTTTTATTAAAAGTATCGCTAACTTTAAATATTGTTATTGATCTGTCTATCTATGTCATCACACCAGATCCCTTACAAGGTAGGCAGAGAGTACGAAGTTTTTACCAACAAGTTCTTACCTTACAGACCTCTATCGCTTTCTTCACTCTCACAACTCGTCTCATACACACTCACCGGTTATAAGGATTCTTTATTTGTGCATCAAGTCAAATCTCCCTTTTTTTATTCATGTAGACCTAAAATTACTTGTGATTAGTTTAGATATAATAGGCCAGTGATTACTTAATACTCTACCAACCATAATGTTATTCTTGGGGAGAAGAATGGCGCAAAAAATAAATAATAATGAAAATGAGGGTTTAACAGTTTCTAACTCTTTTTACATCTAACAAGACACGGTCTATTTGGTCAATATTCTTTCATTCTTTCTTTATAAATTTCTTTTCTTTTCCACGCTCGTGGTTCATGTTACACACTCGCTAGGTTTAGCCGCTGTTTCACCAAACCAAATTGAAATACAATTCTATCATCAAATTAATGAAATTACGTTATCCATAAATAAATAAACTTTTACAATTACACAGAAATCCAATTTTACAAATGAATATCTTTTTATTACGCCTGTAACAATTGTATTGGGATTTTTACGATTGTTTTTCGGATTAGGGCGTAGGAAAATCTTTTTATATCTAAGCAAGACGTAATACAGAAATCTGTGTCATTTCAAATTATGTGATAATATATTACTGATAATTGAACTGTAACACACTGACCTACTAAAAGAGACTCAGTTCACAAAAGTTTTGCGTGAATGAGATATTTATACATATCTTAGTAAGCAGTGGACTTCTAGCTGATAATGATGATCTAAAATAACTGCACAAACAAGAAAATCGTTTAATCTAAATCCATGAAGTTTTGTTCTGTGGGTGCGATAGAAGAAAGATGTGGTACCGATAATGCTGACAGTATATATATACCGTCACACCTATATTCCCCAAGCGGGGGTGGCAGAGATGTACTGAGTACATCCACTTTTCACCGACGTTGTTCGGTCCCATGTAATAGGGGGCGAGCCTATTGCCTTATACCGGGCACAATGAAGAAGTTTTCGTTAGAAAAACTACATTTGTCCGACCTAGGAGTTGAACCCAGGACTACGTGATCACAATGCGATGCGCTTTTCCTCTAGACCAATGAGGTAGTAATGCCGATAGTTTTAGGAAATATTTTAATGTCGTGTTTTTCGATTATGCAGACACAGAAAAGATAGATACATTATACTAAACTAAACTGAAAGCGCTAAGTTTAATATGGCGCGGCCAGAAATAAAATAACTATTAGTTAGACGTGTCACTTGTACTATGTACTTTATACAGCTACTTTTCAAACATAAAAATATAGTGCTTAAACTGGCTAATCTGTTATGGCAACGCAACGAAGCACTAGCCTAACGCAACATTATATTTTTTTATATTAATTATCTATTTATTTTTTATCCTAGGCTTGTTTTTATTTTTTATCCTTTTTCGAGTCTGGGTGTAAGTGTATTTTGATTTATTTAGTTTATGTAAATATTTATTTCAATTGTAATGTGTGTGTGCGTGGCAAAATAAATTATACTGCCTATATATAACTAAATGGGCACATGACAATGGTTTAATTATAAATTTTACCAAAACTAAAGCCATGCATAGAAATCACAGTAATAAACTAAACAGTATAAACATTACAGTCATACGTATGAGTGCCTGCCGAATGATAAACTACTACTGTCGACGAACTAATTACAACGGAGATTATTATTTGATGTTCCTTCTTTTTTTTTACACCTAACTCCGCACTAGGATTTATTGCTGTGTCGTGGGTGCGTTTACAAACATGAAAATTCACATACACAAATACCCAGACCGGAACAAATAATTGTGGATCACACAAAGATTTGGCCCGTGCGGGAAACGAACCCGCGATTATTAGATACAATGGGCGGAGCTGCTTAAGCTGTTTACCACTGCGCTAAATCTATTACATCTTAATGATTTGCTGAAGGGGTTTTATCGTATATATATGTACAATTATAAGCATTAATGTATATATACGAGTAGTTCCGCTTTCGTTGGCTTTAGGGCTGTAAAAGTTAATGTTCTTGGTTTTTATTTATTCAGAAAAGGTAACCTACGTCCTTTCTCAAGGTCCAATCTATATTCATGCCAAATAATATCAACATCTAATTAGGTGTGAAAGGGTAACACACAGACAGGATCAATTGAATTAGGTAGAAACGCATATAAAGCTTAACTTTTATACGAGTAGGTACTATGCGAAGATCATCAGAAGACCAGCTGGATAGCCGGTTAAACCCAACTGATTTTGATCACACTAAGTATGTTAGATTGACTTCTTAAATAAAAATGTTCCGTCCAAATTAATTCAGTTGTTTTTGGGTCGAAACTGAAAAAAACAAATTGACGAAACTTTTGAAAAATATATTTTGTGTTGACCCAGAAACTTATGTTTTATGTACAAGCACAGCCCTGTAATAACTTCATTATAGTGTCGAAAAAAAATCATCATGTCCCTATTCCTTAGGCGAGGGTAGTATACTGTATAAATCTGGTTTTCACCAAAGCTTTTAGGTTACAATTAGCCAAGGAGATGGAGCCTAACCGTCATAATACTAGAAAACATTCATTCTCTAAAACCCCCGTAACACTATGTTCGCTTTGATGTTAGCATCTAGGACTTCATGTTATGCCAGTGTAGAAGTCCTACCTTTTTTACAAAATATTACTGCTCCAACGGGCTGGTCTCAAACCGCTTACGCAAATACATAAACCGGTGGCTATAAGCTTACACAGCTGACTGCCATAAGGATATGTCCGTAATATAATGCAGCGAATCCGTATTAATAGAGATAGTCTCAGTACACTGGCAAATATGAACCTTCTATAACATTACAAAGCTATTATTTTGCTATAACTATTTGCAAATACTTATCCTCATTACTTTATTCTCGTAGAATACGCAAACACCAATTCGAACAGAGACCGCGTGGTGGAGCGAGATTTGTAAGAGAAGGCATTTACCCAGCTGTGGGACAGAATAGCCTGATTAAAGTTTTAGCAAGCAGTGATAGCCTATTTGATACGCTCAACTTGTAATTGCAAGGTTCGAGGTTGGAACCTGTCTAGATTGGAATTTAGGCTCGAACTTCTGTGTTTTTCACAACTTATATGGTATGATCACTTCAACAATTACAATGTACTTGATGGATTCTAAATGGGTAACGACATCCACAGCTAGTAGAAGGACATTATTCTACTAATATTTTATACGGGGATTGACAACATGGTGATTTTATATACTACTTGCGGCTCGCCCCAGCTTTACACGAGTACCGTAGACAAATACCATCATAGACCAAATAAAAAAAATAACTTACTAACCACTAAACTCCTTGAAAATTAGTCTACTTATTAGTGAAAATTAAATAAAAATCCGTGTAGTAGTTTCTGAAATTAGCCAGTACAAACATAAAAAGACGCTACAGGCTACTTCATTTTTGCTGTTTAATCCAATGTGTTTTATAATATTTCCAACTAAGGCCTTAAGCAACAGATCCAAGACCTAAATTACGAGATTGTAGGTTAACAGTTCGGTGGCAATAAAGCTTTTATGTGAAACTCTCAGGAAATCTAAATCAAGACATAGTTTTTAAAATAAACCTTATTTAAGAAGATATAGAAGCTAATCTAGCAGAAGATGTAATTTGTTAAGTCGTTATCCCTCAGTATAGTGATATTTCCCCAAACCAGGGTCCTTGTGATGTATGATATAATGAACGACGGAATTTAGTGCCATGAAAGAGCTTGCCTAGACATTATTGGGTTATAAATATCAAAGAAATATTTTACATTGTGTTGCTACGATTGCTGTTGATGTTGGTACAGTAATTTTAATATGTTTGGATAGCTATAGAAGATTGTAGTTATTTTCTGATATGGCTTACCATATCAGAAAAAATCTACAACGTTACTGCTTACGTGTCTTAAGAAGATATACTGTCTGATCAGACAGTTAAAAATGTACTATGGTATTTAAAATAAAAATAGAAACCTCTATTTATTTCTCAGGTAGTTGCTGCTCTAAAAGAAAATATATAAATATTTTGGACAAGACTAAAATCAATATGCAGGTAGAAGAATGAAAAAGTGGCACAATTATAAAAGCAAAACCAAGATAAATCAAACCCTTTAGTTTTTAAATTAGAATGATTATTCAAACAAACAATTTTGAGTCCAGTCATTATTATAATCCATTAGCAATGTTATTCAACAGTCAATACATTTTAATGCTGTTTAGACTCTGCTTAAATAACCCGGAATCTAATGTGTAAAAGAAGATTCTCTTAATATTCACACATTTCCAGGAAACATTAAAACACATTAATCCAAAACAAAACATGACCCTATGCATGGTATCAATTTCAAAGAATGTTGGAAGTGAATCTAAAAAATCGGCAGCAAAACTATAGAAATGAGCAACACCATTAAAATTCTTATCTTTGCTACTCTTATAACTGATCTGTATCTCGAGGTGTTAAACTTTATATTGGTTTGTAATACTTTTGTTGGTTAACACAGTATTGCGTATATCAAATATTTGGTTGAGGAAGAAACATTTTGATACATTTGCTCTACGCTGCTATAATTCGTTTGTAGGCTTTTTGCTTGTTTCCTGCACGGATATATGGTTTGATCACGTTATTCAAACAGGAAATTTTATTGAATTAAGTAATCGGTAATTAAGTAAATTCAATTGACTTCGACTTGCTTCCTTTAAATCAGATTTTTGTAAGAAGGAAAAACTTGTAGAATGTTTCCTTAATGGATTTGTGCTTTAGTAAGAAAATTGGTGTATTTTTATAGACCTTTATGCAATATCTTAAGACGTTAATAATGTAAAATCAATTACTGTTCTGTTTTGAAAATATTTTAAGCCTATCAGGCTTTGCGAAATTGTTTATAAAATCCTCATTCTCTTTAACGATAGTTTAAGTATTTCCAATTCTATCACTATCATCTAACTCATAAACTCCACAGATTATTGTAAAATAATATATTTCATTATCAAGAAGCTTAAAATTGTACCTTATTCACCTTGTTAACAGTAATTTGATTAATCAAGTCAAGTTGAGTTTTATTCAAGCATTCTCGAACCCGCTTTAGTTGCGCTTATGCAAATATCGTGGAGTTTTATTTTGGGGCTATGCTCAATGAGCCTTTATAGCAGTAGGGGATTATGGCGAATATATCGGTCTTTGCTATTACATCATTAATATTTTCTAAGGCATCTAGTGTTATGCAAGGATTTCGATTGTTTACGTACTGTACAGTTTTATGACTACATTTACAATAGAATTTTCAGAGTTGTTAGTCTCATCAATAGCATTATTTTTTCCACGATGTTAACATTAGTTAACGACAACGGACTTTACAGTTTCCATCCGATAGAGGATATTTAAAAAATATCCATGATTGAAATGAGGTGCAAAAGATAAAGATATTTTCACAAAGGTATTTTTATCAAAGTACCCCGGGAGAATTAGGTTAGAAACAAAGAACTAGGTAGCTGCCAAGCTCATATGTTTTTGTAATTGTACACTTCTCTTCGTCAATAGTCAAAATTTTATTTACAGGTACTAGAGTGCTCATAACGCAGGTTTAAGATTAAAGCAACCAAAATTATAGGCGTTGTAACAACAGAAGAAAACAACCAGTAGATAACTGTCCTAAAGTTGTTCCAGATACATTGCAGATAATTTGACGTGGATATATACGTACGAAAGATAGATAGAGATGAAGAAAGAAATATACCGGCAATGCAAGAATGCCACCAAAACCTTAGTGAAAGAAAAGCTTGAAAGAGCCAGTGCGATTGAGGAGGATAGGCTGGCGAAGAACTTCGAGAATAACACTAAACTCTTTTGGAGCAAAGTGAGAAAGTCTCGACGTGATTCTTCAGGTTCCAGAATGGAAAGGATAAAGTCCAAGGATGGTGACATTCTTGCAGATACACAAGCTGTATTAAACCGGTGGAGTGAATATTTTGGAGAAATGTATGGAGATGCCCCGGATACTGGTGCCACAGACGAGCCCAGAGGCGAGTTTGTGGCACCGGAATCAACAGAGGGCATCACTATGGAAGAAGTTGAATGGGCGATCGGAAGTATGGAAAATGGTAAAGCTGCGGGAATAGACATGATGTCTGCCGAGATGATCAAATATGGTGGAACTTGCGTCCGGGACGCCTTTCGGGTCCTTGCAAACCTTTGCTGGAAGACCGGTAGGGTCCCTACAGATTGGCGCCGCGCAGTAATTGTACCCTTGTACAAAGGCAAGGGTTCACAATATGACTGCGCCAATTACAGAGCCATTAGTTTGAACAGCTTGGCAGCCAAGGTGTATGGTAAAATTATTGAAAGGAGAATGCGCGAGAAGTCCGATGGAATGTTGTGCGAGGCACAAGGAGGTTTTAGGTCCGGAAGAGGATGTTCGGTTCAAGTTTTCTCGAGAAGCATCTGGCAGTGGGTTGGAAGGTATTCTGCGGTTTTGTGGATCTGGAAAAGGCGTTTGATAGAGTTGTGCGAAAGAGACTTTGGGACATTTTGCATGAGTATGGTATAAATGGCACTCTGCTGCGGGCCGTCCAGTCTACCTATGTGGACTGCAAGGCATGCGTACGGGTGGGTGGTAACAGGTCACCCTGGTTTGACGTTGAAATCAGCTTCAAACAGGGCTGCGTGTTGTCCGCTAGACTGTTTAGAATATATTTAGATAAAAGTCTTCAAAGACTGAAAGCGATGAATGAAGGTGTACAAATGGGTGACTTAGTGGTAAACCATCTACTTTATGCAGATGACGCGGTTTTAATAGCGCCAACAGCCACTGATCTGCAAACACTAGTCACAGTTATGAAAGACGACTGCATGACCAATGGCTTACACTTGAATGTGAAGAAAACCAAGATTATGGTTTTTGAAAGGGAAGAAACCAGAACGAATGTAAGGATTGTGGTTGGTAACGATGTGCTGGAGCAAGTGAATGAGTTTGCATATCTTGGATGCGCATTCAGTAAGGATGGAAAACACACCGCTGACATAGAGAGAAGAGTGTGTGCAGGGAACAGGGGGAATGGTGCGATGTAAAAGCTAGTTAGTTGGGAGCCGGCACTTAAGCCGAAAGGCGCAGCTGGCCATACATAATGGAGTGCTTGTCCCAACGCTGTTATATAGCAGCGAGAGCTGGGTATGTAAGAAGGAGAATGAAAGTAGGATAAATGCGGTGGAAATGCGAGCTTTGCGGAAGATGTGCGGAGTGAAGCTGACCGACCGTATTCGCAACAGCGTAGTAAGAAAGCAAATAGGTATGAAAGAGAGTATCGGTGTAAAGATGAGAAAGGGTATGCTCCGTTGGTTCGGGCATATAGAAAGAATGTCCGAAGAAAGAATGACAAAACTGATATACAATGTGAAAGTGGAAGGATGTAGGTACCGGGGAAGACCTAGACTATCTTACCATGACCAAATAGACCGGGTCTTATCTGAAGGACAAGTCAGGAGTCTCCGTAACCGGCGAGCGTGTATGAGACGAACCATGAGAGTAGAGGAAGCCAGAGAGGTATGTAAGGAAAGAGCCTGTTGGAACTCTGTACTCTCTGCCTACACCGTAAGGGATCTGGCGTGATGATATAGAGAGATAGATAGATGATAATAATAAATCAGTATATACTGTCCCACTGCTGGGCAAAGCTCTCACAAATCGAGGTGAGAGAAACTATAGTTCAGTGCGGATTGACTTAATGACTAACATATGAAGTGGGACTAACAGCTTGACGTGCCTTTCGAAGTATAGAGACGCCCAAGTATTAAACCGATTCGAAACTTGGTCGAACATATTTATCCACTACTTTTTACTTATTCCGCAATCACACCTAACGTCATATGTACTGAAATATATCTCACAACGGCCCACATTACTCATTCAGGAGCCCTTCACAATGTTATAACCAAATGCTGGTTATAACATTGTGAAGGGCAACCAAATGCTGGCATATACGTGGCCGCGAACAATGTGGCAATATGAATGGGCTCGGAAGTAACAAATCTATTTTAGTGCTTGTTTCTGGAATTTTTATTAGGTTCCTACATGTTTTCGTGTATAGGATGTACATATGTACAATCCTGTTAATCCCTTGTCATATATATGTATGAAAAGGGATTAACAGGTATTTTTAACCATCTTGTGGAGTGACTTAAAGTAATACGAAAAACTACAATCCTAGGATATTGTTTAGCAATTTATAAAGAAATGGTAAAACCTAAAAATCAAGCTATTTGTTTGCTAACAGTATAGTAACATTTTATTTTAATTTAACAAAAGTTTCAGTGAAATAACATTTTTTAAACTGCGGCGTTAGTGCGCAACGTATGGAAATCACGTAAAAACATGCATTGTTAGAATTAGTTTTCAGTACGAAAATCAACATTTTTATCTTAATACTTGTTCATATAGCTTGTTATATATTGGTGTATAGGTTTTTAATTTTTTTTATATAAGGCTGATACAATGTGACTTTTTCTCACCTTTCTCACCTTCCAAAATGAATAAAGTAATAAAAGTACAAAGGATCCGGTTTAGACTTATGAGATTTATGACACTCATACGTTATATATCATACAATCTAGGGTTTAGAAATAGTCTGGCACAATAACAAAAAAATATAGTAACAAAAAAAACAACGAAATGTTTATGTACAGAAGACGCTCTGGGAAGAACTTGGTATAATTATACGTAGATAAACGCAGGGAAGTAAGTGGCAATATCAATGATGGATGGCATTACGGCCAGAAGTTCAATATAATACGTATCAAATTATCATTATACATCAGAACTCACTAATTATAATGAGATATTGATAAAATATTTTTATATAATATAAATTCAAGTTATGTCAAGTAGGATCTTAATTCGCAACTGGGACAGTACGTTATTCGAAATAGTATGTTAATAAATTAGTGTTTGTGTATGTAGTATTATATATTTTCTTCTGTACAGAAAGTATTACTCCACAGAAAAAATGTAATACGGCATCATTTTGTGTTACCATTTGGACACTTCATCAAAGATATCCAGGAGTCAAGGAGCAAACTTAACTATCCTATAAAATGCTTTAGAATAACCATTAATGAAGAGGTTCTACATACATTTTATATACTTCAAATCTTTATATAACGAGCCTAAGAAAACCTTATAATAAACAAAATATCTATGGAACTTCGACACACAACCTTAGAGCTTTTGAATTCATTAAAAAGCCATATTCTTTTTTCTTAAATACTTATTATAACTGAAATATCCATAAAATGTTGGTAATATTATAATTCTATATTATTTTCACTATTTTAGTTGAACAATATAGTGTAACTTTTCATTATTTTGAGTTCATTCTTTTTTATTTTAATTAATAATGAATTTGTACTATACTAATATATTTTATTTGAAAACTTCCATATTCAAGATTATCAGTAAAAAATCACGTAATTTTCTTAAAAAATACGGGAGTTACACATTTATGACACGAAAATGACTCGATTTCCCCATAGTGCGCTGCCAAGTTTAATTTAGGGTTTTTAAAAAATCGTTTATTACTGTATTGTTCCTGCAAGTGTAATCACAAGGTTTCTTTTCGAATTATTTTTTACATACTAAAAGTTGCATTAGTGATTTCATCTATTTTCAATGTATTGACTACTGATGACAAAAAAAAAAAAAATTAGACGCTCTGTACCAAAAACTGTTGTTAAAAACATACAAATACGTTTGCCTATTATTAAATCATTTGATTATTTGATACAATTGTTTTATTTGAAAGTATATCCTTAACAGCAAATTTAGACCAAAACATCCATCTCATAATCTAACTTTGTTTTATTAAACCACTGCAATTAGCATGAATCCAAAACTACAAACCCAGAAAACTATTAATTGTTTCATACTTATATCATAATAATCATATGGTGCATACTTTTATGATTGATCACCATATTCTGATCTACGGTAATTTAATTTTCAATCACAATTTCCTAAACGTATAAAAAAATTTCACCTGACTGGACATTTTTAGACAAAAACCATGTGAGGGATGAGTTAGTAAAAGCAAAAAGTAATTTAATTTAACTTTAACCATCTTACCCGCATATATATTATCAAAAAAACCTTAGCAGGTCCATTTCTAAAAAATGGACCTGCTGTAAACCTGTTGGAACTCTGTACTCTCTGCGTACCCCGCAAGGGATCTGGCGTGAGGTTATAGATAGATAGATAGATTTCTAAAAAAAATTAATTAATTAAAATGGAGTTTAACCAACTGACCCTCGTCAGTTCGTGGGAATTGTGGGTCCAGATGGTGACGAACACCTACAAAATAACGGCTATTCCAAAAAATCCATGACATATAACTTATTACAACGTCTGTACTAGACCTGCTGCTTGTAGAAAACTAATGTACATTAAATAAGTCGATCTGTTCAGTACAGTTTATTTTAAATGCTGATAATATGTACATTGTGCAACGAATATGTTGCAATACTACTAGTTTGTTACTTTCATATTTCTGTCTTTATTTTTTGTGTTTTGCGACAAAAAAAAATCTTTATGCGCGGTTGCGCGGTTTAGTGGTCTGTTCAGGAAGTGGAGGCACTGGCGAGAGCGTATCCCCTTCGCAGACCTTGAAAGAATAAAGGTTGAAAAGTTGCAAGATGAGAGCGTGAGGAGAATGTATGAAGACAGAGTCCGGGACAAGCTTTTGACAGCAGGCTCTTCGGACTCAAATGTAGATGAATGCTGGAATAGCCTGAAAGAGAGTTTGGTGGGATCCGCGAAAGAAGTATGTGTATTTTTATTACAGTAAATATTATGTAACAAGCGCTTTCTTAGTGGCCTATGGTGTAGTTGACTATTGCGGGTTCCTAGGTTTAAATTCTGGCTCGGACAGAGTTTTATGTAGGTTAATAAAAAAAAATCAGTAGCAGTTTGTAGCTTGGAAATGAGTCCGGTGTAATAGGAATAAGCTCGCACCTATTTCATTGGGACCTAATATCGTCATTATCATTGGGTCTACCTAAGGTGGTACGCTGGTATGGGAAAAAATATCCTAGAAGTCGGGCCACATGTATGTGTCAATATGTGTATCCAATTTTAGCTTTAGATAGGAATCTCATTGACTTTGAAATATACAAGTTTTAAGGAATAAGTATAATATATAACAAAGCAGAATATTTACTTAAACTAACGTAAAATGTTCTTAAAGTCAACTTTGATTTTACAATAATAATTAGACTATGTATAAAAATTTACATAAATACCAAAAGAATAAAGGTTGAAAAGTTGCAAGATGAGAGTGTGAGGAGAATGTATGAAGACAGAGTCCGGGACAAGCTTTTGACAGCAGGCTCTTCGGACTCAAATGTAGATGAATGCTGGAATAGCCTGAAAGAGAGTTTGGTGGAATCCGCGAAAGAAGTATGTGGTTGCTCAAAGAAGCATATTACAGCAAAAGGTGATGCATGGTGGGATGCGGAGTTGCAAAGCTCCGTAGAAAGTAAGAAGAAAGCGTGGCAGGACTATGTATCTTCTTTGAACCTGAATGCCAGTATGACAGAGATGAGGAAAGAAATATACCGGCAATGCAAGAATGCCACTAAAACTTAAGTGAAAGAAAAGCGTGAAAGAGCCAGTATGATTGAGGAGGAGAGGCTGGCGAAGAACTTCGAGAACAACTCTTTTGGAGCAAGGTGAGAAAGGCTCGAGGTGATTCGTCAGGCTCCAGAATGGAAAGGATAAAATCTAAAGATTGTGACACTCTTGCAGACACACAAGCTGTGCTAAACCGGTGGAGTGAATATTTTGGAGAAATGTATGGAGATGACCCGGATGCTGATGCCGCAGACGTGCCCAAAGGCGAGATTGCGGCACCAGAATCAACGGAGGACATCACTATGGAAGAAGTTGAATGGGCGATAGGAAGTATGAAAAACGGTAAAGCTGCGGGAGTAGACATGATATTTGCCGAGATGATCAAATATGGTGGAACTTGCGTCCGGGACGCCTTTCGGGTCCTTGCAAACCTTTGCTGGAAGACTGGTAGGGTCCCTACAGATTGGCGCCGCGCAGTCATAGTACCCTTGTATAAAGGCAAGGGTTCACAATATGACTGCGCCAATTACAAAGCCATCAGTTTGATCAGCTTGGCAGCCAAGGTGTACGGTAAAATTATTGAACGGAGAATGCGCGTGAAGTCCGATGGAATGTTGTGCGAGGCACAAGGGGGTTTCAGGTCTGGAAGAGGATATTCGGATCAAGTCTTCTCCCTCCGCAACATCGTAGAGAAGCATCTGGCAGTGGGGCGGAAGGTTTTCTGCGGTTTTGTAGATCTGGAGAAGGCATTTGACAGAGTTGTGCGAAAGAGACTTTGGGACATTTTGCACGAGTATGGTATAAATGGCACTCTGTTGCGAGCCGTCCAGTCCATTTATGTGGACTGCAAGGCATGCGTACGGGTGGGTGGTAACAGGTCACCCTGGTTTGATATTAAAATCGGCGTCAAGCAGGGTTGCGTGTTGTCCGCTAGACTGTTTATAATATATCTGGATAAAAGTCTTTAAAGACTGAAAGCGATTAATGAAGGTGTACAAATGGGTGACTTAGTGGTAAGCCATCTACTTTATGCAGATGACGCGGTTTTAATAGCGCCAACAGCCACTGATCTGCAAACACTAGTCACAGCTATGAAAGACGACTGCATGATCAATGGCTTACACTTGAATGTGGAAAAAAACCAAGATTATGGTTTTTGAAAGGGAAGAAACCAGAACGAATGTAAGGATTGTGGTTGGTAACGATGTGCTGGAGCAAGTGAATGAGTTTGTTTATCTTGGATGCGCCTTCAGTAAGGATGGGAAATACACCGCTGACATAGAGAGAAGAGTGAGTGCAGGGAACAGAGTGAATAGAGCGATGGGAAAGCTACTTGGGAGCCGGTACTTAAGCCATAAGGTGCAGCTGGCCATACATAACGGAGATCTTGTCCCAACGCTGTTATATGGTAGCGAGAGCTGGGTATGTAAGAAGGAGAATGAAAGTAGGATAAATGCGGTAGAAATGCGAGCTCTGCGGAAGATGTGCGGAGTGAAGCTGACCGACCGCATTAGCAACAGCGTGGTAAGACAGCGAGTAGGTATGAAAGATAGTATCGGTGTGAAGATGACAAAGGGCATGCTCCGTTGGTTCGGGCATATAGAAAGAATGCCAGAGGAAAGAATGACAAAACAGATATACAATGTAAAAGTGGAAGGATACAGGTACCGGGGAAGACCTAGACTATCTTACCACGACCAAATAAACCGAGTCTTATCTGATGGAAAAGTCAAGAGTCTCCGTAACCGGCGAGCGTGTATGAGACGAACTATGAGAGTCGAGGAAGGTATGTAAGGAAAGAACCTGTTGGAACTCTGTACTCTCTGCCTACCCCGCAAGGGATCTGGCGTGATGATATAGATAGATAGACAGATAGATTGATT
Organism: Phalera bucephala; assembly: GCA_905147815.2. Taxonomy (NCBI): domain Eukaryota; kingdom Metazoa; phylum Arthropoda; class Insecta; order Lepidoptera; family Notodontidae; genus Phalera; species Phalera bucephala. Next base: position 36,533,321 of record LR990615.1, on the reverse strand, counting down.
TCAGTTAAAATTCATATTTGAAGAAATTTAATGTTCTATTGATAAACTAACAAAAAAACTATATACCCAGATAGTAAATTCTGATTAATATTTTTGTGTATTGGTATTTATGTAAATTTTTATACATAGTCTAATTATTATTGTAAAATTAAAGTTGACTTTAAGAACATTTTACGTTAGTTTAAGTAAATATTCTGCTTTGTTATATATTATACTTATTCCTTAAAACTTGTATATTTCAAAGTCAATGAGATTCCTATCTAAAGCTAAAATTGGATACACATATTGACACATACATGTACTCTTCTCTATATATCAGCGGTGTATTTCCCATCCTTACTGAAGGCGCATCCAAGATATACAAACTCATTCACTTGCTCCAGCACATCGTTACCAACCACAATCCTTGCATTCGTTCTGGTTTCTTCCCGTTCAAAAACCATAATTTTGGTTTTCTTCACATTCAAATGTAAGCCATTGTTCACGCAGTCGTCTCTCATAACTGTGACTAGTGTTTGCAGATCAGTGGCTGTTGGCGCTATCAAAACCGCGTCATCTGCATACAATAGGTGGTTTATCACTAGATCACCCATTTTTACCCCTTCAGTCATCGCATTCAGTCTTTGAAGACTTTTATCCAGATACACTATAAACAGTCTAGCGGACAACACGCAACCCTGCTTGACGCCGATTTTAACGTCAAACCAAGGTGACATGTTACCACCCACCCGTACGCATGCCTTGCTGTTCACGTAGGTGGACTGGACGGCTCACAACAGGGTGCCGTTTATACCATACTCTGGCAAAATGTCCCAAAGTCTCTTTCGCACGACTCTATCAAACGCCTTCTCCAGGTCCACAAAACCACAGAAAACCTTCCGGCCTACTGCCAGATGCTTTTCTACGATGTTGCGGAGGGAGAAAACTTGATCCGAACATCCTCTTCCAGACCTGAAACCTCTGAACTGAAATCAAAATCAAGAGAAATCAAAATTTTGCATTAATCACTAGAGATTATCACCAATATCAACACTCAACTGAGCATCCTGTTCCGTTAAGTCAACTAAAATGTCACAATGTTATTACCACAGACCCCTGTTACAAATTCATAGGGTGGCCAATCTGAAAAATAATAAAAAAATATTTTGGGCCATCCTCTATTCCCACATTCGCTGTGTCATATTATCATATATTTTTAACTAATTTATAATAAAACACGAAATAATATATCTATCTATCTCATCTTGTTAGATCCCTTGCGGGGTAAGCAGAAAGTGCAAGCTTCCAACTGGTACTTTCCTTACAAACCTCTTCGGCTACTCGCTCCCACTTACGGATACCCTTGACTTGCCCTTCAGATGTATTTTAATGGGCAAATATATATGTATGTACTTTGATCGCCAGCCACATCTAGCACCACTAACTTCAGTCATATACAAGCACGAGGCATACAGTAAAGTTCTTTTCTCCCTCATTTGTACTCCTACCACTGCCAGATTACGGCAGGACTCATCAGGGAAGACTCGAAGAAAGGATCAAGGGGTTCATTGTTCGTACAACAAAGGAGTCTCCATAAAAACTGGCATGTAGTACACTCAAGACGATAAAACAAGTAATATAATAACTTGAAAACAAGTGGAAACTTGACACTTCTCATATTAATATTATGACAACATTGATTCTGTGGGGGTCAATATTTTTAGCACTATGTGTAGTCATAAATCTTATTGTAATGACTACCTCGTTGGTCTAGTGGCAAAGCGCATCGCTTTGTGATCACGAGGTCCTGGGTTTAAATCTTAGGTTGTACAAATGTAGTTTTTCTGACGAAAAATTCCCAGTATGAGTCCGGAGTCTGGAATTGTGCCTGGTATATGGCAATAAGCTCACCCCTTATTACATGGTACCTAACATCGTCGATGAAAAGTGGGTGTACTCAGTACACCTCTGCCACCCCCGCTTAGGGAATACAGGCGTGACGGTGTTTAAAAATCTAATTGTTTTACGGAAGTGTTATTATTATCTATCTATAACCTTACGCCAGATCCCTTGCGGGGTAGGTAGAGAGTACAGAGTTCCAACAGGTTCCTTCCTTACATACCTCTCTGGCATGTAAAGAAAGTTACATGCCAGAGAGGTATAATGCATAAAGTTACATGTCATAATAATAACTATTCCATTACATAGTTATTATTATGGTTATAAATAACCGGATTTGGGTTAATTTCCGTAGCTTAATAAGATTCTGCTATGTTGTCATGCCAGATTTCTAAGGGGATATATGGAGAGCGCAGAGCTCTAGCAGGTTATTTTATTACAACATATCTGAGCCTTATCAGACAGAGGTAGAAACAATGGTGGAAACTATTCTCATAAACTTTTAATACACGTTCGCCGATAGCGAAGACTCGTGACTTGTCTATCGAAAGCGGTTGATTTTTGGATTACCAAATAACTTTTTAGGATACTTACCACGAGGCAAGAGATTTTATATAATGTGGTTTCAACGCCAATACCTATGCATGTAGATTGCAAAATTTTAGTTATTTCATAAACACCGTCACGTCTATATTCTCCAAGCGCGAGTAGCAGAAGCGTGCTCTCTACACGTTAGGTAGTTATTTTATCATCCGGTATTTTGTATGGAATCTCGTTATTCCACCTACCTATTAAATATCCACACGAACCAGGGTAGATAACAGCAAACTATTTGGATTTCAGTTTCAGACTTTTTTTAATGTAAACCATTATACTATTTATGAATTGTAAGAAAAGTAACAAAGACTAATCCGGGACATAATTCGGAATGTTATTCCTGTTGAGAAGGGCAAGAAAGTCTACAACTATCTTTTTTCAATTTGTGTTGCCTTACTACTTTACTCTATGCTATGTCATTACAATTACATTTCGCGAGAGTCGACCGGCTCTCAGTGAGCCTAGCGCGCTAGTTAAAACTTTAATCTTATAGCCGCTTGTAAAAGTGATACCGGTGATTCCGTTTGCAGTCCAACAGAGGAAAATTATTTCACATTGTTAGGTGGAAGCAGCAAGCAAAACTTGTTCCCGTTTTTTTTTTGCTTTTATTACATTTTTTGATACTGCAGGCACTTTCGTATAGATTTTATACAGAGCAAGATGTAGGATAAAAGGAGAAGGCTTATGCACTATAATGTCCTATAGAAACCTGATGATCATGATGGTGAAGAAGAATAAGAAGATAAGATCTTGTATCCACTATTATTAATACGAGATATTTGGGACTGCTCGTACTACCGATAATATTGTAGTCTTTAATCGTATTAGTTCTTACTAGCTGTAACCCGCGACCTTGTTTGCGTGGAATTAGGTTTTTTTGGGCGGAACCCTAATTCCTATTTTAAAATAAAAGTAGCCTCAGTTACTCTTTTAACATCAAATATCTGCCAGTGAAAGTCGCGTCAACATCAGTCCAGCCATTTTGGAGCTTAGCCGGAACAAACAGAGAGACAGAAAATCAAAATTAAAAAAAAATCTTATAACAAAAAAACCGTAACGTATATACTTACATGTGCCCTAAGCTAAAAGCTGTTATTTTGAAATTACAAACAGACGCTTCAATTTTATTTATTTGTATGTATGTGTGTACACATTGTGCGAACCTTGAGGGTGATTTAAATTTTTGAATAAAACAGTCTGATATTAGTAGCCAAGCAGTGTGTATCATTTCTATCCCCGAATACTACATGGTGTCTGGTGTGCCTGTTGGAAGTCAAATTTAAAGAAAACGACTCAGGTAGTGCATAATGGAGGCTAACAATAAGAATATGATATCAAACAAAGCAACATTATCCACTTGGTACCTAATCGCGTCGGGAAGAGAAGATTCCTCGGATCGCGAGAAATGTACATTATTTTTTCACGTCATCGGGAAAGCTGGCCGCGATTTGTATGAGATGTTGGACATCGGTGAAGAAGTCAATTTTTCTACTCTGAGCGAGAAGTTCAACGGCAGATGCGATCCAGTTAAAAATGTGAATTTTGAAAGGAACGTGTTATTTGAGTCCTATTAAAATAACACTGAATTCAAAAAGTATCTCGCATCCCTAAAAATAAAAAGTAAATCACGTGAATTTGGTAATCTACGGGAAAGCATGATACTGACTTAATTAATAAGGGGGATTAAAGACGGCCAATTGAAAAAAAGGATGCTTAGGAAAGGCGATTTAAAACTGCAAGAAGCGGCTTCTTAGTGTCGCGCGGCGGAGATCGCAAGCGAGCAGGCCAGCGCGGTGCGAGCGGGACCGAGCGGAGACGGCGCGGCAGGCACCGGCCCGACCGCAGACATCGAGCGCGTGAGCGCACCGCCATGCCAGCGGGTCGCGCCACCGACCAAGAGGCATGCCCGGCGGCGGCCTGCGCGTGGCGGTGCTTCGCTGGCTCCGCAGTTCCGGTTTAAGTTTTGTGATAGTGCACACCGGCGTGGCGAGTGTCCCACGTACAATGTGCAGTGCTATTGTTGCGATGTTACGTGAAGGAACTTCGTGCATCCGCAACCGATAGGCATGAGGAAGCTTTAATCCTGAGCTGTGTCGAACTGAATGCGGTAGGTCGTGATGGTTGGTTCGAAACTGTACGAATAAATGGAGTGCCAGTGTCGTTTAAACTGGACAGTGGAGGAGACGCCTGCGTCATGTCCAGGGACAGCTTCCTGGAGGCGGGATTCAAACTTCGTATGCTGCGCCGAACGGGAATAGTTCTGCGTGAGGTCAGTAAAAATTCACTATCTGTGTTAGGACGCTTTAAAATGAACATAGGTCACGACGATAAACAATGCGACTGTGAAATTTATGTATTAGATGTGAAATGTAGCAATTTACTATTTAGAGAAGTGTGCACTAAACTAAACTTACTTATACGCATAAATGAAATCGTAGATAAGAATTAGCTGTTAAGCAAATATAGGATAGTATTTAACGGTATACTACCCGGTACTTATAAATTAACAATTGACGAATCAGTTTCTCCCGTTGTTAGAAATTTAAGGAAAATTCCTATTAAATTAAAGCCTAAACTAAAAGAAGAACTGGGTTGTTTAGAAAATTTAAATATAATAGAACCGACTGGGCGGACCGACTGATTGGGTCTCTAACATAGTATTAGTTGAAAAACCTGATGGTAAACTGCGTTTGTCGATCCTCCATCGATCCTCAACATTTAAAAAGGCTATAAAGCGTTGTCCAAGTTTGAATTATATATAATAATAATTGTTTATATTTAGTAATACAGTCCACAGCTCTAGGCTTATAAAAAAAAATAAAAAATTAACCAAAGCGTCTGTATAAAAAGAAAAAAAAACTTATTAATGCGCACGTGTTTTATTGGTTTTATAAAAAAGGCCGAACAAAAGCATATTAAGAGTGTTAAAAAGCAACAATACCGACATCGCTTGATCATATTTTGATCCAAAGTCGCCGGATACGTAAAAATCAGTCAGAATAATACACAAGACTTTCGAGCGACCGGTACCTACTTAGTGAAAACCAGTTAAAAACGTGAACTTTGGCAAATAACTATTGTGAATTGTGTGCTGAGATATCATAAACTGTACAATAAACTAACAAATCACGATCAAAGATGCTACTAATGTATCAAAGAGAACTTCTGGAGAATTTGAGAAATTCAGAAAAATCTATAAAATGTCACCTAAAGATAGATTGAAGCGGCCATATTTAGAAACCAGATTAGATTCGCTAGAGCAACTTTGGAACAATTTCAAAGATGGATACAAAAATATAATTTTAAAGATAACTACAGATGAAGATAAAAAGATTCCTACTTCGAAAAGAATGTCTACGAGACCTTTGAAGAGTTGTACATAGAATACAAGTCAAATTTGAGGGAGGCTCTTCAGCCATTTTTGAATGCGTCGGGAACACAATCTTCTGCGTATTTTCAAGCTCCAACGCCTATTGACGACCAACAGAAGTCGATAAATAATGAATTCAAGCTGCCCACGATACAAATACCTAAATTCAGTGGTAAATACGAAGACTGGCAAACATTTTACGACTTATTTTGTTCTCTTATACATAAAAATAATTACCTAACACCCGTACAAAAGCTGCATTATCTAAAGACTTATTTGTCAGGAGACCCAGAGATGTTAATACGCAACTTTTCTACAACGGATGTAAATTATGATGAGGCATGGAACCAATTAGTAAAACGCTATAATAATAAGAGATTCAACTGCAACGCCATTTTGAAGGCACCGTTTGCAAAGAAACCTATACATGTAGAATCAGCCAGTTTAATTAAACAACTAGTAGACACAACTTCAAGCTGTTTGAACTCACTGAAAAATATTGGTGTGGATACAGATTCCTGGGAAATATTAATAATTTATTTGGTAGTGTCGAAATTAGACGCAGAGTCGATACAAAAATGGGAACAACAGCTGAGTACAGGAAAGAATTATGACTTACCGACCTGGTCAGAGTTAAGAGACTTTCTGAAAGCCCGATTTAGATCCTTGGAAATGATAGATAGTCACAAAATGAGAGTGCAACCTAAGCTCACTGTCAAATCTAAATCTTTTCATTCTAGTGTTAACCAAGATGGAAAGAAGCATGAAATCAAGTGTGCACGGTACAGTGGTGAGCACTACATATATCACTGCAAGAAGTTTAGAGATATGTCTACTAAGGAAAGACAAGATTTTGTTCAGCAGCATAAGCTATGTTTTATTTGTCTCGCACCATCACATTCAGTGAATAAATGTCGGCAGTCCGCGTGTTGTAGGAGATGTGGAAGGCGACATCACTCACTTCTCCACTTCGAGAGAGACCATCACACAGAGAAGACAAGTGAGGGTGAGACTGCATCTACAGGTACAGTGAATGAAGTGTCTAGAGGTAAGCCTAATCTTTTGTCAAATGATACACTCATTGTAACTAATTTTTCTAGAGAAAATATTCAAACAAACAGTGTCTTATTAGCTACCGCTAAGGTGTTAGTTCATAGTAGGAATGGTTGCAAATATATTATTAGGGCCCTGTTAGACCAGAGGTCTCAGGCATCATTTGTAACGGAGGCAACAGTTCAGTTACTTAATCTTCCACGTAAATCAGTGAGTGATTGGGTGTCAGGTGTGGGAGAAGGGCAAACGAAAATCAAGCACATGGTTTCACTCAGTGTGAAATCGCGCCACAATCCTGAGGTATTTGTTCAAGTGGATGCATATGTATTGCGCTCATTAACAACACTGCTACCCTCCACTAATCTTAGTACTCCGGAGTGGACAGGTTTACAATGTTTAGAGTTGGCCGACCCCAGGATTTGCAACACCAGGGAGAATAGATATTCTACTTGGAGTTGAGGTTTACAGTAACAACTTGTTAAATGGTATTATTAGACATCCTAAGGATAATTTATTGGCACAGAAAACTATTTTAGGTTGGGTGTTATCTGGAAGGATGTCACTAGGATGTTCCTTGGCAAGGAGAGATATCACAAGCTTACATGTTCAGGTTAAGGAAGATGAGATGCTTAAACTATTTTGGGAATTTGAAAATGAGCCAAACATTATACAAAAGAAATTATCAAGGGAAGAAGAAAAGAAGAGTTCTACAATTCTACTACAACTAGAGATGAGGAGGGAAGCTTCATAGTAAAACTGCCATTTAAAACTGAAAATCCAGAGTGTCAAAATGGTAGACTAATGGAGATAGCAGCAAAACGATTGGAACTTTTAGAAAGAAGATTATCTAAAGGTTTTGTGAAGAATACCATAAAGTCATAGAAGAATATTTAAATTTAAATCACATGATTGAAGTTCTTCCTACTGAGATCAATAATGCTTAGACACCACCAAGCTTCGAATTGTCTTTGACGCTTCGTGTAAGGGTGTTAACAACAGGTCTTTGAATGATGATCTGCTAGTGGGTTGTAAGCTGCAAAAGACTTACGTCACATCCTTATAAGATGGAGGACACATAAAATTTGCATAACAGCGGACATCATAAAGATGTATAGAATGGTGCGTGTCACAGAAGAGGATACAAACTATCAGCGGATATTATGGAGATTTAAATCAAATGAGCCAATTAAACACTTAAAACTTTTAAGATTAACTTTTGAAACAGCTTGTGCGCCATATCTAGCGGTAAAATCAATGCAAAGATTAGCTGATGAAGAAAAGGCTAAACATACAGTTGCTGCTAAAATAACTAAGAGAGATTTCTATATGGATGACCTATTGTCAGGATGTCAGACTGAAGACGAAGCCATAAAAATATACAATGACTTAAACACACTCATGAACTTAAGAGGATTTGAGCTTCAAAAGTGCAGCAGTAACAATGTAAACGTACTACAATATGGTGAAAATAAGCGGAGTGATCATGAACTTCCTCTTAAGATTAATAGTCTAGTAAAGATATTGGGAGTGAATTGGAATCGGGAAAAAGATCATTTTGTATACACCTTAAACATATCAGAACCAAAACGAACAATTACCAAACGCCGTATCCTTTCTGAGGTAGCTAAGCTGTATGACCCTTTAGGGTGGATAGCTCCAGTGGTGGTCATTGCAAAGATGATCATACAGAAACTATCGAGGACTAAGCTAGAATGGGATGACGTTATAACTGGTGAGTTACTAGAAGAATGGTTACATTATAGAGAGAATTTCATTTATATAAAAGGTATCAGCATACCAAGATGGCTACAGTGTTCTCCCATATCTAAAATAGAGTGACATGTATTTGCAGATGCCTCATAGGCGGCATATGGAGCCGCAGTTTATATACGAGTTGTTGAGGAAGAAAGAACGTGCGTGAATTTGATATCGGCCAAAACAAAGGTCGCTCCTATAGAGAAACAAATTTCAATACCTAGGCTGGAACCTTGTGCTGCGGTATTGGCGGCCAAACTACTTTCAGACGTGTCACAAGTGATGGATATACCGAAAGGAAACCTCCATGCGTGGACGGATCAACCATAGTCCTAGCCTAATTAAAGGGTGGACCGAGTCGGTGGAGCACATTTGTAAATAACCGTGTGTCTGATATATTAAATATTTTAGAGTACGAGCAATGGAGACATGTCGCTAGTGAAATGAACCCAGCTGATTGTGCATCTAGAGGTCTATAGGTTCCAGAGTTATTAAACAATTCACTGTGGTGGAATGGCCCGCCTTGGCTGGCTACATCTCAAATAGACCTGACTACATCTGATGTCGACGATACACAAGAAGAAGAGAGAGTGAGATCTTTAACTGCCTTATTTAGTACAGAAGAAGAATTAATTTGGACTAAGTTTTCTAATTTATCAATAATGTTGAGAGTTATTTCATACTGTAGAAGTTGGGTAATTTTAAAATTAAGTAAAGATAAACGTCAATATTTTACAAAATTTGTTACAACAAAAGAAATAAATGAGACTTTAGAGAATTGCATTAGACAAGTTCAAGGCATTGAACAGGGGTCAGCTGCCAGAGGTGCGATTAACACCCAACAGGCCTTTTAGAGCGGCGGGTGTGGATTACGCAGGCCCCATTAATATAAGATTTTTACCAGGCAGATGGGCAAAATCCTATAAAGGGTATAGTTGTCTGTTTGTTTGTATGGCAACTCGTGCCATACATCTGGAGGCTGTCACGGATATGACTGCGAAGGGATTTATCGCAGCCTTCAGGAGATTCACGTCGAGACGAGGTCATTGCCGAGACATCTATAGTGACAATGGCACTAACTTTGTTGGAGCAGACAAGCAGTTGAGAGATATGTTTGACGGTGCCAAATCATCAATCCCGAGTGAGATAGCAGGGTTGTTAACACTAGAGCGTACTACATGGCATTTCATACCTCCCCATGCACCTAACTTCGGAGGTTTGTGGGAAGCAGGGGTGCGTAGCACAAAGACGCATCTGAAGAGAGTGATTGGGGATACCATCCTTACGTACGAGGAACTGTCGACAGTTTTAGCACAGGTAGAAGCCTGTTTAAATTCGGGTCCTATACTGTACTGTGCTGTACGGTACTGTGCTCAGTGACGATCCCAATGACCCGCTTCCACTGATGCCGGGTCACTTTCTGATTGGTGAACCATTACTGAACTTAGCTGACGAAGATTATTCATTAAATAAAATTACTGATAGAAAGAGATGGAGGTTAACTCAAAAAATGGTCACCAATTTTGGAACAGATGATACAAAAAATACCTTGTAACTCTTAACCAGAGATATAAATGGAACACTAAAAATCCTGAGCCAGAAATCGATGACATAGTGATTCTAAAAGAGGATAATGTTCCACCCAGTAAATGGATATTAGGAAAAATCATACAAAAACATGTTGGCTCCTATAAAATTACTCGTGTTGTGTCAGTTAAATGTAAGAGTGGTGTCTATAAGAGACCTTTAAGAAAATATGTATATTAAGGAAACCAAATTAATTTATTATATAAGGTTAATTTAGCTTGTGTGAAAACTAATTTATAATTATTACAGCAAAAAAGGAAATTCTATACTTACCATAAAAAAGGTAGTTGTCAACTAGTACTACTTACTTACCTATCTACATTGTATTCATGTACCTTAAATCTTAATAATAAACTCAGATGAGTTTATTATTAAGATTTAAGATACCGCAGGGTGGGCGGTTAGATTGTGTTTTTAGTTGTTATCTAAATATTTATTTATTTATTTATTCTTTATGCACATGTGTACATAGGCGGACTTAATGCCTGAGGCATTTTCTGTGGTAGGTGCTAAAAATGAGAAAAAAAACAAAAGGGAAACAATAAGAAAGTAATATACCAATATATAATATAATACAATACATAAATAGCACACATATATATATATATATATATATATATATATATATATGTACATATATATATATATATATATATATATATATGTACATATATATATATATATATATATACATAAATACATTTTATATACATACATATATATGAACCAGATATTGTGACATAACAACAAGAACTACTAACGTTTAGAAGATTCCGCCAACATGTTATGTAATAGATAGACCTGCAGATTTTTTTTAAAAGTGAGACGATTGTTAGCCATCCTGAGATCTAGAGGCAATCCATTCCATAGAAGGATAGATTGGATAAAGAAGGAAGAGTGAATGAAATCAGTCCGATGAGAGGGACACTGAAGGAGACGATTATTTGAGGAACGTTGAGGTTTATCATGAGTAGAGCATAGGTACTGAAATTGGGAAGTTAGATAAGCAGGCGAGACAGAAGAATGGAGGATAGAGAATAATGTTGTCAAAGCCCTCAGAGCTCTGCGTTGCCGAATAGGAAACCACTTTAAAAGTGAACGCTGCTCTGACACATGATCGTATTTACGCATATTGAAGACGAATCGAATGCAGTTATTGAGTAACCGGTCTAATTTATTGAGTTGATCTGCATTCAGGTCGAAGTAACACACATCACCATAGTCGAAAATAGGAAAGATTAAAGACTGCACAAGCATTGCTTTTGTATTGGGTGGGAGAAAATTTTTTAAACGATACAGATATCGTAACGTTCCAGTAACACGTTGACTAACGGATGTGACTTGGGTCTGCCAGCTAAGCGTAGTGTCGATATGTAACCCAAGATCTTTTACGCTAGAACTTAGGGGGATGACTGACCCATTGAACTCCAGTGCAGGCAGCGCACTAATGTTAATTTTGCTAATAAGCCTAGAGCTCCCTACAAGGATTGCTTGACACTTCTTTGGATTTACCGCGACACCAAAACTGTCGGACCAATTTTTAATTGCCTCAAGATCCCGATTTAATTTGCTGATGATATCACAAATTCGATCAGCACTATCCTGCGAGTATAACTGCAAGTCATCGGCATACAGATGATACGCACACTGAAGTTCGGAGGTTATCAAATCAATGAAAATGGAAAACAAGAGAGGAGAAAGTATACCGCCTTGGGGAACGCCAGTGTCGAGGCAACGCCAAGCTGACGACGTCTCGTCACATAAAACTGACTGCTGGCGTCCCCGAAGATAAGAGGAAAACCAATCCAGCGACTCCTGAGAGCAAAGACGATAGGAGAGAATGGACAAAAGGATATCGTGACTAATAGTATTGAAGGCATTAGAAAAATCGACTAACACAAGGACAGTCACTTTGGTGTCTTCCATACCTGTACGAATATCACCAGTCACTTTAAGGAGAGCAGAGACGGTACTGTGGCCTGGCCTGAACCCAGATTGAAGAGGATTAATCAGGTTATTGGTATAAATAAAATGGGAGAATTGTTTATGAACACAGGCCTCGAGCACTTTAGAAAGAAAAGGAAGAATGGAAATTGGACGGAAGTGGCTAGGAAGGGAAGGATTAGGGATTTTGGGCAGAGGACGGACAAAGGCTTTACGCCAGAGAGACGGGAAAACTCTGGACTCCAAAGAGAAGTTAACAAGGTGAGTGATTATCGGAAGAAGATAGTCCAGAACTGTTACGATCATAAATCGGCATAATTTGTCACAGCCAACAGCCCTGGATTTTATGGACATTATTATCTTCTTAATCTCACAAGAGTCGACCGGAGAGAAGTGAAAAGGATTAATGTTCGGACGCCTGAGACCATCTAAGAAAGCACGAGTTCGATTAACAGTTAGACAATCGACAGAAGGAACAGTGGAGAAATGACAATTAAGATCGTCTAAACTTATTGTATTTGGTAGGTCATGACGTCGTGTCTTGCCGATACCCAGAGTACTAAGGAATTTCCAAATATCGGCAGGCGAAGAAGATGTGATATTATTTAGAATATGGCGGCGCTTAGCGTCACGTATCATATTATTACACCGGTTTCTTGCAATTTTAAAACCGGCCCAATTGTATTCAGTGCGATCTTCTTTAAATTATCGAAATGCGCGATTTCTTCGTCGCATGGCCATGCGAATTCCCCTGGTCATCCACAGAGCAGGTGGTCGCTTCAACCTCACCTTTTTGACAGGAGCATGCGTATCGTAGAGCTGAATTACATTTTTGTTAAACATGCATATTTTGTCATCTATGGTGCCAGCTTCCATAAGAGGAGTCCAGTTGAGCTGGGATGCATCTTCGACTAATTTCCCGACATCCATTCGAGCAAAACAACGCCTGTGCAGAACCTTGGGAAGGGGTTTGGGAACTTTCAGGATATAGGAAAGGAATATGAGGTCATGATGAGAAAAACCAGGGGCATCGTGCTGCCCATGGAAGGAAACGAGGGAAGGATTTGAGGTAAGTATGAGGTCGAGCCAGGTATCATCACTGTTGACATTATGGTGTGTAGCTTGAAGAGGCAGAATGTGCAAACTGGCTGACTCAACAAGTTGTAGGAGTTTACAGGAACGAGGGGAATCGTGAGCTAGGAGATTGGTATTAAAATCACCCATGATGATGTGATGTACGTAGTCAGACCCCAAGGATTCCAATACCGATTACACAACACCAATTACGATTTTGGTGCCTTTGACCCAAACCTCGAGAAAGAGAAACTCTGCAGGACCTGAGTGGGTGGAAGATATGGCTACAATTTTGTAAGGAAGATCGCTCCGAAGGTAGATAGCAACTCCTCCGCCGCCCTTATTAACCCGGTCGTTCCGAATAAGTATATAACCAGGCAGAGCATAGGAGGTTGAGAGAAGGTGAGGTTTGAGCCAGCTCTCGGATATCAGGATGGCGTGTACGTTAATGTTGCTAAATGTGTCATATAATTCACTGTGATGGCTAGGTACGCTTTGAGCGTTGATATGACAAACATTTAGCATATGAGAAACTTGCTGGTTGAATTTATCGCGAAGAAAGTCATTTAGATTATCGTCTATGGAGCGAAAACTTATATTAGATGAAGAGAAAGGGGAATCATTGGCGGAGCGAAAAGAATCAGTATCTGATATCATAATCAGTATATATAAGTATATAATAAAGAAATATAAATTAATAAATATTTTTAAGAAAATAATAGTATAATACTACTAACTAAATTGGTAGCACTACGCTACGTTTCAGCATCACCCGCCAGCTAACATTATCACATTAAAATAGGTCTAAAATAAAAAAATAACAACGAAAAAAAAATACAAAAAAAAGCTGTAAACACTTTTGCACGCATAACTGGCTCCATAATAATTAAATGGAATCAAAAGTGTCCCAAACGTTACCATCCGGTAAAACACAATTAATTCAAAACAAATATAAAAAAATAAAAATAAAAAAAGGGATTAAAGAAAGAACTAAATGGTATGAAAGATATTAACTTAATTTAAATGAGCACGAACAATACACCAAACAACAAGAAATTAGTTGCATCCTTGAAACTTAGATTTAAAAAAAAAAAATACTACCATTTTAGGTTTTTGAACGCACTCGATTGATTACGTCAGGGTGACATTTGAAGTCAATCTCAATTGACATTACAACATGTTTATGACAACAATTAATATTAGACGGTAGGTACATGAACACGAAGATAAAAATAGTATAATATAAGTGATGCATAAACAATGCAGAAAGTAAAGTAAGAAGCGAAACAGGAAAAAAAGAGGGTACAGAAGATAGACAACAAAAGAGAGATTACAACCCAATGAGAGTAGTACCTATCAATTGAGATCGATGGCTTATTTTATTGTACCTGCTCGTACGTAAGATAAGTGGACTTATTATCTACGTCTTTTCAGCTCTCCCGAAGTCTCGCCCACGCTCCCACTCGATGATGATCCGTCCGCCTTCTTTGGGTATTTCGCCAGTAAGGGGCCCAACTCATCAGCAGAGGTGATGCGGTGCCGACTTCCATCAGGAGCCTTCAAAAAGATGGAACCGTCCAGCGTCCAGCAGGATCTTACCCCGAAATGCAGACGCGCCTTCCCGAAGATTGCTTGCCTGCTCTTGGTCAAAAACTCCCTGACGGAAATAGAAGATCCCTTTAACTTTGACTTTGCCCTCCAGGTTGAGCGCTTATCATCAGCGCAAGCAAACCTGGCGAGAATGGGTCTATGATGATCTCGGCCAGAGGCCCCAAGTCTATGGCAACTGTTTATAGAGGACACTGAGAGATTCTTCAGGCCCATCTTGTTATGCAGTGTATCCAGTATAACGGACCGGCTGTCCTCCTGTTCCCTTTCAGCAATGCCTAAGAAGAGCAGGGTTTTCCGACGGTGCCTGGTCTCAAAAGTGTCCAACTGCTTCACACACTCATTGATTTGGCCCCGGAGTAGTCCTAACATGCTGAATATGAGCTCCCTGAAGGTACGGAATTCTTCAGCTAATTTTGAAACAGTGTCTTTGGCGGGACCTGCATTCTGGATTTGAGCTTCAAGTTCTCCCATCCTCTTCATGAAGCTCTCTTCAAGGCTTTTTTGAGCTGATAGGACCTCATCAAGCTGCGACATGGTGAAATATAGTGAAATGACAACAAGTGAGGTGATGTGCTGGCAAGTGATGCTAATTGGTGCTAGTTCCACATAAACGTGTCACAAATGTGAGTAGACCTTACTCCAATGGTACACACTGTGTACAGGTATAACTTGCAAATATTTGCCTAATTATTTTTAAATAAAGATGAAAATTTGGAAACACGTCTGTTTTTCAACACCTACCCGAAAAAAAAAAAAAAAAAATTAACTAGAGAATATTTCTCTAAGAAACAGGTAGGTAAGAAACAGGTTTCAAACTTAAATTTCTGTTATTGTTAGTGAAGAGGTAAATCATACAGCAGGATAACTGTTTGAATTTATTCATACATTTCATAGTTATGTTAAAGGACTGCGTCCTTTGGTGGGCGGAATGTCCAAGTTTGAATAAGTTTATTTGTTTAAATTTAGTAATACAGTTCACAGCTCTATTTTATATCTATGATTAATTAATTAGTAATACAGTCCACAGCTCTATGCTTATAAAAAAAGAAAATTAAATTTACCATAGTGTCAGTGTAAAGTAAAAAAAATCTTGTTAATGCGCACGTGTTTTATTGGTTTTATAAAAAGGGCCGAACAAAAGCAAATTAAGAGTGTTAAAAGGCAACAATACCGACATCGCTTGATCAAGCGTAGTCATTTTAATCTGCCCACTTTAGAAGAAATAGCTTCGAACTTATCTGCAGCCAAGTACTTTTCACGTTTAGATGCCAGTAAGGCATTTTTTATGATCGTCTTGGATGACGAAAGTAGTAAGCTATGCACCTTCGCTACCCCATTTGGTAGGTTGAAGTTTTAAAGGTTACTTTTCGGTATATTTTCAGCGTCCAAGGTTTTCCATAATGCAATGTATAAAACATTCAGTATGGAAGGAGTCGAACTCTTTATCGACGATTTATTAATTCATGGGTCTATAAGACAGGAGCACGATGAAAGATTAAAGACACTACTGCAACGTGCTGCCAAGTGTGGCGTAAGGTTCAACCGAGAGAAGTGCGTAAAAGGTGCCACAGAGATAAAATATCTCGGAAACATATTTGATAGCAAGGAAATGCGACCGGATCCAGATAGAATCAGAGCCATACGCAACATGAATTCACCAAGTTCGAAAAAAGAACTTGAGCGATTCTTAGGTATGACCAAGTATCTATCGATATTTATACCAAACTACGCCAACCTCACAGAACCCTTAAGAACATTACTAAAACGGGGCATTAACTACCAATAGCACGAGGCGCATGAGGAGGTTATAAGAAAGCTAAAAAAATGTCTAATAGCGGCACCGACGTTGCGATAATATGATCCCAATGCGCTCGTTATCTTATCAGTAGATGCGAGTGGGCGTGGTCTGGGCGCATGTTTATTGCAATCCGGACGGCCGATCCCTATTGCCGCGCGTACCCTGAACCCAGCAGAATCCCGATGGGCACAAATCAAGAAGGAAATGCTAGCCATTGTTTTTGGGTGTACTAGATTTCACCAATATATATATGGGCATAGTCAAGTACAAAGTGACAACAAATCGTTGGAGACCATCTTTAAAAAGGCTCTTAATGAAACACCTGTAAGATTGCAAAGAATGCGACTTATGTTACAAAAATATTTTTTGCGAATTAAATATGTTCCTGGTCGCTTAATGTATATAGCAGACACGTTATCGCGTGCCCCCGTCGAAGGTCCGGGTCATAATTACGAGGCATGCCTTTTAAGTTTTGTCGTTTGAAGAAAAAAACACAACTAGAACCTTATAGTACTTTTTATTGTTTTTCAAAGTATTCACCACGTAGCTTAATATACTTTTCCATTCGCTCAAACCAGTTATTATAACATTTATTCCACTCTAAAGTGGGGGTGTTCAAAACGGCTGACTTGAAAGCGTCAACTGCTTCTTTACCGGACTGGAACCTTTGACCAAGAAGACTTTTCTTAATTTTAGGAAATGTAAAGAAATCGTTAGGGCTTAGGTCAGGACTGTATGGGGGATGGTCAAGAATTTCTACTTTTTCCTGCTTCGAATACTCAATCGTTTGACGAGCGCTGTGTGAGCTTGCGTTGTCGTGGTGCAGGATGATGCGTCGCTTTGAGTTAGATTTTCGAAGTTGGGCGATGACTTGTGGTAAACAAACTGTGTTATACCACTCTGCGTTAACCGTTCTACGATCTTCAAGTGCAATAGTCGCAACATGGCCGGTTTTTCCAACGAACGTGGCCACCATCTTCTTTGAAGTGCTTCGAGAACGAACAACTTTAGTCGGCTTTGGCTCGTCTTGAAAGACCCAGATTGTAGATTGTGGTTTGGAATCAGGATCGTAGGCATAGATCCAAGATTCGTCACCCCTGATGATGTCGTAGACGTGATTTTCTTACAGAGTTTTCTTACACCATCTGACGCGGGCCGCCTTGTGATCGTCGGAAAGCAGATGCGGTATCCAACAGCAAACTAGCTTTCTCACATCAAGCGCTTCATGCAAGATCTTCTGAATGGTTGTCCCTGAGATGCCTAATAGAGCCTCTATCTTTCGATACGTCACATGACGATCTTCGAGAATTAATTGTCTTACAGCAATGATGTTATCTTCAGTGAAGGCGGATTTTGGGCGTCCTTCGCGAGATTTATCACTAACACTAGTATGTCCACGCTGGAATTCTAAATACCAGCGTTCGACAATCCGCAGACATGGGGTTTCATCACTGAATACAGATGTTAGCTCTTCAAAACACTGAAGCCGAGTCAGGCCTCTTCTAAAGTTGTAGAAAATTATTGCACGAACATTTTTCTTAGAAAGATTCATTTTCGTACGTAACCTGACAGATTCCAATCGACGCTGTGACTAAACAATATCATTAATCCTAATACTTTCAACTGTTTTGAGATTCAAAAAATAAACAGATTCGAATATTGAAAAGTTCCAAATTCAAAATTGTCAGGAAAAATGGAAACGACAGAACTTAAAAGGCATGCCTAGTATATGCAAGAGAAAACCGAAATCCACGCAAATGCATTGTACAATAATGTCAACTTTAGCGCTAACAAACTGCAAATTATTAAAGAGCAAACTGAAATAGATAAGGTATTAAAATATTATAAAGACGGATGGCCAGCCACAAAAAGCAAGTTGAGCAAGGAGACTAAACCCTTCTGTGCCGTTAGAGATGAATTCCATACCATTGATGGAGTACTTTTTAAAGGCAATCGCGTAGTTATTCCACAGAATTTACAGCAATAAATGCTAGTACGTATACACGAAGATCATCTTGGAATAGAGAAATGCAAACGAAGAGCAAGAGAAGTTATGTGGTGGCCGGGCATGGGGGCGCAGATCGTGGCGACGGTAGGCGACTGCGACGCGTGCGCCGAGCGGCGGCCTGTACAGGCGCGCCATCCGCTTGCGCCGCACGCCCTACCGCGGACGCCCTGGGAAGTGCTCGCCGCCGATATATTTTAGATCAAAACAAATTACTACTTATTAGTTCCGCGTGCCTCATTAGTGCCGCGTGGTTCCCGGTGCCGCGTGGTTCCCGGTGCCGCGTGGTTCCCGGCTTAGAATAGGACCAACCCATCTCATCCCATCGGATGTCGTACAAGGCGACTAAGGGAAAACTAGGGAATGGGCAGCAGCGTTCCCTTAACACTTCTACCATCAAAAACTGCGCTCGCCAACCCGCCTGCCAAGCGTGGCGAGTATGGCAAACACCCCCAACCAATATGGAAGAAAGCAAGAAAACCAGGCCCCTAGTCCCCGGCGGTCCTGTTCGTCCTGGCCACGGTAGCAGCCATGGTAACGACAGGACAAGGGGTGCTAAGAATCTCCGGCAGAGATTCGGCTACCACCAAAACCGAAAATTGGCCCTGGTGACATACAACGCACGCACTTTGAGGACAGATGAGAAGCTTGTTGTGCTGGAAGAAGAGATAAACAAGTTGCGGTGGAGTATTGTTGGTTTATCGGAGGTCCGAAGAGAGGGCGAGGACACGATAACCTTAAAATCCGGCAACTTGTTTTACTACCGGGAGGGCGAACAGCAGTCCCAAGGTGGTGTCGGATTTATCGTCCACAAGTCACTCGTAAACAACGTTGTGTCCATCACTAGTGTGTCGAGCAGGGTAGCGTACCTGACACTCAGAATATCTAAAAGATATTCGCTGAAGGTCATACAGGTCTACGCACCGACCTCGGCATACTCAGATGATGAGGTCGAAGTTATGTATGAGGACATTAGTAGAGCCATACATACTTCCAAAGCACACTTTACAGTAGTTACGGGTGACTTCAATGCGCGACTGGGCAAACGGGGCGATGATGAGTTGAGAGTGGGGCAATTTGGATATGGGCAGCGCAACCCCAGGGGTCAGAGGCTGGCCGAATTTCTGGAGAAGGAGGGACTCTTTATGATGAACTCTTTCTTCCAGAAGCTGTCTCATAGGAAATGGACCTGGATGAGCCCTGATGGTTTCACAAAAAATGAGATAGACTTCATCATGAGCACCAAGCGACAAATATTTAATGATGTCTCCGTAATTCACAGGGTAAAAACCGGCAGTGATCACCGAATGGTCAGAGGCACATTAAATATTAGTGTCAAAATGGAAAGATCGCGTCTGATGAAGTCTACGCTCCGACCTTCTAATACACATATCCAAAACCCCGAGAACTTTCAACTCGAATTGTCAAACCGCTTCGAATTCCTAGACAGCAGCGCATCAGTGGACGAAATCAACAATAGGTTGGTAGACATGCGGTCGGGTCTAAGCATTTTAAGCCCCACCGTAAAAATAGGCCTCAAAAGCTATCTGACTACACCCGAAACCTTATGGCTGAGCGACGTACCATGACACTCCAAACCTCCGATGATGCTAAGTCCTATAGGCAGCTCAATGGACAGATATTGAAGTCCTTGCGACACGATTTACGGTCCTTCAATATAAGACGTATTGAGGAGACCATAGAGCAGAACAAGGGCTCCAAAGTGTTCGCAAGAGACGCGTCTATTGGGCAAAGCCAGTTGACGAAGCTGAAGACGGAGGACGGAAACGTAACGTCGAATAGGTCAGAGGTGCTCAGCGAGATAGAGAGGTTCTATAGGCAGTAGTATACCTCAGTAGCTGAACCTGTTGTTGACTTGGTAAAAGACCCAAGAGCCAAGCTAACCCGACATTACACTGAAGATATCCCGGACATCAGCCTGTACGAGATTAGGATGGCTCTCAAACAACTTAAAAACAACAAAGCGCCGGGTGAAGACGGAATTACCGCAGAGCTTCTGAAAGCGGGCGGATCGCCGGTACTTAAAGTCCTTCAGAGGCTGTTTAATTCCGTCTTGCTCGAAGGAAAAACGCCGGAAGCATGGAACAGGGGTGTGGTGGTACTCTTTTTCAAGAAAGGTGATAACACTTTATTAAAGAACTATAGGCCCATCACACTGCTGAGCCATGTTTACAAGTTGTTTTCGAGAGTCATCACGAATCGTCTCGAACGCAGGCTTGATGATTTCCAGCCTCCCGAACAAGCCGGTTTCCGGAAAGGCTTTAGTACCATAGACCACATACATACGCTGCGGCAGATTATACAGAAGACCGAGGAGTATAATCGGCCACTATGCTTGGCGTTTGTGGACTATGAGAAAGCCTTCGATTCGAATGAGACTTGGGCGGTTCTTAGATCTCTCCAGCGATGCCGGATTGACTATCGGTACATCGAAGTGTTGAAGTGCTTGTATAATAACGCCACCATGTCAGTCCGAGTACAAGGGCAGTGCACGAAGGCGATCTCCATAAAAAGAGGAGTAAGACAGGGAGACGTCATTTCTCCGAAACTGATTACGACCACCATAGAGGACGCCTTCAAGCTCTTGGAATGGCGAGGACTTGGCATCAACATCAATGGCGAATACATCACTCACCTTCGATTTGCCGACGACATTGTGGTCATCGCGGAGTCGCTAGAAATTCTAGGACGAATGCTCGGCGACCTCAACAGAGTATCTCAACAAGTGGGTCTTAAAATGAACATGGACAAAACGAAAATAATGTGTAACGTCCATGTCGTACCCACCGCACTCACCGTTGGGAACTCTACTCTTGAAGTTGTCGACGAATACATTTACCTGGGACAGGTAGTCCGGTTAGGTAGGTCCAACTTTGAGAGAGAGGTCAATCGACGAATCCAACTCGGCTGGGCAGCGTTCGGGAAACTGCGCGACATCTTCTCATCCAAAATACCTCAGTGCCTAAAGACTAAAGTTTTTAGTCAATGTGTGTTACCAGTGATGATATATGGATCAGAGACGTGGTCTCTTACTATAGGTCTCATAAAAAAGCTCAGAGTTGCTCAGCGAGCTATGGAGAGGGCTATGCTCGGCGTTTCTCTACGTGATCGAATCAGGAATGAGGAGATTCGTAGAAGAACCAAGGTCACCGACATAGCCCTTAAGATTAGCAAGCTGAAGTGGCAATGGGCGAGCCACATAGCGCGAAGATCGGACGGGCGTTGGGGCAGAAAGATTCTAGAGTGGAGACCACATATTGGCAAGCGCAGCGTGGGACGACCACCTGCCAGATGGACCGACGATCTTGTGAAAATCGCAGGAAGTCGTTGGATGCAGGTGGCATCGGACCGGTTACGCTGGAAAGCGATTGGGGAGGCCTATGTTCAGCAGTGGACAAGTATAGGCTGAGATGATGATGATGATATTATACTCCGTGTGAAACTAATAATCCATACTTAAGTGGTAATTTACAAACAAACAGCTACTAAAGCATTTGCAAAATGTTTGCCACATAACAAAAGTGCAGGTCCCGGCGGTATTTCCAGGTATGATGACCTCGACGAATAGAGTTGATTAGCTTTTCTTGACAGAATAGAGGTTGTTGTTGGAAATATGCGGGAAATGATTATGCACTGTAGTACATTAGGGTAGAGAAGAAGAAATAGGTTATAAGCATGTTGGACCGTCAAAAATATATATGTTTCAGCTTTCATACTGGCAAGCGGTCGTCCTACGCTGCGCTTGCCAATACGTGGTCTCCACTCTAGAATCTTTCTGCCCCAACGCCCGTCCGATCTTCGCGCTATGTGGCCAGCCCATTGCCACTTCAGCATGCTAATCCTGAGGGCTATGTCGGTGACCTTGGTTCTTCTACGAATCTCCTCATTCCAGCTATGCTCGGCGTTTCTCTACGTGATCGAATCAGGAGTATAATATAAATAACAAAAAATATCAACGTTTTGAAGACGTAAAAAATTATTTCACGTAGAAAATTAATTTTCATTCATCTTTTTCCCCGACTGTTATCCTTATCAAGAAGATTTATCGCTTAAATTTCGGTATCCTTTTCTATGGTTTGGGTGTAAAAATAAATAAGGTGATTTGAATATGGCAATATTTAAAAAAACATACACATTATATGACTTTAAAAGTCCAATAATTTAGGTCAAGTAGCTTGATGTTGCGGCGCTCATTATAATGAAGTCAGGTTATTCTGATTATCTATCTATATCATAACGCCATATGTAATATCACGGCATAAATAGTGGTAGTATGTAGTACATAGTAGGCAGAAAGTACTGAGTCCCAACAGATTCTTTCCTTACAAACCTCTATAGTTTTATCTACTCTCATATCTCGCCTAATACATGTTTGCTTCTTGATTTTCTCTTTCGAGAAGAGAAATATTGTGCTGATTTTGATCCTAGGATCGCAATTTTACGATATATTTTCAACTTTAACTAGGTTGAAAATTTATTGTATCGTTTTTGTTGAACTAAATCCACGCAGGCAAAGTCGCGGACAAAATCTGATACTCCCATAAAACACGAAACTAAAACGCGGCACACATTCTACCGAGCCAGCAATATATTACAGCGTAGCCGCATTATTTTGCGACAACGAAAATAAATAGGCGCCGACAAAAACATAGCGGGCAGTTAGCATAATTAGCATACACAGGTCACACAGTTATTTTCTCTTAGCTGGTAAAAATAGGCTTGAAAAATATGTGTATAGGGTTAATTAAGTAGCTACATTTCTCCGTGCTTCGGAAGGTACATGAGGCCGTTGGTTTCGGTTGCCACTTGATCTAAGTATGGCTTAAAAAGTTCCAACAGCAAGCGCCGCAAACCTAATCGTACCTCCATCAATCCGAGTGCACATGGTGGAGTATGGCCTATTCTCTCTCAGATTTGTGCGAAAATGCCTATGGCCTGCAGTGAGAGATAGTAGAGGCTAAAAAAGGAGTAGCTTAATTTATTTTGATGCTTTCCTAGTCCTGGTTTCGACGATGTTGTTGGAGTTTTTTATAGAGAAAATTTCAGTAGTTACTTGGGGTCTGGTATCATGCAGAGTTTTAGCAATAGGCTAATATCGAAGCCAAATTTGTCACTAAACATGGTACATTTCTGCTACCTCCTCTTGCTTACTTGTGTTATCATACTATAGTCAAAGGTTGCGAATGGCAAATATGGGAACAGTTCTCTCTAGCAAGTTTTTTTTAATATTTTAATTGAGTACAAACTTACAAATTATAAAATATTATAAAAAATATAATTTATAATTTATATGGAGGAAAATAAAAGTGTTAAAACAGTACCTCTTAAAACAGTTACTGATGTCATTTTTTTTAAACGTAGCCCCACTAAGATTTATTCCTGTATCGTGGGTGCGTTTACAAACTTGAAAATTCACATACACAAATACCCAGACCAGAACAAATAATTGTGGATCACACAAAGATTTGTTCCGTGCGGGTATCGAACCCGCGACTATTTGACACAGTGGGCGGAACGGGTTAAGCTCTTAACCACTGCGCTAAATCACCCGTCCGTCCGTCTACTTATTAATCCAGCGTGGAGTGAAGATAAGTTGTTATAAAAGCTTATTATAAAAATCGAAGTCACCACCTGACGCGCAGATCCCAAACTTCGGGATGACAAAACTAACTTGTTCTCTCGACGTCTTCAGTAAAAAGTTTATTAATACGAGTATGATAGTGTCTAAGAATGAAAACTTCACTATCAAGTTTCTTATTACTTAAGCTATAAAGTCAGTTTCAACTTAAGGTGTTTTCCAAGATGTTCTTAGTCAGTCAGTTTTGAAACTCTAAGGGCTTAAGGGTTTCAGTTTTCAGTTAGAGATGTTTTTTTCATTGCAAAAGCTTCTGCTTAGCAATAGGGCAGTATAGGCTCCATTATAATCAACTAAGCTAAAATTATAATCAGCTAAGCAACCTTAGCTATTCTCAGATCCTAAATTAGTTTAAGATATTCATGAATTATTTTGCTGCTTCGCTTAATTATTCTGCGCTTTGGCTTATTCAAATGTTATGTAAGTACAATTTTAAGAGCGTTTGTAGATTGCAAGAATCTGACTATCTAACAACCTGAGCTATTTGTCTTGTTTGTAATGTATATAATAATTATGTTATCTTAGACCTTGAATTATGTAAATTGCAATATAGGAGTCAAACCTAACACCTGTTACCAGTAATATGTTTCTATTTTCTTTTCTTTAAAGAAAAAAACACGTACTCCACCCTAGAATTTATTCCTCTGTCGTGGGAGCGTTTACAAACATGAAAATTCAGATACACAATTACCCAGACCGATACAAAGATTTGTCCGTGACACAAAGATTTGTCGTATGTGGGAATCGAACCCGCGATTATTCGACCCAGTGGGCAGAGCGAATGAAGCCCTTAACCACTGCGCCCAATCGTTCGCCAATTGATTAAGTCAAAGCTGTAGCGTTCATTTGGTAAAAGTTACTATCGTCATCATCAACGGAAAAACATCAACTGCAGAAGCCTCCCCGAAGATCCCCACGATGACTGGCGTGTCCTGTACGCATCCAGCTTTTAACAGCGACCTTCACCTTCACGAGGCCGGTCCATTCTGCGGCAAACCTGTCAGCTCCCGTAACAGAGACACGAACAAAATATAAGTTACACTTTAGTACTTTATTCAAAATTCGTTCAGAACATAACTCAACCATAAAAATTTAAACAATCAAATAAAATTTTACATCACGTTTCACTTTTTTGTCGTTCAATAAGTTAAAGGACATTAAATGGCTATTAAATACGGGGATGTTTTATTAATTCAGACATATTCTCAAAATGCGGCGACGACGTTCAAATATTCAACGGAGCTATCTTGTAGTAGTCATCATCATCATCATTTCAGCCTATACTTGTCCACTGCTGAACATAGGCCTCCCCAATCGCTTTTCAGCGTAACCGGTCCGATGCCACCTGCATCCAACGATTTCCTGCGATTTTCACAAGATCGTCGGTCCATCTGGCAGGCGGTCGTCCTACGCTGCGCTTGCCAATACGTGGTCTCCACTCTAGAATCTTTCTGCCCCAACGCCCGTCCGATCTTCGCGCTATGTGGCCAGCCCATTGCCACTTCAGCATGCCAATCCTGAGGGCTATGTCGGTGACCTTGGTTCTTCTACGAATCTCCTCATTCCTGATTCGATCACGTAGAGAAACGCCGAGCATAGCTCTTTCCATAGCTCGCTGAGCAACTTTGAGCTTTTTTATGAGACCTATTGTAAGAGACCACGTCTCTGATCCATATGTCATCACTGGTAATACACATTGACTAAAAACTTTAGTCTTTAGGCACTGAGGTATTTTGGATGAGAAGATGTTGCGCAGTTTCCCGAACGCTGCCCAGCCGAGTTGGATTCGTCGATTGACCTCTCTCTCAAAGTTGGACCTACCTAACCGGACTGCCTGTCCCAGGTAAATGTATTCGTCGACAACTTCAAGAGTAGAGTTCCCAACGGTGAGTGCGGTGGGTACGACATGGACATTAAACATTATTTTTGTTTTGTCCATATTCATTTTAAGACCCACTTGTTGGGATACTCTATTGAGGTCACCGAGCATTCGTCCTAGATCTTCCAGCGACTCCGCCATGACCACAATGTCGTCGGCAAATCGAAGGTGAGTGATGTATTCGCCATTGATGTTGATGCCAAGTCCTTGCCATTCCAAGAGCTTGAAGGCGTCCTCTAAGGTGGCCGTAAACAGTTTCGGAGAAATGACGTCTCCCTGTCTTACTCCTCTTTTTATGGGGATCACCTTCGTGCACTGCCCCTGTACTCGGACTGACATGGTGGCGTTATTATACAAGCACTTCAACACTTCAATGTACCGATAGTCAATGCGGCATCGCTGGAGAGATCTAAGAACCGCCCAAGTCTCGATCGAATCGAAGGCTTTTTCATAGTCCACAAACGCCAAGCATAGTGGCCGATTATACTCCTCGGTCTTCTGTATAATCTGCCGCAGCGTATGTATGTGGTCTATGGTACTGAAGCCTTTCCGGAAACCGGCTTGTTCGGGAGGCTGGAAGTCATCAAACCTGCGTTCGAGACGATTCGTGATGACTCTCGAAAACAACCTATAAACATGGCTCAGCAGTGTGATGGGCCTATAATTCTTTAGTAAAGTGTTATCACCTTTCTTGAAAAATAGTACCACCACACCCCTGTTCCATGCTTCCGGCGTTTTCTCTTCGAGCAAGACGGAATTAAACAGCTTCTGAAGGACTTTAAGTACCGGCGTTCCGCCTGCTTTCAGAAGCTCTGCGGTAATTCCGTCTTCGCCCGGCGCTTTGTTATTTTTGAGTTTTTTGAGAGACCTCCTAATCTCGTACAGGCTGATGTCCGGGATATCTTCAGTGTAGTGTCGGGTTAGCTTGGCTCTTGGGTCTTTTACCAAGTCAACAACAGGTTCAGCTACTGAGGTATACAACTGCCCATAGAACCTCTCTATCTCCCTGAGCACCTCTGACCTATTTGACGTTACGTTTCCGTCCTCCGTCTTCAGTTTCGTCAACTGGCTCTGCCCAATAGACGCGTCTCTTGCGAACACTTTAGAGCCTTTGTTCTGCTCTATGGTCTCCTCAATACGCCTTGCATTGAAGGACCGTAAGTCGTGTCGCAAGGACTTCAATATCTGTCCATTAAGCTGCCTATAGGACTTAGCATCATCGGAGGTTTGGAGCGTCATGGAAAGTCGCTCAGCCATGAGGTTTCGGGTGTAGTCAGATAGTTTTTGAGGCTTATTATTACGGTGGGTCTTAAAATACTTGGACCCGACCGTATGAACAGTCTCTACCAGCCTGTTGTTGATTTCGTCCACTAATGCGCTGCTGTCTAGCAATTCGAAGCGGTTTGACAATTCGAGTTGAAAGTTCTCGGGGTTATGGATATATGCATGAGTAGGTCGGAGCGTAGACTTCATCAGACGCGATCTTTCCATTTTGACATTAATATTTAATGTGCCTCTGACCATTCGGTGATCACTGCCGGTTTTTACCCTATGAATCACGGTATCGTACGGAATCACCCTATCTTGTAGTAGTAGCTTAGCAGAATTCTGTTTAGCTAACCAGGAGTAGTCTGTGTTAACAAGATGTTCCCTTTTAAGGTTTCGTACACCATGGCAAAAACATAATTCTTATAGGAGTTCTCCGAGTGTCCGACGGTTAAGAAGACCTGAAGAACGGATGAAGGTATCAAGTTCAAATTTGTTAAATACAAATTTCAGCTTCTTAATCAATCCTATCACAAGATGGACGGATGGAATGACCATTTAAGCTTACTCATTAAAACTTAAAGGAGACTTGATCTAGATTTATGAAATTCGACAAAAAACAAGCTTTTATAGTACAATTAAAGGGATCTGGCGTGATAATTAAGACAGATAGATGCAATTAAAGGGAAAAATCTGGAAATCTTGACTGTGTAAATATATGAGATATTTTTTTTTCTTCCTCAAAATAGATATAATATTAGCCTATACTGCCCACTGCTGGGCAAAGGCCTTCTCTCACAAATCGAGGTGAGAGAGACTAGGTCATACTCCACCACGCGGACCCAGTGCGGATTGGTGGAGGCAGGTCTGTGGCCACCAACTCGGCTTAACGACTACCACATTAAGTGGTAACCGGGACCAACGGCTTAACGTGCCTTCCGAAGCACGGAGATATAAAATCAAAATAGATGAAAACTTAAAATATCCCCATCTAGTCATCCTGTAGTCTTAAAGTGTGAGGGCTACTTGCACTTGTCCGGTTATTTTTAATGTTGTCTCTGCGAATCATTCCTGCAGTATTAACATGCATATGCAATAAACAACTTCAGTGGCTACGAAGAAAACCCTTGTTACAGCTACATCCCCAAACGAGTTTGAAGAGAAGTGGCGTGTATATCTAAATAATGCCAACGAGTTTTACACTTGTTCGTTTATTTAGTTTTAAAATATATAAACATCATAATAGTTTACTACTTACTTAATTTAAGTTCAAACCTCTGGTGCATCGATCTATTTAATTACTTCTCCTCTACCTATCTTACTCCTCTCTTTCACTACACCTTCACTTTTTACTTCAATTTTCTGCTTGCTGACTGGAAAATCTTCTGGATCTATATGCAAATTGGCCAACACTATGGAAAATCCGTTCAGCAATGTTTACCTCAAGGGTGAATAGCTATGAAGAAGATCTCAAGAAGGCTGCTCACACGGAGTCGTCAACGGTGTATAAAACCTTAGCCAGCCTGTCTTAAGAATTCACCGACTTCAAGTGCCTCATCTGGAAGCCGTTGAGGACAATAAAATCGCAGATAGAGCTTCTTTTGCTAGGATTAGATCGGCACGAGATGGCATCACGCCGAAGAGGTTTCCTTGGAGTTTCTGACGTTTCGGATTGCGATTCCAAAGTGATCTAAATCTTGAAGGACAAGTTGTATGTGGTAATTGTCATCTCTGGCTGATGTTCCTGTGTATCATCCCTTGGGAGTAAACTCTAGCAAGCCTCGACCCATTCAGGTACGATTCCAAAGCCATCCTTTGCGAAGCCAGGTATAGAACAACAAGGCTGCCTTGAAGGGAACCGGGCTAACTCTCTCAGAGTTTCTGACTAAGCCGCATCACGATGTTTTTTATAGACGCCCGTAGAAGATACGGCATAAAGAAGCGTTAGACCTCCGACGGTAAGATCGTCATCCGGCTGCTAGACAAATCGCGGGAAAAAACCGAGTCGGCAGCAGAACTACATTAAGCGCTGGTCCTAATTCCTCCTTCTGGTAATGCTGTGAGCTCCAAACAACAGCCGAGCCACGGGTCTACATCTTATTCGTCTATTCCAGAAAAGAGAACTCAAAGTCTCCGGAGTTTACCATCCCAGTGTATACAATAAAGAATAAAGGATTTTAGGTTAGGCTTTATAATAGGGGGCGAACCTATTGCCATTTTACCGGGCACAATTCCAGACTCCAAACTGCTACTGAGAATATTTCGATCGAATATTTCCCAATTCTGTTCGACCTAGAATACAAACTATGACTAAATAAGGAAGATTATTTCTCATCTCGGAAACAGACATAAAAAACGTTTATGTATATCGTATCTGTCTCTAAAATAGTATTGTTGCGATCTTCTATTCTAATTTAATTGACATTTTACTGCAAGTCTACCCCAATCGAAGAAAACGAAAATTTTTTCGATCAAATATAAATCAGAGAATAGAATAATTACAGAAACTATACGAAAGAAAATATCGGCAGGCCCCTATTTCCCAAGAGGGATTGACAGAGGTATACTGTGTACACACACATTTTGTGGGATGGTAAAATTCCTGGGCCTATTGCCACTGTATGAGGCACAGTCTGAGAATCTGGACTACTATAAAGAATTTTACGGTTGAAAAACCTCAACAAAAA
Organism: Phalera bucephala; assembly: GCA_905147815.2. Classification (NCBI taxonomy): domain Eukaryota; kingdom Metazoa; phylum Arthropoda; class Insecta; order Lepidoptera; family Notodontidae; genus Phalera; species Phalera bucephala. The sequence goes on along the minus strand of LR990615.1, from coordinate 36,503,161 downwards.
ATTTGTCTGGCTTCAGATTTGGCGACCTAACCATACCATACACAGCTAGAACGAAACAGTCTAAAGAATTATACCATTTTATCAACACATAATTTCCGTTTCCAATCGCCGAAGTGTCAACATCAATTTCCAAATAAAGTCGTGATAAAATTAATTCTAAACACCAAACAGTCTAGTCACTACCGTACAGCATTAAAAAGAAGACCTTAAAGTGTTGCAGATATTAGTTGAAGACAAAACTTGCACATTATATCACAGAAAGGAAGAAAGTGTATCAACAACGTTTTGAGGTTAAATCATAGACCATTTTATAAGTGACTTTAATATTCAGACTCATTCATTCTGACAGTCCTGGCAAAATCACTGTGACAGCCTGAGGTGACAGCTAACAACTGACATATACGCTAGTGTTGCAAGTGTTGAGAATAAATTCCACTATTTTCTACCAAATCGTTTCGTTTTAAGCAAACAATAAAAAAATGGAGGCGCCATCCCAACTTATGTTTGACAATATGAAATCAGAAATGCAACAATACAATCTATCTGAATCTCTTACTCGTACAAACATTATAATGTCTAAATTGGATGAAAAATTAATCCCGATTATAGAGGAAAACAAAAGCATGCCCTAGAATCAGAAACGCATGGTTTCATACGTTGCGGTAGTCCATTGCGTTTTCGATTTATTGTAGGCCAACACTAAATTGTAGCCATAGGCAATATTCTAATGAAATGTAGACGATAAAACTTACATTCTGTTGATGTATAAGAGTTAATAGTATGTTTTTGTGATTACGTGATTGAATAACGTAAACATCCGTCAGACACGCGTTCCCGCTATGTGGCGTCTCAAGTGTCGCGCGTGTAAATAAACAAATTTGTCATTCCAATTGATGAATATATCTTATTAGAATTCTTAAAGGAACTTGCTAGTAATAGTTTTGTGTATAAAATGTGTTTGTTTGAGATTCTCAACTGAAAGAGTAACCTTATCTTCGATAAGTCACCTTTGTCTCAATTTAGGTCTAATTACGTAAAATAAACGTTTATTTGTGTCTATTTAAGTCTATAATAGTAAAATAGTATATATTCATTCTATTTTTGCTAAAAATTAAGTCCTTTATATTAAGGCTCCAGCCTGTATGAAGGCCCAAAAGATATTAATTATATTTTGGGTAAAGAAAAGCCTGGCAATCCTTCGATTTCTCTCTTCCTCTTCACAGATGACTGGAAGCCTGGAGACCTGCTGAAATTGTTCTACAAGGATTTTTTTTTAAACGTAGCCCCACACTAGGATTTATTCCTGTATCGTGGGTGCGTTTACAAACATGAAAATTTACAGACACAAATACCCAGACCGGAACAAATAATTGTGGATCACACAAAGATTTGTCCCGTGCGGGAATCGAACCCGCGACTATTAGACACAGTGGGCGGAGCGGATAAAGCTCTTAACCACTGCGCTAAATCATCCGAAATATTTAAAGTGACTTTATAAATACTTTTATAAAGTCACTTTAAATATTTTGCAATACAAAGACGACTCAATTTAAGCGCTTAAACGTAGATTGTTTAATTTACTTTGTAACAGCACACGGGAATTAGTGATTTTGAAATAAAGAAGATTTTTTATGGGCTTATAATAAAAAAATGTTTATCTGTGTTAATATCAGGATCGGCGGAACCGATTGTAAATACACTATCACTGGAAAATGGAGAATTTTTCAGAGATTATTTAAGACTACTTTTAAGCTCCGGAAATGGAGCATTCCTGGGGATAGTCATTTTTATTTCTCCATATTACAGATATACATATTCCGGATTTAAAAGAAATTTATTACGGAGGTATCTCTTTACCTTTAGGAGATTAATGCCCAAAAACCTACCTACTACCTACCTATGTCAAATTACAAAATAAACGCGTGCGAAGCCGCGGGTAACAGCTAGTATATAATAAATATTCTTTTTGTTAATTTTTTTTATATTATGTTTTAATTAATAACTCTTATTTATACATTTTTCATTTGGTAGCGGTACAGCTTGCGTAAAAAAGTTAATGGCAAATAGAAACAAATTGATGTTTACAAACCTCCAGCAAACATCGGCGCTTAGGTTTTCTGGATGGCCGTCTCAATGCTGGTAACGGTAAAATGTGGATTTATCTTTCTCGAACGACTATAAAGTCGTCTGCGGCAGAAGCAATGATATGTTTTAGTAAAGATATAACAGTAGGTCATTGAAGATGGGGCATATGCGTGGAAAGAAAGAATTACGGCGAAAAAAAGTGTCCGAGAATTATACGTTAGTTATATGTCAACAAGTCCAATATCGTACCAATGTTTGGTCGCCCTACTTAGAAAGAGGCGTAGGGCTCTTAGTGAGTATCCTTGTTATCAGGTTTTTTCGCAGAGTACGCAATCCTTTGTATTAAATCCATGGCCTTAACCGAACAACAACAAAATCAAATAAAACCCTGTCAGAATGGAATAAAAAAAAAGTATTGGAAGTAATGAGAAGAGATAAAATACATTAAAAAGAAAATACCAAGTTCGAAAAAGTACAATCAGTCTGCAGAAAATTAAAATGGCAATGAACGGGACACATGTTCAGAGAAAAGAAAGAAAAATGGACCAGAATAATAACTGAATGGTACCCCAGGGAAAGTGAAAGAAGGGAGACAAACAAAACGATGGGAGGACGACTTGAAGAAAGTAGCTGGTTCAAATTGGCTACGGGCAGCAAAAGAAAGAAACAAATGAAAAGCCTTAGAGGAGGCCGTTGTCGAAAGACAAGCTGTAAAGGGAGGAGAACAACCGAATACCGTGAATACAATTTAGTTTAAGTTAATTACTTTTTCACTCTATTTTCAATGAATATTTGACAAATAAGTTAAAAATGTACAGTAATATAGGCTTATTTTATTTTTATTTATTTTTTATCAATACATAATATCAGGGCTGTTATACTAAATATAGTAGTCAATTTTTTTTCTCATACATCCAAATTTAAGAAATCAACTTGTTTCTGAGGTAAAATGGGGTAAGCCTATGGCTATGATCGATTTCCTGATCAAAGTATGGTTAATTTATATTTTGCTATTATATTTTTTTTTCAATCGACTTTAACACATACAAGAAGTAAGGGTGGAGGATTTAACAAGCGCATCTCTTTAAGCTGGATTAAGCAATATGGCGTCAGATGAGAAATAACTTTATTATTAGCAGTCTTGTTACAAGGTTTACGAAGTAAATCACATTTTTAATTGCTTTTTTATTGATTTTTAGGTTTTTTTTTACACGTAGCCCCACACTAGGTTTGATTTCTGTGTCGTGGGTGCGTTTGTGTACAAACATGAAAATTCACACACAAATACCCAGACCGAAACAAATAATTGTGGGTCACAAACAGATTTGTCCCGTGCGGGAATCGAACCCACTACTATTAGACACAATGGGCGGAGCGGATATAGCTCTTGACCACTGCTCTAAATCGTCCGCTAAGGTTTTCATCATTAGCTGATAGATACAATCCCGCGTGGTGGAATATGACCTAAACTTTCTTACCTCCATTTGTGAGAAAGCCTTTGCTTAGCAGTGATATAGACTGATTTGTATTATTAGATATGGTTTGCACCAAAACGTCGAAATCACTCTCATTTAAAATACGCCTTGAAATAACCTAGTTGTTGCCCGCGATGCTTCCCTTCATCCGCAATCCAAATTGAAATTAATGATATTATCATATCATTTTTGAATTTGTAATGAGTAATTTAAATATGAATTACGACATCTCTCACGTTAGCGGTATCGATTTTCTGTATAATACTATTTCACTCGTTTTACCCCTTTTATAACGGCCCCGCAATGATCCTATAGGACCGTTATATTGGAGGGAGAGAGTATTATATGTTCCCCGTGGCGAGCAGTGAGTGCAAAGTTACTCGGCACTGCGCTGGTTCCACTCGCCCAGCGCTTCTGCGTTCAGCGCCTCGTGGTAAGATACGAAGATCTGAATGTTATTTCGTTGTGTCTTGACTCGCCGTGTCGTGCCGCGTCACCGGAGAATGCCGTCGAGAGGAGCGGGGAACAAATAAAACGCGTCTTCAGGTGTGAAAGAGCTTTGGGTCGGTTGCTACTGTTGCTATGTCTTATCTTCCTATTTTCTATCCTTTTATTTCTTTTATTTTTCTTCCTTTTCTTCAGCCAGGAACTGATGACGATTAAACGACGATTCAATGATTATTCAACTTGCTAGTACTATGTATGTTTGAGTGATATACGCTGATGGCCGCGAGGCCTTTACAGCTTCACCGGACTAAAGGGCGACCGTGCATCACTACGCTCGAGCCAGAGGAGCAACTAGCTCAAGGGCGCCTCAAGGAGGAATGGCCTCGGCTTGGGCAGTTGCTATGTGGGGAGGGCGTATACTAAGTGTCTCGCCGTGGTGCTTGGCACCTGTAGGCGGGCAAGGGGTTCTACGACATAGCCGGCGAGGTCAGTGTATGATTCTGTGTGGTGTCTGTAAACGAAACCGGAAGAAGTGATGTAAGCGCATCGGGTGGGTCGGTAAGAATATGTCGTGGGCGGCGGTAGCGGTAGGAGTTAGGTTAATAGTCGGCGGCGGCTATGATTAGCGGATTGGTGTGGTTAGATGCGTTCGTGAAATATCAAGTTGTCGCCTTTTTAATATAGGGCGAATAGGTTCGAGACCAAGATCGTTTGGAGTCTATCGATATGAGAGTGGGCTGCGTGCCCGAACACCTGACACGCGTACGTCATGATGGGTCGTACACAAGTTTTGTAAAGTGTCACCTTATTTCTGAGAGACATTTTACTCTGCTTGCAGATTAAGGGATAAAGACGGACCAGCACAAATGCTGCTCGGTGAAGGACTCACTTGATGTGCGGTCCGAAGAACATGGTATTGCTTAGGGTGACCCCTAGATATTTGACCCCTTTGACCCAGGGAATAGGTCGGTCGAACATGGTCACTTAACCGAGTTTCCTTCTGGGGTGGCGCAGGGAGGGGCGTGGGATGGCACCTCTGGAGAAGAGCACCGCAGCGCTCTTGTCCGGGTTCACCTCAATACGCCACTTTCTGAACCAATCCTCTAGGGTATTGGCAACGGCCTGAAGTATTTTCGTGATGAAGGCCTTGTTTCTGTGGGAAAAATAGAGAGCGGTAACATTCGCGAATAGGGCTAGGTTGACATTACTCGAACGAGGAATATTGTTCGTGTAAAGGTTGAACAGAAGAAGAGAGAGCCCTGTGGGACTCCAGCTTGGGTGGAGTGGGGAGTAAATCATTTCGACGCAATATCGGAAGGCGCGATTCAACAAAAAGTCTCGTAAGATGAGCACGAGTCTGTTTGGCACACCCATTTGGTAGAGCTTGTAGATCAAGCCGTTGTGCCGGACCTTGTCAAATGCCTTCGCGACATCGAAGAAGAGGGCGCCCGTGTCGACGGGTTTGGGTCTGTTGAGACCGGTGTGCTCCGTGCTCCGTGATGCGGTGCACTTGGTGGACGCAAGAGTGTTTGGCTCGAAAGCCGAACTGCTCGTTGATAAGGATACCCCTGGATATTACAAAGTCTTTGGGCCGCGCCAGAAGTAGGCGCTCATAGACCTTAGCCAGGGCATTGAGGAGACTGATAGGGCGGTAGCTCGTGGGGTAATCACGAGGTTTGCCGGGTTTGGGAATGCCTATGATGTCGGCTTCCTTCCACTTAGTGGGGAAGGTGCAGTTCGTCACGGCGGCATACAGGATAATAATAATAATAATAATATAACCATGGCAACCGCTGTCAACGACACGTCGTTTTGTGTAAATAAAAATTTTTTTTGCGAAGAAATATAGAAATTATCCGTTTAGACATTAAAAAAACAACAAAAAACAACACAGTTCAAGAGCAAAATTTTACAATGCGAACGTGGGTTCGCAAAATGTGGTATTGGAAGAAAATACATATAACATCTGTAAATGGCCGAGCCCAGCCGAAGAAACCCCGTGCGGCTGTGTTGGCAGCGGGATGCCCGGTCACCTAGCGCACGCCCAACACCTTTGCCCGGCTCGCCCGCCTCGCCCCAGCCTTCGGAGGAGGAAGATTTTTTCACACCGCCGACATCTGGGGCCTCTAGCGACGATGCCGGGATATCGGCGACTCCACCTACATTAACATCTGCGAGGAGAGGACGCCCACCGCTGCCGGCACGCCTGGGACCAGCGGGACATTGTGCTCCGCCCACGGCCCCTGCTACCGGTGGTGTAGTGCGCCGCATGAGATGGACTCCGGAATTAAATCTGAGTGTCATGCGGGCCTACTATGGTGCTACAGAGGGAGGAACCATCCTCACCGCTTACCGTCCGAAATTGTTGTCTCTGTTTCAGGGGCTTCACCCGACTGTCGCCGTTACTGCGCAACGACTATCGGATCAAGTACGTGCCATCCAGCGGTGCAAGTTGTTGGATGACACAGTGCTTGAGCGACTGCGCCGCGAAGCACTTCCTGCTCGTACTGACTTCAACGTGCGAAGTGTTGAAGAACCTATCTCTTTAAATAACTTCGCACGATCGGAGGAGGTAAATAGCGAGCAGGTAAGTGTTAGTGACCAGCTACAGGAGCAGGTGAGGAGAGCTCTGGAGGATGCATTTGCGGAGTATCGGTCTGCACCGATTTCCCTAAGACCATGCCTACCCCGTTTGCCCATGCATAGACGTAACATTTCGCTTGTGAGTGCCCTAGACAATGTTTTAAAGCCACACTGGGAGACCAGTGTGGACTTATGTGATACCCATTCTATTTTGTACTGTGGAGCGGTGGCGGTGTGTCGGGTGGTAGGTGTAAGATTTCCTAATCTACATCGAGCCACCCAACCCACAAATACTAAACCATTCTGGCAGTGCAGAATAGAGCGGCGTATAAATCTTGGTAAGCGTAAGGTAGGACGGCCCCCAGCTAGATGGACCGACGACCTCAAAAAGGTCGCTGGGACAGACTGGATGCGGAAGGCGGAGGACCGTGTGCAATGGCGCGTGTTAGGAGAGGCCTATGTCCAGCAGTGGACTGCGATAGGCTGATTGATTGATAAATATGGCTAGGACACTCATAGCGAAATTGTTGTGCTTCCAGGCTGGAAACAACCGCCCGAGAGTTATGCGTTTCGTGGCCCAAGCCTTTGCAGGCACAGGAGTGGCTCCTGTGGACTATGTGGCAGGGGTCGCGGAACGCATAGACTACTGGAAGCAAAAAGTTTATGCATGGGCGAAGAGGATTCGCAGGTATAAGGCGAGAGCAGATAGATACCACGTGAATCGCACCTTCCAGACGAATCAAAGGAGTGTATACCAGGCTTGGGAGCGCCCCCAAGAGAGAGTGACTGACGTGCACTTGCCAAATGCGGCCGTCATGGCCGAGTTTTGGCGTAAAATTTGGTCAGTGCCCGTCACTCACTCCGAGGGCGAATGGTTTGATGTTGTTGGACGATCCTGTGGGCCCATTCAGGAAATGGAGCCCGTAGTCATAAGCCGTGAAGATCTGGCCTGTGCGGTTCGTGCGGCGCCGAACTGGAAAAGTCCGGGGCCGGATGGACTGCACGCATTCTGGCTAAAGAGGCTCCAGGGCTCACATTCTCGTCTAGCGACTCAATTCCAAGAAGCTCTTCAATTGGGATCGCTCCCTAGCTTTATGACATCGGGTGTCACTCACTTGATTTACAAATCTGGCAGCACTTCGGAACCTAAAAATTATAGACCGATTACATGTCTACCTACGGTCTATAAACTCCTTACATCCATTCTGAGAATAAAAATCAATAATCACCTTATGGCACAGCATATTCTATCGCCTACTCAGAATGGTTGTAAGGGGGGGTCCCGGGGTACAAAGGATTTGCTCCTCATTGATATGGCCATTTGCCAACAGGTGCGACGATCCAGAAAGAATGTCTCCATGGCCTGGATTGACTATAAGAAGGCCTATGATTCGGTGCCTCATTCATGGCTGGGGAGGGTGCTAGAGCTGTACAGAGTACACCCGGCGCTATGCTCTTTCCTCGGTTCGTGTATGGGGCAGTGGACCACAGTTCTTCGTCACCCAGGCTGTGGAGGCCTTTCTGGTTCGTCGGACTTGATAAAGATAAGCAGGGGTATCTTTCAGGGCGACAGTTTGAGTCCGTTGTGGTTCTGCTTAGCTTTGAATCCATTAAGTGCTATACTTAAGGATTCAAAGCTAGGTTACCATTTGCGGAGGGAGAGTGAGCCTATATCTCATCTACTGTACATGGATGACCTCAAGTTGTACGCTTCGAAGAAAACAGACCTGATGGAGTTGCTCAAAATAACCGGCAATTTTAGCAACGACATCGGAATGGAGTTTGGAGTAGACAAGTGTGCGGTCATCCATGTACAAAGAGGAAGAGTTGAAGATTCTTTTAATCTACAGCTCTCTGAAGATATATCCCTCAGGTCTCTCTCTGAAATGGATTCTTACAAGTATCTTGGTATGTCACAAGCCTTAAGTATAGCTGAACAGGATATGAAACAATCATTGAAAGATCGGTTCTTTGCCCGCCTGATAAAAGTGTTAAAAAGCCTTCTATCAGGTGGAAATAAGGTCCGAGCTTTCAATGGTTGGGTCATGCCTGTTCTTACATACTCTTTTGGCATACTAAGGTGGACTCAGTCTGAACTGGATGCCCTGGATAGAAAGGTCCGTCGATTGTTGACAGCGTATCGTATGCATCACCCGCGGTCATCTGTTATGAGGTTGTACATCCCGCGGAAGTGCGGTGGTCGTGGGTTTTTAAACGCTAAGACTCTACACAACCGCGAGGTGTGCAATCTCAGACAGTACTTTTTGAGTGTATCCGTGGTGATGTATCGAGATGTTGCCGCAATCGATAGAGGCCTAACTCCGCTTTCCTTGGCAAATGAGAACTGGCGAAGGCCCCAGGTATTAAGTATTTCGGACCGCACAGCCATATGGAAGGGCAAGGAGCTACACGGACGGTTCTATCGGGCTCTTACAGGGCCTGATGTGGACCAGCTCGCTTCCGTGAACTGGCTACGCTTCAGCAACCTTTTTTGGGAAACTGAAGGGTTTGTCTTTGCAATTATGGACGAAGTTATCATGACGAACAACTACCGGAAGCACATCCTAAAGGACGGCACGGTTGACATTTGTCGGGCATGCCACCGTCCCGGTGAGTCTATTAGACATGTAGTTTCCGGTTGTTCTCGTCTTGCTAACGGAGAGTACTTGCACAGACACAACCAAGTGGCTAGAATTATCCATCAGCAACTTGCTCTTAAATATGGCCTTGTGGACTCTGAAGTACCGTACTACCAGTACCAACCTCTTCCAGTTCTCGAAAGTGGTCATATCACGCTCTACTGGGATCGATCTATTATCACGGACAGGACTATTGTAGCCAATAAACCTGATATCGTGATAATAGATCGATCGATGCGTCGTGTAATGCTAGTTGATGTCACCATTCCGCATGATGAGAACCTTGTGAAGGCCGAAAAAGAAAAATTATCTAAATATTTGGACCTGGCCCATGAGGTTACCGCCATGTGGAATGTTGATTCAACTATCATTATTCCGATGGTCGTTTCAGTCAACGGCCTTATAGCGAAGAGCTTCGATAAACACCTTGAGAAGCTCTCGCTAGGCAGTTGGGTGAAGGGCCTGATACAGAAGGCAGTAATGTTGGACACGGCACGTATTGTGAGGAGGTTCCTCTCTTTGGAGCCCTGACCACCGGTAGCTTGGGTCGTAGACCTTGCTGTCGGTGGAGCACATTTTTTTTTTTTATACAATTTATATAAGAATATTTGTATTTTATATTTTTATATATATTTTATAAGAAATTATACTTAATAAATATATACATAATAATATCATTTTATTTCTCGCCACAATATAACATTACATGGGAAGATTGCCATATTACAATGCAGTTTTTGTTGTGGGAGACTGGTGCCTAAACTAGGTAATAATTTCAGGTCACCAGTGCACCTTCCCCATATGAGCTAATTTCGGCTCTCTCATAATCTGAATAACATTTCGTGTTAGTCGAAAGTGGTGGTGTCAAGATTAGAGCTGGTAGTGTGAGTGTGTGTGTGAGTGAGTGAGTGTGTGTACATGGGTGTGTGTGTGAGAGAGAGAGAGTGTGTGTGTGTGTGTGTGTGTGTGTGTGTGTGTGTGTGTGTGTGTGTGTGTGTGTGTGTGTGGGTGTGTGTGTGCGTGCGTACGTGCGGGTGAGTGTTGGTATATGGGTGTCAAGTTAGCTAGTGTGTGCTGCCAGAGGGTAAGTTAACACTCATTCCTATTTGGGTATAGACAGTAGCGCCTCAGTGCTCTCGTAGTCAAGGGACATAAGCCATTCCGAAAGCCTTTTTTTGCATAAAAAGTTATTAATCGAATAAATTGAAAGCTTCTTGTCGATATTATTGTAAAGATAACCTCCAAGAAAGCAGTAAAAGCGATTTATAAATTCAGAAGAATAGTTGCTTTGCCTACGGTCAACAGGGTTAAAACACCTCTTATCTCTGTGGGCTGGCGGCCTATACACCAAGTGCGCGTGTTGTCTTTTAATGATGTGAAGGATGAAGAGCTGACGAACTGTGAGGACCCCGCATTCCTTGTAAAGTGTGGAAGTAGGATAACGGAAAGGCCGAGAATAAGACACTTTTAGCAGTGCCCGCTGAGCACGTTCCAAATGAATAAGTGCTGATTTTGAAGCACCTCCCCAGGACGTTATGCAATATGTAAAGAGAGACTGACACAGAGCGTAATATACCGTCTTTCTTAGGCTATCGTCCGCCACATGTCTCAGGGTCTTAAATATGAAAATTAACTTACGTAACTTCGATGTAAGTGCTTCAATGTGTGGAAGAAAACCTAGGAAGGGGTCAAGAAGAATACCAAGATATTTTATGGAGGTGGCTCTCTGCAGGTGAGTACACAGACATCCCGTTTCATGCGGAGGTGGACACGTGTGGGCTATAATTGAATGGGATGAGTGTGGATATGAGGAGTTCTTAATCATAAAAGGCATGAGGTTGGTTTTGTTCGCATTTAACGTAAGAGAATTATTACGTAGCCATTCAGAGACGATGTCTAAGCCCTTTTGAGCGCACTTGTATACCTCAGGCCAGGTTTTCGAGGAGAACAGGAGTGCGGAATCGTCTGCGAAAGTAAAAATATTTCCTTTGTGAAGGCTGAGCGCACACAGATCGTTAATATAAACTTAGAACAGAGTCGGAGCAATGATGCTGCCCTGCGGGACCCCAAACGTGATAGATTGTTCAGTGCTAACGTGTGTATTTATGTTAACGCTCTGTGTGCGATCACTAAGGTAGCTTTCAAGGAGTTTTAGCTGGGTTCCTCTTATTCCAATTTTTTCCAACTTGTCTACAAGGATGGGGACAGAGACCGTGTCGAACGCTTTTGCGAGGTCCAAAAAGATACCCAAGACTTTGTCACCACTATCCAATTTTCTCGCGATTAAGTTCGTCAGATCGTGGACTGCATCATTAGTTGACGTTCCTGGGCAAAACCCATATTGTTTCGGAGAGATGATGTGATTTTTCTGTAGGTAGCTCAATAGACGAGCGTTAATGATTCGCTCAAGAATTTTGGATAAAGAGGGCAGGATTGCAATTGGCCTGTAGTTACTCACTCGGTCTCTGTCTCCTGCCTTGTAGACTGGGTGAATTAAAGCTTTTTTGAAGGTGTTGGGGAATATACCCGATGCGATAAATAGGTTGCAGATATACGTCAGGGGGGGAACGATAATGTTTTTATTTTTCTTTATTAACTCTGCTGGAATATCATCCCAACCAACCGCACAGTCACCGCGCAGAGACTCCACAGGCCTGTTCACCTCTACCTCATCGGTTTGAAGCATTGTGATCGAGTGACTTGGGCCGTTCGATGATTTGATTGGTTTAACACGCATACCTTGTAATCCGCTCACGAGCTTTTTGCCAATGTTGGCGAAGTAGTCGTTGATAACCTCGACTGAACGATCAGGCGAGGATGAAAGGGAAAGAAGACGCGACGGGTTATCTTTGGAGGTGGACCGACGTGTGATTTTATTTATTGCCTTCCACAACCTCTTGTTACATTTGCCAGCGTTATTAATTTCAGATTTGTCATGTGTTCTTTTCAGTGTCTTCAGAATTTCATTGCAGTGATTCCTGTAGCGCGTATAGGTCAGATGGAGAGCTTTATCGTTAGGGGATTTCTTTGTTTTTTGGTGTAGTCTGTCCTTATGTCTTATACACCTGAGAAGTCCTGGAGTTATCCAGGGTTTGATGATTTTTTTGCGATTTGTAAGGTTGATTACTTTGGTATTTGCCTTTACTATCTGTTTGATTGAGTTGACGAGGAAATCAGCAGCTTTATTGGGGTCTTGTGTGTCGTAAATCGGATCAAAACTGAAATTTTTCAAGTCATTTTTGATTTGTTCATAGTTAATCCTATTCATTGTGTTATTGGGTTTTAGCTTAGGTGTATTATTGGATAAAATAAGCATTACGGTATCGTGGTCCGTAATTGCAGAGTGCGCTACAAGGGCCTCCGCCGGCAGTGCGGTTTTAAGAATTATGTGATCAAGGCAGTTGTCTAGACGGGTAGGAAGAGTATGAGCAGGAAGTAGACCATGAGTAGCCAGCAGTGTCAAATAAGTATTTTTGTTTGGGTCCGTAGAGTTTTCTCCTATATTAATGTTAATGTCACCTATAATTAGTGAGTGACTTTGACACCGTCAATATACGCCGATGCCACAGAATGGGGCGGCCCTCACAAAATAGTAGGCCAATCCTTGTAAAATTCGTGGATGTCGCTGTTCGCAGTAGAGTGTGGTTCGCCAAGACAAAACTGAAAGGCTCGGGGTGACAGTCTCCGAGTTTCTCACTAAGACGCGGCATAACTTGTTTCTCGCTGCGAGGGCGAAATTTGGCGTAACGAAGAGTTTGTCAAAAGATGGAGAAGTGTATGTCCTTAATTCTGATGGGGCACACGCCCGTGTGCGGTCTATAGCAGATATAAGCGCTATCACACAAGACCCTGTTAAACCGGCTGCTGTTAAGACCGGCACAGTACCGAAGTCCAAACGGGTGAAAAAGTGATTTTTGTTTTTTGTGCGTGTGTGTGTGAACAGCAGTGTCATTCGCAAGACAATTTTCTTTAATATAACATTTCCTGTTCCTCTTTTTATTGATATGGTTGTTTTAAACGCCCACATTTTGTTACACATTTTACTTTTTATCCGTCACTGTGTTGTTTATGTTTAAAAAACTTTCTAAACGTCAATAATGCCAAGATTGTCAATGTCAGCGGCGTTCCGTTTTGTTAAATTATTAATGCGTTCCGTTTTCACGCAGTATCTCGGAATTAACTTCTTGCAAAATGCAATTGCATCACAGTTGATTATTTTCTTTTTTGTTTTTATTTCCATTTTATCATCCATATTTATTTGGTTTTTTTTTTAATCCTAAAACTTAATTTTTTTTTCTTATTTATAGAAAATGTTTTTGCATTGTTAATTTAGCTGTAATTTCATTTTATTTCTTTAAGCTTATTTTTTTTTGTTATAACACGTTCGGCAGGTGGACGAATTTATATACGTATAGTTGAAATTAGCTGTAGTATATAGTATCCTATTTATATTTACTTATTTCTTTTTGTCATACAGAGTCATTTTATATAATTATTTAGTAAACACGATATATATTTTAAATACTATATATACATTACATAGCTATTTAAATAGTAATTTATTATTATTAGTGTATATGCAACATTATGTCTGATCATAACAGTTGCAGCGATTCGGAATCGTTTTTTCTGTGGAAAGTGGCGATGAAAGTTTTGTTAGTGTCCCATCTCTTGCTGACACTCTCACATCGACGTTCTCTGATGTCATTAGAAACTTTAATGTCGTTTATATTAATGCTCAGAGTATTCCGGCTCATTATTCCGATATGCTGGCCAGCTTTGACTGTAAAAATATCCACGCTATACTCGTTTCTGAATCTTGGCTGTTCCACAGGGTGGCGTTCTCTCTCCTTTACTCTTCGCTGTTTTTATTAACTCTATTCCCAACCAACTACAATCTTCATACCACCTTTATGCTGACGATCTGCAAATCTACACTCAAGCTCCGTTAGTCAGGTTGCCGGAAGCTGTTAACACTATTAATGATGATCTATCCATAATAAGTACTTGGAGTAAGGAATTTGGTCTCAAAGTCAACCCAACTAAGACACAGGTTATTATTATTGGTAGCTCTAGAATGACTTCCCGGATTGATTGGTCACAATTACCCCAAATTAAGTTTGACGATATTACCATACCAATAAGCAAAATTGTTAAAAATTTGGGGGTTTATATTGACCGAAAGCTCACTTGGGGCCCGCAACTTCAAGAAGTTAGTCGCAAAGTTTTTGCTTCTGCAGGGTCCTTGAGAAGACTGCGCAATTTTCTCCCTACTGCCACTAAAATTGCTCTCGCACATTCCCTTCTACTCCCTATAATCGATTATGCAGACGCCAGCTATCTTGATCTCACAGAGAACCAATATAACAAGCTTGAGCGACTTCAAAATTTTTGCATTAGATTCATATTTGACCTTCGCAAATATGATCACATTTCTGAATTTCGTTTAAGACTCAAGTGGTTACCAATTTGCCTTCACCGGAATGCTCACATATTATCTCTTCTTTATAATATCTTATTTAATCCAACATCTCCCACTTACCTCAAAGAACGATTTGAATTCCTTCACGACACACATTCAAGGTTTCTAAGGTCATTGGAGAACCTAAGGCTGAAAACACCAATGCATTCTACCAACTACTTCGATAAATCCTTTTCTAATTAAGCCTATCGCTTGTGGAATGCATTGCCTGTAACAGTCCGTCGTGCACAGTCGTTGTCGTCCTTTAAAAATATGGTTCACCACCACTTTCTTCATTTATAAATTTTTCATTGCACACTCTCTGTATTGTGTGTAAGATATATTTATATATTTGCATAGTATTATATGTGTATATATGTATGTATATAATGTTGTATTATAACTATGATATGTATGTAAGTAAAATGATGACAGTATGTATTATTATTACAGTACATATCCAAAACCCCGAGAACTTTCAACTCGAATTGTCAAACCGCTTCGAATTGCTAGACAGCAGCGCATCAGTGGACGAAATCAACAATAGGTTGGTAGAGACTGTCCATACGGTCGGGTCCAAGCATTTTAAGCCCCACCGTAAAAATAGACCTCAAAAGCTATCTGACTACACCCGAAACCTTATGGCTGAGCGACGTACCATGACACTCCAAACCTCCGATGATGCTAAGTCCTATAGGCAGCTCAATGGACAGATATTGAAGTCCTTGCGACACGATTTACGGTCCTTCAATACAAGACGTATTGAGGAGACCATAGAGCAGAACAAGGGCTCCAAAGTGTTTGCAAGAGACGCGTCTATTGGGCAAAGCCAGTGGACGAAGCTGAAGACGGAGGACGGAAACGTAACGTCAAATAGGTCAGAGGTGCTCAGGGAGATAGAGAGGTTCTATGGGCAGTTGTATACCTCAGTAGCTGAACCTGTTGTTGACTTGGTAAAAGACCCAAGAGCCAAGCTAACCCGACACTACACTGAAGATATCCCGGACATCAGCCTGTACGAGATTAGGATGGCTCTCAAACACCTTAAAAACAACAAAGCGCCGGGTGAAGACGGAATTACCGCAGAGCTTCTGAAAGCGGGCGGATCGCCGGTACTTAAAGTCCTTCAGAGGCTGTTTAATTCCGTCTTGCTCGAAGGAAAAACGCCGGAAGCGTGGAACAGGGGTGTGGTGGTACTCTTTTTCAAGAAAGGTGATAACACTTTACTGAAGAATTATAGGCCCATCACACTGCTGAGCCATGTTTATAAGTTGTTTTCGAGAGTCATCACGAATCGTCTCGAACGCAGGCTTGATGACTTCCAGCCTCCCGAACAAGCCGGTTTCCGGAAAGGCTTTAGTACCATAGACCACATACATACGCTGCGGCAGATTATACAGAAGACCGAGGAGTATAATCGGCCACTATGCTTGGCGTTTGTGGACTATGAGAAAGCCTTCGATTCGATCGAGACTTGGGCGGTTCTTAGATCTCTCCAGCGATGCCGCATTGACTATCGGTACATTGAAGTGTTGAAGTGCTTGTATAATAACGCCACCATGTCAGTCCGAGTACAGGGGCATTGCACGAAGGCGATCCCCATAAAAAGAGGAGTAAGGCAGGGAGACGTCATTTCTCCGAAACTGTTTACGGCCACCTTAGAGGACGCCTTCAAGCTCTTGGAATGGCAAGGACTTGGCATCAACATCAATGGCGAATACATCACTCACCTTCGATTTGCCGACGACATTGTGGTCGTGGCGGAGTCGCTGGAAGATCTAGGACGAATGCTCGGTGACCTCAACAGAGTATCTCAACAAGTGGGTCTTAAAATGAACATGGACAAAACGAAAATAATGTGTAACGTCCATGTCGTACCCACCGCACTCACCGTTGGGAACTCTACTCTTGAAGTTGTCGACGAATACATTTACCTGGGACAGGTAGTCCGGTTAGGTAGGTCCAACTTTGAGAGAGAGGTCAATCGACGAATCCAACTCGGCTGGGCAGCGTTCGGGAAACTGCGCAACATCTTCTCATCCAAAATACCTCAGTGCCTTAAGACTAAAGTTTTTAGTCAATGTGTGTTACCAGTGATGATATATGGATCAGAGACGTGGTCTCTTACAATGGGTCTCATAAAAAAGCTCAGAGTTGCTCAGCGAGCTATGGAGAGAGCTATGCTCGGCGTTTCTCTACGCGATCGAATCAGGAATGAGGAGATTCGTAGAAGAACGAAGGTCACCGACATAGCCGTTAAGATTAGCAAGCTGAAGTGGCAATGGGCGGGCCACATAGCGCGTAGATCGGACGGGCGTTGGGGCAGAAAGATTCTAGAGTGGAGACCACGTATTGGCAAGCGCAGCGTGGGACGACCGCCTGTCAGATGGACCGACGATCTTGTGAAAATCGCAGGAAGTCGTTGGATGCAGGTGGCATCGGACCGGTTACGCTGGAAAGCGATTGGGGAGGCCTATGTTCAGCAGTGGACAAGTATAGGCTGAGATGATGATGATGATGATGATGTATTATTGAGGTTTATAGTGTACGCCACCATAACTGCCCTATTCCGTATGTTGCTTCTTCCAATACATTGGTTGTCTGGAAGAAATTGCTTTTAGCGATAAGACTGCCAATTGTACCTATTTTTTTTTCTTGTATGAAATTATTGTTAATATCACTGGTGTACAATAAAGAGTACTCTATCTATCTATCTATATATCTATCTATCTATCTGTAATTATTATATTTTTGGTATTGGTAATTCCACAGAGAGTGCTACCCAGAGAGTCTAGGAAGTTGGTTAGATCTTTTGCAGCTGGAGAGCGGTAAATGGCCAGAATAACAGTATTATTGTTAATTTTTATTTGCAGACAATTGGAATCTTCCAACAGGGGTTTCTTCACGGCAGCAATCAGATTGTTTTGATATAAACCACAGTCCCTTCGTTTTGATTTCTATTGTTTGTGGTGGAGTGGCAATCGTAGCCGTCAAGTGAAGGAATACTGTTAGAACCAACAAGCCAGGAGGATGGCTACTAAGAGGCAGATGAGTTGGGCGGGCAAGCATTTCAGTACGCGATTTGAGATGCCGTCAGAGCCAGGGCCTTTTTTGTTTTAAGACCCTTAACGAGATCTTCGACTTCGCTCGACTTCCCTGTCGACCATGTCGACATGGTTTGGGTCAACGGGCAGAGAGCTGGGTGTGCACTGGCTGTTAAGGGTGTCAGCGAGAAGCTCGGCCTTTTCGTCGTCATCGAAGGCTGGGGTTCGGAAGTCAGATTTAAGGCTACGCGCCAGCTTCCATTAAGCCAGGTGCGATGGCGTAAGGCCCTCTAAGAAGTCACCCCAATGATCTTCCCGGACCTCCGCGACACGACGCTTTACATCAAGTTGTGAGGCGCGCATTCGGGTCCGATTGGTTTCGGTGGGGTAGGAGTCGTACGCTCGGATTGAGGCATTCTTTGATCGAATGAGATCCCTGACGTCGTCTGGCAGTCTAAAACGGTTGAGATCTTCCACTTCGACTTGCTTGAGGGGATGGGATGGAGTCCGAGCTGAGGAGGAGGGAGGGGGGGGGGGGGGGGTCGGCATCCGCCAAGGTTGTGCTCAGCGCATGCCAATCCGCCACCGTCTTTTTGGGTTGCTGAGGGGTGGATGGAGGACCGCGTCTCATGACTACAGGTATGTGGTCAGAGTCCAGCTCATGGACTACCTCCAAGGAGTGCAGCCGTAAGGTTACACCCTTCAGAAGCACCATGTCCAGGACGTCGGGTCGGTGGTTGAGATTGTCAGGTGTGTCAACCTACCCACTATGGGTAGGGTGCATAGGCGCCACGACGTCAAAGTCGAGTAGGTTGACCAGGGCGTCAAGGCTCCTACCGTTAGCCGAAGTGGTAAGGCCATTCCAGGCCACGTGCTTGCTGTTGAAGTCACACGCCAGAATGACGGTGATTTCCAGGTTAAGGAGTGCTTTGAAGACACTCCTGAGGACAAGCTTGGTGGGAGAAAGGTAAATTAGGGCGATCACGATGGGTTGGTGCCCAGCTTCGATGTTGGTGAGCGCAGGGGGATCGAGAGGAATGCAGTGCAGGGATCTTCTGTAGTAAATGAGAGTACCGCCTCCACGAGAGACGATTCTGTCATTACGGACGAGGGTGTAGTTTGTGATCTTAGGGTCACGTTGTGCGGGCTTGAGGAAGGTTTCCTGCCCTAGGAGGATGTCTAGTTGATGATTTCGGAGGTAAGCAGCAACTTGATCATATTGGAAGCGGAGGCCATCGGCGTTAAAGAACGCCAGGGATAGGTTATGAAGTTTGAGACGGGAAGGTCCTAAATCCATTACGAGGTGCGAGGAGGTTGTGCTCTGAGGGAGGCCAGGGCGTCATAGGCGTTCATGTATTCCATGGTTAAGAATACTTGTTCCTCCATGTTGGAGGCGGCGCGGAGTTTATGCGCTAATTCCCGGATTCTGAAGACGATCGACGGGTTTATCGCGCCACATATATTGTTAACCAGGGTAAGGTCCTGGCTAGTATTGGTTGTCGGAGGAAGCGTAGACACCGGCGGGATCACGCGGTGTAAGGGAGAGGCTTAACCCTTGCGTTTGTACCAAGTGTCGGTCTAAGCGGGGGGAAGACGTCAGGGTTTGGGCGCGGGAGCGCGGGGAGCTGAGGTCATAATTCGCGGTGTGCCCCTTGGCGTCACAGAGGACGCAGCCGGGGGGGTTCGGTAGCCGTCTCCTTTGAACGGGAGCATTGGGATGTTGCGTGGTCCCCGATGCATTTAACGCATCGAGGGTGCGCGTGACAATTACGGGCAGAATGCCCGTGAAGTTGGCAGTTGTGGCACTGCCCGGGCGTACCACGTTTGTTAGGGGCCTCTAGGGGGCTCTAGCCAAATATGTGGCATACGGCCTTAAGGTTGAATACCTTACGGCCGGACTCGGTGCGGTCGAGGACGACCAGCACCATGACGTAGGCCTTTTTAGTGCGGCCTCTGACCATCCTGTGCACCTTGTGCACAGGTCTAGTTCCTTGGGGAGACCGCGAATGACCACCCTGAGTTCGCGTTCTTCCTCAAGGGTGTATGTATGGTAGGCTATGTTCTGGGAGCGGAGGAAGAGGGATAACCGGCGGTGGTCGTCCGAGGACGCCACCTTCACGGCATGCCATGAGCAGTGGATCGCGCATGCGTGTTATTAATTTGGCGATTGTAAATCGCCTTTGAGATTCGCTCCCAGACGCTCTTGTCTTGGATGTCAAGCGGCGGAGGAGTGATGGTCGGGCGTGCGCAGAAGACGCGAGGTACGCGGGAGAAGGGTGACGCGTGAGCAGGCGACACGTCGGGCGAAGAGGGGGAATATGCCGCTTTGAATTGCCGGATGATGTCCGGGCACTTCAAGGCGATATAATTGACGAATTCTCGTAGGAATTTGGCGGCGTAATCGTTTGCCATTTCCTGGGAGGAAGTGGAGAAAAAGTCCTAATCCCCAGAACAGAATTGTCCCAGGGGTGAATAGTGCCTAGGTCCCCTACCGGTCGGCGGGGAGGGGGTGTACTACTGGGGAGCCTAGGTGTGTCCTTTCGCCTTGTGGGCGAAAGGGTGGGTACCTAACACTAACTGCTCCGGGTCGAAGAGAATCGCCGCACGGAGAATAGGATAGCGGGATGGGTAAGGGTAAGTCCTGGTGAAAGAATGAGCCCTGACTAGAAAAGCCCCCAAGGCCAGAGCTCAAGCCCTTCCGAGTTAGCTGCCCTCTAAAGGAGAGAGGCGAGCGCTCGAGTCCCGCTCAAGACTGGCTTATTTGGCACTGTTACGTATCCACCAGCCTTACCACGAGTAAAAAAAGTCGTGGTTTTTCAAAAATAACTACGACTAATATCGTATGCTAGGAGAAGGTAAAGGCACAACGGCACGTCGAACCTAAGTGTACACGGAGCGTACACAGCTGACAGCATCGCAGGTAGCGACACGGAGAGCAGCGATGCGTCCGCACGCAGCGAGCGGCACAGTCTGAATACGTCGCGGAGGAGCGACGCGGAGAGCAGAAGGCGACCGCACGCGGCGAGCGTCACAGTCGGAATGTCGTGACGTGCTAGTACAAAAACAGTGCTCATTGTAGAACCTCGAAACTTTACCCTACGGGAACCGCGGTTTTTGTCCCAGTTTTGGCGATCATTTTTACTATCGACCGACCCTTTGCCGAAGGTTTTATTTATTTAATTCTCAACCAATCCCAATGTGTTATACACGAAAATAATCCTTACGATCCATTTTAACTATATATACAAGTTGTCTTATCCTATTCTTAAATCTATAAAGTATACAAGCCAAAAAATCCCTAAAATTACGACATAAGTGCGGACCAACTTATCTCTAATACATGAAAATCTTAACTAATCTTATTAAAATGGTTATAAATCACTTTTAATTATATAAAAAAAAACACCGTCACGCCTATATTCCCCAAGCGGGGGTGGCAGAGGTATACTGAGTACACCCACGTTTTGATGACGATGTTAGGTCCCATGTAATAGAGGGCGAGCTTATTGCCATATACCGGGCACAATTCCAGACTCCGGACTTATACTGGGAATTTTTCGTTAGATAAACTACATTTGTCCGACCTAGGATTTGAACCCTGGACCTCGTGATCACAAAGCGATGTGCTTTACCACTAGACCAACGAGGCTGTCAATTATATAAAACAATTACTAAACTAACAAATAAATCCTAATCTAAGTACATTCTACATGAAATAGTTAATTACGTATGTACATCGCTGCGGGGCACGGCGCGGGGCTGGGGAATGCAGTTGCCGACACCTAGGGATAAAATTTCTAAAGCCTCTGACGCCGCCAATATGACTTAACTTAATACTATGTAAGTCATTTAATCAGTCAGTTTCTTCTTTTATATATTTAGAACATTCCACGATTTAGCGCTCCGCCCACTGTCTATAAGTCGCGGGTACGATTATACATATACGCACCCAAGACACAGGAATAAATCCTAATGTTTTTCTTCTAATCCCTTTTTATAAAAAAAATACAGACGAAGTTAAATAATTGAACATGTCTTTATTTGAAAAAAGTTAATAATGCCAATAAGTTTACTGCCTTTTACACGAAAAACAAAGACAACCCGGCAAAATGTAGCGGTACTATATACACCTCTATCTGCCTCGTCGAGAAATATACTCGTGAAACATATTCGTAGGCACATTTTACTGTAAATCTTAACTAAAATATAAATGGAACGATTCATTTTCCAACAAAAATTTCTTGATTGAGTTTTAACACTGATTGATTTTAAAATATGGCTCTTTCGTGCCGCAGACATGACGTTTTACAATTCGATTTAAACCTGCTAACACCACCGCATTGACGTTAGCGTGACGCTATCGAGTTGATATGCCATCCCTTTCACACTACAAATGTGATAGCATGCTTTCTCGACAACGTTACGATACTGTCAGTAGGTTGTGCTTCACCAACTGTTTTACACGCCTTTCTCCCTCCATTGCTTTACACAAAGGTTTTTGAATAAAACCTACTGGATTCCTGGATTTAAATGAAAACCTATTCTCATTCCGATAGCATTTGTAGGGTTTTATTGCGTTCACTTTAAACAGGAACCTTATAGTTTTCCGGAATAAAAAGTATCCTATGTGTTAGTCCACGTAATAAACTATCTGTGTGCCGAATTTCGCCGTTTTGATGTGATTGACAAATATCCAAACATACTAACTTACTTTTATAATATTAGTAGGATAGTTATTTTGTAACGCGTTTTCATTTATTTTGCTGCCTCAGTTTCAATAATAATATTAGCCTATACGCCCACTGCTGGGCAAAGGCCTTCTCCCACAAATCGAGGTAATAGAGATTAGGTCATACACCACCACGCGGACCCAGTGCGGATCGATGGAGGCAGACTTGTGGCTACCTGCTGTTGGAACTTATCAAGCCGCCTTTAAGGCTTCCAACTCGGCTTAACGACTACCACATTATGTGGTAACCGGGACCAACGGCTTAACGTGCCTTCCAAAGCACGGAGACGCTCGAATATGAAAATGCCACAAACGATCACCCATCTCAGGCCGACCGAGTCGAACGCTGCTTAACCTTGGTGATCGGTAAGAATACCGCGGTCGCACAGCGACACAGTTTCAGTAATGAAATATATATATTGATACCTTTACAGGAGTTCTTTAAGTAAATTTCATACTAATTATTACTTTAATTTACTATTAATATAATTTACTGTAATGTCAATCCCATTAAAGTCTACCCTCTCTCAATAATGTTTCATTCTTAATTATACATGAGAACGTCTATCTATCTATCTATCTATAACCTCACGCCAGATCCCTTGCGGGGTAGGCAGAGAGTACAGAGTTCCAACAGGTTCTTTCCTTACATACCTCTCTGGCTTCCTCGACTCTCATAGTTCGTCTCATACACGCTCGCCGGTTACGGAGACTCTTGACTTTTCCATCAGACAAAACTCGGTTTATTTGGTCGTGGTAAGATAGTCTAGGTCTTCCCCGGTACCTACATCCTTCCACTTTCACATTGTATATCTGTTTTGTCATTCTTTCCTCTGGCATTCTTTGTATATGCCCGAACCAACGGAGCATGCCCTTTCTCATCTTTACACCGATACTATCTTTCATACCTACTCGCTGTCTTACTATGCTGTTGCTAATGCGGTCGGTCAGCTTCACTCCGCACATCTTCCGCAGAGCTCGCATTTCTACCGCATTTATCCTACTTTCATTCTCCTTCTTACATACCCAGCTCTCGCTACCATATAACAGCGTTGGGACAAGAACTCCGTTATGTATGGCCAGCTGCGCCTTATGGCTTAAGTGCCGGCTCCCAAACATCTTTCCCATCGCTCCATTCACTCTGTTCCCTGCACTCACTCTGCTCTCTATGTCAGCGGTGTATTTCCCATCCTTACTGAAGGTGCATCCAAGATATACATACTCATTCACTTGCTCCAGCACATCGTTACCAACCACAATCCTTACATTCGTTCTGGTTTCTTCCCTTTCAAAAACCATAATCTTGGTTTTCTTCACATTCAAGTGTAAGCCACTGATCATGCAGTCGTCTTTCATAACTGTGACTAGTGTTTGCAGATCAGTGGCTGTTGGCGCTATTAAAACCGCGTCATCTGCATAAAGTAGATGGTTTACCACTAAGTCACCCATTTGTACACCTTCATTCATCGCTTTCAGTCTTTGAAGACTTTTGTCCAGATATATTATAAACAGTCTAGTGTCTAGCTACATGAGAATGGTTATGAATAATTTAATTACAAAGAAAATTAAAAACAAGTACCCGTATAACCGCCATAAACAGCTTATATTAAAACCCTTAAAAAACTCCACATTTGCCCTACCGCCCTAATTACCCCAAAATACAAGGCTAACAAAAATAATTAAGCGTAATTATAAATAACGCGTCCTCCTTAAAAATAACGTCAGACAAAATAAGGGATGAAAGTGAAAATTAGGTGGGTTGTCACGCGGCACGGACGGTTCTACGCCAAAAAGTAAATTTGGACGTTCGCACATAATTATGTACAAGGGCATGCGGCGTTCTGGCCGCTGAAAGGGAAAATGCGGTAAGTCAACAATATTTCTTACTGAGAAATTAGAGTAACGAACATAACGTCGTTGTCAAACGAATAAATAAGCATAACTTTGAGATATTGAATAACAAGGTCCTCCTGAAAATTTTATATGAAGCAGATATTTGAAGATAGTTTTAGCGATCACAGTGCACTGTATAATGCTTAAAGTTACATAGCATTATTTTTATACGAAAATGTGGTTAGTTTACTAACCATTATAGTCAAATGTCGAAATCTCCAAATAGTGCACATAGCAGAGGGCCTAGACAAGTCGCAAGCGTTTTGTTTCTATTCTCTTGTCGCAATCGATAGCGCATTCTTTTGGCCACGTGACTTACCGTTGCAAAATGTCATTCCCATACATTTTTCCGCTTTCTATTAGCGTTAATGACTGTAGATTGTCAACTTGGCTATAAGCGCAGATGTTGGTTTGACAACGACGATAAGCTTTATTTGGCTCGTAACCTAAATAACTGAAAATAAAATGCATTCATTTTATGGGACATAGCTTTTTTTCATGAACGTAGCTCCAGACTAGGAATTATTCCTGTGTCGTGAGCGCGTTTGCAAACATGATATTCAGGTACACAAAAACCCAGACAGACAGAAAAAAATATTTGTGGGTTACACAAAGATTTGTCCCGTTCGGGGTTGGATCCCCGCCGCCGCTCCGCCTACTGGTTCGAGTAGACGTGTCTTAACCATGGACATATAATATAAAGTGGACGGAATCTCGCTAAACAAAAAGTGAAGCTCAATAGTAAGTCAGTTCGTGTGCACGTACGTACTGAAACGCACACACTCACACCATAGTAAGTCTATCGGCCGCCATTACGCAACAAATCTCGTTCGACTGAAGTCGTTTATGTAATGAGAAAATAAAATAAAAGTTGGTCGTCTTGTGTGATTAAATACTGTCGAAACTATAGTCAGTTTTAAGAAAAAAATGTCAAGTGTAAGTGTGTAAGTGAATAATTTATGACTTATTATCCGTGTTATGCACATAAATAAGATCGTATTTTTCGGAACAATAAACTTCGACAAAAAGAGCAATGTTGCCAACTATCAAAAGGGAAAAATTCTCGAAAATATTGGAGTTTAATACTTTTTGCGTTTAATTCAATTTCTTTTGTATTAAAAAAAGTAAAGTAAAACGAAAACAATATTTTAACTAAATGTTTCAATTGAACTAGATGTTTCAATTGAACTTAAATAGGCAAGAATTTTTTCGGCGAACTGTATGTAGCCATTAAGGAGTTACGAATTGGAAAGTATATAATATGTATAAAAGTGGCTGTATAACATTAATAAATGTATGCATCACTAGGGAGGGAACAAAAATCGATTTACTGATTATCGATTTTTTTACATTGTGCTAAAAGCGATTTTATTAAAATCGATTTATTTTTACAATAATCGATATTTTTGTTTCTCGTAGAAGTAAGTTAGGAAGTAGGAATTCTCTTTGCTTAATTTTAATTAAAAAAATTAACAACACTTATTGCAACATAATCAACTTATATTTTAAATAAAATAATAATTTAATAATAACTGTAATTCCAATTCTCTTTTATTCCATGTATGTGAATAGAAGTATAATATTTAATCGCGAAGAAATATATCATGAATTTCCTGGCCAAAAATGTAAAAGAAGTTTGATACACGTTTATCAAGTACTTAATATATGGTTTTCGGATTTGCGTACGATGTTATCTGCTATCAAAAATAAAATTTCAGCTGGAATAGAAGATCTAATAAATAATCGCTAATATAAAAAAAAATATTTAATAAATCAAGAGTATTATTAATCGATTTATTCCATAAAATAATCGATTTCCCGATCCTGAATCTGCACAAATTAAATCTTGTTTTTTATTTTTGCTATGTGCAATGCAACACTAAAGATGAAAACGATATATCAATCTTTCGAATTGCAAATCGTCTATATACATCGATGTTTCGATACATCGATATTTATCATAAAGACAATTGCATCAATATTTGCCCGAGATTGGATGCAATTGGATATAGAGTAATCGTTAACTTGAATGATAAATAGGTTCCTTGAAATTGGAATCAGATTAGGTAGTGTAATATCCCCATAAAAAATGGGTAAATTTTGTTACACATGGCAGCCCTTTTATTCACTCACACATACCTGCGCCGCCACCATTACAGAGCTTCACTTTTTGTTTAGCGAGATTCTGTCCGCATTTTTTATACGTTCATGGGATTACTTAGTAGACCACTCGAGTGAGTAGGCGAAGCAGCGTTAGCTCTTAACCATTGTACCAAACCGTTGTCTGCCAACTATCTTCTTTCTTTCCACTACTTTAAAGCAGATGAAAAATCGTAAAACCCATAAAGCTTTGTCTAAAAGTATTATAAGTATAAGTTTGGAGATTTGATCCGCACACTGGAAAACAATTTACGTGACCATATTTAAAACATCTATTTATCTATCTATATCATTTATATGTGGGGTAGGATCCAAAACATGTTTTATAATATATTGTATAGGGATCCATAGTTTCAATATTTCATAATGTGAGATATTGCTTTTGCTAAACAAATAGACAAAGTTTCGCCTGACAACTAAGATAAAAATATCTTATAACCGCAAAGCCAATTTTCTCAGATTCAGCATTATCCGGTTTACTGCTTATTGTTCGGCGGCGTTGTTTTTTTGTTTATAGCATTATTCTTGGTTGCTGAGGGCAGTAGGTCACTCACAGTGTTTGCTAAATATTTATTTTGTGTTACTTCGACCGCTTATATCAAAATTCATGATTTCTTATGAACTATTTTTTTATTGCTTATAACAAAGTTTGGCCGTTAAAGCCTTAAGTCACGGCTAATATGCCTAAAAATAGCAATTACTTTTTTAATACAGATTTTTTATACAGAGCCATCAGTTTGATCAGCTTGGCAGCCAAGGTGTACGGTAAAATTATTGAACGGAGAATGCGCGTGAAGTCCGATGGAATGTTGTGCGAGGCACAAGGGGGTTTCAGGTCTGGAAGAGGATGTTCGGATCAAGTCTTCTCACTCCGCAACATCGTAGAGAAGCATCTGGCAGTGGGCCGGAAGGTTTTCTGCGGTTTTGTAGATCTGGAGAAGGCATTTGACAGAGTTGTGCGAAAGAGACTTTGGGACATTTTGCCAGAGTATGGTATAGATGGCACTCTGTTGCGAGCCGTCCAGTCCACTTATGTGGACTGCAAGGCATGCGTACGGGTGGGTGGTAACAGGTCACCCTGGTTTGACGTTAAAATCGGCGTCAAGCAGGGTTGCGTGTGACAACACGCTAGACTGTTTATAATATATCTGGACAAAAGTCTTCAAAGACTGAAAGCGATGAATGAAGGTGTACAAATGGGTGACTTAGTGGTAAACCATCTACTTTATGCAGATGACGCGGTTTTAATAGCGCCAACAGCCACTGATCTGCAAACACTAGTCACAGTTATGAAAGACGACTGCATGATCAGTGGCTTACACTTGAATGTGAAGAAAACCAAGATTATGGTTTTTGAAAGGGAAGAAACCAGAACGAATGTAAGGATTGTGGTTGGTAACGATGTGCTGGAGCAAGTGAATGAGTATGTATATCTTGGATGCACCTTCAGTAAGGATGGGAAATACACCGCTGACATAGAGAGCAGAGTGAGTGCAGGGAACAGAGTGAATGGAGCGATGGGAAAGATGTTTGGGAGCCGGCACTTAAGCCATAAGGCGCAGCTGGCCATACATAACGGAGTTCTTGTCCCAACGCTGTTATATGGTAGCGAGAGCTGGGTATGTAAGAAGGAGAATGAAAGTAGGATAAATGCGGTAGAAATGCGAGCTCTGCGGAAGATGTGCGGAGTGAAGCTGACCGACCGCATTAGCAACAGCATAGTAAGACAGCGAGTAGGTATGAAAGATAGTATCGGTGTAAAGATGAGAAAGGGCATGCTCCGTTGGTTCGGGCATATACAAAGAATGCCAGAGGAAAGAATGACAAAACAGATATACAATGTGAAAGTGGAAGGATGTAGGTACCGGGGAAGACCTAGACTATCTTACCACGACCAAATAAACCGAGTTTTGTCTGATGGAAAAGTCAAGAGTCTCCGTAACCGGCGAGCGTGTATGAGACGAACTATGAGAGTCGAGGAAGCCAGAGAGGTATGTAAGGAAAGAACCTGTTGGAACTCTGTACTCTCTGCCTACCCCGCAAGGGATCTGGCGTGAGGTTATAGATAGATAGATAGATAGATGTTTTATAGCTTATTTAAACAAAAGTTTTATAGAAATGAAAACACAATCCAGTGTTTAACATTGTTATTATTTTTGCATATTTTAGCTAAAATAGAAGAAAAGAAAAACATGCTACAATAGTTTGCTTTAACACAACTATGTTCTAACGTTTATTAGAACATGCGTATTTAGACGCTAGGAGGTCACGTAATAAGTCTATGTCTAGACCAAATTGTAGCATACACACTAATATATAACGCGTTTTGTCTAACTTTTGCTACATTTTAAACCAAAAGGTGTACAGAAGAATTATACAAGTAATGTCGTCACAAAACATTTAGAAGTCAATCTAGAAGTCTTGTTCGATATCTTAATAAAACCCAATTGATTGGGTTCCCCAATTAATTAAAAATGTAAAGAGCATCGTACACCCAAGTTCTACGAGGATATTTAAAAGTAAAGATACATGTAATTACTTAGTTTTAAGAAAATACTTAGCAGGATAATGACATGTATTTAGAATTCTATCAGTCGAAACTCAAACTCAAATAATTTATTTTGTATAAGCCCTGCGGGTGTGCTTACAAATAGTCAGTTTACAATTTTTTTAAATCTAATTTAACTACAAATATACCACCGGATCGAAACGCGGTCTCTACTGAGAAGATCCGGTGAAGAAACAGCGGGCTTGTCTTTTTGTATTTAATTCTCTTTCTGTTTGTTTTTATCGTATTGTGTGGATACAATGTTTAGGTTACAATTAAATACTTTACGATCTGGCTCCAGTGTAATGCCGTACGACCGAGATATGAGACTAATGAAGTTATTTATAAAGAGTGTCTAAAAGATTCCAGATGGACAAGTCCCCAAGACCAGCAGTACCCGTTCACGAGTATGACTACAGGAACAGCCATCACTCCCCTCGACCATATTGGAGGGAAGGGAGTGACCCGCGCCATACAGCTACCGCAAGCAAAGACATTATAGTGAGCATGACCAAACCATAACCCAAAAGACGGTGGTCAGGTTGGGTCTACAAAGCAGCAATACCCCAAGCTCGTCAGGCTCAATACGCTACGCTTTAACATTGATGTACTTTCAAAAGAAAAATAAATAGCAACACTAAATAATATGGCACTCCAATCTCACGCGGTCTTATCTTCTATGAAATCCGATATTTTGTAATATGCTTTCTTACATAATGTAGCCTTAATTATGGCCTTAATTATACAATTATATAATATATATTAAATTTATTAATTGGCAAATCTCTCGGGGAAGAAAGGATGACTCTGTACTTCAGAATCTTTCGATGACGAACTGTCAATATTAGGTCTTACGTTCTGTTTATTAATTAAAAAGTAGAAAAGACGAACAGTTACTACACAATTGTGCACTGTTACAATTAATGCTCATTACTTAGGTGAAGAAATTGGTAACTATTACTTGGCTAAGAAAACTCACGTTTGCCATTTCTTACTTTTGACAGTGTCTCTACTGCAGAATAAAAATGATGTACTAAGAAATTACTTGAATAAGACTTTAACTTACATAGTTTTTTTAAAGGTAGCCCCACACTATGTAATATTCCTGTGTCGTGGGTGCGTTTACAAACATGAAATTTCATATATACAAATACCCAGACTGGAACAAATAATTGTGGGTCACACAAATATTTGTCCCGTGCGGGAATCAAACCTGCGACTATTTGACCCAGTGGGCGGAGCGGTTTAAGATAAGGCGGTCAACGTTTAAGTTACACATTTTTATAGATAGGGGTGTTAGTCTTTGGTTTCCGCATAGTGTTCTTTACCAAGTATCTTACACAAAAAATAGTCTAAAGTATAGTTTATTTAAAGCTGATTTTCCTAGCACTGAGGCACTACGGTGTTTTAGCGATCTCCAGAGTTTAGCAGTGTTTGACTCAATCATTCTAAAATGAGTGGCCATTGGGGGCAATTCCGTGTCATAACGTGCCTACTAAAGGCACGTTATGACATTTTTCTCGCCCGTTAGTAAATGCGGTAGCCCTAAAGCCAAGTAAGAAGCCTAAAATACCTATCTTCTCTTACTTCGACTTATGACCTTCGCTCTCCAGTTGGCAAGAACTGATCAATTATATTATAGCTTGAATTCGAAATTATAATTATAAAAGTAGTCATTTACATTATAAAGTATCAAAACCGTAGGCTATGTACAAGTATGTTTTAAGTTTAATTTGAGTTTTGCTTGTAACCGTCGAAGTTTCTAAGCTTCCATCAAGGATAGTTCTGTGCAAACTTAGGGTGTGAAAATTTAGTGTTAACTGTGTTAATTGAGCAACCAAAATATGGTTAATGTCTGTAAGATGGAGGACGTTTTAGATAAAGATTTTATTGGAATGAATCGTAATTACAGGTTGATTTGGATTTTTGACACCATTGATATCATAGTCGTCTTTTGGGTGATATGTCATTTAAAATGGACGTGCCAAATATTATTTAAGTCCCCTCGAATGGCAGTAAGAAACAAAGTAGATATGAAGCAGACCCACGCAAGAACCACGATAGTGAATACGGGAGTGGTCCATGAAACTACACTGGTATATAGCTTACATACTGATGGTCTTAAATACCTTGTATTTTTAAGTTTTTTTTAAATATGTTTATTTTTAAGTATAGCTTTTATATCCATGAACATAGTATATTCTTCTCGTTAGTCCACTGGTGGATAGTGTTAGTCACGTACGTGGTCCTGGGTACAAATCTTAAGTCGGACAAATTATTAGATCGGTTTTTCTTTTGAAAAAAAACATTAACAGTCTGGAGTCTAACACTTACTTTTTTAGTGTTTCTTAAAAAAATATAGCTCCGCTCGATAAATTATTTCGGTGTCATGTATGTGTATATAATAGAACCTGACATCATTGATAAAATTTATACAGTATACATCTGCTACCCCTCTCCTGAGGAATGTAACCATCATGGTACACCCACTGTCACGCCTACAAGTCCTAAGCGGGGGGTAGAGGTGTTCACACACCTTTTGCTGACGCTGATAGCTCCCATGCATTAGGTGGTGAACCTTTTACCATATACGGGGCACACCAGACTCCACCTAATATTGGGAATTTCAATATAAGAACTACATTTTTCCGACCTAGCATTTGAATCCAGGACGTCGTGATCGCAATGCGCATTATTCTCGACTAGACCAACGAGGCAGACCTAAACATCGTGGTGTTAACTTTTTTTGATATATTTATTTCTCTTAATCCAAAATATTGTTGCCTCAGAAAGCAGCAGCACTCTATTGGAAATATTTACGTTCGAATGAATATCACTGACGGAAGCTTTTGCATTTCCATTACAGTATAGCGGCTATTGTAAATACGCAATTTACACGTTGTTTTGCGCTATCGTACGCCGGTACTAGCGGATATCGATGTGTAAATAGCCACTCGTGGACAGACAGCGGCAAAAGTAACTTGAAAATAAAAAACACGCATGACAGATGATTAAGCGCAGTGGTTAAGAGCTTAAGCCGCTCCGCCTACTGTGTCTAATAGTCGCGGGTTCGATTCCCGCCCGGGAAAATCTTTGTGTGATCCACAATTATTTGTTCCGGTCTGGGTACATATATGTATATATGTATATGTATATACGGGGGCATTTTAAGGTACGGCTTAACCAACGCGTTTAGCTGCGGTCGCGGTAACGTGCACGGTAGCGATCAGCTCCTGCAGAAATATTTGTATGAAAATGTTCACACAAACACGTCCTGCGTCCTGCACGCGCAATCTGGGCGGTGTCTGATCACTACCGCAGACGCGGATGAACGCGTTGGTTTAGCCGTAACTTTAGTCGTATCCAATGCTTACTTGTTCACTGGTAATAAACGAATGAATAAATAGAACTCAATAAGTAATAAAACTCAGGAGTATAGGCTGCATAATGGTGTGCATTGTGCAGCCTTATACTCTTTTATACAGTTTTAGTGCTTGCTGCTGAGAAAAGGCAGATTTCCTCTCTCTCAAGCAGCAGTTGTGGTTCTTGGGGATAAATACAAGTTCCATTATAAAAAAAATATATTTTTTGTAGAGATAGAGATTATTTTAGAATTACCTATATTATCTTTACATGTAATAAAACTGTAACCAAGCCGAATCTGTACATTAAATATTTTTTGGAAATTTTTATTGGTGTACACTATCTCGTCGATACAGGGGCCGAAATTTTGGTACG
This sequence comes from Phalera bucephala, assembly GCA_905147815.2. NCBI lineage: Eukaryota > Metazoa > Arthropoda > Insecta > Lepidoptera > Notodontidae > Phalera > Phalera bucephala. The sequence continues at coordinate 36,470,359 of LR990615.1, read as the reverse complement.
TTTTAATTGAAATTATTGTCTGTCTCTCTGTTTCTTTGTGTATCATCACGCGGGATTTCAATGAAATTTGGTACGGTAATAACTTATGCCCTAACTTAAAATTTAGCATACTCTCTATCCCAGAAAAATAAGCAGTCCGGGATTATGGCAGCACAAACCATCAAACTTGATTATTTTTGTTATTGTTAGTCGCAAGCTGCCATGTAACGTTAAAATTAGTGATTTTGCCTACCTATGAATTCCTCCATTAGCTGATATTGGACTCGAGTTCGTCTCCTCACGAAGAAATCCTGCAGCGGTTAATAGCACGCGCCCTAAATTGTTTATACTAATTTTATTTAGACACTTGGAGGGTTGATAAGAACATGCCGCGGACGGCAATAGAGGCTGATAGGAGGGGAGTTAGGTTCGTAGTCGGTGGCGGCTACGATTAGCGGATTTATATGATTGGACGCGTTTGCAAAATATCGGGTTGTCGCCTTTTTAATAAAGGTGCGAGTAGGTTCGAGACCGAGATCGGAATGGAGATCTACATTTCCTATGAACAACGGGGCTCCGACGACTTTGAGGAGGAAACGGGATTGAACCGTTTGGAGTCTATCGATGTGAGAGCGGGCGGCGTGCCCGAACGCCTCACAAGCGTACGTCATGAGATATATCTACCTTTCACCGTTACTAGCATTGAAACGGCCATCCAGAAAACCTAACCGCCGTTATATATTATAATATAAAATGGTGTTATTATGTTAGTTTTTGGTAAAATCGTATTAGTTGGCCTACCGTTACACGACATTTTTTTTCATTTTTAGTTGTTAAATTATTACTTATGCGATTTTAAGAATTACAGTATGTCTTTGAAAATCACATCTGCTTTTGGAAATAAACGGCTTCATACAAAATATTGAATTACTCAACCAAATGTAAGCCTCACAAGTCTGCAAATTTAGGAAAATTTTCGCCCTTAAATAGGTTCATGCAATCGTACAATGATATAACCTTGAGCAGCGATATTGACATTATTCACACAAGTGACATTAAAGAATTTATAAAAAAATGTACATATGCACTTTGATTATGATTTATATTCCCAGTCTCATTTATATTCGATCTTGAAATTTGTTATTAGTTTTGTATTTAATTCTATAATAGTTACTAATTGTTTTTAGCCAATTAGTTTCAATTTACAATTTATATATTTAATTCATATTGTGATACTGACATTATTTTTTTCAAGTCAAGAGTCTCCGTAACCGGCGAGCGTGTATGAGACGAACTATGAGAGTCGAGGAAGCCAGAGAGGTATGTAAGGAAAGAACCTGTTGGAACTCTGTACTCTCTGCCTACCCCGCAAGGGATCTGGCGTGAGGTTATAGATAGATATATAGATTTTTTTCCACTATGTTTTATTTTTGCATTACCCGAACTGACTAGTGTCTTTAAATGTTGTATACGCCTATAAAGGCTTGTCGTCTTGTCTCAGACTGTATCTGTATTGTTTTTACTTTTGCGTGTGATAAGTCCATCGTAATAAATAAATAAATAGTGTGACACTGTATTTTTTTTTAATTTCCAGTAAGATGTTGCGATACCAAAAATTGTTCGTATTGACCTATATCAGAATTTGTGTACTATCTTTTACTGTACATTTTTTAGGATTCTCTTTGTGAGTGTAGATGTTATTTTTGTAGGACGATGCCCGCCACGCTTACCCACCACTGCAACTCCTTTAAACCAGGATATATTCTGGTCCCCATATATGCCACCAAGGTTAAAAAAGAGACAGAGAAGTAGGAAAAAAACGAATTTCGGCCTTCTTTCACAAATTTAGTTAAAACAAATTAGGTCATATGTGGAGTATGTGCGGATTAGTGGAGGGAGGGTTGTGGTCACCTGCTGTTAGAACTTATCAAGCCACCTATAAGGGTTTCAACCCGACTTAGCGGCTACCACATCAAATGGTAACCGGGACCAACGGCTTAGCGTGCCTTTTGAGGCATGGAGACGCTCGAATATGAAAATACTACAAATGATCACCCATCTCAAGCGAACCGAGTTGAACGCTGCTTAACCTTGGTGAACGATAAAACACCGCGGTCTCATAGCACTATGAGCGCCTGAAGTGCTGCAATGCCCGCGCGCCCGAGGAGCAAGAAGTGCTGCAATAAAATACCAATCCATTTATTCTCTCCAAATCGTCTTAACTGAGAAACATAGCTCGTAAATACGACAACCCCTTTTATAGCTTTTAAAATGCAGTTTTTCTACAGGCATAAAAAGAACCATTCATTCGCATTGTAAGTACACCCACGGTTTTATTATAAATCCGCGATGTGCCCGACGCAGGCTTTACGATCCCAATCTAACGGGACATATGTAAACGCCACCAGTCGTAAAACCCCTGCCAAGATACCTTCACCTTCCAAACCTTAGAAATTAGCTCGTAAGTTTTAGGAAATAAAGTCGGATGGAGCAGCAAACGTAACGTTGTATCACTAAAAGTATTACTCACGTTACTTGCCGAATGAAGTATTACTAGTAGAAGGGAAACGTTAATATAGAGAGTAAAATATTCTTTAAATAAATGTGGTTACTAAATGTATCTCGTATATCGTAATATTTCGATGTAGGAGAGTTTTACGGTAGTACGCTCTTTAGGCTTATTCTGATTTTATGTTCTGGAGTATTTGGATGGGATTTGGCTGTTTGTTCTATAGGGATGTGAGTTAAAGAACGCTTTATATATTCAACGACAAAAATCATCAAAAATGATCAGCATCAGTCTGAAGTCTGGAATTGTGCGTTGCCTTGCCCTCTTATATTGAGACCTATTATATCAATTTTAGCGATATGTGGGTGTTCACACTATATCTATGCTACGCCCACGTGACTTACGCCTATATACTCCAAGTGGAAATGGCAAAAATGTATGTGTGATTGTGTGTGCGTGTGTTGACGACGCTAGGCGGTCCTCAGTGTAATAGAGGGTAAGCTTATTGCCATTTTTTCAGGCAACTCCAGACTCCAAATTAATACTCCGATTTTGTGGATAGAAATACTCCAAAAATAATTTATTTGAACCCAAGACCCCGACATATGCATCATTCGCCTCTAAACCGAGAAGATAGCCCTAATAATCAAGATTTAGAGCTTAGTCAGCCCAACGACAAGTATTAAGTATGTTTTTAGCCGGAGGAAAACAAGCTGTGTCGTCAACAAAATAAAGCCTCATTTTCAAATATTAAAAATTTACTCGTTCACTGAGGGTGCCAGCACAAATCAATAGATGCAGAAAGCCGACTCCATAGAAGCGCTAACAACACGCAAAAATAAACGCATGATTACGCCAATCCTGAGATTGGCGTAATCATCAAGTCGAGTAGAGTCTCACGGAACTTTCGGTCTTGGTTTCGGCTTCGGCACGTTTCAGCGCTAAATTGAAGTATTCGACAAAAAACTTGCCATAACTAACACCGAAACTATGTTTGTGAGCATTCAGACTGCCATTCGGGAATGATTGACATAGCGACTACGCTCACATTAACAATCGTGCACTGTTAATTTTGCGGAGTGCAAGTAATAATTTACACTTACATATTATTTTTTAATAATAATAAACATAATCATAATCATTTATTCATCTGCATATAAAAGATTTGTCTTCAAAAGAATATTCGGTTCCGTTCAGTTTAGGCCGAAACTGAATCAGAAACTGAAAGTCGGTTTTGGTTGTGAAACGTAGTGCCGGTCGAACACTAGTCGTAAGCACTCGTTTACTTTACGTGCGTCTATTAGCGCTCGTTGTATGGAATCGGTCTTCTGTACATATTTATTTTATGGTACCAGGAAGCAGTGTGGCCTGTTTGATTTATGGTTCCCAAACGTTCCCGTTGCCGCGTGGTTCCCGGCTTAGAATAGGACCAACCCATCTCATCCCATCGGGTGTCGTACAAGGCGACAAAGGGAAAACTAGGGAATGGGCAGCAGCGTTCCCTTAACACTTTTACAACCAAAAACTGCGCTCGCCAACCCGCCTGCCAAGCGTGGCGAGTATGGCAAACACCCCCAACCAATATGGAAGAAAGAAAGAAAACCAGGCCCCTAGTCCCCGGCGGTCCTGTTCGTCCTGGCCACGGTAGCAGCCATGGTAACGACAGGACAAGGGGTGCTAAGAATCTCCGGCAGAGATTCGGCTACCACCAAAACCGAAAATTGGCCCTGGTGACATACAACGCACGCACATTGAGGACAGATGAGAAGCTAGTTGAGCTGGAAGAAGAGTTAAACAAGTTGCGGTGGAGTATTGTTGGTTTATCGGAGGTCCGAAGAGAGGGCGAGGACACGATAACCTTAAAATCCGGCAACTTGTTTTACTACCGGGAGGGCGAACAGCAGTCCCAAGGTGGTGTCGGATTTATCGTCCACAAGTCACTCATAAACAACGTTGTGTCCATCACTAGTGTGTCGAGCAGGGTAGCGTACCTGATACTCAGAATATCCAAAAGATATTCGCTGAAGGTCATACAGGTCTACGCACCGACCTCGGCATACTCAGATGATGAGGTCGAAGTTATGTATGAGGACATTAGTAGAGCCATACATACTTCCAAAGCACACTTTACAGTAATTATGGGTGACTTCAATGCGCGACTGGGCAAACGGGGCGATGATGAGTTGAGAGTGGGGCAATTTGGATATGGGCAGCGCAACCCCAGGGGTCAGAGGCTGGCCGAATTTCTGGAGAAGGAGGGACTCTTTATGATGAACTCTTTCTTCCAGAAGCCGTCTCATAGGAAATGGACCTGGATGAGCCCTGATGGTTTCACAAAAAATGAGATAGACTTCATCATGAGCACCAAGCGACAAATATTTAATGATGTCTCCGTGATTCACAGGGTAAAAACCGGCAGTGATCACCGAATGGTCAGAGGCACATTAAATATTAATGTCAAAATGGAAAGATCGCGTCTGATGAAGTCTACGCTCCGACCTTCTAATACACATATCCAAAACCCCGAGAACTTTCAACTCGAATTGTCAAACCGCTTTGAATTGCTAGACAGCAGCGCATCAGTGGACGAAATCAACAATAGGTTGGTAGAGACTGTCCATACGGTCGGGTCTAAGCATTTTAAGCCCCACCGTAAAAATAGGCCTCAAAAGCTATCCGACTACACCCGAAACCTTATGGCTGAGCGACGTACCATGACACTCCAAACCTCCGATGATGCTAAGTCCTATAGGCAGCTCAATGGACAGATATTGAAGTCCTTGCGACACGATCTACGGTCCTTCAACACAAGACGTATTGAGGAGACCATAAAGCAGAACAAGGGCTCCAAAGTGTTCGCAAGAGCCGCGTCGATTGGGCAAAGCCAGTTGACGAAGCTGAAGACGGAGGAGGGAAACGTAACGTCGAATAGGTCAGAGGTGCTCAGGGAGATAGAGAGGTTCTATGGACAGTTGTATACCTCAGTAGCTGAACCTATTGTTGACTTGGTAAAAGACCCAAGAGCCAAGCTAACCCGACACTACAGTGAAGATATCCCGGACATCAGCCTGTACGAGATTAGGATGGCTCTCAACCAACTTAAAAACAACAAAGCGCCGGGTGAAGACGGAATTACCGCAGAGCTTCTGAAAGCGGGCGGATCGCCGGTACTTAAAGTCCTTCAGAGGCTGTTTAATTCCGTCTTGCTCGAAGGAAAAACGCCGGAAGCATGGAACAGGGGTGTGGTGGTACTCTTTTTCAAGAAAGGTGATAACACTTTATTAAAGAACTATAGGCCCATCACACTGCTGAGCCATGTTTACAAGTTGTTTTCGAGAGTCATCACGAATCGTCTCGAACGCAGGCTTGATGATTTCCAGCCTCCCGAACAAGCCGGTTTCCGGAAAGGCTTTAGTACCATAGACCACATACATACGCTGCGGCAGATTATACAGAAGACCGAGGAGTATAATCGGCCACTATGCTTGGCGTTTGTGGACTATGAGAAAGCCTTCGATTCGATCGAGACTTGGGCGGTTCTTAGATCTCTCCAGCGATGCCGCATTGACTATCGGTACATCGAAGTGTTGAAGTGCTTGTATAATAACGCCACCATGTCAGTCCGAGTACAAGGGCAGTGCACGAAGGCGATCTCCATAAAAAGAGGAGTAAGACAGGGAGACGTCATTTCTCCGAAACTGTTTACGACCACCATAGAGGACGCCTTCAAGCTCTTGGAATGGCGAGGACTTGGCATCAACATCAATGGCGAATACATCACTCACCTTCGATTTGCCGACGACATTGTGGTCATGGCGGAGTCGCTGGAAGATCTAGGACGAATGCTCGGCGACCTCAACAGAGTATCTCAACAAGTGGGTCTTAAAATGAACATGGACAAAACGAAAATAATGTGTAACGTCCATGTCGTACCCACCGCACTCACCGTTGGGAACTCTACTCTTGAAGTTGTCGACGAATACATTTACCTGGGACAGGTAGTCCGGTTAGGTAGGTCCAACTTTGAGAGAGAGGTCAATCGACGAATCCAACTCGGCTGGGCAGCGTTCGGGAAACTGCGCAACATCTTCTCATCCAAAATACCTCAGTGCCTAAAGACTAAAGTTTTTAGTCAATGTGTGTTACCAGTGATGATATATGGATCAGAGACGTGGTCTCTTACAATAGGTCTCATAAAAAAGCTCAGAGTTGCTCAGCGAGCTATGGAGAGAGCTATGCTCGGCGTTTCTCTACGTGATCGAATCAGGAATGAAGAGATTCGTAGAAGAACCAAGGTCACCGACATAGCCGTTAAGATTAGCAAGCTGAAGTGGCAATGGGCGGGCCACATAGCGCGAAGATCGGACGGGCGTTGGGGCAGAAAGATTCTAGAGTGGAGACCACGTATTGGCAAGCGCAGCGTGGGACGACCACCTGCCAGATGGACCGACGATCTTGTGAAAATCGCAGGAAGTCGTTGGATGCAGGTGGCATCGGACCGGTTACGCTGGAAAGCGATTGGGGAGGCCTATGGACAGCAGTGGACAAGTATAGGCTGAGATGATGATGATGATGATGAAACGTTCCCGGCCGCTGGCGCCCCGCTATGCAATATCAGCCTTTAATATACACTGATTACGGGTTAATCTCATTTCACCATTAATATCAATAAACGAGGTCGACTATTAAATTAACGACTCCCATTTTTAATTTTCCTGTATAACGCAAATGGTGTATGGTTTAATCGCGATTAAATTTTAATTAAATTTTTCGAGTTTTAATGTTTTGTGGACGTTTTGGGTGTGATAAATATTATTGATTTTTGTAGTATTTCTAGTAGCTGATACGGTAACGATATTATCGAAAATGGAATAGTGTTCAAAGTCTACTGCAACATACTTAACCTTTTATATCAAGACCAACAATATCACGACAAAATTTGGTCTTACTATTAATCCTATATCTTTTTTTTATATCAAAAAATTAAACCAATTAAAAACAAACGAACAAAATTTATCCTACTGGACTGCGGTATTTTTCGCAATCATCGAGGTTAGGCAGTGTTCGTCTTACGGCCGGTTCCTATGTTCACCTCAAGGATAGATTTGCTTACTGTCAGTAGAATTTTGACTGATTTTCCATATAAAATATGTCAAAATTCTATCCGTAGTAGGCAAATCTATCCATGATTTAAATATAGGAACCAGCCGCTAGTCAGTCTAAGATAAGTGGCCTTGATATTTCAATGCTTTGGAACCTTTTTTTGGCTTACCCGCTTTAGGTACCTCCCGCAATCATCTAAAAGACTATGTACTTTAAAAGATCAGTTTAGCACATGATTGCAACACAATGAAACTGAAAACAAACCTAGTTAATTGCAGTGATCCAGGACAATGTCTGTCAGTTAAGTATTCATGAGACGAGCTCTAATCCCGTCTCTAAAGACATGGATGGCAACATGATAATAAATACCAATGCAATTTGTTGAAGCAAACATTAATTTGATTTAGCTGTAAATGCTGGAATTATGTTATTTAGAATTACTGGTTGGCAAGTGATCGACGATGAAGACATGACTCCAACTCCTTGCAAAGTAGTTAGAGAGTACCCATATACTTCGAACAGGTTCTTTCTTTACAAACCTCTCTTAAAGCCTTTACTATGCTAGTCTCCCATTTCAGGCTTAACCTGTTTTACCGTTTAGTTTTAGCTTTTTTTTTTTTTTTTTTTTTTTTTTTTGGTGGGGAAATCCTCATGGATACCCGTTCGCAGCGGGGACGCGAACAGGTTATGTTGGACTCCTTGCTCCAGCGACGGTCGGTATAAACGGCCGGCCGTCGCTGGAGCAAGTCCTACCAACTAAAACCCCACCGTGTTCCTTCGCCCGCTTAACGACGAGTTACGGGTACGGAGACTCCTTCCACGACCCGCCAGCGGCTGTCCGTTTTCCGGACTCTCCTTATGCAGGGTAACCCCGCCCTGTTCCTCTCCTTGGCGAAGACGTGCCGGAACACTTGGCGCGTCTTCCAACCTCGGGGGCCAGATGGTCTGCGCAGGCAACAACAACCCCCGCTGCTGGTGCCCGCAGGCCCCCCTCACGGCGGCATAAGATCGGCGGCCGCCCGTCTTCTCCGCCCAGTCCTTCGGCGTCGATTCGGAGCAGCGAGGGGATCGCTCTCCCTGCTCCGTTCCGCCGCCTCCTTCAGTGCAATGGTTGCCTCACAGAAGGCTTCCACTGCCTGCCACGATCTCTCGCTGCCGACCATGGCGCGAACCACTGTCGGCAGCGCAAGGTCTCGCCCTATGACGCCCACGAGGACACTGCGCTGGGACGCCCAGGCTGGGCATTCTTCCAGCGTGTGCTGGGCAGTGTCCTCGGTGGCACCACACTCATGGCATGAGGCATCAGCCTCTCTCCCGGCAACCTTCCAAAGGTACCTGCCGAAGCATCCATGCCCCGACAGGATCTGCACTAAGCGGAAGGTCAGCGCCCCATGTTTTCGGTTCACCCATTCCGCGAGGATTGGGCGAACCGCCCGTATGGTCAAGTGAGTTTTAGCTTTACCTGCTCCAAGTCAAAGTGTTTTACTAACATGAAACAACTATCACTACGTGAATCCAATCAATGTTAAATGCCAATAAATTGCTGCGCCTTTTATTACTATTGTAGTCTGTAAACGATAAAAAAACCATATCTTGGTGATATACGGCGTGTTGTGGAGTGGATGAACGCGACCGTTGTTTCCCCGGTATCTACATCCTTTCACTTTCACATTGTATATCTGTTTTATAACCCTTTATTCTGACGTTCTTCCTATAAGTTATGTACACTAACATCCAGACCGACACACATACACAAACACCCAGACCGAAAAAAATATGTGTGGGTCACACAAACATTTTTCCCGTGCGGGGGATCGAACATGCGACTACTTGATCCAAAGAGCGGAGCGACTCAAGCTCTTAACCACTGAACCGAGTCGATCCTCATATTGTGTTACGACATAGGTGAAGCAAGATTCATGATTGGTCTAAACGCTAATTTACTTCTACATTAATTTTTCGACGTTTCAGCGAAGGATTGGTGGTCGAACCATTTATATTCATGAAATTAATGCAGTCTTTATTCGCCACGAAACGTTTTAATCTTGTCGCGACGATTTTGTGTTGGATCAGTGATAAAGTGTGTCAAAATGAATTAAGGTGTTTAATAAACGAAATATTTAAGTATGGATTAATGTCATTGGAACATAATTTAGTCTATTATAAAAAGAAACTTATGGAAGCGTATGTACGCAATTGGTATTATAGGTTAAGAACGAGATTGACAGCTGTTGTTTTATTCATGTTAATGTGGCAACCTAAAAAGTTATGTTAATCTTCTTCTAATTTTTAACTAATGACCCCACACTTTCATAATCTATTTGGCCAAAGTCAAGTAATATTAGAATGTAACAATAAACTATATAAAAAAAAGGAAAACCGACTTCAAAAAGCAAAAAATAAATATTGAAGTCGATCCCGGCTGGTGCAGTCGGTTATTTGGCATCGACTTCAAATATTTATTTTATGCTTTTTTTAAAAGTTTTTTATTTTACAATTTTAAATGATGAATGAATTAATTATTGATATGTATGTACCTGTTTATATTATTCTACTTAGTTCACCAGTAAGGTACCTACAGGATTGATATAATACATATAATAACTGAAATAACACATTCGTGCTGTTTGCGGTCAAGGGGTCCCGTGATGTCATGGTGTGCTGTTAAATAAGTTAGAACGATACGGCGTCCGAGGGAATATCTTGGAATTCATGAAATCCTATTTATCAAACCGTATTCAAATTACGTCTATTAAAAGGCTTTCAGCTAGTTCTAATACTGAAACTACATATATGTCTCAGCCTAGAATAACTACTGTCGGTGTTCCCCAAGGCAGTATACTTGGTCCTTCACTGTTCAACATGTACATAAATGATATGCTCAAGTCAAGCAAACATCAGATGGTATTATTTGCCGACGACAGTACTATTCTTTTCTCTGACACTAGCACAGACGTTCTTAAAGATAGCATAAATAATGACCTTAAAAATATAATTAACTGGTTGACTAGTAATAATTTGAAAATAAACCTAACTAAAACAAAAATAATAATATTTCACCAGCGGAAAAATAAGCCGAATTTGAATATAAGGTATGAAAACACGACTGTTTCTGAAACTGATACCAGTAAATTTCTGGGACTACATTTAGATGGCCATCTAACATGGAAACATCATATAGACCATTGTTGCGACCGCCTGACGGCGGGTACAAATAAAAACACAATTATAAAATACAATTGTTTATTGGAAAAAAAAAATATAAATAAATGAAATCAAATAAAAATCGCAAAAAGAAGAAAACAAAAAAAATTAAAATAAGTAAATAATTTTCTACACCCGGGGTGTGAATTCGCGGCACAGGGAAGTTTTCTGGTCACACAAAAAAAACCCTATGGGCGCTGGGGACTTAACTTCGCCTGTTCGATCCCGTGACGCGTGGGGGTCTTCGGTGATAAGTTTCCACCGGCTAGGTGGGGAACTTGGAGGTGCCCTATAGAAGGCCCTCAGCCGCCGAGGTCAGCTGGAGTCGACGGGCAGAAGTGTGGCCTGCTGTCTCCCAAACCGTACTTTTGCAACCCGTACGGTGGATCCCCAGTTTTCTGGAACGCGCCGAATTGGACACTTGTAGCGCGAAAGATCCGACCCCCAGGCACTAGGTGAGACCAGGAGTGGGCGTCGGCATCTTTCGCGAAGCAATTAAAAATTACACCAAATGGAATGGTGATATTTATGTCCGGTTGAAATATAATACAAAGAAAAAACAAATATTTAAATAAAACATTATTACCCAACCCAGAATCAAACCCCAACTGTTTATATTTTGGACGATCACCACTCCACTACGCTATGAGGTACAAAAGATTTTAATTTTTACACAATATGGTAGTTCTATAAAAACATCGAGCGAAACAATGACCATTAATATTTATTTCGTCGGGTATATCGAGAGAACCCTCTTATCGTGACATCACCTAATCTAGCAAATAAATTTGTGTTACATTATACAATTTTGCGGTGGCAATTTTTAATAGATTAACAAAAACCAAAAGCTCATTATTTTTATGTATGTATAAAAATTTAATATTTACGGAATTTTAACAACAAATATTTTAGAACAATAGATACTCACAAGCCACCGATGTTAAATAACACACGCGTGGAATACACAGTGGGAATTAATTATCGCGGCCATATCTCTCCTGGTTTCTTGTGGAGGCTGGACCGATTTGGACGAAATTAATATGATAATAGAAATGAAGAAAAATACCGCGGTGAAACATATTCAAAACTTATCGGAATGATTAAATAGATAAGGTTATATTTTATAAATTTTAAGATACGCGCTGTCACATTTTGTTACGTTGTTAACCCACTATTAAGAAATATATATATAGCCATAGAAATTTTCTACACTATTAGAAGGTAAGAGAAATCCCTTGTTGAATAGTAATCGAATTAATCCAGACACGAAAAATTAGTTAACAGCAACCAGAACTATTGGAATTAATTATATTAAACTTACCAAGGGGGTTGAAAAATGTTGCTAATCTAAAACTTTTTTTATTTTTTATTTTAATAAAGCACTGGTACTATCACTATTAATTAGGAATAGTTGTCGTGCGAACTCTGGCGTCGAAAAAGGCTTTGTTCCTGCGCGAATTCGTTTTTATATACTGTATCAGGACTGCCTACTTCCTGCCTGAGGCAACAGTGCGCACTCCCCAGATCTCTAGATCCTTCGTCTGAGACGAGGACAGAGATATGGAAAGAACGGCTCAACCGAAGCTAGGCACGCCCTAAACTATTGTATGTTTTTTATAAAATTCTTGTGGGACTAAGATAGCAATAATCGAACCGAGCGAGATAGGATCATTGTCCCGTTGTTCGCTATTGTATTATTTCTAGATCTTTCTATGTTGTGGGCGTTTCTTATTAGATGTTCTAGAAGGAATTTGATTTCCGGTACCAACGAATACCTTATATGGTCATTATGATGCTATCACTAGTTAAGGCGCGTGGTTTCCATTCGATGTAACAACTAGTTATTTTGTTTGTTTGTGTGCAAAGATTTTTTTTTTATTTTATATTTTTATAACTTTGTTACGACGTAACACCATCTCTCAAAGAAGTTAAATCAGTTTGCATACGCTCTATATAAATTGTCAAAAACGGTAAATCGTTATACCGTGTTAATGGCCTATAATGCTTACGTAACATCAAATATAAGATACGCCATTATTTTCTGGGGTAACTCAACAGACAAAGACATCGCATTCAAAGCTCAGAAAAAATGTCTACGGTCGATCTGCAAGTTACAGTCAACCGACAGCTGTAAGCCAGTCTTCAAAGAATTTAAGTTGTTAACATTACCATCTTTGTATATTTATGAAATGGGGGTATTTGTTAAAAGTAATTTGCATTTATTCAAAACACTTCGTTCTCGACGTCACCAGAAGACTATTTGTGCTGCACCTCATAAAACAGCATTATTTGCTAGGAATATACTAGGCATGACATTAAAAATTTATAACAATTTACCAATGGAGATTAGAAATAAAGATTGCAATGTATCATGTAAGAAATGTCTATTTGAATTTTTAACCGACTTCAAAAAGAAGGAGGTTCTATGTTCGGTTGTATGTATGCTTTTTTTTATGTATGTTCAGCGATATTTCCGTCAATTGTTGACCGATTTTGATAATTTTTTTTGCATTGGGTTCAGTATAGCTCCGCGGTGGTCCCATTTTAATTTCATTGGTATTGGACCTTGGACTTAGAAGATACACCAGGGAACTCCTTAACGACAAACAATAGGCATGTGTAAATTGAGATATTATGGGTATTACGTCTATCCTATAGGTACCCTACTATAGAACTAAGCAGTATATTAGCCAAATTTAAAAAAAGAAGTTTCATAATTCATCCTTTTTTTATAACTCCTTTGCTTATGAACCGATTTTGATGATTCTTTTTGCATTTGGTTCAGTATGGTTTTGAGGTGGTCGTATTTTATTGTAATTGGTATTGGACCTTGGACTTTCAAGATACAAGAGGGAATACCTTAACGGCGAACAGCACGAATGTATAGATTCCGTTATTATAGTCATTATTTACTATTTATGCACACGCGTGAATAACGTAATTAATCCTCGCGCCAGTGTTATGTTTAAGGGCACGTCAATGAAACACGACAGCTCAACGTATGACATACTGTATAATTCTATTAGCATTGTATACTGACTTTTGAGAATTGCTTTATTTTATTTTATATAATTTAATACAATCCATACCCAAATTTTGTACGCCAACTACTGGCAAAATATAACGGTCTACATTAAGATATCAACATCTGTCTGTACACACTACCTATGTTTACAAAATAAATGATTGATTGATTGATGTATCCTTAAAGTCCAAGGTTCAATACCGATAAAATTAAAATTGGACCACTTCGGAGCTTTATTGAATCCAATTCAAAAATAATGATCTTAATCGTTTGATAAGCAAAGACGTTATAAAAACACAGACGAATTATGAATCTCGTCCTTTTTTAAAGTAGGTTACTGTTATGTATATACTGGGGGTATATTTAAATAAACAGTCTGCGTTGAGCTGTCGTGTTTCATTGACGTGCCCTTAAACTTAACACTGGCGCGAGGATTAATTACGTTATTCACGCGTGTGCATAAATAGTAAATAATGCCTATCGGACACGTAGAACCGTATAATTTCACAAATCAAAACTGGGACGCTTATGTTCGCCGAGTGACTCAATTCATCGCGTTGAACAATATAAATGACACGTTAAAAGTGGCCACCTTGGTAACGGTTGTTGGCGCGGAGTGCTATGAATTGATGTGTAATTTGTGTGCACCAGATACACCAGAATCAATATCATACGATCAATTAGTCGCATTAGTGAAGGAGCATCTCGAGCCGGATAGATCAGAAATAGCTGAAAGGCATATTTTTCGCCAGCGAGTGCAACGGCAAGGTGAAAATATTCGCGAATACCTACAAGCGCTAAAACATTTAGCAAAAACATGTAATTCCGGCGCTTGCTTAGAAGTCTGCTTACGAGACCAATTTGTTTCGGGGCTTAACGATGAGGGCATGAGATCGAGGATCTTCGGAGGCACTGGAGGCGGCGGAGCGACATGCGGCTACGGCGTGTGCTTCGGGCGGGCCGTCCGGCGCGCGGACGGGCGCAGCGTACCGCGAGGGTGACGACGGCTTGCATCAGATCGGAGGCGCGGGAGCAGGCTGCTCGCGCGGCGGCGGCGCCCGCGGTAGCCCAGCGGGCGCGGGCAAGGGCCGCACACAGCGCACGTGTTCTCGGTGTGGTAAATTCGGCCATCCGGAAGGCAGGTGTCGGTTCAAGCAATACAATTGTGATTCGTGTGGTAAAATAGGCCATTTGAAGGCAGTGTGTAACAAATATGTGAGCACGAAAGGATACAAAGGTCAGTTCTTTTTAAATAACTCGGACACGGACACTGA
This sequence comes from Phalera bucephala, assembly GCA_905147815.2. Classification (NCBI taxonomy): domain Eukaryota; kingdom Metazoa; phylum Arthropoda; class Insecta; order Lepidoptera; family Notodontidae; genus Phalera; species Phalera bucephala. Next base: position 36,455,265 of record LR990615.1, on the reverse strand, counting down.
ACATGATTATAACGACAAGTATGATGATAATAGTAATTTTTACAGTTTAGAGATAAAAAGTGACGGCGATGGGCCGTATTATATTAAGTTAAGGGTAGAAAATGAAAATGTAGATTTGAGATTGATACAGGAAGTAAAATTTCTGTCATTTCGAAAAATTATTACGATAGGTTTTTCTCGAACATTCACTTAGAAAATGAAATGTTAATTTTAAAATCATATACAGGTGACGTCATCGAAACGATTGGATACATTGTAGTTAATGTAGTATGTGGGAAACATTGCGCCAAAATGCACCTATATATTATTAAAAACGGTGGACCACCACTGATGGGTCGTACTTGGATTAAACTTTTAAAGTTGGGGGTTGTAGAATGCTATAATCTATCAGATAATGAGTCGATGGCGTCATCATTACAAAACGAGTTCCCAGAAGTATTTGCTGAAGGCTTAGGAACATTTAAAACTAAATTTCAACTTCATTTAAAAGATAACACACCGGTGTTTATTAAAGCGCGATCGTTACCTTTAGCCTTACGTCATCCCGTGGAACAGGAACTCGATAGGTTGCAGCGGGAGGGAGTAATTTACAAAGTGGAACGCTCAGACTATGGTACCCCTGTGGTACCCGTAGTTAAAACCAACGGCAATATTAGATTGTGTGGTGACTATAAAGTAACTATCAATCCTTTATTAAAAGATTACCATTATCCGCTGCCACGCATTGAGGACTTGTTTGTGGTGCTGGGGGGAGGCGAAGAATATACCAAACTAGATTTATCTAACGCCTTCCAGCAGTGTATTTTACACGAGGACTGCCAGCCGATGACGGCAATCACGACTCACGTGGGAACGTTTGTTTATAAGAGAGTACCATTTGGCATCAAATGCATACCGGAGAACTTCCAAAAGATAATGGAGGAGACATTGAGTGGATTGCCGTCAACCGCGGTGTTCGCGGACGACATACGTATTACAGGAAAAGACAGAGCTACACATTTACGTAATGTTAAGGCGGTGCTACATAGGCTTAAACAAAATGGATTAAGAATAAATTTTGCTAAATGTAGTTTTTTCAAAAAGAGTGTTACGTATTTGGGTTATAAAATCGATAAGTTTGGCCTACATACTGATGACAAAAAAGTTAGTGCCATTATAGCAGCGCCTAAACCATCAAATGTTCTATCTATCTATCTATCTATAACCTCACGCCAGATCCGGCGGGGTAGGCAGAGAGTACAGAGTTCCAACAGGTTCTTTCCTTACATACCTCTCTGGCTTCCTCGACTCTCATAGTTGTTACACAGCTTAAAAGTTTTATGGGACTCGTGAATTTTTATTCGAAATTCTGTATTAATATGAGTGATATATTAAAGCCACTTTATAGCATGTTAAAAAAAATGTTAGATGGGAATGGACAGAAGAATGTAATAAGGCCTTCAACAGAATTAAAAGCGTGTTAAGCAGTGCTCCTGTTCTAGCACATTACGACCCAAGTCTTCCATTAATATTGTCTGTAGATAGTAGCGCGTACGGCGTGGGCGCGGTGTTGACACAGCGGTACCCTGATGGCTGTGAGAGGCCAGTCTGCTGAGCCTCGAGGACGCTCAACTCGGCTGAAGTCCATTACTCCCAATTAGATAAAGAAGCATTGGCTATTGTGTTTGGAGTAACTAAACACAACCAATTTGTATACGGAAGACATTTCATTTTGCGCAGCGATCACCGGCCCTTAAGTTACATTTTTGGGAAAAATAAAGGTATACCGGTGGCTGCTGCCAGTCGACTACAGCGTTATGCTGTTAAGTTGGCCGCTTACTATTTTGACATCGAGTTCTTAACGTCGTCTAAAAATTGTTTTGCAGATGCTCTTTCCCGTCTTCCTTTACAGTTGGCGGACGACCAACTAAAAGGTAATGACAGAGAATGTAGCTATCTCAATTACGCGCAACAGAATTTTCCGATCAGCTTTAAAGATATAAAAACTGAAACGGCAAAGGACGCGTTATTGAGCAAAATATATAGTTATGTAATGTACGGATGGCCAACGAACAATCGGAGCGGTGAAATAGAAAACATTTACTACAATCGAATTTGCCGCGTGGTTCCCGGCTTAGAATAGGACCAACTCATCTCATCCCATCGGGTGTCGTACAAGGCGACTAAGGGAAAACTAGGGAATGGGCAGCAGCGTTCCCTTAACACTTCTACCATCAAAAACTGCGCTCGCCAACCCGCCTGCCAAGCGTGGCGAGTATGGCAAACACCCCCAATTTATTAAAATGGAAGATAAGAATAAAACCAGGCCCCTAGTCCCCGGCGGTCCTGTTCGTCCTGGCCACGGTAGCAGCTATGGTAACGACAGGACAAGGGGTGCTAAGAATCTCCGGCAGAGATTCGGCTACCACCAACATCGAAAATTGGCCCTGGTGACATACAATGCACGCACGTTAAGGACAGATGAGAAGCTTGTTGAGCTGGAAGAAGAGATAAACAAGTTGCGGTGGAATATTGTTGGTTTATCGGAGGTCCGAAGAAAGGGCGAGGACACGATAACCTTAAAATCCGGCAACTTGTTTTACTACCGGGAGGGTGAACAGCAGTCCCAAGGTGGTGTCGGATTTATCGTCCACAAGTCACTCATAGACAACATTGTGTCCATCACTAGTGTGTCGAGCAGGGTAGCGTACCTGATACTCAGAATATCCAAAAGATATTCGCTGAAGGTCATACAGGTCTACGCACCGACCTCGGCATACTCAGATGATGACGTCGAAGTAATGTATGAGGACATTAGTAGAGCCATACATACTTCCAAAGCACACTTTACAGTGGTTATGGGTGACTTCAATGCGCGGCTGGGCAAACGGGGCGATGATGAGTTGAGAGTAGGGCAATTTGGATATGGGCAGCGCAACCCCAGGGGTCAGAGGCTGGCCGAATATCTGGAGAAGGAGGGACTCTTTATGATGAACTCTTTCTTCCGGAAGCCGCCTCATAGAAAATGGACCTGGATGAGCCCTGATGGTTCCACAAAAAATGAGATAGACTTCATCATGAGCACCAAGCGACAAATATTTAATGATGTCTCCGTGATTCACAGGGTAAAAACCGGCAGTGATCACCGAATGGTCAGAGGCACATTAAATATTAATGTCAAAATGGAAAGATCGCGTCTGATGAAGTCTACGCTCCGACCTTCTTATGCACACATCCAAAACCCCGAGAACTTTCAACTCAAATTGGCAAACCGCTTCGAATTGCTAGACAGCAGCGCATCAGTGGACGAAATCAACAACAGGCTGGTAGAGACTGTCCATACGGTCGGGTCCAAGTATTATAAGCCCCACCGTAAAAATAGACCTCAAAAACTATCTAACTCCACCCGAAATCTCATGGCTGAGCGACGTTCCATGACGCTCCAAACCTCCGATGATGCTAAGTCCTATAGGCAGCTCAATGGACAGATATTGAAGTCCTTGCGTCACGATTTACGGTCCTTCAATACAAGGCGTATTGAGGAGACCATAGCACAGAACAAGGGCTCCAAAGTGTTCGCAAGAGACGCGTCTATTGGGCAAAGCCAGTTGACGAAGCTGAAGACGGAGGACGGAAACGTAACGTCGAATAGGTCAGAGGTGCTCAGGGAGATAGAGAGTTTCTATGGGCAGTTGTACACCTCAGTAGCTGAACCTGTTGTTGACTTGGTAAAAGACCCAAGAGCCAAGCTAACCCGACACTACACTGAAGATATCCCGGACATCAGCCTGTACGAGATTACGATGGCTCTCAAACAACTCAAAAATAACAAAACACCAGGCGAAGACGGAATTACCGCAGAGCTTCTGAAAGCGGGCGGAACGCCGGTACTTAAAGTCCTTCAGAGGCTGTTTAATTCCGTCTTGCTCGAAGAGAAAACGCCGGAAGCATGGAACAGGGGTGTGGTGGTACTGTTTTTCAAGAAAGGTGATAACACTTTACTGAAGAATTATAGGCCCATCACACTGCTGAGCCATGTTTATAAGTTGTTTTCGAGAGTCATCACGAATCGTCTCGAACGCAGGCTTGATGACTTCCAGCCTCCCGAACAAGCCGGTTTCCGGAAAGGCTTTAGTACCATAGACCACATACATACGCTGCGGCAGATTATACAGAAGACCGAGGAGTATAATCGGCCACTATGCTTGGCGTTTGTGGACTATGAGAAAGCCTTCGATTCGATCGAGACTTGGGCGGTTCTTAGATCTCTCCAGCTCGTGTTGAAGTGCTTGTATAATAACGCCACCATGTCAGTCCGAGTACAGGGGCATTGCACGAAGGCGATCCCCATAAAAAGAGGAGTAAGGCAGGGAGACGTTATTTCTCCGAAACTGTTTACGGCCACCTTAGAGGACGCCTTCAAGCTCTTGGAATGGCAAGGACTTGGCATCAACATCAATGGCGAATACATCACTCACCTTCGATTTGCCGACGACATTGTGGTCATGGCGGAGTCGCTGGAAGATCTAGGACGAATGCTCGGTGACCTCAACAGAGTATCTCAACAAGTGGGTCTTAAAATGAACATGGACAAAACGAAAATAATGTCTAACGTCCATGTCGTACCCACCGCACTCACCGTTGGGAACTCTACTCTTGAAGTTGTCGACGAATACATTTACCTGGGACAGGTAGTCCGGTTAGGTAGGTCCAACTTTGAGAGAGAGGTCAATCGACGAATCCAACTCGGCTGGGCAGCGTTCGGGAAACTGCGCAACATCTTCTCATCCAAAATACCTCAGTGCCTTAAGACTAAAGTTTTTAGTCAGTGTGTGTTACCCGTGATGATATATGGATCAGAGACGTGGTCTCTTACTATAGGTCTCATAAAAAAGCTCAGAGTTGCTCAGCGAGCTATGGAGAGAGCTATGCTCGGCGTTTCTCTACGCGATCGAATCAGGAATGAGGAGATTCGTAGAAGAACCAAGGTCACCGACATAGCCGTTAAGATTAGCAAGCTGAAGTGGCAATGGGCGGGCCACATAGCGCGTAGATCGGACGGGCGTTGGGGCAGAAAGATTCTAGAGTGGAGACCACGTATTGGCAAGCGCAGTGTGGGACGACCGCCTGCCAGATGGACCGACGATCTTGTGAAAATCGCAGGAAGTCGTTGGATGCAGGTGGCATCGGACCGGTTACGCTGGAAAGCGATTGGGGAGGCCTATGTTCAGCAGTGGACAAGTATAGGCTGAGATGATGATGATGATGATGACAATCGAAGGGATAACATGCATATAGATCAAGGCTGTCTGCTATGGGGTTATCGCATAGTTGTACCGAAATCATTGCGCGTTTTGGTCTTAAATGAAATTCACGACGGGCACCCGGGCGTCGTTAAAATGAAGCAGATCGCACGTAATTACGTGTGGTGGGAGAACATAGACGCGGGCATCGAGCGGACGGCGCGGGAGTGCGCGGCGTGCCGGCAGCTCCGGCCCGCGCCCGCCGCCGCGCCGCTGCACTCATGGCCCTGGCCGCCCGAGCCGTGGTCGCGTCTGCATCTCGATTTTCTCGGCCGTTTTTAATAATGCTTATTATCATCTTATTATAGACGCTCACTCTAAGTGGATTGAGGTAGAAAGAGTCAGTACGACGTCCGCAGTTGTAGTGATCGGCTATTTGAGGCGCTTATTCGCTCGTTTTGGGTTGCCCAAACGTCTAGTTAGCGACAACGGACCGCCCTTTTCATCATTTGAGTTCGCTCAATATTTGGAACGGAACGGTATCAAACACACTTTAATACCGCCGTATCACCCTTCGAGCAACGGGGCTGCAGAGAATGCGGTGCGTTCCGTAAAACGTGTACTTGAAAAGGCACAAATAGAAAGTGAAGCCTTTGACACGGCGTTGAGTAGATTTTTGTTCACGTATAGGAACAAAGTGCAACCGGTCGGTAACCGGCGGTCGCACTACTAGGCCGACGGCTGCGCGGGCATTTGGTCCTGCTGCGGCCCGACGCCAGCGAGCGCGTGCGCAGCAACCAGCTGCGGCGCGAGCACGACTACGCGCGCCCGCTGCGGGTGCTCGCGCCAGACGAGCCGGTCATGCTACGCGACTATACTACATCTGGTCGTAAATGGACTGAGGGGGTGGTAGGAGAGCGTACAGGACCCGTTTCTTATACAGATAAAACGAGTAAGGGGCAGATTCATAAGAGATATATTGATCAAATACAAACTCGTAAATCACGTCATTCTCTTAGCAAGGCAATAAACGTAACCCCGTTAAATAATAGTAAAGGAGATCTAGACGGGGAAGAGTATCAAGAAGGTTTGGTTACTAGTGCCCTCTCTGACGAAAGGAAGAGTTTTTTGATAGTGTAGGGGGAGGTAAGGGCAGCGCACAGCGGTCACCGTCGCTAACTCCGAAGCCCACGCCTCCACCTCGCACGCCACAAGATAAAGACTGTTACGCCACTAGTGGTCGTGCTCGCAGGAAAGCTGCTATACGTTGTGAGGAAAAAATTAAAAATATGTAATAATGTCATTAGTTATTTATGTTTTGTCTTTTGGATCACCTTATATTATTATTAAAGATTATTATATAAGTTTACTTTGTCTTTAATAATTTGAGGTAAGTCCTAGTATTAAATTCAATTTAAACATTGTCAAATTTAAGAGGGAAAAGTGTTGTGTATATACTGGGGGTATATTTAAATAAACAGTCTGCGTTGAGCTGTCGTGTTTCATTGACGTGCCCTTAAACTTAAAAGTTACTATTTTATTTAGTTCTATAGTAGGGTACCTGTAGGACTGACGTAATATATCAATCTACGCATTCGTATTGTTTGTCTTTAAGGAGTTCTCTGGCGTATCTTTAAAGTCCAAGGTCCAATATCGATGAACTTAAAATGGAACCACCTTGGTGCTATGCTGAACCCAATGCAAAAAAAAAATCATCAAAATCAGTCTATAATTGATGGCAATATCGGTGAACATATACTATAATACATGATCAAACGAACTTCTAAGTGAAGTTCGATCAGTATTATATGAGCTGCTTTATTCGAAGATATAGATGTGAATTATATGTATTGATACATATAATAGTATAACACGTAGTCCTTTTATTGCACTGGCAATGATTCGCACGCTTGTTAAGATATTTAAATATCGATATGTCAATTTAATCGATTATATTATTCGGTACAGTCCTGCACTATACCGCTTCCGCTATCTTGTCTCATTATTAAGAGATTATAGACAACAGATGGAAGATACACGATTTGGCGAAAGTGACGGGTTGGGCGGGCGGGAGCTTCCTCTATATCTTCGAATAATGCAGCTCATATAATACTGATCGAACTTCACTCAGAAGTTCGTTTGATCATGTATTATTATTTCGCTGCTTTATTCGAAGATATAGATGTGAATTATATGTATTGATACATATAATAGTATAACACGTAGATGTTTAGAGGTAAGTTTTTGCTAAATCGTATTTATGAGCTAAAGGAGACCAAATTACTTATCCAAATCACATTTATTATAATATGCGCACTTAAGTAGGTACAATAGAACAGAACAGTTAAGACGGATCTCGGAGACATACTGCTCTTGCGAACTGATTGCTATTATCTTTTATCTGCCGATGGTAAAATTTTGCGAAGGTACTCGATGTTGATGTCCATCCCGCGGTCTTTCTGATCACGTCGAAAGAAACCCCCGCGCCACTGGCTGCGGATGTGGCGGCGTGTCGCGTACTATGTGCGCTAAAGGTCGCCACATCTATGCCACTCTCCGCCAGTACTTGTTTAACCCATCGCGCGATTGTTTGACTCGACGCCGCTCTATGCGGTGGTCTTAATGTTAGCAATAAGTTGTCCGTTGACTCCGTTCTTAACCGTTCAGTACGAGAAATGTAATTTTTTATTGCCGTTGCTGGACAAATATCCTTATTTTCATTAAAATAGGGAAGAGTCAGTATAGGCTGTTCACGTCCCGCAGAAGACGTCTTTATACAATCAGAAATCAATATTTTGATATCAGTCGAACTTATATGAATGTTTTTAATTTTTATTAGCGACAAGGTTTGAGCCCTATGGGCTGTACACAAGGCTAAAAGGATAGTAACTTTTTTTGTAAGTTTTTCAATGGAAATCTCGCTATTAGTTTTCCATTGCGCTATATGATTAAGGACCGTTTGCGGGTCCCACGTACTAATGTATTTAGGAAGATACGGTCTTAATTTGTACACACCTTTAAAAAACCGTGTAATCAGACTATTATTGGACAAATCCTGGTTCAATAACAAAGCCAAGGCAGATCGATGGCCATTAAGTGAACCATATGCTGCACCCTGATTGAAAAGGTTTGTAAGAAAAGATATAACAACTGACTCTGTACAGGTATTATAGGGATTGAAATTTAAGTCACTACAATATTTCCACCATAATTTATAAGTGCAACCATATTGTTGCAAGGTATTATGTGCTAATGAAGACATCATTATGTCTAGTGATGCTTCGGGAGTTCCCTTACTTAGGAAGGCACCCCGGAGAGCTTCGCGACACCCAGGGTAAGTTTGAACTGTTTCCTCTTCCTGCAAGAGAAATTTAAGACATGTCTGTTAGCGTCAAAATAAAGGATGTCAGAATTGCACATGTCTTTTAAAACTGGGAACCATGGCTGTGAGGGCCAGTAGGGAAACACTAGTATGCCTTCTGCCCTATCTGCCTTAATCTTTTGAAGACATTTTAGAATCAATGTAAAGGGGGGGAAAGCATAAAAGAAGTATGGTTTCCAACTAAAGGTAAAAGCATCGACTGTAAAAGAATCCGGGTCCTGCCTCCATGACACGTATTTATCACATTTGGCGTTGGCGCGAGAAGCGAAGAGGTCAATTTCTGGTTTGCCTAAAATGTCTGAAATATTAAGAAATAATGTATTTGTAATTTCTAATTCCGTATCAGTATTCTTGTTACGTGACTCTTGATCTGCCTCTATGTTATCCTTTGTATTAATGTATGATGCGTACAACCATATTTCTCGCCTCTCACACCATTGCCAAATATCTCTTGTGATTTCGTTTAAATGGGGGAATTGTATTCCTCCCATACGATTTATATAACTGATCGCGGTGGTGTTATCACACCTTAATAAAATTGCACAATTGAATTTATCTCGCGCGAACGTTTTTAGCCCAAAGAATGCCGCTTTGAGTTCTAAATAATTTATATGGAACTCCTGTTCTTCTGCTCTCCATCTACCCCCAGTACGTACGTTATTGCAAAAAGCACCCCAACCTTGTCTTGATGCATCAGAAAAGAATTCTAAGGCAAAAGTAGGTTTTTCTATTCTATTTCGAGAAGTTAAAATATTCTTAACCCACCATAATAAATCAGGCAATATATTGTTTGAAGGAGTGAATTTCGCGTCGTAGTTATTATTAAATTTTAGTAAAGTTAAATGTTTTTCTCTCTCTAATAGTTTTGTATAAATCCAGCTGTAGCTAACAGCTGGACAAGCCGCTATAAGTACTCCAATTAAGTGTGCAAAATCCTTGATGGAGCACCGAGGCAAAGTCAAAAAATGTTGAACCAGTTTCGAAATATAGTTCCTTTTATCAAGTGGCAAATTGATGGACATTTCTAAGGAGTTAAAAACGAAACCTAAATATTTGCATTTAGTTTCAGGACTTAGTTGGCTTTTTTTATAATTAATAACGAAACCTAAACATTCTAATAGATTAAGAGTTTTTGTCACATTGTTTTGACATTCATTAAAATTAGATCCCACACACAAAATATCATCAAGATAAACCACGGATTTATAACCCTGATTTCTCAAATAACCTACTACTACTTTCATTATCTTTGTGAATGTCCTAGGAGCGACAGATAGGCCGTAAGGCATTGCGTTAAATTCGTATGTAACTAGCTCTGCATTATCATTTACGAACTGAAATCTTAAGAATTTCTTGTGTCTAGGTATAATTGGAACTAATAAATAGGATTCTTTTAAATCTATTGTGGCCATGAAGCAGCCCTCTGATATTAGAAGGGCAGCTGTCCTATAATCCTCCATCTTGAAATGTAAATTTGTCACAAATTTGTTTAGGGGTTTTAGATTTAATATAAAACGGTAATCCCCATTAGACTTAGGGGCTAAAAAAATGTTAGAAGTATATTGGTTTCGGGATGGTTCACAAACTGAAATAGCCCCAAGATTAAGTAATTTTTCTATAGCTAAATATGGTTTTTCTCTTTTGGTAACCATTTACGCTGAGTCACTCTAAACTCATGAACTTTTTTATTAAAGGGTATGGGGAATCCATCACGAATCCAATTTAAAACTACCCTATCTTTAGTTATTTTGCGCCAACAATTGTAAAAATATTTTAATCTGCCGGCATGTACCTCTAATTCCGAGGTCCTGCACGTGGGGCTTTGTTCCAGACTCTCGTTGGCATGAAACTGTTCTGAGCTGACGGAGGTTTCTGGTTCGTGTACGAAGTCTTCCTGGACCCTCCTCGCCCCCCCCCCTGTTCCTCGAGCGAGAAGGGCCCCTCCAGTTTCCCTGGGGCCTTGTTGATCGGCCAGAGAGCGGGCCCGGAGTAGCTTTGGTGTCCGGTTTCTTAATCTGTGAACGCTGTTTTTCGATAGCTTTTGATGCCTTGATTTTATCAGGTAAATTGCTACCGAAAAGCATCTCATCCCTTTCACTATCTTGGATAAGGTTTAGGAAAGATTTCTCTAAACCTTGGGTCAATGATCGAATTCGAGTTTGGGTCTCGGCCGCGTGTAGATCCGACAAGATCCTACAGGCGTCTGAAAGGAATTTTATCGCCTGGACCCTATTATTGTCACCTTTAAGTAATATGGTCATGGCTTTGTTTAAGGCTGTCAGGCCTACCCCTAATTGTTGTTGGCCACTTTCAATCTTCTTATCTCGTGTTCGAGCGAATTCAGACACTGCTGCTGCGATTTCGGGATTCAAAAACGGCGCTCTGAGCAGCTTACAATTTTGTGGAACCGCATATTCCTTCAATAATTTTTCTTTCTGGTCCTTGTCAGTCAAACCTTTTCGAAGGATTGGAGCCCATCTCTGGGCTAAATCCGGGTATATATCCTCACCGTATATGACTTGCTCGGGGGCGAGTTCTCCTAGAGCTAGTAACATCTCGGAGTCCAAAGAGGGTAACGTCTCTTCTGGTACGGGAACTGTCTCTGGCGTTGCATTTTCAACAAGAACTTGTTCCCGGAGAGGTTCCGAATGAGTTTGGACGATATTGGAATTATTTTCAGCATCATCGGTTTCGATATCTAAAAATAATATTTTTTACCATAAGAATGAGGGTAGACTTGTACGAATAACTAAGCTAACGGTTGACTAACCGTCAACTCTGTATAATTTTTTTTTTTTTTTTTTTTTCTTATGTGGGTACGTATTAAAATATACTAGTGGTTGACTCACGGTCAACTCTGTAGCAGTTTTAAATATGCTAATGGTTAACTCACGGTCAACTCTGAAGCAAACTAAGAACCTTGGTTGGTAGGTGGTACCATGCTAATGGTTGACTCACGGTCAACTCTGAAGCTGTCATTGTGCCGTTGGTTAACTTTTCGGCTATACCTACTTTATGGGTGTCTCACGGACACCTCTAAGGCTTAAAAATTAAAAAGCATAGTTTTTATTCGAAAGTAATTGTATATTTATGTAAGTGGGTAGGTAACTAATATAGTTCTTACACTTCCAAGTCGTTAGTATGATTCGATATTCAACAATAGTATTAATTATAATCTCATTATTTCTTTGAGGGTATTAAAATATTATAATCCTGTTCCTTACCAGACTGTTATTCGAAATCCGATGAATCCGAGTAAATAATTATACGTCTACGACGTTTAATTTGTTCAGTTTGTAATTTCTTTATCTTATTCTTATACTGAGCAATTTGGTCTTCCGCGTTTCGCTTCGGCATTGTCACTGCTAGGGACGCGTGCGTGCTGCTGCGCGCACAATAAAAGAATGAGACAAGATAGCGGAAGCGGTATAGTGCAGGACTGTACCGAATAATATCTATCTATCTATCTATCTATAACCTCACGCCAGATCCCTTGCGGGGTAGGCAGAGAGTACAGAGAACTCTGCACCCCACGACTCGCCAGTTCGGGCCCGGCGTGATGGGTGGCGGCCCCCATCGCCGCACCGAATAATATAATCGATTAAATTGACATATCGATATTTAAATATCTTAACAAGCGTGCGAATCATTGCCAGTGCAATAAAAGGACTACGTGTTATACTATTATATGTATCAATACATATAATTCACATCTATATCTTCGAATAAAGCAGCGAAATAATAATACAAAAAAAAACATACATACAGATGAACATAAAACCTCCTCCTTTTTGAAGTCGGTTAAAAAGTGGCACGTTGTCGCCATTACGACAAAAAACAAAAGTCCGTCATTTTAATAATGTTAGGTTAAGTTCGGGATTGACTTGGGATTAACAGCTGTCATTTTTCTATTGTCTAGTGTAATCATTACGTTCTACTACTACCGCAAAAAGAATATTATTATCATTGCGAAAGCCTGTAATGTTATTCAATACACGATTATGAAGTTCACAAAATATGTATTAATAGGTCCTTTGATAGAAGTTTCCAAATAATTTTGTCGTTCTATTTGTAGGTTTTTGATGTAATTCGATAATGTTCACGACGCACGATCGTTTCGTGCGTCGTGAATGTTCAATATAACTCAGTAATGGTATCAGAGATGAGTAAGTGAATAGACGTCCAATACCCTTCTTCTTTTCGTGTCAACGGTTCATATTCTTTTTTTTTGTGAACACGTTGAACCCCGCACTAGAAATTATTCCTGTATCGTGGTTGCATTTATAAACATGAAATTCACATGCACAAATACCCAGACCGAAACAAATATTTGTGGATCACATAAACATTTGTTCCGTCCGGGGATCGAACCCGCAACTACTCGATCTAGTCGTAGTGGGTGGAGCGACTCAAAATCTTAACCACTTGACCAAGTTGTCCAGCTTAGTGGCGCCACTTTGTCAAATTTGTCCCGCCAAAAATTATTGGCCATCTTAATCGCGTCATCCTTCGCCGCGCTCAGCAGTTTCCTTGTGTAAGTGTCGGGGCACAAAAATAGACCAGCGGATGCAACACAGTCTGTGAGGTCGTACCACGATTGCCGGATTTTAAATTTGGATGTCTAAGCCCTGTGCACAATACACTATAAAATATCATAACACGTTTTCACCACGCGGGAAAGGTTTTAAGTTTGTACTCCCACTTTTTGCCGACGATATAAAGCCCGACGATATGTGGTTGGGAGTGACCATATTGCCATTGTATAGGGCACAACACTAGACCTCGGAATGGCACTGGAAATTTTTATATTGAAAAATTAAATTTTTTCAGACCTAGGATTCGACCTCGTGATGGCAATGCCTAATATTCGCCACTAGACTAACGAGGCAGTGATAAACACGTTGAAGTGGTAAATTATCAACGTCAAATAAAATCGATTAACCTTATTTTATATTTTTACATGGTTTTACATAAAACCATATTTTTATTGTTTATAAAATATATTTTTAGTGATTTTTACTGAAGGAGTAATTTAAATTTCTTAGTTTCTATTGCTGTTACGAAAGTTTTCAGGCTACATTACATAATACAGGATTTGCGGGGCCGTTTTTATTGGCTATTGAGTGTCTGTTAATTTCGATTGGTCTATGATGGTATGGAAGAACGTTTGATCCTGAGATGAAAGACGCCAAATTGACTAACCAAATAATCATTGATGCAGCTTATGACTTTAGTTTTCGATGTCTTTTATTATGTAAATGATATTTTATTCGTAAACTGGCGAGTTACGATGATAGGTATCTATTTAGTAATGTTTAGGTAGACCAAGGCTGTTAGAAAAGTTTTAAAGATAAATTGGAGGGTGATGTTGTCAGTTTTGTTAAATTCCCAAACTTGTATTGCTATCAGTTCTTAATATTTATAAATTGTATGTACCTGCATAGGCAAAAGGTAACAAACTAATTAAACGTAATATACCGATTTTTCCCAAGATTTTTATGTATCTATTTATATTATCACGCTAGATCCCTTGCGGGGTAGGTCGAGAGTACAAAGTTCCAACAGACCTTCGTTACTCTCCCAAGATGATCTTCGTTATGGGTTTGTGTTCTGTATCTATAGATTATTTGTATCTATAGAGTATCACTTTATTGTTCAGAGGAGGGTATTTTATGGTTAAGATTATCATCATTTTGGGCAAGTAATTAGGTAAATAAAACTTCGTATTTTTCGCTACTTGACATTGACAAAACTCACACCCGTATTTTAAGAAGTTACCTCGAAAATTCCTCGACCTCGACTCAACCGAGGTTACCTTAAGAACCAACTCAAGAAATACTCGAAATCGGTATTCTTTGTTATAACTCGATCTTGCCTTGAGGTAATCTTGAGGATCCTCGAGTGAGGTTGCGTCGAGGTATTACGTCATTAAATATAAATAATTATTACTTAAACATAAAGAAATAATGGTTTTCTAAACGCCTTAAACAAAGTTTTACTCACCTGAAAGTTTCCAGTCGCATAAAATCTTAATGCAATCAACAACTGAAGTAAAAGGGGAATGGGTAGCCCTCTGTTGCTGCATGTAGTTATGTTATTGAACAAAAGCGGCAGTAATATATTCAAAACAGTTTCTTTCTTGAAACGATTTTCAAATTCTTCATTAACATAAAATACCATTGGGTTTTCTGCATCGCGTAAACAACGCCGTTCAGGATAATCGTATGGATAATCCATACGATAATATCCGTACAAATAATTTAAAAAGCGTTGGAAATCCATTCTTAATACATACACAAACAATTACTGAAGAAAATACTCAAATATAAATCAGTTCTATTTACATGTATATGGGCACAAAAATAAAGTAACAAGTAACAATGGCGTTAAACTTCCTCGACAGTTCCTTAAGGTAGATCGCGACGTACCTTGACTTTGACAGTTGCTTCCTCACCTCGACTGAGGAAAAATGTTGAGTGGCGTCGAGTGGAGGAGATTCTTTACAACTAAGAATACAGATTTCCTTGAGTGAGGTTGAGTGGAGTCGAGGATTTTTCGAGGTAACGTCTTAGAATACGGGTGTCAATCATAATCGCTTGGATTGAAAAACTTGATATTGTACCAACTGTAAAATGAAACGAAGAACTTTAGCACGACGAAGGGCGACAGGGAGGACAGGAGGCGAAATTGGTGTAAAATTAGGGATAACATTTAGAAAAATTTTCCTACCTACAAGTAGATATTTCAACAGGTGGGTTCGCACGGTTACTAAATAAAAAAAGAACCCGGGTAAAATTAATGGCAAATAGCACCTCTGCGACTGTCATAAAGTGACATTTCACTTGCGTTAGTTCCAACTTTGAACGCGGGCCAAGAGATCCTTGGACGACTGTATATTTCATTGGTTGATACAGTGACTAGCAAAATTGAAAAGTGAACCAAATGCTTAGTTAGTAGGTATCTGTTGTCCTTTCTTTAGTCATAATTATATAACTATAATTATTAATATTCAAGTTAAAGCGACGGAGCCGTCTTTTTTGTAAGGACAATTTTACAGGTTAGTACATCAGTGCGTATTTCGTCATAAAGTTAAGGTCGTGTACGTGCTTATAAACCTATACCATATTAAAAACTGTATAATTTGAATGCCTCGTTGGTCCAGTGGCAAACCGCATCGCTTTATGGTCACGAAGTCCTGGGTTTAAATCCTAGGTCGGACAAATGTAGTTTTACTAACGAAATCATTCCCAGTATCAGTTCGGAGTCTGGAAATGTGCCCGGTATATGGCAATAGGCTCGCCCCCTATTACATGGGATCTAATATCTTCGGCAAAAAGTGGGTGTACTCAGTACACTGCTGCCACCTCCGCTCGGGGAATGTAGATGTGACAGTGTTTATTTATTTTTATTTTATGTTTAATATTTTGTATGATTGTTTCATTGTTGGAACTAGAACCGTAAGAAGATAATATTTTTATAAAGACTGATACTTGGTTTAGTTATCTTGCTTGTAAGGTTTAAACTGTAAGCAATCCAAATCGGTACATTGAATATTTTTTTGAAAATTTTAATTGAAGTACTCTTCCATAAATATACAGAGGCCGAAACAGATTTTTTCTTTAATTATTGTATGATCTGTCTCTTAGTGATCAATCACGCAAAAACTACGGAACGGATTTCAATGAAATTTGCTATGGTAATAACCTATACCCTAACTTCTATCTATATCATCACGCCAGCTCCCTCGCGGGGTAGGCAGAGAGTACAGAGTTCCAACAGGTTCTTTCCTTACATACCTCTTTGGCTTCCTCCACTCTCATAGTTCGTCTCATACACACTCGCTGGTTACGGAGACTCTTGACTTGCCCTTCAGCTAAGATACGGTCTATTTGGTCATGGTAAGATAGTCTAGGTCTACCCCGGCACCTACATCCTTCCACTTTCGCATTGTATATCTGTTTTGTCATTCTTTCTTCTGGCATTCTTTCTATATGCCCGAACCAACGGAGCATACCCTTTCCCATCTTTACACCGATACTATCTGTCATACCTACTCGCTTTCTTACTACGCTGTTGCGAATGCGGTCGGTCAGCGTGACTCCGCACATCTTCCGCAGAGATCGCATTTCGACCGCATTTATCCTGCTTTCGTTCTCCTTCTTACATACCCAACTCTCACTGCCATATAAGAGCGTTGGGACAAGCACTCCGTTATGCATGGCCAGCTGCGCCTTTTGGCTTAAGTGCCGGCTCTCAAGTAGCCTTCCCATCGCACCATTCACTCTATTACCTGCATTCACTCTTCTCTCTATATCAGCGGTGTATTTCCCATCCTTACTGAAGGCGCATCCAAGATATACAAACTCATTCACTTGCTCCAGCACATCGTTACCAACCACAATCCTTGCATTCGTTCTGGTTTCTTCCCGTTCAAAAACCATAATTTTGGTTTTCTTCACATTCAAATGTAAGCCATTGTTCATGCAGTCGTATCTCATAACTGTGACTAGTGTTTGCAGATCAGTCGCTGTTGGCGCTATCAAAACCACGTCATCTGTATACAATAGGTGGTTTATCACTAGATCACCCATTTTTACCCCTTCAGTCATCGCATTCAGTCTTTGAAGACTTTTATCCAGATACACTATAAACAGTCTAGCGGACAACACGCAACCCTGCTTGACGCCGATTTTAACGTCAAACCAAGGTGACATGTTACCACCCACCCGTACGCATGCCTTGCTGTCCACGTAGGTGGACTGGACGGCTCGCAACAGGGTGCCGTTTATACCATACTCTGGCAAAATGTCCCAAAGTCTCTTTCGCACGACTCTATCAAACGCCTTCTCCAAGTCCACAAAACCACAGAAAACCTTCCGGCCTACTGCCAGATGCTTTTCTACGATGTTGCGGAGGGAGAAAACTTGATCCAAACATCCTCTTCCAGACCTGAAACCTCCCTGTGCCTCACACAACACTCTATCGGACTTCTCGCGCATTCTCCGTTCAATAATTTTACCATACACCTTAGCTGCCAAGCTGATCAAACTGATGGCCCTGTAATTGGCGCAGTCATATTGTGAGCTCTTTCCTTTATACAAGGGTACTATGACTGCGCGGCGCCAATCTGTAGGGACTCTACCGGTCTTCCAGCAAAGATTTGCGAGGACCCAAAAAGCGTCCCGTACGCAAGTTCCACCATATTTAATCATCTCGGCAGATATCATGTCTATTCCCGCAGCTTTACCATTTTTCATACTTCGTATCGCCCATTTAACTTCTTTCATAGTGAAGTCCTCTGTGGATTCTGGTGCCGCAAACTCGCCTCTGGGCTCGTCTGTGGCACCAGCATCCGGGGCATTCTCATACATTTCTCCAAAATATTCACTCCACCGGTTTAGCACAGCTTGTGTGTCTGCAAGAATGTCACCATCCTTAGATTTTATCTTTTCCATTCTGGAGCCTGACGAATCACCTCGAGCCTTTCTCACCTTGCTCCAAAAGAGTTTGGTGTTATTCTCGAAGTTCTTCGTCAGCCTCTCCTCCTCAATCACACTAGCTCTTTCACGCTTTTCTTTCACTAAAGTTTTGGTGGCATTCTTGCATTGCCGGTATAATTCTTTCTTCATACCCTAACTTAAAATATTAAATACTTTATATCCCGGAAAAATAAAGCAATCCGGAAATTATCGCGATAAAAACCATAGAACTTTATTATTTTTATTATTGTTAGTCGCAAGCTGCAATGTTACGTTAAAATGTGTGATTTTTCCTACATATAATTCCTTTTACAAATAATTCTTTCAAATTATTATTATTTATTATGAACTGATAATGGACTCGGGTTTGTCTCCTCGTGACGAAATTGTTTATTCTCATTTGATTTGGATATGCTTCAAATATGATTTCTTGTATGAATCGATGATGCAGTCAAGATATATTTTCGGTATATGATCCGGACATGTTACTTAGTATGGAGGTGTTTTAGGTATGTACAAGATCTGTGCCATCCCAGAAAGGCCGGATTATTATGACAAATTACAATAGAAACGCGTGCCTAGCCGCGGGTAACACCTACTATTTTGTTATCATTCTCATAAGCTCGATTGTATTTCACATGGGGAATATGTAAATGGTGTTTAGCAATTTAATTTGTTATTTATTTTTCTATATTAATATAAAATTGTAAGTTTATCTATGAAAATAAAACAAAGCACAAAACTCAAAAAGACACAAACAGCAAATACATATTTAAAAGTAACTTTTTCTAAAACATCATTAAATATTTCTACTTTTAAATTAACAAATTAACAATAATTAACAAAAATAATATTTCAAACATACTTCAAATATACTACTACCACGAACAAATTGAAAGCATACAAAGTTACTTTGAACATTAGTACCCAACTCAATTAGTAAGGGGAGAAACAAAACAAAGTGGTTCATTGGGGAGAATAGAACAAATAAATTTGAGTCTTTGTAACACGAAGCCAGTAATTGTTGTGTATTGTATTGAATTAGTTTGTAAATTTAATTCGTAAGGCTTCTTGTAAAATGTTTTATGGAAACACACGGTTTGACATTTAAAAGCTGGTGCGATTCAGTTTTAAGCAAGGTTATCTTTCGTGCTTTGTATATAGGTACCACTTATTATTTTTAGAAGCTTTTATTTAACTTGCAATGTTCGTATGTCTGTCTGTTTTTCCGGTTCAAATCTTGTGATCCATTTTTTGAGCACTTGCGGGTATTCGATTCAGCTCAAATTTGGCATACGTATGTAAAGTCGGTAACAATGCAATAAATACCATGGAGCTGGTTGGATGATGGAGTGGGAAGGTAAACACAGGAACATGTGAATCATACAACGTAACCCCGTCATGTTTGGGCTTATTATATTGAAGAAAGGAAGAAAATATATTTATTAGTACAGCTGACAGTTCAGTACACTACAGACATAGAGCGTGGTGGTTGCACGCTCGCCTTTAAATCTGGTGAAGCTGTAAAGGCCTCGCGGCCAACAGCGTACATCATTCACACACACACACTACAGATTATAAAAAATAACGATAACACAAAAAAAAAAACAAAAATTACAAATAGGTACATACTACGTAGCCGCGCTAATAGGGCAACACAGCACTGATTTTCAGTGATACCCTAAGTGACGTGCGCCGCGCATGAAGTCTAGTGTCTCGACAAGCTAATTGCTCAGCAATGGGTGCTAAAGTTAAAAAACAAGAACTCCTTTTTCGCACGAGGCAGTCGAGACAAATCGAGCACCAACTTAGAGTTAAAATAGCTACTTTGTATACTTATCATATGAACCTGTATATACAGTCAGTGCATATGCTCCGTCTCGCTCAGCCTCGCTCGCGCACTCAACGCGCGCGCTTGCCCCGCAAAAAATATGATGCAATCGATAACACGTCGATTGCATCACTCTCCATTCCACTGGCGCAAGCGAGCGCCCGACCGGGGTGCGCAGTCAGCAGTCTTGAGCCGACTCCAATGTATTGAGCGCGCATTGATCGACAAGTTAACGATACGATTTGACGGACGATTTAGCGCAGTGGTTAAGGGCTTAGCCCGCCCCGCCCACTGTGTCTAATAGTCGCGGGTTCGATTCCCGCACGGGACAAATCTTTGTGTGATCCACAATTATTTGTTCCGGTCTGGGTATTTGTGTATGTGAATTTTCATGTTTGTAAACGCACCCACGACACAGGAATTAATCCTAGTGTGGGGCAACGTTTTTATTAAAAAAAGAAAAAAAAAAAGATACCAATAAAGAGGACAAAAAACATTGCCAGATCAATCACAAGAAAAAATACAGTATAAAATACAATAACAGTAACATACAGGGTTACATGTAAAACACCAACAATCTTGCAGGACTAGACAGCTAACATCATAAGCAACAACTTTTGTTCTACGACTTCGGACATAACTCAATACATGAAAAAAAAAATGATTTTATAAGTTTTTGTTGTACTGTCGTGACATTTGTAGGTCTATGTTTCATTCATAAACAAAAGGTCGACGCGACGCTCGCGCGCGCTTGCGCTGCTAATTATAATAACACTTTCTTCGCCAGATCTAGTTACTTTCAATTGCTCGTGGCGTGGTGGTGATTATCGCGCACATAGCGTTCAAAGTAGTCACCTTCACAACCAATACAAAGACCACACCTAAATATAAATTGTTCATTAACTCGAGCTAACACTTCCGAATTCGCTTTTATTTAATTAAAGACCCAAATTATTTTATCAATGAGCATGTCTCGGCTTGTGATTTCACCACCACTGTACACCATTGTTTTTACGTATCCCCATAACTAAAAGTCCAGGGGTGTAATGTCTGGTGACCTTGGAGGCCATGCACGAGGTCCACCACGTCCTATCCATTGACCGGAGTAAACAGTGTTTAAATGGTCTCTAATCTGGCGAGAATAGTGCGCTGGTGCGCCGTCATGTTGATAGTAATAACAGTTGGCGACAGGGATACTTTCGTATTCCAACTCTGGCAGCGTTTCGGTGAGAAATAGTAATTATGATTCACCATTTAGTCTATCTAAAAAAACGGAGCCTAGTAACGTGGAATTTATCATTCCCGCCCAAACATTAACATTAAATCGGTGTTGGAAATTATGTGGCCTGGGTTCGTGCGGGTTTTCGTAACACTACAAATATTCATTCCGAGTATTGAACAAACCCACTCTGCCAAATGTAGCTTCATCAGTCCACAGAATTGTTGTTCAGCAAGCAACTAGTTGCAAAAACCCGCTCGTGCAGGTTTGTCAGGTTGGATGAGTTCCTGAACACGATGAAGGTGGAATGGATATTTGCCTTCATTGTGAATGACACTCCACGCGACTGGAATACCAACACACCATGGTAATAAAATTAAATTGTAGGTACCTACCCACAATCCGCACAATAAATCGATCGATACAGCGCGGCGGCGGCGAAAAATCGTGGCACTCAAACGCATGCAACGCACGCGCCGCATCAAAATTGACAGACGACTGGACGCTAGATAAATGGGTCAAGTTCAAAGGCGCTAGCGCTGCACCCCCTTCCCCGCGCTTCGCAGGGGTTTGTTTACGTAATCTTTGCGATGCGCGCAAAATTCGGAGCGAGAGAGTGGGAAATTTCTATCTATCTATAACCTCACGCCAGATCCCTTGCGGGCTAGGCAGAGAGTACAGAGTTCCAACAGGTTCTTTCCTTACATACCTCTCTGGCTTCCTCGACTCTCATAGTTCGTCTCATACACGCTCGCCGGTTACGGAGACTCTTGACTTTTCCATCAGATAAGACTCGGTTTATTTAGTCGTGTTAAGATAGTCTAGGTCTTCCCTGGTACCTGCATCCTTCCACTTTCACATTGTATATCTGTTTTGTCATTCTTTCCTCTGGCATTCTTTCTATATGCCCGAACCAACGGAGCATGCCCTTTCTCATCTTTACACCGATACTATCTTTCATACCTACTCGCTGTCTTACTATGCTGTTGCTAATGCGGTCGGTCAGCTTCACTCCGCACATCTTCCGCAGAGCTCGCATTTCTACCGCATTTATCCTACTTTCATTCTCCTTCTTACATACCCAGCTCTCGCTACCATATAACAGCGTTGGGACAAGAACTCCGTTATGTATGGGCAGCTGCGCCTTATGGCTTAAGTGCCGGCTCCCGAGTAGCTTTCCCATCGCACCATTCACTCTGTTCCCTGCACTCACTCTTCTCTCTATGTCAGCGGTGTCTTTCCCATCCTTACTGAAGGCGCATCCAAGATATACAAACTCATTCACTTGCTCCAGCACATCCTTACCAACCACAGTGGGAAATTAAATTAATAATTATTATTGTATGAAAATAAAATCAAACAAATTGTTACCGTTACACTAATTACAATGAAGTTATTACAGTCCTACTAGTTTCTGCCTGCGACTTCGTCCGCGTTGAGTTTAGACAGGAACATAACATTCCGAAATAAAAAGTACCATATCTGTTAATTCTTTCCTCAAATTTTATCTAAATACGTTTAGCCGTTTTTGCGTGATTGAGCAACAAACACCTAAACATACAAACTTTCACATTTGTAATATTAGTAGGACGATACTTATACCTTGAAAAATTGTACTGGCCTTCTGCTACACATTACCAAGTTAATGTCTGTACTAGCTGAAAATTTCTGGAATAATTAAATAAAAAAGAACTGTCCAATATTCACGTACCCGGACGATTACAATTGTAAGACTCGGTTACGGCACTGGGTCAAAATCATTACTATCAATAAGTATATAATAATAAAATAAATTCTAAAAGAAATTTGCCCGAGCACAACAATTCCCCGTATGTTTACTCAGTCACTAAATACTCGAAGTTAAAGCTAGTTATGTATACCAGACCAGTACACAGCTCAGTGGAAGTACTTTAAAAGATGATGCAATAATAACAAACTATTGCTCATGCAAATTAATTCCAAGTACTGTTTATTTATCATGTAAACAGATATGAGGTTACATGTTTAGTCTCAGTTCAGTTCCAATAATTGTTATGATTAATAAGCAGATATGAATTAATACGGCGCACTCTGAGTGGGCGCCTTCTAGAAAGATGTGTTCACTTGGCGATGCCTATAAATAGACATCACCAAGCAAAGTACCTCAATATCGACTTAGCTCTCTTACCGTTCGCATGCACCTTAAGCAACACTATTGACTGCATAGTATTTTGTATATTTATTATAAATTGCCGAATAGAACGCATCGGTGACCCTCTTTTGCCGCACTCTGAAGAGCCCGTCATCGGGGGGAGACTTGATAACACGTCCCCCCGCACCGACGCGGGGCTCACGGCGACGTGGGCCACATCACGCCGCCTTTTTCCTCAGGGTTGCTCGTGTAGGACGCTCAGGGCGCCCGCGACCCTGAGAAATCAGGCCCCGGTCCCCCGCCAGAAACCAGGCCTTCCTTTTTTTTTTAGGTGTGGAAATCTGCATGGATACCCGCTCATGACGGGGACGTGAGCGGGTTATGTGGGTCACGGGGACGCGGTCATACTTCCGCGGCCCGTAAGCGGCTGTCTGTTTTTCAGACCCCTCTCCTCCAGGGTAGCCCCGCCCTGGTGCTCCTACGTGTTGAGGACGCGCCGGAACACTTGGCGCATCCTCCAACCTCGGGGGTTTAATGTTCTGCGCAGGCGACAGTAACCCCCTTGCTGTCGCCCGCGGGCTCCCTTCACGGCGGCATTAAGTCGGTGGTCGCCCGCCTCCTTCACCCGACTCTCCGACGCTGGTTCAGAGCAACGAGGGGATCATTCTCCCTGCTCTGCTCCGCCGCCTCCTTCCATGAGTTGACTTCCTCGCAGAAGGCCTCCATCGCCTGCCACGACCTTTCACTGCCGACCATTGTTCTTACTACGGTAGGCAGTGTAAGGTCCCTCCCAATTACACTTGTGAGGACACTGCGCTGCGCTGCCCAGGCTGGGCATACTTGCAGCGTGTGTTGCGCAGTGTCCTCACCGGCGTCGCACTCGTGGCATGAGGGATTCGCTTCCCTCCCGACCACCTTGCACAGATACCTGCCGAAGCAGCCGTGCCCCGACAGGATTTGGACCAGCCGGAAGGTAAGCACCCCGTGCTTTCGGTTCACCCACTCCGCAAGGACTGGGCCAACCGCCCGTATGGTCAAGTGGCCAGCCGCTCCCGCCACTTCCTCAGCGCACTTTCCTGCGCTTTTCGCCTCCATGTTGCCAGCTCCTCTGGCATGATGCTGCCACCGTTTCCCCGGAGCTCCGTTCTACGGCGGTATACGGCGGCCAGCACCTCGGCCTCTAAGCCCCAGGGTGGGGTCCCTGCTAGAACGCACGCTGCCTGACACGAAACGGTGCGGAAACCGCGTATCACCCTAACCGCCATTACCCGCTGCGGTCGTCTCAGCAGGACCTTGTTCTGGGCAAACCAGGCCTTCCTATCCTAACTTATCTTAACTACTAAATCGTACATTATGTAGGATATCCTACCAGTTAGGAAAGGAAGATGTTTCAAGCTTAGGACCAAACAGTCATGAAGTTGAATTTACTCGCTAACCGAACTATAGGGATTTCGGCACCACACGAGTATAACAGAATTTTATTTCATCCCCTTCATTTAATCATAGCAAAAGTACATTAATTTCTCCATCTCGCTTAGAATTCCCAACATTGCTTTCACATTTCACACAACGAATGTAGTTAATTTTCATGTTCCGTACTCCAATAAAGGTAACTCGTGTTTTTGACAGCAATCATTACCCATTTTAAAGTTAGCTGTAATTGGATTTCTCTCATTTATTTAGCTAACGGTTTAACGTTAGTTTTACGTTAGCACTGGAAAGGAGTTTTGTATGGAAATCTGTAATTTTAAGGGATTTTTACGGAGTTATAAGCCTGTATTATCGACAGTTTGTGTATATTAATATATATTTGTGTACGAATTCGAAGATTAACTATGAAGATAAACTAAGTTCAACTCAAGACTCTTACTAGACTTAGACTCTCGCTGTATTTATATTTTGGCATATTCCTTACAATCGTTTGTATGGAGACTGGTCCGCCGAAATTCTTTTAGATTTTTACACTTTAAAAAGTCTTAATATATCAGTCTTAAGGAAACCCACTGAAGCTAGATCATAAACATAATTTTGTAATATAACGTTTTATCTATGCAGTCATGAAAAAGAAATACAGAAGAGACTTAGAAAAGATCTGCGTTGTGATACAGATTGATAAAAAAGACTAGCTCGTTGAGTTCCTCAGCTGATCTTCTCAGTGGAGGCTGCGTTCTGGTCCGGCGCTAGATAGATAGAAAAAGAAATCTAAACTAGACAAATTGTAAATGAAAAGATTACAATCTTTATATACATATAAATAGCAGTAAAAAATAAATATCAATACTTAGTTTATGGCCAACGGCTGTCATGGTTGGGTAAATGGTTGTATTTTTTGGTATCCCTTGATACAAGCTATGCTTAGTGCGAGGACTTTTCTTATTCTGTATTACTTTCCTGGGGCCCTTGCTAAGTGTCAAGCGTTTTGTGTCTATTGACTCTGGACTGATACTGAACATTTTTCTATCGAAAAATTACATTTTTTCCGATCCCTATGTCGATTTGTCACTCACTACCTTGTGATCGGTCGGACACAGTCTCAAAAATTTTAAGTCGCAAATATTTCACTAATTATTTCTGACTCATCATCCAAAAATATGGATTTAATGTAGAGCTTAGCTCACGGAGGCAAAGTATATCTATCAAGGCTAACTGATAATCAGGTCGCCCCAGCAAGAAACCTAATGTGACCCTAGAGGCTTGTACTCCGGATTTCGAGTTGTTTATTGCTTTGCCAAGGTCCGCTAAACGTTCCTATGACTTAGCAATATATGTTCGTTCTTTTATAAAGTAGTATTTGATCTCTTTATGACAATTCACGCAAAAAAGGTCACAGATACCAGTAATTTAGAATATAAGTTAAAAATTGTTTGCATTTGATCAGGGTTTAGCACGAAAAGATTGAGGTTAGCGTAACCCTAGCAGGTTTATATGCCATCCTTGTGACACTACAAATTTAATAAATTATCGTGACAACATGATTACTCCCTAGCGTCACGCTAACGTATATTTTTTCGTGCACAGTCCTCAGAGATATTTAGCAAATAAGTAAATGATTGGTTTTGTTTCATCAGAGGGCTTATTATGAACGATTTAACGTTATAGGAATGTTTCAGATTTTAAAAATCCTAGTCTTCAAAAGTGATTTGGCGTGTTTTAATAATATTCTTTGAATAAAACTAGTAATTATACGAATATATTATCTTCTTTTCCTTTATCTTACAACTTAAGATACTATAACAACATCAGTCTAGACCAGCGAATACTAAAAAATAGCAGATAGCTAAAAAAATATTTCTAGATATCGTTTGATACTTCATTTTATCTTGAATCATTATAAAACTTTTTTGTATCTTAAAATATATATGATATCTATTTTGACTTCTTAACTCAGATCTTATTTTTAATGTCTCCACCCTTTGGAATAACTTATATAGTAGCTTAAATTTACTTTTACCACAGCTAAAGATCCTGAGATTTTTTTGTAAAGTAAATTTGTTCTTTACAGTAAAAAGAGAATTCAGTTTGTCTACATTCTTGTTTGTGCATGGTGTGGGCAGGTTCCTCACAAGGTAAACCGATGACCTGGTGAAGGTCACAGGTAAAAGCTGGATGCGAACAGCACAAAGCCTTAGTGCACTCAGCTTTTATGCATCCAGCTCAGATCTTCTCTTTAAAAAAAAAACGTAGCCCCATACTACGATTTATTCCTGTGTCGTGGATGCGTTTACAAACGTGAAGATTCACATTCGCAAATACCCGGACCGAAACAAGTAATTGTGGGTCATATTGATTTGTCCCGTGCGGGAATTGAGCCCACGACTATTCGACTCAAAGGGCGGAGCGGCCTAAGCTCTTAATTACGCCAAATAGCCTACATTCTTTTCTTTCTTACAGTTGAGACTGATGACATTCTTGTTTTACTTATGGCTGATCCCAATATTTGACTGATATGTAAAGAAGAAGGAATATGGTACAAAACTTTACAGTCTGAGCCTTTTCGTATACCATGATTTATAGAATACAAAATGAAAAGAAATTTAGTCAAAGTACTCCTAAGCTTTAGATCTGGACACATTCAATCAAATAAATTTACACATATGTTGAAGAAAACGGATTCTCCTTATTGCGATACATGTAGTGTAGAAGAAGATTTGCATCATATATTGATGAAGTGTGTTAATAATAAACAGGAGAGAGAAACACTGAACGGAACACTGAGGCTAAACAGGTTTGATGTAGTAACCGCTCAAACTTTTTTTTCAATATCAACCTCTAAAGAACCGAGGATGCTATGTCGCTTGGCTGCAATATCCGCGCGATGACTCTTACTCCCACGAGGAGACTACAAGCAATGGTCATAATTGGGTTGACATATCCAGTAATAGAAATAAAACCCGCATATAAATTTAAAATTTAAAAAAAATGTAATCGGAGTGTCTAAGGGCTTGCTTTGGACATGTATCGTACATGTTGTATAATTTGTCAAAATTGTACTAGAAAAATCTAATCTCCTTGAATTAAATATAAGAATCAGCCATTAATTAAACTAGCACAATTGACTGACAGACAGCACAGCTTAAATAGATGGATCTAAGCTAAAATATATCTATCTATACCATCACGCCAGATCCCTCGCGAGGTAAGCAGAGAGTACAGTACTCCAAGAGGTCTTTCATTACATACCTCTCTGGCTTCCTCCAGTCTCATAGTTCGTCTCATACATGCTCGTCAGTTACGAAGTTCAGGATGAGTATGAAATTAATGAATTAAATCTTCTATAGAAGTTCTTTGTATATCGTATTTGTACACTTAGAAAGGATTTCCATAAATTAATCATAATCATAGGTTATCATTTATTTTGCAAGTCTAGCTCACACATCTTCTATAAATAAGAGCGTTAAATAGGGGGTTCAAAATCACCGATGGGAAATTCCATAACTCCATAGTACGCATATTTATAACATCATTTGTGTGGTAGGTAGAGAGTACAGTGTTCCAAAAGGTTCTATAATATTAAGAGATAGGTAAAGTTTGTAATATCTGGAGGGAAAAGTCTAGTGAATTTTATGTGTAAAAACCAAGAAAGTACCGATAAATTCAATTTTAGTTTTCAGAAACCATCCTTAAGTTCCCTGTGGGATTTGAGACATTCAATTACAACACGGTTCAGAGCAGGTGGTGGTCTAATACGGTGCCTTGATCACAGCGCCCGAACTGTTGCAGAATGGGTAGAGAGAACGGAGTTCCAACAATAACTTGATGCCTGGTATTATCCTTCTACATGAGGAGTTAACTATCTGGTTGGTCAAGAGGCCCATGGAAGCGTTCTCGAGGTCCCGAGTTCGAGACCTTACTTAGAAAAGTGTGCTTTTCCTATGGAAACAGTTTCTCGGTTGTCTCGGAGTCTGGAATTGTGCCCGGTATAATAGCCATAAGCTAGCTCCCTTATTAGTTGGTACCAAGCATCGTCGAGAAGCCTTTGCTACCCCCGCTTGGAAAATATTCGCGAGACGGTGTTTGTTTGTTTATTTTATCTTTATTTGTTTCGCACAAACCTATCCCATATATTCCTACATAAACTTAAAGAAATATTTTACATTTTTATTGGGGGTTAAAAATTAATCCTTGCCATTTATTTTTTAAAGATTATATTATGTAAATGTTGGCCACGACTACGTTTTAGGTGATCCGTACGTGAAGTCCAATTTTAAGTTACTATTTCGAGCATATCGGCTGGTATCTCACCGATAACACGTGTGATGTTGTCTTTTAGTGCTTGATTCGATGCTGGTTTATTGGCATAAACAAGAGATTTGACGTACCCCCACCAAAATCAGCCCAACGACGTCAAATCGCACGTTCTAGGCGGCCAATTCACTGGTCCAAAACGAGAGATGAATTGCTCACCGAATTCATTGCGCAATAGGTCCATCCTTTCGTGTACTGTGTGGCATGTGGCACCGTCTTCTTGAAACCACATGTCAACTAGATTTAGCTCGTGTACTTTGGGCACTAAAAAGTTGGAGATCATTGCATGATATCGATCACCATTGACAGTAACGTTGTTCTCATCTTCATCTTTAAAGAAGTGCGGCCTAATGATTCCTCCGGACCACAATTCCTACCAAACAGTACATGGCAATTTTGCTTATTAAGGTATCCTTTCAACAAAAAATGTGTTTTATCGTTAAAGACAATGTTTAGATAAAAAAGCGAATCTTGCTACAGCTTTTCTAAAGCCCATTCACCGAAAACACGACGCTGTGGCATATCTGTATCGAACGAGCTGTATCTTATACGCCTTAAAACCAAGATCCTTGCATAAAATCTTCCACGTAGTGGAATAACATAATCCCAGTTGTTGCAAACGACGAAGAATGGACTAATCACGATCTTCAGCAACACTGGCGGCTACAAAACCAATATTTTGTTCTGTACGCACTCTACGCACACGAGTGGGTGGTTTAATATAATAACTATTGCTTGAATAGCCTGCTCAGCCTGATTATGACGACCATAAAATGGTCGAAGTGCGCGAAACACATTTTTAACAGAGCACTGATTTTGATGATAAAATTCAATGATTTTTTAGCGTTGTTCGTTTGTAAGTTTTTCCATAATGAAATGGCATTAAAAACTACACAAATTTAATCTTCACACATGGCACGAATCAGGCGCTATCAGTCAAAAACAGTACGCTGAAAAACCAAACAGCAAAAAATCACCCGTTATGTTATATCTAATACAATTACAGTGCGTGTAGAGGATTAAACGATTTTTGACCATATCCCCTGAACTAGGCGGAAGCCTGTATCTCAGGAGATAGTGCTTAGCCATGAACATGATTTATCAGTGTTAGCTCCTTGATTTCTTTGTGTGTCACTGGTTCGTAAATGTTACGAAATTTTAAGATTTGATCAGATTTATACTTTTTTTCTTCTGAATCACTCAGTTATATATATATTTTTTATTTATTTATTTATTTACTAAGGTAAAGGAAACAAACAGTACAAAAAGTGCAGAAATTAATAAGGTACACATAAGTTATAACACATTCACCAATAAAGTTTCCAATAATGAAAATAAACAACTATGTACGGCCGGTAGAACTGAAAATTTGAAAATAAAACTTATAAAAATGTTTTTTAACAAATTTGTTGCCTTATTCTAAGTTCTTTCTTAAACCTAGAAAGTAACAAATGAAAGATATCGATATCATTGAATTTGCTGTTGTAGCAGCTGGCACTGCGTATTATAAATTTATTCTTTGTATGGACGGTCCTGGCAAATGGAACATGTAAAACCTCTTTACAGCGGGAAGTCGGCCTTCGACAACGCAGACATATTTTGCTGAGCAAATAAGGAGAATCGGTCAAATTATGAAGTAATTTGTATATAAATATTATATCTCTCTGTGTACGACGATTTTCTAATGATGTTACACGCTTTACTTGAAAATTAAAGTTAGGGGTGTTTATTTGTCTAAATTGTAATTTTTTTTAGAAATTTGTTTTGTATACGTTCAATAGACTTTTTATGAACTGTGTAGTTAGGATTCCAAACGATTGATACGTACTCAAGGTGTGAACTTACAACAACTTACTTAACGGAATTTTTTGAATTCTTTACCTTGTCTTAAAACAAAACCTAACATTTTATAGGCTTTGTTAGTAATGAGATCAATATGACTCCTGAAATTAAGTTCATTATCTTAAAGCACTCCCAGATCACGGACCTCAGATACCCTCTTCAAACTATGTCCAAACATTTTATAATTGAATATAATTGGGTTTGCTTTTCTATAAAAACTAATTACACAACATTTATCAATATTTATATTCAAACCATTATTAATGCAGTATTCACATAGACTATTTAAGTCATTTTGTAATAAAATGCAGTCATTAGATGAATTAATTTTTCTAAAAATTTTCTTATCTATCTATCTATCTATATCATCATGCCAGCTCCCTCGCGGGGTAGGCAGAGAGTACAGAGTTCCCACAGGTTCTTTCCTTACATACCTCTCTGGCTTCCTCCACTCTCATAGTTCGTCTCATACACACTCACCGGTTACGGAGACTATTTGGTCATGGTAAGATAGTCTAGGTCTTCCCCGGCACCTACATCCTTCCACTTTCGCATTGTATATCTGTTTTGTCATTCTTTCTTCTGGCATTCTTTCTATATGCCCGAACCAACGGAGCTTACCCTTTCTCATCTTTACACCGATACTATCTTTCATACTTACTCGCTTTCTTACTACGCTGTTGCGAATACGGTCGGTCAGCGTGACTCCGTACATCTTCCGCAGAGATCGCATTTCGACCGCATTTATCCTGCTTTCGTTCTCCTTCTTACATACCCAACTCTCACTGCCATATAACAGCGTTGGGACAAGCACTCCGTTATGCATGGCCAGCTGCGCCTTTTGGCTTAAGTGCCGGCTCCCAAGTAGCCTTCCCATCGCACCATTCACTCTATTACCTGCATTCACTCTTCTCTCTATATCAGCGGTGTATTTCCCATCCTTACTGAAGGCGCATCCAAGATATACAAACTCATTCACTTGCTCCAGCACATCGTTACCAACCACAATCCTTGCATTCGTTCTGGTTTCTTCCCGTTCAAAAACCATAATTTTGGTTTTCTTCACATTCAAATGTAAGCCATTGTTCATGCAGTCGTCTCTCATAACTGTGACTAGTGTTTGCAGATCAGTGGCTGTTGGCGCTATCAAAACCGCGTCATCTGCATACAATAGGTGGTTTATCACTAGATCACCCATTTTTACCCCTTCAGTCATCGCATTCAGTCTTTGAAGACTTTTATCCAGATACACTATAAACAGTCTAGCGGACAACACGCAACCCTGCTTGACGCCGATTTTAACGTCAAACCAAGGTGACATGTTACCACCCACCCGTACGCATGCCTTGCTGTCCACGTAGGTGGACTGGACGGCTCGCAACAGGGTGCCGTTTATACCATACTTTGGCAAAATGTCCCAAAGTTTCTTTCGCACGACTCTATCAAACGCCTTCTCCAGGTCCACTAAACCGCAGAAAACCTTCCGGCCTACTGCCAGATGCTTTTCTACGATGTTGCGGAGGGAGAAAACTTGATCCGGACATCCTCTTCCAGACCTGAAACCTTCCTGTGCCTCACACAACACTCCATCGGACTTTTTCGGACATCGAAATTTTCTTATCATTAGCATATAATAAAATATTAGAATACTTAAACACTTGAGCCACATCGTTTATGAAAATATTAAATAACAAAGGACCAAGATGCGATCCTTGTGGGACGCCGAAAGTTACAGGTAGAAGATTGAAAGTGTAGCCTTTGATTGTTACCGCTTGATTTCTATCTCTCAGATAAGATTCAAGCCATCTAAGGAGATCTCCGTGTATACCGATACTTGCCAATTTCGCGACTAAAATATGGTGTGAAATTTTATCAAATGCTTTAGAGTAATCGGTATACACAACATCCACCTGCTGTCCTTCATCTAAAGCTGAGGTAATCACGTCAACCAACTCACAAAGATTGCTTTCAGTTGATATTTTATCAACAAAACCGTGTTGAAATGTACTTAAGACAGGTCTTACTTGCGGATAAAGGGAATCATAAATTATTTTTTCAAACAACTTTGGAATAACTGAGAGTTTTGAAATCCCTCTATAATTCGTAAACTTATGTCTATCACCACTTTTAAAAATCGGAACAACAAATGACTTTTTCCAGCAACTTGGCATTATCCCCTGTTTCAAAGAGCAATTAAAGAGAATTGATAAAGGAAGAGCTATTGTCTTGTAGCAATTACGTAGGAAAATGGGATGAATATAGTCTGGACCAGCACCTTTAGAGAAATTCAAATTTTTTAAATATCTGTGTTAACGTTAATTAAATAATTAGTTGAAATTGGAACACATTGATGAGAAACTGTCTGATTGTATCTAATTGGCTCGAAAACGGTATGAAAATAATCATTGAACAATGTGGCTATCGCAAATCCTTCAGTTGCCGATTTATTTGAAAAATATACGGTGTCAGGAAAATCAGTACTGTTCATTTTGGATTTGATATATGACCAAAAGTGTTTTGAATTGTGTATTATGCATGACTCAACCCTTTCTAAATATAAATTATAACAAGATGTTTGTGCTTCTTTTTGCATAGTCCTTAATTCAGAAAAACGGTTGTAATCCGCCAGTCTGCCGTATATTTTCCATTTTTTATGGTATTTTAATTTTTGCTTTATAATCTTTATCAAACCTTTAGTAAACCAATTGGGATATTTTTCAGAGCAAGCTACAACTTTGGAAGGAACAAATTGATCAATGATATCATTCGTAATTTGATAGAAGCTTTCGACAGCATAATCAATATTTAGCGTGTCCAGTTCAGAAAACCAATCTATTTCAGTTAAAGTAAAATTAATAAGGTTATAGTCAGCAGATTGATACTGACACACTATTTGCGGAACTGGATGTAAACACAACATATCGTATTCGACAGTCAGGTTAATACATAAAGCAGGATTTTTTATGACCCCGTCCTTTAGAAGTCACTTTAAGCCATTGGTTCCGATTATTACTTCATTACGCACACGTTAAGCCAAGTTGCCCTTGATGCCATGCCTTACAGGCGGCTTGATAAGTTCGAACAGCTGATGACGATACTCTATTCGCTTTCATCTCGATTTGATGACCTTTACACAGCAGGGAAACTGACTAACTTATTTATATAAAATAAAAAAATAAACACCGTCACGCGTATAGTCCCCAAGCGGGGGTAGCAGAAGTGTACTGTGTACACCCACTTTTCGCCGACGATGTTAGGTCCCATGTCATAGGGGGCGAGCCTATTGCCTTATACCTGGCACAATTCCAGACTCCGGACCCATACTGGAAATTTTTCGTTAGAAAAACTACAATTATCCGACCTAAGAATTGAACTCAGGACGAGGTCCTGAGTTCAATTCAACAAACAAAACGCGATGCGCTTTGCCACTAGACCAACGAGGCAGTCAACGTTTATATAAAATATACTTCATAATTACAGCCACAATTTATATTACAAAAAATTATAAGTACCTTACGGACGTAATGATTGGCAATACCTTCCATCACTACCTAATTAGATTTAGATGTCTAATTCCATCATTTCTATAATATTTTTAGGTCCAAGGTTTACTGAGCTACATAATAAATTAGAAAAATTAATACCATAACGTTCCCCAAAAACATTTACTCATCAATTATTCAGTTTCATGAATCTCATTATTCTATGGAGCATTAAAATTTACGGCGACCTTCTGGTACAAATTTATTTTCGACCAATATTTTTCTCCTTCCAAACCAACTTAAATTAACACCGAATCCTGGCAATATTAGACTTTAATGCCTATTGATAAGGGTTTTGAGAGGTATGGTTTGAAGATTTGCTGATAGTGGTCCATCATAAATAGGCGCAAAAGGTTCATATGTTTGGCGATAACCTTCGTAATTCTATCTTGGGACGAATGTGCTTTCACGAAATCAAAATACCGGCACAGTTACCGTTTATTTTAGACGTATTTTTTGGGATTGTAGGCATAGGGTTGAAAAAAACTTCATGCCTATGTTTTAAATGACGATGAAAGAGTACTGTGTACATTTCGTTGACAATGTTAGGTAATAATGTAATAAAGGACAAGCAAATTGTCATACTACAGAAACCAAAAATTGTAAGGAACCGATGCAACAAGATGATACGCGACGCTAAACACCACCATATTCTAACCAATATTGATTCGTCTTCGCCTGGCGACATTTCGAAATTCCTAGGAACCCTAGGAATAGGCAAGACACGACGAGTAGACCTACCAAAGACAATAAGTTTAGATGATCTTAATTGCCATTTCTCTACCGTTCTTCCTGTAGATCGTCTCACTATTGATCATATTTTGGCCTACTTGGATGGTCTTAAACGTCCCATGATCAACCCTTTCTACTATTCTCCAGTTGACTCTAGTGAAATAAAGAAAATTATCCTATCCATTAAATCGAAGGCAGTGGGCTGTGATAAAATTTGTCGTTTTATGATTACAACTGTTCTAGATATTCTCCTCCCAGTAATCACTCACCTTGTCAACTTTTCCTTCAAGTCCAGCACATTTCCATCCCTATGGTGTAAAGCTTTTGTCCGCCCCATTCCTAAAATTGCTAACCCCTCCCTACCTAGCCACTTTCGTCCTATTTCTATTCTTCCTTTTCTTTCAAAAGTGCTCGAGGCCTGCGTCCACAAACAATTGTCGCAATTTATCTACTATAACAATCTAATTAGTCCTTTTCAATCTGGATTCAGGCTTGGCCATAGTATTATAATAATATTCTACATGTCTTTTACTTGGCTTTGCCCGTAAATGACATGAACATACCGGCGCAAGCTGAGAAAAACAACCAACAAAATAATAATAATAATAAATTTATTCAATGTTTCAGAGGCATTTTTTTACATCACAGTTATTATATGTACTTAATAATAGGGAACAAGAGCAACAACTTTGTGGTGCGGTGGTATCTGTACTTGTTATAGAAAAACTGTATGACAGATACCTTCGCCTTCCTATAGGAAGTACAGAGAATATTATTATTGGATGCAATTGGTACATTATAATTAACAAAATATTATTATTATATTAAATACAAAATAAAACTTGTCCCAAAGAAAATTCCGAATAAAAGTAAATTACAATTTAAAATCAGAATAAATAATGTTTACAAATTTCACATGCGGATATACTTACCTGTGAGTGCGTGCGTGTGCATGTGGGTGTGTGTGTGTGTGTGTGTGTGAGTGTATTTGTGTGTGTATAGAGTTTGTAATAGAATCTACTTTGTCGTTATGAGTAATTTTTCAGTGTCATCGTAAGATAGTTTCTTCAACCAGGCCTTGATCGTATATTTACACTGCGAAAGGGGTAAACAATAAATATTATTGCTTTTGTTGGCAAGGTTATAAAGTTTAGGACCCAACACCATATAATTTCTGGAGGCTAGAGCAGTTTTAGACAATTTACTCCCACAAACAAGATCTCTCCGCCTTTTGCAGTGGTAAGCACTATAGTTAAAGGGAAGGGACTTATGTACACGTAAAACTACGTGAAGGACAAAGAGCTGTCTCACAGTAAGTACGTCGCTTTGTAAGTAAAGGCTTGATGTAGGATAAAGAATATGCTTTTTTAACATTACTTTTAAGACAGCTCTCTGTGCTCTTTCTAGTTTGATAAGAGATGTTTTATATGCTCCTCCCCAGGCTGCAATACAGTACGATAACACAGACTCAGCCAACACAAGGTATACTGTTCTAAGAGTCATAGGGTCAGCTGATGATCTTAACTTTTTAAATGCGAACATTAACTTTCTGATTCGAGAAGTAAGTGAGTCGATATGCTTGTGCATGCTGAGAGTGCTGTC
This sequence comes from Phalera bucephala, assembly GCA_905147815.2. Classification (NCBI taxonomy): domain Eukaryota; kingdom Metazoa; phylum Arthropoda; class Insecta; order Lepidoptera; family Notodontidae; genus Phalera; species Phalera bucephala. The sequence goes on along the minus strand of LR990615.1, from coordinate 36,418,538 downwards.
AATCTGAACACCTAGATACTTAATATCATTAGATCTCTTGATGGGAGGACAGCGGCAACTTTCTGTTTGATTGGAACTGCAGTGGTGGGCTTTCATTACGTAAGAGTCATATGAGGGCTGGGAAGCTAGGCACAAAGAAAAAGTGACATAGTGCGTTTTATTCAAATTGAGTGTTAGTAAGTTAGATGTGATGTCCTATTATCTATTCTTTCTTACCGTATGTGCTCAAGGGAGTCGCTGTGTTGTGGGTGGTTATCACACTATCTTCGCGAACATCAGCAGGCTGTCTTGAGTGACGAGTTATCATCAACTTGGCGCTGCCTAGAAACTGGCGTTCCCCAGGGTGGTATACTTTCTCCTCTTCTATTTTCTATTTTCATTGATCTAATAACCTATGAACTTCAGTGTGCGTATCATCTTTATCCGGATGACCTTCAGCTTTACTCACAAGACAGTGTTGATCAAATCTCTTACACTATTAGCAAATTAAACCAGGATCTGAGGGCTATCAAGAACTGGTCTGACATGTTCGGAGTGACTGTTAACCCGGCTAAGTGTCAAGCTATTCTTGTAGGAAGCTCTAGAACTATAAGCAAAGTGTCAAAGATCTCGGCTTGCACATTGACAACACACTTAGCTGACAAACCCAAATCACAGCCGTCGGTCAAAAGGTCACCGGGATGTTGCGATACCTGTATCGCTTTAAAAACCTATTCCCTTCTAGCACGAAAACAATGCTCGTGCAGTCCTTAATCCTGTCTATATTCGACTATGGTGATGTGTGCTACTACGAATGAATGCAGGTCATCTCAACAAACTCGACCGCCTTCTAAATAACTGCATTCGGTTCATATTTATTATACGTAAATTTGACCATGTATCTGAGTATCGTTCCCATCTAAAGTGGTTGCCAATTCGCAAGCGCAGGGCTCTACGGGCACTGACAATGTTATTTTCTATTCTTTACTCTCCTGCTTCGCCTGATTATCTTTCCTCCTATTTTTAATTTCTATGCTGTATGCGTAAATACGATCATGTGTCAGAGCACTGTTCAGTTTTAAAGTGATTTCCTATTCGGCAACGCAGAGAGCTCTGAGGGCTTTGACAACATTATTCCCTATCCTCCATTCTTCTGTCTCGCCTGCTTATCTTACTTCCCAATTTCAGTACCTATGCTCTACTCATGATAAACCTCTACGTTCCTCAAATAATCGTCTCCTTCAGTGTCCCTCTAATCGGACTGATTTCATTCACTATTCACTCTCTATGGAATGGATTGCCTCTAGACCTCAGGATGGCTAACAATCGTCTCACTTTTAAAAAAAATCTGCAGGTCTATCTACGTTAGTAGTTCTTGTCGTTATGTCACACTATCTGGTTCATATATATGTATGTAAATATTATATTCATGTATATATATATATATATATATATATATATATATATATATATATATATATATATATATATATATATATATATATATATTTTATAGGGAGCTGGCGTGATGATATAGATAGATTTTTTTATTTTTTTTTAAAAAACTAAAATGTCGTCTAACTAGTCGTGGGTGCGTTTACAAACATGAAAATTCACATACACAAATACCCAGACCGGAACAAATAATTGTGGATCACACAAAGATTTGTCCCGTGCGGGACTCGAACCCGCGACTATTAGACGCAGTGGGCAGAGCGGCTTAAGCTCTTAACCACTGCGCTAAATCGTCCAAATCGTCCGTCAATATACATATATATGCTATTCATGTATTTACATTATAACTTATAATAAAAACACTCACTTTAAACTAAAATATAAAATAAAAAAAAGAAAAAAAAATGATCTTAATCAAAAAGACCGCATCCGCGTGGAATGGTGGCAAGAATGCTGGCTGCGTTTCCTCGCTGAATAGACAGACCAATCTTTTGAGCAAGGAACGAGCCAGCCCTCTTGTCACCCGAGGAGGTGATCAGCGTAGGTGTTATTTTATTGATAAATTGTTTTGAAGCCGAACTCCATGGGCCCAATGTTTCTACGGCAAACGGCACAAATATATAATTGTTGCTAATAGCAGCATATTTGCGCCGTTTGCCCAGGTCCGCCTTCTCAGCCGCAGCTCCCGCCCTAGATATTGATTCCCTGAGATGGGACGGAGCCAATGTATCGACGCACGTGGCGTCCCATACAAGGGCCCGCCCCCGTTCCCAAGGGATCAAGGACATCCCATCGGGTCTCTTGCCATCATCACGGAAAATCCCCGCCGGTTCTAACACCGAAGGAACGTTGATGGTAGCAAGAGTCCTTTTGATTATGTCATTGAGCGAGCGGTGGCGAGAAAACCTGCCGGCACTTTTGCGGCAAGAGAGCCCATGGAGTCCGGATCGATCCACCTCCGCTCCACACGGACACCTGTGTTCTTCACAAATCGGTGCCCCTAAGCGAATACCTATCGCGATCCGGAAATTTTCACTATCCAGCAGTGTGCCAAGGTTGGATGCAGGGATTGAATGAAGGCAATGACCCGATTCCTTTTGACCCAACGCTAGTAAACGAGCACGGTCGCGGTCACTGACGATAATTTCGGCCAAATAGTCCTTCGCTATTTGCACCAATGGCATATCCCAAACTTTTTGCACGTTAACTTCCTTTGGAATATTGTCATTGGGGCAAATCCTTTTCCAGGCCTCCAAAGCCTCCGCGGCGCCGGCTACTAATTCTGTGTTGGAAAGTATTTTTGAACACAGTTCCTGGACACTATAAACGGAGGCTAGGAAAGCCGGTAGAGCAATACTAGCAATTTTTCGCACGCCGATACCACCATGTCTAATAGGTAACGTTGCTTGGGTCCAGGATGCTTCATTTAAGGATAAATTTAGAATTTTCTCAAGGTTATCTTTGAGGGCGGTATCCATTTGGTCGATAAGGGCCGAGAATTTCCAGATTGGGCTTGCGCGAGTGGCGTATGTTAGTTTTGGAACGAAAAGACAGTATTTTAATATAGTATATGCAATATGGCGATTTAGAACTCCCAATCTGAAAGAATTATCCTAAAATTGTTTAATCTTAGATTCCAAGAAAGGTTTGACTCCGTCGTCAAATAGAGGGGCACTAAGAAGGCAAAGCGAATTTCTACTGAGAATTTTTACGCCTGGAGCAAACTTTTGAAACTTTTCGGTAATAAACTGCTTTTCATTTAAAGGAAGACTCTCTGAGACAAAAAATTCACATTTAGACAGATTTAATTCCAAGCCTAGATTCTTAAAGGTGCTGTTAATTTTGATGAAATCACTAAAAACTGTATTGGCTTTGCCATTTTAAGGATGAGATGTGTCGATGTATACCTAGACTGAAAAGAGCAGGGCCGAGAGGGTCTCCTTGCTGAACGCCGACTGCTGAATCTATACTGTTTTCACCAAAAATCAGTTTAGAAGAATCACTATAGCACTGCCAAATATAAGGATAAATTTCGGGAAGTTGAAAAGCTACTTCGTTCAGCAAGGCAGCCCTATCTAATGAATTAAAAGCATTCCTCACGTCAACCTTGAGAAGAACCTCCATCTCATTTGATAAGACGAAGGTTCTGGTTGCATGAACTGCTGCCTCACAGCCCCCTTTGCTGCCAAATCCTAATTGAATTGGCTGAAATTTGGATTTAAGGGTCGAAGCTATGTGTCTACAAACTATTTTGGAGGTTAACCGCCGGATCGTGGCGCCTATTGCTATAGGGCGGATGCCACCATCCTTCTTGTTGAAGGCACATAGTCTCGCACCGTAGAGGTAGGGAAGAAATGATCGATTAACATGGCCGGCGAGCATAAAATTACATAATTTTGTTAAGGAGCTTAAAAGTGCTCCGCCGGCGTCTCCAGCGGGTGCACTAACCAGGTCTTTTAGATGTTGAGGGGTTATTCCGTCGATGCCGCCGGAAGAGCCGCTCGGGAACGACATAATTGCCTCAAGAACGTCTTTTTCATTAATCTGCAATTTTTTAATGCTAATTTGGGGTGGATTTGGCAGCTGAGAGACTGAGTTGGCTGAGGGATGCTTCTCGCGGAGAGAATCTAGCGTTAGGTCATTTTTGGGAGCAAGAGTGTTGTTTGAAAATAAGAGGCGAGCAGCGTTCCTGAGATCTCCCTCCTGTACTTTTGATTCAATTTTATGTTTAAAATTATATATCCTGGGGCAATTAACTAATGGAGGTAGTACAGGGTCGGAATGGGTGAAACAGTGCTGTTTTAATTGATGGTTAAGGGTAGTATTAATTGATTTGTCGGCATGGAGGTGACTAAACGCGAAAGTAAAAAGATCTCGCCAGGATTTTTCACTATTGTCAAAACACTTATCTATGGTAAAAGAGAGAGATCTTGCTAACGACACTCTTGCTCCTCTAGGAATACGTTTCACTATCGGTGTGCTTCTGTATAGACGAGATATTAAGATTTCGAAAGGAAATGTAGGCTGGGTTGCTGAAGTAAACGAAGTGGCGGAACTAGTGGGGATTGGTAGCACACCTTGGCCAGCTGGAAGCGAGGATGTAATGGATCGAATATGGCAGCGGGCAGTATGAATTTTGAGTCCTCTTGTGCCTTTAAAAAGTCTTCCATTACTACACTGCCGACATGGTAAAAGCTCCGGTTGCGACGCAGTTGTCAGCATCCGAACACTATGCGATAGAAAAAGAAACAACAATAAACTTAAAGCTAATACTAAAAAATTACTAATATATACACATACAAACTGTTAAAAACATACAAAAAACACAAAATATTAAGAAAATTCTTGACAAATTAAGTAATTGACAGGACTTCGGGGACACTTCGGGCAGAATCGGCATACAACGCGGAACACTGCGCCTGCGTGAGGCGCCGTTGCCATGGCGCATGCATGAAAAACTTTCATGTCAGATACAATTCAGCTGATAGTTTAAATGAAGTAAATCAGCTGATACAATTTTACTGCACAGGGACCAATTGAGAGGGTGCGCACATACGCACAGAGGTATGGCGTAGGCTTCTTACTAATTCAAAGCCTTTCACTGAAGAGCACTTGATCTTCTATTTTATTATAATTATCAAATAAGCGCAACACAATTTGACACCTGTGACACCTGACACAAAAAAAAAAAAAAAAAATTATGTATTGTATTATATAATATATTGGTATATTACTTTCTTATTGTTTTCCCTTTTTTAACACCTACCACAGTTGTTTCCACACCACCTCAAGGTAGACTGGCAGAAAATGCCTCAGGCATTAAGTCCGTCTATGTACACATGTGCATAAATAAATAATCATGATAAACATCTTCGCTCTTGTAATAATCGTCTTCTCCAATGCCTTTCTCACCATTCTAATTTTATACACTCTTCTTTTTCTGTCCAATCCATTTTGCTATGGAACGCACTGCCTTAAGATATCAGGATGGCCACAAATCGCTCGTCTTTTTAAAATAAAGTACAGGATTATCTTCTCAAAACTTTAGCAGAATGGTCTCAATTTTAATTTCATTTGTGTATATGTGTATTTATTATTATATGTATATATTAGTTATATATATACCATATCTATGTATGTTATTATATTTTTTCTATCTCTTTATTTTTATCTTCTATGGATTTGCACCTACTTCACTAGATTTTGCATCACCCTATGGTAGACTGGTAGAGAATGACTCGGGCATTAAGTCCACCTTTGTACCTGTAGTGCATAAAGCATTAAATAAGTAAATAAATAAAACAGGACTGCTTCAGAAATTTTTCAATAGGAAAACCCTAATAACACTGACCTAGGATCCAAACTCAGTACTTCGTGATCTTAATGAGTACAGCTAAATCTCGAATATAAAACTTTCTTTCAATAATCGCTATCTATCTTTCATTATTATCATTCTTAATCCATTGGACGATGGCAGAAAGTACAGGGTTCCCACAGGCTCCTTATATACCGCCCTTCTTCTTTTTCTTCCACTCTTCCACGCTCATAGTCCGTCTCCTACACGCTCACCCGTTACGAAGGCTCTTGGATTTGCTGTCACACAAAACGCCGTCCAATTCTAATTCGATTATTGTGTTGTTATCGTAAGATATTCTATGGCTTCCTCGGTACCTTAATTCTTCCACTATCGCATTATGAATCCGCTTTGTCATTCTTTCTTCGAATATTCTTTCCTTGAATCCAAACCATCTATGCACAATTATCTAAAACCTACTGTAATTGAAAATAATATTAGGATGTCGTGTAAACGTGATACAAAAAGGTACAAGCACGTTTCCTCGTTTCATATAATAGATAGTTCCTACGTGACTGCAATATCAGGTATACCAAACGATCCAGTCTCATCTTGTTAATAATCTTAAAATAAGATCCTTCTCGAGTAGTCCAGTTAAATAGAAATAAGAATCACAAAAAATGTTCTTAGTTTTAGCCTCCTTCTAGGGCAGTCAAATAGACTTGAAAGTCTCTCGTTGGCCCAGTAGCGTATAATGTTGCTGGCAATCACGAGGTCCTGGGATGCAATATTAGGTAGAACACGTGAAACATGAAATCTATAAGTTCCTATCTTCAGAAACATTAACGTTACAGAAATGTCAAAGAATATCTGTACGTAGCACTTTTGTACTGCAAAAAACTAATTCATAAATATTCGTAAGCGATATTCTGACGATAAAACGATACCGTTTAACTGCCAATAAAGTTGTAACGTGTGGTACTAAAATATTCTTTACTCCTTTTCATTTTTGCAGATGGAGAGTTAGGGTGGGGATCGTTGCATCGATAAATATGATTTTAACATTTTATTTTTTAATAAATAACACACACACTTCACGTCCGTATTCCCCATGTGGAGATAGCAGAGAAAGAGGGTATACGGCGTAGACCCTCAAATCGCCGACGATGTTAGATCACTATCATTATACTGGCACAATTCCAGATTTCAAACGGATGATTTATTTATTTATTTAATATGGTTTACCAACAATTGTTTACACTAATATTGACAATTTATATATGCTTTAAGGTAATGAGTTATGTGCAACAAATTACTTACAGGTAAACACAACATGCACATACGGAACTGTGATATAAAAATCAAAATAAAAATTAATATACATAACACAATACTAAATTAATCCAAAAATACAAAACACAGCATAATACAAACATAAAATAATTAATGAAAACATAAAATAATTAATGAAAAGAGTTAGCAAAACATTTGTTGATCCTCTTACGGAATGAGCCCAAGCTATCAAAGTTTACATCAATTTGGTCACAACAGTGATTCAAAACCCTGCTAAACCTGGCAATAGGAGAATGACTGCCCAAAACCGTTCTTCTAAGAGGTGGACTAAGAAGAGTAATAGGTTTACGAGGTAATTTGGAAGGTACCCGAAACTGTATAAGGTTTAAAAGCTGTGGGCAGGATACATTATTATTAAGAATTTTATATAAAAACAAAGCGTCAGAAACATTTCTTCGGGTCTCTAAGGTATGCATCTTGAAGTATTGCAGCCTGCCGAGGTACGATCTTGTGGTTTTTGCAATGCCTGCAGAATATGCCAAGTGCCCAAGAAAACGCTTTTGGATACGTTCGAGTCGAAGTATGTGCGTGGCATAGTGTGGCCGCCAGACGATACTGCAATATTCCAAGATGCTTCGCACCAAACTATTATACAACAAGATTTTTGTTTTGCAATTACGAAACACTTGACAAAATCTAATCACAAAGCCAAGCATCCTCGACGCTCTGCCGACGATATTATTCAAATGGGGACCAAAGGTCAATTTGCGATCGTAAAGCACGCCTAAGTCTCGCACAGTTTCGGTGTCATTAACAGTTACGTTATTGATGTTGTAATTAAAGTTGATTAATTGATGTTTTCTAGTATACCTAACAACGTAACATTTACTTACATTTAGGCACATTTTGTTGTCTTTACACCATCGCACCAGTCCATCCAAGTCATTTTGCAACAATTCTGAGTCTTCCATGGATTTGATGCATCTAGCAAACTTTAAATCATCCGCGTACATAAATACATGCGAAAATTTAAAACACTCAGGTATGTCGTTGATAAAAAAATTAAACAAAACTGGTCCGAGGTGCGATCCTTGGGGTACACCAGATGTGATAGACCGAGAAGTAGACTGAAATCCATTGATTACAACAAAGAATGTCCTATCCGCTAAGTAAGAGCTTACCCAATCTAGTAAAGAACCTGAGATACCATATGCGCGCAGTTTATTACAGAGGATGTAATATGAGACCCTGTCAAAAGCTTTGCACAATTTTTTTTTATTTTTTTTTTTTAAAAACGTAGCCCCACACTAGGATTTATTCCTGTGTCGTGGGTGCGTTTACAAACATGAAAATTCACAAACAAATACCCAGACCGGAACAAATAATCGTGGATCACACAAAGATTTGTCCCGTGCGGGAATCGAACCCGCGACTATTCGACACAGTGGGCGGAGCAGCTCAAGCTCTTAACCACTGCGCTAAATCGTCTGTATAAATTGCATCAATTTGTTGTCCTGAGTCCACTGTGCTAAATAATAGTTCCGTGAAAGGAACCAAATTAGAGCCTGTCGATCGGGAACTGACGAATCCATGTTGATTATTACTTAAGAAAATATTTAGATGCTTCTGGAAGTGAGGATATAGTACTGACTCAAAAATTTTTGCAAATAATGACAATATGGATATAGGCCTATAGTTGCATACCATCCCGTCATCACCTGACTTGTATATAGGCACCACTTTTGCTGTTTTCCATTTTGCAGGGAAAGCCCCTGATGTAAGTGACATACTATAAATTAGCACCAGTGGATAGGCCAGTTCAGATGCACATTCTTTTATAAATACGGGTGGTATGCCATCTGGTCCCGCGCCTTTATTACAGTCAACATTTTTCAAAATCTTAGTGACAGAGTCATGATCCATACCTGGAGTGGTTAAGTTCAGACCATTTGTCTCCAGAGAGCGTAAGTAAGTCGAGGTTTGACCATATCCATTGTTATCCTTCGGCCCATACACTGATGCAAAGTACGAAGCAAATAACTCGCACATTTCTGTGGCATCTGTAGTCGTTGAAGATCCATCCATCATTGTATTGGGATATGTACTTGATCCACCGCGCTTCGCTTTGACGTGTGTCCAGAACAGTTTAGGGTTATTTGCAATATCTTTCTCAAGGTTCTCCATGTAAGTAAAGTAGCTTACTTTTGCCATTTTTTCAGTTCGCTTAGATAAAATTTTAAGTTCTATAGCATCTCGAGGGTTTTTGTATTTCCTGTAACGTTGCCGCACTTTGTTTTTTTCAATGAGCAACTTTATTAATTTTTGATTAAACCAAGGCGGGTATTTGTATTTATTTGAATTGCACAATGGTACAAGTTTAATAATAATACTATTCAAAATCTCGTAGAACTTATCCAGTAATAAATCCACATGACCTAGATCCTTAAATACATCCTACCAATCAATAGACTGTAAATGTTCTCTTATTAATTGATAATTAGCTTTACGAAAATTAAGTCTTGAAGGTCTATTATATTTTAATCTAAGATTACCATTAAAAGAGATAATAATATCAAGAGGAGGGTGTAACCGATCAACCGGCGTCAGTATATACGAACTTTCAGCTACCGTACATGCTTCAATGGAAGACAAAACAAGATCGAGAGTGCGGCCAGAAGTATTAGCGATGTGATTAAACTGCCTAAGTCCATTATCATTAACAAAATCTATCAACATTTCACTAGCTCCAGAATATACAACTGTGTCAGATGCGTTAACCGACTTCCAGTCAATATTACCCAAGTTAAGATCCCCTATAATACATATATGAGAATCAGGGAGTTGTTCTAGTATATCATTGCAACTGCAACAAAATATTCCATGAGAGATTTGCTGACCGGTGGCGGGAGGTATACCGCACAGAGAGCTATTCGACGAACAGTACATGTGCTTGGAATATCTATCAAAATCCATAGATCTTCAAGATTACTTTCCCATAGTAATACACGTTTCGATCTGATACTTTTTTTAATTGCAACTAACACACCACCACCCTCTTTTCCTGTGTACTGCTTCGAACTAACTCTATCGCGTCTATAGACTACGTATCTGTCGTCGAACAGCTCGCTGCTGAATACAGAGTCATTAAGCCAGGTTTCCGACAGGACAACAACGTCATAATCACAACAACAAGTTTGAGCACAAAAATCATGCGTTTTTGTCCGTAAACCTCTCACATTTTGGTAGTAAATTTTTAAATTGAATTTTAAAGATTTAATAATATAAAAACATTCACAAACCCTCAACGGGGTAAACTTTATTTCATATTGTCTAAGGAATTTGTATCTCTGATCCAAATGTATGCTGATTCCTCATTTTTACGTAAAAATATACGGCCGTTTCTAACCCAAACGAAGTTGTAGTTCAGTTGCTTCGCCTTCGCTCTTGCTGCCGCATGTAAGGCCTTATTCGCAGGAGAGAGATGTTCCACGACATAGACCGGCGTAGGCACACCAGAAATCCCTAAAAGGTTGCTATGTAACTTATTTTTAGGATGTTTTTTATTGTAATTTATAACTTTAGCAAGCAATTCATCGCGGAGCCTAGGGGTGGCAAGTTCTACCACTATAGAACGCGGACGATTTGTGTCACGCTGTAATTTAGCAACTCTAGTGATATTAGTAATACGATTGGGTTCAATATTGCACTCGACGACCTTTCCGAGTTCTGATACAATATCAAGGAGGTTCTCGTTCTTCTTCTCCGGCACACACTGTATTTCAATATTCTTTGTACGGGCATGTTGTTCCAGTTGACCAAGTCTCGTATTAAGGTCAGCAACGGTTAGTTTAAGTTTCTCATTTTCTGTTTTCAGCTTCTTCATGGCTTCTTGTGTAGCTTTATGCTCATTAAGCATATCTTCGAATTGAATGTTCATGTGATCCATTGAGCTTTTCATCATCGTCATTTCATCCTGTATAGGTTTTAATTTGAGGTTCAACGTGCATATCAGGGCATTATTCATCTTAGTGAGCATTACATCGAACTGTTTTTTCATTATGTCATTGATATCGTCTTTCGTGAGTGCAGCTTCCTGTTGTATATTTGGGGGGGAATTAGCTTGTCTCTTGTTACCTCTAGTTGTAGATACGTTACGAATAGGGGTACTATCAGTTTTAGGTCCCTTAGGCGCCAGGCAGAGGCAGGATGGGCATTTCCATATATTCTTTTTTGAGTCGTCGGAAAAATTCGCTTCAATACCAACACAATCATAATGGTAAGCTTTATGACATCTTGCACAAAAGAGATGATTTTCATTGTCATTTTCTTCGGTACAACAACCCCATATATGCGATGAAGTAGACATGGCTTAAAGGGACTCGGTTATTATGACAAAAAAAATAATAGATAAAAAAAAATAATATAAAAAAAAAGAAAAAGAAAGAAAAAAAATGAGAAAAATAATCAGTGGATTTGAACGGCTGCTCTCAAACTCGCAGTCTTTGCCGGCCACTGTTATAATGCGCTGCCAAGTCAGCTACTTTTACACGTGAAAGTTTGCACCTAATGATTGTATTTTTAGTTTAATGTCACAGTGATAGGGAGGACCGCTAAATGCCTATATATGGTCACAAAAACACTCGATCGCACGCTCGATGAGGCACACACTTTGTACTTATAACAAAGTTCGTTTTTTCTTCCAGTTTGATAGATATAAGTCTTATTTAGGCACTGTTTTGTGATTACGAGTACAATTATTCACTTTAATGTTTATATCGGCTACGTTCTATAAAATATAATAATTAGACACTGTTCTTTCCACTAAAAAGTTTGGTTAAAAGTCTAGATCAATTCAGTATTGAGAGGAGATAACACTTGCACATCTAATTTGTTTATATTAAAATTATTTTAAACACGAAATTACATAGGGAAACGTCCATAAACCATTTTTTATTAATTTCCAAACACAGACACTGTCTTTTCGTGCCGCTCGCGGCCTACCCTATGATGAGGGATTTTGGACGGAAAAACTACACTTTTTTTTTTGTAGGGTAGTTGCTACAACAAGACGCAAAGTTTAAGCTGCGTGCTAATTAATTTATTAAAAAGTAATATTTACACAATTTAAAGCTGCAAATGTTTACAAATATTAGCTAACAGTCTTTACTTGCCATGTAAGTGTTATTTCCTGTCTTAAAATCACATAAATCACATAAAACAAAAACACATTCACTATGGAGGCACTGCAAAGTTCCATGACGCAAATGACTGACATGTTCAATAAGAAAATGTCCGACTTTGAACATGAGCTCCAGAAAACTTCGGGGACATCATCTTCTATTGCAAGCCTGGCCACTGAATTCAATTTATTTAGAGCATTTATTATCCAAGCGCTCAACACCCTACAGCAACAGGTGGCCATGCTCAATCAAACACTTGATGTCATGGAGATGCGTGGGCGAAAGAAGATTCTTCTTTTGCATGGAGTGGCAGAGGAGAAGAATGAGGAAATCGTGCAGGTGGTCACCCACATCATTGAGGACCAACTCGAGGTCTGCGACTTTTAAGCACTCAATATACGCCGTTGCCATAGGATGAGACGATCTTCTCAAAAGTCTAGGCCCATCCTCATAAAATTTAATGATATGGCTATCCGCACTAAAATCTGGTTCGCCAAAACTAACTTAAAGGGCACAGGGATTGCGATCTCCGAATTTCTCACCAAGACGCGCCACGACTTGTTTTTGGCTGCTAGGGCGAAGTTTGGAGTAACAAAGTGCTGGACCAGAAGTGGTGAGGTACACGTTCTCGGCATCAATGGAACGCGGCATCGGGTGAAGTGCATGCTCGATCTGAACAGCATCGATCCGGATCCTGAGAAGCCAGCCACCATCAAGGCGACCACGAGCACAACAGGGACGAGGTCTAAGCGCGCCTATCAGGCCAAAAAGTGATGTTCTGCGGTTGTTTCCTTGTGCTTTTCATTTCTGGATGTATAGGTAGCATAATTTTGTTTATTATCTTACTTTTTCGTTAACACAGACCTATACTATACCCTCATTATTTTAACTTTTTCGATTGTTATGTGTATTACTAAACTTGTTTACTTTATAACTGTCAAAGTCAATTTGCAACCAGAATGACAATGTCAGCTACGTTCTGAAACAAAGTTTCTCGTTGTGTTTCGTCAAAATTTTGTCGATGGTTGCGTTTCGATTAACGTGATATTTTCATTCTGGCATTGAAAAACCTCTATCTTTATTTGTATTATTGTTTTTTTTTGTTATTTCTTCTTTTTTTCTGTCATTTTCTGTTATATTAATTTTAATCTATAAAACACTTGCGGCAGGTGAATGCATTTATTGAATTTGGTACCTACATTGTATGTATTTTGGTATTTTTATATTTTCTTTTTTATACTAAAATATATCAACTATATAAGTATAACTATTATATATACATATATATATATATATATATTTACTTCTTAAACTTACTTCATTGGTATATACATATCTTAAAAGGTATAATAGTATATTATTATGTCTGATTATGACAGTAACAGTGACGCGGAAACTTTTTTCTCAGTAGACAGCAACGATAATAGTTTCGTTAGTATCCCTTCTCTTGCTGACACTCTAATGACAACGTTTTCTGATGCCCTTAGGAATTTTAATGTTGTCCACATTAATGCCCAAAGTATTCCGGCTCATTTTTCCGATATGCTGGCAAGTTTTGACTGTAAAAATATTCACGCTATTCTTGTCTCTGAATCCTGGCTGAAGCCATGTCTCCCATCGACACTTTATTCCCTCCCCGGATTTAATCTTATCAGAAATGATCGTTCTGTCGGAGCTGGGGGTGGTGTGGCGATATATCTTCGATCCAATATTCCATTCTCTTTAATAGATTTATCGCCGCAACCACCTCCACCAAATGCTGGTGAACATCTTTTCATAGAAATCGAACTTCATCATTCAAGGATACTTCTTGGTGTATTCTACTGTCCCTCGTCACGTATAGATTTCTTTTCCTCTTTCGAGAATATTCTAGAAAATTCGGTCCCTTCTTACAGTCATAGCATCATAATGGGTGATTTCAACACTTGTCTGCTTAAAAACGACTCCCGGTCTTCCAGTCTCCACACCGTTCTTGATTCCTGTAATTTATCTGTTCTTCCACTTCAAGCTACACATCATTTTCCTAATTCAACTCCTTCACTTCTTGACCTTATCTTTGTGTCGTCAACTGAACATGTCGCTTAACATGGCCAGATCTCAGCTGACGCCTTTTCTTATCATGACCTGATCTACTTATCCTATAAAGTCCGGCCCCCTAAGGCCAAGGCAAAAATTCTCATGCAGCGTAATTTTAGTGGTATTAATCTTAGGAAACTTCGAGAAGATGCAGCTAGTATTGACTGGGAGACTTTATTGTTGTCCGACTCACTGGATGACAAAGTTAATATTTTCACATCAACACTGATTCGGTTATTCGATAAACACGCTCCAATTCGCCCTATTAAAGTTAAACATCTTCCGGCACCTTGGTTGACTAATGATATCGAGCTATTGATGAGTAAAAAAGTGGCACTCAAATCTAAATTTAAAGCTAGAGTCACAGATCCCAATTGGAATAAATACGTCGCCATTCGGAATCACTGCAACAAGGTGTGTAGAGATGCTTAGCGCCAACATATTCATAGTTCTGTCCAAAACGGTAACCCAGCAAAAGTCTGGAAATTTCTGAAATCAATGGGGATCGGTAAATCGCGACAAGAGAACATTCCTAAAGATTTAGATATCAATCTTCTTAATAAACATTTCTCTGCTTCATCTCACTTCGATAAGATTACAAAATTAAATACGTTAAACTATCTTTCTTCCATACCGATGCCCGATTATTCTCCATTTTTCTTTAGTCAATTTTCCGCTTGTGATGTTAAGAAGAGCATAGAATCGATCAAATCTAACGCAATCGGCAGCGATTGTATCAGCCGTAATATTATCCTCCCTTTTCTGGATGAAATGCTTCCTACTATTTCCCATATTTTAAACCATTCCATATCCAGTGGCCACTTTCCATCGTCATGGAAAGAAGCCCAAATAATCCCATTACCTAAGAAATCCAATCCTACTTCCCTCTCCGATTATCGTCCCATATCCATATTACCTTTCCTATCCAAGGTCCTTAAGCGGCTCGTCCATGATCAGATCAGTTGTTTCCTTAACAAAAACTGTCTCTTTAATCCTTTTCAGTCCGGTGTTCACCCTGGTCATAGTACTGTTACTGCTCTGGTCAATATTACGGATGATATCAGACTTGGAATGGAAAATAGTAATCTAACTATACTTACGTTGCTCGACTTCAGCAACGCTTTTAATACAGTGGACTTTGATATTCTACTTGCAGTGCTATGCTCTATTAACATATCTCCAACGGCGATTGATTGGTTTCGTAATTACCTGTTTGTTCGCCGGCAACGCATTCGTATCGAAGATACTTACTCTTCTTGGTGCAATACGAATGCCGGTGTTCCACAGGGTGGCGTTTTATCTCCTTTGCTTTTCGCTATCTTTATTAACTCTATTTCCAACCAGTTACGTTCTTCATACCACCTTTATGCAGATGATCTCCAAATTTACTCACAAGCTCCACAGACCAGGTTGTCGGAGGCTGTTTACACTATTAATGAAGATTTAAATAAAATATGCGACTGGAGTAAAAGTCATGGCCTCACGGTCAACCCAGTTAAAACGCAAGATATTGCTATTAGGCTTACTACGCGTGTCGATTAGTCGAAACTTCCCCAGATAAAATTTGACGGTGTCACAATACCAATAAGTCCCACTGTAAAAAATTTGGGGATTTACATCGACACCAATCTCGCTTGGGGTCCACATCTTCAAAATCTCAGCCGCAAGATCTTTGCTTCCGCAGGTTCATTGAGGAGGCTGCGAAATTTTCTCCCCATTGCCACTAAAATTGCACTCGCACAATCCCTCCTTCTTCCTATCCTTGATTATGCAGACGCCAGTTATGTCGATCTTACTGAGAGCCAACTTAATAAACTTGAGCGGCTTCAAAATTTTTGCATAAGATTCATATTTGGTTTGCGAAAATATGATCATAATTCAGAATTCCGTGCTAAGCTCAAGTGGCTACCAATTCGTCTTTGCCGGAACACTCACTTGTTATCGCTTTTATACAACATCCTGTTCAATCCAGCATCTCCATCCTATCTCAAAGAACGATTTGAGTTTCTTCACGAAACACATTCAAGATTCCTAAGGTCATCGGAAAATCTCAGACTAAAAACACCGATGCATTCCACAAATTTCTATGATAAATCTTTTTCAGTTCAATCTGTCCGCTTGTGGAATGCATTACCTGAGTCAATTAGACGTGCACAGACATTTGCTACTTTTAAAATGATGGTTAAGAACCACTTCCTCTCTGTTGTCAATAGTGAGACGCTGTCATAACTTGTAACCTTTTGTATTTACCTATCCTTATTTATACGTTACGTTTATTTCTATTGCACTATGTATAAATTTAACATATTTCTCACTATATATGTATGTCATATTTTGTATATGTATAGTTACTTTATTCGAATAAATGTACGCCACCAACTGCCCTTTATTTTTGTTGTATTTCTTTCGACTTGGTTGTCTGGAAGAATTTGCTATTAGCAATAAGACCGCCAGTTGTGCTTGTTAATTTACAACAACTACTTTGTTTTGTTATAATGTATTTGGTGTGCACAATAAAGAGTATTCTATCTATCTATCTATCTATCTCTGTACAACCTAGAATTAGAAATGGTGGTTGCCAAACGCATCATACGCTACTAGGCAAAGAAACTAAACATACGCCATGAGTCAGAAATAAATAATCCATTGGATTTTTGGCAACTACAACACAATGCAGTTATGGGCTCTACTCGATGCATTATCAATAAAACATAAAATTTACTTTAAAGATAAGCTGCGTGTTCTTAATATATTCATTGGTTAAGATTTGTCAAGGCATATGTTAGTCTAACAGGCTCATCATGGTTTTCCAGCACTAAGCTGAGTTCGGGACCGTATTTGTAACGAGGTTAGAAATTAAGTACACAATTGTTATTGTTTACTCAAATTACGTATGTACTAACGCGATGCAAATATTTTCGTTTGTTTCTTTCTTTTGGAAGTATATTTCTAGCATGCGGTACATCTGAATCTTTTTCCTGGACTGGGTCCCAATAAATATTGGATATTATAGTTAATAGCTTTTTTCATAGTGACTAACAACCTTAGAAATAGCCCTGTAGGTATTGTATTATACGGAGAGAATATACTTGACAAATTCAGTTCCATTAAAATACATCAATACTAGTCAACATATTGCACCTCCGCTCAAATAGTGTCACAACTCAAATTTGTTTCTTTTTTTATCATATCAAGTTACTTAACCTGCAAGTTGCGAAAACACGCGAAATCGCCTCGAAGCGCCGTAACAAAGAGGCCGAGAGAGAGTATAATATGCCATTTAATAGAAATTTAAAAAAAAAGTGAGGACCCTAATATTCGAAAACCAAAAATAAGATTATTGAGTTATTACGCTATTTGGGCGGAGGTGCAATATATCGATAATAACCCTTGGTATTTTTTTATCGTGGATATCTCTAGCGGCCATCACTGAAACATAAACCTCTCAAACGGTACGCTTGTTTTACTCACACGCAACAAGGCCCTTATTCGTTACGATCAAGTGAACATCTAACGCGGCGCGTTACGATAGGACAAAAATAAACCCTGTCACGCCTATTTTCCTCAAGAGGGAGTGACAGGTGTACTGTGTACACCCACATTTAGCCGACGATGTTAGGGTCCATGTAATAGAAGGCGAACCAAAGCAAAGTCTGGATTGTCACTGGAACATTTTCAATAAAAAAATTACATTTTCGTCCGATCTTGGTCCCTACGCGCATAATTTGGCACTAAACCAACGAGAGAGTCCAGCGTTATCATAACTTTATCATTGACAGCAGTGTTGGCCATTTTTCAATAGTAGGATCAATTCATTGACTTCCAATCGCGATTAAACTAATCCCCCTAAGATACTCCGGTATTACAATAGCTTTTGGACGTCAAATGCCTCAGTTCCTCCCGTGACCAAGAGTGCTGTTGAGCACTCGAAACTTCGGGACCTTAAAAACTAAAAATAAGCCGTAATATTTTAAATGCAACTTAATTTTTCACAATTAATTTTATCCCAACTCTGATTGATAGACGGCTTGGTCCAGTGGTTAAGAGCTTGAATCGCTCCGCCCACAGGATTGAATGGTCGCGGGTTCGATTCCCGCACGGGATAAATCTTTGTGTGACCCACAAATATTTGTTCCGGTCTGGGTGTTTTGTGTATGTGGATTCCTAGTGCGGAACTAGGTTAAAAAGAAAAAAAATTAGTTGTCTAGTGGTATACAAAATACTATAACATGATCATTGCACGAAGTTTTCGTAACGCGTCGTGTATAGTTATAGCGAATATAGGCCCGGTACGGTATTCAATTTATAATACCAATACTTTAAGTAGGTAGTCTCTTAAAAAACCTAACCCGAAGATTAAATGTGTAATATTTCCTTCGTAAAAAATATAATAGGTCCATCCTACTGATATTATGAATGTGAAAGTTTGTTTGTTTGGATGTTTGTTACTCAATCACTTAAAAACGGCTGCACGGATTTGGATGAAATTTGGCACACAGGTAGTTTATTACACATAGAATACTTTTATCCTAGAAAAATGTTAGGTTCCTGTCTAAAGTCAACGCGAATGTCGTCACGGGCAGAAATTAGTATTACAAATAGAAAATGCTGTCTCGTTGGTCTATTGGCGTTTGATATGCGGTAGCGATCCCAAGGTATTAGGTTCGAATCCTAGGCCCGTCGGAAAAATGCCGCCATCCATTTGGACTCTGAAATGATGTCTGATTTAATGACACTAGATTCGCCTCCTATTACATGGGACCTAGCATCGTCGGCGAAAAGTAGGTGTATATATGTACAACTATGCCACCCCTGTTTGGGCACTAAAGGCGTGACGTTGATTACGTTTTTTTATATTGATTTGATTTGATTTTTTACATACATCATAGAGTGATGATTTCATGACTGGTACCATTTGGAAGTAAACGAAGTATTAATGTTTCACGAAATAGCCGATGCAGCCGACTTGTGGAGTTGTGTGTGTGTGTGAATGATCTACGCTGTTGGCCGCGGGGCCTTTAAAGCTTCACCGGACAAGAGGGCGAGCGTGCAACCCCTACGCTCGAGCCATAAGGGCAAGGGGGCAACTAGCTCAAGGGCGCCTTACGGAGGAACAACCTTGGCTTGGGCAGTCGCTATGGGGGAGGGCGTATACTAGGTGTCTCGCCGTGGTGCTCTGCATCGGCCGGCAGGCAAGGGATTCTTCGACCCCGCCGGCCAGATCGGTGTCTGATCCTGTGTACGGTATCTGTATCCGAAAGAAGGAATGTAAGGGCATCGGGAGGGTCGGTGAGAACTTGCCGCGGACGGCGGTAGCGGTTGATAGGAAGGGAGTTGTGTTCGTAGTCGGCGGCGGCTACGATTAGCTGATCATAGTAATGATTGGACGCGTTCGCAAAATATCAGGTTGTCGCCTTTTTAATTAAGGCGCGAAGAGGTTCGAGACCGCGATCGGAATGGAGATCGATATTCCGTATGAACCACGGGGCTCCGACGGCTTTGCGAAGGAAACGGGATTGAATCGTTTGGAGTCTATCTATGTAAGAGCGGGCGGCGTGCCCGAACACCTCATAAGCGTACGTCATGATGGGCCGTATACAAGTTTTGCAAAGTGTTACCTTATTGCTAAGGGACATTTTACTCCGCTTGCAGATCATCGGGTAAAGACGTCTGAGGACAAAGACTGCTCGGTTACGGACTCGCTTGATATGCGGTCCGAAGGTCATGGTATTGTTTAGGGTGACCCCTAGATATTTGACCTGTTTGACCCAGGGAATAGGTAGGTCGAACATGGTGACTTGTGGAGTTGTAATGTACTGAAATGTACGGGAGACGCCACACAGCGCAGCCCCGCTCGGCGTGACCTTCAACCTTAAAGGTTACATTACAACTCCCCAAGCCGTGCCACCGTCGCGCTCCCGTCGCGCTGCGTCGGCTATGTGGCGAAACCTTTATCCTAATATGAACTAATACAATCTGTTGTTGACAGTAAGCGAGACAAAGTCATAAAACAACTATTAGCTTTACATATTAACCGACATAGTACCACTGTACTATCTCTCTCTCTATATCATCACGCCAGATCCCTTACGGGGGCACAGAGGTCCAAAAGGTTGTTTCTACGGTTGTTACCAATGTACTTTGTTGGGTCAATACCGGAATACGATTATAGGGTAGCTGGTCATAGCAATTTTTACTTAATTTCGTTTTAAGTTCATCGAATGCGAGCTCATATTGATTAATCTTTGAATTGATTTAGCGCATCGGTACACGGGTAATTTAAGCGTCACTTTGTATATAAATACTTAATTATTATATCCTTTTGGGTCTCTTTACGGTTGCTGAGTAGCGAGCTGATTCGGGTGAGCTGATTCATTTAACCGAATAGAACATTGTCACTTCCAGGTGGAGATATTGTAAAAGGCGTAAAAATAATTTAATAATGAAAAAACATCCAATACGCTTGGGTGGTTGGATATTACTTTACTATTTTAACACACACACATGCTTCTACAAAATTAATAGTAGGTACGAAATTTAAACGTAATAATCTCTATCCCTTATATTTTGCAGTCTCATTTACAGATACTATTGAAAAAAGAGCACGCTAAAATCCCCTTTCAATTACCGTTGCGTCTAAATTCGCACTTACCGCAAAACGACAAATCGGATAATTAAAAAAAAAAGCATTTATTCACAAGTTTGTAACAACAATAGTACACAAGTTCTTTGTGCCTCAAACTAAGCATGGCTTGTGTTTTGAGACTGAGTTCAAATTTACCAAAATAAAACATAGTAACTGCGCGTCGAGCAGATCCGAGCGATCCGATCAGCCCGGTGACCATTTTACGAGGTTTCTCCTCACCACTTGAAAAAGTAACTAGTTTCAAACACTTTTAAGTACTTTTCAAACTTTGCTTTTAGGTCAAATGGTTTTTGTGTATCGATACGGATTGAAAGTTATTGAAAAATTTATTAGATCCATTGGTAAAGGACTTGGTTTTTGCTGTGGATTTAGGTCCAGTACTCCACGTATGAGTTATAGATATTTTTTGTTATAGGATCGTTTTTGTTCAGAATTTATTGCACGCACAATTTGTTTTTTTTACGCAATACAGTCTCAATGTCAGATAAGATTTTTTACTCCTGATTGATACAAGTATCTACAACCACACGATCTAGAGAGTGTCCTACAATGCAAGTTGACAAAAGTACATACTACAAGTAGGCCCTTTGAAGTTAATATTATTTAGGTAATGTGCTGTGATCAAATCGCTAAAAACAGAGAAATACTTTTAACTCAAAAATATTTATAGCTGTTACTTGGATACTATAGTTTCATAACCAACATAAAAATGCAAAAGGAACAAAATTGTAATCCGACGGAATGAGCAGTAGATTGCAGCGTATTCAAGAAGCAGTAAAAAGTAGAACAAGCCAAATTTGATCATAAAATAAGCTGAATAGATGCCACTTAAGAATGCCTAGTGAAAGCAGTGATAGCAGTGACAGATGTTAGACCGTTGTACTGCAAAGTCAAAGGTATTGGGTTCAAACCCAGACTATTTGCGTGGTTGGTCTTGCCTACGCTTACGTGACTGCGTCCATTGCATCTGCTTGGCATTTGTTATTGACGTATTGCGTTTGGCTCGCGCATAATCAAATTCGTGAGTTGCTAGGCAGACGCGCCGTTATAACGGCGGTCGGCCTTCCCGCGATTCTTAACGGTTTCTCGTTTCGTGTGCCTACGTGGTTCGGTTCGCGGTGCTTACGTGCTTGCGTGCTTGTGCAGTGACGTGTCTTCATCCGCTCGTGTGTATGCATACACACGAGCGGATGTCTTTGTTTATTCACGTTCGTGCGTTTTGCTCTGTGTATCTAATTACGTGGGTTGCTAGGCAGCCGCGTAGTTCTAACGACGCGGCCGGCCCTCCCGCGGTTTTTTCTTAACGGTTATTTTTCATAACGGTTTATAATTTAGATTACTTATTAGTGTTTGTATTGTAAATCCACGTTTTTTGTCCGTTCGTGGTAAGTCCGGTGGACGCCTAGCGGTGTCGTTAGCCGGGCTTGAGTGGGACCCGAGCGCTCGCCTCCCTCCTTCAGAGGGCGGCCATCTCGAAGGACTTGAGCTCTGGCCTTGGGGGCTTCCCTAGTCAGGGCTCTTGATTTCCCCAGGACCTTACCTTTACCCATCCCGCTATCCTAGTTGCGCCGCCCCAGACCCCCGCTAACCGCCCCGTCTCGCCATGCGGGTCCGAGCCTCTCTCGGACTCGGATATGGAGGTCGAGCGCGCGTCCGCGCGATGCGCCGCCCCCGCCCGGTCCCCGTCCCCGTCGTTATCGTTGAAGGACGACTTCATTCCCATTTCAAATGGGAAGCGGGCGCGTAAACCGCGCGACTCGCCGCCTCCCAAGATACAGAAGGCCGGGAACGCCTCCGTTTCTCCCGGCCCCTCCGGCCCCTGGCCGTCTCCCAACGCGGCCGCGAGGGCCTCCCCCCTCGCGCACCCCGCACGTCCGAACATCACTCCCCCGCCGCTTGTCATTCAGGACAAGAGCGCCTGGGAGCGCATCTCTAAGGCGATTTATAATCGCCAAATAAACTATACGCACGCGCGTTCCACCGCGCAAGGCATAGCCGTCAAGGTGGCGTCCTCGGACGACCATCGACGGTTATCCGCATTCCTGTGATCAAATAAGATCGCATATCACACATACACCCTGGAGGAGGAAAGGGAGCTTAGGGTAGTCATCCACGGTGTCCCTAGGGAGCTGGACACCGCCGTCATTAAGGAGGACCTCCTGTCCCAGGACCTTCCTGTGCGCCAGGTGCACAGGATGGTAAATGGGCGCTCCAAGGAGGCCTACGATATGGTGCTGGTCGTCCTCGACCACACCGAGTCCGGCCGTAGGGTCTTCGACCTTAAAGCCG
This sequence comes from Phalera bucephala, assembly GCA_905147815.2. Classification (NCBI taxonomy): domain Eukaryota; kingdom Metazoa; phylum Arthropoda; class Insecta; order Lepidoptera; family Notodontidae; genus Phalera; species Phalera bucephala. The sequence goes on along the minus strand of LR990615.1, from coordinate 36,395,326 downwards.
TTTGCCCCATCTCTAGCCTCACCGTGGAGGTTCCCCACAAACGTGGCACGCTCGGGCAGTGCCACAATTGCCAACTCTACGGGCACTCTGCCCGTAATTGTCACGCGCGCCCTCGATGCGTGAAATGCATCGGGGACCACGCGACATCCCAGTGCGCCCGTTCAAGGGAGACGGCGGCCGAGCCCCCCAGCTGCGTCCTCTGCGGCACCAAGGGGCACACCGCGAACTATCGCGATTGCCCCAAGGCACGCGGTTGCCCCTAGAAGCGCGGCCGGTTGCTCCCCCCTCTGCGCAACACCCCCCCGCGCCCTCAGCGCACCCCCGTCCGGTGCCTTCAGCGCCGGTGACCTCAGCTCCCCGCGCTCCCGCGCCACAAAAGCTGACCCCCCTCCCCCGCCGCTTAGGCCGTCTCTTGGCGCCAACGCGTGGGTGAAGCCGCTGCCCTACATCGCGGCCTCCCACCCGTCGGTGGGCCCTGCCCGCCCCCCGAAGCGCGCGCCGGCGATCCCGCCGGCGCCGTTTTTTCCCTCCGCCCACTAACGTCAGTCAGGACGTCAGCCTGATTATAAACGTTTCGGCAATAATAAGCCCCACGCTAATCCCCAGAGTCCGTGAACTCGCCCTCCAACTCCGCGCCGCCACCAACTTGGCGGACCAGGTTCTCCTGGCTGCGGAATACAGGGACATCTATGACGTCCTGGCGTTCCTTAGAACCCAACCCCCCCGCACCCAATAATGGATTTACGACCTCCCCGCCATAAGCCCCACAACCTATCCATGGTGTTCTTTAACGCCGATGGCCTTCGCTCCCAGCGAGATCAGGTTGCTGATTTCCTCCGAGATCACCAGCTTGATATCCTCCTAGTGCAGAAAACCTTCCTCAAGCCCGCACAACGCGATCCTAGGATCGCAAACTATAACCTCGTGCGTAATGACAGAATCGGCTCCCGCGGAGGCGATACTCTCATTTACTACAGGAGGTCCCTTCACTGCATCCCTCTCGATCCCCCCGCGCTCACCAACAGCGAAGCCTCGGTCTGTCGCATCTCTCTCACTGGGCACCAGCCCGTGATTGATCGTGATTGCCTCCGTATACCTTTCCCCCACTAAACTCGTTCTCAGGAGTGACTTTGAAGCACTCCTCAATCTGGGAAGCGCCGTCATTCTGGCGGGCGACTTCAACAGTAAGCACGTGGCCTGGAACGGTCTCACCACTTCCCCTAACGGTAGGAGCCTTGACGCCCTGGTCGACGTTCTCGACTTTGACGTCATCGCACCTATGCACCCTACCCACTATTTCAACAATCTCAACCACCGACCCGACGTCCTGGACATGGCGCTTCTGAAGGGTGTCACCTTACGGCTAAACTCCTTGGAAGTAGTCCAGGAACTCGACTCTGACCATCGACCTGTAGTCATGAGACTCGGTTCCCCCCCTTCCGCCCCTTAGCGACCCAAAAAGACGGTGGTGGATTGGCATGCGCTAAGCACGGCCTTGGCGGATGCCGACCCTCCCCCCTCCCTCTCAGCTCGGACTCCATCCCGTCCCCTCAGGACACCGATCAGGCCGTAGATGCCTTCACCGATCACATCCGATCCGATCAGCTGTCAGTCGATCGTCCAAGCAAGTCCAGGCGGAAGATCTCTACCTCAACCGCTTTCGACTGCCGGACGATGTTAGGGATCTCATTCGTTCCAAGAATGCCTCTATCCGAGCGTACGACTCTTACCCCACCGAAGCCAATCGGGCCCGGATGCGCGCTTTACAACGAGAGGTAAAGCGTCGTGTCGCGGAGGTCCGGGAAGAACGGTGGGGTGACTTCCTAGGGGGCATCGCGCCATCGCATCTGGCCTACTGGCAGCTGGCCCGTAGCCTCAAATCCGACTCCACGACTGGCATGCCCCCGCTGTCCCGCCCTTCAGGTGCACCCCCAGCCTTCGACGACGACGAAAAGGCCGAGCTTCTCGCCGACTCCCCCGAGAGCCAGTGCACCCCCAGCTCTCAGTCAGTCGACCAGCCCCACGTCGACGCGATCGACAGGGAAGTCGAGCGCAGGGCATTCCTCCCCCCCGTCGATTCCTTACCTCCTATCACCCAAACGGAGGTCGAAGATCTCATTATGGGTCTAAAAACTAAAAAAACCCCCGGCCCTGACGGCATTTCGAATCGCGTTCTGAAATGCCTGCCCGCCCAACTCATCTGCCTCTTAGTGGCCATACTGAACGCCGCCATGTCGAACTGCACCTTCGCCGCTAAGTGGAAGGAGGCGGACGTCATAGGCATTCCCAAGCCCGGCAAACCTCGCAATCTCCCCGCGAGCTACCGCCCTATCAGTCTCCTCAACTCCCTGGCCAAGATCTACGAGCGCCTACTTCTGCTGCGGCTCAAAGACTTCATAACGTCCAGGGGTATCCTTATCGACGAGCAGTTCGGCTTTCGAGCTAAACACTCTTGCGTCCACTAAGTGCACCGCATCACGGAGCACATCCTCTCCGGTCTCAATAGACCCAAACCCGTCTACACGGGCGCCCTCTTCCTAGATGTCGCGAAGGCATTCGACAAAGTCTGGCACAACGGCTTGAGCCTACAAGCTCTACCAATTGGGTGTGCCGGACAGACTCGTGCTCATCTTACGAGACTTCTTATCGAATGGCGCCTTCCGTTATCGCGTCGAAATGACGCGCTCCACTTCCCACTCCATCAGTGCTGGAGTCCCACAGGGCTCAGTTCTCTCTCCGCTCCTGTTTAGCCTTTACACGAACGACATTCCTCGTTCGAGTAAGGCGCATCCCTATTTGCGGATGATACCGCTCTCTACGTGTCGCATAGGAATAAGGGTTTCATTACCAGAAACCTTCAGACATCCGCCAATTCCCTAGGGAATTGGTTCAGGAAGTGGCGTATTGAGGTGAACCCGGACAAGAGCGCTGCGGTGTTCTTCTCCAGAGGTGCCACCCCGCGCCACTCCCTGCGCCGCCCTAGAAGTAATCTCGGCCAAGTGACCATGTTCGACCGACCCATTCCCTGGGTCAAAGAGGTCAAATATCTAGGGGTCACCCTAAACAGTACCATATCCTTCGGCCCGCACATCAAGCGGGTCCGTCACCGAGCATCATTTGTGCTCGGTCGTCTCCATTCGTTAATCTGCAAGCGGAGTAAAATGTCCCTTAAAAATAAGGTGACACTTTACAAAACTTGCGTTCGACCCTTCATGACCTATGCGTGTGTTGTGTTCGGGCATTCGGCCCCCTCTCACATCGATAAACTTCAAGTGGTTCAAAACCGCTTCCTCCGTAAAGCCGTAGGAGCCCCCTGGTTAGTACGGAACGTCGACCTCAACTCCGATCTAGGTCTCGAACCTATTCGCGCCTTTATTAAAAAGGCGTCAACACGTCACTTCGCGAATGCATCTACCCATGCGAATCCGTTAATCGTAGCCACCGTTGACTACGATCTCCCCCCCGCCCCTGCCGCCACCGCCGGCCGCGACATGTTCTCACCGACCCCCCCGATGCTTTGTCATCCCTTCTTTCCGCTCAGAATACGGGCGACGACGACGACGTAGTAGTAGATCCCCTCCCATAGCCGGCGGTTGACCGGTGCACTTAGTAGTGCACCCGTCCCCCTGCAGCGACTGTCCCAACCAGAGTATGTCGCCTCTTGCCCTTCTGGCTGGCTAGAGCGTAGTGGTTGCACGCTCGCCTTTAATTCCGGTGAAGCTGTAAAGGCCTCGCGGCCAACAGCGTACATCATTCACACACACACTATTAAGTAATTTAATATTGTAAGTATTAAGTAATATTGTAAGTAATTTATCGTTTAGGAACTCATCCAGTGTATATTAACAGTAATATCTTAATTAGTAATTTATGTAATGAAATAAGAGTATAATAGAAAACGTGTTAAATATCACCTGAAAGAGGATTCTTATGAATAACTAAGTTAAATAACACTTTAGGTGCAACAACGATTTCTTTCAAAATTGATGTAATCAGACTTACTGTTCAGGTATATCTGTCTTCTAAGTCCCCTTAGAGGTCATAGCCATATGAAAATGCAATAAAATAGGTTTTAGAGAGATATTGCGATTATCTATATAACAAAATAACTATCGTTAAAATAATGTAACCACCATCAAGATAAAAAAATATAAAATTAATTACCAAACTCCACAAATTAAATTCTAATTGAAATAAGTTGCAGTTATTTCATTATTCCAGCATTTTAATAACATATATATTCAAGTTTTCAATAATTAAGCTTCATAAAAGAATTAATACTAAGCGCGGATTGTAAATTTCCAGTGTTTTAGGTGCTGCGAAAAAGTGATTAAAACACAATTAGCTAAATCCTTAAGTTTTAGTATCAAGGAATTCGTATTTTGTGATCGAAAAATAATATTCGGCGTAAAAAGAAATTTTAGTCGGGTATAGTCTCCAGTCTCTATTCATAACATCAGAAATGCGTCTTGGGAACGTGACGAGCAAACTCAGACTATTAATTTGAAGGATGATTGTAATGATCAACTGGTTTTAGCGTTGTCGGGCTTCATTTCTTTTAATTGCTTTAATCAGCATAACTGTATTCCTAATGTCAGTGGCAGATGTTTGGACTTAGTGTTAAGTAACTTTGGATGTTTAGTTACTCGATCGTTGACGCCTCTGGTTAAGGAAGATAACCACCACCCTTCTCTGGATATAAAAATGTTTGGAATAGCTTCAAAAACCTTACATGCTCCGGCGCGCTTAGTGCGTTTGTTTAGAAGGTGCAATTATGACGACATAGGGGTAGCAATGTTTGGAATCGACTGGGATGCCTGTTTCCAAGGTTTGGATATTGATTCGGCAGTCAGTTGTTTTTACAGGATTTTAAACAATATAATATCAAATTACGTTCCTACAAGATCAATACGTAATGACTCCAATTACCCAGTTTGGTACTCATTGGCCTTGATTAAAATTGTGAAGGAGAAACTAAAATTTCATAAGAAATGGAAACGATACGGTCGTTATGCTGATTATTGTACTTTTTCGATGCTTCGTGAAAGGCAAAAGAAACAGGAAATTATTAGCTATGATTCGTATATTTCTAAATGTGAAATAAACATTTTAAAATGCAGTAAGCAGTTTTGGACATTTATTCGATCCAAAAGGAATACTGGAGATCTACCTGACAGTTTCTCTCTCAACGAAAAATCCTCTTCTGAAGGTAGCACCATATGCGAAATGTTTAATGAACATTTTAACTCCGCTTTCTGCAGAAATGTTGCAAATATTACTGGCTGTGAGCCTTTCCATGGTTGTGTTGACTTGTCCTCTATTAATATATCCGGTGAAATCGTGTTGAGATATTTAAAAAAACTTGATATTTCTAAAGGAGCTGGGCCGGACGGGGTTCCTCCATTATTTTTGCGCAACTGTTGTGAAAAAATTTATTATCCGTTGTGTCTCCTTTTTAAGCAGTCACTGTCTTCTGGATCAGTGCCTTTGATGTGGAAGAAGTCATACGTTGTGCCAATTTTTAAGGGGGGAGACAAACACAGCGTAGCTAATTACCGTCCCATCTCAAAACTGAGTGTTATACCAAAGTTATTTGAGCGCATTATTTATGATTTTCTTGCTCCTGCCGTTCGACCCCATATTATAGAACAACAGCATGGTTTTTTACAAAAAAAATCAACTGAAAGTAATCTTTGCGAGTTTGTTGACGTATTGACTAATGCAATGGAAAGTGGTTCTCAGGTAGATGTGGTCTATACTGACTATTCCAAAGCTTTTGATAAAATAAATCATGACATACTACTCAGTAAGCTTTTTAGGTTTGGAATACATGGTGATTTATTACGCTGGCTGGAGTCCTACTTGAGGGATCGGTCTCAGGCAGTTACTGTTAAAGGTTTTTGCTCTACATTTATTCCCGTCCCTTCGGGAGTGCCCCAGGGATCGCATCTGGGTCCTTCTCTTTTTAATATTTTTATGAATGATGTCGCCTCAGTCTTCAGGAGTTCTTCTTTTCTTTTATATGCCGATGACAAAAAGATCTTCAAAACAATTAATTCACCTGAAGATTGTATCCGTCTACAAGACGACATCAACAACTTGGCTGAGTACTGCCATCGCAATATGCTGTTCTTGAATTGCAGCAAATGTAGTGTTATAACGTTTTCACGCAAAAAGAATAACATTTTATATAATTACAGCATAAATGGGCAGACCCTGCAAAGAGCCACCCTCGTAAGGGATTTAGGTATTAATCTTGATTCTAAACTTCTATTTGAAAACCATATAAATGAAATTTTTAAAAAGTCTTATCGTCTTTTAGGTTTTATTCTTAGAGTTAGTAGAGACTTCAAACAAAATTCCACCCTTCTTCTTTTATATAGATCTTTTATTCTACCTATATTGGAGTACTGTTCGGTTGTTTGGAATCCTCAGTATAAAGTTTACATTGACAAGTTGGAATGGATTCAAAACAAGTTTACAAACCATCTAGTTTATCGTTCTAATCGCTATAACCTACCAGCCCCAACCACATTGATGGCTCTTTCGGATCGAAGGCTAATTAGGGACCAAAAGTTTCTTTATAAAATACTTAATAACCATGTTGATTCCTCGTATCTATTAAGTAAAGTCCTATTTAAGTGCCCCCGCATAAATGCTAGAAAGACAAACTTGCTTCAGCCAACTACGGCCAAAACTAATTATGGTGCAAATACATTTATTCGTCGTTCGTGTAAGTACAATAATATAAGGTTCTCCGACATAGATTTATTTTCTTTACCAATTACATCATTTAATAGCTCTCTTATAAAATCTTTAAATCTTAACTCTTATGCTAACCTATAACTTGTTGACTTTCTTCTATTAAATATTAATATGTATCACTTATTAGTGGAAACTTGATTGGATTGTGAACTCTTTAATAGTTATTTTAAGATTTAATACTATTGTTCTGTGTGTTTCCCAAATATACCTAAAATAAAATAAAATAAAATAAAATAACCCTTATCAATCATTCAAACGAAAGTATGACTTATACCAAACAACCAGCAAAGCGAAATATATATGTCATAGAAGAATAAAAAAGATCTCGTGCCCATTTTTTCTGATAAAGTAGGCAGAGGTATACTTAGTACACTCCCTTTTTGCATATGGGTTTTTGGGCCCTAATGCTAGGTGAGGATGTAAGGTATGAGGAGAGATTCTCATCATTTTTCATATCACATAATTTTGAAAAAAAAAACTAACTATTTATTATTGGGATATTGAGCTTTCTACAAGATATATTATCTACCGTTCCGAAGGTACAATCGCACAATAGTTACTTAAATTTGAAGCCTTTACTTTGTGATTACAAAGCAAGCATTCCACAAATCGTACTATCATTGCATTATTTTTCGACCAACCTTTTCAAAGTTGCACTAGGCGCCTGAGAACCTACAACACTCCATAACGGTAGCAGTTTTAAGACAACCATTATGATCCGGATCATTAAAATTAAAATGTAACTCATCATATCGCAGCTTAAGATTGCAGTACTGTCGAAATTAAATTAAAACTTTATTATGCCCAACATTGTAAGTGTAATTATTCTCCTAAAGGTACGTATCCATTATCTTCGTGGATTGGTTGTGCGCACTTGCTAGTAATTCTTGCGCTCCGAGCGTGTAACACGTTACGTTCGGACTGAGCCTACGTTTGCACTGATAGGCGGCTTACTTAGCGCCTTGAGCCTAGCAAGTTTTCCAACCTGTGACGAAGTAAACTAAATGTTTTAGAATGTTTGAAACCGGTTGTACTGCACAGCACACGCAGTGTGCTCGCTTAGTGTGTAGCGAAGTAAACAAGCATGTCTTGTATCGCGAGGCGCAACAAATTGTTTCGTCAAAAATGGATGAAGCATTCATTGAATTTTTACTTTTTAAAAGAAAACCTGTGTGGAAAAACCATCTAATGATAATAAATATTTAACTCCTCATGAGTTAATCTTGACCTATATCATGAACCCAACCTGATGGATAATGCCGTAAAATGTTAAGGCAGAATTCTCTGTAAATTGCAGTTTATTATATACATATATATATTCGAAAGTAGGCTTTTGACGTGCCATTATGCAAATTATAGCGACTCAAAACGCAACGCACTTTGAGAGCGGACACCGTGTATACTAGTAAGAAATCAAATTAATGTCACTAGATTGGAGTGACGGACGCCTGTGGAGTGACCGTATTCGCAAATCACCTCAATGTTCGTGACCGTGTTTGCAATTCGAGCAGATGCAGGATAGTGGGGTACTTCGGGTAATTTGCGAACATAATGGATACGCACCTTTAGATACAGCACCTTTGTCTGCAGAACTCGTAAAACTCATCGGATATTAAATTGAAACGTATTGCGTGAGTTATGTCGCCATTCATCCGACAATTTGAGGATATGCGCAATTTTTATTGTACTTACTGCCTTACCAAGGCTCGTTTAATATTCGATAACAGGGCTTGCACGAATTTCCTGCGTAACGTTTTACTAAAAAGAGACTGCGATGATAGTCTAAGCTTGTTGTCATTGGAATAAATAGTATGCATTTCGATTAATATCGATATTAACTACTATATATTATCACACCAGATTCCCTGCGGGGTAGATAAACGTTACATAAAGTTCTATTTACTTGTTGTTTTAAGTAACTCATTTTGTAAATTATTTATGGATTACAGACTAATAAGGGTTATGGCGTTATACTAGAAACCTCATAAAATTATTTGGTATATTCATATTGGTTTTTGTCCCGGGTAGAATCCATTCTAGTGCGGTTTGGTACCGCCATAGCCGTGGCAAGGGTTTAAGGGACTTAATTTGTTTACTTCCAAACATGCTCAATCAAGCGAAAGCACAGGTGAGGGGCACCGGTGCATCATTAAATTCTGGAGCTCCTCTGTCGCGTCAATAGAGGCTACATATCTTAAAAGTCCTACATATGTTAGTCAAATCAAGAGCGGAGACAAAAAAAACACTATGGATGCCTTTTTCAAAAATCCCATCACGCATTGAATTTCCAAACGGGGGTGGCAGTGTACTTCGTACACCCTTTTCACCGACGTTGTTGGGTCTCATGTAATGGCAGGCGAGCCTATTGCTGGTATAATTCCAGACTGTCGACTGTTTTTTTTTTCTATAGAAAAACTACATTTGTCCGACCTAAGATTTGAACCCAGGGCCTTGTGACTTTTTGACACTGGTATGTATGTAAACTCATATATATGTAAAATCTTTACCATTGATGGCAGATAAAAATATATGTACATTTTCGAGTCTAGCTGAATACCACGACCACAGAAATAAAACCGAAATTATTTGCTCCAATATGGTTCTTCAGGCGATGTGATTTTTATTACACCGGCCGATTGGCGTTAAGTGTCCCACGGCCAGTTGGAAACATAAAATACTGTTCTGAATGAATAGCTATTCGAGCGTGGGGCATCTGATCAGATATTGCAATGTATTGTGATAGTCTGAGGGATTCATTTTTGTTTCTATTTTTTTTAGTACTAAATAATGTCATGGGAATGAAATTAATGAATCATCAAAAAAATAGTAGGGCTTTTCACACTTGGTGAGTTTTGCATGTTGAGTTACCCTAAATTATGTAAAATGATTGATTTTGTCTCCAATTTATTCAACATAAAGAAATTATGTGTAACATTAAAAAAACTGTAAATAATTATTTTGTAGTTGTAAAATTACTTTTTGTAGTAAATGTGGCTTCCAAACACAACAAGCACAACAAGCATCTTACGATACTTTATTTTATATACAACTACTGACTACAATTATTAATAGATTACGCTAGACAGAACGTTTACAATACAAATAAGATTCTTCCTTACAACTCCTAGCCTATTCTAAAGTTTTCCTCTCCTTGCATTACTGTCTGAACGGAAATTTATTTTATTTTCTTCCAAGTAACTACGACTAGCGTCCCTCTGGTGCTACGGCGCTAAGAAACTTAAGTGTTACGGGCTTATTACCTCGTAGACTTGCTACGCCGTAGACCTATTGTGGTAAACGTGCCACACGTGCATAGGTTCGCTATACAATTATTATTATTTCTTCTGTACAGTTTTTTTTATTATTTCAAGTTTTTGGCTATTTACTTTTAAGTTATAGTGTAGTGGTTAGACCGTTGGACTGAAAAGTTTCGGGTTCAAACCCAGGCACCTCTATCTTTTCGAAAATATGTGCTTATTAAAAATTAACTATCACTTGCTTTAACAGTGGAAGAAATAATCGTGAAAAGCTCGAAGGTGTGTTAAGTTCGCCAACCCGCACTGGGCCAGCATGGTGGACTATGGCCTAAACCCTCTCAGTTGGAGAGGAGGCCCGTGCCCAACAGTGGGACAGTCTCTTAACAGGGCTAATATTATTATTATTATTTACAACAAAACGTATCATCTTGTGGCCTTGATCATGGCGTTATGAACGAACAGCTTAGCGGATCGTCACGCCTGAATATAGCGTTCAAACATGTTCTTTCCTTACATACAACTTACAGAACACCGATTAAATTACCACGCAGAATGCAAAGACCTCCTTCCAATACCCACGTATACCTAGACCTAATCTTTCATGTCTTTGCCCAGCAGTAAGACAATACAGGCTAATTATTGCTAAGGCTAATTATTTGCCATTCCGAAACAGGTGTTTATTTTTTTATTATTGCTTAATTTAATGCTAGCAAAAGCGTATTACTTGATTTGATACTACAATAGCGTCTGTATTTTAAATCCACGTTATGTTCACTTGTTTATCATAAAATTCCCATTTCCTCCCCCGCAGTTAAAAGAAGCTTATGGTAATACTTTGTTTTTGTTTGTTCCCGGCTAAGCCAGAGCAAAACGAACAATTGTTAATTGTGTCATGTGTGTAATATAATACGTGTCTTACTGTGCCCTGTTAAAATCCCTACTTTCACTGTATCCATTAGCAAGGATCGTACAACCCAAGTTCTGTGCCATAAAATATTGAGGAAGTATCTGATATCAGAACTATTGTTTATCATTCATAAAATTTGTATAATATTATATTATATGTGCATATCTATGCACGGTACGCATAATTGAATTTTAACTTATTTTAATATTTTTATAAAGTATTATTGATGAATAAATAAAATCTAAAAAATAATCTCTACTGTAGACCCAATGCTAGAGAAGGGGAAACCTGAAAGTTCGGGATGCGATTGGAACTTTAGGCTGTTACAGCTCTAGTTTCATTACTGTATTTTTTAATAAAAAATGTTTATTTAAGCTATTGCTTAAGCACCTACATGATATCTGATTTAGCACCACCAACAACAACAGCTTGGGATCTATTGTCCCAAGCTGTTGTTGTTGGTGGTACTAAATCAGATATCATCAGTTTCTTCTGGCGTGCCACAAGGCTCCGTGCTGGCCCCATTGCTGTACGCAGCGTATGTATACGATATTGGCAGTCATGTTGAGAATGCGAAGTTTCTGGTGTATGCGGATGACACAAAAATTTATATGAATATCAAAAACGAAGATGATTGCACAAAAATGCAAGATCTTAATAGACTCGCAATCCACCACATCAGTTTAAATATCAGTAAATGCACAACAATAACCTTTACCCGCAAAAAAAACCTGTTCTTTTCACCTATAGCTTTAGCAATATACCCATCAGCCGCGATTGTATTGTTAAAGATCTTGGAGTTGTATTAGACCCGAAACTCTTGTTTTCTGAACATGTCACTTTCATCGTTAATAAGGCATATAAAAATTTAAGCTTCATTATACGTACCTGTTGGCCCTTTACTGATATGTTGTGCCTTAAAATTCTTTACTATTCTTACATTAGAAGTTTCTGAGAATATTGCAACTGTGTTTGGAATCCACATTACGTTATTTACAAACAGGAAATTGAAAACATCCAATCTAAATTTATAAAACACTTACATTATCGTACTTTAAAAAGCTTTCGTGATTATTCTGAAGCCTGTAAGTCTCATTGCATCCTAACCTTGTAAGAGAGACCCACTATTTCTGATATGCTATTACTTCACAATATATGTAACAATGCCATGGATTGCCTTCCTTTAAATAATCTTGTAATGCAGTTTAGGGCACCTTCCTACCGGACCAGACACACCACTTTATTTGATGTTCCGGCCAGCACAACCAACTATGCACATAATTCTGTCGCTTGCCGAATTCGTAGAACATATAACAATAAATTTTCTTCGGTGGATATATTTAACACCTCAAAAGCCATCTTTAAAAAATACAAGTGACGTCACTGCTTTAGTATTTATTAACGTTGACAGTAATTTAAATAATATTGTGATAGTAATTATAATGCAATTTGTTTTTCTTTTATTAGTTACACATGTATCTTTATGTACACGTATACACACACATGCACACACCCACATATGCATACACACTCATGCACACACCCACATAAACATACACACACACGGAATATAATTTATAGGTACGGCAAACAGTTTTCAATAATTAATTATTATTGAAAAAGACTATGTCTTGATATAGCGTAAATTGTAAAACTATAATTGGCTTTAAGATATTATACTTATATTCATATCTACAATTATGTTCAAGAGCTGTGGTTTTTGTAATAAAAATAAATAAATAAATAATCCTAAAAGGTTATGAGAGAGACCTTTGCCCAGCAGAGGGATGATATAAATTTTTTTTTCTTAACTTATATCTCATACTTTCTTCTTATCGCTTTGAAGGCAAGCATGCTACAATTTTATAGGAGCAGTCTAAACTGTGGCTACATTAACTGCATTGTCGGAAGGAGCCATCAAGTCCTGCGTGCAAGTTTTGAGGCACGCGGAGCACAATTTTAGCTGGGACATTGTTTGAACATGTCCATGACCTGAGTCCGAAGTCTATTTAAAGACTTCCAGACCAGCCAAATGTATTAAAGTCCTTCTCTCTAAAGAATACACCTAGAATGTGAAGAAAACCATAATTTTGGTTTTCTTCACATTCAAATGCATGCCATTTTTCATGCAGTCGTCTTTCATAACTGTGACTAGTGATTGCAGATCAGTGGCTGTTGGTGCTATCAAAACCGCGTCATCTGCATATAGTAGATGATTTACCACTAGATCACTCATTTGTACACCTTCATTCATCGCTTTCAGTCTTTGAAGACTTTTATCCAAATATATTATAAATAGTCTAGCGGACAACACGCAACCCTGCTTGACGCCGATTTTAACGTCAAACCGAATGACATGTTACCACCCACCCGTACGCATGCCTTGCAGTCCACATAGGTGGATTAGACCCGCAGCAGAGTGCCATTTATACCATACTCAGGCAAAATGTCCCAAAGTCTCTTGTAAATATTAAAAACAAAGTAAATTAAATAAAAATACATTTGTTTGTCGACTGCTTCCTTGGTCTTGTGGCAAATAATGTGCTTTGTGACCACCAGGTCCTGGGTTGTAGTTAAATGTAGTTTTTTTTACGATACATTTTTAGTATGCGTCCGGAGTCTGGAATTGTGCCCGATATATGTCAATCCTCCTATAACATGGGATCTAACATCTTTTGCGAAAAGTGGGTGTACACAGTACATCTGTGCAACCCCTTGTTTGGGGAATATTGGCGTGACAGTGTTTATTTTATTTTAGTTACACTTATTTCTTCAAACAAATTCAACTTTAGTATCTCATAAAAAATCATTTAAATATAGATCTAACGGCGAAGGCCGGCGGGAACACTATCAATAAGCGGCGAGTAATCTGCCCCGGAGAGGCGACCCGGCGTTATGTAACTATTGCCGGGATCCGACCGTAACTCACGCACCCTGGGGCGAGGTAAGGGACCAATATCTCTATTAACCGCGGATTCCTGCTATTGGTTTAGTATAGTATAGATGCATAATAATATTTATTTTAACAGATAAAGTATATAGATACATGTATCGAAAAGCGAGATTAGCATTGATAGATTGACATCAGCGTGATGTTATCGAGTTGATATGCCATCCTTTTCACACTACAAAGGACAATGCCCAAAATCCTACGTCTCTTACAAATAGTCATTAAAGGGTAGGTAATTTACCTATTGTCATTAAGAAAAAGTCAAAAAGTTATATTTGGATAATCACGGTTTTTCCGAGTTATATTAAACTTCATTATAATTAGCTCCAGGATGAAGAAAAAATACCCATGTGTCTTCATTGTTAAGCTAATATGGTTTGCCTGGGCTCAAACTGATACCAACTAACCACAGGTAAACATTTTGCTACGACAAAAGTAGAACATAATTATACACAACAGTATTATTATTAGACATAAAATACTTACTGAACCAGGTACGATCCAGGATATCAAAACGTATAGCATAGAATTTGGGTAGTTCATCCATAGAATGAACTTGTTCATGGCGTGACACAACCAACGAACAAATACTACAACGCCGTGGTACAAGTATGTCGCTATAATTAAATCTTCACGACATCGTAATTAGCACACAAGATTCACTTGCACTTATTATCAAGAAAACATTTAGTACGTACGAAAACACTTATCGTACTACTATGTTCGCAGAAAATTACAAAAACAAGGTTACCGCAATGGCAAAACTGTCTTTATGATTTTGTGTAAGAGTGATTTTGACCGTTACTCTTTAACTTATTTATCAAAATAATTATTCAATATTGTGAGTAATCTAAATCGTTAGTATATTTTTTACCATAAGTTATTGAATCGTGTGAATATATACGTGTATTGTTATGAACATTGGGTTTTATCAGATACTAATGCACAAGATACGTTTGTCTTATTTTACATGACGCAGACGATGTGAATGTCATGTTTATACTTAATTGAACAATAAAAGTTATGTTTTTACTTTATTTTTAAACGTATTTACTAATTGTGTTAAAAATTGTCAGCAAGGGCAGTATTCAGATCTAAATTATTGGTGAATAAAAAGTGTATGTGCATTGTGACGCATCTTTAGCCCGGTTTTGGGCAGTGTCCTTTATTAGATAAAATGATCGTAACAATATGCTTTGCCGCCAACGTTACTATAATGTCAAATGATTTATGCTTAGTCCTCAGATTCGGGCTTATACCAATATTATAAAGAGGAAATATTTTTGGTTTGATTGTTATCAATAAACTGAAACTACTTAACCGATTTTGATAATTCTTTCTCGATAAGAACGCTACATTCTTCATATGTAACATAAACCCAGTAGATGGCACTATTGTCAACCGTGTACGAAACCGCGGGAAACTCCTTGTCATAAATAAAATGATATCAAGGGTGCCTCAGAAGCCGAACTAGGTGGCAATCTGTATTGCGGCATACAGAGACATCTTGGAGAGTGGAGTAAGCGAGAGAGGTCTGTAAGGAGAGAAACTAAACTAATTCTGCACTCTATGCCGGCCCCGCAGAGATCTGGTGTGTTGATAAACTGGGTCATTCGAAATTGGAGTATAATGCCACAAGTTTTTGATATATAATAATAATAATAATAATTCATTTTATTGAAGGCATCTAGGCCCAGTTGTTAGTAATTACAATTTTCTTATGCTAGTGTTAGTATTTACAGATGTATATTCACTACAGCAGGCGAACATGTAATGCACAACAGTGTGTAACATAGGGGCAGTCATATCTGCCCGCTATCATTTCCAGCAACCTGTTGGAACTGCCTTGAACTTTGCGGATTAGCGTCGTGGCTCGCTTACGCATAATTGTATGAAAGCAGTCGACACGCACGTTTGCAAACATGCCCGAAGCACTGCAATATCGTGGCAAACCCATCAGCGCCCTGAAAGCGTTATTATATTGGACTCGGAGAGCTCGATATGCTCTTTGAGTGTAATTCACCCACAGGCTGCACGTGTAAAAGGATGTACAAAATGCTCTGAAAAGTGTTTTTTTTTTATATACTTTAGTCTAAATAACTTTTGTTTTACAACTTTTTGCCTTTTTTATTGCTTTATTTTCACTTTTCCATAAATGTCACTCAATCAGTTGATGAATTAAATTTACAATATAATTTCGCGAAAAAAAAGTTACAGAGAAAATAGTTGTTTTGACTGACGTATAAATGGAACAACTTTCAGGTCTATTTGTAGATAAAAAACACTCATATATATATAGGTATGTTCATTGTCACACCGTAAATATTCCAGGGGGATATGTACACCATATGCCTCCACATATCGCCCACAATTCTAGGTCCCAATGTACCTAATAGAGGTCGAATCGATTGTATATACCAGGTACAATTCCATACTCCGGCTGTTATCAAGAATTTTTTAATAGAAAATCCACGCTTTGTCGGACTATCGAACCTAGGACTTCGTGATCATCAACCGCACTATGCGCCACTAAGATCGATGCAGTATTAACTCAGTCATCATCATTATTTCTCATTAGTCTCCCTCAAAATAGTTTCACGACCGGCTCAATTCAACACTCGATTCTAAAATATCAGTGATAATGTTTCAGTAAAATCAAATATTCAAACGATAAATGGAAAACTCGAAGAGAAAGCCTTGAATATCTATTGAATTGTAAAAGGTACGTGTTTATCGGAGAATAGAACTAATATTGGGCGGACGGACTTCAAAGATTTTGCTACTCAAATGTTGCCTTGCATAGTTGAAAGGGGAATATTACTAGGCAAAGAATAAAATTTAGATTTTAGACTATCTTACTATGACTAAATAGACTGTATATTATCTGAAGGCAAATCAAGAGTCGCCGTAACCGGCGAGCGTGTATGAGATGAATTATGAGAGTGGAGGAAGCTAGAGAGGAGAGGTTTGTAAGGACCTCTGGAACTCTGTACTCTCTATCAACCCCACAAAGTACGATAATATATGTCGTATCCTATTATTTGAAAATCAATTTTATGAAATGGCGAGCAGTTATTTTCATTTTAGTAACCTTGTAATCTTGTCATAGACATACTCAATGATTGCTCGAGTGGTTTTAGTTGTGAAGCGATGACAGATGGCATATGTCAGATGACGAATCATCGATGACAGATAGTCGATGTAAGATGGTGGACGGCGCTGCGTTGTAAGCGGGCGGCAACGGGGCAAGCGCTCGGACGTATCGCGGAGCAGCTAACTTCACTGCATTCCTTGTGACAAATAATCTCCAACTATTCAAGACTACTATAAAAACGAAGATAAATCCACTTTTCACCGTTACCGGCATTGGAACGGCCATCCATAAATCCTAAGCGCCGTTATATATATTTTTTAATTTATCATGTTGTATTTTGTTCTTAAATTAAAACGTAGCTCCACACTAAGATTTATTCCTGAATCGGGGGTGCGTTTACAAGCGTTATCGACTAATGGCCACCACTAGTCGCTGTACCGCATGATGAATCACATCCCGACAATATGATTAAACTTTTATATAAAATCAGTACTTAAGTAATTAATTTACACGATTATAATTTTAATTAAAAAATTTAATGTATTTACAAATAGATAATTATTTATAGTGTGCTTAATGACATACCTGTCTGTGATATTTTTTAAATATACCTCATAGAGATTATAAAATTGTACTGTAACGGCTTTTGGGGCCTATAAAAGTAGGAGCATTGCATTAAAAACCATTAATTGTGAACTCGAACTGCAAGGCGGAAGCTCTGCCCGAATATACATCTAAATATTGTAGACTGAAGTGTTATTATATCCCACGGTCTGTCACACAAGCTTGAAAATTCACATACACAAATACTCACACGGAATCAAATAATTGTGGGTCACACAAAGATTTGTCCCGTGCGGGTATCGAACTCGCGCCTATTCGACCCAGTGGGCGGAACAGCGGAAGCTCTTAATCAGTGCGCCAAATCGTCCGTCAAATTGTATATTTATTTATTTATTTATTCCACACCATAGGAAACAAAAATCAGTTAATTGACCAAACCTTTATTATCTGTGCTATCTTATTGCCCTAGTGGAGCAGAGGCCGTCTGGTGGTCACGAGGTTTTGGTTAGAATCCTAGGTCGGACAAAGTATGGTTTTTCTATCTAAAAGACTCAGGCGCATTTTGAAGTCTGGAATTATGCCCAGTATAACGGCAATTTAGAAGAATTGAGCAAGTTACACTGGGATATCATAGGATTATCTGAAGTCCGAAGAGAGGGTGAGGACTCGATAACACTTAAATCCGGTAACTTGCTCTATTTCCGGGAGGGCGACCAGCAGTCCCAGGGTGGTGTCGGGTTTATAGTCCACAGGTCTCTCGTGAACAACGTTGTCAAGATCGAGAGTGTGTCGACCAGGGTAGCGTACCTGATATTCAAAATGACTGAAAGGTATTCACTGAAAATTATACAGGTATACGCACCGACTTCGACACACCCCGACGATGAGGTAGAGGCTATGTATGAGGATATATCTAGAGCCATACATACCTCTAAAACTCACTACACCGTTGTCATGGGGGACTTTAACGCGAAACTGGGCAGACGAGGCGACGATGAGCTGAGAGTGGGAACCTTTGGTACTGGACAACAGAATCCCCGGGGCCAAATGCTGGCTGACTTCATGGAGAAGGAGGGACTCTTCATGATGAACTCCTTCTTCCAGAAGCGGGAACACCGTAAATGGACCTGGGTGAGCCCCGATGGTGTTACAAGAAACGAGATAGACTTCATCATGTCGACGAGGCGGCACATATTCAATGATGTCTCTGTGATTAACGCAGTTAAAACTGGAAGTGATCACCGATTAGTAAGAGGCACATTGAATATCAACTTCAAGCTTGAAAAGTCTAGACTGATGAAGTCTACACTCCGTCCAGCACCTGTCCAGATTCAGGAGCCCGATAGCTTTCAGCTCGAACTGCAGAATCGCTTCGAAGGTCTAGGTGAGTGCATAAATGTGGACGATTATAACAGCAGGGTAGTGGAAACTGTCCATACGGTCGGGCTCAAGTTCTTTAAAACCCACCGTACAAAAAAAAACCAAAAAGCTCTCAGGCGCTACCCTCAAGCTTATAGAGGAAAGATGATCTTGCAGTCTCCAGAAGAAGTTTCCGAATGCCAGCGGCTCAATAGGCAGATCTCTAAGTCTCTGACTCGCGATGTACGCGAGTATAATACTGAAAAAATAAGAGAGACTATCGAGCGCAACAAAGGCCCTAAAGTGTCTGCAAGGGATCTGTCTATCGGACAGAGCCGGCTGAGTAAGCTGAAGACCGGAGACGGCAGGATTGTATCCTCTACACCGGAACTCTTGACGGAAGTCGAGAAGTTCTACGGCCAACTTTACACATCAGTACAATCACCTGTCTGCAATCCGGCTATAGACCCAAGAGCCAAATTGACCCGACACTATACCGATGACATCCCGGACATCAGTCTGTGCGAGATTAGTATGGCTCTCAAATAGCTCAAGAACAACAAGGCGCCAGGCGATGACGGTATAACAGCCGAGCTTCTCAAGGCTAGTGGAAAACCGATATTGAGGGCTCTCCAGAAACTATTCAACACCGTCATCCTCGAGGGCAAAACACCACAATCATGGCGCGGAAGTGCGGTGGTTCTCTTCTTCAAAAAAGGTGATAAAACCCTCTTGAAGAATTATAGACCCGTCTCACTTCTGAGCCACGTCTATAAACTGTTTTTGAGAGTCATCACGAATCGTCTCGCGCGCAGACTAGATGACTTTCAGCCTCCCAAACAAGCCGGTTTCCCAAAAGGCTTCAGCACCATAGACCACATTCATACGCTGCGACAGGTCATACAGAAGACTGAAGAGTATAACCTGCCACTATGCTAAGCGTTTGTGGATTATGAGAAGGCCTTCGATTCGATCGAGACTTGGGCTGTACTACAGTCTCCCCAGCGGTGCCAAGTTGACTACCGGTATATCGAGGTGCTGAAGAGTTTGTACAAAAACGCTACTATGTCAGTCCGCCTTCAGGACCGGAGCTCGAAACCTATTCAACTGCAGCGTGGTGTGAGACAGGGAGACGTTATATCCCCGAAACTGTTCTCCGCCGCGCTGGAAGATGTCTTTAAGCTTCTGGACTGGAGAGGACTAGGTATCAACATCAACGGCGAGTACATCTCTCACCTTCGATTTGCCGATGATATCGTGCTCATGGTGGATACCCTGGAAGACCTCAGTGCCATGCTCGCCGACCTCAGTAGAGTCTCTCAACAAGTAGGTTTTAAAATGAACATGGACAAGACGAAGATCATGTCAAACGTCCATGTAGTACCAACTTCTATAAAGGTTGGAGACTCTACGCTCGAAGTTGTTGACGATTATATATACCTGGGACAAAGAATCCAATTAGGTAGGTCCAACTTCAAGAAAGAGGTCAATCGTCGAATCCAGCTCGGTTGGGCGGCGTTCGGGAAGCTACGTAACATCTTCTCGTCCAAAATTCCGCAGTGTCTCAAGACAAAAGTCTTTGACCAGTGTGTGTTGCCAGTAATGACTTACGGCACTGAGACATGGTCGCTTACGATGGGCCTCATAAGAAGGCTCAAGGTCACCCAAAGCGCGATGGAGAGAGCTATGCTCGGAGTTACCCTGCGGGATCGAATCAGAAACGAGGAGATCCGCAGGAGGACGAAAGTCACTGACATAGCACTCAGAATTTCTAAACTTAAGTGGCAGTGGGCGGGGCACATCGCTCGTAGAACTGACGGCCGTTGGGGCAGAAAGGTTCTCGAATGGCGACCACGTACCGGAAGACGTGGAGTGGGTAGGCCCCCTACAAGATGGACCGATGACCTGGTGAAGGTCGCGGGTAGAAGTTGGATGCGTACAGCACAAAGCCGGTCGTTGTGGCGGTCTTTAGGGGAGGCCTTTGTCCTGCAGTGGACATCTTTCGGCTGAAGAAGATAACGGCAATAGGTTTTCTTTATATTACATTGAGTCCTCACATTGTCGACGATATGTAGGGTGTGCTTACTTACACCCCTGCCATCCCCGATTGGCGAATATCAACATGATAATATAAATTAGGCATAGAATCAAATTAAGATATTATGACTTATCCATAGTTATACAAACATTACGAGGTATACCTTTTAAGTTTTGTCGTTAGAAGAAAAAAACACAACTAGAACCTTATAGTACTTTTTATTGTTTCTCAAAGTATTAACCACGTACCTTAATACACTTTTCTATTCGCTCAAACCAGTTATTATAACATTTATTCCACTCTAAAGTCGGGGTGTTTAAAATGGCTGACTTGATAGCGTCGACTGCTTCTTCACCGGACTGGAACGTTTGACCGCGAAGACTTCTCTTAATTTTAGGAAATGTAGAGAAATCGTTAGGGCTTAGGTCAGGACTGTATGGAGGATGGTCAAGAATTTTCCTGCTTTAAATACTTAATCGACGAGCGCTGTGTGAGCTTGCGTTGTCGTGGTGCAGGATGATGCGTCGCTTTGAGTTAGATTTTCAAAGTTCGGCGATGACTTGTGGTAAAAAAACTGTGGTATACCACTCTGCGTTAACCGTTCTACGATCTTTAAGTGCAATAGTCGCAACATGGCCGGTTTTTCCAACAAGCGTGGCCTCCATCTTCTTTGAAGTGCTTCGAGAACGAACAACTGTAGTCGGCTTTGGCTCGTATTGAAAGACCCAGATTGTAGATTGTTGTTTGGAATCAGGATCGTAGGTATAGATCCAAGATTCGTCACCACTGATGATATCGTAGACGTGATTTGACTCTCCTCGGTTGAATCTTTGCAGAGTTTTCTTACACCATCTGACGCGGGCCGCCTTGTGATCGTCGGAAAGCAGATGCGGTATCCAACGGCAAACTAGCTTTCTCACACCAAGCGCTTCATGCAAGATCTTCTGAATGGTTGTCCCTGAGATGCCTAATAGTCTCTATCTCTCGATACGTCACATGGCGATCTTCGAGAATTAGTTGTCTCACACCAATGATGTTATCTTCAGTGAAGGCGGATTTTGGGCGTCCTTCGCGAGATTTGTCACTAACACTAGTATGTCCACGCTGGAATTCTAAATACCAGCGTTCGAAAGTCCGTAGACATGGGGCTTCATCACTGAACACAGATGTTAGCTCTTCAAAACACTGAAGCCGTGTCAGGCCTCTTCTAAAGTTGTAGAAAATTATTACACGAACATTTTCCTTAGAAAGATTCATTTTCGAACGTAACCTAACAGATTCCAATCGACGCTGTGACTAAACAATAGCATTAATCTTAATACTTTCAACTGTTTTGAGATTCAAAATTTAAACACATTCGAATATAGAACAGTTCCAAATTCAAAATTGCCGGGAAATATGGAAACGACAGAACTTAAAAGGTATGCCTAGTATACATCAAAACACTCTCAAACATTTTACTAACTTTGTCAAAACAACAGCTTTTAAAAAATCCACTCAAATAAACTTCGTAATCGACGAACCAAAAACATCACAAATTTATTCTCTCAAGACGCCTTTTTTCTCATAAAATCTGCATAAGCAAGCACTCAGTCTGTTTTAATCCAAGTTTATTTACACCAGACAAATTCTTTAATAAATCGTTCTTAATCAAAACAAAATGCTACGGTGTTCTTGGCTCAGGTAAAAAAATGACTGCCACGCTTGTATTCCCCGAATGGGAATGACAGAGCCACATATTGCCGACCATATTAAGTCCCATGTAATAAGGTTGCTGGCTTTATTGCCTAAAAGAAATGGTAAGGGGCGGGAAATGCCAGTCAAAGGACGGACAGCAGATGAAGCCGAAAACTTCTGGACTGGAGACTGAGAACAGGACGTAGAAATGTGGGACGCCAGCCCAGCAGATAGTTCGATGATATCGTCAGAGCCATAGGAAAACACTGGATGAGGAAAGCTACCAACAGTCAAGAACGGCGTGCTAATGATGAGACCTACACTCAACAGTGGATGACTACGGGTCGACATAATGATGATGAGTCGCCTACCCCGCAAGGGATCTGGTGTAACGAAATAGACAGATAGTTAATAGGGTCAAGTTTATTGCTATTATACCGGGCACAATTACATACTCCTGAGAATATTTCGGAAGAGAAAGCACACTTTGTGTCTCCTAGGAATTAAAGCCAAGACTTCGTGTTCGTCATTTCAACTATCCACCACGAGACCAATGAGACAGGTAATTAGATGCATGGAATGTAATAATTCCGTAATAATGAAATCTACTTAAATAATTTTTGATTTTGAGAAGTCGTAATAATAACTATGAACTTTGTGATTACAAGTCATTATTTATTTATGAATAAAAAACAAGGGTTATGAATAAAAAATTAGGTCCCTTGTAATAGGGGATGAACCTATTGCCATACACCGGGCACAATTCCAGACTCCAGAATGATAATGGAAATTTTCGATAGAAAGACTACATTATTCAGACCTAGGATTTGAACCCAGGACCTCGTCATCGCAATGCGTATTATTCGCCAATATAACGAGGCAGTTATTATTTATTTAATAATGAAAAAATAAATAAAAAAATAAAGCATCTTAACATATATTTTAGTTAATTGCAACAGCTATGCTATTACTTATAAATACTTGCATAATGGAATTAGTCAAGGTAGTGCAATGTACATCGACAGTCTCTTGTGATCTCGTTAGCGCGCGAATATTCTATGAGCATTAAGCGACGTTCAGCTCGATTTGAATGCGAATGCCTTTGTTATATAATTGGATTCATCGGCACATAATGGTCGATCAATTTGAAGTCTTTAATGAATATTGTATTTAACTAAATACGTTTTAGAAATTGAAATCATCTGTTTTATGTTTTTACAAGTTATTCTCACACTACTTACACGGATTTTCATTCGTTTTTCACTAATATATAGACTTTTTCACGAGAAAGGTTTCAGTGTATGTTATGATTTTGAAAGGAAGAAAGAAAAATAATTTATTTTGTGCTCACGCAACTAAACACAAAACCAATAAATCAATAACAAAAGTAATCAACATGACAAAGAGTAATAGTAGAGTAAATAATGAAAAAGTGGAAATGTAAAGCTGTGATTGTGTGAGACTCAAAATTGGTCCCTGCCTTAACTAATACCGCAGCTGTATTATGCTGCAGCGCTGATCTTCCGGGAGCGCCATGTTTCGGTAACATCACGGGCGGTCTCTTTCAGATATATGTATTAAAATCTAAAACTATTGAGTTATTATTAAAAAAATAAACAAAATAAGTAAAAAGAAACAAAATGATAAAAAGATATAATAATAAACAATAAAGCGCTGACAAAAAGCGCTCGAGCAAACGATTTATGAAGAATTTGTGAAAATTGGCGAAACAATGATGATATCTGTCGATAATTTTTGATCTTCAAGAAAAAAAATCTTTATGTGAAGGTGCTGTGGACCACAAATGTTACTTTGAATCCAGGTCTTCGTACAATTTGTGTTTATAAAAGCACTAGCAACGCAGAAATTCTTCCTAATGTTTTTTCACTACATGAAGTGGTGACTGAGACCAACAGTATCGGAACCAACAGCAGGGGGTCACAGACCTCCCTGCACCAATCCGCACTGGGAAGGTGTTGTAAAATATGACCTTATTCTCTGACCTTCATTTATGAAGGAAGACTTTTACACAGCAGTTATTGCAATTATTGAATCGGACTAGACTATTCTAGTCTAGTCCGATTCAATAATTGCTTTGGATGATTCTACATACATTATCAAACAAACAAAAGGAGTTATTTGTTCTGTAACAACAAAGCGAATAACCCTATAGATTTCTGCTAACAATTCAAAACATAAGCGATATACAAACTTATACCAACTCTGAACCACGTCTGTAGGGAATTAATTCAATGTTTGCAGCTTGAAACTGTCGCGTGCCTCAAGGAGGCATTATTAAAATTGTTTGTACGGGAGATCCCCACTTAGTATTCACTTCGGATCGTACAAATGAACTTCTGTCATTACATAGTTTCAAACTCCTGAGTGCTTAGTACGAACAGATCCTCGTTAGTGTAAATCTATCGAGTCAATACGTCATCTTTTTCATACACTCATTTACTGAATAATGATGAACGATAGCACGTTTTCTGGACAGCATTACCATAAATTAATATTGATTATGCTTAGCCCATTGAGCACGAACAAATTGACGTTATAGTAACGTTATCGAGTTATTGATGCCACGTTCATTTTTATTTCGTAAATTTGTAGCGTGAGAGGGATGGCATATCAGCTCGTTGACGTTACGCTAACGTTAATCTGGTTCTGCTTAAGCCTCACTTGAAGTGTATTAGCCGTTTGTTAGGTAGTTTTGTTTTATTGTTGGTGATAACTGTTAACGATGGTGAATTTTTGCGTTGAGTTACTTCCGAGCTCTAGTAGCTTTCTTTCGCTCAAAAAAAGTAGCCCTACTAAAGTGCGGATAGCAATCACGTGGTCCTGGATTCGAATCCTGGGTTAGAAAATGTTTTGTTCAGGCCTTTTTTTAAAAAATCTCAGTGCCAGTCTAGTCTGGAATTCTGCCCAGTAGAATGACAATAATTCAATACAGTCCCTATTAATTAGGGACCTAACATTGTTGGTGAAATGTGGGTGGTTCACATATTCCACCTCTGCCACTCTCGCTTGATGAATATAGTCATGACCGTGTTTGATATGAGTAAAGATTTTATTGATTTCTGACCCGTGCTGTGATGCACAGCGCAACTTAGGTGTCGCCAAAAATGCTATAAAAACGTGTCGCAACTCCGCAGTGCGGAGGACACTGTATTTAATGGAACGTTGGGGCCGTGTTACGAATTCAAAAGTATGAATTTGAAGGAAATACTTTTCAAATAACCGGGCATATCACCAAAGATATGAAACTATTTGAGCCACTATGATTTAGAACACCCTAACTGGTGCCAGCACCCTAATATCGGTGACCAATCCTTCTGGAATAGCGGTGATGATAGTCCATATCCACCAGGATGTTCGCAATACCTACACCAACCCTTCTTCACGAATCCTTCTATCCAAGCCCGGATCCATGTTCACGTAGATACTGGTTTAGAGGGGTTAGAGTGGTGGAAGTGTGTAGCGGGCTTGATCCTAATAAAATAAACTTCCATGCACCTCATTTATTTATTTATTTATTTAATACTTTATGCACTACAGGTACAAAGGCGGACTTAATGCCTGAGGCATTCTCTACCAGTCTACCTTAGGGTGATGCAAAAACTAGTGAAGTAGGTGCAAATCCATAGAAGATAAAAATAAAAAGATAGAAAAAATATAATAAGATACATATATATGGTATATATAGATATATATATAACTAATATATACATATAATAATAAATACACATATACACAAATGAAATTAAAATTGAGATCATTCTGCTAAAGTTTTGAGAAGATAATCCTGCACTTTGTTTTTAAAAGACAAGCGATTTGTGGCCATCCTGATATCCTGGGGCAGTGCGTTCCATAGCAAAATGGATTGGACAGAGAAAGAAGAGTGTATAAAATTAGAATGGTGAGAAGGGCATTGGAGAAGACGATTACTACAAGAGCGAAGATGTTTATCATGATTAGTACATAGAAATTGAAAATGGGAGGAAAGATAATCAGGCGAAGCAGGAGAGTAAAGAATAGAAAATAACATTGTTAGTGCCCGTAGAGCCCTGCGCTTGCGAATTGGCAACCACTTTAGATGGGAACGATACTCAGATACATGGTCAAATTTACGTATATTAAATATGAATCGAATGCAGTTATTTAGAAGGCGGTCGAGTTTGTTGAGATGATCTGCATTCAGGTCGTAGTAGCACACATCACCATAGTCGAATATAGGAAGGATTAAGGACTGCACGAGCATTGTTTTCGTGCTAGAGGGGAGTAGGTTTTTAAAGCGATACAGAAATCGCAACATCCCGGTGACCTTTTGACCGACGGCTGTGATTTGGGTTTGCCAGCTAAGTGTGTTGTCAATGTGCAAGCCGAGATCTTTGACACTAGAACTAAAGGGTATAACTGTACCATTGAATATAAGTGACGGCAGAGTTGAAATATCTACTTTGCTTATAGTTCTAGCACGTCATCACATCAGGCAAAATATGTTCACTTAAATGCAGCCTTAACAGCCTTCTCAAAACATCGCACCTATACCTCCTAAACAGCAAACATTCGTAAAGTTTAAGATAATAAAAGTTTGGGCTTGTAAAATATATTTTCCGGTATTTCGACTATAGACTGGAAGCAAACTGATTTACTAGTCCACATTGTTCGATTAACCGTACTTCAAAGACGTAAAATATATCGTAGTTCAATATATCAAACTACATTGCTAGACCACACGCTCCTAAAAGACTTTTGTCCATCACTAGCCTTTTACGAAATCTAAAGATATTGTGGCTATTTTCTGCAGTCTCAAATACGCCGAAAAATTCTCAAATATACCGCCGGAAAAGTAATCAATTCACAATATCATTTCGCATCTTGCAGATACCAAAACTGTCTATTCCTTTAAAAAGTTTTGCACTCGTGACATAGAGTTTATTAGCCTATAAATTCTCAGTGCCAAAGAGTACTTTCTCCGCAGGAAACTTAGAAATCCTTCGGGTCAGCGGCTCCGTATCTGCAGCTAAAGGAAAAGTTGTGAAAGCATGTGGTGTTGGATATTGAAAGAATGTGATACTATATTTAAGATTATCCGAAGCTGTACTAGAGTCTAGCAAAATCTTGTCACTGTATCATTTACATGGTGAACTGATAACCTAGTGAAGGTTGCGAATAAGAGGTGGTGATTAGGTACAGTAAAAAGTCATTCGTCATCGTGATGATCTTTGAAAAGGTGTTTGACCTGCAGTGAATGATGATGAATACATCTCATATATGGTCAGTGGTTATATTCGAATCTTCTTTATTAATATCGGTATCGAGCCCCTGTACGGAAGATTAATTTGAGGATAAGTTGAATCACTTGGATCTTATTGATCTTCAAAAGTACTTTTTTGGAACTATGAATGCCACTTTGTACAGAAAAAATGGATCTGGAATTACTATCGGGACTAACACGGAGACGATTCGAGTTGATGTGCCATCCTATTCATTCAACAAATTATATTAATACACATGAACATGACATCATGTTTTCTGGATAGCGTTATGTTTACGTAAGCCTAGTTTATGATAATAAATATTTCATCAACATATCTCCGGAAATAATCAAGAGCTTTTGTAATTAAATTTTCATAAATAAGCTGTAAAGGCAACTACCCAAAAACCAGACGCGTAAAGGTTAAGTGAATCTCCATTTCCCAACATCGTGATTCAGAACACCGTACGAATGACCCATTTATATTTAAATTATAGCTCGGAACACTTTTAACAGTCGCCTTTATACTTTTTGTTGGGGGCGTGAATTTACTACCACTCCCACTAAAAACTTTTTACGATCCAAATAGGCGACAAAAATATATTTTACTATTTAAATCTTGCAAAAAAAAACGAACCACATGAAGCCGTTAGTCTTGGTCATGACTTAATGTCATAAAGTCAAGTTAGTAGCCTTAGAAAGAGCTTGATAAGGCTCTATAACCATCTTACCTAAGGCTCACCTAATTCTCTTATTCACTCTACTGCACATCCTCTGAGATCCAGTTTTAACCTTCCTCACATTTTGTTTTTTCCTTACTTTATATGTTAAGTGTTTATTTGTTGTCCGGTTAAATTTAATTTAAGAAGCTTAAGAAATACCTATTAGCCACTATTATATTGCATGATGAGGTCACACTTAAGTGGTTGTGCATTTAGTTAAACCCCCTTAGAAATACTTAGATGTAAATTAAATGCCACGATGTAATAACTGTTGGTGATCCCTTATAAATTAAAAATAAATAAATAAGTCTTAATAGCTGGTGGCCTCACACCTGCTGCCACCAAACTGCACCCTCTCACATTATCTTGTAAGAGAAGGCCTTTGCCCCGCAGTGGGATAGTACAGCCTAATTTATTTATATTTATCTACTTCTTGCAAAATATTTTGTGTTTTGGGAATAAATCTATCTATAGCATTACGCCAGATCCTTTGCGGGGAAGGCAGAGAATATAGAGTTTGAGAATAAAAATTATGATGAATGATAATTTTATAACTAATCTTTCTTTCACAGCTAAAACAGCAAAAAATGTCAAAGTACTGAAACATGTTTCTGTAGATGCTTCCAAAAATATACAATTCCATAAATCCGAGTACGGCGAAGTTTATTTTCAAAACGTTTATATTGGTAACGCAATTTCTATATTAGCCCATAAATTCATAGTGGCGTTCGTGTAGGTTCCAACAAAGTTCGCACTCCTTCGGGTCAGAAACTTGGGATATCGGTTGCTCGTGAACAGTGGCAAAGTTTCTGTGACAAATTTCAATAGAGAATCGTATTTTTAACTAAAGCTTTTTGTTTGGAATATACTTGATAACTGTATCTCTATTTATCTAAATCATCACGCCATATGCCTTCAGGATGGATCGATAGTACAGACTTCAAACAGGTTCTTTCCTTATAGACCTCTTTGGCTCCTGCACTCTCAAAGTTTGTGAACTGATCTTAGGGTTACAAAGTGAGTGTATCGTGCGTATATCCACATCTCTCTTTTATAGCAAAGTAAGATTATAAGAACATTGTTAAAGAGATTGTGATACGCATACTGATTCGGACAGTTCTGATAGCTCAGATGGCTGGGGCCAAAATAACTTGTCAGAATCGAATGGCATTCATATCATTTTCAGAATCGCAAATCAGTCCTTCTGAAAATACTATTACATAAGTAAAATACAGTCATACAAGGATATATTAGCCCGCGGCCAAATTTGGAACTAACGCTGTCATCAATTTACCCGAGTTCTTTTTTTAATTAGTAACCGTGCGGACCGACTGTTGAAATATGTCACTAGGAAGTAGGAAAATTTTACTAAATGATTACCGTAATTTCGCACCAACGCTTCCTGTCAAGGTCATCCACGGGCTCAAATATCGTTGTCGCACTATAGTCACAACAATCCGTAGATTCAAGAAATAAGTAGTTATCAAAACTAAATACTGTTTAATTCTGTAGTAAAATAGCAGACATTTTTCTAGAATATTCTCTAAATAGTTGGAAAGTTGTATGTGAAATGTCACGGCTTGTATCGATACGTTAAAACTATTTGCTAACTTTATGTAGATCTCACCGAATATAAATAAGAAATATTAGAGTATATTATAGAAAAGTTTGTTCATAATTGTGTATCATGAATTTTTCTAGATAGATTTCTTCTATCTATCTATATCATTACGCTAGATCTCTTGCGGTGAAGGCAGCGAGTACCGAGTTCCAACAGGTTCTTTCTTTACACACCTCTCTGGCTCCCTCCACTCATAGTTCGTCTCATACACGCTCGCCGGTTACGGGAACTCTCGACTTGCCCTTCAGATAACACACGGTCTACTTGGTCGATATAGATTTCTTAATGATCTAGTATAAACAAGATGAAACATGTACCTATGTAATGTTATTACTGATTTCTTACGGAAGGTTAACCACCTATAAACACCTCTTTGTATCTTTCTCAATTGACCGAAGGAGTTTTGTGTTCCAATTCTTAGCGATATTCACGAAAAGTTTAATTAATTGTTAATTATTACACGCATATTATCTTTATTATGATATAATTCACTATCCCATTATTATTGTTCACATCAACGCCAGGTCAATTTTTATATTATGTAACTCTGCGTCTGTGTATTATAATTTAAGCATTATTCTAGTGCAAGTCATACTTATTGGAATAAATAAATAAAGACTGACAAAATTGAATATAGTTCTAACAGAACAAATCTAATATTTAGCTACATTTTTTATGGATTACTATGCATTTTTCCTTCTATACCTTATAACTATTCATAGCTTAAAGTGCTTGAAAGCAATCGCGTTTAGTGAAAATACTCGGCTACCAGTCTCTATTTACGTTCTTTGGATCTCATTTCGCTGAATGAGTTGGTGCTAATGTAGTGCTTTGTTGGGGAAGTGTTCGCTTTTTCGTTGTGTTGGATCGTTTTATTTGGAAACTTTAGAACCACTGGGTAAGCAAGTAAAGTTAAAGCAACATAATTAGAAATTGTTATTGTGAACAAAAATCTATATACAGCCGCTCAAACTTGGTAATTTTTGAAAAGGCATAAATAATAAACACGCCTGGATTATTCCATTTTACTGACCTATCTATCAGTTTGAGGCAAAAAGGCCATAACCTTTTCATATTTAGGTAAATATAACATTATTTTTAAAGTTCATAGCGGTTAATATTCAATTTATTTTGCCATTGCCAATTTCGTCCTTTACCGGGCAGATAAATTACGATAAAATGTGAAAAAATATATGAGGAGTCAATACCAAAACTTACAATTTGCTACTTTTATCAGATTTCTTTATAAATATTATATTACTGAGCAAGCAAGAGACCCATTGGACCCAGTATATTAACTAAATTATCCGAAAAAGCTCATCCCAAATATTGAATGCGGCCACACATTAATATTCAAACGGACTATCTGTGAAAAACCCCATTGGAGTTCGACCTCTAAACTAGCTTTATTGGGAGCGAAAAACGTAAAAAGAAATAGCGGTATTTGATGCTAAGTACTGCAAACTACACCAAGATATACTACGCTATCATTAGTTATGCGTACATACTTACGGTAAGTAGACGATTTGTATCTTTTGCCGTTGTTGTCACATGATGTACTGAGTGACAGAGACGATGCTCGACGAAGTCGAAAGTAGCCGATCTCTTTAGCCGAAGTGTATTATTTACTTACCGTAAGAGAATTCTGGCTCTTAAAAGGTTCTGCGCGACTCTCTACCAACCTCTTTAGTTAGGAGCTCACGCAGATCCGCTTCAACCACGCCCTTCCAGCAACTATGTATGCTACCATTTATAGTTAAATATTTATATCATCATCATTTGCTTTTTAGCCGTCTAATGCTGGGCATAGGTCTCAATTGAACGCCGCTATCTGATGATTGCAACTAAAACTATGTTGTAGTATAAAAATATCATTACGCCTGTTACGCTGACGATGTAAAGTCCTACTGTAATAGGGAATCGGTCTGTTGTCATCTTATCCGGTACAATCCCAAACGTCAAAGAGAGAATAATAATTTATTCCAAAGAATAAAACACACTTTTTCTAACTTAGTATTCAAACTCAGTACCTCTTGATTGCCATTCACATTAGATTAGACTAACGATTTTTAATTTACACTAATTAGCTAGTCCAACGAGCCAATTACTGTAAATTAAAAATAGAAGTTGCTATGTTTATATTTTAGCTACAGTAAGAAATTTATTTTATCAAAGAGCTAGGCATGAAAATATTGACGATAGCGTGACAATAGCGAGTCGATTGCCATCCTTATTACACTGAAAATTTACACATAAACGTGAAAGCACGATTATTCGATAGCGTCAGCGCTAACGTCAAAGTTTTCATTCGTTTTTTATAGTTATCTTTGTTTTAAACATTGCTATTCGAATTGCTGAACTTTTTCCAAATCCGCAATAACTTACTGTTATTTCCTATTCATACCGAAAATCTGCACTAAATTATATCCAGTGGTGGAGCACAAACCGCAACTAGCTCCAGCGGTCAGGTGAACCATTTATGCCGTCCAATTATTTTAAAATCTACCCCAGAGCGACGCAGCCAATGGAATAACCAACCTTGGTACTCTGACCGAAATTAAGCTTTGCTTAACTTACGTTATTTATAAAAGTTTTCAGAAAGCCCTGAAGTTTTTACTGTGTACTAAGAGTAGATCGCAAACTCTTAAAGCGTTTTTAATTGGCGGAATACGATTTTCGGTAAGGGAAATTTTATTTACGTAAGCAAGTCTATAGACTAAAGTGCAATCCATACAAGTCTATACTTGTTTATTGCTATAATTATTATCTTTAGGTACATATTATAAAAGGGAAACTTTCTTGAGCAGCCCGTCTGTTTGTTTTGGGTTGATCTGGAACCAATTTCACCTTTTAC
This sequence comes from Phalera bucephala, assembly GCA_905147815.2. Classification (NCBI taxonomy): domain Eukaryota; kingdom Metazoa; phylum Arthropoda; class Insecta; order Lepidoptera; family Notodontidae; genus Phalera; species Phalera bucephala. Next base: position 36,362,258 of record LR990615.1, on the reverse strand, counting down.
TTTCAAATGCACTGTAATTGATCTTTGTGATATTATGAACATATTACCCTGCTAGCGGGTCATCTATCGAAAATATCTATTTATCTTTTGCAAGGAAAAATGTAATTTGTTTCACATATTTTATACAACTACTTTTACGAAGTATATACAGTAGAGAGTGTCTTCAGAAGACTCTTTTGTTGCAAAGACTAAGGTAAGTGAAAATTTTGCCACATTCAAATGCCCTAGTTGCCTTCTTCGGCATGGTAGAAAGCTTCGAGCCTCTTCGATGGAGAGCACTATATCTTGTGCCTTGCTCCATTAGGCCATGTTGAAGTATCAGAATCCCTACTCTTATATCCTCCAGGTACTTATATAAATAAATTATAATAAATAAAATTCGTCTGCGATTGCATTCAATCTCGGTAAGTCCATAAAACGGCCTATCCCAAGAATCCCCGGGATGAATCGTTTTTAGGCTCAAGAAAGCTGTCTTAATAAAAATACCAAACTTGGAGTGGCAGATTTGTACCAGGAGGGGCAAGCCTATTTTTTCTTTTTTTTTTTTTTTTAAACGTAGCCCCACACTAGGATTTATTCCTGTGTCGTGGGTGCGTTTACAAACATGAAAATTCACAAACACAAATACCCAGACTGGAACAAATAATTGTGGATCACACAAAGATTTGTCCCGTGCGGGAATCGAACCCGCGACTATTAGACACAGTGGGCGGAGCAGCTCAAGCTCTTAACAACTGCGCTAAATCGTCCGCACCATACACAAATTTATATTGGGCATAATTCCAAGCTGCTGTTAAAAAATTTGCGGTAGAAAAGTGCACCGTTAAACCTCTCAACTCTCATATTGCTCCCCGAACTGTGCGCCATTAGACCAAGGAGGCTTTAACTATTAAGTATCTACCCTATATATAAGTTTATGAAATGTGCAACGAACTTGTTAATAGCATCGTGTAATCAGCACTCGGTTCTCAGTGAACACGTAATTGCTTTCTGAATTGGCCATTAACTGGGGCCTGCGACGTATCGGCGCAGTGAGCGGTACAAAATTACCTTGCCTTTTATGAAACTTTTTCAATTTTAGCCATAATTTATCCTGGTTCTTATTTTATATAAATAAATGGTTATTACTAGGTTACCAAGTCGCAATTCGTATAAGAACATTATTTCATAATGGGGTTAAACTTTATCATAACACTTTACAATGTTTTCAAAATTATTTGCTTTTCATTCTTCAGTGTTTTAGAACAAAATTTGCCAGTTCTGCTGTGGGGTTGTCTGTCAATCTGCTGTTGCTAAAGTCAAGTTTTCCATGTTATTTTTTAAATAGCCGTTGCCTGCGGCTGCACGTGTTTGTGTTATTGTGATGTATAAGCTATGTAACTGTAAAGTTTCATAGAAAACCGTTCAAAAGTTTTTGCAGAAAGAGTAACAAACATCCATTCATCGTTACGAACTTTCGCGTTAAAATCATTAATAGGATTTATTGAGGTTTACCATTGCTTAATACCTCAGTACATTTCTTCGGCCATTCTTGTCAATGTAATAAGAATTACAACCTTTAAACGTGAACACTGCACCCTTAATAATTAGTTATGTTACGTCTATAATAAGCTATCCATACACAAAATTACACGCGTTATCTCTCCATAGCCGTATACGCGGCTTGATAAGCTCCAACAGCAGGTGGGCTCAAACCAATCCACACTGGGTCCGCGTGGTAGAGTATGACCTAATCTTTCTCATTTAGATATGTGAGAGAGGGCATTTGCCAGTGGGACAATATAGGCTTATTATTATTATATTTCTTTTTATAATTTGTTTTTTTCTGAACTGAGTTCAGCCTAAATGAGTAAGCGTCCTAATGTGTGGAGTAAATACACGTCGGTTACAGCCGGCAACAATGGATCGACATTTTGCTATTGTGCTGTACTGGAGCACCATTTGTTAAGATAAAATCACCTCTTTGTTCTTAATAGCAATGAATTAGATGTAACATTCAAAAAATAGCTGCGAAGGAGTGTAATGTTTTACGAGTGTTTCTAATTTGTGGTGTTATATTGTGAGATGAAAATACTTGAAATATATGAGGATATTGTAGTATATTATGTCATCATATTATAACATCATGGAAATTTTCTTCAATATCAAAACATACGAATTATAACACATTAGATTGTCGTAGTATGTTAGCACTACCTTTGTACTGCAGTGGACGTCTTTTGGGTGGAGGTATTATTAGCACTTAGCAGTCAGATCGTCCTGGTGTTTATAATGTTAAAATGCAAAAAACAATTTAACCATTAATATGAGATGTGCGATACACGTCAAAATATCCAAAAGGAATATACAGAAAAATATCATGTAACAATAACTGTGAAGTAACTGGAATCCCTGTATATTTTTCTTTGGTATCTGTCTTAGGACACCATTTTGTTTTATTATATTTCTGTTCAACCACCAGATGAGAGATCCTTTATACAGCTATATCACCTATATAAAGGATCTCTCATCAATATTTACTAACATATTTTTTTTTCTTAACCTGTATTGTCCCACCGCTGGGCAAAGGTTCTTTCCATAACTTTCCAAGTGGATCTGTTATCTTTGGCCAATTTTGTTAAAGACATCCATGTTGTTACGCCAACGTTTTCTGTGTCAACATCGAATAACCGATATAACTTCTAACAAGATCTTGTTGAACTGGAAAATTATTGCCTACGCAATAAACTCGAACTTAATGTATCCAAATGTTTTGTTCTTACGTTTACTCGCAAGCCTAATCCTATCACCTTCTATTACAAATTACAAGACAACATTTTAAACAGACTAGAAGCGTTTAGCGATCTTGGTGTTTGTTATCTTTGACTCTAAACTTCTTTTTGGCATTCATACGGAAAATATTATAAATAAAGCAAACAGGGCTCTTGGATGCATATTAAGATACTCTGCTGATTTTAAAAATGTTAAAACCTTTAAAATACTATATTGTGCTTTTGTTCGCAGCCACTTAGAATACGCTTCACAAGTGTGGAATCCAGTATACAATATGTATATTGATAGGATAGAGCGCATACAAAAACGTTTCCTACGTTTTGTACAGTTTAAGACACAGAAATACACAACAAACTACTTATTAAGGTGTAAAAAGTTTCACATCTTACCTTTACAGAAGCGCAGGCAGATTGCAGATGTGACTTTCCTCTCCAAATTAGCGAACGGTACTATCGACTCTCCGGAGTTACTAGGTAATCTAGGGCTTGTAACACGACCTAGGATCTTAAGGAGCCCTAGCTTACTCCACACGCCGCTAGTCAGGACTAGCGGCGTGGACTTAGATTTGTTCAATACCAGTGCTTCTCAAATTAGAAACTTATTGGCTAGAGCATTCTTTTCTTAACTCTAGATCATATGTTTTATACCAGGTTGACTAACACTTGCGGTCTATCATAAGATGCGGGAGCGAATTTATGGTAATAGTCATAAGTGTTACACTGGATGCCGACTGTACTATTTTTCTCTTATTCTTTTGCTATCTGTGGAAATTTGTAAATGGCTTTCATTTGTTTAAATTTTATATTTTGTAGTATGTTATGCTAGCTGTAAGTTTCCCAAATATAATAAAATAAAATAAAATAAATAAATAAAAAACTTCCATGCAATATAAAGTTGGGTATGTAGGCAGCAGGTCAAAATGTGAGCTCTGCGGAAGAATTGCGGAGTCAAGGTAACCGACCGTATTCACAACAGCACAGTAAGCAAGCGTGAAAAATAGTATCGGTGTAAAGATGCGATACGATATTACACGATTTCTTAGACTCTTGCATTCCTTTCGTATAAGACACGGTCTATTTGGTCATGGTAAGATAGTCTAAGTCCTACCAGGAACCTACATCCTTCCACTTGTACATTGTATATCAATTTTTTTTCATTATTTTTTTCGACTTTTTTTCTATATGCCTGATCCAGCGGACCATAACCTATCTCATCTTTACTTCGATACTATCTATCATACCTACACGCTTTCTTACTACGCTATTGCGAATACGGTCGCAATCAAACGCATCCAAATCAACAGATCAGCCTATAAAGCCAGTGCATAATAATTGCCAGGCCAGCAAACAATGGAACACTCCAGTCGAAGTCGTCAAGTGTTACACGATGAGGATTGCGCCCACTTCGCCACTCGTTACCAGATTTATACAGACTTGTGTCAATCGCTTAGCGAAAAATGTTTTTATTTGTACTTAAGTAGCTGAATATAATAATAATAATATTAGCCTGTTTAAGAAACTGTCCAACCGCTGGCCACGAGCCTCCTCTCAATCTGAAAGGGTTTAGGCCATAGAGCACCACGCTGGCTCAGTGCGTGTTGGCGAACTTCACATACCTTCGAGATACTCTTAGGAGGTTTGAACTTGAGACCTCTGACTTCGCAGTCAACCGGTCTAGCCATTAAGCTATTACTGCTTAATGCTGAATATATTATAATACTATGAGAGTCGAGGAAGCCAGAGAGGTATGCAAGGAAAGAACCTGTTGGAACTCTGTACTCTCTGCCTACCCCGCAAGGGATCTGGCGTGAGGTTATAGATAGATAGATAGATATTATAATACATTCCATAATAATGCTAAATATAATATATTTCAAAAAACGATTCACAATTCTAAGCGTGACGACCTATTTTTGGTTAAGTATTATCACCCAAGAATCAGTAATTGCTGCTTAAGAGAGGAAGTAACTGCCATTTTACAGCTTGAAGTTGTATAAGATAGTATAAACCGATATACACCATTTAAAGCTGTCTTTTTAAAATAAATTAAGATTAAAATAGGTAGTTTGATAGGTAGGTTGATAAAGAAGTTGTGGTAACCTCCAGGTTGATAGGAGAAAATTTGAGAAAGTTTAAAAAACAGCATTTTGCCGAAACCTGGGATTGAACCAGGGACCTTTAGATCTTCAGTCTAACGCTCTCCCAACTGAGCTATTTCGGCTATAGGTTTCCGATCAAAATATCTAAAAGTACGAAAGACGTTCAAAATACTAGGATATGTGAGTTAGATTCGCCACGAAAGCGTTTCATATCAAAAAAAAACGAAACTGTCTCAGTATTGTTTGAGTAATATCAATAACTTAGAAGTCTCAAATTAGGCTTATAAGTTACTATTAAAGGGACTAACAATATATATTTACTGAAAATGTTGATATCAAAAGCAACAACTCATTCAAGAAACACAAAAAACCGGATAGCATAAAATGAGTTAAAAGGATGTTTTTTTGGTTTTATTAACCTTAGCGGGGTAGGCAAGATTACATACCTCTCTGGTTTCTTCCACTATATGTTTAATATGATATATAGATATGGGATACACAAAGGATGATATATAGATATATTATATAGATAGTCATTAATTGTAGTTTGCGTCAAATAGTTGCATAAGAGTGGTAAAACTTACAACATATTTTTTTATTCCATGTTTGCTTCTTATGTGTGTGCATATAAACGCGTATAATAACGCGATATAATAACTATACTATATCAATCCTGAAGGTACCTTGCAGTATCAGCAAAATAATATAATATAGGTATACTAGTAAATAATAAAAAACAAGAAATAAATATGTGAAGTCGGTGCCAAGCAACCGACTGCACTAACCGGTACCGACTTCAAATATTTATTTTTTGTGTTTAGAAGTAGGGTTTTTTTTTTTTAATATTTTTCTAAAGAAATTGTCCGTGCAATGTCGGGGCGGGTTGATAGTATATTATCTTAAATCGGTGATCACAGATACACGAGCCGTGTTCTTAAAATGGTTCAGGGGGGTAAGCACGAATAGATTGGCGTTATCATAACGGTTTCGAGAGCGCGCGCTGTCACGTTCACCTTTACTTAGTAAATGTGTAATGTGATTAAGGATCAACTCAGTAGCGTTATACTGAAAACGATCTTGTCATACCGAGCTCTCAAATTAACGAACTTCACTTGACGAGAAAGTAGTCACGTTTACTTTTATTCAGTAAATTGTGTGACAAGGATGGCTTATCGACTCGATAGTGTTACGCTTACAGCAATATCTTCATGCTAAGCCTTCTATTCGTATTCCCTCGAGCAAGGCGTCACGCGCCGATATCACGTTATTCGAGTCAAACACATGTTTGCATAATGTATGCAATCCCGGAGGCTTCGACGCACAATGTATGACAATGAATATGATTCTACCGAATACGTGGATTCAGTTTTCAACTATCGTCAATAGGCAAGTGGGTTTGGTTTTCAATGGGTTCAGTGTTTAGTTCAATTGGTTTTCTTCGTTTAGTAGCTGGCTAGTTAGCTATGCTAGTTCGTAGCAGCTACCGATCAGGTCCTAAGTTCAGACTTAGTTATTGATATAAAACTATTTTTGGATTTTATCGTGGTTTATTTTTGCTATAAAACCAAAAATAAACCGCGATAAAATCCGAAAAATAGTTTTCTTTCATGTGTAATATTCGCGTCAATCTAAGAACTCAATACAAAGTTGTTGAGGTTTTTCTATCGACGAATTCCCAGTAGTAGTCTGGAATTAGCATAATGAGTCTGGAATTGGCTGGATAATGGCAATAGGCTCGCCTGCTATTACATTGGGACCGAGCATCGTCGACAAAATATTAGGATGTAGCACTGTTATTTTTTCCTTTTTTTTTTGGTTTAGTATGAAAATATAAAAATAATATGAAAATATTGTTTAAAGAAAAAACATGCCTTAGGTATTAGGTACCTTTTTTATTTTTACCAAATCCTGTATGTATTATGTAACCCTTAAACTACACACCTATAGAGGTTTGCCAACTAATAATTCACCTTCCAAATTGAATCTAAATTTCGGCCATTAGTGGCGTGTCCTCATTATGCGGGGAACACAAACTGAAAACAAACACCCTTCGAATCATCCACTCGAGGTCGTTTCCCATTATAACTAGCGATAATTGAATATACATGTTTACCAATAACATTTTTAAGAGAGGGTTGAGAAGAAAATTACGATACGTTTACTTGATTCTGTTATCTGAAGTTATCCCTAGAGTTGAGTTCTGTAGGGCAGTCTAGGTCTTCACCAGTATTAATATCCTTCCACTTTTACATTCTACTCGTATATTTGTTTTAAAATTATGTAACATCAATAAGAGTATTCAGCCAGTTTTAATTTTAATTAGGTTTTTTAAAGTTTTAATGACTTTTTTTTAGTATTAACTTAGTTTATTCTAGTTAGTTCCAAATATTTAACTCTCGATCTCAAACTTCGATATATTGTTAAAATTACCTTATTTTGTAATTAATAAGTATTTTTGTACTTTTCACGTTAATGATTAATTAATTTACTCACTCGTCTCTTTAGGAAAATCTTTCTTTGTATAATCTCTCGAGGTCTCCCGCGATACAGGTACGCCTAGTGCGGGGACCATTGCTACTTGTGTTTCTTTCTTTTGATTTGAATAAATTCATTTTAGTATTATTATTATTTTATCATTCTTTATTTTACATTATTTCTATATACCGGAACTAGTGGAGCTTACCCTTTGTCATCTTTTGACTATTTTACCTTGATAAAATAGATCACGTCTTATCTTAATGATAAGTCAAGTCTCGGTAAACGGCGAGCGTATATGAGACGAACTATAAGAGTGGAGTAAGTAAAAGAGGTCTGTAAGAAAAACCCCCTGTTGGAACTCTATATTTTCTGTCTAATCCGCAAGGGAGCTAGCGTGGTAAATTGAATTAATTGAGGTCCTAGCTTCGAAACTATTGATTGGGGTTTATCTATGGAAAAATACCGTTACACCTATATTTCTCATGCGGAGATGGCAGAGATTTACAGTGTCATGTAATAGGGGTCAAGGCTATTGGCATTTTACTGGACACAATTTCAGACTCCGAACGGAGACTAAGAATGTTTTGTTAGATGGAAGTGGGGGTGGAGATGGTGGTCAGGAAGTGAAGGTCTGTAAAGAGAAAATTAGTTGGAACTCTATACTCTTTGCTACCCCAGAAGTGACCTCGCTTGATGATATAAATATACAGGACATATGTAGCTACTTCCATCGCAGAGTACCTTTAATAAATAATCATATATAAAGAAAATGTTTAAGTAAAATCATTTAACAACAAAGGGCTAAGCACAATCAATTAATCGAAATAGTAACTACTGTTAAGAAAGCTTGCTGCCACGTTCTTGTTTATTTTGTTAATTTGTAGTGTGAAAATGATGGAATGTCAACTCGATAGCGTTATGTTTATATCAATCTATTCGTGGTAAGGCGTGAAAATTGCTCCGAAGCTTGCTTGCTTCCCTACCAACTGGGGAACAGCCTCAATTAACGACTGATTAAAACTATTATGCTGTTGACAGCTGCCTATTAACATAATATTGTGACGATACGAAGGAAAAACGCTTAGGGAACTTTGGAAAAGTTGTTTATTTTATGGAAGAAGGGCTTTAAGGCGGCGTGGTCCGAAAAAGTAATTCATCGAATAATTGAGATTTATAGATTCCTTTGATGAAATTGTAAAGTATAACCACCGGGACGCGAATCCCCTTAATAAACCTTTGACGGACGATTTAGTTAAGAGCTTAACCCGCTCCGCGCCCTGTTTTTAGTAGTCGCAGGTTCGATTCCCGCATGGGACAAATCTTTGTGTGATCCACAATTATTTGTTGCGGTCTGGGTATTTGTATTTGTTTATGTAACTTTTCATGTTAGTAAACGCTCCCACGACACAGGAATAAATCCTAGTATGGGGCTTTTGAAAAACCAACATTTTATAAAACAAAGGTATATATGTACTCTGTACCTTCTGCCTGCCCTACAAAGGATCTGGTGTGATAATATAGACAAAGGTGTGAGCCGGAATCTAAGCCATGTTCCTTGCAAGTATGAAGCAAGGATTTTAATTACTAATTTGTGACCCTGGAAAACTCTATGGATCACTCTTCCCCTCTAGATTTTTGATAAACTTCTATCTATCTATATCACCTCGTCAGATCCCATACAGGGTAGGCAGAGCGTACATAGTTCCAGCAGGTACTTTATTTTCTTTTGATATACTAACCTAGATAATAACTCAACGCTATGCTATTATCCCTATAAAACACAATTTTCAGCTTCCACACAGATAAAACAAAAGTAATATTGTCATTGACTGCCTGATTGGTCTGGTAGCACAGCGCATCGCTTTGTGATCACGAGGTCCTGGGTTAAAATCCTAGGTCGGACAAGTGAAGTTTTTCTAACGAAAAATCCCCACTATCCGGACGAGTACGAGTCCGGAGTCTGGAATTGTGCCTGGTATATGGCAATAGGCTCGCCCCCTATTACATGGGACCTAACATTGTCGGCGAAACGTGGGTGTACTCAGTACACCTCTGCCACCTCCTCTGGGGAATATAGGCGTGACGGTGTTAATATTGTATCAGAGACTTTTGTTAAGTGTTCGTGTCTCAGTGAAGTAGAAAAATATTAAAAAAAAAAATGAAAACCGACTCCAAAAAGCAAAAAATAAATATTTTAAGTCGGTACCGTTTAGTGCAGTCGGTTACTTGGCACCGACTTCAAATATTTATTATTTGCATTTTGAAGTCGGTGTTTTTTTAAAAGATTTAGTTTACAATATTGAGTGACAAGTAAATTATTTACGAATATTTATATACCTATATTATATTATTTTGCTGAGTTATACAGCAAGGTACCTACATGATTGATATAATAACCATAATCACGGAATCTATACATTCGTGCTGTTCGCCGTTAAGGAGGCCCCTAAGGTATCTTCAAAGTCCAAAGTTCAATACCGATTTCATTAAAATGGGACAACCTCGAAACTATATTAAAGCCAACGCAAAAAGAATCATCAAAATCAGTTCAGAAATAAAGACGTTTTAAAAAAACATACGGATTGTCGACCACCTCGTTTTTTAAAGTCGGTTATTATTCTGATTAGTTCTATGGCAGAGTACCTATAGGATTGACGTAATACCCATAATTTCTCAATCTACGCATTCGTATTGTTTGTCGTTAAGGAGTTCCCTGGTGTATCTTCCAAGTCCAAGATCCAATACCAATAAAATTAAAATGGGTCCACCTTGGAGCTATACTGAACCCAATGCAAAAAGAATCATCAAAATCGATTCATAATTGGCGGAATGATCGCGTAACATACATACAAAAAAAAACATACAGTCGAATTGAGAACCTCCTCCTTCGTAGAAGTCGGTCATAAAGGCAAAAATTGTGAAGCAACGTTTGCAATTTTGCGAATGAAATATCGCATAACACACGATACATCGCGCACTGTGCGTTGTGGTAAAAGTAATAAGTAATATAAACACACTCACCTTCGATTTGCCGACGACATTGTGGTCGTGGCGGAGTCGCTGGAAGATCTAGGACGAATGCTCGGTGACCTCAACAGAGTATCTCAACAAGTGGATCTTAAAATGAACATGGACAAAACCAAAATAATGTCTAACGTCCATGTCGTACCCACCGCACTCACCGTTGGGAACTCTACTCTTGAAGTTGTCGACGAATACATTTACCTGGGACAGGTAGTCCGGTTAGGTAGGTCCAACTTTGAGAGAGAGGTCAATCGACGAATCCAACTCGGCTGGGCAGCGTTCGGGAAACTGCGCAATATCTTCTCATCCAAAATACCTCAGTGCCTTAAGACTAAAGTTTTCAGTTAATGTGTGTTACCAGTGATGATATATGGATCAGAGACGTGGTCTCTTACAATAGGTCTCATAAAAAAGCTCAGAGTTGCTCAGCGAGCTATGGAGAGAGCTATGCTCGGCGTTTCTCTACGCGATCGAATCAGGAATGAGGAGATTCGTAGAAGAACCAAGGTTACCGACATAGCCCTTAACATTAGCAAGCTGAAGTGGCAATGGGCGGGCCACATAGCGCGTAGATCGGACGGGCGTGGGGGCAGAAAGATTCTAGAGTGGCGACCACGTATTGGCAAGCGCAGCGTGGGACGACCACCTGCCAGATGGACCGACGATCTTGTGAAAATCGCAGGAAGTCGTTGGATGCGGGTGGCATCGGACCGGTTACGCTGGAAAGCGATTGGGGAGGCCTATGTTCAACAGTGGACAAGTATGGGCTGAGATGATGATGATGATGATGATGAATATAAATTAGGCAACTAAATATTCAAACTTTCCCATTTATTATATATTTTCAACTAGATATTTATCTTTTAAGTAAGCGATTTAATATTGGATAATCTCTTTAATTCAGCACCGCACGTTAAAAAAGCTTCCATGCATACAACTTTTTGTTTTTTGATATGTGGCAGCATACTTTTTACCGATTTATAATTCCAACCCAGGAGCTCATGATCGCCAGTTGACCAACAAGGTAGTTTAAAATATTACAGTATTATGAAATTCACTGACTACACCTTCTTGGTTATAAAAAAGATTAACCTTTGACTTTGCTGTATTCGGTCCGTACCGCGGTTTATCAAATTAAACCTTTTTTAATATTTCTCGTTAGGTGAGTTAAAATATCTACTTTTGCACAACCACAAACAAATATTTACTTTAAGGCAACCGTAAACAGTTAAATAGATTTTTTAAAGCCTGTTTTTGCCAGGTAGATGTTTTTGAATTTAATTACGTAGGTAAACAAACCTTTGTGTTTAGGTTGTGTGTAAAAAAGTGTAGTAACGGTTTGGGATTCTCAAGACTCTGCATATTTACACCAGATCCTTTGAAAAATGCCAGAGATTCCAACAACTTCTTTCTCTGTAAACCTTTCTCGTCTCCTCCTCTCTCATTGTTCGTCAACTACACACTCGCCGGTTACAAAGACTCTTGACTTATCCACCAGATAAAGCACTGGCTCTTTTAACTGGTAGCTACATTATTCGACTTTCGCTTTGTACATGTGTTTCGTAACTTTTTCCTCTGGCAATCTTACAATATGTATTCTTTTCTCCTCTCTCTTTCTCTCTCTCTCTCTCTCTCTTCTATAAATATACGATAGTTGATAACTGGAACAAATGTCGATATAAGTATCATTTTGACTTGAGCTAAAAGTTTCGTTCAAGTCTTAAATTTAATAGCAGCAGTAACAGTGCGATTTCTTCAACCGATGTTGCGAAATTGTACAAATTTCAACACTTAATCTACATACTGAAGGTACATATCTCGTGATATCGTGTAACTTAACATGGCTGACATAACCATTAGTACATTTGATATACTTTCTACATTTTCCTAATCATACACAAAATTTTGAAGTTCCCTGTAAATGATGGCAGCACCTTCTCAACAAATCACCTGCAAGATAGATGAAATTTTTAAAGAAGCTTGTCGGTGAAATGATAATATTTTACGAATTTTATTACAGTTTATTTTTAATGTTTTAGTTTCCGATATTTTGTTCGCAAAACACTCGAAACGTCAATTACTTAAAAATAAAAAATAAGCCGTGCTTGAATTCGAAAAATAGTTTTAATTCATGTGTAATATTTGCGTAAAAAGAGTTTGTTGGTTTAAATTGTATAACTATTATTCTGTTTCATGCCATGGGATATTTGAAAGACAAAAAACTTATTTACATTACCCCTAGCACACGTGAAACTCGCTACGAGTACAATGAAAAAGGTCTAGTTGTTGGTAGTACTCAAGCATTGCATTCAACATGCGTATTGGACCACGGCGACAGAGCTGAGTGTGTCGACGAGCTCTTAAATAATTATCTGGTACAGCTAAAGATATGCGCTCCAGTACTGACGGTATAAACTTACGTCCCCTAATTATATCATAGATGTATTCTATAAGAGATACTATTCGTCTTATTTCTAGCGTATTATAACCCACCATACCCAACACAAACTCACTAGGATACATGTACGGAAATCCCACAAAATATCCATATTGTTTGAAATAAATCCATCTTAAGATTTTGTTTGTACTTGTTCAACCATCAATATATACTTAGTTTCGTATGGATTCCAAATAATAGCACTATTCTCCATTTTACTTCTAACAAAAGCATTGTAGAGGGTTTTCATCGCAGACATACTATTCATATGACGAGCTTGGCGTAATATAAATCCTAGCATTCTAAAGGCTTGAGTACACATATGGTCAATGTGTAATCGAAAGGATAAATCAGCGCACATGTTTACCCCCAAGTCTCTGACAGTGTTTACCCTCGGTAGAGATGTTTCACCAAGGTGATAATTCATCACTATTGGGTTCTTAGAAAAAGTAAAGGTGATAGTAGAGCACTTCTTTGTATTAAAAAAGAGCTTATTCCGCTTACTTCACTGCCACACATTGTGTATTTCTTGTTGGAAATGAATACTATCGCTTGGATTATTAATTCTCATGAACAGTTTAAGGTCGTCTGCAAATAACAAACAATGCGCTATGTTTACAGTTTCCGGCAAATCATTTATCATAAATTCCAGAGGACCTAACTTGCTTCCCTGACTCACTCCTGAGTACGTGTAGTATGCGTCTGAAACATATCATTTATATTGCATATCTTTCATATTGCCGACGATCCCGTAGGTAAGTAGAACCGGAGAAACTGTGGGGTAAATCCTGCCTTAAATAGCTTTTCAAGCAATAAATCATTATCCACAGTGTCAAATGCCTTACGAAAATCTTAATAGGCAGGGTCTACCTACCGAACAGGAACAGGTATCACATGTGACAGCTTCCACACATCTGGGTAGTATGTATTGTCATAACACAACTTATATAGAAGATACATAGGATTGATCAATACCTACAGTCTTTCATCATGGTAGAACTCCATCACGTCCTACTGAACACTTTGGCTTAATTGTTTTAATAGCTTGCTCTACATCACCTCTCAATATAGTAGAAATGGGTATGCAAGTACTATCATTATTTCTCATCCTAATTGCTGCCTCCGCATGCATGCAACTTCGGCGGGCTAGATGAATATACAGAGTGAAAATGCTTCGCGAAACAATCAGCAGCGCGATCATCCGTAACAACTTGCCCATGGTTTTTTTTTTCGGGGGGAAATGCCTAACGCATACTCCCGGGCCGAGAGCACGGCCCGGGTGGTTATGTGGGGCTTGCACCCACTAAAACCCCCCGGCGTCCTACTGCCCTTTTGCCGGGCCACAGGAATCGTCACTGGCATGACCTCTGTGGCACCGGCGGGCTCGGTCCGCAGTTAGGCGCGGACCTCGACACGTGTAGGGGAGTTCGGTCTTCCCCTACCGCCTTTTGGATGCTGCGCGGATGCAGCGCTTTTCCGGCGCGGACCTGCTAAGTGCCAGGGCACCGGGGTGCCCTCCCCGACGCCTGCAGGCCGAGATTACGGTGGGCGAAGGTCGTTTCGGGCGTAGTCCCTGCGCCTTCACCCAGCGCGCCGTCTGCGAGCGGGATTAGGGGACGTCTCCTTCCTCACCCACTCTGCCTCCTCCTTCGCGGACATGACGGCCTCGCAGAAGGCCGCCATTGCCGCCCAGGCGCTCTCGCTCCCAACCATGGATGATATCACGGTCGGGAGCGAAAGCCCCTGTCCCCCTGCACCGAGCGCTCCAGCGAGCCGGCCCCACCCGGCATCCCATGCCGGGCACACCAGCAACGTGTGCGCCACCGTGTCTTCCGGGGCCGCACAATGGTGGCAGCGCTCCGCCTCCTCACGACCGATCCGCCACAGATACCGCCCGAAGCAACCATGTCCGGACAGTACCTGCGTTAGATGGTACGTGGGGACACCGTGTCGTCATCCCAGCCACTCCCAGAAGACCGGCAGCAACGCAACGATGACGGTGTGACCGGCAGTGGGATTGGCAAGCTTGCACCGCCAGCTCTCCAGCGCAGCTCGGTGCAACTCTGTCCGCCTCGCTCTCGGGGCGCCGGGATCCAGGATGTTGTTAGGATCCCTACGCCAGGCATAAAGCTCAAAGAAGGCCTGGGCCTCCAGCTCCCACGGAGGCGTACCGGCAAGGAGTGTCGCCGCCTCAAAACTGATGGTGCGGTACCCTCGGACGATCCTGACGGCTAGAATCCGCTGCGCGCGGTGCAGCGGCACCACGTTTCGGGCCGTCAGGGCGCCCGCCTAGATTGGGGACCCGTATAGGGCCTGGGACCGCACCACCCCCGCATAAAGCCTCCTCGCCGAGGCCTCTGGCCTGCCCAAGTTTGGCAATAGCCGCGACAGCGCTCCAGCCGTTGCCATTAATTTTGGCGCTAGGGCGGCGAAGTGGGCCCTAAACGACCAGCGCCCGTCTAATATGAGGCCCAGGTAGCGTATTTGGGCCGAGATATCGATGCGCTGCCCCCCGACAGTGATGTGAGCGTCAGGGGGAGGCCGATATCTGGGGCCGTGGAAATACACGGCCTCCGTCTTGCTTAGGGCCACCTACAGGCCAAGCCACCTAATGCGCCCCACCACCTGGGCCACGCCAGCTGTAGCCAGCAGCGCCGCCTCCCTGTGACTCCGGGCCCTCGCGGTGACCAGGGTGTCGTCCGCGTAGCAGGTTACCGCCAGACCTGGCAGCAACGGGCCACGCAGGACCCAGTCGTAGGTGATGCTCCACAGGAGCGGTCCGAGGACAGACCCCTGTGGAACCCCGCACCCAACGTTCCGCTCCTGCAACCGCGACGGCCTGGGGTAAACTACCCGCCGGTCTGCGAGGTAATTCGATATGGTAACCTGCCCATCCTGCATCAACTTCTTGCCCGCCCTATTTGATCCATTTTTAGAAGTAATATATTTCCAAAACGTAAATGGATCTCTCTGTAAATCCTTTTCCATTCTCTCACTATAGCACTTAAAATCATGTTTTAAATTAAGCTTAACCTTAACCCTCCACTTCATAAAGTTATTTCTATTGGTAAGTGAGTCAGTTGTTTTATATATGCGATGAAAGCGTGCTTTCGCGCGTATATTTCTTATAGTAGTTGCCGTGTACCACACTGGATATATATCCTAGGCTGAACAACTACATTAGATTTTTTCGGAACAGAATTGTCAATGCACTCATTTATAATTTGATAAAAATAATTAACAGCTTGCCGTGGATCACTTAAACTATAAAGCACGTTCCTATTAATATTTCTCATATTTTCATATAGCTCACAAAAATTGTTTTTTTTTGAAATTCCATACCTCCACCTTTTCAACTGAATTACCATCATTTGGTTCAAATACTCTATACTCCAACATCACTTCAATGGCCAATGGTGGATGATAATCATCGGTTAAGACTAGCCAGTCTTCTTCCTTTTCGACGAATACCCTATTCAGTCCCTCACTCACCAGTACCAAATCAAGAATCGGATCTCTATTATTTCTTATTTCATTAACTTGGGCAAGCTAACAAAACGACAACAGTTGTCCAACCTACCATAAACATTATTTTGACTAGAACAAAAAATAAAATCGCCACATACTAAAACAAGTTTATATAAAGCACAAATGTCTTCTAACGTAACACACATTTTATAATATAGACTTTCACTTGTATTTGGAGGAATATAAACATAAACCGCTAGCATAATTAAATTGCTAGCACGGTAGACACCAACTGCGACCAGTTCACACCCTGTATCACTTGTATCTATGGAAGAATGAACTGCTCTGAGTTGGTATCCAGGCGCGACAATTATGGCCACTCCTCCGCTACGTCTTGGTCCCGGTTGGTCACTACGAATTATTGAATATCCATCTGGTACTATCTCTTCATCTGCATTGCCTTCCGTTAACCAAGTTTCTGTTATAAAATATAAGTCAACATCTAAGGTTGTCAGAGCCATCGAAAAGTCATGTAACTTAGTTTGCAATCCTCTTACATTTTGATAATGAGCTTTTACTAACTTGATATTATTGGATGTAGCGGTCGGATGCTGGATTTTAATTACGTGTTTGCCCTTCCTGCCTCCGCGAAATGTTCCTCTTCCGAAACCATTCATTAACTCTTGCAATTGGCGGCCAGTTTTCAGCACTCATGACAAAACTGAAAAAACTATCAGACTTGAAGTCAGGTGAGTAGAAACCAAATGAAACCAAATCCAGTCCGGGGTTCGAGAGCAGCTTGTTTCGCAATCAGACATGTCTTATACGGGGATTTAAATATGGTTTTGGACATCGGTTTCGTCAGTGGTGGCGGAAGATTATTCCAACATTTAGTAGCTTGATAGCGAAAACTGCCTTTAAACGCTTTATTTTTATGTAATATAGTGGTAAGAATAGATCAATCAACCCGCCTAGAATACGAGTTATGTAAGGTATATCACTCAAGTTTGCTGTATGAATATTTGGGTTTCTGCTTCTCTATATTATTACATAATAGTCCGGCAAAATGTAGATTTCTCCTGAATTCCAAATCAAGTAAGCAAGCTTTGTTTAAGTTGTGTGACACGACTCCTATGACGGTAATAAAAGCAATAGAATTATGACATGATATTTCATCCAAAAACCTGTTTTACATCTTTCTCAGTTCGTAGCAGATGGACAGGGAAATTAGAGGAGTGTGTGCGCTCTGCGTATATACGTTCTTACTTGACTCAAACAAAACTCTAGTTATGGTTGCGGCCTGCAGGACGTGCCTTTCAAAATATGACCCGATTTATTTTAGTAAGCATTTGATTCACCTAGAAACAGCTGTTCTCATCAACTGCAAGGCCAAGGTCAGCGGTAGTGGCAGCGCGCCGCACCCCTGTGCTTTGCAGCGGCTGGTCACGGTTAGAATGTCATGTGAAGCGCACAACAAGCAGGCGAGGACGCACTCGCGACTCGTTATTGTTTGCACCTGTTACCCTGGAGTTCCTGGGGCCGACGCGGGCAGCGCTCACTTTATCGCGTTCCTCCAGAGACAATCCTATCCTATCTTACACTGCTATATTAAAAGCGATATGAATAGCTGACTCACCTTGTGACTCCGGAATGTTGTTAATCTCAACGTCATTAAGTAAAACCCCGTGGTCACGGTCATTGAGTTCAGCCCTCAGTTAAACTACAGTGTCTGTTACGACAAAATTCCCTAGCATTCCTCTTGTCTTGAGCATGTTTATCTCAGAGCGTAATTGGGAGTTTTCCTTTTGGAGTAATTTAACATTATTACTCATAGTTTCCAATTCTTGCTACATTTTACATAGTTGCATGCATCATTGTGCCGTGTCAGCACTAAACTCATTCTTGAGTGCAAAATCAAAAGCATATTTAAATTCGAGCTTGATTTCATGGGTTAGAGCTGACCTGGTAGTATGTAGCTTAGAGTCCAGTCTTGTATCCAATAAAGCTGCGAATTGTTCCAAACTTATTAAAGTACTAGACTTAGTATGAACGCTAGAGGAAGCCTTTAGATTTGCAATATCTTATTCAAAAGACATCTCCTCCGAGTTTATAATATCAGTGGGCCAAATAAATATCAGTGGACAAAAGCCATGAAAAATTCCCTTGGTGGACGTTTCATCTGTTTTCCCACGACGCTGATAAATTAACGTTAGTTTGGCAGGGAGGCACTTCCAATTGTGCTTTCAAACATCTATGTTTTCCATAAAAATAGCTGCCGTCTCATCAATTGTAATTCGATTAGAACAAGCTAAGCACTTCATGCTTAAAACGTATATAATTCTCGACAAATACGATTCGGTCCTCTACATAAGGAATGCTAAAGCTGCCATAAACGTGATGATGGATAGATTTAGAAACTTCAGCATTGTATTGTGGTAGGATATCAAAATAATCTCCATCAAAATACTCGAAGTCGGTCTCCAAACAAAGTTTTCCTTCAATATCTTTAATGAATAATTTCAAACCCAGTATTTATTCTGCGAATTCCGAAAAAATACCGTTTATTTCAGAATTCCACAGAATAATTACTTGTACATTTGAAAAATTTGTGCTCTCAATACATATTAGGCGAGATACTGAATATTCAAAACGGAATAAAGTAGTTTTTTTTAACCGACTTCAAAAAGGAGGAGGTTCTATGTTCGGTTGTATGTATGCTTTTTTTTATGTATGTTCAGCGATATTTCCGTCAATTGTGGACCGATTTTGATGTTTTTTTTTTTGCATTGGGTTCAGTATATCTCCAAGGTGGTCCCATTTTAACTTCATTGGCATTGGACCTTGGACTTAGAAGATACACCAGGGAACTCCTTAACGACAAACAATAGTAATGTGTAAATTGAGATATAATGGGTATTACGTCAATCCTATAGGTACCCTACTATAGAATAATCACTCGTCACTTAAAATTGTAAAATAAAAATCTTATATAAAAAAAGGTAAACCGACTTCAAAAAGCAAAAAATAAATATTTGAAGTCGGTGCCAAGTAACCGACTGCACCAACCAGCACCGACTTCAAATATTTATTTATTGCTTTTTGAAGTCGGTTTATTGGTATAAATTAACAATGCTTACAGTCAATTTCTACATCATTTTTATTGCTTCTTTAAAATTTGTTTGAAGAATACAAATTAAGATGTTACTTGAATCACTTAAGTTTCATTATAAAGATACTCACTCAAACTTTTTTGGGAAATTTATGGAAGAATATCACGAACAACACGAAACACAATTATGCCTAAAGTAATAGTCTTTTCTGAAAATTTATATCCACAAAATTTTTCTAAAACCGAAATTATGATCATACAAAAATGGCACGTTCCTTAATTGTTGGTTTATTTTAATTTTCCACTACCCCAGTCGCAGGTATAAGTAATTCGTAAATCCGTCAAGATTGTTGGAACATTTCATTATTATGTACATGGATATAATAACTATTTGTACCCGCAAATTGTGTTAATCAAACAATGTCGGGTTTGCGAGGATTCGATACCTATTCAATGTAATATCAGTAAAGTTTGTGTGGGCAAGTAATCTGGGATATAAGGGATCAAGCTATGAAGGAGTTCACATATTGTTAGATATTGTATTACACCTAAACAATAATCTTGTTTGACAAATATTTGGTCTAGAAATGAGTGAAACCTAATATTTCTTGACTTACCAGAAGAGCAACAAACGGCAAGGGTATTGTTTAAACCTTAGGTGAGAGATGAAAGACAAAGAACTGACAGAGATGCCGTTATATATTGAGGTGAGAAGTTATAAATTGTTATCTCTTTTTAACATATAACGCTATCTCTCTCCGAATGTCAGCCGGACTGATCGTGTAACTTTCTAAATAGGCAGAATTCGACAACAAAGTGACGACATTCAGTGGCCAATATTAGGATGGCAGCGCTTCGAGCAGTGGTATTTTATCGTGCTGAAAATTATAGGTGTAATCTGAGTAACTAACCGAAGAGAACTTAAGAGCTTTTCAGTGGAGGCCGCGTACCTGGATAGGTACGCGGCCTCCACGTGTAAGGTAAATAAAATGTAGAAAATGATATTTCTAAATGATTCTGGTCTATATAAATAAGTAACGAGAGTGGAGGAAGCTAGTGACGCATGTAAGGAAAGAGCCTGTTGGAACTCTGTACTCTCTACCTACCCCGCAAGGGATCAGGCGTGAATATATAGATAGATATAAATAATTGATATTTAACTTTGACATCCTGTGCTATATGCTTAACATAGCGTAATAAAGTAATTTAGCGTAGTGTTATTAACATCTCTATTTTGATCTACACGTTGAAGGATTACGGGTCCAAATTGTTAATGAGTTGCGTTTAAGTACGGCCAAACCAACGCGTTCAGCCGCGGCCCCGATGGCGTGCACGGTGGCGATCAGTTCCTGCAGTAATATTTTTATGAAAATGTTCACACCAACGCGTTCAGCCGCGGCCCCGATGGCGTGCACGGTGGCGATCAGTTCCTGCAGTAATATTTTTATGAAAATGTTCACACCAACGCGTTCAGCCGCGGCCCCGATGGCGTGCACGGTGGCGATCAGTTCCTGCAGTAATATTTTTATGAAAATGTTCACACCAACGCGTTCAGCCGCGGCCCCGATGGCGTGCACGGTGGCGATCAGTTCCTGCAGTAATATTTTTATGAAAATGTTCACACCAACGCGTTCAGCCGCGGCCCCGATGGCGTGCACGGTGGCGATCAGTTCCTGCAGTAATATTTTTATGAAAATGTTCACACCAACGCGTTCAGCCGCGGCCCCGATGGCGTGCACGGTGGCGATCAGTTCCTGCAGTAATATTTTTATGAAAATGTTCACACCAATGTGTTCTGCGTCCTGCACGCACCATCTGGGCGGCGTCTACACGCTCAATCTGCAGTAATATTTGTATGGAAATGTTCACACCAATGTTTTCTGCGTCCTGCACGCGCTATTTGGGTGGCGTCTACACGCGCAATCATGGAGAGATACTGAGTTCTTAGATTTACGCGAATATTACACATGAAATAAAACTATTTTACGGATTTTATCGCGGTTTATTTTTGTTATTTTTAGTTCCCGACGTTTCGAGTGCTACCCTCCCGTGACCATGGGTGCTGCAAAGCACTCGAAACGTCGGGAACTAAAAATAACAAAAATAAACCGCGATAAAATCCGTAAAATAGTTTTATTTCATGGAGAGATACTGATCGCCGCCGGGGACGCCACCGCGGCCGCGGCTGAACGCGTTGGTTTGGCAGTACCCTTATAAGCTTCTAATGTAGAATATACACTGGCTTTTGAATTATCAAAGGGTATTAGTTTGTTTGCCGGTCCATTATGGGCGATTTACTCTTAAGGCTATAGTTAAGGGCTTTAACTCTCGGAGATTATAGGTAATTAACGTATTGGAAAGGTTAAAGCTCTAGTATTGATAGGCATTAATGACAAGTATTTCAAGAATTGTGTAGATGAGTTTGTAGATGTAGTTTTTGGACAGGTAGATTTAAGTTGTGTAATCACGTTGTGTAATAACGAACCTATCTTCTTACAATTTTTATTTATCTCTATTCCCATGCCAGACCCTGTTTCGCCTGATTCAATTTAATTATTATATAAGTCACGACCGCCTAATCCAGTGGTAAGTGCTTAAGACGATACGCCCACTTATCAAGTAGTCGACGGTTTGATCCCCAACCGTACTAAGCTTCATGTGATCTAAAAATATTTGTTTCCATATGTGAATGTCTATCTATCTATCTATATCATCACGCCAGATCACTTGCAGGGTAGGCAAAGAGTACAGAATTCCAACAGGTTCTTTCCTTGCATACCTCGCTAGATTCCTCCACTCTCATAGTTCGTCACATACACGCTCGCCGGTTACGGAGACTCTTGACTTGTCCTTCAGATAAGACTCGGTCTATTTAGTAATGGACTATGAGAATTTCATCTTTGTAAACGCACCCACGACACGGAAATATTTCCTAGTGTGGGACAACGTTTTTTTAAACAAAACATAAATGAAATAAAACTATTTTACGGATTTTATCGCGGTTTATTTTTTTATTTTTAGTTCCCGACGTTTCGAGTGCTTTGCAGCACCCATGGTCACGGGAGGGTCCCTCCCGATAAAATAGTTTTATTTCATGTGTTATATTCGCGTAAATCTAGGAACTTAATACAAAACATAATACTAGCAAAACCAACTCATGTCACTGATTATACTTAATTTATACTGCATTTTACTTTTCAACTAATCTCCGGAGCTGTAAACTTGTCCAGTAGCTCTATACAATACCCACAAAGCGACAATTTGTACCAATTAACACTACGGGCCACATCCATTATACCCTTGAGAATAGTCTATTATTTTAACGGCTTTATTACTTCTTTAAAGCGGCGATCTCTTGGGAGAAGTTCTTTGAATTTTAGTTGCAACCCTGTTTGATTATTAAGTGATATTAGTTTAATAATGATTTGTTTTTATATAATAATAATAAGCCCGCAGGGCAGCTTGTGGCGAGCTGTTGGTGAGTAACGATACCACGGACCCGATTGCTTCAGAGAGTCGGTCAGGGCCCCCAACTCGCCTTGTCTTCGTCGGTCGAGTGGAAACCGAGTGGTACCCGCAGGACTCTTGGCTCTGGCTAGCCTTAATTGGCCGGTCAGAGAAGAGCCGTGAGAGCTATATCGACTTAGGAAGATATTGCGGTCCTACGTCGATGTACTCCAGGGCTGGAAGTGTTAAAGGGCATAACGCCGCGAGTAACTTCGGAGAAAGCGCAGCACACCTCTCTACACCCCTGAGCCGCTCATACCGGTGTTGCCCTCAGTTGTCCTAGGACGACCGTTTGGGTGCCCTGAACGCCCGGACCCGAACCCTCCTGCGAAGGCCGCAGAGGGTCATGGCGATCAGGGCCATACGCGGTTACCGCACCGTGTCGTGCGAGGCCGCATGCGTGTTGGCAGGGACACCCTGGGACCTGGAGGCGGTCGTGTTGGCCTCAATTTTCCGCCAAAGGGCCGAAATAAGAGGGCTGGGAGGAGCCCCACCCGATGAGGTAGCGAGGTGGCGGCGGCGGGCACAGAGGCATGCCTTCCGTGAATGGCGGAGCCGGCTCGAGGAACCAAGCGCGAGGCACTGGACCATTCGGGCGGTGCATCCCGTGCTGAAGAAGTGGGTGTGCCGAAAGGCAGGCATGCTCACCTTCCGGCTTGTGCAGGTCCTGACGAATCACGGTTGCTTCGGAAGGTACCTGCACCGTGTGGCTGGAAGGGAAGCGGACCAGAGATGCCATTAGTGTGGTTGCGCCGAGGATACGGCGCAGCACACGCTCGAGGTTTGCCCTGCTTGGGCTGAACAGCGTGGCTCGCTAGCTGCAGTTGTGGGGACAGATCTCTCGCTGCCGGCGATCGTTCGTTCTATGGTCGGCAGCGAGAGGTCATGGGACGCGGTGGCCACCTTTGCTGAGGTGGTTATGGCACGCAAGGAGGCGGCGGAGCGAGCCAGGGAGGACGATCCCCTGGCTGACCCAAATCGCCGACGGAGACGCGGGCGCAGGAGGCGACGACATGCCGACCTCATGCCGCCGTAAAGAGGGCGCGCGGGTGACGGCATAGGGGGCCGTCGCCTGCTCGACACTTGCGCCCTCGAAGTGAAGGGGTGTGCCTATGTTCCAGCACGTCCCCTACATAGGAGCGAATTGTGTGGCGTCGCAGCCGCAACTAAGTGGGTCCAAACTATGGACATCCGCCAGAGAGGCTGCGGATGAAGTCCCTGTACCTGTAGGCTCTCCTTAAAGCGGAGAGCGGAATACGTGGAGGTTTTAGTCGGTATGGTGCCGCGGTCTCCGTGCCGCGTAAGCGGGCGGGGACTGCGGCAGAGAGTCCGACACTCCCCCGTCTGCCTGCCCGAGGCAGGTGGGGGGCTAGTCTTTAAAAGATTTCCTCCAAGGGACAAAAACAAAAAAAAAAGGACGACCGTTTGGGGGCCCATCTAGTAAGTGGCGAGTCACCGCCGGCCACGGGTAATTAGGTATCACTAATTATGACCGGTGTCCGTCCCCTTTAAAATAGTCCAGTTTTTGTCCATCAAACCTCATTTATATAGCCCTTGTTTTCTTTCCATAGTTTACAATAGTCCTTGAACCTGCCGGGGTCAGTTCGCTGGTTATATTTCTTCATTTTCAGCAAGTGATCTCAGCAGGTGACTTACATAACATTAACTCATCGCAAAGGGCCTCTACGTGTTGGACCCATGTCCCCATGTTAGCCTTTCAAAGGTCTGGGTAAAGCCCGTGAATCTCAGCGAGATACATAATAATAATAATAATAACCATGGCAACCGCTGTTAACGACACGTAGTTTAGTATAGAGAAAATTTTTTTTACGAATTAAAATAGAAAAACACCCTTTTACTCATTAAAACATCGCAGTTTCAGTGCAAAATTATAATGGGAACCTACATTTGGACGAAAAGACAGGACACATTTATAAATGGCCGAGCCCAGCCGAAGAAACCCCGTGCGGCTGTGTCAGCAGCGGGATGCCCGGTCACCTAGCGCACGCCCATCACACTTACCCGGCTCGCTCACCTCGCCTCAGCCTTCGGAGGATGAAGACTTCTTCACACCGCCGACATCTGGGGCCTCTAGCAACGATGCCGGGATATCGCCGTCTCCACCTCTATTAAGACCTGCGAGGAGAGGACGCCCACCGCTGCCGGCATGCCTAGGAGCAGCGGGACATTGTGTTCCACCCACGGCCCCTGCTAACGGTGGTGTAGTGCGTCGCATGAGATGGACCCCGAAATTAAATACTATGGTGCTACAGAGAGAGGAACCATCCTCATCGCTTACCGTCCGACATTATTGTCTCTGTTTCAGGGGCTTCACCCGACGGTCACCGTTACTGCGCAATGACTATCGGATCAAGTACGTGCGTGCCATCCAGCGGTGCAAGTTGTTAGATGACACTGCTTGAGCGACTGCGCCGCGAAGTACTTCCTGCTCGCACTGAATCCGACGTGCGAAGTGTCTAAGAACCTATCTCTTTGAATAACTTCACACGATCGGAGGAGGTAAATAGCGAGCAGGTAAGTGTTAGTGACCAGCTACAGGAGCAGGTGAGGAGAGCTCTGGAGGATGAATTAGCGGAGTATCGGTCTGCACCGATTTCCCTAAGACCATGCCTACCCCGTTTGCCCATGCATAGACGTAACATTTTGCTTGTGAGTGCCCTAGACAATGTTATAAAGCCACACTGGGAGACCAGTGTGGACTTATGTGATCTATCTAGCTATCTATCTATAACCTCACGCCAGATCCCTTGCGGGGTAGGCAGAGAGTACAGAGTTCCAACAGGTTCTTTCCTTACATACCTCTCTGGCTTCCTCGACTCTCATAGTTCGTCTCATACACGCTCGCCGGTTACGGAGACTCTTGACTTTTCCATCAGATAAGACTCGGTTTATTTGGTCGTGGTAAGATAGTCTAGGTCTTCCCCGGCACCTGCATCCTTCCACTTTCACATTGTATATCTGTTTTGTCATTCTTTCCTCTGGCATTCTTTCTATATGCCCGGACCAACGGAGCATGCCCTTTCTCATCTTTACACCGATACTATCTTTCATACCTACACGCTGTCTTACTATGCTGTTGCTAATGCGGTCGGTCAGCTTCACTCCGCACATCTTCCGCAGAGCTCGCATTTCTACCGCATTTATCCTACTTTCATTCTCCTTCTTACATACCCAGCTCTCGCTACCATATAACAGCGTTGGGACAAGAACTCCGTTATGTATGGCCAGCTGCGCCTTATGGCTTAAGTGCCGGCTCCCGAGTAGCTTTCCCATCGCACCATTCACTCTGTTCCCTGCACTCACTCTTCTCTCTATGTCAGCGGTGTATTTCCCATCCTTACTGAAGGCGCATCCAAGATATACAAACTCATTCACTTGCTCCAGCACATCATTACCAACCACAATCCTTACATTCGTTCTGGTTTCTTCCCTTTCAAAAACCATAATCTTGGTTTTCTTCACATTCAGGTGTAAGCCATTGATCATGCAGTCGTCTTTCATAACTGTGACTAGTGTTTGCAGATCAGTGGCTGTTGGCGCTATTAAAACCGCGTCATCTGCATAAAGTAGATGGTTTACCACTAAGTCACCCATTTGTACACCTTCATTCATCGCTTTCAGTCTTTGAAGACTTTTGTCCAGATATATTATAAACAGTCTAGCGGACAACACGCAACCCTGCTTGACGCTGATTTTAACGTCAAACCAGGGTGACCTGTTACCACCCACCCGTACGCATGCCTTGCAGTCCACATAAGTGGTCTGGACGGCTCGCAACAGAGTGCCATCTATACCATACTCTGGCAAAATGTCCCAAAGTCTCTTTCGCACAACAAGACAAGACAACAAGACTTATGTGATACCCATTCTATTTTGTACTGTGGAGCGGTGGCAGCGTGTCGGGTGGCAGGTGTAAGATTTCCTAATCTACATCGAGCCACCCAACCTACAAATGCTAAACCATTCTGGCAGTGCAGAATAGAGCGGCGTATAAATATGGCTAGGACACTCATAGTGAAATTGTTATGCTTCCAGGCTGGAAACAACCGCCCGAGAGTTATGCGTTTTGTGGCCTAAGCCTTTGCAGGCACAGGAGTAGCTCCTGTGGACTATCTGGCAGAGGTCGCGGAACGCATAGACTACTGGAAGCAAAAAGTTTATGCATGGGCGAAGAGGATTCGCAGGTATAAGGCGAGAGCGGACAGATACCACGTGAATCGCACCTTCCAGACGAATCAAAGGGGTGTATACCAGGCTTGGGAGCGCCCCCAAGAGAGAGTGACTGACGTGCACTTGCCAAATGCGGCCGTGATGGCCGACTTTTGGCGTAAAATTTGGTCAGCGCCCGTCAGTTACTCCGAGGGCGAATGGCTTGATGTTGTTGGACGAACCTGTGGGCCCATTCAGGAAATGGAGCCCGTAGTCATAAGCCGTGAAGATCTGGCCTGTGCGGTTCGAGCGGCGCCAAACTGGAAAAGTCCGGGGCCGGATGGACTGCACGCATACTGGCTAACGTGAGCCAGGCTCCAGGGCTCACATTCTCGTCTAGCGACCCAATTCCAAGAAGCTCTTGAATTGGGACCGCACCCTAGCTTTATGACATCGGGTGTCACTCAATTGATTCACAAATCTGGCAGTACTTCGGAACCTAAAAATTATAGACCGATTACATGTCTACCTACGGTCTATAAACTCCTTACATCCATTCTGAGAATAAAAATCAATAACCACCTTAAGGCACAACATATTCTATCGCCTACTCAGAATAGGTGTAAGGAGGGGGTCCCGGGGTACAAAAGATTTGCTTCTCATTGATATGGCCATTTGCCAACAGCTGCGACTATCCAGAAAGAATGTCTCCATGGCCTGGATTGATTATAAGAAGGCCTATGATTCGGTGCCTCATACATGGCTGGGGAGGAATCTAGAGCTGTACAGAGTACACCCGGCGCTATGCTCTTTCTTCGGTAAGTGTATGGGGCAGTGGCCCACAGTTCTTCGTCACCCAGGAAGTGGGGGCCTTTCTGGTTCTTCGGACTTGATAAAGATAAGCAGGGCGACAGTTTGAGCCCGTTGTGGTTCTGCTTAGCTTTGAATCCATTAAGTGCTATACTTAAGGATTCAAAGCTAGGTTACCATTTGCGGAGGGAGAGTGAGCCTATATCTCATCTACTGTACATGGATGACCTCAAATTGTACACTTCGAAGAAAACAGACCTGATGGATTTGCTCAAAATAACCGGCAATTTTAGCAACGACATCGGAATGGAGTTTGGAGTAGACAAGTGTGCGGTCATCCATGTACAAAGAGGAAGAGTTGAAGATTCTTTTAATATACAGCTCTCTGAAGATATATCCCTCAGGTCTCTCTCTGAAATGGATTCCTACAAGTATCTTGATATGTCATAAGCCTTAAGTATAGCTGAACAGGATATGAAAAAATCATTGAAAAATCGGTTCTTTGCCCGCCTGATAAAAGTGTTAAAAAGCCTTCTATCAGGTGGAAATAAGGTCCGAGCTTTCAATGGTTGGGTCATGCCTGTTCTTACATACTCTTTTGGCATACTAAGGTGGAATCAGTCTGAACTGGATGCCCTGGATAGAAAGGTCCGTCGATTGCTGACAGCGTATCGTATGCATCACCCTCGGTCGGCTGTTATGAGGTTGTACATCCCGCGGAAGTGCGGTGGTCGTGGGTTTTTAAACGCTAAGACACTACACAACCGCGACGTGTGCAATCTCAGACAGTACTTTTTGAATGTATCCGTGGTGATGTATCGAGATGTTGCCGCAATCGATAGAGGCCTAACTCCTTTCCTTGGCAAACGAGAACTGGCGAAGGCCCCAGGTATTAAGTATTTTGGACCGCACAGCCATATGGAAGGGCAAGAAGCTACACGGACGGTTCTATCGGGCTCTTACAGGGCCTGATGTTGACCAGCTCGCTTCCGTGATCTGGCTACGCTTCAGCAACCTTTTTGGGGAAACTGAAAGGTTTGTCTTTGCAATTATGGACGAAGTTATCATGACGAACAACTACCAGAAGCACATCCTAAAGGACGGCACGGTTGACATTTGCCGGGCATGCCACCGTCCCGGTGAGTCTATTAGACATGTTGTTTCCAGTTGTTCTCGTCTTGCTAGCGGAGAGTACTTGCACAGACACAATCAAGTGGCTAGTATCTATTATCTATCTATCATTCATGTAGCTATTATCCATCAGCAACTTGCTCTTAAATATGGCCTTGTGGACTCTGAAGTACCGTACTACCAGTACCAGCCTCTTCCAGTTCTCGAAAGTGGTCATATCACGCTTTACTGGGATCGATCTATTATCACGGACAGGACTATTGTAGCCAATAGGCCTGATATCGTGATAATAGATCGATCGATGCGTCGTGTAATGCTAGTTGATGTCACCATTCCGCATGATAAGAACCTTGTGAAGGCCGAAAAAGAAAAATTATCT
This sequence comes from Phalera bucephala, assembly GCA_905147815.2. Taxonomy (NCBI): domain Eukaryota; kingdom Metazoa; phylum Arthropoda; class Insecta; order Lepidoptera; family Notodontidae; genus Phalera; species Phalera bucephala. The sequence goes on along the minus strand of LR990615.1, from coordinate 36,332,875 downwards.
AAATATTTAGACCTGGCCCATGAGGTTACCACCATGTGGAATGTTGATCCAACTATCATTATTCCGATAATCGTTTCAGTCAAGGGCCTTATAGCGAAGAGCTTCGATAAACACCTTGAAAATCTCTCGCTAGGCAGTTGGGTGAAGGGCCTGATGCAGAAGGCAGTAATGATGGACACGGCGCGCATTGTGGGGAGGTTCCTCTCTTTGCAGCCCTGACCACCGGTATCTTGGGTCGTAGACCTTGCTGTCAGTGGAGCACATTTTTTTGTATACAATTTATATAAGAAGAATATTTGTATTTTGTATTTTTATATATATTTTATAAGAAATTATACTTAATAAATATTTACATATATAATGATAATTTCAGCCTATGTTGTCCCACTGGTGGGCAAAGGCCTTCTCTCACAAATCAAGGTGAGAAAGATTAGGTCATACTCCACCACGCGGACCCAGTGCGGATTGGCGAAGGCAGGTTTGTGGCCACCTGCTGTTGGAACTTATCAAGCCGCCTATAAGGCTTCCAACTTGGGTAACGACTACCACATTCAGTGGTATCCGGAACCAACGGCTTAACGTGCCTTCCGAAGCACGGGAAATATATACATAATAATAATAATTTATTCATTTAAGATCAGTACATGTTGCAATCTTATTCAAACTTATATTTAAGTAGGTATATTTACCGGTTTGCCTGAACTAGATCGAGACCTGTGTTTCAGGCATGATTAGTGCTAAAGCATCGTAAATCTAATAATTTTAGTTACAATAATATAGCTTATTTGATAAGAAAGTGGCTCAAGTAATAACATATGTTTTATTCTACTTTTATAATAAAATTAAAGTTATGATATGCTATGAGAAAATATGTTATCTACAAATTGTTAGTAATTGGTCCGTCTGTTCGTAGGACATTCTTTGTAAATAGTTATATAGCATTTGTTTACAGCTAAAATAATTTAATTGTATAGAAAAGGTCCTAGAAAAGTGAAAAATCTATTAGTATATATATGTTTTGAAGATGAATTTGAAAGGCAGACTATATCTTTCTGTCTCTTGTTAATAGTAATGTCAGCTGTATAAGCGAGTGTTTTGTGTTGTTTTAATAGTAAGTGCATCATGAAAAGTTGGTGGACTGTTAACACCTTGTAGGACTTATATAACAGGATAGTGGGAAAACGAAAAGGATGGAAATCGGCAACTTTTAGAACTGCTCTTTGGGCACGTTCGAGGCGCAGTAAAACAGTTTTTAGGGCTCCTCCCCATGAGGTGATACGGTACTGGATTATGGACTGACATAGGGTTAAGTATACTTGTGTCACTAGTTTTAAATTAGCAATTTTTCTGAGTATTTTGAATACATATATTAATTTACGGACTCTTCTGACTAGACATTTAACGTGTTGATTAAAGGAGAGTGTATAGTCGATAATAACTCCGAGGTATTTGATATGGTTGGTGTTCTGGATACAATGGTGTGCATATAGATGAGGGTTATATTATTTTGCCGTGTCCAATGTTAAGATTACACAGGTCATTAATATAGATCATCTGCATAAAAGCTTGTTTCAAAAATGTTTTTTTTTGTATAATATTCATTAGCGGCACTCGTAGCGCTGTGCAAACTCGATGTTTTTAGCGATCACCAAAGTGAACCAGCGTTCGGCTCAGGCGGCCTGAGATGGGTGACCGTTTGTGGCAGTTTCATATTCGAGCGCATCCGTGCTCCACAAGACACGTTAATCTGTTGCTTCCGGTCACCACGAAATCTGGTAGTCGTTAAGTTGGAAGTCTTATAGGCGGCTTGATAAGTTCCAACAGCAGGTGGCCACAAAACCTTCCTTCGCCGATCCGCACTGAGTTCGGGTGGTAGAGTATGACCTAATTTCTCTCGCCTCCATATGTAGACAAGGCATTTGCCCAGCAGTTATTATTATTACTATTCATTTATTCTACCACTGAAATCTAACAGCAATAATAAACCCACATCGGTTTGTGTTTAAAATTCTCTTGCAAGCTCGCCGGGTGTTTGTTCCACAAACATTTGCTTGAATATGTTGGTCTATCATTTAGGGGCGTGATTTTCTGTGTCTACTGGCTAGATTTTATTTTTAGCCTTTTTAATTTTACGCTTTTGTGAAAATAATACTTATACATTATATACTCACGACTTGGATTCAAGGGTTAGTCAGAGACGATTGAAACAGTTTCGTTTATTATTAAAATATGTAAGTTATATTTTTTAATGGACTGCCTTGTCGGTGTAGTGGCGCATAGTGCGGATGGCTATCGCGAAGTCTTGGGTTTGACAAAGTGTGCTTTTTCTATTGAAATTTTTCTGAATAGAGTAGTCTGTATATTGGTAATAGGCTAGCCGCCTATTATATTACGAACTTATATCATTGGCGGTGAATGTAAATAACACACCTCTGTCATCTCACTCTGTTAATTTTTTAGAAATGTGATACAAACCATTCAAAACCGTCACCCAATTCAAATAGACCTAACCAAACAGTGCTTAACCTCGGTGACCGCTACACTGCGGTCTTGTAGCACTACGAGCGACTCCAAACAATGTTATGGATTATTAATTAGAGCGATTAACTGACCGCAACCCATGTTGGTATACGCAACAAGTTAATTATGTCTGCTGAACATAAGCTCTTATTTTATTATTAGATAAAGAAATCAGCCTATACTCTCCTATTGCTGGGTCGCCCAGGCCTTCGCAAATCAAAGTGAGAGAGAGATAAGGTTATTCTCCACCACGTGGATCCAGTAAGGAATGGTAGTAAAAAGACGCAGATATGCGCAATTTGAAGCTCTATCTCTTTAATACGGTGAAAAAAAATATTTAGTTTAGGTAACTTTGACAAATATATATTTACTTGTCCTTCAGATAACACATGGTATATTTGGTCATGGTAAGATAGTCTAGACATTTTTTCACACACACTTTTACCCCATTTCCCCACCCCACCAATTGTCCCACCGTTGGGCATGGGCCTCCTCACAAACTGAGAGGGTTTAGGCCAGCGCGGGTTGGCAAACTTCACACACCGTTGAGAAACTCTTAGGCATGCAGGTTTCCTCACGATGTTTTCCATTACTGTTAAAGCAAGTGATTATTAATTATTAATACGCACATGCTTTCGAAAAGACAGAGGTGCTTGCCTGGGTTTTAACCCGAGACCTCTGACTTTGCAGTCCAACGGTCTAACCCCTAGGCTATAACTCTTTATTTCCCAAGCGGGGGTATCACTCTCATTTAGCCAACGATGTTGATAATGTTGATCCCAACGTAATAGGGGACGAAACTTATACCATTATACCTGAGAAATGTTTATTACAAAAACCGCAAATACAGGCTTAGGTCAGACAAAGTGTAATTAAATTTTTATGTCGAACCCTTAAATGCAATCTTTGTAATTCAAACCCAGGACTTCGTGATCTATAGCCACTAAACCAACGAGACAGTACAAAAACAAAATTACTAATTCAAACGAATTGACCTCATTCACTATTTATCATTAAACTCCCGTCAGAAAAATTTATGAGGATAAATGGACTGCCGCATTTAACATTATCTGAATAGGTTCTATTGAATAGTTTATTAGAAAAACAGTTCGGTAAATGAAGTTTGTGATAGGTAGATTTATTGTGAAATGTAAATTTGAGGTGATTATTTTGGTAGCAGTATTCGATTTATCCTAGTACAAAGTGTGATTTTCACAAGCTTTTATTTGCAATCTTTGTTTGTTAGATAAAGTGTACTTCTTCTTATCCTACGGGGTTGAGATTTGGTTAGTTGGTTTAATTCCATTGAAAATGCATTTTTATGGTAAGCATGACTTGATTTTATACTCAGGATTGGCACCAGATGAAGGAGTTAAACAGATAATTATTATAATACACATCAATAGAAGTTATGTTTATAATTTAAACGTAATTACTAACTGGGCTATAAATTGCTAAAAGGGACTTACAATTCAGATCCAAATTATCGGTATATAAACAGTGCCTGTGTATTTGTGATGCATCTTTAGCCCGGTTTTGGCCATTGTTCTTTGTTAACACAAGTTTAATTGGCCGTTTTAACTTGCACCAGTATCTGGCTGCATGAAAGCCAAATCTTTCATATCTAGTCTTGGATTGTTGCTACTCGGCTCGCTGACTATTAAATGACTTACTAACTTTACTTATTATAAAAACATATTCTCGTATTACAGCATTACTCCTATGTCGCGAGTGCGCTTACAAATATGAAATTCATATACAAAAACACCCAGACCGAAAAAAATATTTGTGGGTCACACAAAAATTTGTCCCAGGCGGTGATCCAACACGCGACTACTCGATCCAGTGCGCCGCCCGTCATTGGGACCTAACATCAGCGGTGATAAAGGGGGTTTCAACACCCTATACCCCTGCTTAGAGAGTATAGGTGTGACAATGTTTATTTTTGTATATCGATATAAAGATAGGTATGTACAGTAATATTAGCCCTGTTGAGAAATTGACCCACCGATAGACACGGGCCTCCTCTCAGACTGAGAAGGTTTAGGTCATGGCCCACCACGCTGGCCCAGTTGGCGAACTTCACACCCCTTCGAGAAATTCTCAGGCATGCAGGTTTCACATTGTTTTCCTTCACCGTTAAAGCAAGTGATAGTTAATTTTTAATACGAAAAGACAGGTGCGTGCTTGGGTTTGAACCCGAGACCTCTGACTTTGCAGTCCAACGGTCTAACCACTAGGCCGCTATGTCTAGGTATATTATAATCTATTTCAATCAAACTTTAAAAGTTTTTAAACAAACCATCACCCTTATTAAACGTTTTAGTTGTGATTGCAATCTATAACAAGTGCAGTATAAAGGCGACAATATTTCTGAAGACATCGAAATAAATATGCTGTTAGCGAGAGATCGACATTTGTATATAGGGTGAAAGAAGTTTTTTTTTAAAGTGTGATTGCATATACTTTATAAAGCTTAAAATTAATACAAAGGCTATTCAAAGTTAATACACAGAGTTTATTCACGCTGCCTGATATTTAGGGAGGGTTTTTATGGGCTAGGAATTCTGCCCGTCGGAGATAATTAATTTTACTACACACAACCCCCTAAACAAAGCACTGAAGTCTGAATAAAAGTCTGAGATAAATGTGTTAGTTAGAACTTGATATTTAACATTTATATTTTATTTATTTTTAATAAAATAGATTTTAAACATCTATCTAGTCACACTAGTAGTGGAGTATACAGCGCTAGAGTGGGCGCAGACTTTTAAACATTTCATAAAAAAAAACCGTACATTTAATCCGCAAGCGGGGGTGGTAGAGGTTTACTATACATTTGAACAGGTAAAGCTGTATAGTAATACAGATTCAAATCAAATCGAATATTTTTTTTTTTATTTATGTGGACCAAGAAGTACTTATAAATAGTCAAGAAAGAAAAAGTTTATGATTATTTAGGACTCTACCACCCTCTTGGAATGTCATTTTTGTGGAGAAGAAGGCCAAGAAACTCCACAGTTACTCTTTTAAAATGAAAGTTAACCATTATTTTTGTATACACACCTTCACGCCTATATTCCCCAAGCAGGGGTGGCAGAGGTGTACTGAGTACACCCACGTTTCGCCGACGATGTTAGGTCCCATGTGATAGGGGGCGAGCCTATTACCATATACCGGGCACATATCCAGACTCCGGACTCGTACTGGGAAGTTTTCGTTAGAAAAACTACACTTGTCCGACCTAGGATTTGAACCCAGGACCTCGTGATCACAAAGCGACGCACTTTGTCACTAGACCAACGAGGCAGTTTGTATACATTGCGTTCATAAGGTATGGAAGAACAATGCAGAACGAGTTCAGTGGATGGGATTAAGAATAGATTAAGAGTAAATGTACTTACACTCATGGTATCAATAAGTGTCTACACAATTCTCTCATTTTTAAAATAAAGACTTTATAAAGATGTATAATAAAAGTAAAAAAAAAATCACAATAATTGTAAGAGAAAAAAAACTTTTTCATCATTTCAGCCTATATTTGTCCACTGCTGAACATAGGTCACCTTAATCGTTTTCCAGCGTAACGGGTTCGATGCCACCTACATCCAAATACTTCCTGCGATCTTCACAAGATCGTTGTTCCATCTGGTAGGTGGCCGCCCCACGCTGCGCGTGCCAATAAGTGGTCTCCATTCTAAAATCTTTCTACCCCAACGACCATCTGATCTTTGCACTACGTGGCCCGCCCATTGACACTTCAGCTTGCTATTCCTATGGACTATATCAGTGACCTTGGTTCTTCTACGAATCTCTGCATTCCTGATTCGATCACGTAGAGAAACGCCGATCATTGTTCTTTCTATAGCTCGTTAAGCAAATCTGAGCTTTTTATGAGACCTTTTGTAAGAGACCACGTCTCTGATAGGTATGTCACTACTGGCAACACTCATTGACTAAAAAATTTAGTCCTAAGATATTTGAATGAGAAGACGTTGCGCAGTATTCCAAACGCTGCCCAGCCGAGTTGGATTCGTCGATTAACCTCTCTCTCAAAGTTGGATCTACCTAACTGAACTGCCTGTCCCAGGTCAATGTATTCGTCGATGTATAGTTTAAGAGTAGGGTTCCCAACCTCGATCGAATCGAAGGCATTTTTAAAGTTCACAAACGCTAAGCATAGTGTCCGGTTATACTCCTCAGTCTTCAGTATAATCTATCGCAGTGTATGTATGTTGTCTATGGCACTATAACCTTTTCGGAATCCGACTTAATCGGGAGGCTGAAAGGCTTCAAGCCTGCGTTCGAGACGATTCGTGATGACTCTCGAAAATAACTTATAAACATGGTTCAGCAGTGTGATGAGCCTATAGTTCTTCAATAAGGCGTTGTCACCTTTCTTGTAGTAGTACCACCACATTCCTGTTCCATGCTTCCAGCGATTTTCCTTCGAGCACGACTGAACTAAACAACCTCTAAAAGACATTTAGTACCGGTGTTCTGCGGTAATTCCGTTTCAGAATTTCTGCGGTAATTCCGTCTTCACCCGGCGCTTTGTTCTTTTAAAGTTGTTTGAGAGTCAGCCTAATCTCGTACAGGCTGATATCCGGGATATTTTCAGTGTAGTGTCGGGTTAACTTAGCTCTTTGGTCTTTTACCAAGTCTAACGGTATTTTAGGTCGGCTATGTGTTCCTTAAAAAGACCTGGAAAAGCTAGAGTAAGTTTTTCCCGGGGTTTTTGTTTTATCCTATGAAGGAGAGACCACATTCACAATCAAGCTTGTATACTTCTGCATCTTGTAGAGGGATATGACACTTGACTGATGCTAAAAATTGACTGTCTTCTTCGGCGGATGCAGCCAATCTTGTCTGTGACTCCTCTCATGTAAAGTAGTACAGCAAGGAGACGCTCAACTGTGGCTGGTTTCACTCCATTACTGTGACGTTGGCGTGGGACTCGAGCTTATTGTCGTGCAGGACTTGCTTGACATGTTGAAGTTCGGCCACCAGATGTTTCTCGTCACAGATCCCTTGTGCTCTCTGAAACAAAGATTTATCCGATGTAGCTGACTGTGTTGGGTGGTGTTGAGATTCACCGTTTAAGTAGCTATTAGTAGGGGTCATTTTCTATGTTGTGTTCTTGGCGGTATGGATTACTAAGCCATTTAGTAAAGCTAGAGAATTGTTTGCCTTCTTTTCTATTGCTAACTGAATGTTAGGGTTAATGGAGTTATGATAATTTAGGAATACATTGATTTTATCAGATGGTAATATTGTGAAAGTATCATCTACGTACCACTTGTAGAACCTTGGTTTTACAATGGAGTACGAAGGGCTGTCTCCGCAAAGTTTTCCATGAATAAATCGGCAACAATAGTCTCCACCAGCAGCACCCATTCACGCATATGACTTGAGAAGCAGCCATCACTCTCCTTAATCATATTGGAGGGAAGAGAGTGAAGAGGCTTTTAAACATTATACCGGGCCCAATGCTTGCCCCGGATCTTTGCGGTTGTTTTTAATAAAAATAAACACGCCTACATTCTCCTTGCGGAGTTCAAAAAGAATTCAAAATTCATTCAAAATTCATTTATTCCACGATAAGTTATACAAGTAGCTCTTATTCTAGTTGAAACCAGTACTATTAAATATATTTAAGAAAGAGATTAACGTTGACGGCTATACTAGTATAAACTGTGTCACAGCCGTCAGCATCTTTGCCCCTAATGGTTTTGTAGAGGTACACAGTTCAATTTGTATACTTACGTATATGACGAATAGATTATAACAAAAAATTATTCAAAATATTAAAATAAAAATTAAATAAAAAATTTACCAACATTTAAGAATATAAAACGAACATGAAAATTAAACATGAAATTACCACAAGTGCAATATATTAAAGTTAAATCTGTTATGTCTGTATGATTTCCTCAGTTTGGTCATAGTTTAATTTTTGAAGCCATTTACGTACAATATCTTTGCATTTTTTCATAATCATAATCATAATCATAATCATTTATTCTGCAAGTGTAGGTTTTTAAGGGCAGAGAGTAGATATTATTCACTCTGTGTGCCACATTATAGAGACGATTACTGATGACGTAGTACTGGCGTCGGGCAAGAGCAGTTCTATGGGGGGTCATTGTACAAACCCTGGATTTGTTGCGATTAGAAATCGGTTGAAAATGAATATTTCTATGCTTCCGGAGAATAGTAGACAAGATGAAGAGTTGTCTAACTGTTAGCACGGAGCACTCTCCATAAAGAGCCTCAGTACCATATCGACGTGGTTTGCTGAGCATAGCTTTTAGTATAGATCTTTGAGCACGTTCTAAGGAAATCATAGTTGGCAGAGGTGTACTGTGTATACCCAATTTTTTGCTAACGATGCTAGGTTTCACGTAATAGAGGGCGAGCCTATTATTAGCCACATGGAATGCAGTGAGGTAAGTTGCTCCACGATACATCCGACCGCTCGCCCTGCTGCCAATAGAATAACAATGCAGCGCCGTCCGCCATTTTACATCGACTATCCGTGATCGAAAATCGTCATCTGACAGCTGTCATCTGTCATCGCTTCACAACTAAACACATTCAAAGGCATGCAAGTTACACATTATAAAATGCATAGAGTTTGTCTATAGACTGTATTAAAATGTTACTTAAATGAAAATAATTGCTTGACGTTCCATTAATTGTGATCTTCAAATAATAGGATACGGCATATATTTATTGTAGTGACAGAGGCAAGACTATGGTACTTACCTACATCCTTCCACTTTCGAATTACTTTAAAATAGGTACCAGGAAAGACTTACACTATCTTAACATAAACAAATATACCGTGTAAAGTTTTTGTTTTCAACCCTGTTTTAAGAATCCTTAATTTTGGTGGTTCACAACTTGTTATGCAATGTATTTTATTTTTTACATCATTGGCAGTGACAGTCAGAATCGAATATGCACCTACAGAAATGCTCATGACTACACCATACTTTGTACGCACGTCCATTTATATTTTATTTTGGCACTTCTCTATGTATCGTCACACCAAATTGCCTTGCGGGCTTGACAGAGAGTACAGAGTTCGAACAGTATCTTTCCTTATAGACTTCTTCGGCTTCCCCAACTCTCATAACAACATTAACACACAAATTATTAATCTAAAAAGCGTGATAATGACAGAAAATTTATACAAATGTGCCATTATTTACACAATCATAAAACCGACAGTCCCTGAATGAAGTTGTCGGGTGTAGTTTGTCGGTTACTGTCGGCGCAGTTGTCGGACGAGTTGACAACAAAGCGTTCGTGTCGGACAGGGCGCCCGCACTCGGACGCTCGTTAAACTGTCCAAACTTTCCAACTTCCATATCTCGACGGTCCCATAGAACAAAGTTACACATGCCAAACAAAATAAATGTCATTTGCAATTTTCGTGGCCGTCTTTAAGGTTATTTCTGCCAAATGTAAATACTGGATTATAGGACTTTGTTAGTTGGACACGTTGATCTTTTATCTGTGTATATGTAGATGTTTTGTGATTTTACTTATAAGTAGTACAAATTCGGTTGTTTTGGCGGTTTTTGGGGAAGCAAAGGCCTCTTCAGGACAAAAGCCCTGCGTTGGATGTATTTATTTTCAGATGATATTTACAAGTACTAACCTTTCTAATTTTATGACAAGGTTGTCTGTACATAAGTGTATTTTATTATAAGTCACTAGTGGTCGCCCAATGGCCGAAATTTGACCATAATTAATTTAAATTATAAGTGCGAACATTATTAAGGTTCTATTGTCAAAGACTTCTATAATTACAGATTTCGCCAAGGCTACACTGTTTTCAAATTCAATAATATTAAAGACAAATAATATTAGTCTATTCCCAATTTGAAGTGTATTTTGTCAAATACATGGTAGTGTGTGTAATGGTTTTTTTATTGATTTAATGTATTTTTTATGTATAATAAAAAAAAATCATTCTGCACTCCTTCTCTATATAAACTATAAGTGTGGGAAATTTCATACTCCTCCGTCGGCGCAATTTTCTTAAAAAGGTGTACAAAGTTTTTGCTTTACGTATTAATATAATAATTAAGAAGCTGAGATTTAAGAGAATATTACACATGAAATAAAACGAATGGGGGTCTGTCGAAGAGCGTGCTCGTCGCGACCCCTGCTATTCATATTGGCTGCAATCTTGGACCAAAGACGTACCGCAGTGCGGGCTAGGGCGTCCCCCCGAGGCGACGCGTACCGGCCCGCCCCCGTCGGTACGAATATAGGTGGAAGCGGCGATGGGGGCCGCCACACATCGCGCCGGGCCCGAACTGGTGAGTCGTGGGGTGCAGAGTGCCGAATAGGCATTTGGAATGTAAGGGGTGGTATGGAAGGTAAGATGCATGATGCATGGTGATTGATGTGATGTAAGAGAGACGCCTGGATGCTCTGTGTCTAACAGAGACTAAGCGGAGGGGCAGTGAAACCTGTGATTTTCCTGATGGAAAATGGGATGGAATGGGATGGTCTGGGGTACCGCAGATCAGTCGTGTCAGCATGGGGTGGGTATCTTGCTATCCCGTCGCCTGGCCTCTGGAGTAAGAGATTATGGCGTGTGCGATGCGAGACTTCTCTGGGTCCGTTTAAAACTGGGTGTCATTAGAGTATTTTTGGTCGCAGCATATGCTCCCGTAAGCTCGTCGACACCCTAAGACCTTGAAAAGTTTTGTGACAATGGCAGGGAAGTTCTGGATCTGGCTGAGGCTAACGAAAAGGTGATTTTGTGTGGTGACCTGAACGAATGGGTAGAAACCAGGCGGCAAACTTGCGACGCTGCTCTGGGTCCTTATGGTGATAAGAGAGTGCTGTGCATGTAAGCTTATTGTAGATGTTTGTTTGGAAAGGGGCCTCCTTGTGTCTAATACGTTATTCCAGCATAAATACATACATATGTATTCGTGGAGAAGGAATGAACAAAAAAGCATGATAGATCTGATCTTGGTTGATAACCGTCACCGAAGCAAACTCCAAGATACGCGTGCGTATAGAGGCCCTACTCTTGAATCAGACCACTATCTCGTAGTTGCGCGGTTTAGTGGTCTGTTCAGGAAGTGGAGACACTGGCGAGAGCGTATCCCCTTCGGAGACCTTGAAAGAATAAAGGTTGAAAAGTTGCAAGATGAGAGCGTGAGGAGAATGTATGAAGACAGAGTCCGGGACCAGCCTTTGACAGCAGGCTCTTCGGACTCAAATGTAGATAAATGCTGGAATATCCTGAAAGCGAGTTGGTGGAATCCGCGAAAGAAGTATGTGGCTGCTCAAAGAAGCGTAGTACAGCAAAAGGTGATGCATGGTGGGATGCGGAGTTGCAAAGCTCCGTAGAAAGTAAGAAGAAAGCGTGGCAGGACTATGTCTCTTCTTTGAACCTGAATGCCAGTATGAGAGAGATGAGGAAAGAAATATAACGGCAATGCAAGAATGCCACTAAAACTTTAGTGAAAGTAAAGCGTGAAAGAGCCAGTATGATTGAGGAGGAGAGGCTGGCGAAGAACTTCCAGAACAACACCAAACTCTTTTGGAGCAAGGTGATAAAGGCTCAAGGTGATTCCTCAGCCTACAGAATGGAAAGTATAAAATCTAAAGATGGTGACATTCTTGCAGACACACTAGCTGTGCTTAACTGGTGGAGTGAATATTTTGAAGTAATGTACGGAGATGCCTCGGATACTGATGCCGCAGACGTGCCCAAAGGCGAGTTTGCGGCACCAGAATCAACAGTGGACATCAGTATGGAAGAAGTTGAATAGGCGATAGGAAGTATGAAAAACGGTAAAGCTGCGGAAGTAGACATGATATCTGCCGAGATGATAAAATATGGTGGAACTTGCGTCCGGGACGCCTTCCGGGCCCTTGCAAACCTTTGCTGGAGGACCAGTAGAGTCCATACAGATTAGCAGCGCGCAGTCATAGTACCCTTGTATAAAGTCAAGGGTTCACAATATAACTGCGCCAATTACAGAGCCATAAGTTTGATCAGCTTGGCAGCCAAGTTGTACGGTAAAATGATTGAACAGAGAATGCGCGAGAATTCCAATGGAATATTGTGTGAGGCACAAGAGGGCTTCAGGTCCGGAAGAGGATGTTCAGATCAAGTTTTCTCCCTCCGCAACATCGTAGAGAAGCATCTGGCAGTGGGCCGGAAGGTTTTCTGCGGTTTTGTAGATCTGGAAAAGGCGTTTGACAGAGTTGTGCGAAAGAGACTTTGGGATATTTTGCCAGAGTATGGTATAGATGGCACTCTATTACGAGCCGTCCAGTCCTTTTATGTGGACTGCAAGGCATGCGTACGGGTGGTTGGTAACAGGTCACCCTGGTTTAATGTTGAAATCGGCGTCAAGCAGGGTTGCGTGTTGTCCGCTAGACTGTTTTTAATATATCTGGATAAAAGTACTCAAAGACTGAAAACGATGAATGAAGGTGTACAAATGGGTGACCTAGTAGTAAACCATCTACTTTATGCAGATGACGCGGTTTTAATAGCGCCAACAGCCACTAATCTGCAAACACTAGTCAGTTATAAAAGACGACTGCATGAACAATGGCTTACACTTGAATGTAAAGAAAACCAACATATGGTTTTTGAGAGGGAAGAAACCAGAACGAATGTAAGGATTGTGGTTGGTAACAATGTGCTGGAACAAGTGAATGAGTTTGTATATCTTGGATGCGCCTTCAGTAAGGATGGAAAATACACCGCTAACATAGAGAGAAGAGTAAGTGCAGGGCACAGGGCGAATGGGGCGATGGGAAAGCTACTTGGGAGCCGGCACTTAAGCCATAAGGCGCAGCTAACCATTCATAACGGAGTTCTTGTCCCAACGCTGTTATATGATAGTGAGAGCTGGGTATGTAAGAAGGAGAATGAACGTAGGATAAATGCGGTAGAAATGCGAGCTCTGCGGAAGGTATGCGGAGTAAAGCTGACCGACCGCATTAGCAACAGCGTAGTAAGAAAGCGAGTGGGTATGAAAGATAGTATCGGTGTAAAGATGAGAAAGGCCATGCTCTATTGGTTCGGGCATATAGTAAGAATGCCAGATGGAAGAATGACAAAACAGATATACAATGTTTATACTGGTACCAGGGAAGACCTAGACTATCTTACCACGACCAAATAAACCGAGTCTTATCTGATGGTAAAGTCAAGAGTCCGTAACCGGCGAGCGTGTATGAGACGAACTATGAGAGTCGAGGAAGCCAGAGAGGTATGTAAGGAAAGAACCTGTTGGAACTCTGAACTCTCTGCCTACCCCGCAAGGGATCTGGCGTGATGATATAGATAGATAGATAGATAGAAATAAAATGAATGAAGAAGCTGTTGGAGCTCTGTTCTCTCTACCTACCCCATAAGAGATAAAGATGATAATTTTAGAAGTTTCATTAATTAGTCATTAACATCTTTTTTTGTCTATTTGCGTATCACGGAAGCCTGTTTTTTCTGACACTCGACAAAATGTATGGAACAGCTGATTCTATCTTCGCTTAAATAAAAACACTTATTTGCCTATGTGCAAAACAGTTAATCGCCAAGACATTAACAATTATTTATTTAGTAATATGTACATTTAGCAAAAGTAGTATTTTAGCGAACGGGCAGCAATAAACTTATCGTGATAACGCTAAAAATAAACGTGTACAAATTTAGAAGAAGGGGGTGCTTATGATGTCAGTATAACATTCCTGCTTATTAATAATTATAAGCAACTCCGAATAATGAAAAGCGAATAGATTATTTCCCGTGTATTCCTATTCGCATTACCGCATTATTCGTGACCACGTACATGCAAATATTGGTGATAACACCCTGAAGGGCTCCTGAATGAGTAATGCCTATTTCTCTTCAGCGAAACGGGTGTTAAATATTAAACGGCTATGTGTTTTGTTGTTAAACAAAAGCAGATTATACGGAATTTGGTAATAAAATTCCTGCCTTAACATTAAAACTAGCTTTCTACACGTATCTTTCTAAATATCTACATTATTATACATTTTTATCATTTATTACAGAGCTTTACCAGCGTGTATGTACACTAATACTTACAACTAGGCTTAACAATATTATCGGTAAAACATACTTATGTATGAAAAACTATTACAGATAAACACCACATCCGGTGAAGCTGTAAAGGACGACGGACGATTTAGCGCAGCGGTTAAGAGCTTAAGCCGCTCCGCCCACTGTCTAATAGTCGTGGTTTCGATCCCTGCACGGGACAAATCTTTGTGTGATCCTCAATTATTTGTTCCGGCCTGGGTATTTGTGTATGTGAATTTTTATGTTTGTAAACGCACCCACGACACAGAAATAAATCTTAGTGTGGGGCTACGTTTTAAAAAAGAACCATCTTGGTCAAGTGACCATTTTCGACCTACCTATTTCCTGGAGCAAACAGGTCAAATATAGGGGTCACCCTAAACAATAACATGAACTTCGGTCGCACATCAAGCGAGTCCGTAACCGAGCAGCCTTTTAGTTCGGTCGTCTTTACCCGATGATCTACAAGCGGAGTAAAATGTCCCTTAAAAATAGGGTGACACTTTACAAAACTTGTATAAGGCCTATCATGACGTACGCTTGTGAGGTGTTCGGGCACGCCGCCCGCTCTCACATCGATAAAATCCAAACGGTTCATTCCCGTTTCTTCCGCAAAGCCGTTGGAGCCCCGTGGTGCATACGGAATGTCGATCTCCATTCCGATCTCGGTCTCGAACCTATTCGCGCCTTTATTAAAAAGGCGACAACCCGATAATTCGCGAACGCGTCCAATCATATAAATCCGCTAATCGTAGCCGCCGCCGACTACGAACCTAACTCCCTCCTATCAGCCGCTACCGCCGTCGGCGGCATATTCTCACTAACCCTACCAATGCCCTTACATCCCTTGTTTCGGATACAGATAGCGCACACAGGATCAAATACCAACCTCGCCGGCGTGGTCGAATAATTCCTTGCCCGCCGGCCGGTGCAGAGCACCACGGCGAGACACCTAGTATACGCCCTCTCCCATAACGACTGCCCAAGCCAAGGCCGTTCCTCCTTGAGGCGCCCTTGAGCTAGTTGACCCCTTGTCCTTCTGGCTCGAGCGTAGTGATTGCACGCTCGACCTCTTATCCGTTGAAGCTGTAAAGGCCCAGCGGCTAACCGCGTAGATCATTCACACACACACAAAAATCCTATTTGTAAAGACGACAATAATGCTAAGTGATGATTATGACTTATAGAAAGGACTACAGATAGTTTAATTAGTGACGGAAATTACTCAATCGATATTCAGAACTGTCGATAGGTAGTAAAATACATAATCGCGGAAAAATTGTAAAAATGTTTTTCTTTTGCTTGCTACCTGCACTCCGCTAGTGTGGATCCGTATTCTTGAATATGACCTCATGTTTCACTCTTATATCTCAGAGAAATCTTCTGCTCAGTAGTGGGAGAGTATATTCTAAGTGACATCATCACGCCAGATCCCTTGCGGTATGTCAAATTCTTCCTAATCAATAGCACCGCATTTTAAATGTATCTAATCATTCGTGATCATCAAATATGTGGCTCACTAACTCAGTAATAACACAATAAAACCCCGTCCTCCGCAGCCCGAACGCATACCTTCGTTCCCGCCGCGCTACCCATGTCGCATGTGTGTGTATGTATGTGTGTGTGAATGGTTTACGCTGTTGGCCGCGAGGCTGTTACAGCTTCACCGGACAAGATGGCGAGCGTGCAACCACTACGCTTGAACCAGAAGGACATACTCTCATAGCGTCTGCCGCCCGCGCTTCCTTTGCTTGTTGCTGAAAGCTCACGCATGCGCCGGTTGTGACGTAGAGATATTAGCGGCCCTGTACGCCACCGGACATAGACGCGGTCATTTGTTCTCGTTATGATTACTTAAGGAACATAATTAAATGTATTTTACTTCCACAGTTTGTAAACGTCACTTAAAGTATTTATTGTACTAAATTACGCACTAAATCAACGCGAAATTACCTACGCCGCCTGTCTGAGCTTACCACAACAGCTAATACCCTGTTTACCCTGTATTTAAAGATACCTAAGTTATGCCTCTCCGAAAACATAAGATGGTGAAAGCCACAGAAATGGTAACTAAGATTTGTGTGGGAGGAGCAAATTCCATTCGTGAAAGTACATAATGTATGGTCTTGAAAGAAATAGATACCGAAAGATATATTACCAATGACAATGGAAAAAATCTTTTTCAGTCTCATCTAAAGGTTAATGGCCGGATCTATACCTTGTTACCGAGTTTTTACACCGGGTAGGTTGTTTCTGATATCTTCGAACCTCCGCCTTTCTCGTGTCACGAGGTTGTGCCGCGTGCGCTATTGAAGATATAGATAACTGCTTTAATAGATTTAACTTTTACGAAGTGGAAGCTTTACGGAGACTTTGTTGAGTCGCACAGGTTTTCTTATTGAGGAATGGTCAGCGACTGACCCCTATCTCACCTAATGAAAAGTGATAAAAGTGCCGAAGATGTAGCTCGCTGCCTCAGTAATAGCCTATTATATATCCTATACATTCAACTGAAAATTAACCAAGTGGGAGTAAATTCCATTTTTCAGTACGCAATATGAATGTATGCAATTGAGTGGAATATTAACCACAAAAAGATGCCATTTCTCCCCTCGGCTATGGCATGATAGTGTCGGTAAAGTGATGTATAACTGAATTAGAATAGTTATGAGTTTAATTCTCCTCCACATCTATTTTTGTATATACTTCCTTATTCAAGTGGTGCATAAAGCGACTAACGATCATGAAGCTTAGTTTCGCATTCTAGGCCGGAGAAAATGTGCTTCTTCCTAACAAATTCTTACCCGCTATCAGTAGTCTCGAATTGTTCCCGGTTTAATGATAGTTTAATAAACTTGACCTCATTGCAGTAGTTGTAGGAGTAATGACGGGTGTATTTTCAAAAGCTTAACTCACTCTTACTACTTCAATCATTATTTATACTGATTATTGAGAATTGGACCCTTCAAAAATCAGTTTGGTACCCTCAAACTAAATCAAAAACAAACTGTTCTTTAACTATGGGACGGACCGGCGCACCCTTCCAATGTTAGTCAAAACTCAAGTTTTAACGAGCCGCCGACGGCTTTGCTCTTAGTTAGTGACAACTCAGCAAATTAGGATCAAACGCTGGGCCTTTTGAAGTATTTGCACTTGGGTTATATTTTTGTGTGTATTTATGTTTTATTTTTAAAAATAACTGGTTTATGGAGCAGAAAGGGTCGAGTGACGACCACGTACCAGAAGACATGGAATGGGCTGACTGCTTACAAGGTGGACCGATAACCTCGTGAAGATCGAGAGTAAAGAATGGATGCATACAGCACAAAACCAGTCGTGGTGATATTCAGGGAAGTGAGGAGGGGTTGTTTTCTTTCAGCTAATAATGAGAGAACTACTTAAGTGAGTAGTTATGTAAATTTTAAATATCCAATTCTCTCCTTTTCTGAAGACTACCAAGCAGTTAACTTAATTTTAACTTTGCGAAAGTTAAGATATTTGTTACCTAGTATATTTTACCCTCTCAGTTTGAGAGGAGGCCCGTGCCCAACAGTGGGACAGTTTCTTTTTTATTTTATATTTTACGACCGATCAGATTTAAGTATTAAGCACAAAGGTAGATCAGCTCGAATAACACACATCCGTTATAATACATTCGATAAAAAAGTGCGCTATCGGAACTTCAGTAAAAATCAGTGCTAACAATCGTTATAATAAATTCAGTCATTCGGGAAATTGACCAAACGGAAGAAGAATTATGTCAAAATATACAGCCATAATTTTTGTTTTTCGAAAAGGATCTTGGTAAGAATTGTCTTACATTTTGTACCGTAAATAAAACATAAAGTACCATCACTAGGTACACATACCAAAGAGACACGCGTGCCACTTTTGAATTACCCATCTTTCTAAGTTACTTGTTGCTCGTGTATACCTCACTGTTCAAACAGCCCTCATTGCCTTTACCACATTATCTCCATAACAAACTTTGTGTAGGTACACATTAAACTACTAAATTGACAGCTCATCCCAAAGTTAAACCAACCTTATAAGCTTTCTATAAAGTTGCTTGTTAAAAGCACAAGCATTCTCAATTACAGGCAAGCTCGATATTGATGAAATAAAATTAAATTCGCGCGCTAATGCGGCCATGATTGATCGCTACAAGTACGGCGTCCACGTTATATTAGCTTACTTAACCTACTCGTAGGTGTAAACGGAAGCATTATACCCAAAGTAATTTTAAAACGACATCGATACGATTTTGGTGTTAGTGGTGATATTTAAAATTATATATTTTTACAGTTAAAAAAATTTCGAATATTTAGATCTAAAGGAAGGAATCTTAAAATATGTTCTAAATACTATTAAAGCAGGATGGAAGACAGATTCAGGATGTTTTGAGTGAGTTCAGTGCTATTACACGTTGCTAATTCAATGTGAAATGGTTTTGGCCACGTGTTGATTCTTTCACCCTGTAGCTATCGATCTATTAACTCTACGAGTCTAAAACTTACCCCAGTGGATTCATGCATTTATTGAAAATCATTAAGTACAAAAAAATTGACGTTATCGTAACATTATAGTTTAATCCTGCTATCACATTCATCGTTATTTAGTCGATTAGTAGTGTGAAAAGCGGAGTAAATGAACTCGAAAGCGTTACACCAGCATCAATATTTTTGAATTAAGTCCTTGTAGCAACAGTTGATTGAGAGTATTGATATAATAGAATTTTGATTTAACACACTGATATAAAACAACATACTTGTTATTATTAATTTTCATTTTCCACCTGATAAACTAAGGAATTTAAAAAGTAATAACAGATAGGAGAGAGAGCTTTATTAATATTCTAGCAATAAAGTACCCGTCATAGAGTGTGTCTTTGTAAAACAAATTAAAAGAGAAACGAAAATAAGCGTAATTTATTTAAACGAACTCAGATTTAGTTTGATATTTATTACCTTTTGTTATGAAATTAATGTTATTAGAATATCGCCTTTTATTTAAACGAACTTAGATTTAGTTTGATATTTATTATCTTTTGTTTTGAAATTAACGTTATTATAATATCACCTTTTGTTTTATCTGGTAAGAAATATAATTGAAATTAATTTTTCGAAGGTAAGTAGTTTTGTTTGTTTAAAAAGTGATGGTAGACCGTAAGATGTGGGTGATGGACATATCCGGACACTTGCAGGAAAATATAATTTCGATGATTTCTGATCACACCTTCTGTGATCATGTTTATGATGGTATGTAGGTTGTATATTGCGTTGTTATCAACCAAATATTGTAACACATTTGAATAGATGTTGTCTGTAATTGCGTTTATTGCCAAATATAAAAATGACGAATACAGAAGCCACCTTTATCACAGTATAGAATTCTCATATTTGATGTTTCTGTATCACCGACAATAAAATGACAATTCTCTTACCTACTGTTAAAAAATGAATTTGAATGTTTCTTGCTTAAAAGCGCATCAAGAGACGCTCATAACGATGTGCGACCGCGATAACCGAGGTTAAGCAGCTTTCGGTTTGGTCGGTCTGAGATAAATGACCGTTTGTAGCATTGTCGTATTTGACCACCTCTGTACTTCGGAAGGCACGTTAAGCCGTTGGTCTCGGTTACCACTTTATATGGTAGTCCATAAGTCAAGTTGAAAGCCTTTAGACGACTGAATAAGTTCCATAAGCAGGTTGCCACAAACTTGGTTCCATCATTCCCCACTAGGTCCGCGAGGTGAAGTATGATCTCTCTTTATATAGTTCATAATTCTAGATTCTAATGAGAAAGTTTTGCTAGAAAAAATACCTATAGTTTTTCGACCTAGAATTCGAATCCAAAACCTTGTGATTGCAAACTAAACTATACGTTACTGTACCAACAAGGAAGTCAACTTAATGTAATAATATCTCATACCTACGTTCAACTGTTTTTTTACATTTATAAATAGAAAGCTTTTATTTATTGCCTAAAACACCTACTAAATATATATTGACATCTATATCACCTACCAATTAATTCAACTCTAATTCTGTGATGATATAGATAAATTTAACCAGTCTTCTTGTACAGAACAGCTTATTTCATTAGTGAATGGTTTATCTTTGTTAATCGCTTACAAACTGATTTTAAAATAACTGAATCGAATAACTTGATCAGCTAACTACTAAGGTAGTTAATTTAGTCAAGTTAGAATAAGATAATAGAAAATCGTAAAATTTAAAGAAGCACGTCATGAACTAAATTTAATACGACTGTTGGCCAAAAAAATCTCTCACAAATCGAGATAAGAGTGATTGGGACATACTCCACCATGCGGATCCAGTGCGTATTGGTGAAGGTAGTTTTGAGGCCACCTGCTGTAAGAACTATTCATGCCATCAATAATGCCTCCAACTTGGCTTAACGAATACTACACTAAGTGATCACCGGCGCTTAGTATCATTTCCGAAGCATTATGATACTCGAATATGAAAATGTAATAAACGGTCACCCATCTCAGACCGACCGAGCTGGACGCTGCTTAACCTTGGTGATCGCTAAAGTTAAAGTATATTTATTCGTCAAAACATGTGTAGGTACATAGGAAGTAAACATCGATAATAGAATCATCATATTTTTGCCAAATCAGGCGTACAAATATAAAAAGTTTTTTTTTTTTTTAACATTCCCAATAAAGTCAATTAATCCAGTAAAATAAAATACCAACATAAAATATGAATTATTACTTATTATGATTGTTGTTCAGTCAAAAGTGCGCCAATAATTATTAATTAATTTATTAGCGAGAAAAGAAAGAAAAAAAGTATACATATAATACTCGTAATTCTTAATTCAACTACACAGATGAAGTTGAAAATGTATGTAAAAATTTATGTAAAAGTAGGATCATTAAGAAAGTCATTTAAATTATAGTAACACTTTGATATAAGGATGTCTTTTAAATGTTTCCTAAATAACTTATAATTATAGTGTTTGTATTTATTTAGTATCTTATTGCAAATTGTTGGTGCCATGCAAAATACACTTTTATTCATAAGTGCAGTCCGATACGTTTGCAAACAAAGTTTGCCTTGATCGCGGCGGCTGCGTTGTACAATATCTGATAAGCGACTAAATAAATGAGGATTACCTTTTACAAATGACGCTATTTCTAAAATATAAAGGCAAGGAATTGTTAGAATCCTGTTGCGGATTAAGTAAGATTTACAACTGTCAGTAGCAATGAGACCAAACATAGCTCGGATGCAGCGCTTTTGAACTTTAAAAGGTATTTCCTTGGCTAAGAACACCGCAGTCGCACAGCGCTACATGCTCCTCAAGTTAAGTTGTATAACTTCACAAAACTACACTACATTCGGAAAGCTTATTCTTGTAGCTAGCAAGGAGCCACTATAATAAATAATTTAATATACTAAAAGAACTTACGTTTTAGTACCGCGTAAAAGCCTTAATACAGAATTTAGTGTGTAGGAAGTATGCTCGTGGAGAAGCTCCATATTATATGGAGGAACGGGAAATCTCCTACTCCGTCGGCTTCATTCACAACGTAGCGTAACTATTGGATAGAATTTACATAACGAAAAATTATTCGTCAGGTATCTATGGCATTACCCCCTTAGTCACTATTAAATCTCGACGCAAAAAGAGGGTCGTTATAAGTTTAACGTGTGTATCTGTCTGTAGCATCGTAGCTTCTAAACGGATGATCCGATATTAACTTACTTTTTTGTTTGTAATGGAACTTGATCGAGAGTGTTCTTAGCTGTCTCATCGAAGATCATCAGTTTTGTTCTAGTTGTTGAAGGGATGTAAGCTGGTCTATTCGATTCAAAATGTAGTATCCTGTAACTTTGATGATATTACAATAACATGGTCACTGATTAGAATCAGGTTCATTCTCACCATCAATTATATCGTGCTGATTCTGTCTACAGCATCATCTGGAATCAGCAATCAATCAGCAATCTGGAACTCGATGAATAATTTATAGATAGATCAGCGTCTAATGATAAGCCGGGATATTTATTTTTTTGAAATAAACCTTGTTTCCGTTCTAATTTTAAAGAACTGAACCAAAGGCTTAAAATTTATGTGTAATGGGTATTTAAGAAACTTATAAAATTATTTTAAAAGTGATGTTGGAGTAGCATACGGTATCAAAAAATGTGTTATTTAATTGTACTATGCAATAAAATTCATAAGTTACATATTACAAAATACATTAATGGTTTGATATTTATGTAATCTGTTACTTTCTTTCTCCACCTACATCTTTCTAAATGTATTGACGAATAGCTTGGTTCAATTATTCAAAGCTTAAGCTGGTCCACCCTCTGGATCGAGTAGTTTATCTTCACACGTGACAAATCTTTGTATGACTCACAAGTAATTGTTTCGGTCTTGGTGTTTATGTGTATATGAATTTCATGTTTGTAAACACACAGGAAAATTCTTAGTGTGGGACTACGTTTTATTTAAAACTAAAACTATTACATGACTGTCTAACAAAGTTGTCGGAATTAACACTTAAAAACATGTGCGTCTTCTGTGGTACTAAGTAACAACGGGTTTATAAACGTAACATATTACACTTCAGTGTAACGGGCTGATAATAAGCCACAACCAAGCGCGTGCAGTGATGCCGATAGTTCTTCACTTTGCCAGCTGCCTTCCTCCGAGATGGACTTTACTGAAAAGTCAGGCTATTCCTCGAAATTTTGAATGACTTCGATGCATTCGACTCGTATGTACAAATTTATTTGTGCTTGGAATTTTTCTTTCTATCAATAACATTCTAGATAAACTAGATGTTTTTTGATCTAACAAGAAAATTCAACCCTATAATGATGTAAGGTGAAATTTTTAATGAATTCCATTCATTACACTCGAAGCTATTCACTTAAATAATGGATATCGATGGAAATGTGTTCTTTCCTTTCAATAACATTCTTAGAAAACTAAAGCCTTTCGAGACCTAATAAGAAAAACCAGGTCTTATAACCCTGAACGGTTAACTGGCAGTTCAGCGGAAACGTGATTGATTTTATGCAAATAAGCGATTAATGAAGAACTATTACTTCGATCATTTATTGCCGGAAAACTTAAACCTTTATCACCTTCTCTGAATATAGGCGTAACGAGACTTATTGTTAATTGATTTACCAAATAACTACTTAATAATAATTTAAACTACAGGAAATTAATGAACAGCTTAAAAAATTTTTTTTTTTTTAGTCTTGAAAAGAAGACCCGGCTAACCTTTACCAGAGGGCTTAGTACGAAAAGATTGGCGTACGCGTGATGCTATGTAGTTGTTATGCTATTCTTTTCACACTGCAAATCTACTAAATAAAGATGAAGAGGACAGCACGCTTTCTCAACAACGTTACGATAACGTCAAATGTTCAGTACTTAGCTCTCGGATTAAACGGAAACACAACGCAATAATACGACAATTTCCTAAGGACCCATCAACAATATTTTTATGTGCGCAATAAAAAATCTTAGAGATCCTATAAAGACTATATTCGCGTCTCGGTTGCTATGCAGATGGCAGAATTCGTAGTTTAACCGACAATAAAGTTCTTACTATTATGTCTGGAGGATACCGATGTTTGCAGATGGGGTTGGATAGAAGTTTTATGGTATATTGAATAATGTCATAATGCTATGAACGACTATGACAGTTCTATCGTGGCAAGATATTTATTGGTGTCCGAAATTCGAATGATGAATGTCGATTGTCGATATTTTATTAAAACTCATAATAATTATAATAAGTGTGTCGAATGTTCTGGCACCACAACTAGAGCTTTAACAATTCTGTTAATTCTCAGTATTTTATTATGTAGTTTATTTTGTCATTAAGAACATACCTACAGAGGCTGTCTTATGTTAATTACTATGTAGACATGAGGTATTAAATATATTGTTTGCTTAATTTATATTTAAATCTATATAGTTCGTTCTACCATACCCCATGAATCAAACTGTATAGCTACAAAGTAAATTGAAAAACTCGGATTTTTTGTAAAAAGTTACCTTGGAGTTTCTTTCATTTTCCTACAGGAATGCCATACCAAACCCGTGGTAGAGTATTAAGTAGCCACTATCGTCTTTTTTTCTTTAGCTAATTTTGATCCACTTGATTGTAAAATTTAATAAATTTTGTGGTATTACTTTTAACACAGACACATACACACACTTGCTAATACCACAAGAGCGATGTCTGTCAAACATCACGCAGGTAAAACCTCGATCAAAACTTAGTGTTCAATAAAATCAGTTCTTTCACTTGACTTATCACAGTCTGTACAATTGTACAGTTGCAAAACACCACAACCCATCACGGTTGACAAAAAAGACCCAAGGGCAACCCTGGCACGGCACAAAACTGAAGACCTCCCCGAAATAAGCATGTCTGAGATAAAGCACGCCTTAAAACAGATGAAGCGAAGGAAATCACCTGGCGAAGATAAAATAACAATGCAATGAGCACTTACAATATGGTGGTAAACCTGTACTGAAACAACTGCAGTTGCTCTTTAATAAGGTACTGTTCGAAGGTGCATCTCCAAACACATGGAAAAATGCGGTCGTAACTCTTCTTCACAAGAAAGGTGACACTACCAAACTCACAAATTACCGACCCATTTAGCTACTCAGCAATGGCCGTTAGATTAGACTCCGAACAGCCAGTGGAGCAGGCGGGCTTCCGAAGTTGATTCTCCACTATAGACCATATCCACACAGTGCGACAGATATTGGAAAAATGTAGAGAGTATAATCAACCATTGTTTTTGGCTTTCATAGACTACGAAAAAGCTTTTCATACAGTAGAGCACTGGGCTGTAATACAATCCTTACAACGTTCTCAAGTAGACTATAGGTATATCGAGGCCATCAAAGAAGTCTACCGTAGCGCCACCCTGCAGGTGAAATTACACACGCTGACAAATCCCATACACGTGAAAAGAGGGGTCAGACAGGGTGATACTATCTCACCGAAACTATTTACGTCCTGCTTAGAAGACATATTCCGGCTCCTCGACTGGTCCAATAGAGGTTTAAACATAAATGGTGAACGGCTAAGCCACCTCCGCTTTGCGGACGATATGATTGTATTCGTTGAAGGTCTCGATGATCTGCAAATTATGGTTGAAGAACTATACTCTGTGTCGCTGCATGTTGGTTTGAAAATGAACACATCTAAGACCAAAATAATGTGCAATAATAGCCCTATAGATCACATCCTCGTACGAACGTGAACAGAAAATAGAGCGGGTTGATGAGTACATCTACTTAGGACAAACCCTTAGCTTCAATAAGAACAGGCAAGAAACTGAAATCCTACGCCGTGTTCGATTGGGATGGGGTGCTTTTGGAAAATTGTCGGACATATTTAAGAGAAACATACCCATGAATCTCAAACGTCGCACCTTCGAACAGCGTGTCCTGCCCATTATGGTATATGGAGCCGAAACCTGGACGCTCACAAAATACAACTTAAATAAAGTACGTGTGAGCCAAAGAGCTATGGAGCGAGCTATGTTAGGTATATCGCTAAAAGACCGGGTCCAAAACATCATAATCCGGGAAAGAACAAAACTTACCGACATAGCTCAAGTGATAGCGGAAAGAAAGTGGAGATGGGCAGGACACATATGCCGGAGATCGGACAACAGATGGGGGAAAAGGGTGCTCGATTGGAGACCGCGAACCGGTCATCGAAATGAAGGTAGACGACCCGCAAGATGGACTGATGACATGACGAGGGTGGCCGGAAGGGATTGGATGAGAAAAACGCAAGACCGAAGGGAACGGAGTGCCATGTAAGAGACCTACACTCAGCATTGGGTGGCTACGGGTTGAAAATGATGATGATGATCACAGTCTGCTTTTAAATCACGGAACTCCTCGCCGTACTCAGGATTCTTATTTGCTATAACATGTAACGCGGCGCGATAGCTTCGTGATTTTTTTTTAAAGTACTTTAGGATTTATCCTGTGTCGTGGGTGCGTTTACAAATATGAACATTCACATACACAAACACACAGACAGAGTGTCCTTTCCCTGTATAAGCGATTTGGACGTGTTTTGCACCTTTTTATTTAGTTGTGTTAGTTGTTTACTACATAAAATCCGGTTATCGTCGACGAGTGCGCGCGATCTCAGTCGATGCTATGCCGTTGGATTGTGAATCATATCTAACATGAGTAAAAGTGCTATTGAGGATAACAGGGATATTCATGATAACATAAGTATAGAAGAAAATAGTGCGCATGAAGGAGACGTTACAGGGGGTGATTTACAACAATTGAATAATGATGAGAACTTAAATAATAGAGGAGGACGCGGGCGGATTAAAGAGGAAAATTGGACAGTAGTCGGAAGAGACAAAAGAAGAAGAACTGAAAAAATAGACATCAGTATAACCAGCACGGAGAAGTTACCAAAACAGTTTGCACTGGCCAAACTACTTAACATGGAAAATATATTAGGTATTAATCGCGTGAAATATATTAACGCTTTTAAAGTTATTGTCAGTTTTAATGTTGAAACCAGTGCATAAAAGTTAATATCTTACCAGAGTTTTAAGGAAAAAGAGTGGCGAGTTCAAAGAACATGGGTAGTTAATTCATCTTATGTATTCGTCTGAGGCTGAGATATTAGAGTGCAATAAAACGTCTAATGAAACGGAGATTGTAGCAGTGAAGAGACTATATCGTAAAACCCCTGATTTAGGCTGGCAACAGGCCGAGACAGTTCGTATGTTTCAAATGAAGCTACCTCCCACCATTCATCAAACTATTTAATTTAAGAGTTGCCGTAGAGCCGTACCTTTTTCCGGTAACACAATGTTCCCGGTGTTGGCGCTTCGGACACAATAAAACTATGCCCATCTCTTAAAATAATTTGTCCTAAATGCGGTAGAAATCACCCCAACTGTGAATCTTCCACATTTAAGTGCGTGAATTGCAGAGGAAACCACATGTCATTAGCGAAATCATGTCCATTGTTCTTTAAAGAAATGAAAATAAGATCCCTCATGTCTGAATTTAACTGTACATATCGCCGAGCAATGACCATGTATGTACCGCCATTTTCACCGCGACGCGTTGAGAATTTACCTATTACTAGTAATCCTATAAATATGCCTATGTATTTACAAAATGACTCGCCAAAACTTCCACACGCAGTAGAAGGGGTAAAAGAAACTAGCCCAACAAATATGCATACTAAAATTTTTATTAATAAACCAAACAAGAAGCTAATAAACGTAAACACCGTAGTTCATCGGAACAATTATTAACAGATGAAGATACTATGTCATCGTCGTCGGAGCCATACATGGCGACTAAGGAGGGGTGTACGATCGCCAGCGTGCACGCAGATACTGAGGACGAGGGC
Organism: Phalera bucephala; assembly: GCA_905147815.2. Lineage (NCBI taxonomy): Eukaryota > Metazoa > Arthropoda > Insecta > Lepidoptera > Notodontidae > Phalera > Phalera bucephala. The sequence continues at coordinate 36,304,829 of LR990615.1, read as the reverse complement.
AGACGTCGCCGCCGCCGCAACCGCCGTCGGGGAGTTGGTACTATAGATGTAGATAAAGATACAGCTTATACAAATAAAATAGATGATTGCAACAAACAAGACGCAGAGGCTCTGTATAGTAATAAATTCTTTGAATCGCTAATTATCAAAATTAAGCAAGTAATATTATTTCAAAGATGTAGTTTTTCTCAAAAAATCAGTAAATGTTATTAGTGTAACTATAGAATGGTGTGTGTCTGCAATAATGGAAAATATTTCTGATCTGTTCATACTTAAGAAGATATTTGATTTATTTACAAAATACATACAACGGAATATATTACAATGGAATGCGCAAAGTATAAAACTAAAACTATTAGAATTTCAGCAATTATTAAATCAAAATAAAATCCACATAGCGGCGGTAAGTGAGACCTGGTTGGATCCCAATAATCATCTTAAAATAAAAGATTATAACATATTTAGGAACGATCGAGAAGATAATTATGGGGGTGTTTGTATTTTAACACATAAATCTATTAAAGCTCAGCGTTATGTTATATCGCTTCCTAATGAGGACTTACAGATAGTGCATGTAAAGTGGCTTAATTGAAGAGATATTGGAAATGTGGTTGCTGTGTACTGTCTACAATGGGTACATACTCGTCGAACTGACTGGGACTTCATGTTTTCTCACTTCTATACATATAATAAGACTAAGAAAGTCGTGTCTGTACATGGAATATTTTTAGGAAATAACAACCCAGGGGTATCATACTATCGATGTAGAAGTTAATTCTGCAATTTTTGGCTTTCGTGTCTGTTTGTCTGTCTGTCTGTCTGTCGGAGGGTATGAACCAGCATCACGAAAAAACTACCAGGCGGATTTTGATGAAACTTTGCATGCGGATACTTTATAATGTTGACTAACATGTTGTATAGTTTTTATTTCGGAAAATTAAAAGGTTTCTCCAGAAAAGACGAAAATAAGTAAAAAATTCGATTTCTAAAAAGACACTTTACTTTAAATCTGTTTGATGGATTTCAATGAAATTTTGTGTAATTGTAGCCTGTACAAAATATCACAATTCTGTATACTTTTATTTTTTTAAACTTTTACAGTTTCCAGGGAAAGTACAAAAAAAGTCGATTTTGATAAATCATTCATTGTTCCAAAACTACTTTTTAGAAGTCAGTGAAACTTAGCACGGAGATATTTCATATAACAGATAATATGGTAAATATTTAAGTTTTCAGGAAATCAAACGGTTTGTATGTTAAAGTAAAGCATCTATATCTAGACATACTACATATAATAAAGAAACTGTAAGGAAATCATGTCCTTACATGGAATATTTTAAGGAAATAACAACCCAGGGATATCATTCTATCAATTTAGAAGCCAATTCTACAATTTTTGGCTTTCGTGTCTTTTTGTCTGTCTGTCCAAGGGTAAAAACCATCATCACGTAAAAACTACTAGGTGGATTTTAATGAAACTTTGCATTCGGATACCTTAAAATGCTGGTTAACACGTTATATAGGTATTTCTGCCGAAAAATCAAAAAGTTTTTCCAGAAAAGACAGAAATAAGCGAAACATTGGATTTCTAAAAAGACACTTTATTCCAAACCTGTTTGATGGATTTCAATGAAATTTTGTGTAATTGTAGCCTGTACTAAAGATCACAACTCTGCATACTTATATTTTCGTAAAATCTAACAGTTTTTAAGGACAGAAAAAGAAAGTACATTTTGATAAATCATTCATTGTTTCTAAATCAACTTACTACATTGTCGTGGAATAAACCATAAAACTTTATTACTGTTTGTCCCGAACTACAATGTTACGATGTAAAATATGTGATTTTGCCTATACATGAATTCGTCCATGATTTGATATTAGACCCAGGTTCGTCTCCTCATGAAAAACTTTCCAGTGGTTAAAAGCACTCACTAGAAATTGTTCATACATGTTTGATTTAAACACTTAAACATAGTTTTGTGCATGAACCGATAATGCCTTCAGGATTGTTTCTTCTGGAGAGAACTCTAACGATGAATGGGCCGGGTACGAAACTGTAATGACGATGAATATCTTTCGAGAAGACTAACACAAAATGTACTGACAACACTTTGCGACATACTTAGCAGGAAATGTACCGTTAGATACTATTACGCTAGATTATAATCTTTGACACGGTAGGTAGAGAAGATTTAAATCAGTAATATTTTATTGATAATTTAAAAATAAATAGATACACTGATAATCCTTCTTGAAAAGGAATATATTGTATACGTTTTTGTATGAGACGGCGGTAGTGTTGTATATTGAATAGGATCGCGCTATAGTTTAGTTTATATTTTACAAAGACCACCTGTGCGGGCTAAGCGGGGCTAAGACTGAACCCGCTGATAGAGTTAGTTGATAGAGAAATAAGTCTGGTGGAAGTTGACAGAGGATATAATATATATTTACTACACGATTCCACCGGAATAGTTAGTCTCCCTGTTAGTTCTTCATATTAAAATGGCTAAACGAATTTAATTGAAACTTGATATGAAGGTGTCTTACATAGTAAAATAAAACAAACTATATACAATATTTATAATTATATATAACAATAGCAAAGAATAATGAATAAAAAAAACGGTAGCAAAAAGGAAATATACATATTTACACGCCGCTGTCTGATGTTAGTGTACCTAGAACAGATCAAAGATATCGGGGACTAGACTATATTACCATGACATATAGACCATGTCTTATCCGAAGAGCAAGTCAAGAGTCTCCGTAACCGGCGAGCGTGTATAAGACTAACTATGAAAGAGGAAAGAGACAGAAAGGTATGTAAGGAAAGAACCTGTTGGAAATTTGTACCCTCTGCCTACCCCGCAAGGGATCTGACATGATGATATAGATTATTAGATAGTATTAAAGTATCTTAAGTCGTGAAATAATAATTTGAAATAGGTAACATTATTTGCACACTAGATCATGCCGATATTATCCATTTAAGTGGTATATAAAATCACACCAATATGCATTTGGTGGGTTTTTACCGACCTGCATGAAGGCCCCAAGATATTAATCATCTCAATCATCTTTAGGTTTCCCTCTTCCTCTTCACAGGTGACTGGAAGACTGGGCTCATGCTGAAATTGTTCTACAACGAAAATTTAGTAATATTTAAGTTGACTGTATATATAATTTTGCAAAACAAAAACGACTTGATTTAAGCGAAAAAGGTAGACTGCTTAACTTACTTTGTCAAATAGTCGCAGGTACGATCCCCGCACAGCGCACGGGAATATTCATTTGGGATTTGTGATTTTGAAATAAAGAAGATATTTTATGCGCATACGGGCAAAATCAAAGATATTATTGTCCGTGTTAATTTCCAGAACGGCGGAACCGATTAAATACACTATCACTGGAAAATGGAGGATTTCTCAGAGATTGTTTAAAACTACTTTTTAGCTCAGGTAATGCAGGATCCATAGAGGATAGTTGTTTTTATTTCTTCATATTAACACGGTTGAACGGATTTAAAACAAACTTAATATGAAGGTGTCTCTTAAGTCTTGGAATACCTTGCCTTGCCTTGGTACCTATGTTAAATTACAAAATAAACGCGTGCGAAGCCGCGGGAAATAGCTAGTTAATAATAAAACCCTATTTTTGGGAGATTTCAATGCACATCATTATACATAGTCGTATAAAACCGACGTTAGAGGAAGTCAAATATACGATTCTATAACGGATAGTAATTTTATCTCTCTAAATGATGGTAGCCATACCCGTATTAAATTAGTTGCAGGTAGATTACAACAAAGTTCTCTCGATATCTCTTTCTCAACTTCCGATATAGCATGCTTTTTTAATTGGCAGGTGACAAATGAATGCCTAGGAAGCGATCATCTCGTAATTAAGATATCCTCCAATATTTCGTATAGTCCTAATTTCTTTAGGAAACGCAACTTCAAGTTAGCTGACTGGAGCGCTTACGAAACTGATCTTAAATATGCCTTTTCAAATTTTGATCTAAATAGAGAACCACAAACTCTCTACGATAATTTTGTCAATGAAATCAGCAAAGCATCAGATGACCACATCCCTTATATAAAGATGAATTTAAACCCCGCTAACAAATTTATACCTAAGCCCTATTGGAATCCCAACCTCTCTCAGTCAGTTGCTAAAAGAAGACTAGCGCTATCACAATTCAGGAAAAACCCTACCCCCTCAAATTTGATAACCCTTAAAGATTGTATAAGAGAGTCCCAAAAGCTTATAAGGAGGGCATCCTTAGATAATTGGCGCAAATTTTGTAATTCTCTGGGTGAGGTATCGTCTCGTGGTGAAATGTGGAGAAAGATGAAATGGTTAAAAGAAAATAAAGTACATAATTCTTGTTTGGATAAAAATAAAAGTAAATCGTTATTAAATAATTTATGCCACGCATACGTCTGCGCTCCTAAGCCAAATTTCAACTCTCGCAACTCTAAATTAAAATCATTAATTACTGCACATGAATTGGAAACGTGTATTAAAGCTAGCGATACCGCCCCAGGATGTGACAACATATCATTTTCGACAATCGGTCGTTGAGATGGACTAAACACACAATAAACAATTAAGGAGACTTTACATTTCGGTTATCAGAAGTTGAATGGATTTTGGTAGTATTTTATATGATAGTGCTTGTTACACAAATCAATTTAAATTAGATAGAACTATAAAATCAAGCCATTCGTATTATCGGTGGTTTTGTTAAATACACGTGATGGAAAGTGAGCTTTGTTTACAGCCTTTACGAATTCGTCGATCATTTCTTGCTGGTAAATTTTTATTGAAAGCAATGTCAATATCTAACAATGCTACAATGGATGTTGTAAATGAATTGAGAAACCTTACCTCGCGTGGATACTGGAGGCGAAAGAGTCTTTCGATCCTCATTCAAATATATTTAAAATTCAAAGATGTTAATTTACACTCTACGGATTATCTCCGTTCAATAATTTTACCAAACACCTTAGCTGCCAAGCTGATCAAACTGATGGCCCTGTAATTGGCGCAGTCTTGTTCTTTATATCTAGAAAATCAATATTCATCTCATTACAAAATTTTAACTGACGGGTCTAAAGATAGAACATTCAATATACATTGTGGGTCAATGGGTGCTGCACTTTTCGATCCTCAGGTAGACCAGTTTATAAAATTTAAAATTAGTTAAAATGTTTCAAAAATGTGTTTAATTACAATAAATTCGTTATTCTAACCGACTCGAAAAGTTCCCTTCAACACGTGATTCGTTGCACCTCTTGCTTGAGAGGCACACCGATAGCATACAATATTATTAAAACATTTTTTGAGCTAATAGCCAATACAAAAGAAGTCATCCTTCAATGGATCCCTTCACATATAGGTTTGGAAGGGAACGAAAGAGTGAAGAGATTAGCAAAAGAAGCTTCTTGCGATGGAGTATCTATTCATGTTTTGCCATTATTTTCTTTTGATTGTATTTACTTAGCTAAAATGCACAGTTATGAAATGTGGTAAGTGCATTTCGATGAGAGATCGGTGGAGAAGGGCATATGGTATAGGACACTACAAAATGAACCTTGGAAGTCTCCATGGTTTGAGAGCTCCACCCTAAGCCGAAATATTTTAGTTACAGTATTTAGACTTCGTTCGGGACACATTCCACTTGATAAATTTGCTTACTTAATGAGAAAGGTGCCATCCCCGCTCTGTTCAGAGTGCGAGATGGTAGAGGATATCTTTCATATTCTGGTGGAGTGTGTCCGGAATGAGGCCGTCAGATGTGAAGTGTGTGGCTGACGAATGTAATATTAAGTCCACTGGAAGTTGCAACATTATTCTGGCGTTTCCTTTGTCTGAATTGTCAAAATTATCATACAGGGTTGTTGATGTCGGTGTGCGACGGCGTCCACGGTGATTTTGAATGTATTTTTTTTATCATTAAGCTGTACCTACCGTAAGATAAGTTCCTATGGAGCGACATAGTCTTCAGTGACTAAGCTCCTAAATAAAGATTAAAAAAAATAAAAACACACACCGAAAAAAATAATTGTGAGTCAGACACACAATATTTTGTTCCCTGCGGGAACTGAACCCGCGACTATTAGACATAGTAGGCGGAGCGACTTAAGCTCTTAACCACAGTGCTAAATCGTCCTTCAAAATTATCGTTTAATGGTACTCCAGTGGAATAGCACGAAAAGATTGACGTTAGTGTGACTTTAGCTAGTTGGTAAGTCATTCAGAAAGGTTTGCACGAAAAGGTTGGTGTTAGCGTAACGCTAGCGTGTAAGCGTGCTGTCTTATACATGTTTATTTAGTAAATTTATTTAGTAAATTTGTAGTGTGACAAGGACGGCACATCAACTCGCTCGCGGCCCGCTGACGTTAATCTTATCGTCCTAAGCTCAGAGGTCACACCACATTGAAATAAAAAGAAACGTGACAGCACGCTTACTCGTTAGCGTCATGCTAAACATCATATTTTTCGTGCTAACCCCTCAGAATACTTTTACACAATCATTTCACAAACTGATCGTAACGCGTTGCCTTTTGTCAAAGCGAATAAGTACCCAAGTAATTACGTGAAGCACGACAGCAGTGCCTCAGCCGGCACAATTTCCTAGTAATATCCGCCTCGTATCCGCTATCCAAACGTTTTCAATCACGGCAACCCATCCCAACCAAGCCGGGTTGCACGGTTTTGTTTTGTTCTAAACACAAATTCGTCAAAATTTTTCAATTGCCTTGTGTATGTGGGCGAAGTTCCTGTTTTGGAGAACTTTAACGATGTTAATGTATTCTTGTTTAAAAAACGTATTATTCCTGTGTCGTGGGTGCGTTTATAAAGATGATATTCACTAACACCAAGACCGAAATAAAGGTTTGTATGGTGTGGTTTGTGTTGTTCTAGACATGCTGACATACTCTGTGCAAGTAGTCACAGAACGGCTTTGTTTGACAAAAGTGCACTATGTATGGGACCTAAATTATATAATAAATTACCTAAACATATTAAAGATATACAAAATTTAAATCTATTTAAATATCATCTAAAGACATGTCTATTAAATAAAGCCTATTATACGATCAACGAATATTTACTTGACTAATGTACTATACTTAAGAAATATGTAATGTAATGACAATTTAATATAATTTTTAATCACGTTTTTAATTAATTTAAAGCATATGTTATTAATTAATTCCTATAGACAATGACATAGACTAATCTTAAAAGTACATTCATCTTCTAAAATAATAATATTTGCATGCCTAACTGGTAGAATATGGCTTAAGAACATAATGATATAATAATAAGATCCCATATTGTTACCCATATTGAAGCAAATAAATGATTTAAATTTGAATTTGAATAAAATTTTATTAAATAATTTATAAATTTCCGATACTATTATTATGTTTTCTTTATTCTTAGGTACTTTAAGTTCTTGGATTATTCCTAACGATATTTGCATGCCTAAAGGCAGAATATGGCGTACGACCATTGTAATTTTAACATCCACTGTAACCCATTTTCGCAAATAAACTGATTTGATTTGATTTAAAGAGTTATTGCAATCTAAGAAAAATGCGAATAAAAAATTTTGATTCACTGCAAATTTTGCTACATTAAAATAGTCTTCTATATTGTTAGCAGCAGAAATAGCTTGATTGTTAAGTTTTACCAATTCTTTATAAATTGCTAAACAATCTCCTAGAATTGTAGTTTTTCGTATTACTTGAAGTATTTTCACAAGATGGTTCAAAATAGCTGTAAATCCCTTACCTATTTCATACATATGTACATCCTATATCACAATAGCATGTAGCAACTTTATTAAAATTTAAGAAACAAGCACTAGAATAGATTTATTACTTCCGAGCCAATTCGTATTGCCACATTGTTCGCGGCCACGTATATGCAAATGCTGGTTATAATATTGTGAAGGGCTCCTGAATGAGTAATGTGGGCCGTTGGGAGATATGTTTCATTACATATGTAGTAGCTTCGATGGAGTCAGGTGTGATTGCGGAGTAAGTTAAAATAGTGGATCAATATGTTAGACCGAGTTTCAAATCGCTTCAATTTGCGTCTCCATACTTCGAAAGGCACGTTAAACCATTGATCCCACTTAATATGTTAATCGTTAAGTCAATCCGTACTGACCTAGTTTCTCTCACCTCGATTTGTAAGAGCTTTGTCCAGCAGTGGGACAGTATATGCTGATTTATTATTATCATCTATCTATCGTACATACGTATATTACCACGTCAAATTCCTTGTCTGCAATTTATCTGCAACAACTTTAGGACTATTATCTACCGATTGTTTTCTTCTGTTGTTACAATGCCTATTATTTTGGTTGCTATAGTCTTAAACCTACGTTATGAGCCCTCTAGTACCTGAAAATAAAATTGTGACTATTGACGAAGAGAAGTGTACAATTACAGAAAGATACAGTCTTGGCAGCTACCTAGTTCTCTGTTTCTAACCTAATTCTCCGGGCTACTTCGATAAAAATCCTTATAAAAATATCTTCATCTATTTACATTTACACCTCAATTCATTCATAGATACTTCATAAGTATCCTCGATCGGATGAAAACTATGAAGTCTGTTGTAATTAACTAATGTTAACATCGTGATTGTTTTTATAATCCTATTGATGCGACAAACAACTCTAAAAATTCTTTTGTAATTGGAGTCATAAAACTTTACAGTACGTAAACAATCGAAATCCTTGCATAGCACTGAATATCTTATAAATGTTGATGACGTAATAGCAAAGGCCGATATATTCGCCATAAGCCACTACTCGTATAAAAGCCCATTGAGCATGGCCCCTATAGAAACTCCGAGGGTACTCCCAATAGGGTTCGAGAATGCTTGAATAAAACGCAACTTTACTTGATTAATCAAATTACTGTTGAATGAAGTACAATGTTAGGCTTTTTGATAATGAAATCTTTTATATTACAATTGTCTGAGGAGTTTGTGTGTTAGATAATAATGACTGAATTTCAAATACTTAAACTATCGTTAAAGATATTGAGAATAGACAATTTTGCAAAGCCCGATAATTCTAAAATAATTTGCACAGCAAAACAGTAATTGATTTTACATTATTAACGTTTTAAGATATTGCAAAAGCATCTATAAAGGTATGTACAATGCATACCAATTTTCTTACTAAAGCACAAATCCATTAAGGAAACATTCTAAAACTTTTTCCTTTTTACAAAAATCTGATTTAAAGGAAGAAAATCGAAGTCAGTTGAATTTATCCGATTACTTAATTCAATAAAATTTCCTGTTCGAATAACATGATCAAACCGTATATCCGTACAGGAAACAAGATGAAAGCGTATCGAACGAATCGTAGCAACGTAAAGCAAATGTATCAACATTTTTTTCTTAACCAAATATTTGATATACGCAATACTATGTTAACCAACAACAGTATTACAAACCGATCTAAAGTTTAACACCTAGAGATACTCAGTTTTTAGAGTAGCAAGGATAAGAATTTTAAGGGTGTTGCTCATTTTTATAGACTTACTGCCGATATTTTAAGTATAATTCCAGCATTCTTGAAATTGATCCCGTCTTACGTGTCTCCGATTTACAGGATCATGTTTTGTATATATTACGAAACAATATTAAGAAAATCTTCTTTGACACTTTAGATTCCAGGTTATTTAAACGGAGTCTTAACAACATTAAAAAGTATTGACTGTTGAGCAACAACGCTAGTTGAATGTTATGATGAGTGAACTCAAATTTATTTATTTCAATAAGCACTCTAATTTACCAACCAAAAAGTTTGATTTTTTCTTGTTTTTGCTTTAATAATTGTGCCACATTCTCATTATTCTAACTGTATATTGATTGTAGTCCTGTGAGAAATATTTGTGTATTTTCTTACTTTCAGAACAGCAACTATCTAAAATGTACTACCTAGTGGCTGCCTCGTTGGTCTCGTGGCAAAGCACACCGCTTTGCGATCACGAGGTCCTGGGTTCAAATCCTAGGTCGGACAAATGTAGTTTTTCTAATGAAAAATTCCCAGTATGAGTCCGGAGTTTGGAATCGTGCCCGGTATATGGCTATAGGCTCGCCCCCTATTACATGGGACCTAACATCGTCGGCAAAACGTGGGTGTACTCAGTACACCTCTGCCACCCCCGCTTGGGGAATATAGGCGTGATTACCTAGTAAAAGTAATATCTATAGAAAATAAATGTTTTTATCTTTATTTATCATACTATAGTACGTTTTTAGCGATCTGATCAGACATTTTCTCATAACAGAAAAAATCTACAACTTCATTTCTACGATGTACGATTAGAGCATTGCTTAATAAATTCAAAACGAAAACTAAATTTCCAAATTAAAAGGTTCTTACCCTTTTTAAGCACTTTTATACACCAGTTAACAATAAAACTTGTACGTGTATGTGAGCGCTTTGAGAAATACGTTTTAGGAATGCATTTAAAATTTCCTTATTTCTTTGAATCAAGAACAAATTTAGTTTTTTATAGTGCACCGAAGGAGTAAAAGCATTTCTTGTAAAATAAAAAAAATAACATATGTTAAAAATTGTTGGAATCAATTAAATAACCGATTTAGAACAAACTACTTTCAGGTCTTGCGTTTATTATATAACAACTGGTATAGCTATCCAAAGATATAAAAGTTACTGTACCAACACCCACAACACACAATCTTAGCAACACAATGTAAAACATTTCCTTGATATTTATAACCCAAATAATGTTTAGGCAAGCTCTTTTATGGCACTAAATTCCGTCGCTCATTATATCATACATCACAGCGACCCTGGGTCGGGGAAATATCACTATACTGAGAGCTAACGACCAAACATATTACACATTCTGCTAGACTGGCTTCTATATCAACATTAATAAGGGTTATTTTAGGAACTATGTCATGTTTAAGATGTCCTGAGAGTTTCACATAAAAGCTTTATTGTCGCCGAACTGTTAACATACAATCTCGTAATTTAGAACTTGGGTCTGTGCCTTAAGGTCTTAGTTGGACATATAGAACACATTAGAGTAAACAGTAAACCGAAGTAGCTAGTAGCGCCTTTTGATGTCTGCACTGGCTAATTTCAGAAATTAATATACATATTTACACTTATAAATTTTTAAAATTAATTGTCACTAATAAGTAGACTAATCCGTTGGTTCGGGCATATAAGAAGAAAAAAAAATGACAAAACAGATATACAATGCGAAAGTGCAAGGATGTAGGTACAGGGAAAGACCTAGACTATCATACCATGACCAAACAGACCGAATCTTATCTGAAGGTCTAGTCAATAGTCTCCGTAATCGGTGAGCGTGTATGATGCGTACTATGAGAGTGGAGGAAGCCAGAGAGGTATGTAAGGAAAGAACCTGTTGGAACTCTGTACTTTCTGCCTACCCTGCAAGGGATCTGGCGTGGTAATACAGATATATAAATATAAGTAGACTAATTTTCAAGGAGTTTAAGGTAAGTTATTTTTTTTTATTTGGTCTATGATTATATTTGTCTACGGTACTCGTGTGAAGCTGGAGGGAGCCGCAAGTAGTAAATATCAATCATTAATTATCACGAATAATTCCCTTCCATCCATCAAGTACACTGTAATTGATGAAGTGATCATACCATATAAGTTGTGAAAAACTTAGAAGTACGACCCTAAAGTCCGATCCAGACAGATCTCGACCTTGGACCTTGCGATTACAAGTTGAGTGTACCTACTATCAAATAGGCTATCACTGCTTGCTAAAATATTAATCAGCCTATTTTGTCCCACAGCTGGGCAAATGCCTTCTCTTTTAAATCGAGGTGAGAAAGAATGGGTCTCGCTCCACTACGCAGTCTCTGTTCTAATTGCTGTTTGCGAATTCTACGACAAAAAGTTAATGTGGATTGGTATTTGCAAATAGTTATATCAAAATTATAGCTTTTTAATGTTATAGTCTATCTATCTATCTATATCATCACGCCAGATCCCTTGCAGAGTAGACAGAGAGTACAGAGTTCCAACAGGTTCTTTCCTTACATACCTCTCTGGCTTCCTCCACTCTCATAGTTCGTCTCATACACGCTCGCCGATTATGGAGACTCTTGACTTGAACTTCAGATAAGACTAGGTCTATTTGGTCATGGTAAGATAGTCTAGATCTTCCTAGGTACCTACATCCTTCCACTTACGCATTGTGTATCTGTTTTGACAATCTTTCTTCCGGTATTCTTTCTATATTTTCGAATCAATGGAGCATACCCTTTCTCAACTTTACAAAACGTGCACATGTGTTCCGCGAGATGGAAATATAATACTATTTATCTCGTCAGGTTCAAGACGACGTAATGAAACTCGGCTCGTTCAAGTGTGGGTACAAACGGTTTGGTGGTTTGCGTCAGGAGTATGTAAACATAACTAACCATATAAATTTTTTGAAACTCTAGATAAATCCTACTGATCCTACTCCCATTGACATGAAAACTGTAGATGCATTTGACGACATATACTACGCCCTCATGAAAGTCGCCGAGTCGATTTTACCGCGATCGCAGGGCTTCGCTAGTACTTCGCGAACAGATTCGGAATCGGTGGCGGTCGCGACAATCAGTAAACCAATTTTACAAGCACGTTTACCTAAAATCGAATTAATTAAGTTTGACGGCAATATCGAACATTGGCAAACATTTTATGATACTTTTGAATCTGTGGTGCATAGCAATAAAAATACTAGCAATATAGAGAAGTTTCATTATTTATTGTCATGTCTTATGGGACCCGCGTTGTCTATTGCTAAGGGAATTCCGGTGACCGCAGATAATTATAAAATTGTTTTTAAAGCGCTTGTCGATCGTTATCAAAACTCGAGAATTTTAGCCGTTAAATACTTAGAAGAAATATGTAATCAATCCACGTTAAAATCATGCAACTTAAACGACTTACGTACTTACAAGTCTGTAACAAGAATCTGTCAAAGCGCTCAAATCTGTTAAAATATATAACCTCGCGGAATTTATTTTATTTTACCTGTATTCTCGTAAACTTTGAATTACAAAATAATAACTACATTTACCGAATTGTTGTCATTCCCACAAAGTAATATCAATTCTACCTCAAAACCAATTTTACGTAAGACAAATAACAAAAATAATTATCGGTCAGCGTCGTTTCCTGTTCATTAGGGACTGTAGGACAGAGTCGTACTTAAAACAAAGACTTTGCAACAAATAATGGTTATTACGTTAATAATCAATCTTATAATTCATATCAAAATGATGAGGCGTATGCGTATGAGACTTCAGGTAACAACGGTAAAGGGGGTTTCAGGTCCGGAAGAAGATGTTCGGATCAAGTTTGCTCCCTCCGTAACATCGTAGAGAAGCATCTGGCAGTGGGCCGAAAGGTTTTCTGCGGTTTTGTGGATCGCCCAACTCTGTCTAACGCCTTCTGCGTTAGACAGAGTTGGGCGAAACAGACTTTGGGACATTTTGCCAGAGTATGGTATAGATGGCACTCTGTTGCGAGCCGTCTAGTCCAATTATATGGACTGCATGGTACGGGTGGGTGGTAACAAGTCACCCTGGTTTGACGTTGAAATCGGCGTCAAGCAGGGTTGCGTGTACTCCGCTAGACTGTTTATAATATATCTGGATAAAAGTCTTTAAAGGCTGAAAGCGAAGAATGAAGGTGTACAAATGGGTGACTAAGTGGTAAACCATCGACTATATGCAGATGACGCGGTTTTAAGAGCGCATACAGTCACTGATCTGCAAGCACTAGTCACAGTTATGAAAGACGACTATATGAACAATAGCTAACATAACAATACTTGGGAGCCGGCACTTAAGCCAAAAGGCGCAGCTGGCTATACATAACGGAGTTCTTGTCCTAACGCTGTTATATGGTAGCGAGAGCTGGGTATATAAAAAATGCGAGCTCTGCGGAAGATGTACGGAGTGAAGCTGACTGACCGTATTCGCAACAGCGTAGTAAGAAAGCGAGTAGGTATGAAAGATAGTATCGGTGTAAAGATGAGAAAGGGTATGCTCCGTTCGTTTGGGCATATAGAAAGAATTTTGAAGAAAGAATGACAAAACAGATATACGTCTAATTCTTATCTGAAGGACAAGTCACGAGTCTCCATAACCGGCGAGCGTGTATGAGACGAACTATGAGAGTGGAGGAAGCCAGAGAGGTATGTAAGGAAATAACCTGTTGTAACTCTGTACTACACCGCAAAGGATCTGGCGTGATGATATATAAATAGATAGATAAGTTTTTGTAAAAAAATAAAAGGTTATGTTCTAACTGCTTGAGGGCTAATCATACTGACGACAATGTTTATCAAAATCATGCTGTACAAAGTGTAATGGTCGTCACCATACGCTTTTGTATCGTGATCGAGGCATTATCGCAGCATGCCCCGTAGTATCGTCGGTCACACCTGAGGTTGCAGTACTTTCCGTTGACCTAACCGGGACTGTAAAGTCTACCAATACTAGTCTTCATTTAGAACATGGACGTTCATTAATCTTGTTAGGCACGTCTGTAGTCCACGCTCGCGGCTCGAGCGGAACGTTTAATTTTTGCGCTCTTATCGATAGTGGTGCATAAGATTTTGTGACATCATCATGTGTACAGCGCTTGGGCTTACCGTTGCGGCGTTGTAACCTAACCGTAGCAGGTCTAGGTCAAAGTGCGATAAAATGCCATCAGTAGCAATTCCTGAAATGGTAAAAGCAAATAACAATTACTTAAATTTAGCGGGTAATAATTTTGATAAATCAGCTGATATCGATCTGTTAATAGGTGCGGAAATCTTGTATAATATTTGCGACGGTCAACGACAGGATGTAGGCCCGGGTTTGCCGGTCGCTTTACACAATGTGTTTCATCATCATCATCATCATCAGCCTATAGCAGTCCACTGCTGGACATAGGCCTCTCCAAGTGCACGCCACTGGGTACGATCCTCGGCTACTCGCATCCAGTTTCTGCCAGCCGCCCTACGAAGGTCATCGCTCCACCTAGCCTGAGGGCGTCCTGCATTACGTTTGCCAGTCCGCGGTCTCCACTCAAGAACTCGTTTGTCCCAGCGGTTATCGGTTGTTCGGCTAATGTGACCGGCCCATTGCCATTTCAGCTTACTAATCCGGTGGGCTATGTCGATAACTTTGGTTCTCTGTCGAATGACTTCGTTCCGGATTCTATCCTTCAGAGAAACTCCGAGCATAGCCCTTTCCATAGCTCTCTGAGTGACTTTAAATTTATGAACCATTCCAACCGTGAGTGTCCACGTCTCGGCTCCATATGTCATAACGGTCAGGACGCACTGATTAAAGACTTTTGTCTTTAGGCTTTGTGGAATGGGCGATGTAAAAACTCGACGTAATTTCCCAAATGCCGCCCAGCCCAGCCGTATTCTTCTGTTGACCTCTTTCTCGAAGTTGTTTTTCCCCAACTGCAGAGTTTGCCCTAGGTAAACACATTCTTGAACAACCTCGAGAATAACGCCATGTCTTGCAACAGGTTCCGGTACTACATGTCGGTTAAACATTACCTTGGTCTTGTCCAAGTTCATGCGGAGACCTATTTGTTTGGAAGAATCGGCTAGGCTGGTCAGCATCTGTTGTAAGTCCTGCAACGTTTCGGCCATAATGACGATGTCGTCTGCAAATCTCAAGTGTGAGATATGGCTGCCATTTATGTTTATGCTATGACCGTCCCAGTCCAGCGTCTTAAACATATCCTCCAATGCATTTGTGAACAATTTGGGGGAGATAACGTCCCCTTGTCTCACTCCTCGATGCATTGAGATAGGGTTGGTCTGCTGGTTTTGTAACTGGATGGTCGCGGCGTTATAGAGATTTCTTAACACTTGGATGTATCGCCAGTCGACTTGACATCGTTGCAAGGATATCAGAACTGACCAGGTCTCGATCGAGTCAAAGGCCTTCTCATAGTCCACGAATGCTAAGCACAGGGGCCGATTATACTCTTCGGTCTTCTGTATAATCTGCCGTATAGTGTGGATGTGGTCTATGGTTCCATACCCTCTTCGAAACCCGGCCTGTTCCGGGGGTTGAAATTCGTCGAGCCTTCGCGCAAAACGATTCGTGATAACTCTTGAAAACAGCTTATAAATGTGGCTCAGGAGCGAAATAGGGCGGTAGTTCTTCAGTTGGGTCTTATCACCCTTTTTGAAAAACAATACGACCACGCTCCTACCCCTCTGGAGTTCTCCCATTAAAGAGGACAGATTTAAAGATATTTTGGAGCTCCTTTAGCACGGGTTTACCTCGTGCTTTTAATAGTTCAGTTGTAACTCCGTCCTCTCCAGGGACTTTTCCATTCCTTAGCTACTCAAGAGCCATCACGATTTCGTCTAGGCTGATTTCGGGCAGGTCTTCCGTAAAGTGGCGGCTTAATGTAGCTCTAGGATCCTCATTTCCGGGATCAGGACGAGATGTATGCGAGGCGTATAGTCGGCTGTAGAAATCTTCTACTTCCAAAAGAATCTCCGGCTTAGAAGTGATGACGTCCCCACTGGCTTTGGACAACTTCGTCAGATGGCTCCTCCCCAAAGACTGAACGAAAACTTTTTTAAACCCCCGATTTTGCTCGATTGCTTTTTCAATAGCGCGTGTATTAGCGCATCGGAAGTCATGTCGTACCAGTTTGTTAATTCGTTTGTTGAGTGCCCGTTGCCCTAACGAAGTGTTTGGTGGGTTTACACGTCGTTCCTACATAAGCTGCAGTGTCTCCTCCGAAAGCTTCGTTTTCCTACTTATACGTCGCGTTTCACAAAATCTCGTACCTTCCTCCCTGAGGATTTTAACTACATTTGTGAGGGCCTGGTCTACGTCATTTGTGGTTTCCATGGTAACGAATCGGTTCTTCAGATTTGACTGGAACGCTTCTGATCCTACTACGGTTTGGAGGAGGTTGGGCCGGAGCCTGGCCTTCATCAAACGGACTCGCTCGAGCTTAAAGTTGATATTCAGTGAGCCTCTGACAAGCCGGTGATCGCTTCCGGTATTAAACCTGTGGATCACTGAGACATCTCTGAATATGAGCTTCTTGTCCGTTATGATGAAGTTAATCTCATTTTTAGTCCTAGTGTCGGGGCTTTGCCATGTCCACTTTCTTTGGGGTCGTTTCTTAAAGAAAGAGTTCATCAAGAAAAGCCCCTCTTTCTCAAGAAAATTGACAAGCATTTGCCCCCTATGATTCCTGCTACCGTAACCGTGAGATCCTGCTACCGATTCGCTGCAAATTTGTACTCCCACTTTAGCGTTGAAGTCCCCCATGACAACGTTGTAGTAGGCCTTAGTGGTGGAGTGTAAGGCCTTCGATATGTCCTCGTACATATCTTCAACTTCATTGTCAGAGTGTGCCGAAGTCGGTGCGTAAACCTGCACAACCTTTAGGTTATACCTATCGGTTAACTTAATAATAAGATACGCTACCCTGCTCGACACACTAGACATTTCTACAACGTTGTCAGAGTGGGTTTTATTGACCAAGAACCCAACGCCGCCCTGGGATAGCTGATCGCCCTCTCGGAAGTACAAAAGGTGGCCTGATTCTAGGGTAACGGTGTCCTCTCCCTTTCTTCGGACTTCACACAGTCCCAGAACGTGCCACCTTATCCCTTCGAGTTCGGATTCTAATTGCGCCATGTGCTCGTCAAGCCGTAACGTGCGTCCATTAAACGTCGCCAAGGTCAGTTGATTTTGGCGGCCTCTCGTAGCCCGGGGATTCTTCGCACCCCCTACCCTGCCGTTACCGTGACCGCCGCCGTGATCCGGAATAGCAGGGCGGCCGGGAACTGGGGGCCGTGGTTTGTTTTGGCTTGCCATTAGGGTTTGCCCATAATCGCCACGCTGGGCAGGCGGGTTGGCGATCGCAGTGCGTAAGTCTTCGCATCGGTGCCGCTGCTGCCCGTCACCGATCTGCGGTATTTAGTCAAGCAGTTTTTTTTGTTACGGTTATACCGCCATTTTTCGGTCGTCAGAGCCTCGTTCGTTGATTAGCAGGATGTACCACGAGCAGGTGAGGATGACTTGGAGCCATATGGTGGTATTTGACTCCCTGTTTGGTTGGGTAATAACGGGGAAGATCGACCCGGAGTGTCGACCCCACTAGGTACAACATCTTTCTTGGCTTCCACACTTACCTTAGATAATGGGGTCAAGCAGTTCTGGGAGGTAGAAGAACCTCCAAAATTAAGGATAGTAAATCCTGATTATGCAAAATATCAACAAATATATTCTAAGACTAATACTTTTTATACTATTATACTAACTAATATTTTTTAAAGACTATCTCTCAAACAGAACCCAATGTGTCAAAATAGGTTCACGCATCAGTAATACTATGACTCTCACTTATGGTGTTCCACAAGGCTCTATTTTAGGCCCTACACTTTTTGTCATTTATATTAACTCACTTTGTGGACTCTGTCTTCTAAACTGTTCCATTTTTACGTATGCTAATGATACAGCATTGAACATTTATGGAAAGGACTGGATACTTAAAGCGCACTCATGCTCATTCTCTCCCCCATACACTGGTTGTAATTGCAAATCGGTGATGAGGTCTAACCATACCAAATATATTGGTGTACAAGTCGATAGTCTTTTAAACTGGAAACCACAATTAGAATCGCTAACGTCTCGTACAGGAAACTTATTTCTATTTTTAAAAAACTTCGGTACTCTGCAGATATCGAGACACTAAAAATTGTGTACTATGAACTTTGTCAAGCCATCTTATCATACTGCATCTCTGTGTGGGGGGGTGCATCCAAAACCATGTTCCTGATATTGGAGCGCGCTTAAAGAGTGATGTTGAAGGTCATGACCTCTAGACCTTTCCGATACCCAACTTGTAAGCCGTACACCAATTGTCAGGTCCTTACTGTGAGACAGTTATTTATTCTCCTAAGGAAGCACTCTTCTCTTAAGTTTGACAGCAACGCCTTAAAAAAAAACAACGAGCATATAATATTTGTCCATCAACAGCTTTTAGAACGACTATGGCCAAACGACCCTTTAAAGTCATTGGGAATATTATATATAACAAAATGAACAAAATGTGTAATATTTACGGACGATTTAGCGCAGTGGTTAAGAGCTTAAGCCGCTCTGACCACTGCGTCTAATAGTCGCGGGTTCGAGTCCCGCACGGGACAAATCTTTGTGTGATCCACAATTATTTGTTCCGGTCTGGGTATTTGTGTATGTGAATTTTCATGTTTGTAAACGCACCCACGATACAGGAATAAATCCTAGTGTGGGGCTACGTTTTTTTAAAAAAAATATCCTATGAACAGGCATCAATGTAAAATAAGTGTAATAAAATTTCTTCTTACTAAAAATTATGTTGAGACAGAGAATATGCTCAAATTTTAATCATTTCAACTGTAGCTATAAAATAACACTTTATTTATAATACTTGCACGTAAGTATTTGTCCACACCGTGCACTTTTTCGAGAACACATTCTATCTATCTATCTATCTATAACCTCACGCCAGATCCCTTGCGGGGTAGGCAGAGAGTACAGAGTTCCAACAGGTTCTTTCCTTGCATACCTCTCTGGCTTCACATTATTTTAATAAACTCTGCTGTGATGTCATAGTTCTAGCTCAACTTTCTAAGAAGCGAGCACTGGTGTCCATAACACAAGTTAATTCTTAATTTGGGCACCTGAGTTCAATCAAACACTTTAAAACAAAATATAATGTCATTTGATCTATTACTATTACTTGTATGATGTAATCTGTAAGTGTTTCATTGTACACTATTTTTGGTGAAATAAAGTATTATTATTATTATATATGTATCTCGCTGAGATTCCCGGACCTTTGAAAGGCTTGCATGGGGACATGGGTCCAACACGTAGAGGCCCTTTGCGAGAAGTTAATGTTATGTTAGCCACCTGCTGAGATCACTTGCTGAAAATGAAGAAACATAACCAGCGAACTGACCCCGGCAGGTGCAAGGACGGTGTAAATTATGGAAAGAAAACAAGGGCTATGTAAATGAGGTTTGATGGACAAAAACTGGACTATTTCAAAGGGGACGGACACCGGCCATAATTAGTGATACCTAATTACCCGTGGCCGGCGGTGACTCGCCGCTCACGAGATGGGCCCTCAAACGGTCGTCCTATGATAACTGAGGGCAACACCGGTATGAGCGGCTCAGGGGTGTAGAGAGGTGTGCTGCGCTTTCTCCGAAGTTACTCGCGGCGTTATGCCCTTTAACACTTCCACCCCTGGAGTACATCGATGTAGGAACGCATTATCTTCCTACGTCGATATAGCTCTCACGGCTCCTCTCTGGACGGCCAATTAAGGGTAGCCAGAGCCGAGAGTCCTGCGGGCACCCTTCGGTTTCACTCGGCCGACGAAGACACGCCGAGTTGGGGGCCCTGACCGACTCACTGAAGCACTCGGGTCCGTGGTGTCGTTACTCACCAACAGCTCGCCACAAGCTGCCCTGCGGCCTTATTATTATTATTAACCTGGTATATAGAAACGACGACGGTTGGTATGTAGTGCCCATGATGTTGAAAGATGACTGGGAAGTGTAAGGGAATTCTTTTCACACTTCTTTAACTAGATTGCACAACTTAGAAAAAAAGATTCCTTCGTCAAGAACAGCTAAAATGTGACTACGCGGCATTCATGAAAGAGTACGAAGACATGAATCACATGAGAGCAGTCAAACCACCTGATACGGACTCAAAATACATTATTTCCCATCATTGTGTGTTAAGACCAGATAGCAGTACGACTAAACGGCGAGTAGTATTTGACGCCATAGCAAAGACAACGAATGAGCTTTCTTTAAATAACGTCGTCCACGTAGTTCAAAGTTACAAAACGACGTCGTGGATATAATTACAAAGTTTCGATTACATGCAGTTGTCTTCACAGGAGATATTTCTCAAGTTTATCGAAAGATAGATCTACGTCCTGAAGACCGCAAATATCAACATATATTATGGCGAATTTGAACTTCAAACTGTTACTTCCGGTATAAATAGTTCATCATTCTTAGCGATTAGGACGTTGCACCAGTTCGCAAGAGATCACGGTAATGTATATCCTCAAGCTGCTTCCATTCTTCTTCAAGATACCTTCATGGATGATATCACCGCTGGAGCCTTGAAGGTGCATCAGACTTGAAAACTCAATTAATACAATTACTTAATTGTGGCAAATTTGAATTAAGAAAATGGAGTAGCAACTCACCTCAATTCCTTGCACAGCTACCGTATGAACATTGTCAAGTGCCGAAGACATTTGGTGACTACAGTAAACAGCAGACGCTTAAATTACTTGGAGTCCAGTGGGATACCAATGTTGGTATTTTTACATATTCTCAATCCGATCTTAGTCCTAAATGCACCAAGCGTCCTCCTTTTGATTTGTGATATATATTTATATTTAATATATATATATATATATATATATATTAAAATAAAATTGCGTGTTGTTGATATTAATGTATTATATCTCTTTTACAATGATGAAATAATTACTAGTCGTTGTCGAAAACCGTTTTTTCTAATTGAACGCCTGAATGTCATAGACAATCATGCTCTTCGCTTTTTTTTCAAAGTATGTTGCCATGCTACATCAGAACTTTCTACCGCTCGCGAACATACTCCCCCCTCTCGACGACCTTGCGTGAAATGCGGAGAGTAAGCGGGTGAAAATATAAACTTAATGCCTTAGTCGGCAGTGAATGCAGATATGTCTTCCTTGCATAACTTTATAAAACCCTTTAACTCGTTATTGGCGCCTACAAAATTACTGCCGATGTCGCTATAAATTTCCCTCGGCCTTCTCCTGCGTGAGATAAAACGCCTTAAGCAAGAAATAAAATTGTCGGTAGTCACTAGCGACTTCACATTACACTTGCAATGCTTTAATCGCCCAAGAGCTTATTCGACATGAACAGACCAAGTGCTTTGCTGATGAAAAAAGAATGATCAATAGTCAAGAACCGTGTTCGCGGTTGATCCAAAGGCTAAATCTTTTTATGGACTAGCAATTCAAGTTTATTTTATAATGTTACTTAAATCTTCCCGCTTTTCATTACTTCTAATAGAATTTTACCATAAACTTCATTTACTTTGTGGGCCACGTACTCTACAATCTATAATACAGCGTAAATTCTGGATTTTAGGTATACGTAATTTTAGGTCCAAATGTGTTATCTGTTTCAAAGTAAGCCCAAAATCATTTTCACCACTTATGTGAGATTTTCCTTCTCCTCAAATTATACCAGCACGTTGTTTTAGTAACATAGGAGTGGATTTTCCTGGTCCATTTCTCATAAAAGAGAGCAAGCGTCGAAAAGCACCCACGTACGAGGCTTACGTGTGCGTGATGGTGTGTAATCAGTGAAGGCAATACACCTCGAATTAGTGTCCGACTTATCCACGCCCGCCTTCATAGCTGCGCTAGATAGATTTGTATCCTGTAAAGGTTCCCACTCTGTAAACCAGAGGTTCCCAGACTTCATTTCTCATAGGCCACTTACAAAATTTAGCTGGTTCCGGTGGATCCCCTGCAGCTACATTTCTACCATATTCCCAAATCTCGACAAAAAATGTGAAGATTAGATCTAACAATGAAAATTTGCATTGCGGCTGAGTTCCAACCACGAATTAATAGTTATCGAAAAAAAAAGAGAATTCATTGGGTAATTAATTAATTGATTGTGCTGTGAGTGGATGTCAAGTTGTGCATGTAAAAAATCGAGTTCGTCGGATAAATAAGAATTGTGGATTGAGCTATTTATACCTTCGTAGGTACACTCCTCTTTAGTCTTCTCCACTATCAAAAATTAGAACAAAATCCAAACAGTACGGTCGGGGACTCCCGTCAAGATCGAATTTCTAATCAGACAATGTAACTCACTGTTACTAAAAATGTTGGTTATTGAAAAACCACTTTATTTAACTAACACCCCGCCAAATATTACGGCGGGAAATGCGAGTTAAACCGTATTCTTAAGCCTCGGGCTATTGGGCTGGAGTGCCTGGGCGGGCTGTGCCTCCGTCCCTACGCCGTCGCCCTCGTCGAGCAGGACCGGCTCTCTCCCGATCCCGCTCGGCCATCTCTTTCTGGGACATCATAGTCTTGCAGAAGGAGAATACGGCCCCCCATGTCGATTTCCCTACTAGCATAGACGCTACTACTGCAGGCAGGGAGAGGTCCGGCCCGACCCGGTCGACCAGGATCTGTCGCTCGGAGGTCCACGCTGGGCACTCTTCGAGCGTTCGCTGGGCGGAATCCTGGTCCCCACGTAGTGGTGACAAGTCGTCGTCGCCCGCGTCCGATCGTTCTCAGATAATCACCGAAGCAACCGTGACCGGTAATTGTCTGAGTATGTCTAGAGTAGTAGCCGCGAGTCTGGTTGTAGACCCTTAGATCCATGTCGCCAGGATGTTGAGCGGCGCGCGAGGAGTATTGCCGCCTCAAGGGATACGGTACAGTATCCTCGTACGATGCGGATGACCATCTTGCGCTGCAGGCTCTGGATCTTCATCCTGCTGCGCCGGACGCCCGATAGTCGGTGTGACCACACCACTGATCTGGCACTCCGTAGAGGGCCACCGATTGCACTACCCTTTCGACCCGGAGGACCAGGCGCTCGAAGAGCTCCTCGAAGTCCCAACGACTATCCAACGTGAGATTTAGGTACTTTAGGTACCGCCCCACCCGGACTACCGAATCTCCAACGTAAACCCACGAGTCGGGCCGATCCCTGCTCCTCGGCAGTTTGTTGAACCATAGCGCCTCGGTCGGCGACCACGACCTCTGCCCCAAGTTCGGCAAACCTTATGGTCGAAGGTGTCCCCCTCGGCCAACACCGGTATGTCGTCAGCGTAACATACGACGCTGACGCTGGAGGGGAGATCGACGTGCAGGACTACATCGTAGGCGAGGTTCCATAAGGGCGAGGGCCCAATACGGACCCCTGCGGAACCCCGCAAGACCCTTCCCTCCAGTACAACATACCACCCTGTCCGATGTACTGGACGTATCTGTCGCGCAAGTAGTCCCTGACCACGGCCTGCAGGTATCGCCCAGGATCGCACCCCAAGGCAGGGAATTAAAGGCGTTGACGATGTCCGGACTTATCGCCAACGCCACCCCGCCCCAGGACACGGCCTGCACTTACAGGGAGCGGACAAAAAGTACCTATCAACTCCTACCGCAAGCCGCGTTGAGGAACTTTATTCCAATAAACACTGCAACGCCCATATTTCTCAAGCAAGGTGTCAGAGGTGTACTTCGTACGACCACTTCCCTCCTTCGACGATTTTAGATTCCAATGTACCTAATTGAATAAACCTTCCATATCCAGTACAGCGGGCACAACACCAGAATCCGGACTGATACAAGGACTTTTTCTAAAGAAAGAATACCTTTTATCTAATCTAGGATTTGAACCCTGGAACTCGTGATTACTACGTGCATTATTTGCTACTAAACCAACGAGGAATATTTTTTTATTTGCAATACGTATCCTCACACTAGGATTTATTCCTGTGTCATGAGTGCGTTTACAAACATGAAAACAAATACAAACTTACCCAGACCCGAACTAATAATTGCGGATCACACAAAGATTTGTCCCGTGCGGGAATCGAATCCGCGATTATTAGACACAGTGGTCGGAGCGGCTTAAGGTCTTAACCCCTGCGCTAAATCGACCGTCTTTTCTTTTCCACTAGTGATTTCTCCACGAACAATAAAAAAAGACACGTAGCCCCAAATTAGGAATTATTCCCCTGTATCGTAGGTCTCTGTATTAGAAACACGAACACAAACACCTAAACCGAAATAAATATTTGTGAGTCACACACTCACTTCTTCTGTGCGGGGATCGAACCAACGACTTCTCATTCCAGTGGGCCGAGCGTTTTAAGCTCTAAACTGGACCAAGCCGTCTGTCGATTTGATTAAGATTATTATTTATTTAGGACAATAAACAGTTACAATATTGTAATGTGTATTGCAATACATAAGATCGAATAAATAATGCAATAATATAAAATGTTAACTTTAATTAAGTATGTATTCGCTTTGGGCACGAACATTAACAATATTGTAGCCCACAAATCTATCCACATATAAATAGGAAATAATTTAATAATAGGGGAAAGAGTCGCCGTAACCGGCGAGCGTGTATGAAACGAACTATAACAGTGGAGGAAGCCAAAGAGGTATGTGAAGAAAGAACCTGTTGGAACTCTGTACTCACTGTCTACCCTCAAGGGATCTGGCGTGATGGTATAGATAGATTGAACTATGATAAAATATTTGAATAAATCTAAAAACTTAATATAAAATACTTTTATTGATTCGCGATCATCAAAGAACAACATCATCATTTACATTAAATATTTTTAATTTAAAAAGACCTTTCTAAAAACAAGCTTTTTTGGCAAACACAACAAAGATATCTTGCTTAGTTGAGTAGTAGCCCCAAATCAGACTTTTCGTCTAGTTTGGGGCTCTTAGATAATGCCACTTAGTTGCTAAGTCTTTTTCAACAATAAAAATTATTATTCTTATTCTTAGTAGCTACGGCTTCCTTTCGGCTCCTTCACCAGACCCTGGACACTATCCAGGTCTAAAGTACTCGACAAGACAAATCCAATAAGCCCAAACACGACATGGTTATATTGAATAGTTGGGTGATATTTTTGTGACCCATTGACCACCTTTCGTCTTCATCATCAGAGCTTAAGCACTATCTGATTGTATAGTACTTGTCATACCAATCTAACAAGTCTAAACACGAGGGGGTTATTTCACAAAGTTCACATGTGCCTCTGGTCACCTTCCGACTCCATCATCAGACCAGTTCTGTGATATCATATTATTGCATTATCATCGAATTTACATACGTATACCAAATTTTAACAACATCGGATACCCGCAAGTGCTTGAAAAATCGTTCACAAGATTTGGACACGAAACAGACAGACAGATATACATAGGAACATTTCCAGTTTAATAAAAGCTTGTAAATAATGCCGTAGCGCCTACGTTCTTCAAGCAAAGACGGCAGAGGTGAACTATGTACACCCACTTATCGCCGACGATGTTATATCCCATATAATTGGGGGTGGATCCTTTGCCATATACCGGGTACAATTCCAAAAATTACAGACTCCAGAATGATACTAAGTAATTTTCGACGGAAAAACTACATTTGTATCTCGTAATCGCAACGCACATTATTTGCCAATAGACCAACGAGGCAGTCAGAAAAAAATATGTATACCATAATAATTAAGCCGCACTTATACCTACTTAAGGGATACTTATCTTAAAAATGTTCAAATCAGAGAACACCTATAAATACGAAGAAAACAGGCTTTCTACGTTCAGTCTAACGAGCCTTGTTACTTTCGAGTTTAATGCCGTAATAAAATATTTTACAGCTAATAGTATGACGCAGCAGCCCTGAGAGCCTTAAATAAAGGGTAAGTATGATTGAAAACTGATGACTTGGAATATACGAAAGAAAAATAAAACAGATATTTAAAGTGATATAAAAAACATTTATTTATATATGCGAATAAAAAAGACGTACACACTTTATAAGGATAAGTTCTTTGTCCAGCACTGGGCAAGTAAAGGTATAGATGATAGATAGTAGCCATAAATAGGCCCACCATTACTATATCGATTTACACCGGCAATTAAAAAAAGGCTACCATCGATTGCAGACTTTGCGCACTGACCCTTACGTTTTGTAAGTATATCATCTCGCCAGATCCCTTGCGGAGTAAGTAGAGAATACCGAGTTACAACAGGCAAGCGTGTATGTAACGAACTTTTAGAGTGTAGGAAGCCTGAGAAATCTGTAAGGAACTTGTAGGCTCTCTTTAAATAGGTATACTAAAATGCAAATATCCTATTTACCGCATGAAATTCATATATCATTTAGCAAAGTTAATAATAAAGTACATATATTTACAGACATCACTAAAGGTACAACCAAACCAACGCGTACGCGATCACGGTGGCGATCAGTATCTCCCTATGATAGCACATGCAGACGCCATCCACATAACGCGTGTAGGACACAGGACGCGTTGATGTGAACATTTTCATAAAAAAAAATTATTGCAGGAGCTGATCGCCACCGTGCACGCCACCGCGGTGGCGACTGAACTTGTTAAGACAAATCTAACAAACACGACAGCACACTCTTGCTTAGATGAGATCCTATGGCCACCCTTTGGCTCCATTACCCCACGGTACCATACTTTTGTCAAATTTCAGCATTTTGGAAGCCAATAAGTGAAAAGTGAAACGATAATAGGCATATTCTAGATAAAAGCTTGTAAAAATATGACGCAAAAGCCTCGGTTACCCCTGTAACAAAGGCATATCAAACAAATATGAGATGATAAAAGTTAAAATGGCCAAAAATGTTCTCTCTTTCCCTTGAGCCGCAAACGAAGCCGTTCCATCATAATTTACCGTTTTGAGCAGTCCAATTCTCATGATGGATGCCGGCACTTGTAGCAGTTTTTGCTCCCATCTCCATGACGTTTTGACGTGTTGAGGGTAATTTATGTAGATTGTTTTGCGAGTGAGCCGGCGAGGGTGTATACCACTTGCCAAGAATGGTGTCTGTTAAAAAGAAAGACATAGATTTATGACGATTAAGTGGCAATGTTACGCATAGCCAGTTCCAGTTAGGAATCAACCGATTGTAAATAAATGGTACCATGTAAAGAAGGATTCGTTGGTCCGGATGTACTATCATATGCTGTATTGTGAACTACATTTCTGTGACAGTTTCTCGTGCGCTCCATCGGTACCCTTTTTCAAAGACTTTCCATCTACCCCCAGTTAAAACTAATCTCGGCCTTAACTCGCCCACAGTCAGAAAGTGTAATGAGTGAAATTTATTCAACAGTTAGCACGATGTTAATATATTCAAAAAGTCACTTTCCAGCGCTTATAAGAAAGGTACTGGAACCATTGGCATAGAATATTTTCTTTATCTTTTAATTTTCTAATTATTAAAATTTTGAATAGTTATATATTATTTATTTTAATTTTTAGATTTTTTTAATATATGGTAGATGTCTTAGTAAACCTACCATAGGCGTACATATCAACTGCAATACATTTTAACCTTTTTAATTATTATTAAAATAATGTGTACACTGCAGGTGTGTTTTAATAAATTAATAAATTGTAGCGGATTATACAGAATCAACATATTCTTTTCTGAAACAAGATGTTTTACATCGTTGTGTTCTTCATGTATACCTTACAAAAGGACACCGCATAACTCAGTGCAATAGGTATCAAAGGAGAGATACATTTCAAAATTTAGTAGTATTCTTTTGTAGTATTCAAACCTGATTCAAACCATTAAGTTGTAACGACCCCTATGTATCGCACAGCTATGTGACTACCTACCCACAGATGACGCCGAATATAAAATCGACAACGATTCTCCATACGTGTCTAAAGCGCGATATGAGAGTTTGTACGACGCGTTACATATATACAAAACCTAGACAACTATAGGGGGAGTGATAAGCCCCACCAGACATTACACCCGTTTCGCTGGAAGATCTTCCCTTTGACAAATCCTGCTACAGCATACTTTTCAAATAGTCTTAACGTATCTGCCAATTAGTCAAGAATTAGTGATACTTATGTAAAAATAACATAAGATTAAATTATAAACCGACGACTTTGTGAATATCGCGAGTAGAAGTTGGATACGTACAGCACAGGCCGGTCGTCGTCACAGTCTTTACGGGAGGCTTTTGTCTAGCTATGGACGTATTTTGGCTGAACATAGATGCTTTAAATCTTGTTAGTTGTCCATGGTGTATTTCTTTTTAAAGTGGCCGAAACTGGGAATTATTCATGTGAAGAGGTTCATGAATAAAGATAAAATTTGCATACACGAACACCCTGACCGAAACAAACATTTTTCCTGTGTGGAGAACGAATTCCCGACTGCTCATCCCAGGGCTTCGGCGACTTAAGCTCCTAACCATTTGACCAAGTCTTCGTCAAATTATATATCATCGGTATTTCTGTAATACCTGATCCACTTTAGCAGTAACAACACAACGAATCCCAAATAAACACTTTTTCAGATTTACCAATTTCGTTTCTCTATTTCTCACGCCTTTTTATTACTTTATTCGAGTAAAGATGTAGGCAAAAAATACTTAAGTAACCAATAACTAGATACGAATTTCTAGATGAAAACGTTAATTTTTGGGTAGGTAGAAATTCAGTGCTCATACTTCGGCTATAAATTTGACATGGGTCGGGAACAAACACAATTCCCGTAGAGTAAATCAACCCCCTTATAAAATGTTTCTATTATCTAATACTGTCCACAAGCTTGTCATTTGATTTTCTTATAGTAATTTAGCTCCTGGCTAATAGAAGACTGTCACGTGAGCCCCTGACTTTTACTACAAAATTGACTTATTATCTATTAACATGCTCATGAAAAGAAAAAATATTTTTATCCTTCAAACTCTATACCCTCAAAACTATGACTTACTAGTTGTATCACCTTCACTGAAGGTACAGATTTAAAATTTATAATAATGATGTTATTGTTAAGAGTCATTGTTGTCCTACTGGTGGGAAAGGCCTTGCACCACCTTTCCACTCTCCTCTGCTACTTGCTGCGTCAGGTCAGTCTCTTAAAAAGGAAATTTATCATCATCATAATTTTTCATTACATACTGCAGTCTCCATCTGGGTGTATATTATAATATGATATATATTATTGCCGTTTAATATTGTTTGTGCATACAAATCCAATAGCATATTTCTACACCGCTTACTTACTCTTATGTCCACTTTCCTGCTCATTGCTGGGGTGTGCTTTATTTAGTATGGGATAAAAATATTCGCTGTAATATTTGTCGTTTTTGTATGCCATAAAATTATCAATGAATACATCTTTTTTTTTGGCCGCGTGGTTCCCGGCTTAGAATAGAACCAACCCATCTCATCCCATCGGGTGTCGTACAAGGCGACTAAGGGAAAACTAGGGAATGGGCAGCAGCGTTCCCTTAACACTTTTACAACCAAAAACTGCGCTCGCCAACCCGCCTGCCAAGCGTGGCGAGTATGGCAAACACCCCCAACCAATATGGAAGAAAGCAAGAAAACCAGGCCCCTAGTCCCCGGCGGTCCTGTTCGTCCTGGCCACGGTAGCAGCTATGGTAATGACAGGACAAGGGGTGCTAAGAATCTCCGGCAGAGATTCGGCTACCACCAAAACCGAAAATTGGCCCTGGTGACATACAACGCACGCACATTGAGGACAGATGAGAAGCTAGTTGAGCTGGAAGAAGAGTTAATAATAATAATAATAAACCGCTGTCAACGACACGTCGTTTTGTGTAAATAAAAATTTTTTTGGCGAAGAAATATTGAAAAGTATCCGTTTAGACATCAACAAACATCAAAAAACAACACACTTTAAGAGCAAAATTTACAATGCGAACGTGGGTTCGCAAAATGTGGATTTGGAAGAAAAACATAACACATCTGTAAATGGCCGAGCCCAGCCGAAGAAACCCCGTGCGGCTGTGTCGGCAGCGGGATGCCCGGTCACCTAGCGCACGCCCAACACCTTTGCCCGGCTCGCCCACCTCGCCCCAGCCTTCGGAGGATGAAGATTTTTTTACACCGCCGACATCTGGGGCCTCTAGCGACGATGCCGGGATATCGGCGTCTCCACCTACATTAACATCTGCGAGGAGAGGACGCCCACCGCTGCCGGCACGCCTGGGACCAGCGGGACATTGTGCTCCGCCCACGGCCCCTGCTACCGGTGGTGTAGTGCGCCGCATGAGATGGACTCCAGAATTAAATTTAAGTGTCATGCGGGCCTACTATGGTGCTACAGAGGGAGGAACCATCCTCACCGCTTACCGTCCGAAATTGTTGTCTCTGTTTCAGGGGCTTCACCCGACTGTCGCCGTTACTGCGCAACGACTATCGGATCAAGTACGTGCCATCCAGCGGTGCAAGTTGTTGGATGACACAGTGCTTGAGCGACTGCACCGCGAAGCACTTCCTGCTCGTACTGAATCCAACGTGCGAAGTGTTGAAGATCCTATCTCTTTGAATAACTTCGCACGATCGGAGGAGGTAAATAGCGAGCAGGTAAGTGTTAGTGACCAGCTACAGGAGCAGGTGAGGAGAGCTCTGGAGGATGCCTTTGCGGAGTATCGGTCTGCACCGATTTCCCTAAGACCATGCCTACCCCGTTTGCCCATGCATAGACGTAACATTTCGCTTGTGAGTGCCCTAGACAATGTTTTAAAGCCACACTGGGAGACCAGTGTGGACTTATGTGATACCCATTCTATTTTGTACTGTGGAGCGGTGGCGGTGTGTCGGGTGGCAGGTGTAAGATTTCCTAATCTACATCGAGCCACCCAACCCACAAATGCTAAACCACTCTGGCAGTGCAGAATAGAGCGGCGTATAAATATGGCTAGGACACTCATAGCGAAATTGTTGTGCTTCCAGGCTGGAAACAACCGCCCGAGAGTTGTGCGTTTCGTGACCCAAGCCTTTGCAGGCGCACGAGTGGCTCCTGTGGACTATGTGGCAGGAGTCGCGGAACGCATAGACTACTGGAAGCAAAAAGTTTATGCATGGGCGAAGAGGATTCGCAGGTATAAGGCGAGAGCAGACAGATACCACGTGAATCGCACCTTCCAGACGAATCAAAGGAGTGTATACCAGGCTTGGGAGCGCCCCCAAGAGAGAGTGACTGACGTGCACTTGCCAAATGCGGCCGTGATGGCCGAGTTTTGGCGTAAAATTTGGTCAGTGCCCGTCACTCACTCCGAGGGCGAATGGTTTGATGTTGTTGGACGATCCTGTGGGCCCATTCAGGAAATGGAGCCCGTAGTCATAAGCCGTGAAGATCTGGCCTGTGCGGTTCGTGCGGCGCCGAACTGGAAAAGTCCGGGGCCGGATGGACTGCACGCATTCTGGCTAAAGAGGCTCCAGGGCTCACATTCTCGTCTAGCGACTCAATTCCAAGAAGCGCTTCCTAGTTTTATGACATCGGGTGTCACTCACTTGATTCACAAATCTGGCAGTACTTCGGAACCTAAAAATTATAGACCGATTACATGTCTACCTACGGTCTATAAACTCCTTACATCCATTCTGAGAATAGAAATCAATAATCACCTTAAGGCACAGCATATTCTATCGCCTACTCAGAATGGCTGTAAGGGGGGGTCCCGGACTACAAAGGATTTGCTCCTCATTGATATTGCCATTTGCCAACAGGTACGACGATCCAGAAAGAATGTCTCCATGGCCTGGATTGACTATAAGAAGGCCTATGATTCGGTGCCTCATACATGGCTGGGGAGGGTGCTAGAGCTGTACAGAGTACACCCGGCGCTATGCTCTTTCCTCGGTTCGTGTATGAGGCAGTGGACCACAGTTCTTCGTCACCCAGGATGTGGTGGTCTTTCTGGTTCGTCGGACTTGATAAAGATAAGCAGGGGTATCTTTCAGGGCGACAGTTTGAGTCCGTTGTGGTTCTGCTTAGCTTTGAATCCATTAAGTGCTATACTTAAGGATTCAAAGCTAGGTTACCATTTGCGGAGGGAGAGTGAGCCTATATCTCATCTACTGTACATGGATGACCTCAAGTTGTACAAACGCTTCGAAGAAAACAGACCTGATGGAGTTGCTCAAAATAACCGGCAATTTTAGCAACGACATCGGAATGGAGTTTGGAGTAGACAAGTGTGCGGTCATCCATGTACAAAGAGGGAGAGTTGAAGATTCTTTTAATCTACAGCTCTCTGATGATATATCCCTCAGGTCTCTCTCTGAAATGGATTCCTACAAGTATCTTGGTATGTCACAAGCCTTAAGTATAGCGGAACAGGATATGAAACAATCATTGAGGGATCGGTTCTTTGCCCGCCTGATAAAAGTGTTAAAAAGCCTTCTATCAGGTGGAAATAGGGTCCGAGCTTTCAATGGTTGGGTCATGCCTGTTCTTACATACTCTTTTGGCATACTAAGGTGGACTCAGTCTGAACTGGATGCCCTGGATAGAAAGGTCCGTCGATTGCTGACAGCGTATCGTATGCATCACCCGCGGTCGTCTGTTATGAGGTTGTACATCCCGCGGAAGTGCGGTGGTCGTGGGTTTTTAAACGCTAAGACACTACACAACCGCGAGGTGTGCAATCTCAGACAGTACTTTTTGAGTGTATCCGTGGTGATGTATCGAGATGTTGCCGCAATCGATAGAGGCCTAACTCCGCTTTCCTTGGCAAACGGGAACTGGCGAAGGCCCCAGGTATTAAGTACTTCGGACCGCACAGCCATATGGAAGGGCAAGGAGCTACACGGACGGTTCTATCGGGCTCTTACAGGGCCTGATGTGGACCAGCTCGCTTCCGTGACCTGGCTACGCTTCAGCAACCTTTTTGGGGAAACTGAAGGCTTTGTCTTTGCAATTATGGACGAAGTTATCATGACGAACAACTACCGGAGGCACATCCTAAAGGACGGCACGGTTGACATTTGTCGGGCATGCCACCGTCCCGGTGAGTCTATTAGACATGTAGTTTCCGGTTGTTCTCGTCTTGCTAACGGAGAGTACTTGCACAGACACAACCAAGTGGCTAGGATTATCCATCAGCAACTTGCTCTTAAATATGGCCTTGTGGACTCTGAAGTACCGTACTACCAGTACCAGCCTCTTCCAGTTCTCGAAAGTGGTCATATCACGCTCTACTGGGATCGATCTGTTATCACGGACAGGACTATTGTAGCCAATAAACCTGATATCGTGATAATAGATCGATCGATGCGTCCTGTAATGCTAGTTGATGTCACCATTCCGCATGATGAGAACCTTGTGAAGGCCGAAAAAGAAAAATTATCAAAATATTTGGACCTGGCCCATGAGGTTACCGCCATGTGGAATGTTGATTCAACTATCATTATTCCGATGGTCGTTTCAGTCAACGGCCTTATAGCGAAGAGCTTCGATAAACACCTTGAGAAGCTCTCGCTAGGCAGTTGGGTGAAGGGCCTGATACAGAAGGCAGTAATGTTGGACACGGCACGCATTGTGAGGAGGTTCCTCTCTTTGGAGCCCTGACCGCCGGTAGCATGGGTCGTAGACCTTGCTGTCGGTGGAGCACATTTTTTTTTATACAATATATATAAGAATATTTGTATTTTATATTTTTATATATATTTTATAAGAAATTATACTGAATAAATATATACATAATAATAATAATAATAAATTCTTTATTTACGGACAACATTGATCCAAAGTGTTAGTATACAGACGACTTATGCCTAGTGTTAGTAAAAGGAGAAAACGAAAACAATACAAATAACTAAAATAACAAATAACGGTCCTAATTGATCGTCCTCCACACCATCTGCTTAAGGATACGAGAAGACACACTCTCCGCCACCATCTCCAGAATGCTGTTACGGCTGCCCCGCACCCTGCGCAGCAGTGATGCAGTTTTCTTACGCATGATGGCGGCAAAGCCATCAGTGTCCGCTCTCGCAAACATCTCTGAGGCACTGCAAAAGCGGGGCAGCCCCAACAACATCCTGAAAATGTTATTATACTGCGTGCGCAGGTTACTCAACGACCTTTTGGTGTACTGGACCCACAAGCTTCCCGTGTACATACCCTAGCAGTAGGCTTTAAAAAGGGTGATTTTGACCTGATCGGTACAGCGGGAGAACCTGCGAGTCAGCATGTTACCTCGGATCGCCAAAGCTCTGCGCTCCCTCTCAATGTCACCATCGTCCTTAAGGTCGTCAGTAAGGAAATGCCCCAAATACTTAAATTTATGGACTCTGTTTAAGTTCACGCCATTTAGGGTAATGTCAGGTGTTGTTTCTGGGCATTTACCGGCGGCCTTAAAGACCATGAACTCGCTCTTTCTGCAGTTATATATTAATCCATGTAAGGCCGCATAAGACTCACATACCTTCAACATTTCTCGAATACCTGCCGCCGTTGGGCTCAGCAGCACCATGTCATCCGCATAGCTCATGTTATTGACAGGCACGCCGTGTACACGACATCCGACACGCATACTGCTGAGCTCAACAATCAGGTCATTAACATATAAGTTGAAGAGCTTTGGAGACGTCAGCCCCCCCTGCCTTACACCGCACTCCAACTTATACGACTCCGAAAGTGAATTCGACCACTTTACGTTATTAGTCTGGTTCGAATACCAATATTCAATAATATTGAGGATCGGTGCCGGTAGACGCCTGTCCCTGAGCTTCTTCCAGAGTACATCGTACGATACAAGGTCGAAGGCCCTGGACAGATCAAGGAAGCAGGCGTACACAGGCGTCCTCCTGTCAATGTAGTATTGGACAGTATGCTTGAGGCCTAAGATAGCACTTTCAGTTGACAGTTCCGGCTGAAAACCGAACTGTGCATCGTGCAAGCTGAGATGTTTTGACAAATAACCATCAAGCAAACTGTCCAATATCTTGGCAGTTGTCGTCGCAAGGGAGATCGGTCGGTAATTTCCCGTGTCCGAGATATCCCCTGTTCTATTCTTCACAATGGGTACCACTACAGTTTTCATTAATTCCGTTGGAAGGTATGAATGACTGACGCACATCGTGAAAAGCAGGGACAGGAGTCTCGGGAGGTGAACTCCCGCAAATTTAAAATGCTCGATACTGAGCCCGTCATGTCCAGGAGATTTGCCACGACTCATGTAATTTATAGCTTCCTTAACTTGTTTGGCTGAGAAAAGTAATGGTAGCTCCTTTCCTGGACAGTCCGTCTCAGCCACAGTGTTTAGAGTCGGTGGGCCCAACGGAGACCTCATTTTAAAGTGCTCCATGAACATATTTGCAATCTCCGTGGAGTCATTCTTTCCTCCCACACTCACCGGGAGACTGGGCCTGACATCTAGTTTACCAGTGGACTTCCAGAATTTTCTGAAATTTTTTGTGGCTCTTTGTTCAGCGATCATATCCATTTTAACTTGTTCTTGGTTTTTCTGACACCATCTCAAACGACTTTTAAAAATTTTGCGAGCCTCACACATTTGGTTATATGATGCTCCTGCCGTCAGCCGTCCATCCAGTACCCAGATACTAAATCTAAGCCCAGCCTCCCGATGCGCGTCTCGTACATGTTTATTCCAACCGCATACTACCCCGGCATGTCTTGGCCAATTTCCACCTCTCGGTTTTGTGTCTTTTGCGGCCTCACATAAAGTTTGTACAATAGTGCTGTATAGTTCATCAAGTATAGTTCTGTGATGGGACAGGCTACATGGCCCGTAGCTACACTTCATGAACTCCCGAGGGAAATCAACATCACGCAAAATATTATGACAGATATCATGATAACGATTGATCTGTGATTGGCTCCTCTCTCCCCAGATGACTCCATTACATGGTTCACTATGCATCAGCAATTTTTGTCTAACAATTTCCAGATTACACACAATAAATAAAGGTAGATGATCGGACACATACACATTTTCCTCAATACCCGCCTTTACAACCGTCTTCCAGGCAGATTGAAAGACCACACAGTGGTCCAACCATCTCCTACATCCATGGGCTTCACTTAAAAATGTGTAGTTGTCCGATTCCATCCCCAAAAGTTCTATGTCTGCACAAATCCAGGATTGATCTGTGCAAAAATTTAAAAGTTGATTGAAAAATAATTCGTGAGGGTGAGCATTAAAATCACCCAATATAAAAACGCTTTCAACATCATTGCTCGCTTCAATGGCACTTATCTCTCCTAGGACTTCAGCAAACTCAGGTAGGTTATCGTGCGCATCCGTTGGCATGTACACTGAGATCACAATAATAGAACGTCTTCCTATGGTTGCCTTAATGGCCACAAGACGCGAATTGGTGCATTCTAAAATTGAAACGGTATCAAAAATGCCCTTTCTCCAAAGAATGGCTACTCCTCCATACGGCCTTCCTACCAGTACACCTGCGGATGTATCTACAGCCGACTTACCTGTGTATTCATAGTCTTCACTTATAGTTCCTAAAAATGGAATGTCGTGAGGGAGTAGTCATGTCTCTTGTAGGGCTACTAAGTCAGACATAGCACAAATACTACGAACACAATCAATAGACCGTTTAATTGATTTACAATTAAAGGTGGTGAATTTACTATTGCTGGTCTTATATTCATAATCTTTATCTTTATACATAATAACAGTTTAATTAGCTTTAACCTTCGGACTTATCGGTTTTGTTCGATACATAAAACGCACAAAACGCCTGAATGTTATGCCATCGGGCCACAGCTGATCATTTAAAAACAGGTTTAATTTGTGCTTAGGAACAAATAATTTATAGGCATTATAATTTTTCTCTGTTTTCATATTTATCAATTTAAAGGTAACACTTTCATTAGTCTTTTCTTTTATATAGCTAATTATATCATCAACACAGGTTTCTTTGCAAACGTTAGAAATAAATATGGGCACTTTAATATCCGCGGCCCTAAATTTATCGCCCGGTGCAATAGAGGCTAAGCCCTTTTGTCCGATAAGCTTATATCGTTTAGCTGACTTACTTCGCACTACCGTCCATTCAGTGTTTGATTCCGCTACTACATGATCACATACCGGGTTCGATTCTCGCCGACTCAAATCCCTCGCTCGCTCGCTCGTATTGACGTTTTGTACGACCGCCGCTGCCCGCGTGATAACTGATTCACACTCACCAGTAGTAGGGGAGCCAACCGTTGCCGTTGCCGTCGTCGCTTGCGCATCGGTACCCGATGCAATAACGGCTTTGTTCGAAACCGCAGTGCGCAGGGCGGCGTCCACTCGCCTCTTTTGTTGATCCGTCTTTCTTACTCCTTGTTGATTGTGTCGTCCCTGGCTGTTTTCGCAATTCGTCTCCTTCACACTGTCCGAAACCACGGTAGCCGCGCGCTCCTCCCGCTGCACTGAATCTTCCGTCGCGTCATTTCGTTCTAGTGGAAATGAGATAGCATTGTCCTCGTTGTTTGCTAAGAGCGACGTATTTTTTATGTATGAATCAGTGCCGTTAGATCCTGTGTCTTCTGATAAATGTGTCTCCGTCATAGGTACATACTGGAGGCCTATAGGGCCGCTATTTAAAGGGCTGGTGAGTGTACAGGCCCCACGTCTTCTATTCACATTAATGTTAGGTGTAAAATTGCCTAATAACGATGCGTGTTTTATGTTGTCTACCTCCATTTTGAGCATATCAAATTTGTCTACGGTAACGATTTTTTCTTCTAGTACATTTACTTGATTTTGTAGCTTTAGTATGTCCTTTAAAAGGCGCGTCACATCCACATGATCGAAGGTGACGGGGGGAAGCCTATGCAATTCCTTGGCCACGAATATGGGGAACATCTCAGGTAAGGTATTCTTCATAAGACCGATAATATCATCAAGGTCTCGTGACATTTTCTTCTTTCCGTCCTTCCGTCTAACTGGCATCTTTTTCCCGCTGGGTAAAGACTCAAACAGCAGACATTTAGCTGTTACAATATCTTCTGCTGAGAAGGATGTAGTACACAATTGATGGATACTCTCTTCGTCCATAAAATCCATCACATTTCTTAAAAAACTAACAGTTCGTTTATCACAACGTTGCAACTAGGGCACTTCACAGTCTTCGAGGCCATTGCACACAGCGAGAAATCACCGTATACACACTGAACGCGTCCGTGCACGGCAGCGCGCGCGCAATGTTAAACAAGTTGCGGTGGAGTATTGTTGGTTTATCGGAGGTCCGAAGAGAGGGCGAGGACACGATAACCTTAAAATCCGGCAACTTGTTTTACTACCGGGAGGGCGAACAGCAGTCCCAAGGTGGTGTCGGATTTATCGTCCACAAGTCACTCATAAAAAACGTTGTGTCCATCACTAGTGTGTCGAGCAGGGTAGCGTACCTGATACTCAGAATATCCAAAAGATATTCGCTGAAGGTCATACAGGTCTACGCACCGACCTCGGCATACTCAGATGATGAGGTCGAAGTTATGTATGAGGACATTAGTAGAGCCATACATACTTCCAAAGCACACTTAACAGTAATTATGGGTGACTTCAATGCGCGACTGGGCAAACGGGGCGATGATGAGTTGAGAGTGGGGCAATTTGGATATGGGCAGCGCAACCCCAGGGGTCAGAGGCTGGCCGAATTTCTGGAGAAGGAGGGACTCTTTATGATGAACTCTTTCTTCCAGAAGCCGTCTCATAGGAAATGGACCTGGATGAGCCCTGATGGTTCCACAAAAAATGAGATAGACTTCATCATGAGCACCAAGCGACAAATATTTAATGATGTCTCCGTGATTCACAGGGTAAAACCGGCAGTGATCACCGAATGGTCAGAGGCACATTAAATATTAATGTCAAAATTGAAAGATCGCGTCTGATGAAGTCTACGCTCCGACCTTCTAATACACATATCCAAAACCCCGAGAACTTTCAACTCGAATTGTCAAACCGCTTCGAATTGCTAGACAGCAGCGCATCAGTGGACGAAATCAACAATGGGTTGGTAGAGACTGTCCATACGGTCGGGTCTAAGCATTTTAAGCCCCACCGTAAAAATAGGCCTCAAAAGCTATCCGACTACACCCGAAACCTTATGGCTGAGCGACGTACCATGAGACTCCAAACCTCCGATGATGCTAAGTCCTATAGGCAGCTCAATGGACAGATATTGAAGTCCTTGCGACACGATCTACGGTCCTTCAACACAAGACGTATTGAGGAGACCATAGAGCAGAACAAGGGCTCCAAAGTGTTCGCAAGAGCCGCGTCGATTGGGCAAAGCCAGTTGACGAAGCTGAAGACGGAGGACGGAAACGTTACTTCGAATAGGTCAGAGGTGCTCAGGGAGATAGAGAGGTTCTATGGACAGTTGTATACCTCAGTAGCTGAACCTATTGTTGACTTGGTAAAAGACCCAAGAGCCAAGCTAACCCGACACTACAGTGAAGATATCCCGGACATCAGCCTGTACGAGATTAGGATGGCTCTCAACCAACTTAAAAACAACAAAGCGCCGGGTGAAGACGGAATTACTGCAGAGCTTCTGAAAGCGGGCGGATCGCCGGTACTTAAAGTCCTTCAGAGGCTGTTTAATTCCGTCTTGCTCGAAGGAAAAACGCCGGAAGCATGGAACAGGGGTGTGGTGGTACTGTTTTTCAAGAAAGGTGATAACACTTTATTAAAGAACTATAGGCCCATCACACTGCTGAGCCATGTTTACAAGTTGTTTTCGAGAGTCATCACGAATCGTCTCGAACGCAGGCTTGATGATTTCCAGCCTCCCGAACAAGCCGGTTTCCGGAAAGGCTTTAGTACCATAGACCACATACATACGCTGCGGCAGATTATACAGAAGACCGAGGAGTATAATCGGCCACTATGCTTGGCGTTTGTGGACTATGAGAAAGCCTTCGATTCGATCGAGACTTGGGCGGTTCTTAGATCTCTCCAGCGATGCCGCATTGACTATCGGTACATCGAAGTGTTGAAGTGCTTGTATAATAACGCCACCATGTCAGTCCGAGTACAAGGGCAGTGCACGAAGGCGATCTCCATAAAAAGAGGAGTAAGACAGGGAGACGTCATTTCTCCGAAACTGTTTACGACCACCATAGAGGACGCCTTCAAGCTCTTGGAATGGCGAGGACTTGGCATCAACATCAATGGCGAATACATCACTCACCTTCGATTTGCCGACGACATTGTGGTCATGGCGGAGTCGCTGGAAGATCTAGGACGAATGCTCGGCGACCTCAACAGAGTATCTCAACAAGTGGGTCTTAAAATGAACATGGACAAAACGAAAATAATGTGTAACGTCCATGTCGTACCCACCGCACTCACCGTTGGGAACTCTACTCTTGAAGTTGTCGACGAATACATTTACCTGGGACAGGTAGTCCGGTTAGGTAGGTCCAACTTTGAGAGAGAGGTCAATCGACGAATCCAACTCGGCTGGGCAGCGTTCGGGAAACTGCGCAACATCTTCTCATCCAAAATATCTCAGTGCCTAAAGACTAAAGTTTTTAGTCAATGTGTGTTACCAGTGATGATATATGGATCAGAGACGTGGTCTCTTACAATAGGTCTCATAAAAAAGCTCAGAGTTGCTCAGAGAGCTATGGAGAGAGCTATGCTCGGCGTTTCTCTACGTGATCGAATCAGGAATGAAGAGATTCGTAGAAGAACCAAGGTCACCGACATAGCCGTTAAGATTAGCAAGCTGAAGTGGCAATGGGCGGGCCACATAGCGCGAAGATCGGACGGGCGTTGGGGCAGAAAGATTCTAGAGTGGAGACCACGTATTGGCAAGCGCAGCGTGGGACGACCACCTGCCAGATGGACCGACGATCTTGTGAAAATCGCAGGAAGTCGTTGGATGCAGGTGGCATCGGACCGGTTACGCTGGAAAGCGATTGGGGAGGCCTATGTTCAGCAGTGGACAAGTATAGGCTGAGATGATGATGACATCTTTTTTATTGCGGGTAGTAGAATTGACAAGACTATAAAAATTTAGCTCTATATTTAAATAATTAATATATACAGTATTATCCTATTTTAACTTTATAACTAACTTTTAATGATTAGCTAACCATCTTTACTTGCCGAATTTGTGTTATCTCTAATACATCAGCAGTATTTTCATGAAAATGGAGTCAATACAAACCACTATGACACAAATGACAGAAATGTTCACAAAGCAAATGTCGAAATTCGAGGAAGCACGAGGAAGTCTCCTGTAACAACCACAACGGAAAGTCTGGCATCGGAGTTTGCTGCGTTTTGTACCTTCACAATCGAAGCACTACATACTCTTCAGCGGCAGGTCATCGTGCTGGCACAGACAGTTGATGCCTTGGAAATGCGAAGTCGACGAAAGATGCTTCTGCTTCATGGTGTCACCGAAAGCAAAGAAGACATATTTAAGGTGGTGCTTGACCTCTTCCAGTCGTCTAGCGGACATCAATCCAGTCGACATAAGTCGGTGCCACAGGATGGGGCGTTCGTCCCGTAAAGCTAGGCCTATTCTAATCAAGTTCCAGGATGTGGCTATACGCGGCAAGGTTTGGTTTGCTAAAACAAAGTTGAGGAGCTCGGGGGTAACACTCTCTGAGTTCCTCACTAAGACACGCCACAATCTATTCCTTGCTGCGAGGTCGAAGTTTGGCGTGACGAAAAACTGGTCGAGGGATGGGGAGATATATGTCCTCGGCCAGGATGGCACAAGGGTTCGTGTACAGTCTCTTGCCGACTTAGATGGCATTACTCAAGATCCCGTGAAGCCGTCTACGTCTGAAAAGGAGACCACTGGCACGTCGATGAGGTCGAAGCGCGTTCATCAACCCCAAAAAGTGTTTTTTTTTTGTGTTGTGCTTGCGTCCCAAAATTTTAATATCATATTTATTTTTTGCTGTCCATATCTTAACTTTAAGTTTTTCTTTTCAAACACCCACTTTTATGGTTTTCTTTTTAAAACGATTTATTATTCGGTCACTTATACTTATTTTTTATTTCAATGTCAAAAGTCAAAACTAACTTCACTCGACAAGTGTCAATGTCAACAGCGCGTTCCGTTTTTTAATTATTCCGCAGACCATTTCATTTATTAGAATGCGTTTCAGTTCTACGTGACTTTGGCTTTTAGCATAATAAGTTTTGTTTTGTTAGCATCTCTATGGTTAGTATAGTAATGGCTCATGATTATTGTTATTTTCTTTTATTATAATAATAATAATAATATTAGCCCTGTTAAGAAACTGTCCCACTGTTGGGCACGGGCCTCCTCTCAAACTGAGAGGGTTTGGGCCATAGTCCACCACGCTGGCCCAGTGCGGGTTGGCGAACTTCACACACCTTCGAGAAACTCTTAGGCATGCAGGTTTCCTCACGATGTTTTCCTTCACCGTTAAAGCAAGTGATAATTAATTTTTAATACGCACATGCTTTCGAAAAGACAGAGGTGCGTGCCTGGGTTTGAACCCGAGACCTTTGACTTTGCAGTCCAACGGTCTAACCACTAGGCTATCACTGCTTTTTTTCTAACCACTAGGCTATCACTGCTTTTTTTTTTTTTCTTTTATTAATATTTTTTTTTATATACAATTAATTTTAATTTTTTTTTCTGTTCAAACGTTGTGTGTAATTTAAGTTTTGTATTTTATTTTTATTGTATTTTATAACAACCAACTTAAAAGTAGAGTTATATATTTATAAAATTATTTTTATTTTTAGTTTTTATATTTAGTATCAAATCAAGCTATTATGTCTGGTTATGATAGTAATAGCGACACAGATACGTTTTTCTCCGCAAAAAGCAGTAATGATAGTTTAGTTAGCATCCCATGCCTCGCTGACGTTCTAAAGTCAACATTTTCCAATGTGTCTAGGAACTTTAATGTCGTTCATATCAACGCCCAGAGTATTCCCCCATTTTCCTGATACGCTGGCAAGCTTTGACTGTAAAAATATTCACGCTATTCTTGTATCCGAATCCTGGCTTAAGCCTTGTCTTCCGTCCACACTGTATACGCTCCCGGGTTTCAATCTTATTAGGATTGATCGTGCAGTAGGTGGTGGCGGTGGTGTTGCGATATCTGAGATCAAACATTCCTTTTTCTTTTGTCGATTTATAGCAGTAACCGCCGCCGTCAAATGCTGGTGAGCATCTCTTTATTGAAATCAAACTATATCATTCTAAAATGCTTCTAGGTGCATATTACTGGCCTTCAACACGCATAGATTTCTTTTCTTCTTTTGAATGCATCTTAGCAAACTTAGTCCCTTCTTACAGTCATAGCATCATAACAACCCAACATGTCACTAAATACGGTCAGTGTTCAGCTGATGCTTTCTCCTATCACGATTTAGTCTTCCTATCATACAAAGCTCGGCCAGCGAAGGCCAAAGCTAAAATTCTTTTGCAGCGCAATTTTAGTGGCATTAATCTTGAGAGGCTTCGGGTGGATGTTGCTAGTATTAACTGGGATAATTTGTTAATGTCTGACTCATTGGATGGCAAAGTTAATATTTTTACTTCGGCGTTAATTCAGTTGTACGACGTGCACGCTCCTATTTGGCCTATCAAAGTTAGATATCTCCCGGCACCTTGGTTAACTGATGATATAAAGCTGAGAATGAACTAGAAAGTGGCTATCAAATCCAAATTTAAAACTAGGTCCACAGAATCTAATTGGAATAGTTATGTAGCCATTCGGAATCACTGCAACAAGGTATGTAGAGATGCTCAATGCCAACACATTCATAGTTCAGTTCAAAACGGCAATCTAGCAAAAGTCTGGAAATTTCTGAAAACAATGGGGGTCGGTAAACCGCGGCAA
This sequence comes from Phalera bucephala, assembly GCA_905147815.2. Taxonomy (NCBI): domain Eukaryota; kingdom Metazoa; phylum Arthropoda; class Insecta; order Lepidoptera; family Notodontidae; genus Phalera; species Phalera bucephala. Next base: position 36,260,297 of record LR990615.1, on the reverse strand, counting down.
GAAAACATCCCTAAAGACCTTGATATTAATCTTCTTAATAAAAATTTCTCGGCTTCTTCTTACTTTGATAAGACTATAAAAGCAACCACGCTAAACTATCTTTCATTTATTCCGACGCCCGAATATGCTCCATTTTTCTTTAGTCAATTTGCTGCTTGTGATGTTAAAAGGAGCGTAGAATCCATTACATCGAATGCAGTCGGCAGCGATTGTATCAGCCGTAATATCATTCTCCCTATCCTTGATGAAATTCTACCTATCTTTTGCCACATTTTAAATTACTCTATTTCCAACAGTCAGTTTCCATTTTCATGGAAAGAAGCTCAAGTGACACCATTACCTAAAAAATCTAATCCTACGTCCTTCTCTGAATATGGTCTATCCAAAGTTCTTAAGCGCCTCGTCCATGACCAATTAAGTAGATACCTCAATAATAACTCCCTCGTTAATCCTTTTCAGTCCGGTTTTCGTCCTGGTCACAGTGCTGTTACCGCTTTGGTGAATATTACGAAGGATATAAGATTGGGTATGGAAAAGAGTAACTTAACTAGACTCACCCTGCTCGATTTTAGTAATGCTTTCAATACCGTGGTTTTTGATATTCTACTTGGAGTTTTGCGATCTATTAACATATCTCCAACGGCAATTGACTGGTTTCATAATTACCGTTTGGACATCGGCAACGCATACGCATCGAAGAAACCTACTCTTCCTATTGCTTTACTACTGCCGGTGTACCGCAGGGTGGCGTTTTGTCTCCGTTACTTTTCGCTATCTTTATTAATTCGATTTCCAACCAATTACTTTCTTCCTACCACCATTATGCAGATGACCTCCAAATTTACACTCAAGCACCGTTGACCAGGTTGTCAGAGGCTGTCAATACTATGAATAACGATCTGGTAAAAATATGGGAGTGGAGTAAAAGCTATGGTCTTAAAGTCAACCCAGCTAAGACCCAAGCTATTATTATCGGTAGCTCTTACATACTGCACGTCTAGATTGGTTACGACTTCACCAAATTATGTTCGACGGTGTCACAATACCTATAAGTAAAACAGTAAAAAATTTGGGGATCTATATTGATACCAACTTCACGTAGGGCCCACAGATTCAAGAACTTAGCCGCAAGATTTTTGCTTCCGCTGGCTCATTAAGAAGGTTGTGAAATTTTCTGCCCACTGCTACTAAAATTGCTTTTGCACAATCCCTTCTACTTCCTCTCCTCGATTATGCAGACGCCAGCTATCTAAATATAACTGAGAGTCAACTTTCTGTATAAGATTCATATTTGGTTTGCGGAAATATGATCATGTGTCTGAATTTCGTGCTAAGCTCAAGTGGCTACCAATTCGCTTTTGCCGTAATGCTCACATACTATCACTTCTATACAGCATTCTGTTTGATCCTAATATTCCTTTATACCTCAAAAAACGATTCGAGTTTCTCCGTGAGTCACATTCAAGGTTCTTAAGGTCGTCGGAAAATCTCAGACTGGAAACACCAATGCATTCCAAGATATTTCTTGATAAATCCTTCTTAGTCCAAGCTGTTCGTCTATGGAATGCATTGCCTGTGTCAGTAAGACGCGCAGTGTCATTGGCCATTTTTAAAAGAATGGACCACTTTCTTTCGTTAAGCACCACTTTTATTCTGAAGTAAGTCACCCTCTATCATGCCGTTTCATTATTCCTATCTTTATTATAATTATATATTGTTATGTATCATACGTATTTATTAGCATATGAACCTATACCTATTACAGTAAAATTTAACTAATAAATGTACGCCACCTACTGCCGTCTATTTTATGTATATTTTTTTTCTTGTTTTTTAGTTTTGGTTGTCTGGAAGAGATCGCTATTAGCGATAGGGCCGCCAATTGTGCCTTTGTTTATTTTTTACTTTTTTTATCTATGTACGTATGTATGTTATTGGTGTACATCTATCTATCTATCAATGTAAAGGTAATATTTACCAATTCAAATATAACGTGGATGCTCAAACATTTGCTCCGCGTATTACTTACGCGTTGATCCGCGCGGATTGATGCAAATCCGCGTGGATCAACGATAACGCGCGAAGCTATCACGATATCACATTACACATCCGCACATGATCCGATGATCCAGATTTTTTCGTGTTAACGTTTATAACAACATATTTTGATATATTTTATTGGTTGTAAGTACTTTTAAGGCGCTTTTGGAGCTCGTAAAGTTATAGTTGCTAAGAATACCGCAGGGTATTATTTTCTTAGCAAAATCCAAGGTTAAGCAGCCGTCTGTGGGAAGTATTTTATTTTCGAATGTCTTCGTGCTTCGGAAGGCATGCTAAGCCATTGACACTGACCGGCTGACACTTAATGTGGTAGGTAATCGTTAGATTGAGTTGGATGCCTTATGCACGGCTTGAAGTTCATCATCTAAGGGTCCAACAGCAGGATAACTTGCCTCAACTAATTCTTACTGGGTTTATGTGATAAAGTGTGACTATTGATTAATATTTTATAGTCTATCAAGTTATTTTTTACATGGTACCAATAGAGAGTAATATTTCTCTCTCTCTCTGATATATTTTTGTAAGAAAAGCCTGTCCAGCAGTTGAACATTACAGACAACCAGTAAGGGTACTGACAGATAACGCCCACTTTATATAAACCGGTGGGTCTACTTCCTTATAACAATGTAGGTACTAAGAAAGGATTTTTGCAAATCGCCTAAGTGGCGAAGCGCGTTGAATGGAAGTTAAAATATTTAAACATTATTTATCAACTTATGCATCTTCTTTCCTGTGATGGCGTTCTGTAGTATATTTTACAAGACATGGGTACTGTGACGTTCCATCAAATTCCATATCACGCATTTTTTTATAATAGAATATTTAAAATAGGGAATCCAGTAAATAAACAAGAATAAAGATAATGACGAGGTCCTGGATTCAAATCCTAGGTCGGACAAGTGTAGTTTTTCTAACGAAAACTTCCCAGTACGAGTCCGGAGTTTGGAATTGTGCCCGGTATATGGCAATAGGCTCGCCCCCTATTACATGGGACCTAACATCGTCGGCGAAACGTGGGTGTATGTATAACTTAGAATACCTATATTTGATAGCTTGGAATTTAAAAGAGAAATAGAATAAAGGAGGTGAACATGGTTTGTAAGACTGCCTGTCTTTTGGAATGGAGAAGAGTGGAGTGGAGAGAAGCTAGAGAATTATTAACCAACACAAGTGTATAAAATTCGGGTGACGTTGATTTGGTTCAATTTTTTTAGTTGTGAAGATCCTAAAATGATACCCATATTGATTTAACATCAAAATTCTCGTGCGCCATCTTGAATTTTAAAATTAACGTCATATTCGTTTTCAGCATCCCCTAAAACTATATCCATATTGATTTAACATCAAACGTCGCGTCCGCCATCTTGGATTTCAAAATTAACGTCATATTCGTTTTCAGCATCCCCTAAAACTATATCCATATTGATTTAACATCAAAAGTCGCGTCCGCCATCTTGGATTTCAAAATTAACGTCATATTCGTTTTCAGCATCCCCTAAAACCCCCAAAACGATTTCCGGTTTAATTTTTAGTTGTGAAGATAAAGTCAAAATTGTTTATTTGTGTCGGCTTAAAAAGCACTTATAAGCGTCAAACTTGACATAATTTGTACATTTACCACCCGATCAAAAAGGTGCTTAGCCGAACCAGAAAGAAATTCAGTGGACTAGTCTTTTAGAACCTGTTGGAAGTCAGTACCCTCTGCCTATGTTATCTATATGTATGGATCTGGCATGATGATATAGATAGAGAGATAAGCGTATAAGAGTACCATGAGTTGTAGAAAGCAAAAAGTTATTTATTGAAAATTTCAACATCTCGACTCGCTTAGGTTTTCACGAAAAATACCTTTGCTGGTCCAGTTGAGGAAAGAATTAATTTAATAATATAAATAAATCGATATTTGTGAAGTGAGATACTGACTACGAACCGGCTTCGTGCTGTACGCACAAAATTTATTTGAATTATCCTTAGTGCAGGATAAAAAAATCTTTTCATTTCCAAAGCCATCTGCTTAAGATGGTGTCACCTCTATACTATAATTTTGTCATATTCCGGTATTTCAATCCAAAAATACAATCCCAACCCGCCTGTCCAAATACCCTGGTCAATTTTGTTCCACCAAAATAAACACTTATTATACTTGGATTTTTGTGATTTGGAAGGGACAGTTCGTGAGGAAAATGCGGTAGACCTCATCATCTCGGGTTGAGGCAAAAGAGCCTTATTCGATATAACCAATTAAACACGCAACGCCTCGTTAAGATAACTTCGTGAAATAAATGTGTAATGCAGCGATACTGAACCATTTTTTTATGTAAGGGCCATGAATACGTTTTAGTTATGGTGCCGCGGGCTACATTATATCAGCATTTATTAAGGTGTTTATAAAAAACGTAATTCGATTTTAATGGTTTATTCATGTTAATATTCAAAAAATAAAAATTGTTCACAATTAGTCTGGCTGAATAATCCTGTAAGTTTTACAATATCATGCAGCCACATGTGATCTTGACACAATTTTGCTTTCACAATGCAAAACTTTACTTTTAATGAGATTTCTGAATTTTGAACATTATCTATTTTACTCCGCGCGCCCACACTTTCTCTGGATCCGCGTGAAATTTAAAGTGGTTGACAAGTTAACAACGTATAGCCGGTTTAATCGTACTCCAGTGACATACAGAATACAATTACACGATCGTTTCACGTAGTTATTGTAACGCGCCGAGTTTCGTTATAGCGAATAAGAATTAGTCTGTACCCGTAAAATATTGAATTAGTTTGTAGATAATAATATATCTAATCGTAGAAAAGGCGTTCCTTTTCTATTTGAGAAAATATTGAAAAGGTTCTGAGATAATAGAAGAGAAATAGATAATTAGAACTTACGCCTTTTGTTCCAGATCGGGTTGTTAGACTAGTATAGAGTACGGCCATATGGAAAGGTGTATTGATGTTAATTTGAAAAGTGTGACAGTGTTGCCATTTTGCTATCTCTTCATATTTGCTGAAAAGCACATAGGAATATAATTGTGTAGATTTCAAAAGTATACATGTGCAAACTGGGCTCTGAATCTTTGTCCTCGCGATTACGTAGGAGGTTGAGAAACCGTCGTATTCTTGCCTTTTCAGAGGTAGAGTCTGAGTAGATATGTATTGTCAGAAGATATATCTCATTCTTGACTATTCATAAGTACTATTTTGGTATACATGATTTTTTTTTAATTTGACTCTCTATTCAAATCGTAAGAAGTTTTGCCCAACAGTGGGACAGTATAGGCTAATTTATTATATACGCTAGAGTCTAAATGTCTCGTGTCACTTCAAACATTTATATACTCAATCGAGGCATCACAAGTTTTATCGTGGAACGATATCCATTGATAAAACAATATTTTATCGGAAACCAATTTTCATTCCGATTAAACTCGCACAAATCTCATGTCCAAATGCCGATAAAAGTTGTGAATTAAAAGAGAAACTGGGAATCGGATCAATGGTCGATCGGTACATTTAGCTTTGTAGATCGTTTTGTTAGTCGTTCGAGATTTTAAAGGAGTGAGGGATTGTACATTGAATAGCAAATCGACGTAGAATTGTTAGTACATAGAAATCCTAAGTTCATATTACACCTATTTTTGTACTGGCTTTTGCACCGGATGATGTGTTTATCCTACGATTCTTTTTTAAACGTCGCCCTACTAGGAATTATTCCTGTGATGTGGGTGCGCTCACAATTTTCAAGCATGAAATCACACACTCAAACGAATTTGTGGGACACACAAAGATTTGTCTCGTGCTCTAAACCACTAGATCGATTGATCGTCTATTACTTTACTGACACTACCTTTTTATGACCTTCGCTAACTTAGTAATTTCATATGGATATTAAAATGTCTTCACATTCATCCAACTTCTGCCAGCCATCTCATCAGAGACCAAAGTATCTGACACGGTTTTTGCAAAAAAGAACAATCTAATCTACAGTACGGAACTACCGCTGTCATAAAGTGAGATGTCACTTCATGATAGGCGTAGAGTTGCAGTTTGCTATGAAATTTACCTAAATTCTTTTTTTATGCGTAATCATGCGAACCAAACTGTTTAAATATTTCCTTGGAAGTAGGAACATTTTACTAAATGATAACCGTTTTTGTTTTGACACAGGGAATACCCTTTATGGGTACCCGCCCGCGTTCGGGGGACGCGGAGGGGTTATGTCCTGAGTAGTCCTTGATCCACTGACAGTCGGAGTGATTCGGCTGTCAGTGGACCAAGTGTACCGACTAAAAACCTTGCGGTGACACCGTCTTTGTTGCATAGTGTCAGAGTCACGGGATCGCCGTTAGGCACGCTTCGCGACCTGCCCTGTCAAGGGGCGACCTTGGGAGTCAAGCTCCCTGCGTAGTCCCGTATGCACTCCCCCTACGTAGACGCCGTTTTGGTGTTACACAATACGGCGTCTCCCCATCGAGCTGGGAGGCAGACTCCCCCGAGTCTGCCACCCAGGTGATTCGCTAAAGACACCTACGTACCCAGACTTTGACATCTGAGGACATGGGTATCTCCACGCCCCCCTCGCACCACAGGCGCGAGCCGTCCAGCCAACGCCACGCCACCGCTCTAGCGGCATGCAGCAGCAGCTGGTCAGCCCGGTTCGACCGGGTTATGGACCCGAAGGGGCCCCACCGACCAGCAGGTGGTCGGGAGATTACGCAAACCTACACAGGCCACCTTACCACCGAGCCCGCGACTTCGTCCGTATTGGCTTTGTCCCTGTCCTGTCATTTTCCCGAAATAGAAAATATCCGATGTGTTAATCTTGGTAGTGAACTGTTTGTGTGCCGAATTTTACCCAAATCTGTTTAGCCGTTTTTCGCGTTATTGAGTAACAAACATACAAACTTTCACATTTATATTTTTTTTATTTCCTTTCATATTAATAGAATTTATCTACTTATCAAATGCCTAAATATATACAAATTTGGAATGTAGCTATTGTGCTAGAATAATTGTTTTTAAAAAACTAAAACTAGAAAAATTAAAAACCAGGCATTTTGACACAAGTCATGGTATACCAACTAATTCTCTTATTCAGATTATTAAAATTGATCTTAATAATAATCAGTAGTAAATTATAATTTAGTAATAATTATAACACCTAATAAAATAAACATTTCTGCTTCTGGTAGATATACACCAAATTTAATAATTAAATTAAAAAAAAATATTAAAAGAAGAGGCATAGGAGTAATATGTACAATTAAAAATTAATTCTTAATGTAAATCATATTTTTGTCATACAAGAAGCAATATAAAAAGGTAGATAAATAACTCTTTATTGTGCACCAATTACATAGATATTAAAATACAAAAAAAAAGAACTTAAAGTTACACAAAGGGCGGCCTTATCGCTAAAAAGCAATCTCTTCCAGGCAACTATCTCTATAATTTATAAGTATATAGATAAAGGATACTCTATAGAGAATTTGAAGAGTTTAGAAGGACTGTAGGATGGACTCCTCAGTTACAGAGTTTTTATAGTTAACCAAATAATTACTACACCATTATTCAATGGCGGAATTAGTGATGGAGGTAATACTTAATGTTTTTTGTTTGCTGTGTACAGTGTCTAAATATTTTATTTCCTTATATGAAAGGATTTGTTTTATGTTTTGTTTTTAATAATAAGGATTGTTATGTTCAGGAGTCAAGGAACAGGGTATAAAGATATAGGTATTTAAAGATGCAGGAAATAATAATTTTAAAACAATGATTTTATTAATTCTCTATTTCTTTTTACACCTTTTATTATAATTTTTGAAAAGTTACTTTGAACATCTACACTAGTGATCATCGAAGGACATCTGATATGTAATGATAAATCAAACAAACTTACCTATAAGTGATGTCCGATCATCATTATATGAAGACAATGTTCTTCGATGATCACTCTAGCCCTCCCAGAACCACAGAGACAGTAAATTTATTAACTGATCTCTTCTACCCGGGCAAAATTATAATATCAATGTGTAACTTTTAAGGAATGAAGTTGACAGATGACAGCGCATTCAGGGGGAAACCAGCGAGTGCGTTCCGTTACAAGCATTATTTTAATACTTTGAAAATCGTGGTACCAGGAAAAGAGGAGACTACACTAGTGATCATCGAAGGACACTGTCTTTATATAATGATGATCGAACATCACTTACAAGTAAGTTTGTTTGATCACTCATTATTCTTTTGTAATGTAATTGCTATCCCTCTCCTGGTCGATAAATGGTCGATCGCGGTCGGCCCCTAAACGATCGTCTTGTTACCCTTGCTTATTGTTGTTTTTATAATTGGTGACAATACCCACAATCTCTATAAATATATGCTTCCTTCCAAAGGCACCCAAAGCCGGCTTCCTAGAAAAATCACCAGCCTTTATCCTGTAGTGGAAATTTTCGGTTAATGATGATGAAAATACTATGGTAACCCCCGTAAGCGGTCGATTTGAATGACGAGGGACGACGCTAAGTTAATGAGCCATAAAAAATAGTGCGTAACTATTAAATAATGGCTCGTTAAACTTTTTTAAGCTTTGTTTTCGAAAGAGACAGTACCTGGTGTAACTCAAGGATTTGCATATCTAATAAAGCTTTTATTTCCTCTATACAAACAGTAACAGCAATGATATAAACTTAAGTCAAATAGAAGCCACAGTCGTGAAATAGGCGCCGTTCATCGCTGTAAAAATAAATTTTAATATTTTCTAAAAAAATATCCTATGAAATGAAAAAATGCTTTACTAAACTTTCCCACAATTATTTGCTATAATTGTTAGTAAATTCTTTTGATTAGTTCTTAAATTAAGTCTCTAATCCATATACTTCTTGAAGTGCATGAAGTAAAAAAAAAAAACACTTTTTGCGGTAGCTCCTCGAGGTCTTCGTGCTAACAAAAGCGCAAAAATTTGATTTAAGCCACAAATGACAAAATATTTCATGGGTATCTTGCAAAATTTAGCTTGCTAGGCTTACTAGAATATTGAGATAGGGTATTATATAAAATACTGGCTTATTTGCCCCTCTTCAATTGTTTTCTTTTGCCATGAATAAAAATGTTTAGACTTCAGAAGAAAAATAATGTCCGTACTTAGTTGCACTTTATCAGACAAGAAAGTTTAGTGAAAGCTGAAAAGATTAAAGACTTATTTTACGTTCAGACTTAAGCCTACCCTGTTAATCACTTCAGTTAAATTAAACAAAAAGTGTAGTTACAAAGTCTGCTTGTTTCATATAAAATAACTGGACAAGTGTAAGTAGGGCTCGCGCTCTGAGGGTTTCGTACCGGGTTCAGTTTCGGCCAGTTTCAGCGCCAAATTGTAGTTTCGCCGGGTCTTGAGAACTCGTCAAGGAAAATCCAATGAGCCCAAACACGGCGGGGCTATGTTAAGTAGTTGGGAAGTTCCGTTGGCCACCTCCCGGCTCCATCATCAGACTCTGGACAGCGTCCGGATTTATATAACTTGTCAAACCAAATTCAACGAGTCCAAACACAGCAGGATTATGTTTAGTAATTGAGAAGTTCTATTGGCTACCCTCCAGCTTCGTTATCAGACCCTCGGCATCATCCGGGTCTATAGAACTCATCAAGACAAATCCATCTAACAAAAACACGGTTGGATTATGTTGAGTAGTTGAGTAGTTCCGTTGGCCACTCTTCGGTTCCATCATCAGATCCTGGACACCATCAGGGTCTACAGAACTTGTGAAGACAAATCCAACGAGTTCAAACCCGGCGAGGGTGTGTTTAGTATTTGGGTAGTTCCGTTGGTCATCTTGCCACTTCATCATCAGACCCTAAACATCATCTGGTTGTATAATACTTGTCAATACCAATCTAACAAACCTAAACACGAGGTGGTTATGTTTTGCAGTTGACATGTTACCATGGCCACCTTTCGACTTCATCAAAAGACTGTTCTCGTTCTGACTATATTATTGCATTGTCACCAAACTTACATACGTAAGCAAAATTTCAGCTCAGTCGGATACATGCTTTCTATTTTCAAACGCTATTGGATATCTTAATAAAATAATACTAATAATTAATCACAAGTGCTTGAAAATGGATTACAAGATTTGTACCAGAAAGACAGTTAAAAAATGTGAAAGTTCCTGAGAAAAAAACCCTAAAAAAGGTGATAACCGTCGGACAGCCGACAAAGAAGTGATCCTATAAAGATTTCGAACGAAACCCTTAAAAGACATGACGCTGAAGCAGCAAAAATTAACTTTATAAAGTTTTCTCGTTAGTGAAAATGTTCTTAAAAGCAAAAACTATTATTAGGGGATATTACATTATTGTGATTATTTGGTTTAGAAAGACCTTAGACTTTGAGATGGAAAATTGAAGATATTTAATGATTTTTTAAGACTTTGCGGGTAGAACCACAAAAGCAAAATTCTTCTGCCCTGCTAATGATACTTTTTTATCATCGATGCTATAACATTATTAGGCCATAGATGTTAGTTACTGGAAGTAGTAGAAGCCTATGGAGATCCAATCGCATGCCATTGAGTACAATTCTTGGTTCCTTTAGACTTTGCGTCTTTGCTATATCTCGTCACCTAGGTAGATGGGTAAGCCGGCTGACTTACTTGCCGGATCTTTTCACTGTAGGCTGCGTTCGGATCCGTTTGCAGATTAATAGGTACGTTTTGTTTTTTTTATTACAAACGTAACCCCGCAATATTGGGTCACAAAAAAATTTGTAACGTTCATGGATCGAACCCACAACTACTTGATCTCGTAGATGGAGCGGGTTCAGCTTTTAAACATTGGACCAGCTTGGTCCAATGTTTAAAAGCTTCGTAAAAATCGTCACCTTCGATTTGCCGACGACATTGTGCTCGTGGCGGAGTCGCTGGAAGATCTAGAACGAATGCTCGGTGACCTCAACAGAGTATCTCAACAAGTGGGTCTTAAAATGAACATGGACAAAACCAAAATAATGTCTAACGTCCATGTCGTACCCACCGCACTCACCGTTGGAAACTCTACTCTTGAAGTTGTCGACGAACACATTTACCTGGGACAGGTAGTCCGGTTAGGTAGGTCCAACTTTGAGAAAGAGGTCAATCGACGAATCCAACTCGGCTGGGCAGCGTTCGGGAAACTGCGCAATATCTTCTCATCCAAAATACCTCAGTGCCTTAAGACTAAAGTTTTCAGTC